>BSBN01000152.1:2400000-4800000 GCA_027924645.1 Cunninghamia lanceolata
CTGCTGAATTCTCAATACATACCTCTTCTTTGACACACATGGAAACTATTGAGTCTAGCACTGAATCAACCTCAAAGAGAAGATCATGTTCTCCATCTGGCTGCAATCTCATATCAAGATTTTGAAGAAAAACTTCAATCTCTTGCATTAGACATTCCATCTACGGCGAAGATATTGATTATGAAGCTTTAATAGACAAAAATTCTTTAGCCTTATCATGATAAAGTTCTTCAAACAATCCCTTGAATGAAGAGAGAAAACAATTTAACTCATCATCAATCTTATGCAATCGAGGCCTTCTTATGTAGTAGGAAGTAGAACACAACTTTTCTCTTAAGACGCTTGCATACCCTCATCTTGCTTAAAGAACTAATGACATATTGGTTTGATTTCGTTTGTGTTTGGTATAAGAATGAGTTCTTCCTCAAACAAGAATCCTTCATCCATCTCAAACAAAAAAAGCAAACCCAACAGAGTAGGCAAAATCTCCATCTCTTTCCCATGACTTAATAATGAAAGAGAAGAGATGCTTTCCTAAAAATATCATAAGTTTAGTTGGTTGTTCCATCCATACTTTTTCCTGCTTTGCTTTCTTCTTGTCTTTTTCATGTTTGTTTTCTACTTTCTGATTCTACAAACACATGTAGACATCACACGTAGATCATTCACTACCCCATCAAAAACAAGTTCATATTCAATATATCTCATCACAGAGTCACCATTGGGCTCATCTAGTAGACATTTAGGATCACCTGAAATCCCTTGATCTACATTTGAAACTGCCAGTAGTTGTGTGAGGCTGTGAGCCTTTGCATTTCCATGCAAATTCTTCCATCGTGCCTATTAGTCTCTTGAAATATGCAATAAGTGTAAATTGGAAAAGGTGATTCCAAAGCTAACCTTGTCGACAAAGCAAGCAAACAAGGCTCATTGTTGCTATAAGGAAGATAGTTGTTCCTTCTTGGGGATGGAGCATGATATTGTTGGACTAGACCATTTTGGGGCATCTGACTCTTCATGATAGTTACATCATTGACAACCCTCCACAAGAAAGTATCAACAAAATTTTGAACTAAAGGCCTAGTCCTTCCTTATCATCCCTATATGTTGCCCAAATTTTTGACCTCAAAAAATTTTAAACTTTTCCAATTTTTGAACCTTCACATATCATCACTCCCATTTATTCAGTCTCGACTATAAATGAGAACCAACTCCTATATGTTACACAAGAATGCCGAGCCTGCAAAGCTACTTCATATGAAGTTTTTCTGATAGATGTTCTAGTACACTTGGAAAGATTATACTGCAGATCTGTGTCATAATTAACAACAATGATGTTCTAATTGTCTACATGATCATTATCGGGAATGTTGTCTCTTGCACGTCAACAAATGACTTAATGGTGGAAGGTTTTCACAACTATATTGGTGTTGATAATTATTTATCTCTCTATAATGTTCATCTCTTCACAAATAGGAGCTACTAGAGAGAGGAAGATTTCTTTAATCTGAGCAATTCTTGGAGAAATATCATCAATAATAGATATAGAGAGTTAAAGTTTGTAATCTTTCAGTACCCTTAGGGTGTTAGAATTTGAAAAGATTAATAACCCAGAAAACTAGTGCAAACGAATAGATATAAAACTATGAAAGCAAATGATACAGGATCAAAATAACAACACAGAGTTAGTCTCCATGAGAGCAATGCAAATGCTAGAAGCAGAATAGCATTATGAGAATGCAAAAGCAAAAGATGTCTAATACAAGCTACGTAGCATGTTTATAAAGACCAGGGAGAGGGAGGAGGTGGCAACACTAACCAATAGGAAGCAACCATCTATCGGACTAAAGATACCAAAGTATCTTCCCAAGATAGCTAATGGATGCTCACTTGTTGGAAGGTGACACCTCATAACCCACTCACCTAATTAAACATGCTTTATTAACCTATGCAAGATTAATAAAAGGTGTAGGAAAAACCTATGAATATAGGGAAAATAAATAACCCAACTAGGAAATAAAAACCTACACTAACACCCTTCCTTAAGCGTAGCTTAGGTGGATGAAGAGATAGGTCCCAGTAAATCAAACCCGATGAGGTACCCATGTACATAAAATTCCCCCCTAAAGAGAAGAAACTCCCCCAGAAAAGAGAGAATAGCCCCCTCAAATAGAGAGAGAAGAGACCACCTAGAGTAGAGAGAGTCAAGACTCCGAGTGAGAGGATGAAACCCCCCAGAAGATGAAGCCTCCCACACCCCCAGCAAAGCTCGCAAATGAAGGAACTTGCTCTCAGTGAAGGGTTTGGTGAAGATATCAGCAACCTGCTCGGAAGTCGGACAGTAGCGAAGGTCGATGATGTGGCCATGGATGAGCTCCCAGATGTAGTGCATGTGGACCTCAATGTGTTTGGTCCGCTGATGATGGACCGGATTCCGTGAGATCTGAATGGCACTTTGTCACAAAATATGATTGATGGTCGTCTGATCTGGATACCAAACTCAGTGAGAAGATTCTGAAGCCAAAAGGCCTCAATGGCGGCATTCACAGCCCCCCAATACTCGACCTTAGTAAAAGATAGAGCAATAGCAGACTGCTTCTTGCTCGACCAACAAACAAAACCTAAACCAAGTGAGAAGTTTAGCCTGAAGTAGACTTGCGATCCTAAGAATCGCCTGCCCAATCTAAATCTGTGTAGCCCACCAAGTCAAGATCAATGCCCGCTGCATAGTGAATCCCAAAACTGTGAGTACCCTGAATGTAGTGAAGGATCCGCTTGGCTGCTTTCTAGTGCAACTCATGGGGCTCCTGCATGAATCGAGAGACCATGCCTACAACATATGAAATGTCGGGTCTCATATGAGTCAGATAAATGAGGCTCCCAACAAGCTGTCGGTACAAAGTGCCATCAACAAATGGAGAACACAAAGCCTCAAGTTTGACTCCAGAAAAAAAGGGAGTCGAAGTAGGCTTACAGTTAGCCATATGAAACCGTGAGAGCAAATCTAGAGCATACTTGGACTGTGTGATGGTGATCCTGGAAGTAGGCTGGTAGATCTCAATCCCAAGAAGGTAATGCAACAAGCCCAAGTCAGTCATCAAAAACCTATCATGAAGGGTAGATTTGACTACCCCAATAGCAGATTAAGAACGCCCTATGATCAGCAAGTCGTCAACATACAGAATCAGAAATAGGAGTGAATCATCCTGCTGCAAAATGTAGACATTGGGATCAGAATGGCACCGAGTGAACCCAACTGTCAAAAGGAACGAGTCCATCTTGGCATACCAGGCCTGAGGAGCCTGTTTATGGCCATCGAAAGACTTCCAAAGACAACACACAAGTCAAGAATCCTAAACAAACCCCTATGGTTGCTCCATGGAGATCTCCTCCTAAAGGTCACCGTGAACAAAAGCACTCTTCACATCCATTTGGTGTACTTCCCAACGATTAGTTGCAGCAATGGCAAGAACAAGTTGGATGAAGTTCATTCTGGCAACTAGCACAAAAGTCTCATAGTAGTCAATCTCAGGAACCTGGGAGAATCCTTTGGTGACCAAGCGAGCCTTATGCTTATCAACTGACCCATCTGCTGCAAATTTTGTCCGATAGATCCACTTACATCGAACAAGTTTTCTTCCCTTAGGAAGAGGGACAAGATCCCAAGTGTCATTCCTCATTAAGGAACTATACTCCTCCTGCATAGTTGTATCCCACTCAGGAATACCAGAAGCCTCTCAAAAGGACTGTGGATCAAAGGCAATAGCAATGAAGACATGTGGAGCGTCTTGGAATTGTGAAAGAGTCTGCCTAGTGTCTGATGGATCCCCAACCTAATCGCCTGCAGACTGCAAGGTCTGTCTAGCCCAATGTGTACCAGAAGTCGGAGAATGTGGAGGAGAATAGTCGCCTTTTGAGTGATGACTAGGAGTGGAAGGAGGTGAATCCTTTGAATCGCTCTTAACATTGGAAGAAGACTCCTCATCATCAAGACTCTATTTAGGTGAATCTGACTCATCAGAAGATTTGTCATGTAGCCCAAGTGACTCCAATGTCAAAGTAGAAGGTGGAGAAGTGATAGGAATGGAGCTCGAAGAGCCCTCCTCAAACTGAACACTCCTCTCAATAAACAACTCATGTGTAGTAGGGTGGAGCAACTGATAACCCTTCACACCATTAGGATAGCCTACAAATATGCAAGGCCTACTCTGCAGATGCAAAGCCTTACATTTCTCTGCAGGAATGTGGGCCCATGTAGGAGAACCAAAAACTCGGAAGTGCTTAACTGATGGTTTCCGACCGCTCCAAGCTTCAAAATGAGTGACTCCCTTCAAGGCTCGGTGAGGAACACAGTTCTGGATATAACAAGCACAGTTAATGGCCTCTACCCAATACTGTGGTGCAAGAGATCTGGAGTGTATCATACAGTTTGGCATTTCCTTCAAGGACCTATTCTTCTGTTTTGCAACACCATTCTGCTGAGGATTGTATAGAACTGAATGCTGCAAATCAATCCCCTCTGAAGTGCAAAACTGCTCAAAACGATGGTTGACATACTCACCACCATTGTCAATGCACAAAACTTTTATGGCTTTCTCGGATTGCTTTTCTACAAAAGTCTTAAAGTCCTAAAAGTGATCAAATAGCTCAGACTTCTGTTTGAGAAAGTACACCCAAGTATAGAGAGAAAAGTCATCAATGAATGTTAGAACATATCTAGCCCTGCTGAAAGATGGACGAGGAAATGGTTCAGCCAAATCACTGTGAACTAACTCCAGTATCTATGAAGCTCTCCATGCCTTGTCTTTGTCAAATTTTTCCTTAAGATGCTTACCAAGAATGCAACCTTGGCAAACACCACTTGAAAACTAAACTGAAGGCAACCCTGTGACCATGCCTTGTTGGTTGAGCTATTGCAAGTAGCGTAAGTTAATATGGCCAAACCGCTCATGCCATAACTTACATCATCAGAATGAGTGCAAAACAGTCGAAGGAGGATCAGGAACAAAGTGAGAAAACAGATAGAGCCGTGACTAATGATCTACTCTCCCAATTGCAACTATAGAACCATTGTGCAACTCACGAATCTCCACTGAATCAGGAGTGAACTCAACCCGCTTGCCTAAACCTGTGTGAGTGATCTGATATACTGACAGGAGATTAGTGGATAATGAGGGCACACAAAGAACATCATGGAATGTGCCATCCCCCACATCAACAAACCCTCTCCCCCACACCTCAACACGAATGTCATCACCCATCAAAATAGAAGGCATAGTGCATGGCTCTAAAGATGCAAGCTCTTCCTTAGATGAAGCCATGTGGTGCGAAGCACCCAAATCAAGAACCCAAGTTGATTGTTGTGAAACAACTGATACAAGGTGTAACATACACTATCTCTGCTAGGTTTTCTGTATAATTTTTTTGTGTTTTCTGTTTGTTGAAGGTTTAGGGTTTTATGTTTGTTTTTGCATGTTTTGATTTTGCATTGAACATATGGAATACAAAGCATATAAACCAAACCCAAAAAAACTAAAGCATATATCAACAAAATACCGAAGACCTAGATTGGATTATAGCAAAATATGAATTACAATGGCATACCCATGTTGGGATCTTCAACTTCGTCCGGCTGCCGTACTTGGGTCAACTTACAATGCAACAAAATATCGTCAACAATCACTTACAATGGTTGATACTCATCAATCTCAACGCTACAACAATGAATGTGTTCCCAAATGCCACCAACGGTATAAATGATGCCAAGAAAGTGGAGTACAACACCCAAGACACCCACGGCCTGGTACTAGTAGTACGGCCCAACTGTGGCTCCAAATCAGCAATGGAAAGCACTAAAATCTTTACAAAACCTCTTTGCTGTGAACTGGTATTGAATACAGATGCTAAACGTCCTGAAGGGAATGAAAATGCTTCAATAAAACCACACAAATCTCCTCAAAAAGCCCTCTAAGTGTACGGTCTGCTGTAGAATATGTATGGCCAGTCAAGGAAATGCTTCAGCTATTTATAACTCCCTCAAAATGCAATAAATTTGTCACTAATCCCTTAGTCTCTCAGCTGCAAATGATTTCTCCACTAGATGTATCCATTACAAGCTCAAAACCCCATCAAATCGAAAAAAGCCCAAATGAAGCCTTTGATGTGAAGCCTCCAATATTCCTTCCTGATGTGGTCTTTCACACACAAAGGTGTCCTTGCAGAGGTTTTCATCTCAGCAAGTCAATCTCCAAACCCTTGAAGCCAAACTCCAAAACAATGCACAAGAATATCCAAAACAAAAGAGTAAAATCAATAATCCAAGCATATGCAAATGAGCTTTACTTTGCCTTTTATTTCTCCTCTCCTCCAACACCCAAGGAGATATTATTTTATTATTTTATTTCATCACCTTATGTCCCCTCTTCACCATGGGTGCCCAACTCCTAGAGATACAACTTTAAGTTGTGACTTAACTTATAATATAAAGTTACTTTATAACGTAAGTCACTTTACCCTTTAATATATTATAAGTTAAATCTTTAATTTAACTTATACTTCAACCAACAAGGCTTCAGGCAACTTGCAACTGACCATCTCAAGCTAGGATCCTCTGCATCTAACTTACTATAATTAGCAAGTCGCTCCATCCTGACTTATTATAAATAGTAAGTCTCCAAATTAGACCCCCTAATCACTGCCATTAGCCTACGAGAGTCTGATAATAGGCTAATCTCCATCATCTATCTGACTGGGCTAAATGGGGGACATTACAGTCCGCCCTCCCCAAAATTGCTTGTCCTCAAGCAATCTCAGCTCAGGATGCTGAAGTATCTGCTCACTCTCCCATGTCGCATCCTCAACTAGCAAGTTCTTCCACTTCACCAGGTACTCCCTGATGATCCATTTCCTCAGATTCCTCTCCCATGTATCTATAATAGCCTCTGGAACCAAGATTAACTTCCCCAATGGTGGAAGCTCGGCTGAAGGAATCACATTATGGCCAAGTGCTTTCTTTAACCTGGAAACATGAAATACATTATGCACTCTGCTATCTGCTGGTAGCTCAAGCTCATAAGCTACTTCTCCCACTCTTCTAGCCACTCTGAACAAACCATAGAACCTGGGTTTTAATTTCTCTGCTCCACTCCTTTTTAGAGTGGATTGCCTGTAGGGTTGGAGCCTCAAGTACACCATGTCTCCAACCTCAAAGCTCCTCTCTACTCGGTGTTGATCAACATAGAGCTTTTGCTGATTCTATGCCTGTTGCATGTTCTCCTTGAGCTCTTTCATTATATCTTGGCTCTGCTACAATAGATCCTTTGCCTTTGGCACTCTGCTATCACCAAGTAGTAAATCTGTGAAGCATGGGGCATCATAACCATACAAAGCCCTGAATGGAGTCATCCTGATCGACACGTGATAGGTTGTATTGTAACAATACTCTCCCAGGTGCAACCATCTGATCCATGCCTTCTGCTGCCCCGAAACATAATTTCGAAGATACCCTTCCACCCATTTGTTCACTATCTCTGTTTAGTCGTCGGTCTGTGGGTGGTAACTAGTGCTGGGAGTTAGCTCAGTGCCACACAACCTGAACAACTCCTGCCAGAACAAACTCAGGAACTTGATGTCCCTGTCACTCACTATCGCCTTGGGAAGTCTGAATATCTCCCGAAAGAATAAATCAGCCACCTATACAGCTGTGTATGTCGCTGAAATGGCGAAGAAATGTACAAATTTGGTCAATCTGTCGACCACCACATATATGCAATCCTTCCCATGAACCTTAGGCAGCCATGTGATAAAATCCATGGAGATGTATTCCCATTTTTGGTTGGGAATAGGCAGTGGCTGTAACAAACCTATTGGATAAGTATGTTCATTTTTTGTTTTGCTGACATATGGGACATTCACGAACATACTTAAGGACTTCATTCTTGAGTCCTTTCCATGTAAATGTCTCCCGAATCTGCCTATATGTTTTGAAAAACCCGGGATGACCAGCCATTGGTACATCATGGAAAGTCCTTAGTATCTTATGCTTAAACTGGGAGTTAGGCACTAAAAATATCCTGTCCTTATATATAATTAAATCCTTCACCACATTGTACCTGTTGTCATGTATAGTGCCCTCAATGACTCCTGCTGCCCAAGAGTCCTTAGCATACTCTGCTGAAATTGTCTCCCTTCAATCAACAGATATTTCCCCAAACACAAACAAGTGGGGGTCGTCTCGACAATGCATCTACAACCACATTTTTCTTACCTTTGACATATTCAATGTCAAAATCATAGGTATGGAGCCTACTGACCCACTTCTGTTGTCTGTCATTCAAGTCCTTCTAGTTCATGAAGTATTTGATGTTGTTGTGATCTGTTTTTATTATAAACTTCCCTCCAACCAGATATGCCCTGAACTTGGCCAATGCATGCATAATGGCCAACATTTCTCGGTCATACACCGAGTAGCTCTTCTCCACACCCCTAAGCTTTCTACTCTCAAACGCAATAAGGTGTTTCTCCTGCATTAAAACTGCCCCTATCCCCTCTCCTGAAGCATCACACTCCAACTCAAAAGGCTTGGAGAAGTCAGGGATTGCCAACACTAGGCAGGTAGACATCAAGTGCTTGAAATGGCCAAAGCACTGCTAAGCTATATTGGTCCACACAAAGGCTCCCTTCTTAGTCAAATCTGTCAATGGTGCAGCTGCCTATGAGAAGCCTTTCACAAACCTCCTGTAAAAACCACACAACCTGAAAAACCCCTGAAGTTGAGTGAGGTTTGTTGGTGGAGGCCAATCAACTATTGCCTTAATTTTTTCTGGATCAACTTTGACACCATCTACACTAATTATGTGACCCAGATATAGAAGCTCTGTCATGCCAAAGTCACACTTGGACTCTTTGGCATAGAGGAACTCACTCTCAAGGACCTCCTCCAAATGTCTCATGTGTTCCTCCCAACCCCTGTTGAAGATCAATATGTCATCAAAGAAAATCAATACAAACTTCCTTAGCTGCTGTCTAAAAATCTAATTCATGCAACTCTGGAAGGTAGCAGGGGCATTAGTCAATCCAAACGATATTGCTAAGAACTCAAAGTGGCCGTAGTGACATCTAAAGGTTGTTTTTTCTATGTCTTCTTCCCCCATCCGTATCTGATGGTATCCTGATCATAGATCTATCTTGGAAAAATAACAAGCCCCGTGTAGTTCATCTATCAACTCATCTATGCGGGGAATCGGATACCTGTTCTTTATTGTTTTTTTATTTAAGGCCCTGTAGTCGATGCACATCATGTCGGTCCCATCTTTCTTTTTGACCAACACAACTACCGAAGCAAAGGGACTCTTGCTGGGTCGGATGTGGCCCATCTATAATAGCTCCTTAATTGTTTATTTCTATCTCATCCTTGAGCCTTTTAGGATGACGATAGGGTGTGATCATTACGGGCTTAGTCCCGTCCTCAAGCTCAATGACATGCTCGATACCCCTGTCTGGTGGCACTCTTGGAGGTATACTACCAAACACTTTGTTGTGCTTGGTCAACAGCTTCTGTATATCTGGATGGTAAGCACTCTTCGGTTGCTATGGAGACTCTGGCATAATAAGACATTTTGCTGCCCACTCTACCTAGTTATGACGCAACATTCTCTCCGTCCTCTTGAGAGAGACTACTCATGGTCCACCATCTAATAATCCCCTGAGAACTATTTTCTTTCCATTGGACTCAAACTTCATTTCCATCTTATTCAAATTCATAGTGAACTCACCAAGTTGTATCATCCAATGCATGCCTAGCACCACATCTGCATCTCCTATCCCAACAACATAGAAATCATCTACAAGCTCAAACTCACCCATCTGAATGCTCAAACTAAAAATCTTCTTGTTGCATGTGAGTTTGAAGTCGTCAGCTACCATTACCTTGAAGCCTTCAAACTCCTCCACCTTAAGTCCCCGTCGAGCTACCAACCCCTCATCAATGAAATTGTGTGTAGCACCTATGTCTATCAGGGTGACGATGAACTAACCTCCAAGGACTCCTCACTCTGAAGGACCCAACTTTCTGGAAACTGGAAAGTTGTGCCAATGTCCCATCATTGTCACCACTATGCTATGAGGCATTCTCATCTCCACTATCCTCTCTATCTGATGGTTGGTCTGATGCCTCTGACTGTGACTCCTCAGCTGAATAGTACTCAATCAACTTTGCTTTTGCCTTATTAGGGCATCTATGTGAAGGGTCCCATGGTTCCTTGCAGTGAAAGCAAAGTTTTTCCCTCCTGCACTCATTCAATTGGTCATCAGTCAATCGGTTTGATTTTTCTTTTGGCTGGCTAGTGTCCTTTTGAAAGGGCTTCCTGTCCTTCTCCTTGTCCCTCTTGTATTGGAGCCCCTTAGACTGAAATTTATTCCTCCATACAAAGGACTCCATGTCATGGGCCTTCTTCACAGCCTCCTGAAGTGATGATGGGTCTAAACCCTTAACCCAACCACGCAAGGGATCTGATAGTCCATCTATGAATAAGATCACCAATCTGCGCTCTGAGATATTCGAGACCATAATAGATAGGTCCTAAAACTCTGAGATTTAGGAATCCACTGAGCCCACCTGTCTGAGTTGAGCCAACTCCTTAAACTGCAACTCTGAATCCTTCTTATCAAATCTATCTATCAGTTTGGCAGTGAACTCGACATAAGAAGTGACCTGGTAGTGGCCCAAGGTTACCTTACCATTACTCCACCATCTATGAGCGTTGCCCTCTAAATGTGATGCTGCATATGTGATAGCATCCGCTTCAAGCATGGGGCTGATCTGTAAGTAGCTGTCCAACTTCTGGACCCACGCTCTAGCAGTGGTTTTTCCAGAACCATCAAAGTAGGGCAAGGTCATTTTGCTGACTTTCTTCTAGAGCTCCTGATTTTGTTGTTTGTTTCCCCTGTGGGGTCTGTGTTTCATCCCAAGATCAGAGTACTCTCCAAAAGTCATCTCAGCTCTAAATTCTTTATTGGATGCCCGCCAATCTCTCAGAATCTCATCCTGGAATTCAAGTTGTGTAGCCTCCTGTTCAGGAACATTGTTCCTGGGTGCAAATACAAGTATGCCAGGTCTATCACCTGCTGTCAATTGGGAAGCTCACCTGTTAGTGACCGATGCTTCACCCTCATCATCTCTATCTCTGTGCCTGTCACCATTGTTTCTGTCTCCATTGTTCCTGTCTCCGTTGTGCCTATCACCTCCATTGTTCACTCTGTTCCTATCCCCAAAATTATTCCTATTCCTTCCATTATTGTTATTGTTATTGTTATCCTTGTTGTTCCTAGCATCACGAGGCATCAACTATGTAAGAATCTGAGCCAACTCTGTGTGTGATTCTCGCATTGTCCTCTCTATAGCCAGTTGTCTAGCAAACTAGGTTCTTCATTCTCTCTGTCACCCATCTCCTCAACCGATACCTCAATCTCACCTAAAAAGGGATCTATCTATGGTACTTGGGTTTTTGGTTCTATCTCTGGCCCCTGGATTTCTGGCTGTGACCTATTTCTTCTTAGATTATAATGGTGAGTTAAAGACGGCATAGGCAGCATCTCTCAGTTCATCTTCTGTATGTCATGTATAACCTCCCAGGATGGCAAGATACACTGCTCTGATACCACTGTAACATACACTGTCTTTGCTAGGTTTTCTGTATCAAATTTTGTGTTTTCTGCTTGCTGAAGGTTTAGGGTTTTATGTTTGATTTTGCATGTTTTGATTTTGCATTGAACATATGGAATACAAAGCATATAAACCAAACCCAAAAAAACTAAAGCATATATCAACAAAATATCGAAGACCCAAATTGTATTATAGCAAAAAATGAATTACAGTGGCATACCCATGTTGGGATCTTCAACTTCGTTCGGCTGCCGTACTTGGGTCAGCTTACAATGCAACAGAATATCATCAACAATCACTTACAATGGTTGATACTCATCAATCTCAACGCTGCAGCAATGAATGTGTTCCCAAACGCCACCAAAGGAAGGTATAAATGATGCCAAGGAAGTGGAGTACAACACCCAAGACACCCATGGCCTGGTACTAGCTATACGGCCCAGCTGTGGCTCCAAATCAGCAATTGGAAAGCACTGAAATCTTTACAAAACCTTTCTGCTGTGAACTGGTATTGAATGCAGATGCTAAACGTCCTGAAGGGAATAAGAATGCTTCAATAAAACCACACAAATCTCCTCAAAAAGCCCTCTAAGTGTACGGCCTGCTGTAGAACATGTACAACCAGTCAAGGAAATGCTTCAGCTTTTTATAACTCCCCCAAAATGCAATAAATCTGTCACTAATCCCTTAGTCTCTTAGCTGCAAATGATTTCTCCACTAGATGTATCCATTACAAGCTCAAAACTCCATCAAATCAAATCATTCGAAAGCCCAAATGAAGCCTCTGATGTGAAGCCTCCAATATTCCTTCCTGATGTGGTCTTTCACACACGAAGGTGTCCTTGCAGAGGTTTTCGTCTCAGCAAATCAATCTCCAAACCCTTGAAGCCAAGCTCCAAAACAATGCACGAGAATATCCAAAACAAGAGAGTAAAATCAATAATCCAAGCATATGCAAATGAGCTTTACTTTTGCCTTTTATTTCTCCTCTCTTCCAACGCCCAAGGAGATATTATTTTATTTCATCACCTTATGTCCCCTCTTCACCATGGGCGTCCAACTCCTAGAGATACAAGGCTTTAGGCAACTTGCAACCGACCATCTCGAGCTAGGATCCTCTGCATCTGACTTACTATAATTAGCAAGTCGCTCCATCCTGACTTACTATAAATAGTAAGTCTCCAAATTAGACCCCCTAATCACTGCCATTAGCCTACAAGAGTCTGATAATAGGCTAATCTCCATCATCTATCTAACTAGGCTAAATGGGGGACATTACAGAAGGGCCTTGCCCTTTCCTTTCCCCTTGTTTTCTTTTGCCTTGTTAGACCCCTCATTTGAATTCTGTTTGATAGACTCAGGAACACTGATATTATTCTTCTCAAGAATTTGTGTCAAGTGATCAATTTGTTTCTTCAAACACTTATGTTCATCATGACCAGGTCTTTTACAATAAGCACATTGGACCTTCTCTTTCTTAGGCTTGTCGCCCTTAGAAGATTGGGTCTCATGAGTTGCTTTTAAAGCAACTGGTATCTGATCCTTCTTCTTCTTGCTATTCATTTGTTTCTTATCCTTATTCTTGTTGTTACTACTTTGTCCTTTCTGTTCTTTTGTGCCTTGGTTGGCAGCCAAGGCATGTGACTTAGAGGACTTCAGAGTGCCCATCTGGATTAGCTTATCCTGTTCCCATGTGAGAGAGATAGCAAAATTATCTAAAGATGGCATGGTGAATTGAGTACCAAGTGCACCCTTAGTAGCATAGAAGGTAGAAACAAACACAAAATATTCTGAACTTAGCTTAGAGAGAATACTAAGAATCAGTTCATCTTTCTTTTCAATTCCACATTGTTTTAACTACAGCCTTAGTGATTTCAATTTTGTGAAAAAATCCCGAATTGTGTTGAAATTCCTGGATTTAAACTAATTAGTTCATTTTCCAACATATGTCCCCTCATTGAATCTTGTGTGCCAAATAGTGTTTCTAGCTTTGTCCAGATGTCAGTTGGTGAATTCAAAGACTCAATGTGAAAAAGCAAATCAGGAGAAACAAACAAACACAATGTTCCATAGGCCTCGTCACATTTGTTAAACTATTTAGGCTTATCTTCATTTTTAGCAGGTTCAGTTTCAAGTCCCATTGTTATCCTATGTAATCCAGCTTTCCTTAAGTAGATTGTCATGTGTTATTTCCATTCAAAGTAGTTGTAGAGAGTTAAGATGGGTACTATTGTTTTATCCATGATGAAGAAATGCAAAAAATAAATGCTGAAAAGAAGAGATCACACACAAGACAACCCCCCCCCCCCACTTTTCACTCAATCAAAAAACCCCCCAAGCAAAGATGATTTGGCACTTTATAATTAGTGTGTTTACAACTACCACTGGCAAGAAATACTTACTAGTCTTGATCTCAATGCTTTACAAAATCCTCACAAATTGGGTGTATGCTAAAAGTACAATACTGGCATTGAGCCAAGTGAAACTAACAACACCACTGCAATGTACTCGAAAAATCATGCACTTTCAAAAAAGGAATCACCTCGATATGAGGTCGTATAAGAAAGTTATGAGTCTCTGAAGTTCCAAAAACAGGAACTGTGCAACGTCACCTGTGAGAATCTGCAATTTATGGAAAATTCGTGCACTGAAATCAAGAATAGTCTACACCACTATGAAGAATGCAGAAAAATACCCAAAATCAAAAAAAAGAAGCTCAGGAAACGGAGGTCGTGAGCTCAAGTTATCAGCATCTGAAGTTCGCCTTCAAAAAAGAAAACTCCAACGGAGAGGGGGTCAAGTGCAAAAGTTCAACTCCGCCAAAAACGCCGCTAAGTTTAGCGGTGCCGCCAAATGTAGAGATCTCCTGCCAAAAATAGTGACGTCTCCAGCCAAATTTAGAAAACCTGTTTGATGTGGCAGACTGCCAAATATAGGATTTGACTGCTAAATTTAGCAGAAGCAGTACAAAATTTGGCACAAATGCCAAAGTAAGCCAGAACTACTGTTAAATGGTTGCATGCATTGTTAAAAATTGGCGGAGAAAATTTGCAGAGGTCGAAGGCCAAAATAGATGGGGGCGGGGACCGAAGCCGCACCCGCTACCCCAAGGGTTCGGCGGCCTTTCACAAGACACAGCGTTCGTGAAGGGGCCGGCACCCTCAAAGGACGTGTGCGGCCTTTCACAAGGCATAGACTTTGTGAAGGGGCCGACACCCGTTAAGGCGCTTGCATAGGCCTTAAGGGCTTGAAAATATTTTTTTTGTTTTAATTTTACAATTTGAAAATTTTGTTTTTGATTTTTTTAAAAAAAAACCCTGTCCCTTTCTTAATATAAATTTTTGAATTGCAGGGAAAACAAAAAAAAAATATTTGCAGGAAATACAATGATTTTGAAAGAAAACTTGCTCTGAAATGCATGCCGGGGGCTGAAATGGCCTTCCGACAAAAAAATTGTCTTTTCTTTCTCCTAGCACGGAACTTAGCAGTGTAATATGTCAAAATTTGTCTGTGAAGCCTGCCGGACGCAATGAAATAGTCCTTTTGGCCTGAAAATGCTTGGATTGAAAGTTGTCTTCCAGATCTGAACTTGAAACCTCGATTCTGCAACTATGTCAAACGATCTCTGAATCGGTGAAATGAAAGTCAAATCTGACTTTCTCGAGCCTCCTGGACACGTTGTAACAACTAGAAATGCCACAGTTACAGATCTATATGTTCCCAGAGTAACGTTGTGAAGAAACCATTTGATAAAGCATGCTGATGAAATGCAATTGATAGGCGAAGTTTTGCCCGATATATGGTAACTACAATGGTATCCAAACAGCATTAACAGTTACAGCAGATATTTATATATTTTATATTACAATAGCAGCACTACCATATATAGTAACAGCAAGAATATATTGACATTGTAACTAAACTTATCAAGAGGTACTTTATATTACCCATTTAACCCAATGAGCTATCACATTTGGAATGAATGTGAAATGCATCTTAGGGGGCAAGAAGCAACACTGGTCCCTTCATCAAGTAGGCCACCCCAAGTTGGATGGACGGGAATTCCTGCCACTTGTGGGCCAAGGGGTGGAATTATCCGGGATGGACGTACCATGCCCTTAGGCTTGGTTGAGGACAAACTCTCAGCGCCCTATATGCTTTCTCATAGAATTCCATTATGTGGTTGACTATTGGGAATAACCCTGAAATGATTATATGTATGCTCTGTGAATTACATGTATGCTTCGTGTATGGTGTGTACACTTTGTGCTTGTTTAATATATGTATTGAACTAAATACTTTTTAGGCTATGATTGGTTTGAATATTAATTGTGCTATGAATATTATCATAATTTACTAATCTTTCCCAATACCATAGTAAGTATTATTGTTTGCAGGCAAAGAAATCAAGAATATCCTAAAAAGGGACACTACAATGGTATCAGAGCCTTGATCCTGCCAATCTAAGGATCAAGAGGAAGGGTATATGCAAACAAGCCAAAGAACTCAAAGGGCATTAGAGAGAGAAAGAAGGAAACTTGCAGCAGGCAACAGCCCTACTCGAAACAATACAATGAGTGAACAATTGGGAAATGAATTAAGGGCTTTCATGGAACACAATGAAAAAACAACTCAAGCTCTCATGGAGCAAAATGAGAAGACAACTCAATTACTCCTACAAACCCTCCAAAATATGAACACAATTAGCACTCTTAGACCCAACCAAGCTAATGGGAGGGATGCCTGTAATATCCCCATTTTAGCTCACCATGGTTTGTAATGGGATTAGCCTATTATTGGCCCTCGTAGGCTAAGGCAGATGGTTAGAGGGTTCTAGTTGGTAGAGCGGGAGGCTTATTCCCATCCAGAGTTCAGGTTTAGCCTTTGTTTGATTCAGATTCACACACTATTTATAGTAAGTGACTATTTCTGGACAGTCAGAGTTACTATCTATAGCAGGGCACCTGAACAGGCTTCATTTGCAGTGTCAATCCCTTACACCATTGGTTTGATCAGATAATGAGGGATTTACTATTTATAATGAATCTGTGGTTGTAGAGATGGACCCCTGCTATTTTTGGTAAGGCGGTTGGATACACAGAGGGTATAATGGTGAACCTCCTTGTTCAAACAGAATTAGAAAATCATAAGTATTTAAGGAGTTATTAATTTTTAAAGTGGCCTAAATGATATTTAATAATAAAAGGTATATTATAAGGTTATAACTTAGCCTTATGTAAGTGGGGCCATTTTGACTTTAAAGGCAATTAATGAGTTATATGACCTTATAATATATGGTTCATTTTTATAACATAAGGTCATTATTTAAAGGGGACTTTATTATGAAAGGTGATATAAGGGTTAAATGAAAATTAATAAAGTGATATAATACTTTATTAATTTATATGTTGAAAGGGAAACATAAGGACTTAATTAAAAAGTGGACTTCAAAAGCAAATTAAATACACTTCATTTGGAGAAGCTGTAAAAAGGCATCAAAAAGCAAATAGATTCATTATTGATGATCATTTGACTTTGTTTTTTGTGAGAGCTTTGGGAATTGTGAAGGAAACCTAGGGTTTCTTCAGATTTCTTCATTTTCAGCATTGGAGAACGAAATATCTTCAGTGTTTATGCAATTTTGAGGTTGTGAGAGATCGGCTGAATTATTGCCAAAGTGTGGGCTTCAATCAGGTGTCCAAATTGTGCAAAATTGTGAAGATTCAATCAAGGGTTTGAAGCATAATTCATTGTGAAGGAGCTTGAAAGAAGATATTTAATTGCAGATTTTATATTAGTCTTTTATATCAGAATTGGTTAATTTCCAGCACTAATATCCTTGAAGATTTATGGTCTTCATTGTGAGTGTTTCTTATGTATTCGGAGTATATGCTGATTTGAAGTAACAAATCTAAGTTGCATGTGCTTCAAGGAGTTGTATTTCATTTGCATACTGCTATTCTGCTGTTTCCAGCCATGTATTTCACATTTCAGCAAATGGGTATGTGATATTCCTTCATATTTTGGCCATACAATTCTGGATATTTGTGATTTAGATATTAGAGGATATTCTCTCAACTGGGTTCTTAATATTTTGACAAAATACTGAGTATTTTTGAAGATATAGAAATCTAGAAATTTCAGTAGTGCATTTCCTTTGAAATATTCAGTTAGTGTGAAAAATATATACATTGCAATATCTCTTTCTGCTATACTACATTGTTATACCCAACATAGCATAAATATTAAAAAAAAATGTCATCAGTTGCATAAAAATATCTCGGAAGATAGGAGGGATATTACAATGCCTCTTCTAATCATTCAGAAAATGGCAATAGAGCTCCGCTAGGGTCGACACCAAGGGTAACTAGACCCTCCTTCCTACCTAAAGAAGGGCCAACAAGAGAAGAAGAAATCAATACACCAAACCATAACTTAGATGAACTTGCCAAAGCTTATTCAAAACTTGACCCTGAAGTTAGGAGAAATATTCCATTTAGGGAATATTGTGAGGCTGGAACAAGAAGTAACCCTAGAAGGGAGGGGTCAACCTAATAAAAACTTACATCATAAAGTAGGCAAGATGACTCTCCTTGACTTTGATGGATCAAGGAAGCTCACCGCCCATTCATGGATCCAAAAATTGGATACATAACTATCTCTTGACCCCATGACAAAAGAAGACACCATCAAATTCGCCATCCTACATCTGGAAGGGGTTGCACACAAATGGTGGCACCATGGCTTGATTACTCAAGGCCACCAAAACATAACAACTTATGACGAATTCACCGGAAAACTCATTGAAAGATTTGACCAAAAGCACCCTGAGAGATATTTTAAAGAATTAACTTAATTAAGACAAGAAGGGACCGTAGAAGACTATGTGGCAGAATTCCAAAGGATTTTAGTCATGGTCCCCGGAGTTTCTGAAAAAAGACTCAATTACCTATTTATAGAGGGACTATCCAAAGCTATTCGTAGCCTAGTAAGTGTCCTAGATCCCACCACTCTCCAAGATGTGATATTAAAGTCCCTACGGCTTGAGACCACTCAAACAAGGGATAAAAGTTACTCCAAAAGTATATCATCAAAAGATAAAACCTTCTACAAGAAAGATGGGCATCAAAGGACACTTCCTCCTAAAGATGACCATGAAGAGCTTCGAAGAAAAAATTTATGTTTCGAGTACAAGGAGAAATGGGAGCATGGACATATTTGTAACCGAGAAGAGTTTCGAAAGAAAAATTTGTGTTACAAGTGTAAGGAGAAATGGGAGCTAGGACATAAGTGTGGAAAAGGAGGCCAAGCACGCAACATAGAGGCATTATCTGACGAAGAAGTATGGGAAGAAGAAGAGGAAAACCCAAGCAAAAAAAGAAAGTACGATGAGGGAGACTATGGAACCTTAGCTGCAATCGCAAAAGAATCGAAGCACCATCCCTATCGAATTTGAAGTGTTCTAAAGGGACAAAAGGTAACCGCCCTTGTGGATAGTGGGGCAACACACAACTTTATCGACAAAAATTTAGTTACAAGAATGAATTTAGAGATAGAAGATTTTAAGGGCTTTAAGGTAGCCTTGGCTGATGGGTCCACTACCCCGTGTACAAAAAAGATTCCTCAACTAAGCATCACCTTGGGAAAGCATCCAATCAAGGAAGACTTCTACATTGTAAACATGGGGGACATTGATGTAATCTTGGGCATCCCATGGTTGCACTCTTTAGGACATTTTTACCTAGATTTCCGGAAATTGGAACTTTATTTCCAACATAACGAACAAGAAGTCCTCCTACAGGGACTATCCAATGGATCCCCAAAAGTAGTCTCATCCAAAAGGATGGAAAGAATCTTTAGACATGGACAAGCAGAATGGGTCGCTCAATGCATGATTCTTGACAAGTCTTCCTTCCAAGGCAAATCCATACGCATTGACATCCAACCCATCCTAAAAAAACATAAAAAGGTATTTGGCAACATCCCACTGGGACTTCCTCCCAAAAGAGGTTTTGAACACACTATAGAACTTGAAGGGGCTAAACCCATAATCACTACACCTTATAGGCACCCCCGAAAAATTTAAAGAAGAAATAAAAAAAACCATTAATGAGCTTCTCGAAATGGGCCACATTCAACCTAGTTCAAGTCCTTTCGCCTCCTCAGTGGTATTGGTTAAAAAGAAGGATGGTACTGAGGATGTGCATAGATTTTAGAGCCTTGAACAAAAAGACTATAAAAAACCGTTACCCTATTCCTAGAGTCAATGAACTGATTGATGAACTTCATGGAGCAAAATACTTTTCTAAGATTGACTTACGATCCAGTTACCACCCGATTAGAATGAGGAAAGAAGATATCCCCAAGACCGCCTTTAGATGTCACTATGGACACTTTGAATTCTTGGTCCTACCCTTTGGTTTAACCAATCCCCCGCAACATTCCAATCGTGCATGAATCACTTATTCAGGAAACAACTAAGGAAGTTCCTATTGGTATTCTTTGACGACATTTTGAGTTACAACAAAACATGGGAAGAACACCTTAAGCATATTGATGGAGTCCTAGGAATTCTTCAACAAGAATCACTATATGCTAAAGTCTCCAAATGTGAATTTGGGTTAGAAGAGATCCTATATCTAGGACATAAAATCAATGCACAAGGGGTAAGTGTGGATGAGGAAAAGATAAAGCTATTAGGGAATGGCCAAAACCTATTACGCTGAGTAATTGGTAAAATATGATATATTAACAATGAGCAAAAAGCTCAATAAATAATGTACAAGATATACAAAGATAGCAAGTTTCTGAAATAGAAACTGCAGAAGATCATTTACAGATAAATTAGAAGACTGACCATTAACTAAAATAGAATAAGTAATTAATCTAATACCCTCCCTTAATGGTCAATCTATCAACTACGCTCAGTCTGCCAAACCTCAACACCTAAACAATAATGCAAGAGGCCCAAATCTGTCATGTCAAATGTGCTGCACAAATCCTGTTTGATCTCAGCGATCAAATGTGTCGAGCTACCAGTAATGATCAGGTCATCCACATAGACAACAAGAATTAGAATATCACTACCAGTGCGTTTGACATACAAATTAGAGTCAGATGGACTCCTCTGAAAGCCATGATCTGTGAGGTACTTATCAATCTTGATGTACCAAGCTCGAGGAGCCTGTTTCAGGCCATAGAGTGCTTTGACCAATCTACACACCTTATGTTCTTGACCAGCAACCTTGAACCCTGGAGGCTGCGTCATGTAGACTTCTTCCTTCAACTCAGCATTGAGGAAGGCACTCTTAACGTCCATCTGATGGACTTTCCAACCAAACTGGGCTGCTAAGGCAAGGACACGCTGAATTGTACTCATCTTGGCTATAGGAGCAAAAGTCTCCTCGTAGTCAATGCCTTCCTTCTGTGAGAACCCCCTAGCAACGAGACGAGCTTTGTACTTGTCAAGGGTTCCATCAGCTTTGTATTTCACCTTGTACACCCATTTGCGGCTAATGGGCTTCTTCCCTGGAAGGAAGATCAGAAAGGACCCAAGTGTGATTTTTCAGAAGACTCTGGTATTCAGACTCCATAGCCATTTCCCACTCAGGAATTCCTTTAGCCTCTGAATGTGTCTGAGGCTCATAGACACTATGAATGTTAGCCATGAGAGCAAAGTTAATTGTATGTTGCTGTTTGCTCTTGTTTCTGGATGATCTACCCTCAATGAGCTCATCATCATGAAGATCTCCTATAGTCTTAGCCCACCATTTAGGCCGGAGAGTAGAAGTGCCAACATTGGATGTAACAGGAGCAGCCGGAACAGGTGGAAGATCAGCATCATCCGGAGGAAATTCGGGTTGAGCATCATCAAAATCAGAATCTGCATCATCATCCCTCCCATCAGGTGGACCTAACGGAAGATGAACACCCAAATCAACAGCCTGCAAAGGCTGATCCTCAGAGTGCTGCACAGACGAGGAAGAAAGAAAAGGTCCTCGTTCTTCATCAAAGACAACATCCCGGCTGAAGGTAAGACGATCAGTATTAATATCAATCAATTGGTAAGCCTTATGGTTGTCATTGTACCCTGTGAACATAAGCTTTTGACTCTTCGAATCCAACTTGGAGCGCTTGGCATCTGGAATCCATACATAAGCTAAAGAGCCAAATATTTTCAAATGACTGATCCGAGGTTTGCGGCCAGTCCAAGCTTCTTCAAGAGTCTTCTCCTTAACAGCATAAGTCGGAGACCGATTAAGGAGATAGACGGCAGTGTAGACTGCTTCTGCCCAGTGTTTCTTAGGAACACTCCTGTGTTCTAACATGGAACGGGCCATCTCAGTGATTGTGCGGTTGCGCCACTCTACAACACTGTTTTGCTAAGGAGTATAGGGTGTGGTTAACTGGCGTTTGATGCCGTGTATGTCACAAAAGTTGGAGAAGTCAGTAGAACAAAATTCACCCCCATTATCTGACCTAAGAGTGACTATGGAACAGCTAAACTCTTTTTCTACTAAGGCCTTAAACTTCTGAAATACAGTAAACACATTTGATTTCTGTCTAAGAAAGTACACCCACATTTTACGACTGAAATCATCAACAAAAAGTAAGAAATACCTGCAACCAGTAACAGAAGGTGTATTCATTGGCCCACATACATCAGTGTGAACCAACTGTAATACCTTGGAGGCTTGCCATGAGTCACCAGTCGGGAACGGTGTCCGATGCTGCTTCCCAGCCTGACAAGCTCCACAAACACCATGATGTTGGGTCTGAATCTCAGGTAAACCGGCTACAAAGCCCTCCCAAGATAGCTGAGAAAGATAGTGCACATTTAAGTGCCCATAACACTGATGCCAAAGACTGGTGATGGAAGAATTTCGGGCTGCCATGGCTAACTCTGGAGAATCACCTGTATCCACAAGTCTGTATAGACCATGATCCTCAATACCAACAGCCACAGTGCTACGAGTCTCCCGATCAACAATAGAACATTTGTGTGTACTGAAAACCACATCCAACTGAGGAGAGTGCCGCATGATCTAACTAACAAAGAGAAGATTAAGTTCCATGCCAGGAACATAGTAGACATTGAGGAATATTAGATTCCTCCCACCAGACTGAATTTGAACAGTGCCCTTACCAACAACTGTATATTCTTCTCCACCAAAAATAATTGAGTCACTGAAGGGAGTAAAGTCTGTAAACCAATCACATCGATGAGTGAAGTGACGGGAAGCACCTGAATCAATATACCAGGTAGAGGACTTCACATGATCTACAGGTCTTTTAGCCATAAAAGCGTAAAAGGCAGATTCCTTCTACTCAGTGTGCTCAGCAATATTGGCTTTCTGCTGAAAACCTCCCTGCTTCTTCTATTCAGAAGCCAAACGCTGACGACAATCCTTTTTGATGTGACCATATTTATGACAGTAATTACACTGAATATTCTTTTTCTTGTTGCTGCCCTGAGGGTGACCTGAGCCTTTTTGCTGTGGAGGCTGACTTTTGCCTTTATTCTGAGCCTGAAACTTGGCTGCAAAAGCCTGCTCTGAAGAGGACGAAGAAGCACTACTACCAAACTGTTGTTTCCAGCAATCCTGCTGCAAGAGGATAGTACAGAGTTCTGGAAACTTCAGATCAACATTAGCTGATGTAATGTTGAGAGTCTCAATGAAATGTTCATAGGACTTAGGTAGACTTTTCAAAGTGATCACAACCATGTCTTCTTCCTCCATTTTTCGACCAATAGCCTCCAGCTGATCTCTAATCTCCTGGATCTTGTTCAAGTGCGTCTGCAAATATGTCTTCTCATCCATCATGATAGAAAAAAGTATATTTTTCAGGAAGAACGCACAGCTCTTGTCGGAGGTTTCATTGAAACCCTTCAGATGGTCCCAAATCTCCTTTGCCGTTTTTCCCGCCGGAATCTGAGGTAGCTGATCATCTGTGACTGACAGCTTAATAAGCATGACTGCTTCACGGGTTTGTTCGTCAAACTTATCCTGGTCTTTACTCGTCGTTGCTGGACAAGTAATATTGCCTAGAATGATCTGAGCGAGGCAACGATATTCAAAGATGGTCATCATTCGCTGCTTCCAGGTATTATAGATTTTGCCATTAAATCGCTAACTACCTTCCAACATGATGTTGGTCAAACTCGCCATCTTGCACTCTTTTTGAGGTACGAAAAACGAGGTACTGAGAAGAGGCTGAATACACAGAACCTGAAGCACAAATTCCAATGCACATGATGCTAAGGCAGTTTCTAGGCACAAACTTCGAGACAAATCCGACGGCACAAATTTCAAGGCACGGATTTCGAGACACCGAGAAAAATCCGATAGGTACCCAGAAATAGTCTTGAAAAACCCACCAAGAATCTGCAATCGAAAAAAAATTTGGACTTGAACCAGAGGGTCAAAACCCTAGCCAAAAATTTCAAAGGCCTTAGGCGGCCATGAAAGCACAGAAATTACAGAAAAACATCCAAAAATTAGGAAACCCTTGAATCCGCTGCTTCAAAACGCGACCCTGGACAGAAAACCGCAATATAGACCACGAACAAATAGAAGAAACCGTTGAAAAACCCCGCAAGGAGAAAAAACGGCGTTCAAAACTAAACGGCGGCCTCCAAAAAATGAGATCCAAATTGAAGAAAAACGCGGGCAAAAAGATGCAGGCTTCGAAACTCTTGGACCAGAAACTGACGCTGGCAACCAGGTCACAAAATCGCGCGCCAGAATGAGTTAAAAAAAATCGCGCCAGAATGAGTTAAAAAAAATCGCGCCAGAAGGAAGTTGAAAAAAATCGCGTCTCTTGGAAAATCACGGCCAGACAGTGCAAAGGAGAAAACCCCGATATTGCAGAAGAGAAACCGTGATTTTTCAAAGCAACAACACTCACGAAATTTTTCAAAAAACAATAACCCTCGATTTTTAAGAGTTTAAAGAAACCACGAAAACCAAAAGAAAGAATCTTCACTGGAGCACGAAGAAGAGAACGAACCGAGCTCTGATACCATATTACGCTGAGTAATTGGTAAAATATGATATATTAACAATGAGCAAAAAGCTCAATAAATAATGTACAAGATATACAAAGATAGCAAGTTTCTGAAATAGAAACTGCAGAAGATCATTTACAGATAAATTAGAAGACTGACCATTAACTAAAATAGAATAAGTAATTAATCTAATAAAACCAAGAACCCTAACCCATCTAAGGGGATTTTTGGGCTTATGCAGCTACTACCGACGGTTTGTCAAAGGATTTTCTAAAATTGCTGCCCCACTCATAGACTTAACTAAAAAGGGGGCCTTTGCATGGAATGAAATAGCCCAACAAGCTTTTGAAAGACTCAAGGACATAATGAGCTCTTGTCCCATTCTAGTTGTTCCTGACTTTACATAACCTTTTGAGTAGAGTGTGATGCTTCCGGAGAAGGCATTGGAGCAGTACTCATGCAAAACAAACACCCGATTGCATTCAAAAGTCGCAAACTCACAGAAGCTGAAAAACATTACTCCATTTATGATAAAGAAATGTTAGCCATTATGCATGCACTAGCCAAATTTAGACAATATTTGGTTTGTGGGAAGTTCATAGTAAAAACTGATCACAACAGCCTAAGGTTTTTACATATGGAATCAAAAACTATAATTCTTCATCATGAAGTCGAGGATGCAAACTAGGATGGTCAGGTGCTTATTGTCCAGGAGCCACGTTGAATAGTTCTATAGAAGAGCCAAAGCTAGGGAAGCGGTGGCTAGATGTGCTGCAAGGAAGAACATGCAAGCATGGGTTTGAAAGGTCACTCAGCATATACTCAACATTTTAAATATGGTGCACGCAATATAAAGAAAAGCAAATTTTAAATCAAGGTTTGCATGATATGGGAGCAATGACTGCTAACTTTCTTAGTAGTAGGAAACATTTGAATTGTGGATTTTCGAGTTTCCAAGGCTAGTCTTGTCTGTTGGAGGTATTTTACAAATTGAGTTGTTGGGTTAGCCAAGGAAATTTACTTCAAAGTATTCTATTCCAAAGGATGCAGAGAATGGAGAATGTTTTGGTATGTTGGAAGATGCTTCAAGAATTAATTTTGAAGATGTATCCAATATTTCAAATTCTATTGCAGAAAAGATAAGACAGATTAGAGCCAAAAGGGTGTTTACAATATCGAAATGTTTTCCTCTTGATACTTGAAACAAGTGCAAGAGAGGTGGAAGCAGAGTGAGCAATTCAAAAATGAAACTAGCTTTAAGGACGAGGAATATGTTTTGCACAAAGGGAGAGCTTTTGAAAATGCAAGAAGTCGAAGAGACAATCTTTGAGATTTTTGATTTTCTTTTATTTTGTGAGTTATGTTTGGGAGCGGATGGCTTTTGGGTTTCCCATCAGGAGGTCTATTTAACTCTTTCGTTGTCCATCAGGGGGATCTTTTTTTGCCCTGTGCAACAGGAGAGCTGTGTATAGGAGATATATTGGAGACTTTTGAGCTCTAGGTTTTGTTTTGAGAATACTAATGGAGAAATGTGTTCTTATGCTCATAGTTTCTCTGTGTGTTGATTGTTCGTATGTTCAATCAGTACCTTTATATGTTGTAATCTTTTGTACTTGCTCTTGGTGTACAGGTATTGGGAAGACTTTGTGCTTTTGTAGTTAGTTTATTCTTTCTCTCATTTGGGAATTTGTGTTGTGTTTCGTGTGTTCACAAGCAAATTTCCTTTCTTTTTCTCTCATCCCTTTTTCTCCTATCTTTTCGTACTTTCTGGTTAAAAGTACCCAAAACCCCCCATCATAGGAGGGAGCTGCCCCTCTCAAACACAGAGGACAATCCTTGAATTCACAAAGATTTCTACATTTGTTAGTAAAGTTTGTTGCTGCCCGTTGGGCGAGTCTTGTAAATTTAGCAACGACAAAACTGTTTACTAACATTTTTTGGCGACTCTACTAGGGAAGGAATATACCGCTGCATCATTATTCTCCAGAGATTTGAAGGTACCTCATTGAACAAGGAGGTTGGCGAGACTACAAAAATCTGAATCTGGAATGATGGTTTGGTATCAAGGAAAGAAATCATCCATGGTTGGCAATGAAAGTGATGATAGCATGAAGAAGACTTTCCTTCTACATCTCGATTATCAAAAAATCAGGTACTTGATGATCCTAAGCAAGTGAACTTTTGAAAAAAAAATTATTCTAAGGATAAAGTACATCCCACTTTGCTTCAAACACTCCAAGAAATTGAACAAAGAGATGGGAAGGAAACACATTTTCTCACTTGCAACCATGAAGAAACCCTTGTTGATAAGTCACACCAGATGAAGGATCTCATTCTGCAATAGATCATTTTCAAAAAGAGGACTGCAGTATGGAAGCAGAAAATCAACTTGAAGAAATGTCCTCTCATGAAGAAGTTAGTGGATGTCAAAATAAATCAGAAAATTTCATTAAGATACAGGATCAAAAAGAAGTTGAAGACATAGACCACCTTGAGCTTAATAATAAGGATAGTTCAGCATGTATACAAGGTGTAATTGATGAGAAGATGGTTTCAGATTTAAAATGCTTCTTGGTATGCCCAGTGGAGATTATGGAAATCAAAGAGAAAGAATTTGAAGGATTGAAGGAGCAAGAAGACATTGATGAACAACCAAGCAAATTCCAAGATGTTTTGATCTGCTGTCCTGAGGTACCTAATTCAGATTTTCCCTGTTTTGAAAATATTTCTTTTGTTGATCCATCAATTTTAAAAGAAGATTTATACATCATGCAGCTATAGACCCAAGTTGTCAAAAGAGGTATTAAAAGGTTTGAGATTGCCATACTTCAAATGATACAAGAGGAAGTAATTTGCCGCATGCATGAAGACATTGAAATATTTTCTGATTCAAACGTCTTCCATGAGGAGCAGTTATTTGAATTTGCTGCATTATCAAGAGAAGTTGCATAGTCAAAATCTTCAAAGTTGTTGTTCGAAGCACCAAATGGCAGCTAAGTACAACAATGCTCCATTGGCATAGTCTTTTTCTTCTGCTAAGGCATCTATTTCTCCCAACCTGTAAATGGATTTGCATAACTTCCTAGAGCGATGGTGGTATGTTGTACCTACTCCGGGTACATAAGTGTCTTAGTTCGTTTCCTTTTTCCTTTTGGGTGTGTTGTTATGTTTCGTTCCAGTTTTGTTTTGGTTTGGGTCTCCTGCTATTCCCCTTCATGTTTTGTTTATTAGCGACTCTATTGGCCCAATGGATAGGCACTTGTCAAACCCGAGATTCTGGAGTTCTCTGCTTTCTGTCATGGAAAACAGTCCCCCATTAGAGCCTGTTGTTGCCCAAATTTTTGACCTCAGAAAATTTTAAACTTTTCCCCATTTTTGAACCTTCACATATCATCACTCCCACTTATTCAGTCTCGACTATAAATGAGAAGCAACTCCTATATGTTACACAAGAATGTCGAGCCTGCAAAGCTACTTCATATGGAGTTTTTCTGATAGATGTTCTGGTACACTTGGAAAGATTTTATTGCAGATCTGTGTCATAATTAACAACATTGATGTTCTAATTGTCTACATGATCATTATCGGGAATGTTGTCTCTAGCACGTCAACAAATGACTTTATGGTGGAAGGTTTTCACAACTATACTGGTGTTGATCATTATTTATCTCTGTCTCTATAATGTTCATCTCTTCACAAATATTAGCTACTAGAGAGAGGAAGATTTCTTTAATCTGAGCAATTCTTGGAGAAATATCATCAATAATAGATATAGAGTTAAAGTTTGTAATCTTTCAATACCCTCAGAGTTCATGTTTAAATGGGAGTTTCGGAATAGCCACATTATTGTAGTTGTGAAATACAACAAAGAAAGGAGACTCGAAACAAAATTAAAATTTGAAGGGTTTGACAAAAAGGAAACAAAGAATCAAGAGACATAAAAGATGATCTGTGATTGGTCACATGATTCAAAGTCCACTATTATTGATATTTCTTATGGTGTTGAACAGTAGGCTTTGATAGTCAATGCTCAAGGATTATGAATGGGAGGAGATGTTCAAGGAGGGTAGAAGATCTCCATTGCTCCTAGATCAAAGAAGTGGGACAGAATTGGCTCTGAAGATATTCTAGATATTGGTGTAGATTCACTTCCAAGCTTCATTTTGTGAGTTATGTTTGGGAGCGGATGGCTTTTGAGTTTCCCATCCGGGAGGTCTATATAACTCTTTTCGCTGTCCATTAGGGGGATCTTTTTTTGCCTTGTGCAACAGGAGAGCTGTGTATAGGAGATATACTGGAGACTTTTGAGCTCTAGGTTTTGTTTTGAGAATATTATTGGAGAAATGTGTTCTTATGTTCATAGTTTCTCTTTGTGTGTTGATTGTTCGTATGTTCAATCAGTACCTTTATATGTTGTAATCTTTTGTACTTGCTCTTGGTGTACAAGTATTGGGAACTTTGTGCTTCTATAGTTAGTTTATTCTTTCTCTCATTTCGGAATTTGTGTTGTGTTTCGTGTGTTCACAGGCAGATTTCCTTTCTTTTTCTCTCATCCTTTTTTTTCTTCTACCTTTTCGTACTTTCTGGTTAAAAATAACCAAAAACCCCCATCATATGAGGGAGCTGCCTCTCAAACGCAGAGGAGAATCATTGAATTCACAACGATTTCTCCATTTGTTAGTAAAGTTTGTTGCTGCCCGTTGGGTGAGTCTTGTAAATTTAGCAGCGACAAACTGTTTACTAACACTATAGAAATCATGTTGTCTTCTATTTCAATTGCATGCTCCTACACATCTATCAAATCATTCATCAAACTTGCTTTAGGAAAGAATGCAATACTAGGCAAGAGAGCACTAATAAAGCAACTTAGGAGAATCTCTAGAGAAGGCTAGAAGGCAATGTTGATCAAGTTGATTAAGTGGTTGAAACATGCAAAAAACTCCTTCATAGGTCAGTTGTCATCCTTGGCACATGAGAGCTGGGCAAATAAGATATGATTGTCCTCAACAAGTTTAAATCTCATCAAAAATTGCTCACGTGGTATCCCAATTCATGATTGAAGAAGAATCAAGATGATGGAACCAATCTGCAGCACCACCCACCAAAGTCTCTACAAACAACCAATCTACAATGTGCAACACCCAAAATTCCACATGCTATTGTGAACGTTGAAATATACTTGTTTGAATGTTGGCAATCATCACCAAAGAACTTTGGAAATCCCTTTCTCCATCCACGAGGAAGCTCATGATCTGTTGTGAGGGCCAACAAACCAACATTGTCTCCTCAAAGCAAGAGAGGGGGAGGAGGATTATTGTTATCGTTCTGATGATCAACCATCATCTAAAATGGCTCCTTGTTGGGAATTGAATCCACTTTGCACGGTGACTTTGTATAAACCTTGACCACTAGAATTTCTTAGTTTCAATTCAAATTATTGGGAAGAGGAGGAACTAGTCTTCCACCTACAATATCTACTTTTCTTTCTTCTTCATCCAAGATTGCTGCGACTACTCTCCAATATGCTGAATTTTTCCTATAATAAAAACATTAATCTGTCCAAAATGTCTTTTTTATCCTATTCAATCCAATTCAAATTAGGTTGCAATACAAGAGTGTTTGCTCCATGAATTGTCACTCACTACTACAGGACAACTGAAATTCTTTCTTTCATGCCCCACAATGAGCACCAAAAAATAGTGTTTTTATTTTTCCCTTCCAGAACAGCACAAAACAAAATGTGTAAGGTAAGACTTTTCTTCAAATTAGAAGGGGAAGCTCCATTGTAACTAAAAACTAAACTTGGGAGAATCTAGGACACTCAAGCCCTCATAACCCCCTCAGCACTCACATGTGGTTGGTAAGAAGCGTAGTAATCACCTGCAAAACACATCTTGATAATGTCACAACGTAACTCCTCTCCAAACTTGCTGCACATATCTAAGGAATCTAACCAATATATATTGAGTAACAATATAGTGGAATCTAACCAAAATTCGGCAGTGGTAGATAGTTTTATAACTACAAAGCCACTCATCACCCTCTTACATGTATATTAGTGTACTACCATTCTTTGTGACAATCAAGAGAAGGAATTTAGTGAGTTAACTAATTTAGTGGTAGAACAAGAGGATTGTCTAGGCATTCACAATATAGGTAGGCAGAATAATGGGTCCTCTTTGATCAAAGATCGTGTTGAGCACTAATGAAGGCTTCTAAGGATGCCACAACAAGGAAGGCAGAATAGTTTCCAGAAATGGCGAACTATGTGAAGGACGAAGTTCTTCGGTAGCAATGATTGCTCCTCCAGAAAGTCATTCTCTAGCACCATTCCAGTCGCTGTGGAAATGTTGTTTGCAATAATTCTGCAGCTACTACGTAAAGTCTGTTGGAGTAATTACAAAACCACTGCATAAGGACAAATGCAGCAGTTGCACAACTATTACCTAAAGTTTGTTGCAGCAATTAAACAGTTGCTGCAGAAAGATCTCCAACAGCAGTTATAAAGGTGCTACAAAAAGTTATTCATAGCAGTTACACAAGTGTTACACATAATCATCCACAGCAATTGAAGAAGTTGGAGCTATTGTCACAGACATAAATGTATTTGACCGAGTTCAATGGGCTTCAAGAGCACAAGCAACATACTCAACATGAAGTGAAAACTAAATTCATGCTTGCATTCACTAGTTTCTAGAGATGGAAGGAACATGTGCAACTGCAAGAGAATTTGATTTCTGAGAGATTTGAGTGTGAATGACAAAATGCAGGCACTAAAAGGACACACTGATTCGAAAACATTTTAGGCACTGCACAAGTCATGCTTTGTTGGTTGCACGTAGGGTTTTTACATGAACGGGATTCCCTTTGCCTAGTGTTGTAGCATGGCGCCAGCTGGTTCATGGGCATTGCCGATTAGCACTATGATAGATTTTGCAATAATAACCAGCCATCGTGATTATTTGGAAATGCTATCTAGATAGAGTGAGGATGAAAGGAATATTACAGTCATTCATGTTCAGTTGATAGCAACAGTTGTAAACATTCAAAGTGGTTTATTTTAATCTATAGGTACAGCACTTGTAGGGAGAAGAATATGCGCTTGGGCATCGTCATTTGGGACAGAAATCTGACAACATTTTGATCAGTTACATTTAGAGACATCATTGTAGTTTCGACCCCAAGAAACTAAGGAATATGAAGACTCATCATGCAGAAGCCAAGAGTCATCAGATGGAGACAAAGAGTCCTCATAGGAAAACAAAGACACTAACAAAAGGTTAAGAGACAAGAAATGAGTAGTTGAAAACCAAACTTCAAAAAATTGGTTTTTCAATGAGATAAGGGGGGCCCTTGAAGAGGAAATGTGCAGAGTGCTCTTAAAGAGAAGAATAGATAGAAGAGGAGCTCTTGGAGAGAGATAAGGATCTCGTTGAAGGAGAACTCTGTTGGGGAAAGAATGGTTGTAGCAAAATCTGCCTGTACCTACCTATAGGAATTTTCATAGGTGCACATAGTATGATCCATAGCATACTGTAATATTAAGTTTAGCACTATGCTCCCCGGGGACGCCTCCCCTGCCCAAATGACCCCGTCCCCCATAAGGGGATGTTTCAAGGACACGGGGATGGGTAGGAAACGTCCCCCTCCCATCCCCTTTTTTTGAAAAAATAGGAAACATCCCAGGTACGGCAAATTTTTTTGAGGGAACACTAGGGTATGTCAAGGGCAGCTAGCCGTCCCCAGGACGGCCAAGGACATCCCTGACCGTCTCGAGGATGGCTAGCCGTCCCCTAACGTACCTAGGCAATTTTTTAGTCATTTAAAAAAAAACACAGAAATTTGAAAAAAAAAAAAAAAGGATGGGGGAGCCGACAAGGTTTGTATGGTTTCAAAGGTTTCAATTTAGGCGCTGCCCCCAAACCCCCACGAGGGGCATTGCCCCTTGACCCCATTGGGGGCGCCATCCCCAAACCCCCACAAGGGGCACCGCCCCTTGACCCTACTTACAACTTCATATAGTAGCAGCCCCTCATGGTTGTAGTGACTCGGACTCGAACTCAGACTCCAATTTTGATGCAGTCTTAGCAGAGGCAGATGTTGATTAGGGACAGCCATATATTTTCTATGTTTTTGTCATTTTGTAGTTGAAACTTGCAGCCTTTGGGCATTTTGTTGTAATTTTTATATAATATATATGCACATTGTCAACGAAAGCAATTAAATTCAGTTAATTTGTTTGCCAATTCTCATGTGAAAAATTGAAAACTTAGTTCAAGTCTAATGTTATTGTTATGTATTTATTTTTTAAGGTTCTATAATGTCTATAATGAATGCCTTGTCAATGTTATCATATAAATATTTGACATTTCCTTATATTTTAAAAAAAATCTTTTTTTTTTAATAGCCGTTCCCTGTTGTCCCCTAAAAAATGGCCCAAAAAAAAACAGCGATCCGGAAACGCATCCCCCCATCCTGCTGTTCCCATCCCGGAAACTTGGAGGAGCATAGGTTTAGCACCAATAAATCAGCCTATAGTGTTTGTTCTACAGCAGCAATGTTTGCTTATAGCATGTTTAACTAAAAACTATTAATTTATTCAATGAACTCGATGTTAAGTTTGGCTCCACTGAAGGAACTGGGGACATGGCTGAAAGGATGGGTTTTCATTAATTTGACCCCCTATTCTTGTCTAAATCATATGATATCAGAGTTTGTCTAAATCCAGTTTGTGGGTGTGTACTCAGTTTGTGTAAGATAGAAATAATAGAAATTGCAGCAATAGGTTTTGATTGTCAAGAGCGTCATTATCACCCTAGAAGTGCATCAATTGATATCAGAACAGATGTGCACTGCAAGTGTTTGTGAGAGAGTGAAAATAAGCATCTTCCAACAAGAGAGTGTTGGATAGAAGGTGTAGAGAAAAGGAAACAACCTGTTGGCACTCATTTTGACCTGGAGGTTGAATTTTTCATGTCTAGAGGGTTTCTTCACTTAAACCCTATGTATTCTTTCCCATCGGCGTGACCTCGCAGGCGTTTTGGCGATCAGGTTGGTGGTAGTGCTGTGCTGTCGGCGTGACATACACCATCGGCATGTCTTTTTTCTGGTTCCCCGACGGGATTGTTCTTACCGATGGTGCCATCGGTGTGATTTATACTATCGGCGAAGCATTTTCCTGTTCGACCGACGATGGATGTTTGGCCGATGAAGTGTCATCGGCATGTGTCTCTCCGAGGGATGTATGTATCGGGATGATCGGCGTCATCGGCATAAGTATGAGATGCTGCTCCGACGGAGGTGGGAGGACAGGGTGCTGTCGGTGTGACTTTGTTCATCAGCAGAGGTATTTCGTGTTGCTCCGACGGTGTTAGTCTGGGCGATGACGAAGGTGGCGTCGGCGAGACAACTGGAGTGGGCGAGGCATCTTTTGGATGGGCCGATGAAGAGAATGTGGAGTTTGCGATCGGCCAGACTACTATTGTCGATGGGAGATTTTTGAGGTAAGCCGATGGCTTAGGTCTGAGCGATGGGTTTTTGACGAAGGCATGTGTGTCGAGCGCGGCAAAAGCGCTCGACACTTGATGTGTATGCGATCAGGCTTATAAGGTAGTGAAGGGCTCTCCACGCCATGCATGTGGGATTTTTCCCCTTGCATTATTTTGAACCTGCGAAGGCGTTTTGGCGGGAAGCCTCATGTTGACTACAGCGACAGTCTCCAAGTGAAATGCGGGTGGTTGAGCCATCAATGACGGTCATGCAGGGGTAATGGCGATGAATACAAATGGTGAAGTTGCCTGATCGTGCATAAAGACTCCCAGATGGCGGCGCAGGGCTCGAGGGTTCCTTCTGTCTCTGCAGCAATAAATTTTGAGCGCCATTCCTTTGAAGGATCTGTATCTGGCGAATTTTGTAACAGTCATGTAATTAATTGCTGTGGTACACTCTCTGGCTGTTATAAGCAGACTGTGTTACCATTTTTCTGGTTGTTGAAAGTTGAAGATTTTTGGCTCTGTAATTCAAAACAAGCTAATCTGGTTGCTCTGTACAGCTAAACCTGTGAGTCTATGTATCTCTTGTTGTATGTTTTGGCATGAACCCACTGATTTCATGATTAATCTTATATGAGAAATGCTATGTTAGCATGTGTTTTGTTAATTCTGTCTCCAGTATTGCATGTATCTTTCTTCTGAGTCTGGGCATTTAAGGAATGTTGAGACTCTTGAACATAGAATTCCTGTGTTGAATGTCTAATCTTTTAACTTCTGCTCAAAGGTAGATTAAACTGTTTTCAGATTAAACGTTGGGAAGGGTATACTGCAGTAGGGATGCCATAAGTAGAGATAACTTAACACTCTGTATTGGGAGATATCTGTAAGGCAGGTATCATGTATATCCCCCTGAAATCCAGTTTTAGCTATTCATGCTGATCATTCACAGGTGTATGTCTACTGACTCCAGGCCCTGGATAGGCACCAATCTTGCTTTGTGTTTGTGTTACAACCATGTCCAGCTTTGCATCCAAACTTAAAATCAAAATTGAAATCTAAAACAACCATTAGGACATTAGAATTAGTTTTAGGATCCTTAGTCCTCTGTCTACAACTGCAAATAGGCCCAAAGCTAGCCCCTTTGCTCTTATCTTTCAGTTTTGGTCTACTTACAGGAGGACTCATCTGCTTTCTGTCAGAATCCCAGTCTTAGTATGCACATTATCATGGGTGTTGAGTAGGGAATACCCCCCTAGGTTTTGCAGAGCCTGAAGAAGAAGAGGAGATAAAATATAGAGTCTATCTCCTGCACTGTTGGCCCCTGGCCCAGAGATCCTGTTGATCACTGATGGCTACCTTGTAGGGAAATCTGGGAATAAGCATCCAGTCTGGGAAAAAACCAACAGAAATTGGCGACTCTGCTGGGGATTGAGAAGTAAAAGTACTATCTAATTATCTCCAGTAATATATCAGTGATCCATCCGAGTCACCAACAGAAATTGGCGACTCCGCTGGGGATGGTGATTTGAAAATTGTTATTTTTGAAAGAACCCTAATTTACAAAAAGAAAACAGTTCCTAGTAATAGGTGGCGACTCCGAAGTAATCTCCCAACCGGTCAAAGTAAAATTTATATGCAGGGGAGAAGATCCCAACAAAATTCTTTATTTGAAGAGTTACCAGTAACAAGAAGAATGATGTACAGAAGAAAGGGAGCTGTCTCAGTTAGTCATGAGGGTTCCCCCAGAAAAAATGATGATATGCAAGACAATCCAAGGTCTTCAGACAAGACAGCGCCTTACTTTTCAAATGCAGAAGCTGATATTCAGGGTGCATATGAGAGGCAACAGGGTGGTAACATGAGAATGAGGTCAGAGGTGTTCCAAGAACGCCCATTTCTAGACCCTAGTGAAAGGTTTGAAGAGGCCGAGTCTCTGAGGGATCATGAAGATGATGATCAGAATATGGTAAAACCATCCTCCTCTAGGCCCAGTGAGGAAGAACTAGCTGATGAAATTAGGAGCTTAAGGGCCGAGTTTGAATATCAGCAGGCAATATCAATCAGAGATGACTTGAGGAAGAAAGTGCAAGCTTTAAGGACTGCCCAGAATAATTCAATTCCTACCCTTGAGAATGCAAATGTGCAGAGACATCAACAGAGAAATGAAGTGCAACATCAGCATAATGATGAGAGACAAAATGTGAATGATGCTAGGATACCACTGAACAATGTAAGAAACCAGAATGCAAACAGAAATATTAATGTTAATCAGTTAAACAGACAGCCAATGCAGCTAGATAGATTCAGACAGCTGGTATTTGATGGTATTCCTGGGTATCCTAACCCCATTGATAAGCATCTGAGGCTGCAAGTGCCTAAATTTTCAGGAAACAACACTGTGTCAGGAGAAGATCATCTAAAAGCCTTTCAAAATGTCATGGATAACTTTGAGGTTGAACATGAGGATGTTTTCATGAAGTCATTCATGCAATCCTTAATAGATGAGGCAAGAGAATGGTACAAGAATCTGCCTGACAGGAGTATTTCATCATGGGATGATTTTAAAAGGATGTTCAAGGAGCAATATGGTGACAAAACTGACCCTAGCTTTTTTGTAAATGAGTTTACCAGTATCACTAAAGGGTCAAATGAGCAGGTTGCAGATTTTAATGCAAGATTTACTAAAGTGTTAAATAAATTGCCACATCACATGAGGCCAAATGAACCAATGTGCATAATATTGTATATCAATGCCTTTGATGCAAAAACTGCATATGGATTAAGAGATAAAAGTCCTGCTACTCTCAGGGATGCTTTCAGAATTGCAGTTAATATTGAAAACAACAGGAAAGCATCGGGCAAGACAAATAGAAGGGATGATATAAAAATTCTGCAGAATCCAAACAAGCCTCAGAACACTCAAGGTAATACATCTGCCCCTGAAGATAAGATAGACAAATTGGCAAATGTTGTTAAGGACCTAAGCTATAGATTAGCTAGAAGTGAAAAAGGGATAGGTCCTGATAGGCAAGTCTATCAAAGGCAGGAAAAGAGGCCATCATTGCATGATATGCCTTATAATACCAATTGGCATGATGGTAAGCCTATATTCCCACGTAACAACACAAATCAAAGAGCTCAACATGTCAAAGAAACTCCTGATCCTCTAAAGAAAGCTGTAAATATTGTTGATGATGCTCCATGGTGTATGATTTGCCAGATGCCACATTCACAGTTACAGTGTATGATTGCTCAGTCCTTGTGCGATAATACTACATCTTGTAATGAATGCAATGAGCCACATTATGTGCAAGATGATGATGTAAATATGATGTCCACAAGCAATGGATATACTTTTTGTGATGCTGATGCAAATGCAGATGATGAAACTCAGGGCTGCCAACAGTTCCCATATGATGAAGATGATGAAGTTAACTATGCCTATGCTCAGAACTCACACAATTTTCTAAGTAACTTACAACGACCTTCTGATGAGGAAATTAGGGCCTTCACAGCTGCAGCAGTTGCTCAAGTCAAGAGCAACTACAATCTCAGAGGTAAAAATCAAGTAAGCAGCCCATATCAGTCGGAAGATATTTCTGCAGGTCAGCCACTGCATGGTCATAAGGGGATGGAATTACAAAAAAGGCAGTGGGTTAATAATAAACAGAATTTCAGACATAGAACAGGTCATGAATCCCAAAGACCAGAAAATAGAATCCCTCAGGCTGAAGATCAAGGTAAAGGTTCTCAAGACAAGAATGATGATCAGGGAACTATGAAAGTAAAAGCTAAATCAGTTCAGGATAAAAGTAAGATTGTGGAGCAAGCTACAACTGTTATACAAAATTATGCTCCATTTGATATAGCTCAGGTCCTCTCCCAGGTAAAAGTCTCTGTTCCACTTATGGAACTGATGAAAGTGGAAGAAATTAAGAATAGGACAATATCCCTAATTTCAGGGGTACCTTTTCAAGCTAAACAAAATGCTCAGACCCAGGGTGAGAAACATGTCATATGTAATGAAGAAGATGAGGCTCCTGAGGTTTATTTAGGAGTGACTATGACAAAGTGTCCTTCACAAGTGGAACCATTTTATGTTTCCCTGGTTATAAATGGAAAAATAATCAAAAATTGTATGCTTGACTCTGGAGCATCTACAAATGTCATGCCTTTGGCCATCATGCAACAAGCTGGATTGAAAATTGACAAGGCATGTGGAAAATGTTATGCTATGGATGCCAGAGAGGTACCAGTTATTGGAATCATGAAGGATATAGATTTCAAACTGGCAGCATTTCCTGAGAAAAGATATAAAATGAATATAACAGTGGTTGACATCAAGCCACAGTATGGTATGTTGTTGTCAAGAAGATGGGCAGCACTAATTGCTGGAAGTATGCAGCTGGACCTGTCATATGCCATGATTCCAATGAATGGCAGGGATGTTAAGCTAATCAGAGAACAAAGGTCATCAGAGACAGTGGAAGACCAAGAAGCAGAGGAACAGATATGCTTTGTAAACACTGACTGTGATAACTTCAAGGTTGTCTTAGATGATAGAGAAGATAAAAAGAAAAATGTCTGCATTGAAGAATTGGATCAGCAAGGTTTGTGGACCATGTTTTTTGATGGAGCTTGTGCAAAAGAAGGCTCTGGAGCTGGAGTTGTTTTCCTGTCTCCAACTGGTAAGCTCCTCAAATTCTCTTTCTTGCTGAGGTTTGTTTGCACAAACAACATTGCAGAATATGAGGCTTTGCTCTTAGGCCTAAATATTGCTCTCAAACATGGAATCAAAATGCTAAGAGTATTTGGGGATTCTGAGCTGATTGTATCCCAAATTAGAGATAGGTATGCTTCAAAAAACAAAAGATTGAAACAATACAAGCATGCTGTTTGGGATACCATTGAACTATTTGATGCATTTTCAATAGGCTGGGTAGAGAGGTCGAAGAATGTTATGGCTGATTTCTTAGCCAATGTTGCAAAAAGGCCAGATGACATCACTCTGTCAGATGTTACAAATGTAGAAATTAAAATTAGGCCTGCAGTACCAGAAAATATATGCAGTTGGCAAGTGTTTAATGATGATAGGGACTTGTTAAAATTTTTGCACTGCATAGATGAATATGAGAATCAAGAAATTGATTTCCAAGCTTTTGTAGAGACTATAGATGGAAAAGAAACTCTTGTGGGAAAGGAAATTATTCAGTTGAAGACTAATAAAATCCCTAGAGGGTTGGTAGCTTTAGAAAGAGCTTTTGACAGTAGAGATAAATTGGTCACAAGGACATCTCCCACAAATAAGGAAGATTTAGAAGAGATAAATTTGGGGACATCTCAGGCCCCTCAGAAGGTATACATTGGTAAACAGCTCAAACCACACATTAGGAGTATGCTGATTGCATTACTGAAAAAGTATAAACATGTTTTTGCTTGGTCATATGAGGACCTAAAGGCCTATAGGGAAAATTTATTCCAGCATGAGATCCCATTGAAGCCGGGAGCTAAGCCATTCAGACAGAGGCAAAGACCTATTAATCCTACCTTAGCTCCAAAGATGCAGGAAGAACTCAAAAGGCTCAGGGAGGCTGGAATAATTGTGCCAATCAGACATTCAACTTGGGTGTCTAACCTTGTCCCAGTCAAAAAAAAGAATGGTGATATTAGGCTTTGTGTTGACTTCAGGAACTTGAATGTATCCTCTTTAAAGGATAACTATCCACTGCCTAATATGGAAGCTATGTTGCAGAGAGTGACTGGTTGTGAACTCTTATCCATGATGGATGGGTTTTCAGGTTATAATCAGGTAAAGGTAAAGGAATCAGAACAGTATAAGACCACCTTTACCACTCCATGGGGAACTTATGTGTATGTTAGAATGCCCTTCGGACTAACCAATGCAGGTGCTACATTTCAAAGAGCAATGGATGTTGCTTTTGCAGGGTTGATTGATTCAATCCTGGCTGTATATCAGGATGACTTGACTGCTTACTCAAAGAAAGAAGAGCAGCATTGTTTGCATCTGGAGCAGATTTTCATAAGAGCACTAGAGTATGGTATTTCTTTAAATCCAAAGAAGTGTGCTTTTGGGGTGGTTGAAGGAAAACTCCTAGGGCACATTGTTTCCAAGGATAGAGTTAGGATAAATCCAGAGAGAGTGGCTGCTATTGACAGAATTCAAATGCCAAAAACTGTAAAAGGAGTTCAGTCCTTCTTTGGACAGATAAATTTTGTTAGGAGATTTGTTCCCAACTTTGCAGAAACCACAAGGAACATTTCCAAGATGATGAAGAAGGATGCAACTGTCTACTGGGAAAGTGAAGCAATTGAATCATTTCAGAGTATCAAAGAGGCAATCAAAATGGCCCCTGTTCTTAAATCTCCTGATTTTTCTAGGCCATTCCAATTGTTTTCATTTGCTTCCTTTCAGACTGTTGCTGCATGTTTGCTACAGAAAAATGAAGATGGTTTTGAACAGCCCATAGCTTTCTTCAGTATGTCCTTGTAGGCTTCTGAGTTGAAGTATGATATTATGGAAAAACAGGCATATGCACTAGTCCGAGCCATCAAAAGCTTCAGACCATACTTGGTAGGATCATATATAATTGCATATGTACCCCATGCAGCAGTCAAAGACATATTCACTCAGCAGGAGGTGACTGGAAGAAGGTGCAGATGGATAAACAAACTGCAAGAGTTTAACATAGACATACAGATTACCAAGTTGGTAAGAGGACAAGGATTAGCCAAGATGATGGCACAGTCAAACTTGGAAGCATGCCAAGTTAATGTAGTCCAAAATGAGAATGTAAATGTATCAAGATCTGAATGGTACAAGGATATTATCTACTACTTGCAAAATCTGAATTGTCCTTCCCATTTCAGTGACAGTCAAAAGAGGACTTTAAAGTTACATGCAATCAGGTATGTTATTGTTCAAGGTGAGCTATACTGGAAAAACCCTGATGGTGTGCTGCTGAGATGTGTGGATGAAGATGTAGCTAACAATGTTTTGAATGATATGCATAAAGGATTGTGTGGTGGACATTATACTGCCCAAACAACAGCTCATAAAATTCTCAGAGCAGGATATTGGTGGCCCACTCTCTTTTCAGATGCACAAAGGTTAGTGAGGAAGTGTGACCCTTGCCAAAGATTTTCAGGAAAGTTGAAATATGATGGTGCTTTACCCCTCAGGACTGTAACTGTGGATGCTCCATTTCAGCAATGGGGAATTGACTTCATAGGGGAAATTGCAAACAAATCAAGTGGGGGACACAGTTGGATTTTGGTGGCAACTGATTACTTTACCAAATGGATTGAAGCCATTCCAACTAAGAGAGCTACAAGTAAGGTGGTGACAGATTTCATGCTAGAAAATATTATCATCAGGTTTGGAGTACCATTCAAGGTAGTCACTGATAATGCTATGTGCTTCAGATCAGGTGAATTTGTTGATTTTTGCAACAGGTATGGGATAAATCTATCATATGCATCACCATATCACCCACAAGGGAATGGTCAAGCAGAATCAAGCAATAAAAGCATCATGAAAATTATCAAGAGGATACTAGACAAGAACAAGAGAGCTTGGGACTCAAAATTAAAATTAGCAATATGGGCTGACAGAGTGACAGTAAAAAAGGCTATTGGAATGTCACCTTTTGAGCTAGTATATGGTGCATTAGCCAGATTGCCCATGAACAATCTCCTACCAGTTTACAAATTCATCCAAGAAAATGATGAGGAGATTGAAGACTCCATGACAGAAAGAGTGAACCAGCTGGTTGCACTGGATGAAAACAGAAGGAAAGCCCACCAGATCAATCTCAAGAGACAACAAGATGTGAAATATCAGTTTGACAGGAGAGCTACTAAAAGGAAATTTCAGGTCAATGATCTGGTGCTCATATGGAATGCAAAAGGTCAAGAAAAGGGTAAACATAGTAAATTTGAACCCTTATGGATGGGCCCATATCAGATTTGCAGCACTCATGGGGAGGATTCTTATTTCCTCCAGGCCCTAGGTGGTGAAGTTCTGGAATTGCCTGTGCATGGTCAATTCCTTAAGTTCTATTTTGCATAGGTGACTTGTCGCTATGCACATTTGTAAAAACATGTATATAGTGTAAATGCCTTGTGCAGTTCGTGCTTTTTTTGGTTTTTGCTTGGTCTGCCCGGAGATCTGGTTCTTGCTGCAGGTTTTCACCTGCACATCCCCATTCGGAGCCAGTGTTGGCACTCATTTTGACCTGGAGGTTGAATTTTTCATGTCTAGAGGGTTTCTTCACTTAAACCCTATGTATTCTTTCCCATCGGCGTGACCTCGCAGGCGTTTTGGCGATCAGGTTGGTGGTAGTGCTGTGCTGTCGGCGTGACATACACCATCGGCATGTCTTTTTTCTGGTTCCCCGACGGGATTGTTCTTACCGATGGTGCCATCGGTGTGATTTATACTATCGGCGAAGCATTTTCCTATTCGACCGACGATGGATGTTTGGCCGATGAAGTGTCATCGACATGTGTCTCGCCGAGGGATGTATGTATCGAGATGATCGGCGTCATCGGCATAAGTATGAGATGCTGCTCCGACGGTGTAAGTCACACCGACGGAGGTGGGAGGACAGGGTGCTGTCGGTGTGACTTTGTTCATCGGCAGAGGTATTTCGTGTTGCTCCGATGGTGTTAGTCTGGGCGATGACGAAGGTGGCATCGGCGAGACAACTGGAGTCGGCGAGGGATCATTTGGATGGGCCGATGAAGGGAATGTGGAGTTTGCGATCGGCCAAACTACTATTGTCGGTGGGAGATTTTTGAGGTAAGCCGATGGCTTAGGTCTGAGCGATGGGTTTTTGACGAAGGCATGTGTGTCGAGCGCGGCAAAAGCGCTCGACACTTGATGTGTATGCGATCAGGCTTATAAGGTAGTGAAGGGCTCTCCACGCCATGCATGTGGGATTTTTCCCCTTGCATTATTTTGAACCTGCGAAGGAGGCGTTTTGGCGGGAAGCCTCATGTTGACTACAGCGACAGTCTCCAAGTGAAATGCGGGTGGTTGAGCCATCAATGACGGTCGTGCAGGGGTATGGCGATGAATACAAATGGTGAAGTTGCCTGATCGTGCATAAAGACTCCCAGATGGCGGCGCAGGGCTCGAGGGTTCCTTCTGTCTCTGCAGCAATAAATTTTGAGCGCCATTCCTTTGAAGGATCTGTATCTGGCGAATTTTGTAACAGTCATGTAATTAATTGCTGTGGTACACTCTCTGGCTGTTATAAGCAGACTGTGTTACCATTTTTCTGGTTGTTGAAAGTTGAAGATTTTTGGCTCTGTAATTCAAAACAAGCTGATCTAGTTGCTCTATACAGCTAAACCTGTGAGTCTATGTATCTCTTGTTGTATGTTTTGGCATGAACCCACTGATTTCATGATTAATCTTATATGAGAAATGCTATGTTAGCATGTGTTTTGTTAATTCTGTCTCCAGTATTGCATGTATCTTTCTTCTGAGTCTGGGCATTTAAGGAATGTTGAGACTCTTGAACATAGAATTCCTGTGTTGAATGTCTGATCTTTTAACTTCTGCTCAAAGGTAGATTAAACTGTTTTCAGATTAAACGTTGGGAAGGGTATACTGCAGTAGGGATGCCATAAGTAGAGATAACTTAACACTCTGTATTAGGAGATATCTGTAAGGCAGGTATCGTGTATATCCCCCTGAAATCCAGTTTTAGCTGTTCATGCTGATCATTCACAGATGTATGTCTACTGACTCCAGGCCCTGGATAGGCACCAATCTTGCTTTGTGTTTGTGTTACAACCATGTCCAGCTTTGCATCCAAACTTAAAATCAAAATTGAAATCTAAAACAACCATTAGGACATTAGAATTAGTTTTAGGATCCTTAGTCCTCTGTCTACAACTGCAAATAGGCCCAAAGCTAGCCCCTTTGCTCTTATCTTTCAGTTTTGGTCTACTTACAGGAGGACTCATCTGCTTTCTGTCAGCATCCCAGTCTTAGTATGCACATTATCATGGGTGTTGAGTAGGGAATACCCCCCTAGGTTTTGCAGAGCCTGAAGAAGAAGAGGAGATAAAATATAGAGTCTATCTCCTGCACTGTTGGCCCCTGGCCCAGAGATCCTGTTGATCATTGATGGCTACCTTGTAGGGAAATCTGGGAATAAGCATCCAGTCTGGGAAAAAACCAACACAACCTCCACAGAATAAATAGTGGGTAGAAAGTCTCTAAAGTGTTCTCAATCTTCCAACAAAAGAGTGTTGCATGGAAGGTGTAGAGAAAGAGGCAACATCCTCCACTAAGTGCATAATAGGTGGAGGGTGTTTAGAGTGTTCTCCATCTTCCAACAGAGAGTGAATAGTGGATAGATAGTGTTCAAAGGTTCTCCATCTTCTATAGGTAGGTGGTGAACAAAGAATTGAAAGAGTTGTTTAATATCAAGGGATTGTTTATGCAATAGTTGCAGAATAATTGAAGAAGTGGAGTAGGAGCTGCCAATGTGGGGATGAACTTCTAAACTTATTAAGAGCTCTGCAAGTGAAGATTGATCTTGTTTATGGGCCAGGAGTTGCTGTGAAAGAAAAAATATAAAAAAATTGGGGGTAGCAAAGGGTGGAACCAATACAAGAGCAGCAGTTTTAGGTAAAAGAAGACAAATATGAACATAGGAGCCATCTTGTCAAGAGTATTCACAAGCATGTGTTGACAGAAAAAGAAATAGAAGTGAACATCAAGTGAATCAAGAAAAGCAAGGCAAAGCATGCAGCCCAAAAGGTAGAAGAGGAGGAAGAAGACCTTAAATGTCCAAGTATAACAACAATTTATGATCAAGCAAAAGAAGTAGAAGTAATCCAAAAAATAGGGTCAAGTTGAAAGATCATCAAGATCGTGATTGTCATTTTCAATCTTTGGATTGGCCTTACACATTAACTTCATGGAATTTGTTGTTTTCAATGGATTTTGTGTTGTGAAAGGATGTGATTATGCTTCTAGGATGAAATGGGACAACTTTAGGTGTCATCAAAACAAAATTGCCAATTCTACAAGCGGCAAACTATTCGTTCACCCAAAAAGCCATTTATGGTGTAATTGTCGATTCTACAAGCGGCAAACTATCTGTTCACCCCATTGAAACCCTATTCGCCTCTTGGCAAATGATTTGGTTGCCCTGGTGAACACATCTTGAAGCAGTGAATGAATTACTACAAAGTGGCAAACTTGTTATTAAACGGACAATACGTGGAATATGAAAGGTTAAGCATTTCAAATTCTCTTTGGGTGGTTGGAATTCCAATCTTGTGCATTTAGAAGTTTATGGGGAAGCCCTAGGCTCAATGAAAAAGAGAAGGGATGCTTGTTAGAGCATAGGGGACTTTGAAAACTCAATCGTAATCTTCTATAGTTCATATTTCCAAATTGTATTATATAGGGGCTAGGTTTTTGTTGGTGTAGAGGCTGATTGCAAGTACTAGGAGCTGGTATAGTTTACATTGGAGCCCTTTATATGCCTTTGATGGGATTGTATCATTTGTAAGTGATTGAAATTAGTGCCATGAGGAGTTATACTCACCCTTCCTAGAGTTTTAATCTCACTAAGAGTTTCTCCAGCAATGACTTGTTTCAGTTGTGTGATGCTTCATTATTATCTCCTTCTAGCTCTATTATTGCTTTTCAATACATATTTAAGGTCTGAAATGAACTAGAAACGTTGCAATGTTACCCATTGTTCGAGAAATGGTCTATGTTTGAAGGTTGTTGTTGGATTTCCACAAGAGGATCCATTGTTGGTGAACTTGTGTGAGGAATATCCTCCTAATTTACAAGTCATATTGGTATTTGGAGCCCAGATTCCATAGCCTGTGTGTGGAATTTATCGGTGTTTTGTTGATTCTTTGTCTTATGCCCTCAACTAGAGCAAGTGGGAGTGGTGATTTGTTGCTTTTTGAGCTTGAAATTGGAACAAAAGAGTGGTTAAGAAAAGTGAGGACAGCAAATATGGCGGAAGAAGATGGAGAAGCAAGGTTTCGAAGGGTTGGAAGCGGATGTTGCAAAGACTACCCATGTTAAAGGGAAGATCGATAGGCTTGAAAGCATGATGCTAGTCTTGATAGGGAAGATGGGTATTCGGAAAGAACTTTCAGAAGAAAGTGAATATGAAAAGAGTGAACCTAAGCAAGAAGTATCATGATATGGGAGATTCTTTAAAGCTGAAGCAAAGAAAGACAATCAACCCTGCAATCGTGAAATTAGTGCATAGAAGCTCAATCCATAGGTTTCACAAATGGAGGTTTACTTCAACCTTCACAAAATGTCTCCAAATCAGCAAATTTCTTTTGCCAAGTTGAAGTTGTCAAGGCATGCTCTCACATGGTATAAGAGCTATGCACTCTTTGGAAATTTGGAAAGTGGCACCTATTTCCAAGTGGGATGATTTTATGGGGCTGCTTCATAAGCAATTCTACCTGATCTATTATGAAGATGAAAGGGTAATAGAATGGCATTATTTAAAGCAAATGCAAGGACAAAGTGTTCAATCTTATACCAATGAGTTTAGGAAGAGAGTGGAGCAACTCGGAAAAGATGTCACGGAGCATGAGGTCTTGATGAAGTACATAGGGAGTCTATTTGATCACCCTCAAAAGGCCTATTCTTATGGCCAAACCCATGGATATCGATGAAGCATGCACTCAAGCTGATTATCTTGAGTTGGATAAGAAGGGTAGTTCTCCCTACAAGTATAAGCAGCATAATAAGGAGCAAAGAAGGGTGGAGTTCCTAATAAAGGTAAGAGCAAAGTGAATGCTACTTCTACAAAGGGCAAAGGTAAAGAGAATCTTCATTGTACCCATTGTGATAATTATAGAGGATAGGTGTTGGAAATTACACCCAGAGTTAGTTCCTTCTTGGGCTAAGAGGGAAAGAAACAAGAGTGCTGCATATGGAGGCAAAGTCAAAGAGATTGCATGCAGCTCTGTAGTAGATGATAGATTGTCTTGTGCTACTCTTTGTAGGGATGTTTCCAAGGTTGCTGTCCACTCACATGATGGGAAGGAGCTTACACAACTTTTCGGCATCAAAGTTCAAGTAAGAGGTAAGAAGGTTGATGTCATGTTTGATACAAGTTCACAAGTAAACCTTGTATCTCATAAATTGGTAGTGAACTTGGTTTAGAGATGTAGACCATCCACATCCATATGCTTTAGGAGTTGATAGGCATACTTCTTAATTTAAGGATGTAGTGTTAGTGGATACCATTCTATTAGATATTTGTGATATCATTTTTGGGAGCCCATATATCTTTGACAGAGATACTATTTACTATCGGAAGAAGAATCAGTATAGGCTCAGCATGAATGGGAAGATGTATATGTTGCATTCATATATTGAGAAGTCCAAAGTTGCAGTGTCAAGTACTCCAAATCCAGAAGTTGATTAGTGCAAATGGAAGGGTTTTACTTAAGAAAGACGCTGATGTTGGGAATGATAAGAGGGATCATTCTTAAAAGGAACAGCAAGTAGAAGAACAGAAAATGCATCAGATCAGCTGGAAACAGAGAAGTGCCAAGTTTTGGTTGATGTTCGTCTTGCGGTGCAATTGTTTCAACTTTCAAATGAAGGGTCCATCAACCCTTTTCCATTGAATCTCCATAACTTTTGGTGACCAAAAGCCTCCTAAAGGGGGATTTTCAGTGGATTTTGTGTTGTGAAAGGATGTGAAACAGTTAATAATGCTTCAAGGATGGAACAGGATATTTTCAAGAGTCATTAAGACAAAATTGCAGGCCTTTAATTCACCTGAAAAGCCATTTTTGGTGCGATCACCAATTATAGAGGCAAAGAACTATTCATTCACCCTCCAAAACCCAATTTGCCTCCTAGCAAACGATCTGCTCACCCCCCAACGAACAAGTCTTGAAGCAGCGAATAAATTACTGGCAAAACGACAAACTTGTTACTGAATGGACAATAAGCGGAATATAGAAGGTTAAGCATTTCAAATTCTCTACAAGAGGTTAGACTTCCATTCTTGTGCGTTTGGGAGTTTATGGGGAAGCCCTAGGCTCAATGAAACGGAAAGGGGATGCTTTTTAGAGCATCGGAGAGTTGGAAAACTCAACCGTAACATTCCCTAATTCATATTTCCATATTGTATCATACAGAGGCAGGGTTTTTGGAGTTGCATAGGCTAATTACAAGTGTTAGGAGCTGGTATTGCTTACATTGGAGGTCTGTATATGCCTTTGATGGCACTATATCACTTGTAAGTGACAGAAACTAGTGGCACGAGGAGTTATACTCACTCTTCTTGGAGTTCCCACTTAAGGATTTCTCCAATAGTAGCTTGTTGTTTCAATTGTGTGATGCTTCATTATTATCTCCCTGTAGCTCTGCTATTGCTTTTCAATGCATGCTTAAGGTTTGAATGAACTAGAAACATTGTTATGTTATCCATTGTTGGAAGGAACAGTCTATGTTTGAAGGTTGTTGCGGGATTTCCAAAAGAGTATCCATTGTTGGTGAACTTGTGTGAGGAATATCCTCCCAATTTATGGATCAAGAAGACCATTTCTTACTAGAAGAAGAGATAAGAGTGACTAAAGCTTTGTTTCATTCAATTGAGAAGGAAAGATGTGAGTAGTCCGTGGAGGAGAAAATGAAGGTGCTAGTTGTTGATCCTAAAGAAGAAGAGGCATGAGAAATATGTCCTATTGAGGACATGAAATTATAGATGAATGAAGTGCAAATGAATACACATGATGAGGACCTTGAGAAGGTACCAACTGAAGAAGAGACTAGTGTTGCAGCATAGCGAAAGACACAATGGAGTAAGGAAGAAGAAGAAAGAAAGAATGATGAGGTGCAAGTGGAGACAAGAAGAACGAAGATCGTTTGTAGCAATTACACAAGTACGAGATTCAATAATTTTTTTTGTTAGTTACTCATAGCAGTTACACAAGTGCTGCGAAGGATCATTCACAATAGTTGAAGAAGATAGAGATGTTGTCACAAGAACCAATACATTCAATCGGTTCTGATGGGCTTCAAGAGCATAAGCAAGATACTACGCATGAAAGTTGAAACTAAACTTGTGCTTACATTCGCTAGTTTATTGAGATGGAAGGAAGATGTGCAGCTGCACGATAATCTGATTTTTGAGACACTAAATATGAATGACAACATGGAGGCATTGAAAGGACACAACAATTTTAGAACATTATTGGTGCAGCACAAGTTGTGGTCAACTGGTTGTGCACAAGTTGTTCACAAGAACAATGTTTCATTTGACTAGTTTTGTACCATGCCGCCAGTTGATTTAGGGGCATTATTGGTCAGCATTCTCATTGTCAGAAACAACCACCGTTATTATTTGGAAACAACATCTGGACAAAGGACAAAAGGAATATTACAGTCATTCAAGTTCAATCTAACAACAGCAATTGCAAACTTTCAGAGTAGATTAATTTAAACCTGCAGATATAACTCCTAGAGGGAAAATATTATGCACCTTGGTGTCATCATCTGGGAAAGAAATCTGACAAAAGTTTCATCAGTTACATTCAAAGGCATTGAGTAATTTCAACCCCAAGATCTGTTGCAAGACAAGACTAATCAGATCGAAATGAAGAGCCCTCCCATGGAAGCGAAGAGTCTGCCAAAAGGTGAAGAGACAAGAAATGAAATGTTGGAAAACCAACCTTTAAAAAATTGGTTTCACAATAATGAGAAAAGGGGGACTCTTAAAGAGAAAAAGACCACATGGTTCTTGAAGAAAAGAGCATACTTAATTTCAAGAACACACAAAAAATTGCAATCCTAGATCTTTCAAATATGGTCTAACTCTAGACAATCTCCTGCTTTGATATCATGTTAGGATTAGCTATAGAATTAGCTATCCCATGATCAAGATACCTAAGAGCTTATCACAGAGAGAGAAGATGATCAACATGACTGAATAACAAGAATCTATACAAAGGATGCAATGTGCACACAAGAGAGAATGTTCTCATATGAGAGCAAGAGGTGGGTATATATAGGATGCACCACCAAGAGAAGCAAATGTACAACCAATATGCGATAAAGGAGATGGAGTCACATGTGTGCACATCTCCACCAAACTAAGAAAGTACAAATGTCCTAAGTAAACTTAACCAATTAGATGTGAAAAGGGCCCCAAAGGGGGAACCACTGAGGGCATAACCTCGTTCACACCAACATGGTATCCTAAAGGTAAAAGAAATTTTAACAATAAAACATAATCATATAGGTATTACTAGACCTGCAAAATAGGGTGTTTCTTCTCTTGAATTTTTATGTATCAACCAACTCTCATGAAATTTTGTGAAATAACAGAAATCTATCATTGATTTGCATATTTCTGGTGTTCAATCCCAAAGTCCCAAACATCCTTCGATCCAGAAAGTATTATTCCTTGTACATACAGGAACATAGATTTGAAGAATGGTGCATTAGAGATGCCTCATTATTACATCCATTATTTAAAATTGCAAAGCCTTTTATAACAAGGGCTGCAATGTGGCTAGTTCCTGCCACAGTTTACATTGCAATTTATTTGTCTTGTAGAGATGCAACTTTATTTGCTTCCTATTAAATCTTTCCTCTTACCAACACTATTGGGAAGCACTGCTTTCGTTTGTTTATACAATAATTACATTTACATTATACTGCACTTCATTTAATCATTCAATTTCTCCATGTGCAAACTTCTAAAAATGAATTTCATAATCAACTGTCACTGTAATGTGTAGGGGACGAAAAGTCTAGAGAATTAGGATGGTTGTCATTATGTGCATAAATAATAAAGCCAATGAGTTTAACCTTTGCACAATAAAGTGTTGTTTAAATGTATTATTTAGATGAGATAAAATTGTCTAAGTTCAACCCATAAAGAGCACTAAATATTAAATCCTTATGCCATGCTATGTTGGAAGTACTTAGACCAGCAATGTTGTAACATTGCATTCAACTGACAGCCCAAGAAAATGTTTAATATCAAGACAATGACCATAGATGAGAAAATTCCTTCTTCCCCAAGCATAATCCAGCTTCTGTACATCTTCTAGACATACCAAATCTGATTGTTTTATATTTCAAGTATGATTTTTAGGTTTCATGTGTAATTTCTAAATTCTAAGAATTCTATGTAGCTCTTAACTTTGTTATTTCAAGCCAAATAAACAGAAAAACTCTGCTTTTCCTTCCAGCACTGTCCTAAACAATTTTTATGTTTTGCTTTTTAAAACCAAAGTGAGGGTCCGGAGGCGGTAGTGTCCCTCATGTGTTCCATGTCACAATATAGAGAGGGATCAAGGGACAGAGCCCCTGCCACTAGGCCAAAACTAAGGCTTTCAAGGCCACAAGGACCTTCATGGCACATAGCATTTTTCATAATTTTATCACTTTCAACCAATATCCTTTCAAATTACACTCCCAATCAGCCAACAATCAATTAAATCCACTGAGAATGCACCTACTGAAGACAAAAATGATGAAAAATGAAAATAAATCGTTTTGTGGCACATTCTCCTTTAGCAGGTGAGTCCTTGCAAAAACAAACCGAGTCCAACTGTAGAACTCGGCAAGTTTCACTAACTAACTCGCAAGCCCAGCGAAAGCTCGCTAAGTTCTACTATCATACAGATTGCTTGTTATCTTCTTGCAGAAGTTTCAAAGGTATGGAAAGAGGATGCAATTAAAGATCAGTTAGGATGCCTTGATTTTTCTGCCCTGTTGTCATCCTTTAAGGTGGTTGGAGGACTTTTCCTTTGTGTCTTTTTAATTTCTTATAAGGCTTGCTGGAAGAATTTTATTTTTTCTTTAATTTATGTCCATCGTCTATCTTTGTAATAATCTATGTTCCACGGAGCCTCAGATGGGGGGATGTTGGGACGGGTCTTGAGGATAGGGGGGCCAAGGGCCTAGATTTGGGGATGACAAGGGGACAGCGGCAGGATGGCGGCGGGATGGCTATGGGCAGAGATCTAGGGGTGGAGCCCCCAGCGAGGTCGAGGGGCAGCACTATATTTTCTCAACACCAAGTCCTTATTATTTCTAACAAAATCTTCATTCATCAAAAAACAAATAGTAAAGCTAAAGAATCTAACCAATCTAAATGATGAGGGCTACGCAATTTTTCAGTGTTCCATGAAGACTTGGCACTTGTTCTTCCTCTTGCTCTTGCTCTAACTCTTCTAATGCTCACACTCAACCAATGAAGACTTTGCTAATGCTCTCACTCTTGTTGTTGCTCTCACTTTTCCTATCCTAATACTCTCACTCTTGCAGCCTTTCTCACTTTTTGGTGTCTGCTTAAGGTGTGGGTGGGGCCCATAAACTATTAGGGTTAGGATTATTGACACAAACATCAAAAAAAAAAATCTGATATTTTTTTAAATCCACTTTTTGAACTGAATGACATAGGGACAACTAGGCATTTCCAGTGCATTCAAGAGACGTGACTAAGTCCCTTGAGGGTCCCAAGGATGTCCTGGCATCTCCTTGCAGTCCCCAAAACAGGAGGACGCTTTGGATACGTCCCCTCTTTGAGGGAGATGTCCTAAGGATGTCCACTAACAAGTGGTGGTGGTCACGGGATGGCAGGGGGACATTTCTCCAAAGTCCCTACGTCCTAAGAATGTCCCTGTCCCGAAAATGGCTGGATTTTTTGGGAAGGATGCATCTCCATGCAACATTGGTAATAATTGATTAGGTATTTAGATAATGTTCATTGTTGACCTTTATTCTCCATCTTTTTTGTTATCATTCTTTACAGGTTGCTAGAGAAATTTAATGTTTTCTTATCTAGGTCCCCATCCTGTTACACGAGTAAATGGCAGAATGCTGGATGATATTCACATAGAGCAAAGGCTCTTAAATAGGTTACAAGTAATTACAAAGAAAGCAAGTTTCTATATTTAGAAACTGCCAAAGATTGCCAGAGATCGACACACGATCTTGTCATAATTACATACCGTTACAAGAAACTGACCATTAACTAAAAATAGGAGATTCTAAGTATCAACAAATAAAAGAATATCTTAATACCCTCCCTTAATGGTCAACCTATTCACTACACCAAGAGACCCCCTAAATTTTACAAACTTGTCAGGACTAAGGGACTTGGTGAGAATATCAGCTATCTGATCCTCAGTCAGAACATACAGCAACTGAACTGATCCGTCTTCAACCAACGATCTGATGAAGTGACAATGTGTCTCTACATGCTTGGTTCTTTCATGGAAGACCGGATTCTTGGCAAGTTTGAGAACTCCCTGATTGTCACAAAACAGGGGAGTCGGACCTGCTTGAGATAGTCGCATATCTGCAAGCATCCGGCGAAGCCAAACTGCCTCACAAGCTACCTTCACTACACCTCGATACTCAGCTTCTGTGGAGGAGAGTGCTATAGCCTGCTGCTTCTTACTGGTCCATGTGACGGCACCGGATCCCATACTGAACACATACCCAGAAGTTGATTTTCTGTCATCAACTGAACCTGCCCAATCTGAATCTGTGAAGCCTCTAAGGTTGGGATCAGAATTCTTTGTGTAAAGAATTCCAAAGTCAGAAGTGCCTTTCACATACCGCAGCACATGCTTAACCACTACCCAATGAACAGCCTTAGGAGCTGTCAAAAATCGTGAAATGTAGCTGACTGCAAAACTGATGTCTGGTCTAGTAGCAGTCAGGTAGATAGGACTGCCTACTAGCTGTCTAAACAGAGACTCATCAACCACTGGTGAGTCAGACTTAGCGAACAGCTTAAGTCCTTTTTCCATCAGGGTGGAGGCTGGTTTGCAGTCCTGCATTCGAAACTTATCCAGAAGACTGCGAGCATACTTCGATTGAGAGATGAAGATGTTGTTCTGAGTTTGCCAAACCTCAAAACCTAAACAATAGTGTGAAAGTCCCAAATCTGTCATATCAAAGGATTTGCACAGGTCCTGTTTGATCTTATCGATCAGGTGTGCCGAACTACCAGTAATGAGCAAGTCATCCACATAGACAACGAGCAACAATATATCATTACCAGTATGTCTGATGTACAAATTTGGGTCAGATGGACTCCGCTTAAAGCCATGATCTGTGAGGTACTTGTCGATTTTGATGTACCATGCTCTTGGAGCCTGCTTCAAGCCATAAAGTGCTTTGACCAGTCTACAGACTTTTTGTTCTTGTCCGACAACCTTGAAACCAGGAGGCTGCGTCATATAGACTTCTTCCTGCAACTCACCGTTGAGAAAGGCACTTTTGTCGTCCATCTGATGGACTTTCCATCCAAACTAGGCTGCTAAGGCAAGGATGAGCCATATGGTACTCATCTTGGTTGTAAGAGCAAAAGTCTCCTCATAGTCGATGCCTTCTTTCTGTGAGAAACCCCGAGCAACAAGCCGTGCTTTGTACTTGTCCAAGGTTCCGTCAACCTTGTACTTAACTTTATACACCCATTTGCAGCTAATGGGTTTCTTCCCTGGAGGAAGATCTGAAAGGACCCAGGTGTGGTTCTTCTGAAGGCTTTGGAGTTCTGATTCCATCGCCGTATCCCACTCTAGAATACCTTTAGCCTCTGAATGAGTCTGAGGCTCATAGACACTGTGCAGGTTGGCCATGAGAGCAAAGTTTACTGTATGCTGTTGTTTGCTCTTATTCCGGGAGGATCTACCCTCAACAAGTTCATCATCATGAAGATTGGCAATCGTCTGAGACCACCATTTGGGGCGACGGGTAGATGGGCCAACATCAAGTTCAGCAGGAGGTTCTGGAACAGGTGCAACATGTAGAACAAGTGCATCAAGAGGACACTCAGGATCATCCTCAGGGATGTCAAACTGAGAATCTGAAGAATGATCAGCATCCCTCCCATAAGGTGGACCTAATGGAAGACGGTTACCCAAGTCAGGAGCCTTCAAAGGCTGATCTTCGGATTGCTGCACAGAAGAGGGAGAGAAGAAGGGTCCCCACTCTTCATCAAAAACCACATCACGACTGAAGATGAGACTGTCTATCTCAATGTCAATGAGCCGATAGGCCTTGTGGTTATCATTGTATCCTGTGAACATTAATTTTTGACTCTTGGAGTCCAGTTTAGAGCGCTTGGCATCGGGAATCCAAACATAGGCAAGAGAGCCAAAAATTTTCAGATGACTGACCCGCGGCTTGCGTCCAGTCTAGACTTCTTCTGGAGTTTTATCCTTAACTGCATAGGTCAGAGACCAGTTAAGGAGGTAAACTGCAGTAAAAACCGCTTCTACCCAAAATTTCTTAGGAACACATCTGTGCTCCATCATGGAACGGGCTAACTCAGTTATAGTGCGGTTGCGCCGCTCTACAACACTGTTCTGTTGAGGAGTGTAGGGTGTGGTCAATTGGCGTTTGATGCCATGTGTATCACAGAAGTTGGAGAACGCATTTGAACAAAATTCCCCCCCATTATCTAACCTAAGAGTTACAATGGAACAACCAGACTCTTTCTACTAAGGCCTTAAACTTCTGAAAAACTGAAAACACATCTGATTTCTGTCGAAGAAAGTAAACCCACATTTTCCTACTGAAATCATCAACAAACAGTAAAAAGTATTTGCATCCAGTAACTGAAAGAGTATTCATAGGTCCACAAACATCAACATGAACCAACTGAAGTACCTTGGATGCGCGCCAGGAGTCGCCAGTCGGGAATGGCATGCTGTGTTGTTTCCCAGCTTGACACGATCCGCAGACACCAAAGTTCTGAGCCTGAATCTCAGGGAGCCCATCTACCGAGTACTGTCGGGAGAGCTGAGACAGGTAGTGCACATTCAGGTGCCCATACCGCTGATGCTAGAGACTGGTAACCGAAGAGTGTCGAGCTGCTAGGGCTGATTCAAGAGGACCATCCGAATCCACAAGTCGATAAAGACCATGGTCCTCAATGCCAACAGCTACAGTGCATTTGGTCTCCCAGTCGATGATCGAGCACTTGTGAGCGCTGAACACCACATCAAGTTGTGGAGAGTGTTTCATGAGCTGGCTGACTGAAAGCAAGTTAAGTTCCATACCAGGAACATAATATATGTTGAGGAATATGATTTTCCTCCCACCAGACTGAAGCTGAACAGTGCCCTTACCGGCAACTGTGTACACTTCACCACCGAAGACCACTGAATCACTGAAAGGGGAGAGTTCTGTAAACCAATCACGACAATGAGTGAAGTGACGCGAAGCACCTGAATCAATGTACCAGGCAGAGGATTTGGCATGGTCTGCAGGTCTTTTAGCCATGAAGGCATAAAACGCAGACTCCTTCTGCTCAGTGTGCTCCGCACTGTTGGCCTTCTGCTGAGACCCTCCCTGCTTCTTCTGTTCAGAAGCGATACGTGCGCGACAATCTTTCTTGATGTGTCCAAACTTGTGACAGTAGTTACACTGAATGTTCTTCTTACCGTTGTCCTGAGGGTGACCTAAGCCTTTCTGCTGTGGAGACTGACTTTTGCCTTTATTCTGAGCCTGAAACTTGGCTGCAAAAGCCTGCTCTGAAGAGGACGAAGAAGCACTACTACCAAACTGTTGTTTCTAGCGATCCTGCTGCAAGAGGATAGTACAGAGTTCTGGAAACTTCAGATCAACAATAGCTGATGTAATGCTGAGAGTCTCAATGAAATGTTCATAGGACTTAGGTAGACTTTTTAAAGTGATCACAACCATGTCTTCTTCCTCCATTTTTCGACCAATAGCCTCCAGCTGATCTCTGATCTCCTAGATCTTGTTCAAGTGCATCTGCAAAGATGTCTTCTCATACATCATGATAGAAAACAGTATATTTTTCAGGAAGAACGCACAGCTTTTGTCGGAGATCTCATGCATACCCTTCAGATGGTCCCAAATCTCCTTTGCTGTTTTTCCAGCCGGAATCTGAGGTAGCTGATCATCTGTGACTGACAGCTTAATGAGCATGACTGCTTCACGAGTTTGTTCGTCAAACTTATCCTAGTCTTTACCCGCCGTTGCTGGACGGGTAGTAGTGCCTAGAATGATCTGGTTGAGGCAGCGATATTCAAAGATGGTCATCATTCGCTGCGTCCAGGTATTATAATTTTTGCCGTCCAACATAATGTTGGTCAAACTCGCCATCTTGCACGCTTTTCGATGCACGAAAAACGATGAACTGAGAAGAGGCTTGGGGCACAAATTTCAATGCACTGAGGCAGGTACAGGAACAGATTTCAAGACAAACCCACTGGCACAAATTTCTAGGCACAAATTTCGAGGTAGCCGAAAAATTCTGAAGTCAACCCAGAAAAGATCTCGAAAAACCCACCAAGAATCTGCAAACGAAAAAAATTTCGGATTTGAACCAGAGGGTCAAAACCCTAGCTGAAAAATTCAGAAGCCCTATGCGGCCATGAAAGCCACTGAAGAATTGATCAGGTAACCGTAGCTTGGAACCAGAGGATTTCGCTGAAACCCTAGCCGCAAATGCAGATCACGAGCTTGATTTGCAGATACAAACGGACTGGTGTAAACGGCCACAGGGAATACAAAGACGTTTAAAGGAAATCGCGCCAAAAAAAAAACATTCCAGAAAAGAAACGAGTTTGCCAGACACTCGCCACGCAGTCTAGAAAAAAACGCATCCACAATGCATACAAAGAGGTCGCGGCCAGGAAGAGTTTGCAGAGTCAAGAAATGGTGTCACCCGTCGCGGAAAACAAAGAACCAGGGCATGAAATCATGTCGCGGGCTTAACCACAGTCACAAGACAAGACCCACGATTCTGAATAGGGAGGGTTGCGATTTGAAGTGAGAAATACTCACGAAAAACCAACACTAGAACCCTCGATCTGCTTAACACAAGAGACTTCGTGAAAACAGAAAAAAATCGATCTTCACAAACTTTAAAAATTTCTCTCGAAATTTTAGAAAAACCGATTTTTTAATTCTCCTAGCTCTGATACCATGTTACACAGGTAAATGGCAGAATGCTGGATGATATTCACGTAGAGCAAAGGCTCTTAAATAGGTTACAAGTAATTACAAAGAAAGCAAGTTTCTATATTTAGAAACTGCCAAAGATTCCCAGAGATCAACACACGATCTTGTCATAATTACATACCGTTACAAGAAACTGACCATTAACTAAAAATAGGAGATTCTAAGTATCAACAAATAAAAGAATATCTTAATACATCCATCCTCTATTTAATGTAACCTTTATAGTATCAGCAAATAAACTGTTTATGTTTTACCCACTTCATCTTGCTCATCTTCTTTTGAATTTTTTTTAATAATAAAATGACTCTACATTATGAAATTTGAATATATTAATATGAGACAATTATATATTAGCTGAAGATGAAAATGTCTACTGCTGTGTGGTCATTAGCTTTAACAGCAAAACGTTAAGCAAGAAAACAATGCATGAAAATCACAGAGGTAAGAGAACTACACAAAGCTATCAGCTGAGAACAAGGAAAGTTAGAAAACCATTGTCGGACCAGATTCATAAGAGTGTTAAATGCAAGGAGACAATAGTAATGTCTGCCATCCAAAGCAGAATATTTCCAAGACATCTCAGCCATGTATTATAACACCTCCAAGGGTTTGATGTCTCTAGATGGAGATTGACCGGTATATTCTCTAGGGTGACCTTGTCCACAGATCTTGCTGTCATTTCTGCTGCAGGGACTGAAAGCCCAAACGTGAGTGAGGTCATGACAGACCAACGTGAGTGAGGTCGTGACAGAAGCTGGGACATTGAATATGCATGGTTGATCCATGGACATCTGTGCATAGATTTGGAAAACTGTCCAGGCAAGATTGTTAATGGACAGTCATTGGTTGTTGTGATTACAACCAAGCATTTGGTATTCGAAATGACAATAGTTCTATGTTTGCTTGGGAGGCTGCTGTTGAATAGGATATGATGGATAAGCAATGAAATTTACACGGTGAGATTAGAACAACTCTTGCAATCTCTTTGCATCAATGAATGGCAATCAAACACAAACAACCTACAAATGCTAACATCTTACAATGTAATATGATGTAATGTCCTTGTAACAATGACCAGATAAGTTGGGCAGATACACAAGGATTATGTACCAGTGATCATCGCTCAGTTGATTGAAATATTGGATATGTGCAAAAATAAGATGCACCATGGTCCAATCTGATAATGCAGTTATACACAATTGTATAACCTCTAATGGAAACACTGCAGAAATATGTAACAGTTTTCTGTGCCAATCCAGCCACCTCCAGAAGACAGGCCTTGAGAAGGCACGATATATTCCCCACTCACTGAAGGATTTGGAGAAGAGTACATCATACATGAATTTTAAGTACATCAGATTTTTTTGCTTTACTCCTCTATTAAAAATACAAGCTTACAAACCTCCACTTATCCATCTTGAATAATGTACAAGACAAGCAAAAAATGTAGTTGTCAGTTATTTGTAGGCCTTCTCACTCCCACACATTTTTAATCTTCAATGGTCAGAGATACCTTTGTAACAATGTTACAATTACTCAAAATGCCTTTGTAGAATGATTAATCGATTTCTTATGGAGAGGAACAAGATTTTAATCTTAATCTAAGATTCTAAACAAATAATTTCTTACAAAATGTTCAAATCCTACAGCATTCAAAATTTCTGGTATGACTTTCACCTTAAACCCTCTTTTATTCAAACTGGTTAGCATACCAAACTACATCATCAATCTTAACTCAAAGATATTGCACTATAATTGCATGTACTTTGGAAGACCTGAACCCCAATCAATGGAGTCCTTAAATTTTCCAACAAATTAAGGAAATGTTATATGATAGATTTTCATATTTTAAATGAAACAGAGGTTTGCAGGATTTTAAGTTTTGGGATTCTTTTAGAATTTGTAATACAGAATTACTTAGTAATGATAATAGGACCTAAAAGAAAAATATAAATCCATATTCCATGTAAATAAAAGAAATAATATAAAGAATAACTACAGAATAGGTTCAATGTTATAATTTTGCACCTGATGAAAAACAAAAATGACAGTGTTTAAAACAAAAAATCAAAACTGGCAGCATCTAATGTTAAATAATGAGGGTTGAAATGTCTTAAAAAATAAAATAAAATGAAAATAAATGTAGTAGAAACTTGACATTTAGCAGTGCTCTGTTTTCATTACTGCACTTAAGGAAAAAAATATGTACATATCTTTCTAGTAACATCTTTTGGAAATAATGCAATGGTGACAAGCCTGAATTCGGAGTTATTCTCTATGCCTCATTTCCATGAAAGTAATGGGAAATTTTGACAGTAAAAATGAATTATAAAGGCCTCTGTACCAATGATTAGAAATAGTCAAAACTGCCTTCGTAACAATGGTCAGAAATGATTTACATAGACTCTGGAAAAATCATATCTGTTAATGGTCAGAAATGCCTTTATAGCATTATGAATCAGGTTTCTTATAGAGAGGAGTAGGATTTTAATTTTGATCTAAGATTCTAAACAAAAAAATTATTACAGAATATTCCAATCTTAGAGTATTCAAAAATTCTGGTGTAACTTTCATCTGAAACCTATTTTACAAAGTTATAAACTATATCATCAATCTTTACTGAAAGATTTGCCCTATAATTACATAAACTTTGAAAGACTTTGAGGTTAAAAATTTAAAGATGAACTAAAATGCATCCGCATAACCCTAGTTAACGGAGTTATTAATTTATCCTGCAGATTTAGGAAAGATGATAAGATAAATTTTCATTTTTTAAATGAAACAGAGGTATACAGGGTTTTGAATTTGAGGATTCTTTCAGCATTTCTAATGCAAAAAAAAATTATAAAATAAATAAGATCTAAAAGAGAATTGTAAATTCATAATCTATCTTAAATAATAAAAAATGATATGAAGAATAACTGTATAAGAGATTCAATATCAATGAAAACCAAAAAAAAAATGGCAGCGTCCAATATTAACAAATCAGAGCTGAAAAGTCGACAAAAAAATAAGAATGGCAGCGTCTAATGTTAACAAACTAGAGCTGAAAAGTCGAAAAAATAAATAAAATGATGATAAATGTAATAGAAATTCCAAATTTAACAATGTGCTTTCGTTGCTGCGTTTACAGCGAAAAAAAAAATGTATATATACCTTTCAGTTTTGAGTAAGGCAATGGCGGCAAACCTGATTTCAGGGTTCTTCTCTAAGGCATTTCCATGACTGCAATGCTCGAGTTAAAGGGTAATTTTAACAGTGAAAATGAATTTTAAAGGCGCGCCAGGTTTCCCAATTTCTTTGGAGAGGATTATATAATTGTGATAGAGATTTGTCCTTGCCCAGGATTATTTATTCATGAGTTATTTAAATTTTTTTTGTTTGTTTGTGTATCTCGATTGAAACTGTGTAAATTTTTAGGATGAATCTAGAAGTACAAACAAACAATACTATGGACTGTGGAAATTTAATGTTCTTGATATTTAATTTTTTATTCATTTATTTTTCTTTAATTCAACTATGAGTTAACATTTATTTTTTTAATTCAACTTTTAGATTTTCTAAAAATTTATTTATTTGATGGATAATTAAGTTTTTATTCAATTCTTTTTCTTTAATTAAATTATGAGTTAACATTTAATTTTTTAATTCAACTTTTAGATTTTCTAAAAATTTATTTGTTTGCTGGATAGGTGATACTGATTATATGTCAACACATCTTTATCCTCAAAAATTTGGTAATTATTCATTTTAAAAAAATAATTTTTTATTTTTTAATTGTCAAAAATAGAAATATGATTTTTTTTTAAACCAAAAATTGATTTTTTTATCATTCAAATATTATTATTTATTTTTACATCTTTACCTAAAGCCAGAATAATGAAAGAATTATTTCTTAATTGTCAAAAATAGAAACATGATATTTTTTTTAACCAAAAATTGAATTTTTTCTCATTCAAATATTATTATTTATTTTTACATCCTACCTAAAGACAGAATAATGAAATGAAAAAGGCATCTAACAGTTTTCCGGCTAGTCACTTCGGGGGAGCAAAGCTCCCAATAAACAAGCCTATCGGCTAATAAGAAAAATTACATGCGTAACGCATGAACAAACAGATTAAAAAAAAATCAATAAAAGTTGTCAATTACAGCCTTTGAGCCGCAAACATCTTGAGAAGCGATTTCCTGAAGGAACAGCACAATTCCCAATTTGTCTTTCCAATGGAGCTTTATGACTACGAATTGGAACTGCAATCTAAAATCGTCAGCTGGAAATGTTTGCGCAATGTAGATTGCTCCATGAAATTCGTCCCTAAACCACGACACATTGAATTGGGAATGAGCGGACTGGTGTGGTCAATTGAAGCCCTGCCGCGGCCTCTCATGGGATCTATATGCTCCTCTTTTTCTTTCAATATCATGGACGTCAAACAATCCAGAGCCCCTCTCGCTTTCTCCATAGCTTCTACGGCGCCCGATTTGCCTGCAAAGTTTAAGTTTCTTCTAATGAGATTCGAGATGTCCATAAAGTCTGTGTCCCTTGCGGAGGAAGCGTTGGATAAATTCTATGCGTTTTCACGCTTGCATTTCCTAGCCCAAGAAGATAAACGGTGGGAGATAATTGCAGACGCTGAGATCACGGCGGCGGCGTGCATGACGGCGAGAGAGGCGACCCAGCAGGCTGCAGATGCGGCGGCGGCTTTTCTTGTTGACATCGAGCCGCTGCCGCCTTTCCCCTTTAAAATAGCGGCAGAAAACACGGGTTTAACTTGTGCGAGATCTGGGCAGTGGATTGAGCGGCGGACGATTGCAGACGAGCTCTGGGCATCATGGGCTTTTTCCGAACAGAGTTGGGAAGCGATCACAAGACTCTTTAAAGCAAAGGCCGTGGAAGAGAGGAATGTCCTTCAATGGTGTAGCGTAAACGTTTTGGAGAGAATTTATCCCTGTTTTGAATTTGAGGTTGCCGTACAGAAATTCTTGGGAGGAGATGATATGATTCTGCAGATTGGCCTTGCCAATCACCGTGCACTGAAGGTGAGAGTGCTTTTCATAGAGGATGCTCATGCGAGAGTCGTTTGCTCGCAGGAGGGAATCGAAACCGATACGTCCTTAGGCTTGGGTTACCTGTTGCCCAACCTCATAAGAGATTACATTAAGGCCGCTCTGGAGAAAAATGATGCGCAGCACAATAATAATAATAACATTGTGGAAGGTGTGCTACAGCATGTAGCTGGGTATTTGGCCTCTCTGCCAGGAGTATGCGTCGTTTGTGGGAGCCGGCGGCTCTTGGAGGTTCCGCAGATAAGAGCTTGCAGTGACATTTGCAAGGCTCGCAAGCAAGCTTTCGAGGATACTCTACCCAAGACCAAGATATCAGAGGACAGTGGCACTCTCAGGAGGAGAGAGCGGTCTGTTAGAAATTCGTTTTGCAATACAGAGGCGGAAAAGAGGGAGAAGCAAGGGGACGAGGAAGGAAAAGAGGCGGCGGTGCAGGCAGACGAAGGTGCAGCTCCGTCAGCACGCTCGCTGGGGCGTCGGAAGAAGAAAGGGGGAAGATGCCCTGTTTCTGGCGGGGCTGTGTGCTACTCTTGGTTCCATAGGCTGCTTTGGTCTCGTGGGCGTTCTTGAAATCTTTCATTTCATTTCAATCCTTATTTCATTTCAATCCTTATGCTATGTTTCAATGTTTCAATGTTGTAAATCAGTACATAGGAGAAATAGCATGGCACCCTGTTTCTCATGAAGCAACCGAAAAGCTAGTCATATCAACATTGTAAATTTTGTAAAGCTCGTACAAAGGGATCAGTTGGGGTTTACTCAATCCCTATGCTATGGTTCAATGTTGTAAATCAGTAGATAGGAGAAATAGCATGGCACCATGTTTCTCATCAAGAAACCCAAAAGTTATTATCTCATATCAACATTGTAAAAAAGTTATTATCTCATATCAACATTGTAAATTTTGTAAAGCTTCTACAAAGGTATCTGTTGAGGTATACTCAATCTTTATGCTATGGTTCAATGTTGTAAATCAGTAGATAGGATAAATAGCATGGTACCATGTTTCTCACCATCTCCATATCCTAAGACATTGCCTACAACAGAGATCTGGTCTGGTCCAAGGGGTTGAGTTCAATTGATTAAAAATGTTGGGTTCTTATTGTAGAGACCCAAGTTCAAATCCCCAAAGGGGCATCCAATGTGAAATTCTAAGTTGGACTCTTGGTCTTTCATTGTTGGCTTCTAGTGTGGATGTAATATCTAATGTTGATTTCTAAGTTGTGACTCTTAGTATTCTAATGTTGGCTTCTAGTATGAATACCCTAGCTGTTATCTAAGGTTAGTGCTCCAGAGGTGCTAAGTATTGGTCTCATTAGTGTTCATAAGGAGCAAAGTATTAGTCTCATCTGTAACTAGTTGCTCACATGAGCCATATTTGTAAACTTCTTCAATATTAAAAAAAAAAAGGAGATCCAGTTTCTATAGTGCTCAGAACATCCTCTATCACCACCATCATAACACCTTTCCCAAGAGATGTGTAGGGGTATAACATCGCTCACACATTCTTACTTCCACTCAGTAGATCAGAATTTGCACTCAAAAGTTTAAGAGAGTCAAAGGAACTATGGCCATATGCCTTCCGGTATCATGAATTCTAACAAAGCAATGAATAAACAGAGGTGCCCTTAATATCACCTTAACACAAGATGCAAAGTTTGTATGAAACAATCTCAGAAAGGAATACAATATAGTTCCTGATGTTGAAGCTCCAACATTTTGTTCACGCCTAATTTGATTCAGCTGCTCTTCATCAAATACCTCGGCCATCCTAAAGATATCAAAATCATTCAGCGCTCAGGAAACCCAAAAAATTAGTCTGTTTTGTTCCAGAAAAAATCAGAGTAGAATAAAGTCAAATGAGCAAAAAAAAATTGCAGTTTGCAGTCTTTAAAGGGGAAAAATCAGATATTATTGGATAATATCAGAAAATATCTGGAAATTTTCAGTCAAAATAGTGGTCAACAATTTTTTCAAAAATATTGCAATTTTTTCACGAAAAGATTGGTTTGCAGTCTAAGATCTCATATATGATTGAAACTGCTATCACTAATTGTTGGTTGCAGTATCACGCTTTTTCCAATGATCTCTTGCATGAGATTCAACAGTTAAGGAGGGTTCCACTTTTATTGTGGTGTCTAATGTAAATGGCTTCTAAAATATAAAATAAAATTTACAGCACATATGAAACAACTAAAAGTCATCCAATAATTTTAAATCATTTAAGTAGTTAAGATTTATTCAAAAACATTAGCCTATTTAAAGATTCAAGATTAAAACAAGAGTCCTAGGATTATGAGCTTGATCTAAACAAACAATTGCTTACAAAATGTTTCAAACACTAGCAATCAAAATCTTTGATACATCTCTCACCTGAGCACTATTTCATTCAAAATAGTAAGCATCTACAATTACAGTATCATTTTACCCAAATTTTGTGCACCGCAATTGCATAAACATTAGAAGTGTTTCTGCAGCTAAAATTCAAAGCTGCACTAAAATACATCCGCAAACCCATATATTCTAAATAAATAAACAAAACGAATAATAGGTGTAGAGGACTTCATCAAACAATCACTTCAAACAAAGAGATTTGATTAAATTATAAGGTTTATCTAGATAAAGAATTACTTAACAGTATGTTTCAAATTGTTAAATAGTCCTCAAATTTTCCATTTATTCCCTGAGCAGCATTTGCCCATCCAAAGTAGCAAACACCAATCATCTTTACAACATAGTTTTGCATCACAAATTTATCATTCCATAAAATTCAAAATAGCACCACAAATCCATATTCTATAAATAGAAAAATAAAATAAAATGAAGATAAATGTAGAAATTTAGCAATGCTTATGAGGAAACTAAGAATTAAAATATCTAGTTAAATAATGCAATTGTGAAAAACATGAACTGAGAGATATTTTATTGTATTTGTATGACTGTTATGTTAAGATTAGCTATGGAAGTAGCTATCCCAAGATCAAGATGCTTAAGAGCCAATCACATGAAAGAGAAGAAGATCAACATGATAGAATAACAATAATCTATACAAAAGATGCAATGTGCATACAAGAGAGTGTTCTCATATGAGAGCAAGCAGTGGGTATATAAAAGATATACCACTAAGAGAAGCAAATGTACAACCAATGTGAAATAAAGGAGATGGAGTCACATGTGTGCACGTTTCCACCAACTACAAAAGTACAAATGTCCTTAGTAAACTTAACCAACTAGGTGTGAAAAGGACCCAAAAGGGAAATTAGTTAGGGAATAACCTCGACACACCTTGGAGAGGAAAAAGAAAAGAGAAGAGACTCAAAGTTGGGTCCCAGCAACAAGGTCTGATGGGGTACCCATGTACAATCAGGACAATTAAGGACGACCCAAGATGACCCCTCAATGATAACTTCTTTCATCTCAAGTACAAAAGAGTCTCACAAATGGAGAAATGGAGAAAACCCGTCAGAAAAGAAAAAAAAAATCCTCCCCAAAAGAGAGAAAACATGAGAAGGACTAAGAATCTTCCCTAAAAGTTGTCCTTGAAAGATGAGGAACATGAAGAACTCCATTGAAGCACAAAGAAGCCACAAACAACTACCTAAGAACAACTACTATGCTACTAGAACCAAAGAACCTCCACTGCAATCAGGATCAAAGATACACAAATCTACATGAGTGACCCTAACGACACTACTTGAACAATGCCCAGATGGCAACAAGGCAACAATCTGATAGTCGAAGATGTGGATGGCACACCAAAAAGATACCAAGTGTCTCAAGAAGGTTGATCAACTAAAGAAGATGGAAGGTAGCCTTCATAAACAGGTATGCAAGAGTGTATATTGTATGTGTTCCATCTCACCAAAATGCATGGGTAGCTAGCCGCTACATCCGCCTAGTATATAGGAACAAAAACTAGATACATAGCTCACTCCAAAATGAAATCAACGAAGCATTAGAATAAGTACAAACAGTATTATACCCCCATAATGCTAACAAGAGAAAGGTATGGCAGCTCCACTTAAATTGTGTCACAATGTAGTGCAAGAAGGTGAAAAAATATCAAAATGACCAATTTGATGTACCTACAACTCAAAAAGGTTATGCAATGACAATGCACACATGCATGAAGGTAAACGAAGTTGTGATGGAAAAAACAAAACACACAACAAACCCGCAATGGCACTTTATAAGGTAGTGCGAGTACAATAATGGCACAACATAATATGCAAAATCCCCAAAATACAAGTACAATGTGTGGTACTTTATTTCAACGTGTTTACAAATCAAATAGTGCATTCAATAGATGTTTACAATGTCCAAAAAGGACCAAATGCCGAAAATACAATTTTGCTACAAGATGAGAGGAAATGGAAGGAACCACTACAAAGTACGCGGAAAAAATCGCTTTCCCAAATAAATGGACTCAAAGAAGAGTCCATACACAAGATATAACCCTTCAAAGCTCCCAAAACGAGAACTACACAACAAGATCACTAAGAAAACTAACATTCTAGAAAAACTAGACATCAAATCTGAAAATTGCCTACACCATCACAGAGAGCATGAAAAACTAGCCCATTTCAAAAAAAAATGCTCTAAAAATGAACTTTGTATGAGCAAGAACGAGGCCTTCGAAGTTGGACAACAAAACTAAAAAGCCATTGGTGAGGGGGGGCAAATTCGAAAACGAAGGTGTTGATGCTAGATGGTGTCACTAGGCAGAATATTCTAAAACTGATGAAATATTCTCTACACTAACAAAATATGCCAAAACTAACGTCAAGTTTTCCGAAAAACCACCTTTGGGGGCAAAACCATTGCTTGTATATCTAAAACTATAGTTTAGCTATAGGGCAAAACCACTTTATACCAAACTAGTGGGCAGAAACTTGTTTGGAGGGTTGTTCCAAGTGAAGCAACACTCAAAGGCGGAGCGTTGTCAGAGTGGCACTCAACCAAAGCTATGACAGAGTGTTGTTTGTTTTTTAAAAAGAATTTGTAAGGGTCATGGAGGCATGAGCCCATTGGGCTCCCCACGGATCTCTACAAATGCCCACTTGCACAACCTTGACAAGTTTTGCAGACCCCACCATGGCAAGGCCATGGACATGGCTAGGCGGCGGCAAGGTATGAGGTTTGTCCCTATCCCACATGAGCTAAAAAAATTGTTTTTTTTATTATTAAAAATTTTCAAAAACTTATACAAAAGCATTGAGCACCTATAAAAACTTTACAATATTTTTTTTCATACCAAGCACAACTTGCGCCAAGAATGTGCAAGGATTATTCTGTGAAATATTCTTATGTAGGATAAGGGGGTTAAAAAATTTGTCTTTCTAGCAATTGCTCCAAAATCAACAAATTTTATGTTGATTTATAGTTTTTCAGGCCTTCTAGATGCAATGGTGGCATCAAATTTGACCCAAAATGCTCTCAAAAAAAACACCTATAGAATATCACTAGCACCTCCCAAAATGAGAACCTTTGCAAATCCCTCCAATATCACAAAATCAACTTTCTCAAATGCTCTAGATCCAATGGTGAGCTTTGATTAGCTCCATAAATCACCAAATCTACAAAACAAAGCTCCAAATAGAAAACCCCCCAAAATCTACTCTCTCAATTTTTTTGATTCTCCAAATCATCCTAGGATGCAAGAGAAGAGCATACTCAATTTCGAGAAAACACAAAAAATTGCAATCCTAGATCTTCCAAATATGGTCTAACTCGAGACAATCTCCTGCTTGTGGAATTATCCATCCCATGATCAAGATGCCTAAGAGCTTATCACAAAAAGAGAAGAAGATCAACATGACAAAATAACAAGAATCTATGCAAAAGATGGAATGTGCATACAAGAGAGAATATTCTCATAGGAGAGAAAGAGGTGCGTATATATAGGAAACACCACAAAGAGAAGCAAATGTACAACCAATATGGGATACAGGAGATGGAGTCACATGTGTGCACATCTCCACCAAACTAAGAAAGTACAATTGTCCTAAGTAAACTTAACCAACTAGGTGTGAAAAGGGCCCAAAAGGCGAATCGGTTAAAGAATAACCTCATTCACACCAACATATTATCCTAAAGGTAAAAGAAAATTTAACAATAAAACATGATCATACAAGCATTACTAGACATGCAAAATAGGGTGTTTCTTCTCTTGAATTTTTATGTATTAACCAACTCATGAGTTTTTTGTGAAATAACAGAAATCTATCATTGATTTGCATATTTCTGTTTTTCAATCCCAAAATCCCAAGCATCCTGTGATCGATAAAAGTATTATTCCTTGTACATACAAGAACATAGATTTGAAGAATGGTGCATTAGAGATGCCTCGTTATTACACCCATTATCTAAAATTGCAAAGCCTTTTATAACAAGGGCTGCAATGTGGCTAGTTCCTGCCATAGTTGCTGCCTTTCCCTTACATTGCAATTTATTTGTCTTGTAGAGATGCAACTTTATTTGCTTCCTATTAAATCTTTCCTCTTACCAACACTCTTGGGAAGCACTGCTTTTGTTTGTTTATACAATTATTACATTTACATTATACTGCACTTCATTTAACGATTCAATTTTTCCATGTGCAAAATTCTAAAAATGAATTTCATAATCAACTGACACTGTAATTTGTAGGGGACAAAAAGTTTAGAGAATAAGGATGGTTGTCATTATGTGTATAAATAATAAAGCCAATGAGATTAACCTTTGCACCATAAAGTGCTGTTTGAATGTATTATTAGATGAGATAAAATTGTCTAAGTTCAACCCATAAAGAGATCTAAGTATTAAATGCTTATGCCATGCTATGTTGGAAGTACTTAGACCAGCAATGTTGTAACACTGCATTCAACTGACAGCCCAATAAAATGTTTAATATCAAGACAATGGCCATAGATGAGAAAATTCCTTCTTCCCCAAGCATAATCCAGCTTCTTTACATCTTCTAGATATACCAAATCTAATTTTTTTATGTTTCAAGTTTGATTTCTAAATTTCAAGTATAATTTTAAGGTTTCATGTGTAATTTCTAAATTCTAAGAATTCTATGTAGCTCTTAACTTTGTCATAATTTTTCTCTTTAATAATGTATGCATTAATTCTTTTTTGAAAAAAAAGAGGTAGAAACTCACCAAATTGAAATTTTGTCAAGAACCAAGAGAAAAGGGCTTGCATGGGAAGGAAGCATATTAATGTGCCAGTGATTGTAATAAGAGCAATTGTTGATCAACCCCTTAACTTATTGCAAAAACTAAAGCAGACACCAGATAATCTCTGCTCATGAAAATCCGATCTGTGTGAAGTAAATCATCTCACAATTCAGGCTAAGAACCATGACCAATAGCCTATTTAAATGTGAAGGCCTGAGATCCAAAGAACCAAAACAGATCGATAGTATACTGAATCAACAAGAAAGAAGAAAGCAAAGTAACAAAAGATTTGAATGCTTACAAAAATTGCTATTTGCCAGGTGGAGGTTACAAAGGTACCTTATAGGGAATCTTCTGACCAAAACGTGTCCAAAACTAGAGAATGGTCATAAAATTTGCTCTAACTCAGTACGTGGTTGCCTAAATAGTTAAATCATCTTTAAAGGACTCTTGGGACCCAAGTGACATAGAAGGCCCGAGGATGATAGCATGAATTTACTATAAAATAAAGTATGATTGGGTTATGTATAGAATGTATTCTTAGCTGGGATGCTAGTGTTGTTTGTATGTAAGATGCTAAGCATCCAAATGTACATATGATATTTTACTAGAATCCTGAAACTACTTGTGGCAAGTTTAAATCACAGAAGCGATCTTCTCTGATTCTACAGAGGGTTTACTGCTACAGCCCAAAGACAAAAGTGCTCTAAAACATACTGTAGATTTTAGAATGTCCTCCCTCTTTATTGCTAATTAAATTAGGATAAAGGAACAAATACTAGTCCTACATTAATGAATTTTCAACAATATTGTTTTCTGACCATCTTTATAATGTGACTGTAATGCCTCCTCACTATATTTTGTTTTTGACTTGCAGTCTTTGTAGTGAGTATGGGTAGACAAGTGTTTTTTAAGATTATCAAGTGCACAATTTAATTGCATGGTTCCTTTGTATTTCCATGTAATGAAGACTGAATTACATTTACCTATTGTTTTGAGTCTTGACCAGTTGCTCCTATTATTTGTTTCACACAGCTTTTGGAGTTCTTTGGTGCGTTTATGAGAATTTCACTGAAGATGAGATACAAAAGTTGTTCCTGCCTAAGGCTCATCCTGAGTTGTAGAGATCATAGTAGGAAAACCCAGACTCTGCACACACTTGGCAGCCCAAAATTTTGACTCGAATTCGGGACTCTCACACTGAAAAACATAATTACACAAAAAAACAAAAATTAATTCATGAGAAGCAGAAAGAATGAAATTAGAGAACAGATAAGTCTACTTTGATTATAGTACCATTACTTGGAATTGGGATTGACTCGGCAAGCCAAAAGTATAAATGGAATTCAACAACTTGGGACTTAATTGGGAAACAAAAAATTGCAAAAATTTTCATAAAAATAAGGGAAAAAAATGTCACTTTTGTTATTTCATGCCAAATAAACAGAAAAACTCTGCTTTTCCTTCCAGTACTGTCCTAAAAAAAATTATATTTTGCTTTCTAAAACCAAAGTGAGGGTCCGGACGCAGTAGTGTCCCTCATGTGTTCAATGTCACAATATAGAGAGGGATCAAGGGATGGAGCCCCTGCCATTAGGCACAAACTAAGGCTTTTAAGACGACAAGGACCTTCATGGCACATACCATGTTTCATAATTTTATCACTTTCAACCAACATCCTTTCAAATTGCACTCCCAATCAGCCAACAATCAGTTCAATCCACCGAGAATGCACCTGCTGAAGACAATCACAAAAATGATGAAAAATGAAAGCAAATCGTTTTGTGGCACATTCTCCTTCAATAGGTGAGTCCTTGCAAAAACTCGCCAAGTCCAACTGTAAAACTCAGCAAGTTTGACTAACTAACTCGCAAGTAATCCGGCCACTGGAAAAACTCACAAGCCCAGCAAAAGCTTGCTAAGTTCTACATGATAGAGATTGCTTGTTATCTTCTTGCAGAAGTTTCAAAGGTCTAAAAATAAGGGAAAAAAATTTAGCTTTATACCTAATGAACTTCCTCGTGTGGCAACATTTCAGTCTCTAATACTCTATTTCTCATGCTTTTATAGCTGCAGACTATTTTGGTGTGCATTCATCTTCTAAAATAGTATTTCTGATGCATTAGAAAATAGGCATTAGAGAATCACCACAATATTGGATATTATATTAGGTCCACAATTAAATTCTTACTATGTTCAACTTAAATAGGTCTACAACTATATGCTTACTTCGTTCAGCATCAATATGTAGTTATTCTTTGTTGCCATGCGTAAATCCATATGCAAAGCAGAATCCTATATGCACAATATATTCTCTCATAGTATATATTTATTTATTTTATATTTGTGACATTCTAATCTAAGTGAGTCCATTGCCACTAGTTTTGTTGCGACAAAATCATGGTCTTAGATCAATCTCAGATTCTTAAAGTTTATTAGTATTTAATAAGATTAACAAAACTCTGCTTTTCCTTCCAGTACTTTTTGCTTTCTAAAACCAAAGTGAGGGTCCGGACGCAGTAGTGTCCCTCGTGTTCAATGTCCCAATATAGAGAGGAATCAAGGGTCGGAGCCCCTGCCACTAGGCCCAAACTAAGGCTTTTAAGACCACAAGGACCTTCATGGCACATACCATGTTTCATAATTTTATCACTTTCAACCAACATCCTTTCAAATTGCACTCCCAATCAACCAACAATCAGTTCAATCCACTGAGAATGCACCTGCTGAAGACAATCACAAAAATGATGAAAAATGAAAATAAATTGTTTGGTGGCACATTCTCCGTCAATAGGCGAGTCCTTGCAAAAACTTACCGAGTCCAACTGTAAAACTCAGCAAGTTTGACAAACTAACTCGCAAGTAATCCGGCCACTGGAAAAACTCACAAGCCCAGTGAAAGCTTGCTAAGTTCTACTATGATAGAGATTGCTTGTTATCTTCTTGCAAAATATTTCAAAGGTCTAGAAAGAGGATGCAATTAAATATCAGTTAGGATGTGTCATGTCCCATGAAATGTTCCATATTTAATGCAGGCCGACCTCCTATCTACCTTGAGTGCCCTTAGTGAGGGAATAAATTCAGATTTAAATACTTTAAAAGGAGGCCAACAAGGATGATATTAAGTATATATGAGGTGCGTTCAAAATACAATTACATGATACAAATTGCATGGACAAAAGCAGCGATTAAGATGGAATGATTTGTACTCGTGAAAAATAAATATGCACTTAAAAAAGCCGACTCCCATATAACACAATAGAGGATGCGATTTCATTTATAGGGGATGCTGACTTGTGAATAAAGACTTGAAGGCAGCGATTACTAATAAGACAAAGTCTTAGTTATAGAAGACATCAACATATGATACGATTTAGAAATGATAGAGCAGCGATTGTGTATGGTGCAGCTTGTTACTTTCCATGAGGTACGATTAAGGGAATATGTAGTGCGATTAGCATTTGGGACAAAACAAAAATGAATATAGGATTAAAAGGGTGTGATTAGGAAAGAGGCAGTAATCAGTTTGGAGAAGTAATTTGCTAATGAAGGCAGCGATTTGTTTATGAGTGGGTGTGACTTTTGGGAAGAGTTGTTTGTTGGCAATGGTTGTGTCTTCAAAGATATATATAAGAAGAGATAAGGAGGGTGTTTGAAGGCAAGAAAGAGAACTTCATACAGCAGCAAAGAGAAAAAGGAATACATGGGCAGTGATATATGTATATGCAATAATTGATAACAGCGGAGAATTATTCATTGCAGCCCTTCTATCATAACTTTATCATCCTCTCATTCTATTAATCTATTACTCTTATCATTCTGATATTCAATTACTATTTCATTCTTTCCACTATCATTATATCATTTTATTATCCCATCATTCTATCATCATTTTATTATATCCTTCTACTCTTCTATCAATATATCATTCTATCACTCAATTGTTCTATCATTCTATCATTCTATTATTCTATCATTCGATTATTCTATCATTCAATTATTCTATCCTTCTATTACTCATTCTATTGTTCTATTATTGAATCAATCAAATCAGCATATCTGCTCTCAGCAGACAAAGGCAGAATCAGTAGTCAATACATTTGCTCATAAGAATATAGCAGTCTTATGTTTAAATAAATATTGTGGTATGCTCCATCATGATTGTTGCGTATAATGATACATTTATTGTTGTATAATCTCTATGAATCTGGATGTATTTAGTGATTGTAACTCTCATCAAGCAACCATGAGGAATAATGAGGAATACAAGGAAGGGTTGGATGGTCCTCTTCTAAGCACACCACCTCATGGTGGTGACTGAGAGTCCCACGAGGGAGGGGTGCAAGGTGTGTCCCACCCTTGGGCTTAGAAGGGAAGGATACTCTAGAGACCCTATTGTAGTTTCGCCTCAAACCTCGACCATGGTTGGCTATTGGGTTAAGGAGTCCCAATTATAGGGAGGAGAATAAGGGTGGTAAGATGAGGGGGTACGGCTATAGGATTCCTCACTAGGTATTGTTGATGTGTTTTTTATGCACAAGGCAACATGCAGAATAAAATACTAAGTATTCTATCCTCTCTTGAACAAAGTCTCTCAAAGGCTAAACAATGTGATCCAATGAGACAACTCCAAGGTTCCTGATTTGTGTTTTGCAATGGGTAGACTCAGTAGTTGATGTGATTTTGCTGGTAATCACAAAGGGACTTACACTGAATTGACTCCTTACTCCACTCAAATATATTACGATCTCCTTGTGAAATGGAACTTCTTCTAACTGGCTACGAAAAGAAAATGCAAAAGAGAAAGGGTTTAAGAGAATCTAATCTAAGGACAATGAGATAATGAAATATGCCAAGATAGACAAACTCCTCATGAAACCTAACTCCACTTTGCCATGAGAACCAACAACTACACGAAGTTGGTGCAATCTTGTAAGGAAACTCAAGGATTTTCATATTGCAAATCTTCATCCAAACACCCACAGCTGGCGCAGGTTGAACAAGTATTCACAATCGAACTAAAGCAAACGTGGTTCAAGCTAACTTTGCACAATGACTTATCATCGACAAATCATAAAAAGTATGAACCATTAAGGAATTCATCAAATATCTTCACATAAATTCATTACATTGATGAACTTCTATTCTAATGTTACTCTACTTGGAAACACATCTACATCATATTCGAGAATTAGAAACCATGCTAAAATTCCACAATCACACAAAATCACCATGCGAACCAACAATGAGTTTGTATTGATTTTGGAAGTATATGATACAACAATTTCATATCTCTCCTCAATGATTCAAAGAGTTCCTTCTACTCTACTCCTACTCTACTCCAATCTAATGTATCTATCTAATAATCCCCCTTTACAAATGAGAAAAATGAGCTTTATAGAGAGCTCAAGAATTACAATGGAGGACCTAGATAGATTTTGGAATCAACGGCCAAGATTTGGACAACACAAGGTAGTTACAACTACTTTCGCTTTCGACCAATGAGATGTTTACAACATGATATTCTAGAAAGTTCCATCCTCATCCTCATCTTGGATGCTCAAGTTCAATGTATCTAGACATGATGATGTGGCGCGCTTGGATTGGATGATGATGACTTGGCGCCAACTCAGCGTGTTTATCTCTTGGATGTTCCTTGAACTTGGAAACTTTGTCTTGTGTTGTATTTCCTTTTGGATTGGCTTGGATTGGCGTGGGTTCTTGGATGTAATCCTTGTCCTTGTGATGCTATGCTCGTTCTTCTTCTTACTCTTGGATTTCCATGGATTGATTCCGCTTCTTTGGGATGATGGAGTTCTTTGACGCTAGACTTCTTGAAATGACTTGAAAGGAGTTTCCTTGCCAATGATACTGAATCCTTGAGACTGGCCTTCTTCTTTGATGGATGATCTCGATGCTTGATATGACCTCCTTGTCTTGAATGGATTCACCTTCCTATGATGTCTGCAAAACAAAAGAAACATCGAATAGTCACTGCTCAAAACATCTTCAATGTAATGCAATATTAAGATAGGACATGAATAATCTTGCATCATCTATCAATTACATTCATGAATTCAAAGGATTTTATCCATCAACTGTTCATTTTCACACATTCAACTATTCATTTTGCAGGTCTCTAAGTGCACAGGAGGAATCAGAAGTATCCAGGGCTGATTTTCTAGAGTTTCAGGGTGAATGCAAAGGATGGCGCAAATCCCTTTGTGCTTGGAATTTCCACTTTTTAGGGCACATTTTCTAGCTGTGGCTGGAATTTCCACTTTTTACACCTAGCTTGGATTTCTCCTTCAAAACTTTTCCTACTCCTTGGCGAGGATTTTTCAATGATTTCCATGGATTTTTCAAGGCATTTGTCATGAATTTCAATTAACAGATGGAATTTTTTCATTTTTTTGGCCAAAATCACAAACCCTCAATTGGTGGAAATTCCCTCTGTTGGTGGAATTTCCACTTTTTCATTGATGACTTGGAGGAATTTATCCTCACAATGGCATTTGTTCTAAGGATTTTCAACGATTTTCATTGCTTTTCAAAGGTAATTTCAATGTTTTCCAGTCAACTTTTGGATTTTCACAAGGCAAAATTGAATCTCAAGTTGGGTGCAAATTCCTTATGTGTGAGGAATTTCCACTATCTCAGGCGCATATTCCTTATGAGGGTGGAATTTCCACTCTTCCTTGATGTTTATCTTTCTTTCAAACTTCTTGGTGGGAATTTTCTTTTCTAAGTGTTTTTGATGAATTATTCATGAGTTTCCAGTGCATTTTCATAGGTTTGCAATCAAAAGATTGAATTTTCATTTTTGACCAAAATTACAAACCTTTCGATGGGCGCAATTTCCACTCTTGGGTGGAATTCTTCCCAGGGCGCATATTCCTTGTGTGCATGGAATTTCCACCATTTTAGGGCGCAAATTCTAGCTATGCATGGAATTTCCAACAGTTTTATTCAATAATTTTTCAAGACTTTTTCAAAATATTTTCAAGATTTTTCATGTTTTTCTAGGGTTTTTGGAGAATTTTGAAATTTGTAAAGACTGAATGCCAAATCTCCTTGCGCGCAAATTCCACAGAGCCAAGGAATTTGCGCTTTTCTAGGGCGCATTTTCCTCATGAGCCTGGAATTTCCAATTTTTCCTTAGCCAATTTTCAGTACCTGGAATCACGTATATTTCAAAATATATTTAAGTATAGGTCCTATACTTTAAATATTTTGAAATATACTTTCAGGATGTTTGAGATAGGTCTCGGATCCATGGGATTTAACATGTAGATTCTAGATTTCTGAGGATCCACCAGATTTCAAACTTAGTCAGTTTTCAAGATTTCACGATATCAGACTTCAGGACATCAAACTTAGTCAATTTCAGGATTTCGGGACATGCACCAAGATGAGGGCATACAGACTCCTTAGTGAGAATTTTCATCCCTTAGGCAATTTCTTCAATCACTTCATGGATTTGAGCAAGAACTTGGCGAGACTTAGACAAATCAACACTCCCAAACATACAAACTCAAAGAAAGCTTAAACCACTAAAACGAAACTAAGACAGAAAGCGAGAAAAAGAGGGGTCCCCATTTGCAATGGGGCGATGTGTGATTACATCACAACAGGTACACCCCCTCATATGGATGGCAAGGGCCACATGAGGCCAAGAGGGATGGTATATCCGCTCTTGGACCTAGGGTAGAGGATCGCTTCAGGCACCCTGTCATGCCCCCTTATCCTAAACCTTTTTTGATTGAACTCCGTTAATGAATCAGGTATATCATATGATTAAGATAATGTTGCTAACCCTAGTAGGAAAGATCTATTTTATGGATTATGCTTTCAATGATTATCTAACATGATTGCAAGGTCTCGGCCAGGATCTATCTTGTTCAACAATTTAAATTGGTAAATGATATCATTAACTCTATTTCATTTCTTGCTTTGCTTGGAATTGTGATTTAGGGCAAAAACTAGGGCATTTACAAAAGGGGACATTACAAGATGCCTTGATTTTTCTGCCATGTTCATGCTTTAAGTGGTTGGAGGACTTTTCCTCTGTGTCTTTTTTATTTGTTATAGGGCTTCCTGAAAGAATTTTATTTTTTCTTTAATTTATGTCCACCGTCTATCTTTGTAATAATCTATGTTCCACGGAGTCTCGGATGGGGGGATGTGGGGATGGGTCTCGAGGATAGGAGGACCAAGAGCCTAGATTTGGGGATGACAGGGGGACGGCGACAAGATGGTGGTAGGATGGCTATGGGTAGAGATCTAAGGGTGGAGCCCCCAGTGGGGTCAAGGGGCAGCACTATGTTTTCTCAACACCAAGTCCTTACTATTTCTAACCAAATCTTCATTCTTCAAGAAACGAACAATGAAGCTAAAGAATCTAACCAGTCTAAATGATGAGGGCTACGCAATTTTTCACTGTTCCATGAAGACTTGGCACTTGCTCTTCCCCTTGCTCTTGCTCTTGCTCTCACTCTTCCTAATGCTCACACTCAACCAATGAAGCCTTTGCTAATGCTCATTCTTGTTGTTGCTCTCACTTTTCCTATCCTAATACTCTCTTGCAGCCTTTCTCACTTTTTTGTGACTGCTTAGGGTGTGGGTGGGGCCCATAAACATTAGTGTTAGGGTTATTGACACAAACATCAAGAAAAATCTATTTTTTTTTAAATGCGCTTTTTGAATTGACTAACATGGGGGACGATTGGGCATTTCCAATGTGTTCGGGAGACAAAATTGAGTCCCTTGAGGGTCCTGAGGACCTCCCCTAACAAGTGGTGGTGGTGGTGGCAGGATGGCAGGGGGACATTTCCCCGAAGTCCCTACATCCTGAGAACGTCCCTGTCCTGGAAACGGCTGGATTTTCTAGGGAGGAGGCGTCCCCGTAGAACACTGGTAATAATCGATTAGGTATTGAGATAATGTTCATTGTTGACCTTTATTCTCTATATTTTTTGTTATCATTCTTTACAGGTTGCTAGAGAAATTTAATGTTTTCTTATCTAGGTCCCCATCCATCCTCTATTTAATGTAACCTTTATAGTATCAGAAAATAAACTGTTTATGTTTTACCCACTTCATCTTGCTTATCTTCTTTTGAATTTTTTTAATAATAAAATGACACTACAATATGAAATTTGAATATATTAATATAAGACTTATATATTAGCTGAAGATGAAAATGTCTACTGCTGTGTGGTCATTATCTTTAACAGCAAAACGTTAAGCAAGAAAAAATGCATGAAAATCACAAAGGTAAGAGAACTACACAAAGCTATCAGCTGAGAACAAGGAAACTTAGAAAACCATTGTCAGGCCAGATTCATAAGAGTGTTAAAGGCAAGGAGACAATAGTAACATCTGCCATCAAAAGCAGAATATTTCCAGGACATCTTGGCCATGTATTCTGACACCTGCAAGGGTTTGATGTCTCTAGACGGAGATTGACCGGTATATTCCCTAGGGTAACCTTGTCCACAGATATTGCTGTCATTTCTGCTGCAGGGACTGAAAGCCCAACGTGAGTGAGGTCGTGACAGCAGCTGGGACATTGAATATGCATGGTTGATCCATGGACATCTGTGCACAGAGTTGGAAAACTGTCCAGGCAAGATTGTTAATGGACAGTCATTGGTTGTTGTGATTACAACCAAGCATTTGGTATTCGAAATGACAATAGTCCTAAGTTTGTTTTGGAGGCTGCTGTTGAATAGGATATGATGGATAAGCAGTGAAATTTACACAATGAGATTAGAACAACTCTTGCAATCACTTTGCATCAATGAATGGCAATCAAACACAAACAACCTACAAATGTTAACATCTAACAATGTACTATGATGGCCCTTGTAACAATGACCAGATAGGTCGGGCAGATACACAAGGATTATGTACCAGTGATCATGGCTCGGTTGATTGAACTGTTGGATATGTGCACACATAAGATGCACCATGGTCCAATCTGATAATGCAGTTATACACAATTGTATAACCTCTAATGCAAACACTGCAGAAATATGTAACAGTTTTCTGTGCTGATCCAGCCACCTCCAGAAGACAGGCCTTGAGAAGGCACAATATATTCCCCACTCACTGAAAGATTTGGAGAAGAGGACATCATATATGAATTTTAACTACATCAGATTTTTTTGACTAACTCCTCTAAACTTACAAACCTCCACTTATACATCTTGAATAATGTACTAGACAAGCAAAAAATGTAGTTGTCAGTTATTTGTACGCCTTCTCACTCCCACACATTTTTAATCTTTAATGGTCAGAGATGCCTTTGTAACAATGGTCAGAGATGCCTTTGTAACAATGATCAAAAATGCCTTTGTAGCATGATGAATCGAATTCTTATGGAGAGGAACAAGATATTAATCTTAATCTAATATTCTAAACATATAATTTCTTACAAAATGTTCAAATCCTACAGCATTCAAAATTTCTGTAATGACTTTCACCTTAAACCATCTTTTATTCAAACTATTTAGCATACCAAACTGCATCATCAATCTTAACTCAAAGATATTGCACTATAATCGCGTATACTTTGGAAGACCTGAACCCCAATCAATGGAGTTCTTAATTTTTCCAACAAATTAAGGAGATATTATATGATAGATTTTCATATTTTAAATGAAACAGAGAATTACAGGATTTCAAGTTTTGGGATTCTTTTAGGATTTGTAGTACACAATTACTTAGTAAAGATAATAGGACCTAAAAGAAAAATATAAATCCATATTCCATGTAAATAAAAGAAATAATATAAAGAATAACTACAGAAGAGGTTCAATGTTTTAATTTTGCACCTGATGAAAAACAAAAATGACACTGTTTAAAACAGCAAATCAAAACTCGCAGCATCTAATGTTAAATAATGACGGTTTAAATGTTCTAAAAAATAAAATAAAATGAAATAAATGTAGTAGAAACTTGGCATTTAGCAGTGCTCTGTTTTCATTACTGCACTTAAGGAAAAAATAATGTATATATCTTTCTAAGTAACATCTTTTGGAAATAATGCAATGGTGACAAAAATGAATTCGGAGTTATTCTCTATGCCGCATTTCCATGAAATTAATGAGAAATTTTGACAGTAAAAATGAATTATAAAGACCTTCGTACCAATGATTAGAAATGGTCAAAACTGCCTTCGTAACAATGGTCAGAAATGATTTACATGGACTCTGGAAACATCATATCTGCTAATGGTCAGAAATGCCTTTATAGCATTATGAATCAGGTTTCTTATAGAGAGGAGTAGGATTTTAATCTTGATCTAAGATTCTAAACAAATAATTTATTGCAGAATATTCCAATCTTAGAGTATTTAAAAGTTCTGGTGTAGCTTTTATCTGAAACCTATTTTATAAAGTTATAAACTATATCATCAATCTTTACTGAAAGATTTGCCCTATAATTACATAAACTTTGAGGTTAAAAATTTAAGGATGAACTAAAATGCATCCGCATAACCCTAGTTAACGGAGTTATTAATTTATCCTGCAGATTTAGGAAATATGATAAGATAGATTTTCATTTTTTAAATGAAACAGAGGTATACAGGGTTTTGAATTAGAGGATTCTTTTAGCATTTCTAATGCAAAATTACTTTATAAAATAAAAAAGATCTAAAAGAGAATTGTAAATCCATATTCTATCTTACATAATAAAAAATGATATGAAGAATAACCGTATAAGAGATTCAATATCAATGAAAACAAACGTGACAGCGTTTTACACCAAAAAAAAAAAGAAATGGCAGCGTCCAATGTTAACAAATTAGGGCTGAAAAGTCGACAAAAAAATAAAAATGGCAGCGTCTAATGTTAACAAACTAGGGCTGAAAAGTCGAAAAAATAAATAAAATGATGACAAATGTAACAGAAATCCAAATTTAACAATGGCGTGCTTTCCTTGCTGCGTTTAAAGCAAAAAAAAATGTATCTATATCTTTCAGTTTTGAGTAAGGCAATGGCGGCAAATCTGATTTCAGGGCTCTTCTCCAAGGCATTTCCATGACTGCAATGCTCGAGTTAAAGGGTAATTTTAACAGTGAAAATGAATTTCAAAGGCGCGCCAGGTTTCACAGTTTCTTTGAACAGGATTATATAATTGTGATAGAGATATGCCCTTGCCCAGGATTATTTATTAATGAGCTATTTAATTTTTTTATTCAATTATGATCTAACGTTTAGTTTTTAATTCAACTCTTTAGATTTTCTTTCTTAATTGTTTGTTTTTTATTCAATTCTTTTATTAGTTATGAGCTTCTAAGCTCCTCATTTATTATATGCTGATCCATCCTTTGGCATTCTTGAAAAATAGAGAGGTTTTAAAACTGACTCCTAGCATTGCAGAGATCAATTCTTTTGGGTAACAGGAAGTACTCACTAATATCATATTACGTTGTCTTTTTAATGGAGCTTTACGACTACGAATTGAAACTGTAATCTGAAATCGGCAGCTGGAAATGTTTGCGCTGTCTGGATTGTTTCATGAAATTCGTCCCTAAACCGCGACGCATTAAGTTGGGAATAGCGAACTGGTGTGGTCAATTGAAGCCCTGCCGCTGCCTCTCATGGGATCTAGATGCTCCTCTTTTTCTTTCAATATCATGGGCGTCAAACAATCAGAGCACATTAAAGCAAAGGCCGTGGAAGAGGGGAATGTCCTTCAATGGTGTAGTGTAAATGTCTGGAGAGAATTTATCCCATTTTTGAATTTGAGGTTACTGTACAGAAATTCTTGAAAGGAGAAAATATGATTCTGCGAATTGGCCTTGCCATTTACCGTGCACTTGAGGGAGTCGAAACCTTTTACATTTTCTCATTACGACTCCTTCAACAGATAGATATTTATACATTTAAAGTACAATGTTATTTAAATTTCATAACTTCAAAGAGTGTATATATATATATATATATACTTTCAAGTATATTATAATTTATAATTTATTAGTATGGATAATTATTTTAAAGATATTAAAATGTACATAATAAATTTGACTTACAAGTTTTTTATTTTTTTATTAAATAAATAGAAATATTAAATTTTTATGTCATATTATTTATATGAACTATTATTTATATGTTCATATACAATTGCAATATTTTGTATATATACAAACAAATATTACAAAAAGATTGACTAAAATATTCAAAAAAACAAATATAATTGAAAGAACAATTTCAATTTAAATACCAAGACCTCTAAATTACTTTAATGACATAATATTAATTCATCACAATTTATCACATACAAAAATATTTTGTATTAGACATTTTTATCAAATGTCAATTTAGAGGCACTTTGGCAATGGGTCATTGGTCTACTAGTGAAGTTGAAGGATCAATCTTGTTGAATGCAAGGCTTAGACACCATTAAGGGATGAGGTCAAGATCGTTCCTTGGGCAACTTTGTTGGAATGGATAGCCCTCAATTCCACGAGGGATGAGGCCAAGATCATGACTTGGGCAACTTTGTTGGAATAGATAGCCCTCAATTCTTGACTCTCAACGAAGAGGTTTTGATAGCTATAAATAAATAAAATGACAATAAACGTAATAGAAATCCAAATTTAACAATGATGTGCTTTTTGGCAAACTTTTTGGGAGTATGGTTGAACGTCGTATCAGTATGTGGGCAGAAAAAGAAGGAAAGAGAGTGAAAGGGCCAGCAAGTTTCAAGCCAAAACACTCTACAATCGATCACTGTATCACCCTTAGACACTTGATTGAAAAGTTTGGGATAAGCAAGGGGAAGAGGTCTTCTATTGTTTTGTCAACTTCAAGAAGGCGTTCGACACAATTCCTAGAAGCAAATTATGGAGCAGAATGGAAGAGCTGGGAATTCCAGAAAAATACAAGGCTGTTGTTCATAGGTTGTACGATCAAGTGTGTGCTAAAATTAGAACCAAACAGGGATTATCAAAATGCTTCAAGAGTGACATTGGGGTAAAACAGGGATGTTTGTTATCTCCTACCTTGTTTGACCTGTACATTGACAAATTAGAGGAGTGGATAGACAAGTTTGGTGGGGGGGTGTTTACTTGGCCAGCTATGTTATAAAGCTGCTTTTATATGCAGATGATCTTATTCTAATGGCAAAAACAGCACACGACTTGAAGGAACACTCGAAAGCTTTAGAATCGTTTTGCCAAGAGGTTGGGATGCAAGTGAACACCAGTAAAACTAAGATCATGATCTTTACCTTGAAAAGAAAGAAGGTTTCGATAGAGTTTGTCTTTGATGGTAGCCCCCTACAAGTTGTCAATGAATACAAATACCTTGGCCTAGATATCCATAATAAACTCAGCTGGGAGACATGTAGAGCTAAAAGGATACAAGGGGGCTGGAAAGCTCTATTCTCCTTGCAAAACCAGTGTAGAAGGGCCGAATTGTGGGATTGGAAAACTAAGAGAACTCTTTTTGGGCTGCTAGTGGTACCGGTGGTGCTCTATGGTTGTGAGGTTTGGGGTGGTAACACTTCGGAGATGAAGTGGAGACAAATAGAGAGGCTACAAAAGCATCTAATCACAAGTAGCCTCATAATTAAAGCATCGGTCCCTTATGAGATTGCGCTAGCTGAGGCCGAGGCCTTTCCAATGGAGGCATCAGCTTTGACCTAGGTGTTAAGTTATTTAAAGAGGCTTGAGAACATGGAGGCATCCCGATGGCCCAAAATGGCAGTGGAGGAAAAGTTAGAAAGAAGGAGGAGTACATGGATGAAACAGAATGACAAGTGGATGAATAAGTGGGGTATTAGCATAAAAGAATGCCCAAATACAAAAGGGGATATCAAAAAATATGTGCAAGAAAAAGTCAAAGTAAGCATGTGGACAAAGCAAGTAGGAAGGAAAAAACAATATCACATAACACATCTCAATCCCTCATGGGACCACACGCAAAAAAGCTACTTAGGAGCGGACATAAAATGGAAAGCGAAAATGCTAATGGCACAACTAAGAACTAGTTTGCACCAACTTAGATGTGAAACCGAAAGGTGGTCGAGGCCTAAAGAAGAATGGGAGGAGAGAATCTGTTGTTTATGCAATCTGGGTTTAGTGGAGACGGAATGGCACTACATCATGGAGTGCCCAGCCTACGAGGATATTAGGGTCAATTACAGGGATACTTTGAATGTGGACTCCTTGACCAGATTGTTTGAAGAAGAAAGGTTAGCTAAACTCGCGGTGTACTTGATCAAGATACATAACAGAAGATATAAGATCCAAAAAGCTAAAGAGTTCAGCTGGGGGTTGTGTCTGTGATCTGCCTTTTGTGGTTGGGGCCCTCCTGCGGGGTTTTGGCTCTCTTTGCAGCGTGTTTTGGTTTCTATGGTCCCATAGGTTGTCTGGCCTCGTGGACGTTATTAAAAGCCTTCATTCATTCATTCATTTCGTTGTTGCGTTTGAAGCCAAAAAAAAATGTATATATATCTTCAGTTTTGAGTAACGGCAAACCTAATTTCAGGGTTCTTCTCCAAGGCATTTCCATTACTGCAATGCTCGACTTAAACCATGAAAATGAATTTTAAAGGCGCGCCAGGTTTCCCAATTTCTTTGAACAGGATTATATAATTGTGATAGAGATATGCCCTTGCCCAGGATTATTTATAATAAGGTATTTAATTTTTTTATTCAATTATGAGCTAACATTTAGTTTTCTAATTCAACTCTTTAGATTTTCTTATTTAATTGTTTGTTTTTTATTCAATTCTTTTATTAGTTATGAGCTTCTAAGCTCCTCATTTATTATATGCCGATCCATCCGTTGGCATTCTTTAACAATAAAGGGCTTTAAAACTGACTCCTACCATTGGAGAGATCAATTCTTTTGGGTAACAGGAAGTACTCACTGATATCATGTAACGCTGTCTTTCTAATGGAGCTTTACGACAACGAATTGGAACTGCAATCTGAAATCGTCAGCTGGAAATGTTTGCGCGATCTGGATTGTTTCATGAAATTCGTCCCTAAACCGCGACGCATTGAGTTGGGAATGAGCGGACTGGTGTGGTCAATTGAAGCCCTGCCGCTGCCTCTCATGGGATCTAGATGCTCCTATTTTTCTTTCAATATCATGGACGTCAAACAATCCAGAGCACATTAAAGCAAAGGCCATGGAAGAGGGGAATGTCCTTCAATGGTGTAGCGTAAGCGGCTTGGAGAGAATTTATCCCTGTTTTGAATTTGAGGTTGCTGTATAGAAATTCTGGGAAGGAGATGATATGATTCTGCGGATTGGCCTTGCCAATCACCGTGCCCTTGAGGTGAGAGTGCTTTTCATAGAGGATGCTCATGCGAGAGTCGTTTGCTCGCAGGAGGGAGTCGAACTCGAAACCTTTTACATTTTCTCATAACGACTCCTTAAATAGATAGATATTTATACATTTAAAATACAATGTTATTTAGCCCAAAAATAAAATAAAATAAAATAATACAATGTTATTTAAATTTCGTAACTTCAAAGAGTGTATATATATATAAATAAGTGATTTTGAGTATATTATAATTTATAATTTATTAGTTACTATGCAATTTTTTTTCTATATAACCAATCACGATTCAGAATTAAAAATTTGATGAATATTGATAAAGTTTAGAATTCATTTTGTATGTAATAACTTGAAAAAAAAAATTAGTTATTGATTTTTCTATTAGATGATGCAAAATAGAATTAATGTTTTTTTTATTGTTATATTTTATTTTTTATTTTTATTATTAATTGTTTATTGCATTGTCAACAAAAACAATAAATCTAAATAAAGGTAATAAATGTATTATGTCAAAATTGTCCCCAAATACAATAAATAGATTTAAATTCTTCTGGTGATAGGTGTGAACATTTGAGTCCCTGTATGGGTCAATAGATGTCTGATGTGAAAAATATTTAAACCAATTCAATGCATATAGTGGCGACAGGGGTCTTTTCTAATTTTGAAAGATATTTAAATTATCTCTATTCAAATTTGAAAAAGATTTCATCTGTATTCATATTTGAAAAAGATTTAAATCATTCAATGTGCATTGATGCATGCATTGAATGTTGACCAAAAAAGCCTTGTGTTTTGCACATAAGTCTTTGGTAAATTAATAATTGTCGGGGTGATATGACATGAACAGTTCAGAGGATGTCATAGAAGGCTGCAAAATTCATAAGTATGTCATAGATGACAGACGAGCACTTGAGAAAACTTCATATCGTTGTTATAGTTTGCAAGACCTGGTTATAGTAATTGTTCTATCTGTTGCCCTATAAAAAAAAAGGTATGGAAGTTAGTACATGTTCATAAAGTTTAGGTTTTTAATTTTTATTTGTTTTCCTTGATACTTTTCAAAGAGCTTTTGCAATTAGTTGTTTGCAAGTTGTTACCAGTATGGCTTTCATTTATGTTTATTGAGCTTTTTTATTGTATATAAAACGGTATAAGTAATATATCAGGATTGCATCCAAATGTCCAATTATTCCTCTAGTGTTGAAGCTAATTGCTCTTATTTGATTTTTATTTGCAAAGGGTTCTTGGAACACAGTAGTTAATGATTCATCTCTGTTGAATACTAAAACTACTCAAGTATTGATGGCATATCTGAAACTTTGTTGTCAGATCTACTTGCTTCCTATAACATACAAATATTAGTATGTGTTATTGACTCTTTCGTCTTTATGAGATGGATGTGATGACTTTCCTACTTGCTAAAGCTAACTAGAGATGGAGAGCAGTCTTTTTATTATAGGGTAAACAGAATCAGTTTTTTCTGATGCAATTATGTCATTTAGAACTTTATTAATGTCTTTATAATGAGGCTTTAAAAGTTTGAGCACTCTTTTTTTTTCAAGTCTGTTTAGTATTGTGAATATTGCAAAGTATTTGCAAAGAAGTTCATTGCTATTGCAAATCAGCTAAAACCCTCCTTGCCCTTTTGTCAAATTTTTGGTAAATATTGTAAAATGCTTTGAATAAGTTGACAACTTCCCCCCACTCCCCAAAATACAACACAAAAACACACTCCTTTAAATAATGAGGAATAGACTACTTGTGGGTGCACCGAATTCCAAAGGATTGCTTATTTTTCAATAAAATAATAATATTTTTTAATAAAATAAAATGAAAAAGGAAACAGGGGATTTGAAAACATACCTTAAAGCATCTAGAACAATAAGGTCAACCTTATCCACTGCAGGATTTGTCCAACACACATGTTTAACTCCACAACTTTTTGACTCCTTTGATTGTCTTTTACACCCACTAACCCTACAATCTGTTTGATGATGTAAAAATTTCTTCTCTATTGAATTTTTTCTAAATAGGGAAAATATTTTTTTGTGCATCGCCTTGTTTGGCAATTTTTAGTGTAGAGGCTTTTGTGATTTTCTTCTAATATGCACATTAACATCCACAAATATCATTTATCAAATTGAGCCAGCAAATGAGTCTGACAAAGGCCATCACCAGGGGTAAGAAAACATTGGATGTAGTGCTTAAGAGCACTTCTCAAAGCCAAGTTTGTATGGGTCAGTGTTATTCTAGAATTCTTTACAATTAGGCCAGTGTCCTGCCTTATGGCAGTTATTCTCAACCAACAAGCACCTCCACTAGCCTTAGAAGCCTTGGTGGAAGATAGGTTGGGAAGCCTTACAATTTTTACTTTGTGGGTGATTCCTTTGTTTTAGAAGTATGTTCTAAGACTCACCCTATAGTCAACTAAATATGAGGGTATGTACCATCAAGCTTAGATTACTTTTGTCTTAGAAGTTATGTTTGAGGGGTTTCTATCCTTCCAAAGTTCACCTGTAGGTTGTAACTTGCTTACATCTCTTCCATGTGTGGCCAACATTAATGCAGTTGCTTTATACACAAGGTGTATGCCTAGTGGGGCTTGAACATGTAGCATTACTAATCTATTTGGAAATTAGAAACTTTTGTCAAACACAGTCTTGAGATGAACAAGTCTTCCCCAAGGCATCCAAATCAAACCTCAACAAGGCTGGTATTTTAGATTCATTACATGTATATTGGCGAGAAATGGAGAAGTTGGACATGCATTCTAGAATCTTTACTACAAGGTCTTTTGGACACAGTTATAGGTTGAAAACTTAATTTACTTATGGCTTTTGTTTATTGGTAAGGGTAAATTTAAGGAGATACTTGGACAGTCAGATAGCATACGGTACAATTATATACCATTTATTTCCTTTGGAAGACAAGATGCGAGACAACCTTTGATGAGGATGGTTCTATGTTCAAATTAAGAGAGTTGCAGATTAAGAGAGTTGCATAGTTTTAAGCAAGATTTTAGCTATGCATGTTAAAGAAAGATTTTGGCTATGCATGTTAAAGCCAAAATTGCTTACTAAAGTGCAAAGGTGTAGATTCTTTGTTCTAGGGCAGCGAATAGATGTTAGCTTTTCTAGCTTTCGTAAGCTGAGATTTTATGTGTAACTCTGTTGTTTAGTTGATATTAATGTCATGTTCTTTGTTGTAATATAAGATGCATTTCTTTAAACAAAAAAAATAGGGAAAGAGTGCAGATATGCTAAACCTTCCACTATTGGCCATCTTGCCTCTCCTGCAGATTTTACTCTTTCTACATGGTTCAACTGATATTAGCAAAGTGAAATTAGATATTCATGGTTAAAAAATAACAAACATATTCTCATACTATATAATGATTAAAGGTATAATTGCAAAGATGTTTGTTCTTATAATTGCTTTAGCTATCATAACTCACCACCAAAAATTGAACATAAACAATTATCATGCTTTAGTTGTGACTACCAAAGATTGAGTATCAAGAATTCTCAGCTAATCCATAATCAGATTGAAGACGTGTGATGAGATCTATATTTAACATAGTAGGATATTCCTGCAAAGAGTGTAACAGTTAGACAAGAAAAATTAAGACAACCAACTAGTGATTTCTATGTAGAACAATAGTAAGCAACATATGGCACTTCTTTTTCCAAGAAAAACTAAAGAACATTTACCTAGCCTATATGAAATGGTTCAAAACACACACCATAAATAGGGTAAAGCTACTTTTACATACCATAGGCACATATACAAAAGAAAAATACTACCTAAGACAAGTGGATACATTTTTTTGTCACTATAGGGAGATCCAAAGATCATTTGAATATAATATATATTTTACAGATGATATTACTAGAAAGTAGTTAAAAATTTTACTATAGCCATCATAGATAAGAGCACCAAACAATAAAGAACATACTCCAAGTAGATTTCAGATACCAAAAAATATACTGTAGTCAAGTTGTTGCTCAGCAAAGATGTTTTCATGATGAGATATTAAGATGGGAATTAGAATCACTAAGATGAATGATGAAATATTAATATGGGAATTAGAAGCACTAAGATGAATGATGATACTGTTGCAAGTATGGGCCTAACCGGTGTTGTCATTGATGTCAACATACTCATGTTGCATTAATGAGAAGGATTAGATGAGCTATGTGTTGAGGATATTGAGAAAATTAGTCTCAATCAAGAACAGTGAAGAACAGTGATGACAAGAAGGTAAAAGTCCTTAATAGGTTGAGGATCAAAGGATGCGGTTTAAAGGGTTTGTAGATATAAGTTTGAGATGCTCCAGTCAAGTTTTCAGAGGTCCGCATGAAGATCTGAAGAAGTTATGGTCGCTCAAGTAGAACCGGTTCCGGCAGGTGTTCAAAGGTGACAGAGTGCCACAGATAGGTCCGGTAAGATCCGAAATTTCATTATCCCGTTCTATGGATTTGAGGGAGTGTTGAGGATGTCCCTGTGAAGTATCAACTAGATTGGTTCATGGTTTAAAGGTCCGAAAAAGCCTATTCATTTGTGACAGTGATGATAGATTGTGTTCTTAAAGCTCCGGATGAAGGAGAGAAGAATTCCAGTAGGATGATGAAGTGCGGATGTCCTTGATGATTCAGGGGAGGTTATGATGATCATTGGATCATGTCCAGTTCATGTTGGTGGTCCGCATTGAAGTTAGAATTTGCATTTGAAGAAACACCAGCAGATATTGGTGTTCTTGAGACTGGCCGACCGAATGTATTACACGTCTTGCGGATGTTCTTGTAGGTGTTTGCCGACTTAGATGATTGTTCCTAAGTCGATGCCTTGTATAAATAAGGGATTGTGAAGTCATTTTGTAGTGTGTCGTGTGGTGATGAGTGTGTGGTAGCGAGGAGAAGTGCGAAAGGCAGAGCAGAAGTATTGGGCTTAAATGGAACTGATTCAAGCATGGTGAAGATGCTATTCTTCAGTTCATGAAGGTGATACTTATTTCTTTGTAGACAGTGTGTCTCTTGTAGGCAGTGAGCCTCTTGTGAGCAGTGTGCTCGGGCAGTGAGCCCTAATTGGCATGTGCCATTTGTTCTTTTTATTCTTCTAACAGAAAATACATTCTTGGGTTAATCACCCCGTGGTTTTTCCCTTAACTGGGTTTTTCACGTCAAAATCTTGGTGTCTTATGTGTTGATATGTTTCTGATTTTGATTTGAATGCATTATGGTTCATGATTAATATTCTGCTAATTACTAAAGAAGATTCAAGTGTTTAATTTGAGAAAGTTTCGCACAACTGATTCACCCCCCCTCTCAGTTGTGTGCCCTAAGTCTAACAGATACAAGCTATGTTGAGGATGAGAAGATGTTGCTAATGACCTGTGGCATGTTTTATGATCCTTCCTGTTGTTCCTAAGGATGCATACATGTTGTTTTGGCCTCCGAAAGTTGGTGAAGGTTTCTGCTACAGAGAATTGCCTGAAAAAATGCTTGGTAAAATGCTCTGCATGCCTCCACATTTGAAGATATGGTCATGTGGTCTAGAAGTTAAGTTTAGTATGATGTAAAGGTGCTAAATCCAAAGTTTCACATCATTTGCTTCTCCGTAGTGAAATTTATGAAAGATGGAGTTATGGATTGTACTCTGGCAGAATTGAGTGATGATGAAGATTGTTTGAAATGGTCTGCATTCCTCCGCAATGATAGATATGGTTGTGCGGTTTTGAGGAGTTGTTCACAGCAATGTATGAGTGCATCCATACAAGTTTCAGGTGTTTTAAAGGTCTGCAAGCTTAGTTTTCAAATTACAGTTATGATACAGACAGTTCTGGATGCCTAACTATTCTCAGGACATATGATGATGATGTGCGCCAACTTATTGTGACATGAAAAGGTACATTGACTAATGGAAGATGGTCCTAATGATCTTGTGTTGTCTCCAGCTTCTCCGCAAGGTGCTTTTCTTCTCTCTCTGGAACTGGCTGAAGTCCGAAATGATGATATTGCTAGGCTATGCCTCTATCCGACTGACTGAAGAATGTTGAAGGTATGCACCACAATGTTGTTGCTATGCGGAGTCCAAGGAATGTTTGGAGATGTTGTGAAGGTCCTACCGACTCATCTGGAAGAAGCACAAGCAATGTTCAATCTCTCATGAGTACCGCCAAGCTGAAATGACCGTTGTGCTACAAGCTTCATGTGTTCTTACTTAAAGGTGACCTAATTCAAATCTGTGAAGCATGCAGATGTTATTCCTTGAAGGATGATGATGCGAAGGATGTTTTGAACTAGATTAAGCACGTGTTGGGATCCAAAAGGTATGTGTTTCTTTCTGGAATAGCGTGTAGTTCATGATAGGGCTTGCCCTATGCATGTTTCATGTTGTGTGATCTCTGACTGACTTGTAAAATGTAATATTCTTGTTGTATTGGAGGACTTTTAATTAAATCAATGTAATGTCATGAATATTTATAAACCTAGTTGGTCTAGGTGACATATGATTGCGAAAATGAGAATATGAGTGTGTAAAGAGTAGAATATGAACATGTTATGCATTATGATGTGTGATTGAAGGAGAAAGAGCAGAAGCAATAAGGGTTGTCCTGATTCATCCTAAAGACATTTTTGTGATAGGAGAAAAGAGAAGAGTCTACCTAATTGATTTAATCATCACAGAGAAGTAAAGAGGTAGAAGTGCAATCATCAAAGGTGTGAGCTTCAATGTTAGTTTTTCATACAGTAGGACTGTCATGTTGTAATCTTTTCTGAGTTCATTCTCAATTCAAGGAGTAGTTGCTTCCTTGGGTTGTAGCCCTAAAACAAAGTCTATATGGAGTTGTAGCTTCCTTGGGAGTAACCCTAAAACCTTTCAACAGGGAGTAATTGCTTCCTTGGGTTGTAGCCCTAAAATAAAGTCAGTAGAGAGTAGTTGCTTCCTTGGGTTGTAACCCTAAAATAAAGTTGTAATTTTGAGCTTCATATATTGTGAGTTAATCCTCACTGTGGTTTTTTCCTGTTTAGGGTTTTCCACGTACATCTGGTGTTATGTTTTGATGTGCATTATGTTGATCTTTCATATTTATGTTGATACTATAATGCTTAAGTTTTAATCTTCTCCAGAGGAATTGAAGTTTATCTAGATACCGATTCACCCCCCCTTAGTATCCTAGTGTGTCCAACAATTGATATCAGAGCCAAGTTACTCAGAAGAAGCTTAACTACTTGAGGAAGGTTCGGGATGAATAATAATGGATCTCTCAAGGTACCCATATTTCATGGAACAAATTACTTCTTTTGGAAGCTAAGGATGGAGAACTATCTATCTTCTCTAGGGTATGGTATCTGGCAATCAGTCAAGAAAGGTTACACTACTCCTGAGAGTGAGCCTACAAATGCAGATGTGATTAAGTTGTATGATAATAATGCCAAGGCAAAGAATGCTATCATGAGTGGGCTAGCTAATTCAAAACTCGTGAAGGTAATGGGTTGTACATCTACTCAAGATGTCTGGAAAAAAATTGAAAGTATTTATGAAGGAGATAGTAAAGTGAAGCAAGCCAAGATGCAAATTTTCAAGAGCAAATTTGAAACCCTGAAGATAACAGAAGATGAAGACATTGTTGGTTACATGCTTTGGGTGGATGAAATTGTCAATGGCATCAGTCTTGGTGGGGAATTGAAAGAAGATGATATTGTGAAGAAGGTTTTGAGATCTCTTCCTAAATCTTACAATCATAAGGTGTCTACCATTGAGGAATTTTAGGATTTAAATACATATAAAATTGATCAATTGTTCGACTCTCTCTCAACCTTTGAAATGAGAGAATTTGACAAAGGTGCTCCAAAGAAGGAAGCATCATTCAAAACAAGTAGGAAGATAGAAGATGAAGCAGTTGATCAAGATGATGACTTTGATGAGGTAGAAGCAAACTTAGTAAGAACTTTGAAGAAAGGCACAGGCAAATATAGAGGTAAGTTACCTTTCAAATGTTTTAATTGTGGAAAGATTGGTCATTTTGCTTCCAAATATCCTTTTAAAGATTCAAGGGGTGGTAATAAGAGAGATAAGTTCAAAAGAAGCCTATATTACATTGAGAACAGTTGTTCTTTAGAAGATGAGGATCATGATGATTCAAATGATGGAACACTTTGGCCTTAAGTGTTGGTGATAAAAAGGATGGTATTAGAAAATGTGCAAAGATTAATACCTTGCAAGCTGAACAAAACAATGATAGATCAAAGGTGTTATGGATTGCCTTTCATGCAAAAGAAGCCAAAGCTTGGGTAATTGGCAGTGGTTTCTCTAATCATATGACTGGTGATAAGGAGAAGTTTATCAGCCTTAAGAAGTGGAATGGTGGAGCTGTTAAGTTTGGTGGTGATGATTCAACACAAATCTATGGAAAAGGTGTTATAACTATTGATGGGAAGAACAAGACTGGGGATGTCCTCTATGTCAAAGGGCTAAAGCACAATCTTCTCAGTGTTAGTTGTGCAATAAAGGATAAAACCTTACTTTTCATGCCAAAGGTTGTGAAAGGTAGGGTCCGAGAGACTAGTTGCAGAAGGTATCAAGTCATATGGTGATATCTATCATCTGAAGGAGGTAAATGGAAGAACATGCTTATTGGCTCAATCCAGTGAGTGTTGGTTGTGGCACAAAATAATGGGACACATAAATTTTTGTAATGAATTAAATCATAATGATATATTATTTACAAAAGACCAATGCTCTTAAATAGAGTTACAAAGAGATGTTTCTATAAAGACTACAGGAGTTCCATAAAGGAAACTACAGCTAATAAAGCAAAAGAAATAGAAATACTCTAAACTAAAACAAAATTAGAAACTATCTAATAGAATACAATATTGACCATTAAATATAACTAAATATTATTTGAATATCCTCCCATAATGGTCAATCTATTAACTACACCAAGGTGCCCCCTAAATCTGACAAACTTATCCGGGCTCAAAGACTTGGTGAGAAGATCTGCATTCTGGTCCACGATGAGTGAAATGCCAAGATGCATCTGAATCAATGTACCAGGCAGAAGATTTGACAAGATCTACTAGTGTCTTGGCCATAAAGGCATAGAAAGCAGACTCCTTATGCTCAGTGTGCTCTGCAACATGGGCTTTTGGTGTGGACTCTCCTTGCTTGGACTATTCAGAAGCCAAGCGTTTCCGGCAATCCTTCTTCATATGGTCATACTTATGGCAGTAATTGCACTGAATGTTCTTTTTCTTCAAAGAATCCTGGGATTGACCTTGGCTAGTCTACTAAAAGGGCTGATTATGGCACTTATTTTTTTGAAAGGACTTGGCAGTAAATGCCTGCTCTATAGAGGATGAACTAGCAACAATCCCAAATTATTGTTTCCACTGATCCTGTTGTAGAAGGGTGTTGCATAGCTCTGGGAACTTCAAGTCAACATTAGTTGCAGTAATGTTGAGCATCTTGATAAAGTGCTCATAGGATTTTGGTAGACTTTTCAGAGTCATGACTACCATATCTTCTTCCTCCATCTTCCAACCAATCGTATCGAGTTGATCTCGGATGTCCTTGATTTTCGTCAAGTGCTCCTGCAGAGTTGTCTTCTCATCCATCATGATGGAAAACATGTTCTTCAAAAAGAATGCTCAGCTCTTGTTGAATGTTTCATGAAGGTCATTCAACGAATCCTAGATTTCTTTCGTTGATTTGCCTGACGGAACCTGAGGCAGCTGGTCATCGGTGACCGACAATTTAATGAGCATGACTGCTTCCTGATTCTGCTCATCAAACTTGTCTTGATCTTTCCACCACTGGAGGACATGTAGTTTTGCCCAGAACAATTTGGTCGAGGCATCGATACTCAAAAATTGTCATCATGCACTACTTCCAGGTGTTGTAATTACGACCATTGAACTTTTGACTGCCTTCTAACATGATGTTGGACAAAGATGTCATTTTTCACATTTTTCGAGGCACAAAAAAATGGAGTACAAATGGATGGCACAAAAACCAAGGTAGATTGACGACACAAATAGAGAACAAAACTTAAACCCTAGCATGGGTTTCAAGTTACAAAACTTTGAGGGCACAGAAGACAAAAAAATACCGCCAATATGACCATTGTTGAGCTCTAGTCACTGTAGAAAAAAAAGGCATATGACAGAAGCAAAGGGCTCTAGTTGGTGACTTCGTGATGAAGGACTAAGCGATGTAAGCACAACCCAAAACAGAAACCGCAATCACAGAAGAAGACAAATAGAAGAATCATGGGCAGAGAAGAATAGCGACCCTTCAGCAATGAAGATGCAGCAACCAAGGAGGTCATAGCAGCCAATAAAATGCGATCTCCAAAAAATTGTCTTCCACCTTTAAAAATGAGACCCAACTGGAAGGAAACCTTTGCCAACATCATACAGAAAATACTAAGAGCAACCCACAAGAAGCAGAAATCGTGACCTCAGATGAAAAAAATGCGATCAAAAATAAGGGACGTACAACCTCTAGGAACCCGTGAACCAAAGTTTTGAGAAATCCCACCAAAAACAAATGAAGACACCTGTGATTTGAAGCTAACTTCCACACGCGACCTCTACACATGCGACTAGGAAGATAGAAAATCTCGACTACTGAATCTAGGCATAAACAAAAAAAATAGCTAAATCCTTTAGCGATGATGAAATTGGAAGCTTCACTCGCTGACTCACAACAAAATCATGACCCTCCTGAAAGAAAATGCCGATCTCTAGACAACGATGAGGGCACAAAAGAAAAGAACGTGATTTCAAACAGCAAACAGGGAGTTCAAAATGTTGACAAAGTTTGAGAAAATTGCCAACAAACCCATAAATTGCAACTTCAAACTCATAATGGAGAGCGCAGAGGAATAATGAAAAAATATTGAAAACATGATTCCCACTCGAATGGCTCTGATGCCATGTAATGAATTAAATCAAAATGATATATTATTTACAAAAGAGCAATGCTCTTAAATAGAGTTACAAAGGGATGTTTCTATAAAAGACTACAGGAGTTCCATAAAGGAAACTATAGCTAATAAAGCAAAAGAAATAGAAACACTCTAAACTAAAACAGAATTAGAAACTATCTAATAGAATACAATATTGACCATTAAATATAACTAAATATTATTTTAATAATTTTGATAATATGGTAAAGATTAGCTCTATTCATGCGGTGTGAGATATGCTTAAGATAACTTGTGAGGACTAGCTAGTATTATTCTAGATATTTTGGCTTGATTTTATATTTTGGTGTGTGTGAGTATTGAACATGGTTGATGTTGAGTTTATGGACTATAGATATTATTATTTTGATTATGGAAATAAATGTTTTATATTCATGTTTAAATATTTACTTATTTATTTGTTTAAAATGAAATAATATGTTTAATTAATAAAATAATTAATTATGGAATATTAATGATTATATGTTTAATTTTTGCAAAATAAATATAATTATTTTGATATTTTAGATTTTGTAATTAATTGATGTTAGGAATAACAAAGTTAAATGTTTAATTGCTTCGGCTATAAGTTTCAAAATGTACTAATGTTTCAATGAGATTTTGCAGGTAGAGTGGCCCAGGTTCCTTAAGAATCAGAGACAAAATCCAAATACTCAAATGTGTTTATTATTTATCTATTTATTTATTTCTTATAACTTTGTTATGGGAGGTATATGTCAAAAAGTATGTGGTTTTATTATATGGTTTATTGAATTAAAAATAAATCTTTTCTATTAAGTTTGTTGTTTTAATTTAATTTTAATAGAGGGGAAATGTGAAGAGTTGGGAAAAAGATTTTATTTTAAAAGAGGAAATGTGAATCATTTTCCTCATTCTAGAATATAGGAGTGCTATAGTTTTTCTTGGGGAGTTTTCTTTCTTGGTTTTCATGTTTTGGAATGCTCTTTGGATGCTGAAGAAGAAGTGGATTTTGGGCTGAAATGAAGGAATGATCAAGGATTACTAGCTGGAAAACATGTTGTTCATTTTTTTGGATTGAATAGTTGGGCTGATCCTAACTTGGACAACCAAGGTATGTTTGATTTCTTATGGTATTTATGTGTTTTATTGATTTTTGAGAATGTTGAGTCAAGGGAATGTGAAAATTGTTGTCAAAATCTGTATTGTGTGATGTTTTACTTGAATGTCAGTGGGGGTTTGGGTGTGCAAAGGGAACTGCCCTCTGAGTCAGATGAGGGCTTCCCTTGTGTGGGGTTAAGAAGGGTGTGGAGCCTCTCTTGGGGTTTTGTGTTGTATGTAAAGAAATTGGGAGTTGATTTGTGTTGGGAGAAATGGAGAATGGGAGAATATGTTGATGGGAGATTGTGAAGGGAGAATGATTGTTTGGAGGATGCTTGGTTGATTGGTGATGAAGGGAGATGAATGGGAGTGGAAGTGTGAAGTTTTTTGAAGAAAGGGAGTTAATTGTGCCCCAAGAGGGAAGGGAATCCCCCTTCTTCCCCTTTGCAAGAATTATGTGTATGGATTCTTTGTGAGTAAAGCCATTGTCATAGGTTTTATGTTTTTCTTTTCTTTATTTGTATGGAGCGTTGGGTTTTGTTTCCCGCTCGGGGGTGAACTCGATTTCTTTGGTCCTATAGTTGGGAGGAGAGCATGACTGGGCTACTCTATTTTGTTGCATGCAAGTTTATGGTTTTTAATGAAGAAAGTTAAATTTTTCTGAGTTCCTATTGTATTGTACTTCCATATCGCTAATCTATTGTGAATGCAGAATATCCAAAATCACTAATTGTAAGAATTCCCAGGTTGTAAGCAAGAGAGTTTAGTGATCAAATTTAGATCAAGTAAATTACTCAATCTTATTCATTATTAACTGTAATATATGATGTGGATTGTATAGTTTAATTATACACAGAGGAAAGAAATTGAATGTATGCAGTTTGTATTTATGGTGAATAACTGATACACCGTGATTATTTTATTTATATTGTTCGTATTGATGATTTGGTTAAAATTTTAGATTGAATATATTCTGCAAAAAGTGATTATTCCTTAGTCCATGGGTTTTCTGTAATACACAAGATGATAAGTAAACTATACATTACTTAATCCATTGCATGTCTCTTTTGCCTTGTCTGTTAAACTAATGTAATGTATGGGTGTTCACTGATTTATTGTTAGTGATAAACATGGAGTTGACTACTTTAAATCAAATCTATTTGTGTGTGCTGGGTAGAGTTATATCAGGTCTAATTTGAAGTTTATCCATCTTGGTTAAATGCTTTCATAGATACATCTGTAACCTTGTAGTTGAGTGATTCAACTATGCTCTATATTTCTTATCGCCTATTCAATAAATTTATTTCTATCATAATGTAATCGTCGCATTCTTTGAGATGGTAATCTCTATGAGGCATTCTTTCACACCATTCACATGTCGTGTATTTGCGTTTCCATATGTGCTTTCTTGGAAACTTCTAAGGCCTTATCAACATATCTATTCTATGTATAATCTTACAATCTTAGCATTCCATGAGATGCCATCTCTATGATGCATTTTGCCAAGTAGTTCATGTGCCTTGTCTGAGCGTCTACTTTATGCAAATATGTATTCTAGAATTTATCTAACTATAATATCTGGCAAAAATTTGTGCATCGTTGGATAACTCTCTCATACCATGCCTACCATAAACTATTCCAAGGAATTTAGATCGGCTGCTTTTAGTAATGATAAAATGCATAATAGACAAGAAAATTATAAGGCAATTATACCTTTTCTTTTATTGAAACTTCTAATTAGAACCCATCGTTATCATTCTTGATACGTTTGGTTTTAGGAACTCTTCTCCTTCTTTTAATGTAAATCTTGTAAATCTTAATTGAGTTACAGTGAATTTTCTCTTTCCATATATAAGAGTTTCTAATCTTGTTTTCTGTTGTTATCTTTTAGATGCATTCCATAGATTTATCATTTATGGTTAGATGGGTGTCTATGCATAAGATAAAATCATAGAACTCAACTCTAATTATTCTAATTGCTTATGCTCCAAAGTTTAAATCCTCTTATTTAATTCTTATTAAACTTATGATGACCCTATAGTCGTTTTTCATAATTTATCAACAATTTGTGGTATGCGCATCGAAGACAATGTAGGCCCTTAATTTAGATTGATGCCATCACGACATTGCAAATACTTACATAGGAATATGTATTAATTAGTTCTCTTGATCCTCAATATGGTTTACTATCATAGTTAATATTTAAACTAGTGTAACCATTCATTTCCTACATTAACTCATGTAGATAGTTGTGTAGCTAATAGTAATTTGTATAGACTTGCATTATTTGATCATGAACAATATCGAGGTTAGGTAGATAATTTAGAAATCTACCTTCTAGATATGAAGTATCTAGGGATAGTATTTAACTTACAGTGTAACCAATGAGCAGATCTCGACGAGTAAATCTCAACCAGTGTTGTTATATTCAAAACAATTAGGAAGTTATAATATAGTGCAAGTTGATGATATTGAGTGTTATGATAGAAAACTCTAACACTTTGTTTATTTGTTCATCTAATTAGTTAAATTTATATCTCAATTAGTTATTTATTTGACTTAAAATGTAATCTCTTATTCAGATTATGGCCAGCAAGATTTTAATATTTCTATTTTTTTCTCTTTCTATAAGGAAGCCATAAAATTAGAGTAAGTAGATATTCTTACATTTTCCTAAATTTTATTAATTGGTTATTTTGTTTTATTTGAGTTTCTTGGGAGGGCATTACATAACCAAGCCTGCAAACACACTATGCAAGGAATGTCAAATGGGAAAGAAGACAAAGACAAATTTTAAGACCAAGGAGTATTCTTCTACAATGCCTCTGGAGTTGGTTCACACTGATCTATGTGGCCCTATAAGATCAAAGAGTCAACAAGGTGAGAGGTATTTCATGTTGCTTATAGATGATTACTCTAGAATGACTTTGGTTACTTTCTTAAGAGAAAAATCGGAAGCTCTTGATAAGTTTAAGATTTTCAAAGCAATAGTTGAAAATGAAATGGATGCTAAGATCAAATGTTTAAGGTCTGATAGAGGAGGTGAGTTCACTTCAAATGAATTTGAAAGGTTTTGTGAAGATCGTGGTATTAGGAGACATTTGTCTGCTCGTAGGACCCCTTAATAGAATGGGGTAGTGGAAAGGAAGAATAGGACTGTGCAAGAGATGGCTAGGGCAATGTTGAAGGATGCAGATCTACCTGATATGTATTGGAAGGAAGCAATTCACATTGCTGTATATCTTCTCAATAGAGTACATCTAAGGGTCAATAGCACTAAGACCCCTTATGAGTTGCGGTATAGAAGACCTCCAATTGTCATATACTTCAGGATCTTTGGTAGTAGATTCTACATCAGGAGAGATGAAGAAGACGTAGGAAAGTTTGATTCAAGAAGTGATGAAGGGATATTTCTTGGATACTCAACCATAAGCAAGGGCTATAGATTCTACAACAAGAGATTGGGAAAGATGATTGAAAGCACAAATGCCAAAGTAGATAAAAAATTGTATCAAATCTCACAAGAATCAGAGGAATCAGGATCTGATATCTTTCCATGCATTCAAGATGAAGAAGAAGAAGAGAAAGAAGAAAAGGAACAAGAACCAAAGCAGATACCTAAAACTCTAGCAAAGTATGTTCAAAAGAACCATTCAACAGATCAGATCATTGGAGATAAGAATGAAGGTGTGCAGACCAGGAGAAGGTTTGCAAAGGCATTTGAGCAAGCAAACTTGTGTTTATTATCAAAGGTAGAACCCAAAACCTTTGTTGATGCTAGCAAAGATGATGAATGGATAAAGGTAATGGAAGAAGAATTGAATCAAATAGAAAAGAATCAGACATGGGAAGTGGTTCCTAGACCAACCAATAAGAACGTTATAGGAACAAAGTGGGTGTTCCAAAACAAACTGAATGAAGATGGTAAAGTTGTCAGGAACAAAGCAATATTGGTGTGTAAGGACTATCCTCAAGTTGAAGGTATTGATTTTGAGGAGACTTATGCTCCAGTAGCCAGGATGGAGGCAATCAGGATGTTTCTTGCCCTTGTTGGTCACAACAACTTCAAGATCTATCAGATGGATGTCAAGTCAACATTTTTGAATGGTGATCTAGAGGAAGTGGTCTACATTGAACAACCAGATGGCTTTCAGTTATCAGAGGATCCGGACATGGTGTGCAGACTCAAGAAAGATTTGTATGGTCTCAAGCAAGCACCTAGAGCTTGGTATGCTAGGTTGGATAAGTACTTGCTTTAGCAAGGCTTCAAGAAAGGTACTACAAATAGCAATCTTTACATCAAGGAAGAAGGAGATATGATATTGATAGTGGCAGTATATGTTGATGACATCATCTTTGGTGGAGATGATGATATATGTAAAAGGTTTGCAGAGGAGATGCAAAAAGAGTTTGAGATGTCTATGATTGGTGAAATGTCTTTCTTCCTTAGACTTCAAATTGATCAGCTAGATGTTGGTGTCTTTATTTTTCAAGCTAAGTATGTCAAAGAGATCTTGAAGTAATTTGGTATGGAGGTCTCTAAACCAGTAAGTACTCCTATGGTCATTGGTTATCAAATGAGCAAAGATGATGAGTCTCTAGAGGTTGATCAAACTTCCTATAGATCTATGATTGGAGGATTGTTGTACTTGACTACCTCTAGACGTGATATTATGCATGCAGTATGTGGTTGCCAAATATCAAGCTAATCCCAAGCAAACACATGAGAAGGCAGTGAAAAGAGTATTCAAATGCTTGAAGGGAACTCCAGATTATGGCTTATGGTATCCAAGGGGTAATGACTTTGATCTAAATGCCTACACTGACGCTGATTGGGTTGGTTGTGTTGATGCTTTCTTTTTAGGAAGCAGATTGGTTTAATGGTAGAGTAAGAAGCAAGATTTTGTGTCCTTATCAACTGCAGAGGCAAAATATATTATAGTAGCATCCTGTTGTACACAAATGTTGTGGACAAAGCAAACCCTGAAGGATATCAAGGTATTATATGATGAGCCTATTTCTAGTTTGTGTGATAATATAAGTGCTATCAATATTTCTAAAAACCCAGTGATGCATTCTAGAACCAAGCATATAGCAATTGGGTATCACTTTTTGAGAGAAAAGGTTGCAAATAAGGAAGTAAAGTTGGAATATGTTCCAACAAAGGATCATATTGTAGATATTTTCACAAAGGCTATTGCAAATTACACTTTTGAATATCTCCGGCAAAGGTTAGGGGTAATTGCCCCTCCTTCTTGCTAGATGCATAATGGTGCATCTATCCAGGGGGAGTTCATGCTATATCCTTTTTCCTAAACTAATGGTGGCTACCTCTCAAGGAGAGTAGGTAATGATTGTTGTTGATAGGGGGAGCCTTGAGTTGTTTCATCAAAGAAGGAGAAAGTTAAGAAAAATATGCATCTTAAGGAGAAAAGTTTGTGCCCTAAGGGAAAGGAGTAGTTGCCCTTTATCTTTGATGTCAAAGGGGGAGAGAGAAATGTACATCTAAGGGGGAGTATGTGTTGCCATCAATAACAAAGGGGGAAATTGTTGGCAATATGTGTTGTCATTGATGTCAAGACTTAGAGTGAGGTCAACACTCAGTTTTGATATACTAGTATAGTAACAAAATTGCAGTGAGATACAGTGATGTTCATGATGTTCATGGTTCGATGTCATGCCCTAATTAGTGTTAAGTCAAGATGATATACTATGTTCATGATTGGTTACCGATGTTCATGGTTGGATGTCATGCCTTGATTAATGTCAAGTAAAGATGATTCTATGATGAAATATTAAGATGGGAATTAGAAGCACTAAGATGAACATTTGATGATACAATCTATGTTGAGGATGAGAAGATGTTGCTAATGACCTGTGGCATGTTTTATGATCCTTCCTATTATTCTTAAGGATGCATGTGTTGTTTTGGCCTCCGAAAGTTGGTGAAGGTTTCTGCTGCAGAGAATTATCTGAAACATTGTCTAGTAAAATGCTCTACATTCCTCTGCATTTGAAGATATGGTCACATGGTTCAAAATTTAAGTTTAGTATGATGTAAAGGTGCTAAATCCAAAGTTTCAAATCATTTGCTTCTCTGCAATGAAAGTTATGAAAGACAGAGTTTCAGACTATACTCTGGCAAAATTGAGTGATGATGAAGACTGTTTGAAATGGTCTTCATTCCTTCGCAGTGATAGATATGGTTGTATGATTTTGAGGAGTTGTTCATAGCAATGTATGAGTGCATCCACATGAGTTTTAGGTGTTTTGAAGGTCCATAAGTTTAGTTTTCAAATGACAGTTATGATACAGACAATTCCGGATGCCTAACTATTCTAAGGACATGCTGATGATGTGTACCAACTTGTTGTGACATGAAAAGGTACATTGACTGATGGAAGATGGTCTTCATGGTCTTGTGTTGTCTCTAGCTACTCTGCAAGGTGCTTTTCTACTCTCTCTAGAACTGGCTGATGTCCAGAACGATGATATTGCCAGGTTATGCCTCTGTCTAGCTGACAGAGGAATGTTGAAGGTATGCGCCACAATGTTGCTGTGCAGAATCCAAGGAATGTCTGGAGATGTTGTGAAGGTCCTGTCAACTCATCTAGAAGAAGCACAAGTAATGTTCAATCTCTCATGAGTACTGCCAAGCTGAAATGACTGTTGTGCTACAAGCTCCATGTGTTCTTGCTTAAAGGCAACCTAATTCCAATTTGCGAAGCATGCAGATGTTATTCCTTGAAGAATGATGTTGAGAAGGATGTTTAGAACTAGACTAAGCATGTGTTGGGATCCACAAGGCATGTGTTTCTTTTTGGAGTAGCGTGTAGTTCATGATAGGGCTTGCCCTATGCATGTTTCATGTTGTGTGATCTCTGGCCGACATGTAAAATGTAATATTCTTGTTGTATTGACCGACTTGTAATGAAATCAATGTAATGTCATGTATATACTGTAAACCTAGTTGGTCTAGGTGAGGTATGATTGTGAAAATGAGAATATGAGTATGTAAAGAGCAGAATATGAACATGTTATGTATTATGATGTGTGACTGATGGAGAAAGAGCATAAGTAATAAGGGTTGTCCTGATTCATCTTGAAGACATTTTTGTGACATGAGAAAAGAGAAGAGTGTACCTAATTGATTTAATCATCATAGAGAAGTGAAGAGGCAAAAGTGCAATCATCAAAGGTGTGAGATTCAATGTCAGATTTTCAAATAGTTGAAGGATTGTCATGCTATAATCTTTTTTGAGGTCATTCTCAATTTAGGGAGTAGTTGCTTCCTTGGGTTGTAGCCCTAAAACAAAGTCTACAGGGAGTTGTAGCTTCCTTGGGAGTGACCCTAAAACCTTTTAGTAGGGAGTAGTTGCTTCCTTGGGTTGTAGCCCTAAAATAAAGTCAGTAGGAAGTAGTTCCTTCCTTAGGTTGTAGCCCTAAAACAAAGTTGTGATTTTGACCTTCATATATTGTGAGTTAATCCTCACCGTGGATTTTCCCTATTTAGGGTTTTTCATGTACATCTGGCGTTATGTGTTGATGTGCATTATGTTAATATTTCATATTTATGTTGATATTGTAATGCTTAAGTTTTAATCTACTCCGGAGGAATTGAAGTTTATCTAGATATTGATTCACCCCGCCTCTCAGTATCCTAGTGTGTCCAATAGATACTGATCGATCTCCTTCACTTCACAACTCTTATGATCAATTTCCTTTGTCTACTTCTTTGACCATCACTTCATATGCACATCACTTTGCTTTTTATCTCACAACACTTCTAATTACTTACTCTGTTGTCTTCATTGATCACCATACTGCTACTATCTCCCTTTGACATCTTTGGTGACATCACTTCGAACCTTCCATAACACAGTACTGTTGACATCAATGACTACACATATGAAACATAAACTCCAAGAACATATTAGTTATGTTGAGGGTGCATGGTTGGAAGACTCTAAAACTTTGGCTAATGCTCTTAAGCGTATTCAACTAGAAAAGAAACAACGCAACAAACTAGCTAAGAAACTCATTGTTCCTACTCATGTCATTAAACCGAGTAAACTATCTACTAGTTGCGACATGCCATTTACGTGTGGTTGTGATGCCCCTACATTAGGAAAAGAGGTGTTGGAGGAGTACCTGTGTATACATCCACCCTCTAAGTTTGTTTTATTGTATTTTGATGGGGAAGAGGAACCTGAGGAATATGCTTTAACCAATAGTGATACGTAGTCTTGTTGAGTTATCTATCTAAATAAGGATGTATTTATAACCAAAATAAACTATAATAAAGATGACATTGTTTTGCACAAATCTGAGTTTTGTGAATAGATTTATTGATGAATTTTGAATTAATGAGATGCATTATTTCTAAATTCTAATCTATAATTTAATACGAATATCAGGTGTGATATAGAGTATCGTCATGGTTTAAACTTGAACAAATCTTGAAGATAGTCAAGGAGAGTCAAATCCTTCTGAAAACCTAATGACTAAGTTGGATCAGATATTGACCATGCTAAATGAAACCAAGGAGAGGCTTGGGAACTTGGAATAGGAAGTGAGGGGTCAAGGTAAACCCGAAGGAGAAAAAGAGGACTCACATCAAGGGGATGATGATTACGTCCATGAACCCAGTACTCATAGTGAATGAATGGAGGATGTTGATAAGACTAAGTCTCAAGAATAAAGGAGAAATAGACTTACCTCAAAGTTGTCAAGGGATATGAAGAAAGTGACTCCATGCAAGTTCGATGGAACAGTAAGTGGTGATGCTGCAGAAGCTTGCTTGATCGAGATGGAAAAGTATTTTGAGATCATAAACTACTCTGAGATAACTAAGGCAGTTTGGGGTGCCTGTCAGCTAGTAGAAGAAGCGTCCACTTGGTGGATGAAAAAGAAAATGAAATTGGGTTCAAGTTTTCTAAGCTTAAATTGGGATCAGTTTGTGGTCATATTTCAATAGAGATGGTTACCACATCTTTTCTTTGACCAAAAGTTAATAGATTTTTAGAATATGCGACAAGGAGAAATGTTAGTGGTTAAGTATTGGGAAAAGTTTACCCGTTTCCTAAAGTATGTGCCACAATGTTAAAAGGATGAAAGGTTCTGAATCATAAAATTCATCATGGTTTTGAATGCCTAGATAGGTGGAGAATTGGATGTGCATGGTCCTACCACTATGGACCAAGTTTTTGAAAAGGCAATCAAACAAGAGCAAAAATTAAAGTCAATTTCTGCATATCGCGAGAAGAATCGCAAGAGGTTTAATAAGTCACCAGCTTCTCAACCTTTCAAGAAAAGGAATGGAAAACAAGATGTGAATAAGAAAAGTGACAAGGGATTTAGAAATAACAGGAATGGACCCAGAAATGAGAAGAAAAACAATAATAATTTTCAAAAGAATGATAATGATTCAAGCAAACTTGCTGAAAAGTGAGGACCTCCTAGAGGATGTTTCTCTTGTGATGGAGATCATTACACAAATTAATGTCCAACCAAGAACCAAGGAGTTTAGTAGTGTAGTAACATATTACTTACCCAACAATCAACTTTTCAATAGAGGATCCATGCAACTTTGGACAATTGTTAGGTGGAGTACCAGATTACTCCCATAGAGACGACAGGTACTCTGTTTGGAGTTCCTATCTCTATTTTAATTGATATTGGAGAAACTAAAAGTTTTATTTCTCCAAGAGTATTGAATAAATTTCCTATAAGATCTGGATATATGGCTAAACCCTAGTCAATTGAATATGCTAACTAGACTAAAGCTCATGTAGAGCAATGTTTGTTTGAAGCCAAGATTGAAGTTCCTAGTTTTTCAACTGAGCTGAATTTGTTTGTAGCCCATAGGTTCCTATGATGTTATCTTAGGAATAAATTGGCTATGGAGGCATAGGGCCAATGTCGACTATTTTACAAAAATAGTTGAGTGTCTAAATGATGTAGGAAATAAAGTCTTTTTGCAAGGCACTCAAAGAGAAGTCAAGATTAGACCAATCTTTGCTATGCAACTGAAGAGGGCTAGGCGAAAAGGTTGTCAACTCTTTGCAGTTAAGATGGAACTAGTAGAAGAGGATCCTAGTAAACAAAATGTACCTTTGGAGAACTATCCTTTCCTTAAAAAATTTTAGGATGTTTTTCCATATGAACTTTTGGGATTACCTCTGAAGGGAGCTTTTGATTTCTCTATTGATATAATACCTAGATCTGAATTGATTTCAAAGGCACCATACCGTATGACTACTACAGAGTTGATGGAATTGAAAGCCTAGCTTTAAGAGTTGTTGCCTAAAGGGTTGATTAGACCCAATGTTTCACCATGGGGAGCACCTATGATCTTTGTTAAAGAGAAGGATGGAACCTTGCATCTATGTATAGGCTATCATATGCTCAACAACGAAATGATAAAAATAAGTATCATCTACCACATAATGATGATATTTTTATTAGATGTGTGATGCAACTGTATTCTCAAAGATCGATCTACGATCTGGATATCATCAGTTGAGAATAAAAGATGAAGATATCCATAAAACAACTTTCAAAACAAGGTATGGATATTATGAGTTCGCAATTCTAGCTTTTGGACTTACAAATGCCCCTGCAACATTCATGAATTTGATGAACAATGTTTTCTAATATTTCTTGGATAAATTTTTTCTAGTGTTTCTAGATGACATTCTTATTTATTCTAAGAATGAGAAGGAGCATTTACAACATCTACGGTTATTTCTACAACAACTGAGGGAACATAAGTTGTATGGGAAACTTTCTAAGTGTACTTTCTTTTAGAAAGAGATACAATATTTGGGACATATCATATCATCTAAAGGAATTTCAGTAGATCCTGCGAAGATCAAAGCTATACTAGAGTGGCCTGTGCCAAAGAATGTGCATGAAGTGCATAGTTTCATGGGGTTAGCTGGATATTATAGAAAGTTCATTTTAAAGTGTTTTGACTGGTTAGAAAAATGTCAGGAGGCATCTAATCAGTTAAAAGAGAGGTTGACAACTACACCAATATTGAAAGTTCCTGATTCGGAAAGTCAATTTGTTGTAATCATTGATGCCTCGGGAGAAGTTTTAGGAGGAGTGCTTATGCATAATGGGCTAGTGGTAGCCTACAAATCCAAAAAGCTGAGAGCATATGAGCAGAATTATGCACCTCATGACTTAGAATTAGCAGCAGTTTGCATGCTTTACAAGTGTAGTGACACTATTTTCTAGGAAAACCTTTTGAACTAAAGTCAGACCATCAAGGTCTTAAGCATATATTTTCCCAACCTCATCTAAATGCTCGAAAAAGAAGATGTTGGAATCGATATCTGACTATGACTTTGAGATAATTTATATCAAAGGCAAAGAGAATTGAGTAGTAGATCTAAGTTGACGAACTCATATCTCATCAATTGTCTCTATCCACTCGAATTTCAAGGATTTAGTGTTACAAAATTATGCAGGTGATGAGTACTATGAGCAAGTCAAGCAAGCTCTCATAGTAAATCATCAAGACCCGAGGTATGATGGGTTCTGTTTTGAACCAGATAGGATTTTATGATACAGAGGAAGGATGTATGTTCTAGATTCAATGGAATTAAGAAACCTTGTGTGGAAAGAAGTTCATTCCGCACCATATTCAAGTCATCCTAGAGTAACCAAACTCCTAGCCGATGTGAAGCCTCTTTATTTCTGGAAAGGAATGAAGAATGATGCTACAAGATTTGTAGCAAGTTATCTAGAGTGCCAGAGAGTCAAGGTTGAGCATCAGCATCCAGTAGGACTTCTATATCCGTGCGATATTCTAGAGTGGAAGTGGCAGATCATTAGTATGGACTTTGTGCAAGGTCTCCCAATGTCTCAAAATAGACATGATGCTATTTTAGTGGTGGTGGACAAACTCACCAAGATAGCTCATTTTATACCTAGAAATCTAACAGATGGAGCACCAGTTTTAGCTTGCAAGTTTGTGGAAGAAGTGTTTAGATTGCATAGAGTTCCTGAGAAAATTATCTCGAACAGAGATGCGCGCATGAGGTCAAGCTTTTGGCAAACTTTGTTCTTAGCGCTAGGAACTCAACTCAATATAAGCTTGACTTATCACCCTGAGAAAGATGGTCAAACTGAGAGTGTAAATCAAGGTCTAGAAGATTTGTTGCGGATGTATTACATGGATCAAAAATACAAGTGGAAAGAATACATACCACACGTGAAGTTTACATATAATAACTCCTATCATTCTTCTATTAAGATGCTTCCATTTGAAGCATTGTACGAAAGAAGATGCCAAACTCCTATAAGCTAGGATAAGCTAGAGGATAGGATTAGCATTCATCCAAAAATGTAATAAGAAATGGAAGAATAGATCAAGTTGATTAGAAATAGATTAGCGGAAGTAAATGATAGACAAAAAAGTCAACCTGATAAAGGCCTAAAATGTATTTTTATTTCGTACGGATTAGAAAATAAAGCATACAAGTTGTATGACCCAGTAGGAAAGAATCTTGTTATAAGTAGAGATGTGGTATTTAATGAAGCAACAACATATACCAAAGAAAATGAAAGAAATGGAAAAGAGATAGTGATTGATGAAGTTGAAGAAGGAGAAGAAGAAGAAGAAAATGAACTTGAATCCTCTAGTAAAAGAACAAGAAAGTATCAAAAATATCAAAGGAGGACAAAAAAGAATCATCCATCAACTCTTACGTTGGATTTAGTTTTTGAAAAAATGGCAACAAGATCACAAGTAAAAGTGAACTATGCATTTATGACTTAAATAATAGAAAGTAATGAGCCACAAACATTTGAACAAGATCAAGAAAAAAAAGAGTGGGTTGAAGCAATGAATAGTGAGATAGAAACAATTGAAAGGAATGACACATGGGATTTGGTTCATCTACCTCTTGGTAAGGAAATTGTTGGTACAAGGTGGGTTTACAAAACTAAGTATAAATCTGATGGAAGCATTAATAAGAATAAACCTAGATTGGTAGCTAAAGGGCACACTCAATAATAAGGTATTGATTGCACTAAAACATTTGCACCTATAACACAAATAGATACTATCATACTGGTTTTGGCTTTGGTAGCTCAACAGAGTTGGATAGTTTATCAAATGGATGTAAAGAGTGCCTTTTTAATGGATATATTAATGAGGAAGTGTATGTTTCATAACCTAGAGGTTTTGAAATAACTTATAAAGAACGTTATATTTATATATTAAAGAAGGCATTGTATGGTCTTAAGCAGGCACCAAGAGCATGATATTCAAGGATAGACTCATACCTACAACAAAAAGGTTTTTTAAGGAGTCAGTCAAATCCAAATGTTTATATTAGGAGCTCAATTAAAGATATTTTTATCTTAGTGAACTCCATGTTGATGATCTTATCTACACTAGATCATTTTAGCTTTATTTGCAGAGTTTAGAGGAGCTACGATTGTTGAATTTAAGATGATAAATTTGGGACAAATGCATTATTTTCTTGGTATAGAAGTATGGAAAAACAAAGATGGAATATTCATGTCTCAAAAAAGATATGCTTCAGATATTCTACAAAAAATTTAGATGAAGAGTTGCAAACCAGTTGCAACACCCATTGAAGCTAAACTTAAGTTGTCTAACTTGGATGTGTCAAATCCAATGGACCCCACTCTATATAGACAATTGATTGGTAGTTTGATCTACCTAACTAATACTCGACCGGATATCACATATGTAATGATCTTGGTATCTAGGTTCATGTTAGATTCTAAGTAAACACATTGGAGTGAAACTAAGAGGATTCTCAAATATGTTAGAGGACATTGAGTTATGGTCTTAGATTTTAGCATTTAGGGGATAGTAAGTTGATTGGCAATATAAACTTAGATTGGGTAGGCTCCATAGATGATCGAAAGTCTATTTCTGGTTACACTTTTAGTCTTGGTTCTACAATATTCTGTTGGAAATCTAAGAAACAACTGACATTATCACTTTCTACAATAGAGGCAAAGGACAAAGCTGTAACATCCACAGCTTACCAAACTATGTGGTTAAGATGGCTATTGGAGGATTTGCACCAGATACATAATGGGCTTATCTTGTTGTACTATGACAACAAGAGTGTTATATAAATGATAAATAATATAACGTTTCATAGCAAGACCAAACATATTGAAATTCAACATCACTACATCAAAGAGTTGGTTCAACAAGGATTGATCGAGATTGTGTATTGTTGTACAGAAGATTAAATAACAGATATCTTCATGAAGCCTCTATCTTGTGAAAGGTTCTAGACACTCAGAGATCGACTTCAAGTTCTTCCCAATGGTTATTATGGGGGAGAATAACAATAATAATGTTTGATAACAATAATGTCCATTGGGATTATTAATGTAGTTACCTTTCTTGAATTTGTTGTTTGTCTTATTTCTTGAAACAAGTATTGTAGTCGAGCTATTCGTGAATATGGTTGTGTGCCATAATGGTCATCTCTAATTGGAACCTATAAGTAATAGATGCCCTTCCTCTTCTTCTATTAAGGCATTTTGGATATTTTCCATATTTACTTTTTTTGCGATTAGTAGATCAACATTGTTATCTTGTTTGCCTTCAATTAGAAAAAGAGTGTAGAAGTAATAGTGCTCCACAATTTGAATTCCTGACATCAGATCATAGAAGCACAGATGCTCTACAATTTGAATTTCTAACAAGAAATCCATATTTTGAGCCAGATCTTATCTAATATCAGGGTCATTACTAATGAATAATTTAAGGGTTTATTAATCCCAATCTTGAAACTTAAACCTCTAAAATTGAGTGAAGACTAGTTAGACAAAGTAGTAAGTAAAAGTGTATATTTACAAAAGAAAGAAATGATGAATTTTTTAAAATTCTAGGAAAGAAACATATAGAGAAAAAGGGTGTTAGGGAAATGTGCATTGAAATAGTGATCGATACAATTGAAACAACTAAAGAAGAATGGGAGAAACCCACATTATTTAATGAAATGTCATTAACAAATGATAATTTACCAAAATTTGCATCTCTAAAAATGAAAAGATGTCTTGAAGAGGTGACCCCCTAGACCAAGAGTCACCCCCCATGCTAAATAAGTCAAGAAGAGTTCACAAAGAAGAGATAAGTGTTCATTCCTTGCTAAGGATATAAAGAGCAAGAGAAAGAGCAAGAAGAAATTGTGTTAGAAATTTTGAAGAAATATTGGGTAGCAAGTACTTTGAAATTCAACTACCCAGAGATAAAAGTAGAAGAGAGAGATTAGTAAAACAAGAAAGTAGAACCATGTAGAGAAGACTTGAGGAAAATAAAGAAGGAGAACCAAGGGTAGAAGACACATGAAAAGGAATGACAAATCCCAATCCACAAAAGGTCAAAACAAAAACACCTTCAAAGATAATTGCAAATGGAACAAAACTTCTTGTGTTCAAAAAAGATATGTTAATAGACGAAGCCTTGAAATGGCATATCAAGGTATACCCCAAACATGACAAAACATGGGATGACATAAGCTAACTATTCTCAAAAAACTTTTATTGACCTGATGCCCCAATGAAAAGTGTTAGAAATATGAGGGAGATGGTGAAAGAGAGCAATGATTTAGTGAAACAATTTAATCATAGATTTAAAAGTATAGTCTGCAGATTGTATGAACTATTAATCAAGAAATAGAGCATAGAATGGTTCACATCCAGGCTGAAACCACAAATCAGAGCTTTGGTAGATGGAAAAAAATTCCACCTATAATGAAGCAGTGGAATTAGCAACCAAAATAGAAAGCTCAATTTTGGAGGAATTAATTCGATGGAAGTGAAGAAGTTGAAAAATTAAAATTAGAACTGTAAAATTTAAAATACAATAGGAGATTATAGTAAAAGGTAGGAGAAAATATACTTCCCCCTCACCAAGAAGGAACAATATCTGTTGCACCTATTGTAGTAGAGAAGGACACTTGAGAAATGAATTCCCAATGGAAGAAGGAACAAAAAGAGAAACCACATTGAGGGTTAATTTTGGAAATCCCTAGGAAAAATAGTAAGTTGTTATTGTGGTATATGTAAAAAATGGGATAGACGTATAACTGATGATTGCCCTATGATAGTTAAAGAAAAATATGAGCCATTAGTCAAAGGAATGAATAAGAAAGAATCCTAAATAGATAGAGGCATGGACAAAGAAGAAGGATTGGCTACAATAGCACTAAATGGTTACGCTACTCATGGATACTAGGAACCCACATGGAGATCATGATTTAGTGGTCAAAAAATCCAAAAATACAATAGAAGAGCTATAACAAGAAAAAAATAACAAAGCCTACTTCTTAGAAAGAGAAGCTCAAAAATCTAAAAGAATTGGCTAGTTTTATACAAGAAGAAAAATTAGTACAACAATTCAAACAATTTTCAAAATATTGGAACAAGAAAAATAGAGAAAGCAAGAGACCATAGAATAGATGTACCAAAACACAAGAAATGGAAAAACCAACCAGTATATTAGATGTCAAGTTGAATGGTAGTATGGTTAAGAAAGCCGTATTAGACTAAGAAGTAGATATAAATATTATGACTAAAGAAGTTTGGGAGGCATTTGGTAAACCACGACTCGATCAAACACAATATGATATATCTTTAGTTTATGGAACACCAATATATCCAATTGGTATATGGAAAAATGTACAATTTGATTTTATGGTAATAAAGACTAAAGTTGACTATATGTATGAGGTATCAAAAGAAGTCTTCAATATCATATTGGATATTGCATGGTTTGTGGAAAATAATGGAATTTTTAATGTAATTGAAGAAGAAATAATATTGCAAGGTAATGGAAGAATAGTTCAAATGTCATTGAACGAAGGCATGAAAGGGTTATATATAGAAGAAACTCACTCAGAAGTTACAAAAGGAAGGGAGGATGAAGACACCAAAGAACTATATATAATCAATGCTATACCAAGGAAGGGATGGGATAGGGAACCCAATTCCAAAGGAGAGATATTTCTAGATCTCTATAACACCTCAACAGATACAAATGAAATAGTAGAAGCATGACATGACAAGAACCAACAAAACATTTAAAAAAGATTTTGGGACTTAAGAGAATCTTCATGGCTATAAAAGTTCCTAGAACAACACAACTACATGCCACGAACCAAGTGAGTCCATTGTAAATTAAAAGATTAAACCACATCCAAAGAGGGATATCACATGTTAAATTACCCCACTATTCTGGAGTAGGAGATTCGTTACAATATCTTCAAGCAATGGAATAAATATTCACAAATGCAGATATTAGACTACAAGCTCTTGATGAAACTTTAATTCTCAATGTCGCATGTTGGTGGAAGACTTGTCAAGACAACATACCTACTTGGAAAGCCCTGATAATGTTGATTAAGAATAGATATTTAGAAGAAGAACTAGATATTGATGACATAATTGAATATAATTGGACAAGGAACCCATCTAGTGACATTGAAACTTGTGAACATGTATGGAGTGAAATAGAGGAGATTGATGAGAGGCTAAAAGAAAAACTCTTCTATTGGACTTTAACACCTATCATAAAAACATGGTTTATTTGTCAAGAAGTAAGAGGAGAAACCAAACAATGGGATATCATCAAAAAGGATTTCTACATAACTTTTGAGTTTTTTGACCCAAATTATTAGATACATAATGTACTCCAACGAGTTAAACAAGTCATAACCCTACCCAAAGAATGAGTCAAACAAGATTTTGGGGAATTAAAGGTGCAGTATCAATAGGATACAGTTGAATGGTTACTGCAACCACTAAAAAGGATATGTTATCTAGAAAAACAATAGAGTAAGAATCCCTTAGAAGAAAACAAAGATCCTAAGAATATAGATGTACAAATAGGAGAGGATGAGAGAAAAATAATAGAAAAACTTGGAGATAGAAATGAATATTATTACCAACCACTAAAAATCAAAGACAAGAACATAGCTCTGAATGGTGAGTCTAAGATGGATAAAATTGTTGATTATTGGACATAAGAAACAATAGAAAATGTTACAAAGGTACTAAAAGAATATGATGATATTTTTCCAAGGACTTTCACAAAGTTAAAAGGGATAAAAGAAGATGTGGTAGTATTGAAGATTCAGAACAAACATAATACAAAACTACACAAACAACAACCATACTCGTCGAATCCAAATTTGAAAGTCAAGGTAAAAATTGAGATAGATAAAATGTTGATTGCTGGTATAATTAAGCCAGTGGAAAATGCATACTAAGTGAGCCCCATGGTAATAAAGAATAATAAAATAGGGAACATAAGAATATGTGTGGATTTTAGAGAATTATATAAGGCCTATGAACATTACCCTTTCCCAACTCCACTTACAAAAGAAATATTAGAAAATGTGGCTAGAAGAGAAGTTTATTCATTTAAAGTTGGGTTTTTTGGGTACCATAAAGTGAAGATGATCAACCTAAAACTAGTTTTTTAATTAAATGGGAATTGTATATGTACATAGTTATGTGATTCAACTTGAAAATGGACCCATAGTATTTAACAGAATCATGGTGAAAGTTTTCAAACTTCATTCATGATTTCCTTGAAGTTTATTGGACAGTATACAAAATGCTAAAAAACCATATACAAGCACTAAGGATGATGTTTGAGAGATGTTGTAGCCTTATAATTGCCTTGAATTTAGAGAAATGCATTTTTGTAACTCCATTTGGCACTCTATAAGGACATGTCATCTATAAATAAGGCATGATGGTAGACCCACTTAAGATAGCAATTATTCTTTGTCTATGACCCCTAAATAGTGTAACAAAAACAAAGACATTTTTTAGGTTATATTGGTTAACACCAAAAATTCATTAGAAACTACGCCAAAATCTCAGGACCTATTGAAGAATTATTAAAGAAAAAATAACAAAAGTTTGAATGGATGCCCAATGGGAGAAATAATTTGACATACTCAAAAAAAGATAGCGTATGCCCCAATCCTAATCTTCTTGTATTGGATACAACCTTTTCATGTTCATGTTGATATATTTGGAACCATAATTGACACATACAACCTAGAGGAAGGAAGGATCATCTGGTTGCATTTGCTAGAAAAAATTTATTAGTGACCAATAAAAATTATACAACCACAAAGAGAGAAGATTAAGCTACGGTGTTTTCTCTACACAAATTTAGACATTACCTGCTAGTGAGTTATTTTAATTTCTATATAGATTATGAACCATTAAGATACCTCATGAATAAACTGGTGATATGCATTTAGATATTTAGATGGTTGATGTTATTTCAAGAATTCAATTTTTAAATTATGGTTAAACTAGAAAAGATAAATCAAGGACCAAATTACATTTCTAGAATTGATAATGGTAAAGGAGACTAGGTTGAAGATGATTTCTTTGGCGTGCACCTATTTGGAATAACTATGGTACCTAAAGACTTGCAAGATATTTCCCAACTACTATCTATTAGTACCTTCTTGGACAACTACACTAAAGAAATTAGAAGGAGATTAACCATAAAATCTCTTCCCTATACAATCATCAATGGAGAACTTTATATTTTAGGGAAAGATGAAGTACTATGAGGAGTAGTCATGAAGCATGAAAGAGATCAAATTCTCAAAGAAGATCATGAATAAATATCCATAGGACCAATTCAAGAATTAGAACTACGAGAAAATACTATTGGCTGGACTTTTATGGTTAACATTATTTAAAGATTCAAATACCTATTGTTGCAAATGTGATATTTGCCAATTGATAGGTAGATCAATTGTAAGGGATGAGATCCACTCAATTTGGTATTAGCCATGGAACCATTTAAAAAGTGGGCTATTGACTTTATCAAACTGATCAATCCCCCTACCTAGCAAAGCAAGGCATGATTCATCATAACTAATATAAAATATCTAACAAGATGGGCAAAAGTAGAACTTGATAGAGATTTCACCATGAAGATAGCCACTAAACTCATATATGAAAGCATCATTACAAGATTTGAATGCCCCTTAAACATTATTGTGATCAAGGGAAGCATTTTATTAATCAAATCATTTAGGAACTATTGGAGACCTTCATGATAAGTCACACAAAAGCACATTGTACCAACCATAAGCGAATGGGTGTTAATACGATTTTGGGTGGAAAGCACTAACAAAGGTTTTCAATGAAGATACATCAAATTGGGACACAAAGATATTAGTAGTGATTTGTGCATATCACACAATGTATACGAGACTAATAAAGTATTGCTCATTTCAACCAGTCTATGGCTTAAATGTGAATTATTGGTTTGACATATAGTACACAACTTACAAAATGCAATCACTACAAGAATGAATGTAGAATACTCTCTTAGAATTGGTCAATATAGTTAGAAAAATTGAGTGAAAACTGACTACTTGTAGCCTACAACCAAGCACAAGAAAAATGTAAACAACAGGCATGGCATGACTGGAACATAAGAAGAAAATAGTTCCAACCACAAGTCTTAGTATTTATAATTGATAGAAAATTTTATAAACTGGGTAAGATAAAGACAAAGTGGCTTGGACCCTACTACATACATAACATACAACAAACTAGTGTGGTACAACTTAAAACGCTAAATAACAAAATTCCTAAAGAATATGTAAATAATGCATGGTTAAAACATTACTAGGAATTGCACCAAACCAAATAATCAGAATACAATGTATACTATGTACCATAAATAAAACACACATAGGAAAATAAACAAGTTCCTATGTGAAAACAGAACTCACGTGGTCAACAGTCAAACATGTTTGAACAATGGCATCAACATGTAGGGCAAAAACTCTATAAAAGTAGGTTGGGGGTAAGAACAAACACATAGATAAAATTCATAAATTTTTATGTAAAGAGTAAGCAGCAAGCTAGCGATAAGAAAAATGGCAGGCGTATCCACCCCAAAATTCATTGAGGCAAAAGATGTTAAGCAACTAGTATACAAACCCTATCCATTGAAGACTATAAAAGCAACGCGGAAGGCACCTTTTCCAACATCCCCACCAAAGTAATTTTTGTAGAGGATACTCATAATTATATTCATACCAAATTGATAGAAGTATATCATAGTATCTTTGTGAAAGAAAGCAAAACCCTAAAAATGAAGCTACAGGGCAATTTCTATCTCAATATGCTAACTTCAATAAGCTCAAATTAAACATTTGAGAAGATTTTTTAGATTTTCATAATAACCACTAATGGAATAGGTTGGTGTTGAGCTACATTCATGATGAATTAAATTGCTTGGATAAACCCTTCATGATTACCAAGGAAGCAATTCACAAAGTCATAGAACTATGGAACAAAGGGGAAAGACCAAAAAGGTGGATATGAGTCCATCATTGTGCTCACCAATGCCACATTCGATGGGACCTCAAAATCAACAAAATTATAGACCTCGATGTCAATTATGCCACCAAATGTATTGCATACAAAATATTTTGTACTGGAATGGATGAATTTATCCCAACTACATGCATTCATGCGACATACAAGATGGTAACAAATGGCAGAGAATATGATTTTTGTGAAACCCTAGGAGAGTAATTGTTAGAAAATTTGGAGAAAACAAAGAAATCCACCATGAATTTAGGTACGACTCCTTGATAATATGCTTGGCTCTTTATTTTCTACAAGAGTTATCTAGAATTTCACCATATGTATGGAGATCCAACAAAACAATTGTGAAGCAAATAAAGGAAAATATCGAGGGTTTCCACAACAATACCATTTTTTAGTATGGGTGTGACTTACTATTTGAATAAGTCCAACAAATAATATAAGAAAGGGAACAACTTAGCCATAACATAGGCAAAAAACTAGAGAATGATGTAGTCTTTATCATTGATAAAGACTACATTTACTTGGAAGTGGTCGAACCTAGAACTTTTAGTATGCTGCCATTACCATATGAAGCTTCCAAAAAATTGTTAGAAACTACAGACAAACATCTACTAGCATATCCAAAAGACCCCACTACTACAATATTTGGCACATGAAGAGAATTTTTAAATAAGAAAACAAAGAAGGATGCTACAGAAAAAATTACTAAAAAGGAGAAAAGTGTTAAGGAAGCTAGAGCGGAACAAGATCATGTTCCACCAAGCATTGAAGAAATCATGAGCCTGTTAGATTTAGGGCAGACAACTGAGAGGGGGGTGAATCAGTTGTCCAAAACTTTCTTCCAATTAAACACGTAAATCCACTTTGTAATTCAGTAGCATGATAATAAATCAGTCATGAAAAATTAATGCAATAAATCAAGAGCAGAAGCACATTAACACACAAGACACCAAGATTTTGACGTGGAAAACCTAGTTAAGGGAAAAACAACGGGGTGATTAACCCAAGATTGTATTCTTTGTAGAAGAATAGAAAGAACAAAATGGCACATGCCAATTAGGGCTCACTGCCAGAGCACACTGCTCACAAGAGGCCCACTGCCTACAAGAGACACACTGTCTACAAAATAATAAGTATCACATACTTGAACTAGAGAATAGCATCTTCACCATGCTTGAGATAGTTCTATTTAAGCCCAATACTTCTTCTCTACCTTTCACTCCTCTCCTCTCTACCACACTCTCATCTTCACAAGATACACTTTGAAATGACTTTACAACTCCTTATTTATACAAGACATCGACTTAGGGATAATCATCCAATTCAGCATACATTACAGAGCAACTACATAGCTACAACATGACTAATTATAAAAAGACTTCACGTGGATCAACACACTATCAGCCACATAGATCTAAGACTTCAATCTTCATTTAGGAACACGCCAATCCTCACATAACATCTTCAAGATCATCCGCAGGATGTGTAACTCATCCGGTCGGCCAGAGTTAGGAAGAACATCATCATCCAGAAGTTATTCTTCAATTACGAACTCAAACTCCAATGTGGACCACTAACATGAACTGGACACGATCTAAAGACCTCCACAAGCTTGCCTGAATCACCAAGAACATCCACACTTCATCTGCTTACTGAAATCCTTATCTCCTTCATCCAGAACCTCAAGAACACAATCTGTCATCATTGTCACAATGGAATAGATGCTTGTGGACCTCTAGACCATGAACCAATTGAGTTGTCAATTCACATTGACTTCCTAGACACTCCCTCAAATCTACAAAACAGGATATTGCATTTCTGGAGCTCACTGGACCTATCTATGTCACTCTGTCACCTCTGAACACCTACCAGAACCGGTTTTACTTAAGTGGCCATAACTTCTTTAGATCTTCATGCGGACCTATGAAATCTTTATTGAATCATATTAAGACACATATCTACAAACCCTTTGAAGCGCATCCTCTGATCTTCATCTTAGCTAGGATATTTAGCTCACTGTCTTCACTGTTCTTCTTTGTTCCTGATTAGGACTAATTTTCTCAATATCCTCAGCACACAGCTCATCCAATCCTTATCATTAATGTAACAAGAGTATGTTGACATCAATGATAACACCGGTTAGTCCCATACTTGCAACAATCTCCCCCTTTGTCATTGATGGCAACATATGATGTGAAAAACTATTTTAACCATCAAGACAAGAACTTCTTCTTACTGACACAACTCCCCCTATCAACAACAACCATTCACATGTCTTCTCTTCCTTTACTGCTCCCCCTTTGATCAAAAACCACTTATTTTTCACATGTCTTCTCTCCCCCTTTGACATCAATGGCAAAGGGCACATACTTGCAACTCCAACACTTCAGAATCATACTAATTGCTCCCCTTGAGTAGCAGCTCCCCATCATCAATTCGGACCAGAAGATATGACTGTGATATCCACCAGACTAATGCACATCAGTGCACCTTAGTTTAAAACTGGAGGGGTAATAGCCCCTAACTTCTCCCTGAGATACTCAAAAGAGTCCTTAGGTAAAGGTTTAGTAAAGATATCTGCAATCTGATCCTTGGAAGGCACAAACTCCAATCTGACCTCATTCTTGTTCACTCGCTCTCTCAAAAAGTGAAACTTGATGGATATATGTTTAGTCTTTGAGTGCAACACCAGATTCTTTGAAATATTTATTGCACTTGAATTATCACAGAAGATTGTGATAGGTTCCTCATACTCCACTTTGATATCTCTTAGCATTTGCTTCATCCACAAAAATTGAGTGCAACTATTTGCTACTGCAATATATTCTGCTTCTACAATGGACAAAGATATTGCCTCTTGTTTCTTGCTCAGCCAAGAAACCAATCTTATTCCCAAAAAGAATGCTCCACCACTAGTACTCTTCTAGTCATCCACATCTCCTGCCCAATCTGCATCTATATATGCATGAAGAGAGAAATTATGATCTCTAGGATACCACAAACCATACTCAACTATCCCTTTTAGATACCTAAAAATCCTCTTGATTGCCATGACATGAGATTCTCTAGGATCAGCTTGGAATCTAGCAACAAGACCAACAACATTCATAATATCAGGTCTAGTTTGAGTGAGATACAACAATCCTCTAATTATTGACCTGTACTTTTTCTGATCAGCCTTAGGAGAGTCATCATCTTTGCTCAATTTATATCCGGTTGCCATGGGAGTACTCATTGGTTTTGATTCTTCCATCCCAAATTTCTTCAATAATTCTTTCACATATTTGGTCTGAGAAATGAAGATTCCTTTCTTAGTTTGAATGATTTGCAGACCCAAGAAGAAATTCATTTCCCCAAGCATGGACATCTCAAATTCACTTTTCATTTGATTTGTAAAAGTTTCGCACATACTATCTCTTCCTCCAGAAATGATATCATCAACAAATACTTCAACAATCAAGATATTTTCATGATCAATTTTGAAATACAAATTACTGTCAGCAGTACCTTTTTTGAAACCAATCTTCAAAAGATGCTTATCCAATCTTTCATACTAGGCTCTTGGAGCTTGCTTGAGTCCATATAGTGCTTTCTTCAATTTGCAGACCATATCACCATGATCAGATAATTGAAATCCATCTGGTTGCTCAATGTAAACTTCTTCTTCCAAGTCACCATTCAGGAAGGCAAACTTGACATCCATCTAATATACTTTGAAGTCCTTGAAAGCAGCAAAAGCAAGAAATAATCTAACTGCTTCAATTCTTGCCACCAGAGCAAAAGCTTCTTCAAAATTAACTCCTTCTATTTGAGAGTAACCCTTGCAGACCAATTTGGCTTTATTTTTGATTACTTCACCAACTTCATTCAATTTATTCTGGAAGACCTATTTGGTTCCAATCACATTCTTGTTTCTAGGTCTGGGAACAAGATCCCAAATGTGATTTTTCTCAATTTGCATCAGCTCTTCCTCCATTGCTTTAGTCCAGTTTTCACCATTGCAAGCTTCATTCACTATCTTAGGCTCAATCTTTGAAATCTGACAATACTCTTCTGAATCTTGAGCAATCCTTCTTCTTGTTTGTACACATTTATTTTTATCACCTATGATCTAATCTTTAGAGTGATTCAGTCTTACATACCTGGGAACTTTGGGAGTTTCTAGCACTTCTGATTCTTGAATAGGTTCAATCACACTTATCTCTTCTTCCTGATTTACCAGATCAATTTGAATCTGAATTTCAAAGGGAACTCAAACTTCTTTAAAAAAAACATCATTTTGATCATCTTCATCAAATTCATAAAACCTTGAGGGTTTTTCAATACCTTTATCAACCTTCACATTTGTACTTTCTTTAATCTTTCTCAATCTTTTGTTGTAATACCGGTATGCTTTGCTTTGAGTAGAGTAACCCAAGAATATTCCTTCATCACTTCTAGCATCAAATTTGCCTAGATCTTCATCTCTTTTAATGTAACATTTGCTACCAAAGAATCTGAAATACTTCATAGTAGGAGTGATGCCAAACCAGAGTTCATAAGGAGTCTTACCGGTATTGCTTCTGATTTGAACTCGATTAAGAGTGTAGACTGCAGTGCTTACAACTTCTCTCTAGTAGATCTAAGGAACATTTGCTTCCAACATCATGGTTCTAGATGCTTCGTGGATGGTCTGATTCTTTCTTTCCACTACTCCATTCTGATATGGAGTCCTAGGAGCAGACAATTGTCTTCTTATTCCATGTTTCTCATAGAATTTTATGAACTCACCGGATGTGAATTCTCCACATCTATCAGACCTTAGACATTTTATGTTCAATATAGTTTCATTCTCCACCATAGCCTTGAATATTTTGAATTTCTCAAGAGCCTATGATTTCTCCTTCAGAAAAGTTACCCACATCATCCGGGAGTAGTCATCAATTAATAGCATAAAGTATCTATCACCTTGTACACTTCTGATTCTTGCTGGACTGCATAAATCAGTATGAACTAAGTCTAATAATCTAGTAGAAGACTGTTCCTTACTTTTGAATGTAGCCCTGCTCTGTTTGCCTAACTGTCATTCTTTACACAAGCTATTTGAAGGTTTCACCAATCTTGGAAGATCCCTCACAACCTGAGTGTTTCTTATCTTGATGATGTTATCAAAATTTACATGACACATTCTTCTATGCCACAACCAACTCTGATCAATTTGAACAAATAAACAACTTTTACCAGTACCAACCAAGTGGAAGATATTACCTTTAGTTTGAGTATTAGATGCAATCTCTATTCTGGAACTTTCAAAGATCTTGCATTTTCCATTTTTGAACTGGAGATCATAGCCTTTGTCCACCAACTATCCAACACTGAAATGATTGTGCTTCAATCCTTCAACATACGGTACCAGTTTTCTTCTTTCCATCAAAAGAAATAGTTCCTCTACCTCTGATTCTGCCAGTAGAATTATCACCAAATCTTACCACTCCTCCTTCATACCTTTCCAAATCTATAAACTTGTTTTTGTCACCTGTCATATGGTGGGAGCATCCACTATCAATGACCCAATCATCCTTTTCTTCAACTTGGGCAGCCAGAGCTTTTTCCACAATTTTATGATTGACAAATTCAGAGGGCATTGGATCTTCTTCCTTGATGGCAATAAACACCCAGTCACTTCTGGATTTGTTTCATGTCTCTGATTCATCATCTGTTACTCCTTCATCATCATCATCTTCATGAACATAGTAGCATTTCTTTTGGAACCTTGATTTGTTAGGGTTTGGCCTTGAGAATCTTTCCGGACACCTTGAGGCAAAATGACCAATCTTATTGCAGTTAAAACATTTAAAAGGCAATTTCCCTTCATACTTACCGGATCCTCTTGGCAGTCTTTTTGCAATAAGAGCTTCAAGTTGAGCAGCTTTTGCTTCATCTTCTTCCAGGTCTTTTCTTGCTTTTTCATACCATGATAGTTTCCTTGAAGAGTTCTCTCTCGGATCAAACCTTTGTTTGCCTTTTACAAATGCACTAGCTTTGAATGCAGATTCAGTCTTGGGGGGGCATCTCCAAAATCGGTCAATTCAAATGCAGCCAATTTACCAACCAATGGATCTCTTGTGACACTTGAATGAGCTCTGAATTCTTCAATGGCAGCAACCTTGTATTTGTAAGAGTCAGGAAGGGATCTGAGAACTTTTCCAACAATCTCATTTTCATCCAAGACTCCACTAGCACATCTAATGCCACAAACAAGCTCATTTACTCTGGGCATAAATGTAGTGATATTTTCATCTTCTCTCATTTTCAGATTTTCAAATTTACCTTTCAGATTCTGTAGCTTGGTACATTTCACATACTTGTCTCCTTCATGCAGAAGTTCCAATTTTTGCCAAATCTCATATGCAATTTTTAGATCAACAACATTTGTTAGTTCTGAATCAGATAAGGCACTTAGAAGAGCTTCTTTAGCCAGCAGGTTGTTTTCAGCATCTCTGATTTCATCTACGGAGCAGACCATTATGTGGGGGATCATACTTCTTTGAAGCCATAAACCAATATTGCATTCCCATGCATTGCAAGTGGCATTCCATGCAACTTTTCCAAAGAGTGTAATTGGTTCCATCAAACGTCTGACTATCCTTCTTATATGACGACATCCTAGATCTCCTCAAGCGGTTAAGCTCTTTGAGAGGAACTTGGCTCTAATACCAATTGTTAGATTTAGGGCAGACAATTGAGAAGGGGGGAGTGAATCAGTTTTCCAAAACTTTCTTCCAATTAAACACTTAAATCCACTTTGTAATTTAGTAGCATGATAATAAATCAGTCATGAAAACTTAATGCAATAAATCAAGAGCAGAAACACATTAACACACAAGACACCAAGATTTTGACGTGGAAAACCCGGTTAAGGGAAAAACCACATGGTGATTAACCCAATATTGTATTCTCTGTTAGAAGAATAGAAAGAACAAAATGGCACATGCCAATTAGGGCTCACTGCCTGAGTACATTGCTCAAAAGAGGCCCACTGCCTGCAAGAGACACATTGTCTACAGAATAATAAGTATCACATACTTGAACTGGAGAATAGCATCTTCACCATGCTTGAGTTAGTTCCATTTAAGCCCAATACTTCGGCTCTACCTTTCGCTCCTCTCCTCTCTACCACACTCTCATCTTCACAATATACACTTTGAAATGACTTTACAACTCCTTATTTATACAAGACATCAACTTAGGGATAATCATCCAAGTCAACATACATTACAGAGCAACTACATAGTTACAACATGACTAATTATAAAAAGACTTCACGCGGATCAACACACTGTCGGCCACACAGATCTAAGACTTCAATCTTCATTTAGGAACATGCCAATCCTCACATAACATCTTCAAGATCATCCCCAGGATGTGTAACTCATCTGGTCGGCCAGAGTTAGGAAGAACATCATCATCCAGAAGTTATTCTTCAATTGCGAGCTCAAACTCCAATGCGGACCACCAACACAAATTGGACATGATCCAAAGACCTCCACAATCTTGCCTAAATCACCAAAAACATCCACACTTCATCTGCTTACTAAAATCCTTATCTCCTTCATCTGGAACCTCAAGAACACAATATGTCATCACTATCACAATGGAATAGATGCTTACGAACCTCTAGACCACAGACAAATTGAGTTGTCAATTCACATTGACTTCCTAAACACTCCCTCAAATCTGCAGAACAGGATATTGCATTTCCGGAGCTCACTGGACCTATCTATGTCACTCTGTCACCTTTGAACATGTTGGTTTTTCTTCTGAATCAGCATTAGGGTTTGCCACTTCTAATGCACAGGCAGATTCAGCCAACTAAATACAGGAGGTTGCGTGAGCTGCCTCCCCTTCACTTCTGGTTCTGCCGCACCGAGGGGGGTATCCCTATAACTCAAGATGTAACCTTGACTAGCTCAAAGATAGAAAGATCTAACTTGACAACAACAGGCAGAATACTCTCATGTATGGACCAAGATCTGTATGATAGATCACAAGGCTGGCAACATTCTTGGACATGATGTCTGGTTGGGAATGAGAGCATGCAGGGGGTTCCTAATCCTACTCCTACAACTAACAGGTGGAAGTATGAAATGTTTTAGTTTGAATTTTGGATGCAAAGCTGGACATGGTGTATAACACAAGAACACAGCATGATTGGTGCCTATCCAGGGCTTGGAGTCGGTAGACATACACCTGTGAATGATCAGCATGAATAGCTAAAACTGGATTTCAGGGGGATACACATGATATCTGCCTTACAGATATCTCCCAATATAGAGTGTTAAGTTATCTCTACTTATGGCATCCCTATTGCAGTATACCCTTCCCAATGTTCAACCTGAAAATAGTTTAATCTACCCCTTGAGCAGAAGTTAAAAGATCAGACATTCAACATAGGAATTCTATGCTCTAGAATCTAAACATTACCCAAATATCCAGATTCAGAAGAAGAATACATGCAATACTGGAGACAGAATTAACACAACACATGCTAAGATAGCATTACTCATACAAGATCAACCATGAAATCAGTGGATTCATGCCAAATCGTACAACAGGAGATACATAAACTCACAAGTTAGACTGTACAGAGCAACCAGATCAGCTGGTTTTGGATTACAGAGCCAAAAATCCTCAACTTTCAACAACCACAAATGAGTAACACTTCCTGCTTATAACAGCCAGGTAGTGTACCATAGCAATTAATTACAGGGTTGACCAAAAATCCCGCCAGATACACAGTATCAGGAAAATGGCGCTCAAACACAACCAGATTGGCGCCCAAACATGAATGCAGCAGGTAGGGGAGGAGACAGGAAGATATCTCGAGCCCTGCGCCACTGTCCGCTGATGTACACCTTCAATCGGGTACCAGATCCGCCCATACCTCTGCAACCTTCGCCATTAATGGCGCACCAACCCGCGGCCTTGGGAAAAACATCTAACAATCAATCGCAACCATTTCCCGCCGAGATTCATCATCATGATATTTGAAAATGCAGGATATCAATTATCCCACATGCACCCCGCGATGACCTTATTAACACTTTATATACTAGGTCATGAGCATATATCATGTCGGTGCTTTTGCTCCTGACGACACTAGTATAAGACTTCATCATCATCATCCTCCAGCAGCATGATATCCTGTCGCTTGAAATATCACCCTGACGTCAGCATCATATCGCAATATAACCTGCATGATAATCGCCTTCATCAACACAACCTGATCCATCGAAGGAACATCCTCCTGCTGAGCTTATACCAAAAGTCTGGCCAATGAACATCCTGATGACGTCATCATCATATCCTGCTGACGTCATCATCATATCTGCCTACTGCGCACCTCCTCATATCCGGATGACGTCATCATCATGTTTGCAAATATCGGGAGATCTCCTCAAGATGATCAGTGTTAGAAATATGACCCCCCCGGACCTTGATGACGTCATCATCATATCCACATCAGGATGATATTCGGAAGACAACCGGATATTTGGAAATATCATCCTGATGCACAAATATCAGGTTGCACTGTAGCTCCACTATAAGATCGGGGCGATAGACGAATATGATGATGCTTGAAAAGATCACCCCCACTAGATAATGCACGAAGCCGGCAGGCGGATATCTCCTTGATATCAGCATCATCATGACGCTGTAACAAACATACACCCGAGTGATATGAAAATATCATCCCCACCTTCGGAAATATCATGATGCAGATAGGCAGAGAAATAGATATCACCCTGATATAAGGATGACGTCAGCATCATCAGGATGACAAAACAACGAACAAGAAGTGATACAACATCATCAGGATGATATTGACTAAGATCATCCTGACGTTCAAAATATGATGACCCTAGTGAATATCGGGTCGCACTTAGAACTCTTCAACAACATCATCAGGATGATCATAACCAAGATCACCCGATGATAAAAATATCACCCCGGCAAAATATCATGAAGGCAGAAAATATGATGACCCCCGCAAGCAACACGGTGATAACTGGAAATATGATGATGATGACGACGACCCTTAAGAAAAAACAAGTCAGGTCGAACAACTCAAAGAATAACCCCTTCAGAATATCGGGGCAACATCATCATCATGTTTGGGCAAGGTGATAATTGGAAGATCACCGGATACTTGAAAAATCACCCCCGCAAGCAAATCAGGGCGCACTGTAGCTCATCAGCATCATCAGGATAATAACCAAACATCATCCGATAGTGAAATATGATGATGACGATGAGAAACCGGTCGACGGAGAACATGATGATGCTGACCACAATCAAAGAAAATATGATGATGATGACCTCCTCCTCAGGAAAATATGATGCTGCAGCTGAAAAATGCTGAGGAGCTCCAACACTTAGAACATTTTTTGGATACTTAGGGAAAGTGCCTGCATGAAAATTGCTCAAAAAACTGCCAGTCAATTCAGGCACTAACAGAACACCTGCCAGAACTAGTTTTACTTAAATGGCCATAGCTTCTTTAGATCTTCATACGGACCTCTGAAATCTTTATTGAATCATCTTAAGACACATATCTACAAACCCTTTGAAGCGCATCCTCTGATATTCACCATAGCTAGGATCTTTAGCTCACTGTCTTCACTGTTCTTCTATATTCCTGATTAGGCCTAATTTTCTCAATATCCTCAGCATATAGCTCATCCAATCCTTATCATCAATGTAACAGGAGTATGTTGACATCAATGACAACACCGGTTAGTCCCATACTTGCAACAGAGCCAACAAACTACTCAAGACAAAGAAGAACTACAAAAAGAACAACCTAAGAGGAGATCAGAGAGATTAGGCTCTGCCAATGGTAGAAATCCACCACAAAAAGGGAAAACAATGAAAGTGGAATGACCACAAAAAGAAGCAAAAGGAAAAAAAAAGGAAACTAGTAGAGTTAGAAATCATCAACATAGAATAAATCTCGTAGAAGAATAAGACCCCAATAGAAGAAACTATAGAGGTCTTGCTACAAATGATCTTAGAAAAAGAAGGAATAAGTAAGCAACTAAGAAAAGCAAAAAGGTAGAAATAGAGGGCACAAAGGAAGCTAGTTCAATATGTAGACACCTCAAAAGAAGAAGAAGAGGAAACCTCAAAACAAGAACAACCACATGAGCAAATCAAATAGAAGAATCCACAAGCAAAATCCCAAGAACCGGTCTTAGATAAAAAGAAACTATTCAAAAATTTGTATACAACTAGGAAACCATTGAAAATATCTCAAAGTTACCCTACTACTACAACAACCAACAAAATAATTATTGTTCAAGCTATGATGGATTTCATAATTAACAAACCTTACTCCATTTAATAGATTATTGAAGGATTTACAAAGGAATTGGTAAAAATACTACAAAAAATAGCTCACCACATAAAGAGAAAAAGATTTCAAACTAGTAGTATCAATCAAAACCGAAGCAATAGACAAGGTGGCTAAGGATTTAGACCCCTCCCCAAAAATAAAAAGTAGAATACAAAGTATGCAATATTAGGAACTCATAATAAAACAAAGGGTAGGTACTTTATGACAAAATATGGACAATTCAAAGATCCAAAATAAATTGTATGAGAAATCTATTGTAGTAGCACAAGCTTACAATAATGAAGTAAAGCACAAGCACAATAATGTAGTAAAGCACAAATAAAAGAAAAAGGAAGCATCAAAATCTACTACACTAGAAAAAAAAGACGTATCGACACAAATAAAGAAAACACCACAAATAGACCAATTGGTACTACTAGAACAACTGGTTGAAATAGAGAAATTGGCAGAGACTAACTAATCACATATAATAAAGCAACCGATACTTCCTAAGCCATTAAAGGAAACTGTACAACAAGAAGTCTCAACTCCTATAGCGGGCCATAGCATAGAAAAGAAAAGTGGAAAGAAGAAGAAAAAACATAGGAAAAACAACAAGAAGAAGAAACAAAGAAAGAAAAGGAACGATAAGAAAGTAATATTACACAAATAGGTGAAACATCAAAACAACTAGTTCCTCCATTGAAATAGCAAGTAATTAATCCTATCAGTAAAATAAGGGAGTACATGGTTAGGTAGAGACAACAAATTCCACTTGTGGTCATAAGCCCTAACATATTAATACAAACTTCTATGGGACCTCAGATTGATTTTACAAAAATATCACCTATACAGAAAATAGAGCTAGGAGAAGCATTTACCAATAGTGCAAAGCAAGATATCATGTAAAAGAATATCACACTAGAAGGAATGGAAAAATAATCCATAGAGTACAACAAACACAACCTCATATACAAATCTAGACTCCTCCACCGGTGTAATTACTCAACTAGATGGAGCTACACAAGGATTACTGGATCAAATAGCTATTTTCAACTAGGAGAAGCAAAATCTAAAAAATAAACTATAGCAGAGTATGAAAAGGAGAAACTAAGAAGGTTACCAAAAAAATGGAGGAATAGTAACAAATACCTAGACCAACAAATAAAGAAGCTAGACGAGGCTTGAGGCAACATCGCCACCATGTATCAATATTGTACAAATTGGCCATAGGTTACCATAACTGATAAGACTCAATTAGACACTTTAGAATCTTAGATTTTATAACTTTCTAGTAGCTATGATGTAAAGATTGACTTGGATGGTTCCTATTGGCACCAAATCCACAATCTCCAATAACAACATGCTTAACTAGCAAAGAAATAAATAACCACCATTACACAAATGAAATAACTAGGGTTGGAAACTAATATATACTTATCACTTCTATCAAATATTCTTTAGGATGTAGAGAAATGAAATTCTACAGTAGTAGAACCAAATAGTTTAATAGCTACAAAGAGGGGATATCTAGACTTGGTAGTAGAAACTTCAAAAATTCAAGACATTGTCAGAGCCTAGGAGAACACATAGCCATATGAAAGTAAAATACCGACACATACTACCTTGGAAACATGCAATGTACAGAATTAACAATTTTGATGATAGTAGTTGTCTCAAGGATAAGACAAAATTTTAAGCCTTGAGAGGATGTTGGTAGGGTAAACTACACCATTACCAAAACAACATAAACATAGTAGAACTAGTGTGGTACCTTTAGCCAACACACAACACATCCCAAAAACATCTCAAGAGAGAAAGACATGTCCCTTCATGTATTTATGTACACACACACATATCAGATAGAGATAGAAGGAAGAAAAAAAGATAGGAATAGAGGATAGAAAAGAGGAAAAGAGGAAAGGCTACCTAAGAACATGTGATGTGTATATCTATGCTTGCGCTAAAGAATGTATATTATATGAAAATATATGAATATATGAGTAGACCTATCTTATGAGGTCCATAAATGTGTAAAGTTATTTGAAAATTCTCATGTCATGCATATATTATCTACCACATTCTTCTAATTTCCTTTTTGTTGTATCACCTTGGGTTAACTTATCTAACATAAGTAGTACAAACCTTAGGCCTATATTTTATTGTTGACACATGTTATGACATGTCATAATGCATCTTTGAATGGTGATAAAGGAGGAAAAATGGAGTGCCCAAGTTGGAGAGTTGATTATGATGAGTTTATGATAGGTATAAGGAATATGTTATTTTAGCTTGTGGACTCATCTTGGGATTTAGGCATTGGATTTTGACTAGGGATTTGGGTGCCACATTTTGGGTTGTTTATCTCACGGTTTCCTAATTTCCATTTAATAGTTCATGTATCACTTCTCCTATTTATTGGGTGCTTGAGATGGAGGTTTCATAGTGAGTTTTATAGGTACTATTATGCCGCCAAAATTGCTTTAGATCTCTTATTGGTGATACTACTATAAAAGGCTTAGACTTTGCAAGTGTTTTGTAACCATTTGATTATTGAATAATACAATGAGTTGCTTTGTAGTGGGTTTTTTATCTTGTAAGGGTTTTCCCCACATAAACCAATTTGTTATGGTATATTGCTTTTGTATTTAATTCCTTGTAACTATATGATCATTTTTGCACATACCTCCTTTCATAGATTAGTGTAGGAAGTGTATTCCACAATTTTACTTCCTTTCAAGATTTATTATAGTGAACTGTCCTTATTATATTATAGTTTGATTTAGGCATTATCCACTTAGTCATGTATTTATATTAGATAGTACTAGAACAAGAAGATAAAATAATTGATGAAGTTTTTTGGTTTCTAACCATTACAGAGAAAAAATTACATTCTCACTAGGTCATCAATCACACATATACCCTTAATATCAACAACATAACAAAGTCCCTTTCCAATCTTGAAATAGTAAAAATTGATCGATACATGATTCCTATAATTTCCCATATTCCCAATATACTTATGGTACTTTCCTAGTAGCACAGTATAGGGTGTAAGGGTCCTTTAATTTCAACTATAGTCTTATCTTAGAAATTCTCAAAAGCATAAGAATAATAAATCTAAGTAAGAATCAAAATAAACCTTCTACACTTGTATTTAAAATAAAAAGGGAATGCTAGGGTGTAAAGATCTTGTTCCTTAGATGACAACCATCTTATTTTCCTTTCACTCTCACTCTATCTTCCAAAATTCAACACTCTTATGGTCTAGATTGTGGCTTGACATCTAGATAAGCATTGCTCTACTACTATGATGATTCAATTCAACACCTCCCTTTGATGCTCTTGGTCCATTCTCAATTATTGCTAACTTTCAAGGGTAATGTTTAGAAAAATGTGATCCTTCACACTTAAAATAAACTACATTATTCCTTTTTTCACTTAGTCACACCACTTCTTCTATTTAACTTGAATTATTTGGAACTTGTAATGATGGATTTCTTACCAAAAATTTATTGCCCGATAGTTTCTTCCTTCAAATTTACCAGTCCTTCATCTCACTTTTAGGTTCCTTCTTCACCCATTCTAGTGCTATCTATTTCTAGAGCTTGTCAATTGTCTTGGTGGCATTTGATCTCTAATTTCTTCTAGAGTGGGGAATATTTCTTTTGTAGTTAATTTTAGTAGTTCATCTTTTATTTCAATTTCATTCCCTCCTTGCTTTGACACCCCCACTCATTATCCTTCATCTCAGAGCTTAGTGACTCGTCCACAAATTTCTCTCATCCTCCTACTATCTTATATCTTCTTCTTCTTCATGATTGAAGTTAAAGCCATTCAATAACAATGATTGATAATTGTTGCCTACTAATACGCTATACAGGGCCAACTCTTATACTTTATATTTTTTACTACATACATCAAGAGAGTAATCATGTGGTCAATCCTTAAATTAATCTTGAAATTAGACCTAGAATTTTATCCTTAATGATTTATTAGGCCCTTAACTTTTGAACCATACTATGATACAATGTGTAACACCCCATATGGAGCTACCCAAAAATAGACCATTTTTTGAAACAATTATGATTTTGTTATATATCTATAGTAAAAGAATGTGGCCTTAAAACAACAGTAACTTCCCTTTGGAAGGATATCTCGACATTCTCGTAGATTGACATGCTTGGATCCTTAGTATGATAATAACATCAAACTCAAGCATTCATGTCTAGGTTTGAAAGAATTCACATTTTATTTTAACACAAGGTGATGGTTGCATAATAGGATTTAGTTTGAAGATAGGCCATCAAATTTGTCAAACTCAAAGGGGAAACACACGACCTATACCAGTTGGCTCCATCTCATGCTTTAAGATTACTTAGATGTCTTCAAAATAATTTAATTATACCTGTGGATGTAATATTTTATGTCTAGGATTTACATGTGCAATCAAATTTATTGGGATCTCACACTTGGAATCCCTTATGTTTTGGACATGTGAGGACACAAATAAAACACAACTTACTAACAACCTTAAATCTATAGATTGGACACAAGACTCTCCAATTATGACAGGTGGATAGTAGGCATGGGAACATAATGGGAACCTTTAGGCAAGATAATACTCATACATGTCTATTGTGAGTGAATAAGGTAATAATGCCTCAATCTCATAGACATTGAACATCTTAGGCTAAATATTAGTTGTTCCTAGACTTGAGCTCTTTGGTTAGCTTGAATTTGGTAAGTGTGGAAAATGAGAGAGAATGATAGCATATATAAACCAAATCAAGCCTCTCTTTTTACATACACCCAACATTAGGAGATAGGAACCGAGCTTGTTCACTGTGAAGGATCAAGCTACTGATTTCTATTCCTTTTTATGTTGTTGTAAATGAATGGATGCTTCAGTTAGGTTCTCACAAGCTTTATACATCCTTATTACATGAAACCCTAATTGTAAAGAATGTGTAGATAGACTAATTTCTAGAATAGAAAGTGTCAAGAAAACTACAAAAATATAAATAAGAAGTAACAATGACTATGTACCTAGAAATTGGAGGCCTATCAGACTAGGGCACCCGCCCCATAGTCCGAAAAGCTTTTCAACTATCAAACTTTCTGCACCAGGTATCAAAGTCTCCGAAAAGGGTTCCAGATCCTAGATTTAGAGCCCTATTAGACTAGGACACCCACCTTGTAGTCCCGAAGATTCTCTGATGATGAAACTAAAATTTTTGTGATGACTGTGCCTGCAATACCTATTCTTTCTTCGCACCTTTTTGTCAGATCTGCCTGAATGTAACCTACACATACAAAAGAAGGAGAAGGATGGTTGTGGCTATATAGGAGTTTGCCTCAGTCAAACCCCATCTTTAGTATCTCTACCTCAACAATAGCCAATGATAAAGTATGCAGATGTGTGTCCTCATAAATCAAGTATGTAAGTATAAATGCAAGATCCTAAATGAATCAAGCATCAAGGATAGATCCACACAACAACACCTCAAGGAGATGATAGTGATGAAGACTTGTAGAACAAGAAGGCGAGGCATTCGTATCCATGGAGGATTCCAAAACTCAAGTTGGAGGCTTCAACCCTTCTCTCGATCATACAAAGGGCTTGAAAAAACCCTAGGAAGAGCAAGATAGACTCAAGATATTGATTATTAATCTCCACCAAATATCTCCATGATAGCAAATATCAATATCTTCAAAGAGCTTCAACAAAGTGCAGACCTTCAATAGCAACAGTAGCAGAATTTTGGCATATTAAGCTTGCATGAGAGTTGTGTGTGATAAAGTGTTTTTCAATTCTCTTTAAATATCTAACCTTAGAAATGCAAACAATTGAAATAATATGCTAACATTGCACAAAAACCAAAATTTAAATTCAAAATCTGGAGGTGCATGGGACAAGCTGACACCAATCCAAAAATTAGGACCCAGAGATTTAGGGCTGGACTAGGGCATAGGAGCCCAAGTCCAGGCCCCAAATTTCATTTAAGGTTTGGCCTAAGGATGTTGAGAATATTGGGAATCCAAGGTTTGTTGTCAGTTATTGCTCTGAAATGCGACATTTCCTCGATAGGGTACATGTCAATCAGGGTTTAGGTAGGTCAGAAACTAAAAGGGCAAGAGTACACCAAAGGAGAGGAGCTAAACTATGCAAAATTGTGCTAATCCATGCAGGAGTACAATTTCTGACATAACATTTAGCCCTCACTTTAGTGGCCATATGGCACTACATGCATATGCAACTAAAGGAAAGTAAATACTTCAATCATGAAAAGGATACCCAAAAGGATACTGTAGAGGAAGCTGAGATGTTGTCACGTAAGAGGAAGAAGCCCCCAATCTATAATCCTATAAGATCACAAAGTTAAGGACCGCATCTTGCAAAGAAACACTTGTCAGATAATCCAAATCAAATCATCTTGAAAACAACAAACAAATAAGTCAATCATAAGAACTAAGGGGATTAAGTGATGAGACATGATTAGGGTGGAAATCATGGGAGATATATGCCCCCCTTGTTTCTGCTTGCTTAGTCTGAAAAGGAGAAACAAGGTGGTAATCTTCGCACACATATTTCAAGGAAAGTTGATGAGGAATGCTTCGTGAGGGTTATTTTTGCAAACAACACTAAGGCAGAAAGCATTGGACTAGATTGAGGGTAGAATCAAGAATCTAATGTAATAGATGACACAAAAATATGAGTTTGATAGCCCAAGATAGAGACGTATGAGTAAAGCTACAGATTTTTACACCTAGATAGTGATAGGAAGTCTTATTCTTTTACTATAAGTAAAGGTAGTTTTCACTTTTTCACTATTTAGTCTTGTTTTCTTGTTGTAGAGAGGAGAAGAGAAGTAGAAAGAGATTGACCATGCCAACTTGACACCCCTACCAGCTTTCGAGGCTAGAGGTGCTTCATTCCCATGTCATAGACAGGCAGATCAAACTATAGGTAGGACTCTAAACATCACTTCTATTTCAGTTCTTTCTTGTTTTTGTGATTTTTATCAATTTTTATGCCATGTAGAGCTCTCTAGACAAGGGATCCCAACTAGGGAGCCCAAGTCCAGCAAGGGCCCCCAAGTCCTTTCGAGGTGCCCAGGTCCAGAGAGGACATGGCCTCAAGAGACTGGGCATAGTTAGATGTGTTAGGTGGATTTAGATGATTTGATGATGAAAACTAATTAAAAATTGTTTGTTTGATGTACAGAATGTCCTCGAGATGTGGGAGCACATAGGTGGCCATCTCATGACATTGTTATAGAGCCACATATGTGCTATCTCTAATAAGGATCGAGGTTTCTTGTAGGCGATAGGCTTGTGGTGGGTGTTCATCATGCCCACTATTGGTGCCTACATAAACATTCAGGTTTCAGGCATTTAAATCTGTAGGCCCCTTCACAAAAAATCCAAAAAATTCTAAGTCTTTTGGCCTTTGCAATTGAAAAAATGCAAAAACAATTTTAAATGCATGTATCTTTGTATATACAAAGGGGTTTGTATGTACAAAAGAAAATATACATTAGCAGGCTTGCAAAAATTTCAATCGCCCTTCAAAAATGGTGAAAAATCAGTTATATGCATTCTTGTATGCATATCGGGCTTAAAAAGGGTACATATACATTGAGGAATCTATCGTAGATTTTGGGAATATTCCCTACTTGTATATGAGGGTTTGCATGTATATTTGTGTTGTATGTTTAGACATGCAACGGGTAGATACAAAGGAAAACATGCAAAGAAAATATACATTGGTGGCATACAAGCGAAATATACAAGGGTCAATGTACATCAAGACAGATGCAATGGTGAATGTATATCTGACATACATTGGGAGTGTACATTGCAGATATACAAAGGGGGCACATATACATTCGCTACAGTGCAAATATACAAGGGGCCTTGTATATTCGGCAACATACATAGCAGCAGAGATACATGTGGTGGGGTCTGCCTCACATACAAAGCGGAATGTATATGCAGTATACATTCGCTATATGCAAAGAGGAAATGTACAAGGTGAAACATGCAAGCAAGTCAACGACAGTCAACGTCAGTTATGGGGCCCACCAATTGCATATTTTAGCGATTGTATGTTTGCACATACAATCAAATATGTATTCGCAAATATACAACCCAAATATGAAATGAGCATGCATTCTGGTTGATAAGGTTGAGGTCTGCCATTTGTATGTATAATTTGCTTGTATGTTCGCATTGTATATGTGACATACATTGGTCATATACAAAGACAAAACATGCAACCCGGACATGAAAAGGAGGATGTATTGTAGTGGATAAAGGTTTGGGGTCCGCAGCATGTATATTGGGTGCTTGTATGTGCCAATATACATTGCGAAGATACAAAGGTTAAGATGCAAGCCAGACCTGAATATGTTTGCAATTTGTTCTCTAAGTGTTTGGCGCCCGCTGCTTGCATGTGTATTGTGCATTATATATGCCAATATACAATTTGAAGTGCAATGAGTTAGATACAATCCGGACCTGATGGAGATTTCAAGCTGCTTCATAAACATTTGGGGTCCGCGGCTTGTATGTATATGGCGTTTGTATATGCCAATATACAAAGGGATGAGATACAAGGCCCGGATTTGAAAATTGTCCCAATCTGTTTCATAAAATTTGAAATGCGCGGCATGTATATTGCATTGTATGTACGCAATATACAAAATGGAAAGATGCAAAAGGTGATACAAGCTAGACCCGAGTAGAATTTTGATTTGTTCTATACAGATTTGGGGTACGCCTTGTATGTTAAATAGTTGTATGTATATGCATTGGCATATACAAAGGATTTGAAAGGCAGGAAAGCGGGCAATTGTATATGTATATACAAGGTGGAAGAGGCAAAAGCGATGGTAGAAAAGTCAGCGATGGAAGCACAAGGTGCCTATGTGGCATGTTCTTATTGGTTGACAACTTTTCAGCTCGATTTGGGGCCGCAGATCTTAGCGATAGGAGGGAGATCAACAGTCCTGTTTTGAACGTTTGAGGAAGAAAGTATTTTCTGTGTATCTGCACCAGTTCGAGCGGGAAACTTCATAGCACGAACCATTGCTGCATCCCGCAAGTAGGTCGGCCATTTATGGCAGTAGTGCAGAGGTATGGGTCTGATTGACTAGCCAACTACCAGGTTTGTGAAGAAAATCTTTAGGTGACGGTGCAGATCCCGAGTTCACCTGCTCATCCTTCTTCTTCTCCATGCTGCATTGAATGATTTTGGGCGCCGTTTTTGGTGCGATGTTTCTAGCAGTTTCTGGTGAATTTTGAAGTTCCATGTAATTATTGTTGAGTACACAGTCTTGCTATAAAGTGCAAACTGTGTTACTCATTGGTGGTTGTTGAAGACCTGGGCATTTTTTTGGGGGAAAAATAACAAAAGACAGAGCATTTCTTGGTTGTTTTATCTCTGTTGGAGTTTATGAGTTGCATTTGAGTGCACCTTGCACATATGTTCATTTTCTTGTCATTTTATATGAAAAATGCATTATTGCATGTGTTTATCTATTTGTCTCCATGTGTTGTATGCATTCTTTTCTTTTGAATCTAGTTGCTAAGGGTTTCTCAGATTCTAGGGTATAGATTTCGGTATCACATGCTTAATCTCTAACTTCCATTCAAGGAGTGGATTAAATTGTTTATAGTTGAGTATGGAGAAGATTGTGTGTCAGCTAGGATGTATGTAAGTAGAGATAGTTAAATACTTATCCTTGGGTGGTGTTTGTAAGGCAAATACCAGTTCTAACCCTTTGAAACTTGAATGTCAGTTGCAAGCCATTCTCTTGTATACGTCTAGTTGACTCCTTGCCCTGAGATAGGCACCAGTCTGCTTCTAGATTAGTAGTTATGATCCAAAACCCCCCTGTCTTACATCCAAACATTAATAAAAATTATTTCATTTTTCCAACAAGTTAGTTGTAGGAGTAGAAATAGAATCCCTGCATACTCTCATCCGAAATCAATTAGATATGTCTAAAAATGATGCCAACCTTGTGATGTATCATGCATGTCTTGGTCCACACATGAGAGTATTATGCCTGTTATTGTAAAGTCAAATCTTTCTGTCATTAGGCGAGTCCAAAGATAAATCTTTAGCTATAGGGATACCCCCCTTGGTGCGACAGAACCAAAAGTGAAGGGGAGGCAGCTCACGCAACCTCCCATATTTGTTGGCCGAATCTGCCTGGGCATTGGAACTGGCAAACCCTCTGCCGATTTGGGCACTAACACCCATGATGAGATTTCATTGCAGTATGTTGATGGCCTTAATGGATAGATGGAATGCAGATACTTGTACATTCCATTTACCCACAGGAGAGATGACAATGACACTGGAGGACGTGTATTATATCTTACGACTTCCAATCTGAGTACAAGCAATGCATATTATGGAGTAACATTCAGCAAAGTACACTCAAGAGCCTAGGTCATGTTGTCACTCCATTTGGACGGGGACATATCATGCTTCAATGGTTGGAGCAGGGTTGCATTGACATACCTTTAGTGCGTTGCATCATGATCGCAACCATCACGTTAGCAGTTGCACAGGATGGACAGGGCACACACCTTCATGGGGGCCTCATACATATGATCAGGGCAATGGAGGAGTAGAGGACGGTCTATGCGTGGGGGTGTGGTATGATTGCGCACCTCTACTGAGACTTGGGGTGGTATGTTCATTATGAGGTGTAGAGCCTAATGGTGTGTACTTTGTTAAATAGGTATGGATGTTTGAGCACATTAGGTGCATGCGGCCTGTAGGATTTCCTAGAGAGCCAATGTGGACACATCCACATGTGAATGCTTATCCACTCATTAGGTGTTGGAGACATGGTGATTTGTTGTATTGGAGAGTGGTGTTTGACAGACTACGGCACTGTGACATCATCTGCAAACCATATCACGACCTGAGGCCATGGATGGAGTAGCACAATCAACTAGTAAGGATGCAGTGAGATCAACTATTATTTGATCGCATGGATCACATCATTGTCTGGTTTTATTTTGATAGAGTTGCATGATAGTTCTGGTGTAGGCAAGATGTCCCTACGATGCATATGAGCTATGCATGCTTAGTGCGCAACGCAGTCAGAGCAAGTGACACCCCACGACCGATGATAGTTGAGGTTGTTGAGAGTGATGATGATGATGTAGCAGATGCAGAGCCAGTCTCAAAGGCAAATGACATCGGTACTACCTGAGCATATGCGACCTGGTGGGAGACATCACGACCTGCTATGATCTTCCCTTCCAGTCATCCCATAGGTGATCTGCGACCATGGGCGGGTCTTGGGGATGACACAGGAGTAGAGGATGATGTTAGTGATTTTGCTAGGTATTATGATCTTGATGATGATGAGGAAGAGGAGGATACACCGGTGCAGTACATCTTCAGAGCAAGACCACGATGAGGACAACAGGAGGTGGACAATGACAAGGAGACTGAGGAGAGGCCTAGGTCGAGAGCTCATGGTCCAAGCCCTACTGTCCTTAGGAGATTGAGTGAGCTCAGGTGAGGGGAGGTGAGTAGCTCTATGCCCCCAACCACGGAGATGACTACAGATTTTGTTATACCAGCAATAGTTTGAGATCTTGCTTGGCAAGATGATGATCCTATTGAGATGTTATTATGTTATTGTGATGATTATTTATTTATTATGGTGATGTCCTACATATATGTATATATTTGATGAGTTACTGACATGATTTTTACATTGCTTTTGATAGTTGGTACCCAGGGATGGCATGACTTTGTGAGTCATGTCATAGCCAGCATGGTTCCAGTTGATGTAGCAGAGTAGCGACTACAGACGAGGTACTCTCCACAACACTTAGTGGGTTGGCATACAGAGATGTTCATGCCTTTTATGAGATATAGAGTGGCTATGGAAGCCATCTTAGATCACGTTATAGGAGAGAGAGACCAGTCAATCCAGAGAATAGAATGCGCAGAGGGCAAGCTCCAAGCACAGTGGGATCAGGCTACGACACTTCCTCCATCTAAGATGGGACCTGTCATGACTGAGATCCTACATGTCAAGTTAGATCAAGCGAGATCTAAGATAGATAGAGCATATTCAGATAGAGACAGGGTATAGGCAAAGAGAGATAGTCTTTAATGTCTATACATAGACGCGTAGAGATAGATAAGAGAGCTTGTAGGATAGCTTAGGGGTCTATAATCGCAGATAGCTTAGGGGTCTATAATCACAGAGTGCCTCAAGGAGTCACTCACAATTTGTGACCTCACATGGACAACCTTCTGTTATTTGTACACCACCAAGTCCTTAGGGGTCTGATAATCGAGGTCCAGCTATGTGATATGTATCTCTTGTATTGTATTATGACATCCCATTTTGATGTACGGGATAGTCGATTAGACTTTGTATATTCAAACCCATGTATATGTATATTTTTCTTTTTCTTTTAATGCTATGATGTTATTGATTTATCACACATGTGATTTATGAAAATGCAAGAAGTGATAGTTTTGATGATCATGTGGAAAATGTATTTAATGCTATTGTGATGTAAACCAATCAAATCTTTGTAGAATGTTTAGTAAATACCACAATGATTAAGGAATTTTACACATGAGTAGAATAATATGCTATTTTTAGTTAATGCAAATGTGATCTTAATAGAACATGTTTTAGTTAGACTTGATAATGATTAACCGAAAAGATTTTATATTAAACGAATTAAGACAAAATGTTCTATCTTGTCCTAATTCAAGCTAAACTTGAGTAAACTAACAAATTTGCTTTCTGAAGCGACATCTAACATAGAATCTTAAGCATAGAATTTTCTTAGATGCATAGCATTAATGGGCTCTTTAAGTGGTGTACCTTGTTCATCAGCAAATTTATACGCTCCCGATCCATAATCTTGAGTGATAATATATGGTCCTAGCCAATTAGGGTCGAACTTCCCTTTTTCGCTAAGGAGTGCACTTACATTATGTTAATTTTCATATAGTACCAAGTCTCCAATATCGAATGAACAATGTATGACATGTTCATTGTACGATCATTGGATGCTTTTCTGATGGGCCTTAAGGTGTTCCAGAGTGTTAATACATTGTTCGTCGAGCATCTCAAGTTCTTGTAATCTCTTCTCTTGGTCCATGTCATCATCGAGAATGCCCTTTAGGGAAACTCACAATGAAGGAATTTCTAGCTCTAAAGGCATTATTGCATCAGCACCATAGACAAGATTATATGGTTATAGTTCTTGTAGTTGTACAGAAACTTGTCCTATAGGCCCATACGTTGCGTAGGAGAGTCGAGTATGCCAGTCTTTTTTATGTTTATTAACAATTTTCCATAGAATTTGTCAAATAATCTTATTTGAAGCTTCTGCTTGGCCATTTGATTGAGGATAATATGGTGTAGAGAAGCGATGTTGGATGTGATATTTTTCAAGGAATTTCTTCACGTCCTTGTTCTTAAATGGTGCACCATTATCAGAAACTAAGGAGGAAGGTATAACAAATTGAGATATTATGTTATCTTGTATGAAGTGGTAAATTACTTCAGCCGTCATGGATCATAATGGAACAACTTCAACCCACTTTGTAAAATAATTAGTAGCGGTGATGATAAAAGTATGTCCTTGAGAGAAGGGTGGAGATATTTTGCCAATTAGATCCAAGCCCCATATGGAAAATGGCCAAGGTGAGACTTGGGCTCAAAGTTCTTGGGTAGGTGCTTGGATTAGATGCTTGTGTTGTTGAGATTGCAGGCATTTCTTGACATATGCGAAGGAATCTTATTCCATGCATTTCCAATAGAACCCCATACGTAATAACTTTTGTACCAAAGATTTTCCTCCAAAGTTCCCCCCACAAGCACTGGAGTGAGCTTCTTCTAAAGCAATCAGGATCTCCAAATTGTTAAGACATCGGAGAAGAACACCATTATAGCTTCATTTGTACAAGACATTAGATAGGATGATGTAACGGGTTGCAAGTTTGCATAGGCGAACTCATGTAGTATTAGCTGTTGAATTAGGAATGGTACCATCACGCAAATAATGGAATATATGGGAGTACCATTCATCAGAGTTTGTGTTACATAGGCCAGTATCCAAAGGTATGGCCTTGTTTATCACTGGTGTTTTGAGATTGTGGTTGATGAATTTATAATCTTCAAGGGAATCATCATGGGATATAAGAGAAGCTATGCCTTCCATTACATCCACATGTCGATTATCTTTTCTCAGAATTGTGTCAATTGTGAAAGATGAGAATTGTTTTAGTAGAGGTAAGGTAATATTACGGTATTGAGATAATTTATCTTGTTTGGCTTGATAGGATCATGTGATTTGTCTCGCAATTAATTGCGAGTCACCATAGATGGTGATGTTTTTAATGTTGAGAGCCAAAGAGACACAAAGTCCTACAATGAGAGCTTCGTACTCAGTAATGTTGTTTCTGCATGAGAAGTTTAGAAAGTAAGAAAGAGGAATTAGCTTACCAGAAGGGGGTACTAGTATGATACCAACACCGGAGCCAGTTCTACATCGTGAACCATCAAAATACAATTTCCATTTATCATGTATAGCCATAATTAGAATTTGATCATCAGGAAAGGTTTCTTGATTTTGGATGGAGAAAGGTGAAGGTGCTTCAGCTAAATGATCAGTTAAGGCTTGTCCTTTTATCGCTTTTTGAGAGATAAACTTGAGATCAAATTCTGTTAAAAACATAACCCACTTAGCGAGGCGACCTGAAAGATTTGTTTTAGCAAAGAGATGTTTCAAAGGATCAAATTTTACCATGACATGAACTTTAGCACTTATGAGATAACGCCTAATCTTTTGTGTTGCAAAGATGAGAGCTAGGTACTGCTTCTCAATAACAGTATATCGCACTTCATAATCGAGAAAAGTTTGACTTATATAGTATACGACATGTTCTTTGCCTTCGCCATCATGTTGTACTAATAATGCTGTGAGAGCATTAGTAGATGTTGAGGTGTAAAGAAAAAAGGCTTGTCTGTAGTGACAGGCTATAAAACAGGAGGTTTAGCTAAATAGTTTTTAAGTCTTCAAAATATTTTTGACAATCAAAATTCCACTAAAATTTTGATTCTTTCTTTAGTAGTTGAGTGAAAGGGTGAATCTTATCCATGAGTTGTGACACAAATTAGTGAATGGTCTGTATTTCCCTTGTAAACTACGAAGTTGAGATATGTTTTTAGGCGGTGGCACATTAACAATAGCGTCAATTTTCTTTGTGTCTGCTTCATTACCACGATGTGAGACTATAAATCCCAACAACTTACCATTGTCTACACCGAATACACACTTACGGGGATTTAAATGCATGTTGTATTTCTGTATTCGCTCAAAGATTTGATGAAGGATTGTGACGTGATCTTGACGATGTATAAACTTCACAAGAATGTCGTCGACATAATCCTCTAAGATGTTATGCATGTAATCATGAAAGATAAGAGTCATGGTGTGTTGGTAAGTTGCTCCAACGTTCTTTAATCCAAATGGCATGACTACCCAACAAATTGTTCCCCACGGGGTTATAAAAGCTGTCTTGTATTGATCTTGAGGGTTGATGAAGATTTGATTATAACCCAAAAAACCATCCATGAAGGAAAGTAATTCATGGCCAGCTATTGAATCAACAATCATATCAATGTTTGGAAGGGAAAAATCATCTTTCAAAGAAGCAAGATTTAAATCTCTAATGTTAGTGCAAATCTGAATACGGTTATCAGGTATAGCAATGGCCACAATATTCGAGATCCAAGGTGAGTAATCAATAGGGCAGATAAAACTAGCTTGCAAAAGCTTTTCTATCTCAACTTTGACTAATAATGTAACCTTAGAATTCATTTTACGAATCTTCTATTTAAATGGCTTAGCATTAGGTTGTAATACAATATTATGTGTTACAATCTGATGCAGGAGCACCCAGTGGTGTAAGGACAATCTTGCATCACCCAAAAAAAAGATGTGTTTCAAAATTGATGATGTTCTTTCCATTCCTTTTCAAAATTTGTGGTTTTGCTTCCATAATCGCTTGAATAATGATGTAGAACTTTCAGTTTTTCCAAACTGCTAAAATTAGCAACCTGCTATTTTAGGAAAGTTTGCATTTGGGCACGGATTGAAGTGAAAAGTTACATAAAGCTTCATAACTGAAATATAAGTTCCTTTGGCAAAGTTATTAGGCAAAGATCATTTGTGAGCTCAAAGATATTAAAGTTTTCATTTCTTGAAAAATGCCTAAAAATTATTCAAACTCAGGTTTGAGGCACTAAACTACCCCGTACAGGCTTGAAAATGGCCAAAACCAACAGAGTTGATTCTTAGCGCGTAGAGCACTCCGTGAGCTTTCTGACACATAAAATGGTTCGTCAATCGGACACCCAAATCAAAAGTTATGGCTCCCGGAAGTTGACCTATTTTTGAGGGGAGATGCAAATTTTGAAATTAGGTTGTTGGCCGCCAAAAAAGGCTATTAATAACCATTTTTGGGAACCTTGGGCAGTAGTAGAGTTAAGGGGGAAAGAGTACAGTCAAGAATAGGCGGGAAGATAGAAACCCTAGCAGATTTGGGGTTACAGATGGCAGATGATTCCAAAGTCTTGGGGGAGGAAGCTGTAATGTGTTGCAACCTGTGGAGGATTGATTCCTCTTATTGTATTTGAGCTTCTGTAATGTAATAAGTTGTTCAAATCAATAAAGAAAGTTATATTTTCTGTGTGCAATTTCTGTTGTTGTGTGTTTTATGATTTACCCCCTTCATCAAGTGTTATCAGAGAAAGGGTTCCTGAGTGTGTAGACATATTGCCGACCGTGAGGCAGTTTACACCAAGACCTGAGGTTGTGGGTTTGCTGCGAGATCAAGATGCCTCCACAAAAAAATTGTATTGGGAGGAATGCTTTGATGAAAGAGGGTTTTAGAGACTTGCAAACGCAAATCGATGCATTGCAAGAGGAGCTACAAAGAGGGTTTGAGCCGAGAACAAGAGAAGAAAATGAAGATGAAGCTGAAGAAGAGCTATCTGAGGAAGAACAAGAAGCTGCAGGAGATCCTGCAGAAGTTAGGTTGTTGAGGGCCATTTCGAAGATCAGAAAGAGGCCAAAGATAGAAGTTTCTACATATTCTGAAGATTTGAATCTAGAACAGCTAATTGATTGGATCAATAACATGGAGGAGTATTTTGAGTATGAAGATGTGGAGGACTCAAATCGGGTCAAGTTTGCAAAAACAAAGTTGAAGGGCCATGCCAATATTTGGTGGAAGGAGGTCCAATTAGAGAGGAACAGAAGAGGAAAAGGAAAGATCACCAGATGGGATCGGATGGTGGAGAAACTGAAGAAGCAGTTCATTCCTGTGGACTATGAGATGGAGCTGCTGAAGAAGCTGTAAGGACTGAAGCAAGGTAACAAGTCTATTAAGGAGTATATAGAAGAGTTTTATAAAATTACTATTAGGATAGGCCATGCAGAGCCCAACAAGGAGAAGCTAGCCCGTTACATTAATGGGTTGAGGCCAAGTATTCAAGAGGAGTTGAGCCTAGTCAAAATGACCACTATAGAAGATGAGTACTAGGTTTCCCTGAAGGTGGAAAAGAAGCTGAATAAAAGATTCAATAGCAAGCAAAGGGGAAGAGGTCAAGGCGGAAGGACTAGTGGAAGACCCTATGGAGGCCGTAATGAAGATCAAAAGAAAAGTGAAGAAGTTGGCACCAATTGAAATCAAAGAGGGGATAATGCCTACTGCCCTTGTGACCTGAACAATGGTGACCAAAGAGGAAGAGGAAGAGGCCGACCTGGGAAGGACCTAGAAGAGGAGGTTTCAGAGGAACCCATTTCCAATGTGGAGAAGAAGGGCATCGAGCATACGAGTGTCCGCAACATCAAGGAAGGACAAATAGAAGACCTAAAGGTAATGCACGAGTTGCACATGTAGATGAAGATGCGCAGTCTGAGCATTTTGAAGATGCTGAAAGGGGAGAAAACCTAGTTGTCAAAAGAACTTTGTTGAATGAGGAGAAAGAACCCAATCAGAGGAAGAGTTTATTCCGCACAAGGTGCAAATGTGAAGGTAAGTGTTGTGATATTATTATTGACAATGGAAGCACTAACAATCTTGTTTTAGACGAGATGGTTGACAAGTTGAAGTTGACAAGAAGAAAGCATCCACATCCATATCAAATTGCATGGTTGCAGAAGGACCATAGAGCTTTGGTCAATGAGTAGTGTTCAGTGAAGTTCAAGATTGGGGACTACCATGATGAAGTGTTGTGTGATATCATACTGATGGATGCATGTCATATGTTGTTGGGGAGGCCGTGGCAGTATGATAGGAGTATTGTCCATGATGGCCGTGCAAACACATATTCCCTAACAAAGGATGGAGTTCGTCACAAGTTGAAGCCCTTGAAGAAGGTGGAAGAAAAGGTATGTAGTATTGTCAGAATTTGCATGGTAGATGGCAGGAAATTTTTGGAGGGTATGAAGCATGAGCGTCATTGCTTTGCATTAATTCCAAACATTAGTCAAGAGAAATGTGAAGATGTACCAGCAAAAGTTTCAGATATGTTGGAAGAATTTTAGGACATTATCTTTGATAATGTACCAGAAGGTCTACCACCAGTGAGGAAGATATGTCATCAAATGGATTTGATACCAGGAGCCAGTTTGCCAAATAAGGCAGCCCACAGAATGACTCCAGCAGAGAATGAAGAGTTGAACAGACAAGTTCACGAGTTGTTAAGGGACTGATAAGGGAGAGCCTGAGTCCATGTGTTGTACCTGCAGTACTAGCACTAAAGAAAGATAGAGAGTGGAGAATGTGTACAGATTCTTGAGAAATAAATAAGATCACGACCAAGTACAGATTTCCATTACCAAGAATGGATGACATAATGAATTATTTAAGTGGAGCCAAGTACTTCACGAAGATTGACCTAAAGAGTGGGTATCACTAGATTCGAATCAAAGAAGGAGATAAATGGAAGACAGCCTTCAAGACAAAGGAGGGTTTGTATGAGTGGTTAGTCATACTATTTGGGCTAACCAACGCATCAAGCACATTCATGCGGCTCATGAACGAGGTACTGAAAGAATTTTGGGAAGTTTTGTTATTGTTTATTTTGATGATATTTTAATTTTCAGTAAGACTTGGGATGAGCATCTGATGCATATCAGAAGAGTTCTAGAGAAGCTGAGGGAAAAGAAGTTGATTAATTTGAAGAAATGTAGTTTTACAAAGAAGGAGTTGGTATATCTGGGATTTGTTGTCTCAAAGGAAGGTCTTAAGATGGACCCAAAAAAAGTAAGGGCTATCATTGAATGGCCTACACCAAGGAGTGCTACGAAGGTATGATGTTTTCATGGTTTGGCAAGTTTTTATAGAAAGTTTATCATAAATTTTAGTAGCATTTGTGCACCCCTAACTGAGACAATGAGATGGGATAGAAAAGAGTTTAGATGGACTAAAGGAGCAGATAAAAGCTTTGATACGTTGAAGCAAAAAGTCACAAAGCAACCTGTTTTGGCACTTCCAGATTTCAATAAGGTGTTTCAGGTAGATTGTGATGCTAGTGGTAGTGCTATAGGAGCTATTTTGAGTCAAGAAGGTAAGCCCATTGCCTATTTTAGTGAGAAACTTAATGATGCTATGCAATAGTTCAGGCTTTGAAGAAATGGAGACATTATTTGTTGCCAAAAGAGTTTGTTTTATATACTGATCATCAGGCTTTACAATATCTTAATAGTCAAGGAAAGTTGAACCAGAGGCACTTAAAATGGGTTAAGTTTTTGCAGAGCTATACTTTTGTTTTGAAGCACACGAGTGGGAAGTCCAACAGAGTTGCAGATACCTTGAGCAGAAAGCAAAATTTGTTGACAGAAATGAAGATAGAGGTTGTTGGGTTTGATGAGCTCAAAAGTTTGTATCCTGAAGATCCAAATTTTGCAGAGGCCTGGAAAGCTTGTTTAGAACTTGTTACTTTAGACAGGACAAAATGGTTGGATTTCATAATCTAAGATGGCATGTTGTTTAGAGGAAGCCAATTGTGCATTCCAAGGAGTTCCATGAGAGAGAACCTGATTAAGGAGAAGCATAGTGGAGGATTTGATGGACACTTTGGTCGAGAGAAGACCATTGCTATTGTTGGTAAAAATTATTATTGGCCATAGTTGCAGCAGGATGTGAGGAAATTTGTGCAGAGTTGCAGAGTGTGTCAGATGGCAAAAAGAACAAGTCAGAATATAGGGCTATATCAGTCATTACCTATACCAGAGAAGCCATGGGATGATATCAGTATGGATTTTGTTCTTGGTTTACCAAGGACATAGAGAGGACATGATTCCATTTTTGTGGTGGTGGACAGATTCTTGAAGATGGCACATTTTTTTCCTTGCAAGAAGACTAATGATGATATTCATATTGCAGAGTTATTTTTTAGGGAGATGGTGAGATTACACAGTGTACCAAAGAGCATAGTTTCAGATTGAGATACCAAGTTTGTTGGTTATTTCTGGAGGACATTGTGGAAGAAGTTGAAGACAGATTTGAAGTTTAGTTCTGCACACCATCCATAGACTGATGGACAGATCGAAGTGGTGAATACGAGTTTGGGTAACCTGCTACAATGCTTAGTAGGAGATAAGCCCAAGGGATGGGATTTGATTTTACCACAGGCAGGATTTGCTTACAACAATTCTGCCAATAGGAGTACTGATAAATCACCATTCTAGATTGTATATGGAAATAGTCCAAGAAATGCTTCAGAGTTAAGGAATCTAGACAAAGGAGAAAAGACAAGTGCTGAGGCTGAAGACTTTACAGAACACATGAAGAATTTGCATGAAGAGGCGAAAAAGCACATTAATAAGATGAATGTTCAGTACAAGGCTAAGGCGGATCAAAAGCAGAGATTTAAGGAATTTCAAGTAGGAAATGAAGTCCTGGTTCACCTAAGAAAAGAAAGGTTCCCAATTGGAACATACAATAAGCTGAAAAAGAAGAAATTTGGACCATGCAAAATTTTGAAGAAACATGATTCAGGAAATGCATATGAGGTAGAGCTACCGAGTGGGATCAACATTTCCCCTATTTTCAACATTGTTGATTTATCAAAATATCATGAAGGTGGAATAGAGGATGGACCAACAGAAAATAGTGGAGTATTCTGGCATCTACTTCAATAGAAGAGATAGAAGAGATCTTGGATAGCCGTGTGGGAAGAAGTACTCGGAATAGGCAATATGAAGAATATCTAGTGAAATGGAAAGAAAGGTCTGTTGAATATTCTTCCTGGTTGTCTAAGACAGAGGTTGATTTTTTGGGTTTTCCTCACACAACATCGAAGACATGACAGGGTCACTTCTCAAATTACCCTAGGTGTCTGATGCAGGAGCATCCAGTGGTGTAAGGGCAATCTTGCATCACCCAAAAAAAAGATGTGTTTCAAAATTGTTGATGTTCTTTCCATTTTTTTTTTAAATTTGTGGTTCTGGTTCCATAATCGCTTGAATAATGATGTAGAACTTTTAGTTTTTCCAAACTGCTAAAAATAGTAACCTGCTATTTTAGGAAAGTTTGCATTTGGTCACGGATTGAAGTGAAAAGTTATAGAAAGCTTCATAACTGAAATATAAGACCTTTGGCGAAGGAATTAGGCAAAGATCATTTGCGATATGAAAGATATTAAAGTTTTTGTTTCCTGAAAAATGTCTGAAAATTATTCAAACTTAGTTTTGAGGCACTAAACGGCCCCGTACGGGCCCGAAAATGGCCAAAACAGGCAAATCAAGTTCTTAGCGCGTAGAGCACTCCGCGAGCTTTCTGATGCATAAAATAGTTCGTCAATCAGACACCTGGATCAAAAGTTATGGCTCTCAGAAATTGACCTATTTTTAGGGGGATGCAAATTTCAAAATTAGGTTGTTGGCCACCAAAAAGGCTATTAATAACCATTTTTGGGAACCCTAGGAAGTAGTAGAGTTAAGGGGGAAAGTATAAATTCAAGAATAGGTGGGAAAACAAAAACACTAGTAGATTTGGGGTTACAGATGGTAGATGATTCCAAAGTCTTGGGGGAGGAAGTTGTAATGTGTTGCAGCCTGTGGAGGGTTGATTCCTTTGATTGTATTTGAGCTTCTGTAATATAATAAGTTGTCCAAATCAATAAAGAAAGTTTTATTTTCTGTGTGCAATTTTTGTTGTTGTGTGTTTTATGATTTACCCCCTTCATCACAATCTTAGGGTCAATGCCAGGCATATCCGAATAATTCCAAGCAAATAACTCTAAGAACCCATGTAAAAGTTTGGTCATATCTTCTTTTTCTTTTGCACTTAAACAATCACCTATAGGGATAATCTTTTCAGGGTTATTTGTCTCCATGAAGATATCAATAGTCTTTCCATTAAGTAAAGTATTGTGGTCTGGGAGGCTAGGTGATTATGATGATTCTATAGACTCCTCATTAGGTTTTAAGGTAACATTTACCAAACAAGTGGATTTTCCAAAGTATGCATCAATATTTAAATAGTAGGGTTATCCATGCTTATGATGTTAACAGGGAAAATTGTCACAAGCTCTCATGAATTCAATTATTGCTTCATCTGTTGAAAAGGTATCTAAAGGGATATCTCCTGGAGGACAATTCATGTCTATCATCGTAGGATATCTCAAATTAAGTGTTGATATTGTGTTAACATTAAGATTAGGACATTTGTGGGCTTTGGTGGACTTGAAAGGATTATATCCAATGCCATTTGAGTAGTTATGTGAAGTAGCTTCTATAGGTACTCGAATTCCTTGTTGATTAATGCCACAACCATTGCCTACATAGTCACAATTCTTATAAAGGATTTGAAATCCCCGACCATAAAGAGAAGCCATCTCTCTAGAGGAAGGTGGAGCCTCATAGGTCTCAAAGTCTGTAGTGTAAGTAAGATTGTTGTCTGTGTTTGTCACTAAAGAAATGTTAGGTTCTTTAGGTATCTTCACAGATTTCTTGGATGAAATTAATGCAACATTTGATGTTTCACCTGATTAGAGTTGTTATGTTTATATTCTCCCATAGAGGTAGGAGTAAAATCTAATGAACCCAATCGTCACCAAGAAATTATGCATTTAATTGTTTAGGATCTTGTACAACATTATCTGTGGAAAGAGGAGTTGATGAATCAATTTTCAAGTTGTTTAGAATTTTATGATTAATAACTTGCTTTTGCATTTCATTTTGTAAACAACTATCCAGTTAAGGATCAACTTCAATGGTGTGAAGTTTATTTGTATAAATAAACTTAATTGATCAATGAAGGGTAGATGGAACTTCCCCCAAGGTGTGAATCCATGGTCTACCAAGAATCATATTGTATGATAATGAACCAGACATGCATTATCCCACAATAATGGGTTACGTTTTTTGGCCAAACTTGACATTGAAATCAACATTTTGAAATAAATCTTCACATTCTGATACCTATAGCCGTTAAACCATTAGGAATTTAAAGATGATGCGAATTAGTGATTTGTGAGATTTTGTTTATAGATTCTAAATATATATTTTTTAAAAAAATTGGAGTTAAATTATAAAAAAATTTGCATCTCCTTTGATAACTAGTTTTTAATAGTAAACAACATTTTTTTAAAGTGATGTGTATTCTGTAGCACATAACTTTTTTTCTACAAAGGATAAAATTCTAATTCTTTTGAATTTAGATTGGTAACACCAATATATAGGGCATAAATTTAATTTCATAATGTTTTGTTGAATATATTTTTTTAATTAAGTTTTGAAGTCAACCAATTATAATTTAGACATAAGCATATTCCGTAAAACATAATTTTTTTTGTATGTATCGAAATTTAATTTTTTTTGTTGAAACAAGGACATCAATACCTAGGGCATAGATATTTTTCAGAATTTTTTTCACTAATTTACTAAATTTCCATGTGTGTAGAACAGAGAACTTGATGTTCGGTAAAAAACCCACATTCACAAGAAATAAAAAAATAAATATAATAATCAAATTAAATATATGAAAAATTATACTTTTTCGGAATCTTATAATGAGGACTACATACTTATAAAACATAACTTTTAAATGAATTCATTTGATCCCCTAAAAGGTAAATCAAAAGTGGTTTTTTATCAGCATTTTGATAGGTGTAGAGGAGACTCCATTATAGATATGGTTTAAAACTAGCAGGGTTCTATCCAAGGGGGTAACGAGGATCATTGTAATCCTCTTCATTTAATTTATCAATCTAGGGTGGTGTCCAAAGGTTGTATGCATTAGGAACTTAGAGATTTTTGGCAAACATTTCTTTCTAATAAAAATAGAAAAATAAAATAAAATCAATCAATCTAATGAAATCACACATGCAAAATTTAAACACACTTGCATAAATTAAAACTATAAATTTAAAACATGTTTCCATGAATTAAAAATATAGAAATAAAATAGCTCTTGCACTAAAATCTAATTTAATACATTTAAAATAAATAGAAATACATAAAACTAAAATAATACAAACAATAAAATAAGTACCAAATGTTGTCATTTTCCTCAAGATGAGCAGCTTGCTTGCTCCTCCCTTGGAATTGGACCAAGATTATTCACCCAACTTTGTGCTCAATGCTCCATATATCTTATTTTTTCAACAAAATATTACAAATTTACTTCTAAAATTGTTGTAGCTTTCTTATTCCAAATATTTGTCAAAATAACAATTCCTTTCTTTAAAGTTGAGAGGTTTATTTATACATTGAAGATCTTCACCCAACTCCCTAAACTAGTGAAAAGCATAAATACACTTGTGTTTCCCATTCCTATGATAAAGGAACAACTCCCTTTATTCTCCACACATATCTCTCCTACTCCTATGCTAAAGGAACAACATCCTTTATTCCCTCACTACAAAGTGACAACACATCCACATCCTTTTAAGGGAAAAAGGCTTTATTTTTGCTACTTTTATTATTTTACCAAAACAATTTATCTTCAACTTTTTAGAAAATAAAAGGTTGAGAGAATACCAAATCCATGGTTCAAACCAAATGAGTTAAAACACCTTTAGCTAAAATCAAGCTGAAATACTTTCAAAATTGGCTCCAGAAGTGATTTTAGAATGCTTCAAGGTTGGTTGAAAGAGGCTGGAATACTTCAAGACTAATTCTGCATCATTTTAAAACATATTGCATTCTATTTTTTTTCCAATAAACATTAGAAAATGTTAGCAATTAAATTGCAATAGACTTCTAAGAAACAAACCAATATATATCTATATTCTATTTTAAATAAGCTAACAGTTTGTAAAACTACATTTAAATCCACTTTTAATGCTAATCTTAAGAGAAAATAAAGATGAATTTAGATGAGACATTTCTAGTCTCATCATCTCCCCCACACCTAAATTCTTGCAGGTCCTCCTGCAAGCTACTATTTTTTTTTCATAATTGATAACCCTTATATCTTTCAATTTTTTTCTCAGCACTCTCTCTCTCTCTCTCTCTCTCTCTCTCTCTCTCTCTCTCTCTCTCTCTCATCTATTAGAGTATACATTGATTATTCTATGACATTCATCCATGATAAGACTCACTAAAGCTTTATCAATTTATCTGTTCTTACAAAATTTCTTTCCTTTCCAGATTTACTTTCTTCAGCTGAATTTAAAAAAAAAACCTGTCAGACATAAATGGCCATAACTTTCACGTTTCCTAATGAATTTTTAAAATTTAATATATTTTGAAAAAATGAGATAGAGGAGAATAAAACTCAGAAATATTTTGATGAGATTCTATAATATGTGCGAGTAGTTATTTCTGCAAATAGCTTGTACCATCATGACAGCAACAAAGATTGACAGGGTATAAGAACCTTTTTTTTTTCATCACCTCCCTTTATGCATTTGGATTATTTCTATGCCATCATATTCTCACTTCAATTTTTTCTTCAAAAAACATCTTTACTGAAAATCTCTTCGCTCCAACAAGTGAATCGGTGCAGGTAGTTTATGTTTTTAATTAGCTTTCCTAAAAGTGGATTTATCTGTAATTAAAAAAACTAATAGCTATATTTAAAAATAAAATAGTAGAATATACCTTGGTCATATTTCAAAGTTATCCTTGCTTTCTTCATGCCATTTGATTCTAATTTCTACTTCAGAAAATCTTCAGAAGTTTAGTTCTAGAAAGTTAGAAAAACTTCAAAAGCTTCAGCTCTAGAACCCCGGAACAGTGGACAGCGTCAGAACAGTGGATAGAAAAGCACTCAAATAGTGGACAACTTCAGAATAGTGTTCAGCTTTAGAATAGTGGACAACTTCAAAACAATGGACAGAAAAGCGCAAGAATAGTGGACAACTCCAGAAGGACATAACAACTCTACAGCAACAAACAAATATTCCAAAGCATCATTGAAAGGATGCTTTTGGAACAAACATAGCAGGATCAAAGAGACGAAGTTCTGGAGCATCAGTGAAAGATGTCACCGGAACGTAGAAATGAAGTTCCAGAGCATTGGTGAAAGATGCCGCCGGAATGCAGTAACAATGTTCCGGAGCATCGGTGAAAGATGTCACCGGAACGCAAGAACAAAATTCTGGAGCATCAGTGAAAGATGTCGCCAAAAAGCAGGAACAAAGTTCTGGAACATCGGTGAAAGATGGCACCAGAACATAGAAATAAAGTTCCAGAGCATCGCTAAAAGATGCTATCAAAACACAGGAACAAAGTTCCAAAGCATCGGTGAAAGATTTCTGGAGCATCTCTGAAAGATGCCACTTGGAACGTAAGAACAAATTTATGGAGCATCGGTGAAAGATGCTGCCGAAATGCAAGAACAAAGTTTCAGAGCATCGCTGAAAGATGCTGCCAAAACATGGGAATAAAGTTCCAGAGCATCACTGAAGGATGTCACTAGAACACACGAACAAAGTTCTAGAGCGCTGAAAGATGCCGCCAGAACACAGGAACAAAGTTCTGGAGCATCAGTGGAGGATGCTACCGAAACTTAGTACAAACAATAATAAAGTTCTGGAGCATTGGTAGAGCATGCTTCGAGAAATTTAAACAGTAACAACAAAGTTTCTCTAGAGAAATATCTAAAAATGCTTCTGAAGCACTATTAGACGGGTGCTTCCAAAACAATTTCCAACGCATACATGAAGATTTTTCAGAGACCAATGAAACTTTTTTTAACACATTTTTTTTATAACTTCACTGACAGCTCAGGGTGCAGCTTTGGAAAGAAACTGTAGGGTTGTGAGCTCTGGAGATACTCAACAAAACTTAAGTTCCAGAGTGTTGATTACATCCCTATTAGCATGCATGAATCTGAACTTCTTTTTGTTGATCCTCCAAAAATATTAGTAACTTTGCTCCATCCAAAATCATAATAGTAATATGTCATAACGAATAAATGCATTGGATGGAAAGTAGAAACTAATGAGACACATGCAAGAAAGAGATTTTATTTAGAAATCCTCAATGTAATATGTAATATACATTTGAAAAATAATAATCACTGGTTTGCCCTTTTTTTTTTTAAATAATAAGATAGACCAACAAATAGTATTTTTGCTCCAGTTTTCATACAATATTAGAATCAAATGATTCAAAATGTTTTAGAAACTAGATTCATAGGTCTATCATCACTATAAACAGATTTTTCAGAAAATTTTATTTACTATGTCAAATTTGGCAAAAACTAGTCATGTTTATAACCTTTTTTTTACAGTTTTGACTAGTAGTCACTGTTTTAGGGATAACTTTTTTGTTTGATATCGAATTGACACGATTCCACTTGGATTTGAATCTAGACTCAAAGAGCTATCTCTCATATAAACAGATTTTTAGATTTTTTCTCCTCCAAATATTCAACCAAACGGTAAGTTTTTCTTTAAACTTGACAATTTTTTATTTTCTGAAATGCAAAAAAAATATTTGGGCTTCTTGATCAAATCTTCAAAAGAGATGAAAATTTACAATGAGGTTTTCATTATTTTTTCTTTTTTTTTTTTTTGGGGGGTGTTGGTAGATAAAAATATTTTAGATTCCCCGAACTTGTCCATACAATTTTTTTAATATAAATTTTGATATAAAAAGAAAAACATCTACAGAATTGTTTGCTTATAATTTTTAGATCAAATATATCTAATATATTGATTCCTTCTACTCTCTATGGCATAAAGAAAAGATTACTTACTGTTACCAAATATTTTTTTCAAAATTACAAACACAAACTGAATTAAAATTTACTGGAATTGAAATTAATCTATAAATTGAAATGCTTATGCTAAATTGAAACTAATCTACAAATTGAAATGCTTGTGCTAAATTGGATCTAATCTATGAATTTAAATACATATGCTAAATTGAAATTGCAGGAAAAAGAAAGTTAAACTATTGCATATTGAATTGAAAATTAATCTACTACTCCTTATACAAAAATAAATAAATTATCTGTTGTCACAAAATAATTCATTTTTTTATGCTTTTAGGGAGAGAAGGAAATCAAATCTAAGAAATACATCTGAGAATAAAGTTCCTAATAACACCATGGTCCCCAGCAATGGTGCCAAAATGACGAGGATCATTGTAATCCTCTTCATTTAATTTATCAATCTAGGGTGGTGTCCAAAGGTTGTATGCATTAGGAACTTAAAGATTTTTAGCAAACAGTTCTTTCTAATAAAAACAGAAAAATAAAATAAAATAAATCAATCTAATGAAATCACACATGCAAAATTTAAACACACTTGCATGTATATTAAAACTATAAATTTAAAACATGTTTCCATGAATTAAAAATACATAAATAAAATAGCTCTTGCACTAAAATCTAATTTAATAATTTTAAAATAAATAGAAATGCATAAAACTAAATAATACAAACAATAAAATAAGTACCAAATGTTGTCATTTTCCTCAGGATGAGTAGCTTGCTTGCTCCTCCCTTGGAATTGGTATAAGATCATTCACCCAACTTTGTGCTCAATGCTCCATATATCTTATTTCTTAACAAAATATTACAAATTTACTTCTAAAACTGTTGTAGCTTTCTTATTCCAAAAAAATGCCAAAATAACAACTCCTGTCTTTAGAGTTGAGAGGTTTGTTTATACATTGAAGATCTTCACCCAACTCCCTAAACTAGTAGAAAGCATAAATACACTTGTCTTGCCCATTCCTATGATAAAGGAACAACTCCCTTTATTCTCTACACACATCTCTCCTACTCCTATGCTAAAGGAACAACATCCTTTATTCCCTCACTACAAAGTGACAACACATCCACATCCTTTTAAGAGAAAAAGACTTTATTTTTGCTACTTTTATTATTTTCCCAAAACAATTTATCTTCAACTTTTTAGAAAATAAAAGGTTGAGAGAATATCAAATCCATGGTTCAAGCCAAATGAGTTAAAACACCTTTAGCTGAAATCAAGCTGGAATACTTTCAAAATTGGCTCCAGAAGTGATTTTAGAATGCTTCGAGGTTGGTTGAAAGAGGTTGGAATACTTCAAGACTAATTCTGCATCATTTTAAAACATATTGCATTCTATTATTTTCCAATAAACATTAAAAAATGTTAGCAATTAAATTGCAATAGACTTCTAAGAAACAAATGAATATATATCTATATTCTATTTTAAATAACCTAACAATTTGTAAAACTACATTTAAATCCACTTTTAATGCTAATTTTAAGAGAAAATAAAGATGAATTTAGATGAGACATTTCTAGTCTCATTAGGGGGTTTGAATCTGAGGGGGTTTGATCAAACCCTCTTCAATTAAAATCCTTTAAATAGAACATTTCAGGGCTTAAATCATTATATTTTCTAAAAATATGTGATTTCAGAAAAAATTAGGATGTCCCAGAAAGTGTAACCCATTATTGTGGTAGCACCCATATGACATAAATAAGGGTAGACAATGTCACAGGTCCAACCTGTACAGGTAAAGTTATAGTTCCTATAGATTGTCTCCCAACATTATCAAAGCCACGAATGTTAAGTCTATCTGGTTTGATTAAGGATGTATCAATCTTGATATTATGTAACAAGTTGATATCACAAACATTAAGAGTTGATTCGTTGCCAATCATAACTCGCTTGATCATTTTTTTGTTTATTGTAACAAAGATGATTAGAGGATCATACTAATTTTGAACTTCAATAGGAGCTAACTCGTGTTGTTAAAATAGGATGTCTATTTTTGTTGCATGCATACAATCTAACAGAGTTGCTACATCATTCAGGTTGATAGTGGGTGGTACAATCACCTTTTGTAAAGCTTCATGGAGCATTCCATGGTATGTAGGAGAGGTTTGTATGAGTTCCCAAAGAGAAATCTTAGCAGGAGTAGACCAATGTTGTTCAAAAAGATCATAATCTTGACCAATTTTATGAGTAAGATGAGGTGGTTGAGGAAGCATAGGTTGAGAATTTGGTAAAGATATTGGAATGTTTGATTGTTGCTTACTTTATTTGTTACTTCATATATTATGTGTGAGCAACCATAGTATGACTAGGTTATTGTAATCCCTCTAAAAGTGAGCATCAGTTTGGGTTGTGTTTGAATTACATCCGAACACAAGTTGACCACTATTTTCGGCTTCACGAGTTCTTCTTGAGATTTAGGAACATAGATTGCATTTACTATTTTTTGAAAGAATGACGATTTATGAGTCATAGTGGAATATTCAATCGAGATAAAGTCCTCAAGGACTTCATCTAACATATTGAATTCATCACAACTAAACGGCTCATTATACACATTAAAGTTTTGTAAAAAGAAATCTGACATTATAACATGTTCTATTTCCGACAAGAGAAGTGTACTTTGAAAGAATGAAAATGAAATCATTATGCAAGGCTAACTTTAATGCTTTTTTCAGTGCAAATATAAATGTATCATTCAAAATATAATGCACACACTATAAATGTAATGAAAATGCAATCTAAATCTGATTTGGAACAACAAATTAACTCATATCTGAGAATAAAGGATGCAAATTCTTTAAACACGGGTTCACCAAAATGTTAAGTGTGGAAAATGAGAGAGAATGATAGCATGTATAAACCAAATCAAGCCTCTCTTTTTACATACACCCAACATTAGGAGATAGGAACTGAGCTTGTTCACTATGAAGGATCAAGCTATTGATTTTTAGTGTTATTTGTTTATCATAGTTATAGATGTAATCAGGAGGACGAGAAGAAGGTGGAAGACCTCTAACAGTGAGCATTGGTTTGGGTTGTGTTCGAATCACATTCAAACACAAGTTGACCACTATTTTTAGCTTCACAGGTTCTTGAGATTTAGGAACATAGATTGCGTTTACTATTCTTTGAAAGAACAACGATTTAGGAGTCGTAGTGGAATATTCAATCGAAATAAAGTCCTCAAGGGCTTCATCTAACATATTGAAGTCATCACAACTAAAGGGCTTGTTATACACATTAAAGTCTTATAAAAAGAAATCTGACATTATAACATGTTCTATTTTCGACAAGAGAAGTGTACTTTGCAAGAATGAAAATGAAATCACTATGCAAGGCTAACTTTAATGCTTTTTTTAGTGCAAATATAAATGTAACATTCAAAATATAATGCATACACAATAAATGTAATGAAAATACAATCTAAATCTGATTTGGAACAACAAATTAACTCAGATATGAGAATAAAGGATGAAAGTTCTTTAAACACAGGTTCACCAAAATGTTAAGTGTGGAAAATGAGAGAGAATTGTAGCATGTATAAACCAAATCAAGCCTCTCTTTTTACATACACCCAACATTAGGAGATAGTGATGAGGATCGTTGCAGTCCTTGTCATTTAATTTTAATAAATATCAATCCAAGGTGGTGTCCATGGCTGTATACAAAAGGGAAGAGGAATAACTTGCATGGCAATCCTTTCTACAAAGGAGAATTGACAACAATTGCATGAAACAAACTAGGGTTTAAACTTTGTTGAAAAAGACAACTTAATCTAAGGAAAGCAATAACTTGAGTAGCTAATATAATTCTGGAATAAAGGAATTACACAATAGAAAAATAACTTAATCTATGGAAAGCAATAACTGGAATAGCTAAAGGAATTCTGAATAAACAAAATGCATAATAGAAAAACAACTAATCAAACTAAGAAATATAGTCTCTGCCCTTTGGTTGGAGTGGGCCCTTGTTCCACTTTCAGAGAGAGACTAATCAATTCTAGCAATCAGTAAATAGGTAGAACAACTTCTTTATTCAAAAACTTTCAAGATTCAAAGTACATGTTGCTGAAAAATAACAGAGTTCTTATTTTTTCTTCAATTAGTTCTTTTACAACCTCCTTTTCTATCTTACGCCATAGTTCTAAATATATAACTATGGTTATTAAATTCTAATTGAGAGTCTCTCTAAAGTAGAAAACTTATTCATGCAGCTAACTAAACTTATTTATCTAGTTAACTAAACTTATTCATTTAGTTAACTGATTATACAATTGTTGATTACAAGGAAGACATGCAATATCTTTTAGAAAGACATGCAACACTAAATGTGTATTCTTTGCATGAAATAATTACTCTTTAGTTGGATCCATTAATTTAGGAGTAATTATAGTCAATCTATCCTTAAAAAAATCTCAGAGTGTGTGTTGGTAGATTGGAAGAATCTGTAGCAACTTCACAAGTATTTCTAAAACATCTCTGGAGCTTATAGAATAGTAATCTTCTGTCATTAAATTCTCATTTGTTTTACTTAATCTCCTCAAATGCTTTCTAGGTTTTTTTCATCTCGCTTTCATATTTCTAGATCATTTTTAATTTCTAAATTTCATTAAGAAGTGAGAGAGATATCACGGTTTTACTGAAACTAATTTTCTTGATTTTTTCTCTTCTGCATCTCCGACGCTCTGCATCTCTGAAACTCTACATCTTTGGTGCTCTGCATCTCTAAAACTCTACATCTTTGGAGCTCCAACTTGGCATGAGTTTTATTCTTCAATAAGTCATTCACCTACATTATAGCATCTTTCACATACTCATGAAGAAATATTAGAAACTAAGAAGCAATTTGGATCACATTTGTACTAAAAATAAACCAAATATCTACTTTACATTCTACCTTAAACAAGCTAGAAATCTCTCAAATTATACTCAAATCCATTTTAAAAATTATTTATTAAGAAGAAAGAGATGCTTTATTTGGATTAAATATGAGACAATTTATGGTCTCATCAAATAGGAACCGAGCTTGTTCACTATGAAGGATCAAGCTATTGATTTCTAGTGTTATTTATTTAGCATAGTTATAGATGTAATCAGGAGGTCGAGAAGAAGGTGGAAGACCTCTAACAGTGAGCATTGGTTTGGGTTGTGTTTGAATCACATCTGAACACAAGTTGACCACTATTTTTGGCTTCACGGGTTCTTCTTGAGATTTAGGAACATAGATTGTGTTTACTATTCGTTGAAAGAATGACAGTTTAGGAGTGGTAGTGGAATATTCAATCGAGATAAAGTCCTCAAGGGCTTCATCTAACATATTGAAGTCATTATAACTAAATGACTTGTTATACACATTAAAGTCTTGTAAGAAGAAATCTGACATTATAACATGTTCTATTTTCGACAAGAGAAGTGTACTTTAAAAGAATGAAAATGAAATCACTATGCAAGGCTAACTTTAATGCTTTTTTCAGTGCAAATAAAAATGTAACATTCAAAATATAATGCATACACTATAAATGTAACAAAAATTCAATCTAAATATGATTTGGAACAACAAATTAACTCAGATTTGAGAATAAAGGATGCAAATTCTTTAAACGCGAGTTCACCAAAATCTTAAGTGTGGAAAATGAGAAAGAATGATAGCATGTATAAACCAAATCAAGCCTCTCTTTTTACATACACCCAACATTAGGAGATAGGAACCGAGCTTGTTCACTATGAAGGATCAAGCTATTGATTTCTATTTCTTTTTATACTGTTGTAAATGAATGGATGCTTCAATTAGGTTTTCACAAGCTTTAGACAACCTTATTACATGAAACCCTAATTGCAAAGTATGTGTAGATAGACTGATTTCCAAAACAAAAACTATCAAGCAAACTACATAAATGTAAATCAAAAGTAACAGTGACTATGTACCCAAAAATTGGAGGCCTATCAGACTAGGGCGCCTACCTTGTAGTCTGGAAAATTTTCCAACTGTCAAATTTTTTGCACCAAGTATTAGAGTCTCTGAAAAGGGTTCCAAATCTCATATTTAGAGCCTTGTTAGACTAGGGCACCCGCCCCATAGTCCTGAAGATTTTCCAATGATGAAACTGAAAGTTCTGTGACGATTGTACCTACAATACCTATTCTTCCTTCGCACCTTTCTGTCAAATCTTCTTAAATGTAACCTACACATACAAAAGAAGGAGAAGGATGGTTGTGGCTACATAGAAGTTTGCCTCAGTCAAACCCCATCTTTGGTATCTCTACCTCAACAATAGCTAATGATAAAGCATGCAGATGTGTGTGCTCATAAATCAAGTGTGTAAGCATAAATGCAAGATCCTAAATGACTCAAGCATCAAGGATAGATCCACATGATGTTTCACTCAAGGAAACAACTTCACCTCAAGGAGATGATAGTGATGAAGACTTGTAGAACAAGAAGGCGAGGCAGCCGTATCCGCAGAGGATTCCAAAACTCAAGTTGGAGCCTTCAACCCTTATCTCAATCGTACAAAGAGCTTGACAAAACCCTAGGAAGAGAAAGATAGACTCGAGATCTTGATTCCTAATCTCCACCAAATATCTCCATGATAGCAAATATTAATATCTTCAAAGAGCTTCAACAAAGTGTAGACCTTCAATAGCAACAGTAGCAATATTTTGGCATAATAAGCTTGCATGAGAGTTGAGTGTGATAAAGTGTTTTTCAATTGTCTTTAAATACCTAACCTTAGAAATGCAAACAATTGAAATAATACACTGACATTGCGTGAAAACTAAAATTTAAATTTGAAATCCTGAGGTGCACGGGACAAGCTGACACCAATCCAAAAATTAGGACTCAGAGATTTAGGGCTAGACTAGGGCGCGGGTGCCCAAGTCCAGGCCCCAAATTTCACTTAAGGTCTAGCTTAAGGATGTCTAGAATATCTGGAATCCATGGTTTGTTTTCGGGTTTTGTTAGTTATTGCTTCGAAATGTGACATTTCCTCGATAGGGTACATGTTAATCAGGGTTTAGGTAGGTTAAAAATAAAAAGAGCAAGAGGACACCAAAGGAGAGGAGATAAACTATGTGAAATTGTGCTAATCCATGCAGGAGTACAATTTCTGACATAATATAATTGATGAGGACTTTAGGGTTTGTTGAATGCTCAAACTCCAAACTAACTTCTTTATGGATGCAAATGCATGAGTAAAATCTAGTTGATACACTACTCAGGTTTGGGGATAGACATAAAGCTTCAAGCTGAAATGCATTAGCCTTTACAAACATGAGGATCTTAGTCAGACAAAATATATAAGGCATGCTAGGGTTGTTAGGAAAATGTGTTGTGTTGTATACATTGCACAAGAAAGAAATAATTTAATTATATAAAATAAATATTTATTTGTGGTGCATCTTTTAAGATGTGTTTACCACATTAAGTATTTATCTGGGTCGACTTAACATTGGTCAGATATTTCATGTGTGGGAGACATAGGACAAATATTTAATATTTGTGGGAAATATTTAATTTTGGGGGTCAATAGTTTTGTGCTTTCATGGTTTTGAGACACATGGTTTAGCTAATACCATGGTTGTATTTGTGTGAGATTGAATCTATAAAATGATGCAGGAGCATCCAGTGGTGTAGGGGCAATCTTGCATCACCCAAAAAAAATGATATTTCAAAATCATTGATATTGTTTCAATTTCTTTCAAAATTAGTATTTCTGGTTCCATAATCGCTTGAATAATGATGTAGAACTTTCAATTTTTCCAAACTGCTAAAAATAGAAAATTGCCATTTTAGAAAAGTTTGCATTTGGGCATGGATTAAAGCAAAAATTTATAGGAATCTTCATAAAATGAAAAATAATACCTTTGTCTAAGGAATCTTGCAAATATCATTTGTGATCTGAAAGATATTAAAGTTTATGTTTCCTGAAAAACACCTAAAAATTATTTAAATTCATGTTTGAGTCACTAAATGGTCTTTTACGGGCCTAAAAGTGGCTAGAACTAGTAGAGCATGTTCTGAGTGTGTAGAGCACTCCATGAGCTTTCCAATTCTTCAAACAGCACGTCAATCAGACACCCAGACCAAAAGTTATGGCTCCTGGAAGTTGACCTATTTTTGGAGAGAGAAGCAAAATTTGAAATTTGGTTGTTGGCCACCAAAAGGGGCTATTTATGACCATTTTTGGGAACCCTTGTGGGTAGTGGAGATAAGGGGAAAGTATAGAATCAATAAAATGTGGGAAAATAGAAACCCTAGCTGATTTGGGGTTGCAGAAGGCAGAATATTCCAGAGCCTGGTGATGGATAGCTGTAATGGGTTGCAGCCTGTGGAGGATTGATTCCTTTGATTGTATTTAAACTTCTGTAATGTAATGAGTTGTCCAAATCAATAAAAAATATTCATATTTTCTGTGTGCAATTTCTATTATTTTATGTTTTGTGATTTACCCCCTTCATCAAGTGGTATCAGAGCAAGAGTTCTTGAGTGTGTAGACAGATCACCGACTGTGAGGCAATTTGCACCAAGACCTAAGGTTGTGGGTTTGTTGCAGAGATCAAGATGCTGTTGATAACTGAGAGGGGGGTGAATCAGTTATCTTAATTATTTCTGCTTTCTGAATTTCCTTATCAATTAGTGCAGCATTAAATTAAATAAGCAAACATAACCATGAAATGGAAATAACATCAATACACATGACACAATGATTTTGACGTGGAAAACCCTGTTAAGGGAAAAACCATGGGGTGATTAACCCAAGATTGTATTCTCTGTTAGAAGAATAAGATAGTACAAAATGGCACTTGCCAATTAGGGCTCACTGCCCGAGCACACTACTCACAAGAGGCTCACTACCTACAATAGTTTATACAAGGAAACTAGATACTTGAACTGATGAGAAGCATCCACATATGCTGAGGTTCAGTTCCGGTTAAGCCCAATATACTGATCTACTGCACTTCATTCTTACTCTCTTAGGTGTTGTTGTCCTGTTACATTCCGGACCTGTCTTATTGTCTTCACACTGCTCTTCTGCTTTTCTTCTCACCACACAATACACCACACACACCTTCACATCCAAATCTATCTGGTATATATATCCGCACAAAGGATTTCATCCTCTTTCTAGTCGGCATCCGGAATAGTCAATATTTTCCCAAACTCTAGTCTGTTGGCTAAATCCTTGCTTACCAAGTGATGCGAATCAAGGAGATACTTATAAAAGTCATCTAACATGTCGGCCAATCATGGATGATACCTTAAGAACCTTGATCACAATCAATATCTCATCCGGAATAATTCTGATGCTCTGTCGGTCAGTTCTTCCTCTATCTACTCTGCCAAACCGGACCCCAATACTTAGATGCTCATATCTCTTCACTCTTTCATCACTAGAGGCTCAATCCCTGGAATCTATTAGTCAAGGTATTCCTCTTGACTTCCCCAAGTCTGCACTTTACAAAGATACTTCCTATAAGAGATCCGGACCTGACTGTCAGACCTTGTTGTATGCTCTGTTCTTGCTTACTGGACCAAAGTATTCTTCAATCTGACTTCCGGTAAAGATACACCATATCTTGTGGATGTGTGGAGTGGTCTTTGTTGCCATCAATGACAACACCAATGAAGCCACACAATGTCTCTTGCCAACAATCTCCCCCTTTGGCATTGATGGCAACACTTAGTGAAAAATGGCTAAGTGTCACACTACACTCTCCCTTGGCTGATGCTCTGTTTTAATGTACATTTTTCTGGAGCTCCCCTTAGCTGGATTCCACATTTTTCACTACTCCTCACTCCCCCTTTCACATCAATGGAAAAGGGTGGGATCCGCACACCAAAATTTGTAAAACTCAATCTATACTTAATCGCATAAGTATATTATCCGGTTATACTTTACATATACTCTAAGATATCTGCAAAAGTGTTTTTCAATTGTATAAGTTATATTGCCTAACTCAGCTTCATCCTGTCCAAAATTGAGATGTGACCACTCAACAGGAATGCAAAAGTTTCTGCCTTCTTGAGATCTGTCGAATCACTAGTCCGGGTTGTGGCCTGAGCATCAGTTAGGGCTTCATGCATGGCCTCTAACTTAGGGATAATGATCCCTCTAAGTTCACTCAACCTGTTTATTCTATTTTTCTTCTCCTTCTCAAGTGTCTTTATTTCATTTATGATTGCAATAGTCTGACACTCTTGTTTTACTATGGAAGAGGATAGAGAATCAAAACTTTGAGATAAACTTAACAGTTTATCCTCTTGCTCTTTTACTTTCTTATCAACATCTTTGGTCACTTTGGGCCAGGATAAACAAAATTTATAAATATTTCTACCATCTTTGAGAGCATTTTCTAAACTCTTTATCCCAATATCCATAACTCTCCTGTCATTTGAGATTAGACCCTGTACTTCAGAGAATCTCTTATCCAAAAATTCTTTCCCGACTTTCTCTTCTGTTGCTTTCTCTAAAGAATCAAAATGTGTATTAACAGAATTTACAAGAGACTTTAGATTACCGGATGTGGAGGCTGTAGGATCCTTTTGGAAGGATGGCGTGATCTTTTCCAATACACCGGATGCAGTTTCTATGAGCTCACAGTCTTCCATGTGAGACTTCAACATTTTTTCTTTTGCCTTTGCCTGAGTGAAGGAAGCTAGTTTCATGGTTTGGACCGGAGAGAGGGAATCAAAATTGAATGGACCTTGAAGCAATTCTGGTTCATCAAATTCCATCATCTCTTTGGTCAAGAGCTCTTTGACTGCTTCTGCTGTGTCTCTTGCCAGAGACAGAATTTTCTCCCCTTCTGCAGCCTTGCCACTATCATCTGTGGCCTTCTCTGTTGGAGTTTTCTCTCCTTCTGCTGCCTTGCTACTGTCATCTTCTTTTTCTTTTGCTTCTTGACTGATCTTCTCTTATACTCTTGCTTTTTCTTTGAATCTGGAGTCTGTAGGGGAAACTGGAGGAGAGATGTTTGCTTGATCATGGACCTCCTCTTCTGGAGCAAAGGAATCTAAGTCCTTACTTTTTTGTTCACCTATCTCCTTTACCTCTTCTACCACTGTCTCAGTAGATTCTTCTTCAACATCTGTGGCCGAGAGATTATCACCTAAGTCCTCTATAATAGGAATGTTGAATCTTTTGTATGCATTCCAGAGAATCTCTTCTGTCTCTTTTGCTATTTTGTCAGTTTCGCCAAGCATAAGTTGATTCATTCTAGCTTTGCTCCAGAACTCATCCTTGCAATCTTTGAAGATCATATTCATTTGCTTCTGAGTGATTGAAGGAAAGAGCTGAATGGCTATCTGTTCTCGAATCTCAAGATCCTTTGCCCTAGCATTATTCTTTCTCATCTCTAATTCCTTCTCTAGGCTTTTGGGAATGAGAGATATGATTTCAATAAAAGCCTTATTGTATATGTTCAAGTACTTAACTGTGGCTTCCTCCAAGATCTTTCTATCTGCATCATTATATGCATCATAGAATTTTGTTATTGGTTGCAGGTTCCCATCCATAGTAACTGCTTTAACTACATCATCTAAGGACAGAGTGGGCCTTTCAACAAATTCTTCTGTTACTTCTTCAATAGAGGGTTCACCAGATGTTTTCCTTTTCTTTTTCATTTTCTTTACTTCCTCATTTGATTCTGTCTCTTCATCATCCTTTTGACTAATGTAAGACCTTGTGGCCTTTGTTTTAGTTCTTTTCTCTGCTTTACCAGATGATTTGCTTCCAGTTTAGATGCTTTTGAGCTTTTAGCAGTTGCAGGTGCAGAGCACATAGAGGATCTGGTCCGGGAGGGGGCTTTTACCGGAGCACTTTCTTTTTCTGCTTCTTCCTTTTCTTTTTCTGCTCTTTCCATCTTTTCTCTGTGGGCATCAAGTGCCTCTTTTGAGATTCCATGCCTCTTGGCAACTTCTTCAACTTCCCTTCTCACTTTCCTTTTGATTCCAAGCTGTCTAAGTTCCACATAAACTTTTACACTCAACTCTTGGAAGGTTCCAAATCTTTCTGCCTTAAGGTCTTTGGACTGGCTTAGCAGATGTTGGATATGCAGCTCTACAATTTTCTCATCTACTTCATACCCCATTGGCATGATCCAGATTGTCCTTGGCTCCACTACCTCCATTAGGCATTGATCAGTGTCAACCATGAAACACACTGTATCTTTGTACTTCTCAACCAATGATTGGGGAATTCTTTCTCTAGTTTGCATCATATTTTGAAAGTTCTTGAAGTAACCCCACAGAGCTGTATTTCTGGCCTTAGCATCCCCAAGCCCATGCAAGTAATCTCTTATTTGAATTGCAACAGGTTTGTCATTCTGCCATACCCAACCACTAGATCTAGGCAGCTCATTCATAAAGTAGAAAAACAAACACAATATCAATCCACCATATTTAAAAGAGTTCTTTTTGTCCTTTATCTTCTGTAAGTTTTCCATTAGTTGGCTCAGAAGGAGTTCACAGAGATCATAATCTACATTCTTTCTCAACATCTCATAAGTAGTATACACAGCAGTTCCGGATACTAATTTCTCTCTGCTGGAGTGATATATCTTATAGCCAATTATCATAGATGCAAACTTGATATCCGGATCAGTTATATCTTCTATGGTCATTGCTCTCTTATCAAATTTTGATCCGGTGGCCTCAGTCACAGTTTGGTTTTTGACAAATTTGAGAACAGGTAACCCTCTGGAAGATTGTAAACTAGTTACTGCCCTAATTGCATCCTTGGTGATCTTGAATGGTCTATTAAACCATAAGAAGTTATCATGCACTCTGCTCAACACATACTAGACCCACTCATCTTCTTCAAAATAGGGGAAATGGATGTACTGACCAAAATGTTTTTCCCAAATGGTCTTATACTGAGGTTTTAGTTCAAATGAATCATCTATCAGTTCCTTGTGGTAGATGTCCATCAGCTTGGATTCACCAAAGTCTTCAATGTTTGCATGAATGTAGACCCTAACATTTTCTACATGCAAAACCCCATGTGAAATGTTGGAAAATGCCCCTAAGGGATCCACTTCTAGAGATTTGTAGGGATGCTTCTTAAATTTGGGGTGAGGTCTATCAGAGATCTTTACAACATTCAGAGTAGCCATCTTAAAGATTCAGAGAAAGTTTGATCAAGAGTGAAAAATACCTTTTTACGCTTCTAGGTTTCACGGGATGAGCTGGATCGGATTGCTTGGAAGAATTGTCTTCTGTGATTGATCTTTGAGAGAATTGAGACAATTTGTTTGCAGAGCTCTTTTTCTCTTCTTCTCGAGTGCGAATGTGTAAATGACAATCAAATGAACCCTTTTATTTCTGGAAAAACCCTAATTTCATATTGCAATAAATGCGCAACTCAAGTCATTCTAGTTGCCTAGTTCTTCTTATTTTGAGAAAGATCTCTTTCCAGATCACTGAGATATACTTAGAGTTATCCTTGGTGATTAATAAAAAATTATATTACTTTCCCTAAACACTTGATCTATCCACAAAACAAGATGCCTCGAATTTGAATCATACTAGATTTAACTGTGATAATCCTATTTTACCGGATGACTGTTAAATCGGATCAATCTTGGAATATTAGACTCTTCAAATCTTCCTGTGGATCTTCCATATCTTTACCAAGCTTTCTTTAGATGTTTCTCTGAGAATCCTTATATTCCACAACTTCCCATGTGCCAATATCAGGCACCAATTAACTGGCTGGGGGAAAATGTTTTTCCTTGTGTCTCCCCCTGAGCCAGAGCTCACTTTTTAATTTTTGGAAGGAATATCAGCACCAGATTCTGGTGTGGATCCATCCCCTACATTTTCTATACTTCTCTTCACCCAAATATTGTTCATCTCACTTTTAACTTCATCTGCATTCACTATTCCTTTTCCTTTGTCTTGATTCTGATTATAATGCACCGGACCCCTTTTGTCCTGATTCTTGCTTCTACAGAATTTGGCAATATGACTGGATCTATCGTAATTGTGGAAAACAACATTTCTTTGCATATTTGAATGATATCCTCTTGATCTACATTGATTATCCATATGTCCCATTCTATTGCATGCAAAGCATCTACCATTGAATGAATTGTTCATTTGCATATTTCTGCATTCTTGAGATTTGTGACCATACCTTTTGCAGTTGAAACACTGTCCGGAGAAGGATGTATTTGTCTGGTTTATTCTCTTTCTGCACTGATTAGCTTTATGACCAAAGTTATTGCAGTTGTGGTAGTATCCATTGAAGGATGGATATCTTTGAGCATTAGGTTGCCTTACTGGAGGTCTTCTAGGCCTGTTCCTTGGATTTCCTGATCCAAAATTCTTCTAACCAGATCCAGAGCTTTCACCTTTCTCATATCCCAAGCCATGCTTGTCATCTACCCTCTTTTGGCTTTCAAGAAGAACTTCAAGTTGAGCAGAACTTATCTTGAATTTCTCTTTGTATTCATTTGTTGTTTTAAGATCCTTTTTAAGAGTGTCAATTTGATCCTCAAGTTTTTCTTCATTATCTCTAGCATCTTCAAGATCAGATTCTAGATGCCTAATTATTCTATCCATTTTGTGGCAGTCTTCTGACTTCTCCTTGAGAGATTGTCTTAGATCATCTTCAAGTTTTCTTTTCTCTTCAATTTCTTGAGTGAATTTCATAACTCCTGATTCCATTTCATGTCTTACCATAATGACCTCTTTTGATAACTTTTCACATAACTTGGTTTTCTCCTTCAGATCTTCATTTGTACCATTGTCTTCACTTTGACTTGCCAATTGCTGAAGTAGATCTTTTCTCTTTTTCATAGAGATACTCAGTTTCCCTTTTAGTTCATTTATGAAATCATCAGCCTGTTTGAGTCTTTCCTTCAATTCATTGACTTCAGAGTTTGATTGCTCAAGATCATCTAGGGCAGACTGAAGTTGCTCCCTCATACCATACACATCCATTTTAGTTCCTAGATCTTCCTCAAGCTGTTAGGCTCCTTTTGGAGGAACTTGGCTCTGATACCAATTGTTGATAACTGAGAGGGGGGGTGAATCAGTTATCTTAATTATTTCTGCTTTCTGAATTTCCTTATCTATTAGTGCAGCATTAAATTAAATAAGCAAACACAACCATGAAATGGAAATAACATCAATACACATGACACAATGATTTTGACGTGGAAAACCCTGTTAAGGGAAAAACCACAGGGTGATTAACCCAAGAATGTATTCTCTGTTAGAAGAATAAGATAGTACAAAATGACACTTGCCAATTAGGGCTCACTGCCCGAGCACACTGCTCACAAGAGGCTCACTGCCTACAATAGTTTATACAAGGAAACTAGATACTTGAACTGATGAGAAGCATCCACATATGCTAAGGTTCAGTTCCGGTTAAGCCCAATATACTGATCTGTTGCACTTCATTCTTACTCTCTTAGGTGCTGTTGTCTTGTTACATTTCAGACCTGTCTTATTGTCTTCACACTACTCTTCTACTTTTCTTCGCACCACACAATACACCACACATACCTTCACATCCAAATCTATCCGGTATATATATCCGCTCAAAGGATTTCATCCTCTTTCTAGTCGACATCCGGAATAGTCAATATTTTTCCAAACTCTAGTTTGTCGACTGAATCCTTGCTTACCAAGTGATGTGAATCAAGGAGATACTTATAAAAGTCATCTAACATGTCGGCCAATCATGGATGATACCTTAAGAATCTTGATCATAATCAATATCTCATCTGGAATAATTCTGATGCTCCGTCGATCAATTCTTCCTCTGTCTACTCTGCCAAACTGGACCCCAATACTTAGATGCTCATATCTCTTCACTCTTTCATCACCGGAGGCTCAATCCCTGGAATCTATTAGTTAAGGTATTCCTCTTGACTTCCCCAAGTCTGCACTTTACAAAGATACTTCCTATAAGAGATCCGGACCTGACTGTCGGACCTTGTTGTATGCTCTGGTGTTGCTTACCACACCAAAGTATTCTTCAATCTAACTTCCGGTAAAGATACACCATGTCTTGTGGATGTGTGGAGTGGTCTTTGTTGCCATCAATGACAACACCAATGAATCCACACAGTGTCTCTTGCCAACAAATGCCTCCATGAAGAAATCATATTGGGAGAAATGCTTTGATGGAAGAGGATTTTAGAGCTCTACAAAGGTAAATCGATGCATTGAAATAGGAGCTGTGAATATGGTTTGAGTCGAGAACAAGAGAAGAAAGTGAAGATGAAGCTGAAGAAGAGCTATCTGAGGAAGAGAAAGAAGTTGCAGGAGATCCTGCAGAAGTTAGGTTGTTAAGGGCCATTTTGAAGATCGGAAGAGGTTGAAGATCGAAGTTTCTACCTATTCTAGAGATTTGAATCTGAAATAGCTTATTGACTGGATCAATGATATGGAAGAATATTTTGAGTATGAAGATGTGGAGGACCCAGATCGGGTCAAGTTTGCAAAAACAAAGTTGAAGGGCCATGCCAGTATTTGGTGGAAGGAGGTCCAGTTAGAAAGGAATAGATGAGGAAAAGGAAAGATTACCAGATGGGATCAGATGGTGGAAAAACTAAAGAAGTAGTTCATTCCTGTGGACTATGAAATGGAGTTTCTGAAGAAGTGTTGGGTGAATATTTTGTCGTAAACTCGCTAACGGCAAAATGGATATATCAACCACAGCTATGATGAGACAAAGTCTCTCCTCTCAGCAAGGGGAGGTTCCCTCTAATTATTTACCTTTTGCAAATCAAACAACTTATCAAATTTATGTACACTAAAAACTATGTTGGTGGTGGTTCCATCTCATCTCATTCTCTTTTTTCAGAATAGATGTATATATTTCAAACCCTTGATATAAAACTTTCAATTTATCACAAAATCACAGAAATGCAAAGTTTTCTGTTACCTCACTGATTACTTGTAAACAGAACTATTTGAAGTAGAATGCAGCCCAAAGTCTTCACTCCTCTTCAAGATGATAAAAGTAAATCAAATAGAACAACTTGCAGCACAAAGTCTCCAAACTATTGTATTTTCACAAACATGAACATATAACCCACAACTGATTTGATAACACAAAGTTTACCAGAATCAAATTAAGAGCGCTCTTCAATCACTTGTAATAAACTCCACACTTCAATTATTATCAAATAATATTATGATAGCAAGATGTAAGAACAAAACTATCACAACACAAATAATCCCAAGACAAAGATTGGAATTGAACTTGCTTTCTTGTATTGATAAATATTTGAATATTGATTTTCACAAAAAGCACAAAGTCTTGATTTGCTTCTCAATTCACTAAAGTTTTCTTGCAATAGACAAAAGATAGATATTTACAAAAGAGGTCCCCTTTATTTATAGGGAAAGACCTTGAGAAAATCTAGGAAATCTACAACTACTTTGACTTATTCAAAAATAGGAGTCCTTATTGACTTGGGACTTCCTATATTTTTACATGTAATTACATATTGAAAATGTACATGTAAAAATGTCCAAAATTGTTTTGAAAGTACATGTGAAAATCAGAAAATAAACTAAGGGGAAAAACCAGCTACTTCAATTTGTGTCACCACTTTTTCTCACGTGGTGATCATACATAGTGAAGGTCGCTTGCATCTCGATGCTATCTGGGTTGAATGCGTTTTTGAAGATCATTCTGGCCCTCACTATGGCGTCCCTCACTGTGGTGATTGACTTGGCATGATTAGTTAACCTAGTTTTCAAATTGTCCAAGGTTAACTGGTTGTCTAAGAGGTTGTCCACAAAAGTTATTGAAAATGCTTTATCTTCAAATTCTTTTTGGAACATGTCTTCAAATTCCTTAACCATTTCTTCTGCTGAAAGGAATTGGTTATCTTGTGATACCAATTTACAAGGCAGTTCCTCCAACTTATGCAAAAGGTTGACATCATTTTCTTCGCTGATTTCTTTTGCAGCCTCAAGATCCTTGATCAAATTCCTTAGCATACTGCTCCTGTACATCAGAGCTTCCTTTGTTTCAGTGTATGAATCCCTATTAGAAATGGCGCCAATGGATATCAAGGTACTTATTTTCAGCTTCCTCATTTCCACCCACTTATCATGAGTATCCTCTGTGCGCTCAATATCTTGAGAGATGGCATCAATGAGATCATTGAGTTCTGCCCTTACTTTCCTCATCTTATCCGTTTTCTCAAATACCTCCGTGAGCAAAGAGATTCCCTATGCTCGCATCCTGTCTAAGTACTCTTCAAGTACTTTTCCTCTAAGGTGAGTCTTTTCTGCCTTTAGAATGACGGGGTCTTCTACAGAAACGGCCTCTTGAGTAACTGCTTCTGAATTCAAAGTGATCTTTCTTACCACTGCAGTCAGTTGTTCTGCCTTTGCCTTATAGTAATCTTTCATTTCTTTTTCCCTGTCGAACTTCTGGATCAGGATATCCATGGCTGACTGCATATCATTTTTAGCGCTCTCATGGGTGATTTTGCCCAATTCAACCCTAGAAATTGAGTAGTCATTCATATCAAAATTTTCAACAGTTGCATCCTGTGGGGGTTTTGCTATCTCCAAAATTTTATGCCCCTTATCTTCAAGTACCCTTGAAAGGATCTTTGGTTTCTTCGGGGCCTTAGGCTTTGCAGGTACCAACTTAGTGAAATCAAAATCATCTGGAGAGATGACTTGCTTTTTTCTCTTTGGCGTGTAGGCTGACAACCAAGGTGGAAGCAGAGAAGTATTCACATTGGGATCCATTCCTACCGCTGGTGTTCCTGGAACTGTGCTTGTACTGGTGGTAGAAACAATAGGCGGGGTGTTGGTAAAAACTGCACCTGTTACATTGGCACTTGGAACTTGTTCAGTATTCATCACAAAATGATCAAACATAGACGTGTCCCCAATATCAAAAGATGAAGATGACAAACTAGGAATTGAATCAGAAGAACGGAGAACATTTTCAAAAGTGTTGTGGGGATTATCAAATATTATTTTAGGAGGAGAGGGGGATTCAGAGGAAGGAGGGGAAGCTGACACAGGGGGTGCTACAGGTGTATTGTCCTGTGGAGACAAAGCCTCTTCATCTTGTTGATCTGAATTCCTGTCTTCAACATCCATCTCTTCTGTAGCTGGCTTTTCAGTTGCCGGATCTTCAGTCGCTGGCTCCTCGACTTCCATCTCTTTTGGTTCAGGTTCCTCTTCAACAACTTTTGCTTTCTTCATCACAAATCTGATTTTAGGTTTATGTGTTTTAGAGGATGATGGAGCATCACTCTTGTTCTTCGTTCTGTTTTCAACCTTCTTACCAGTCTGCTCTTGAACTTCAGTTTCTGAACCAGTGAGGAATTCCTTCAGCGTAATTCCTTTATCTTCCAGCCATTTGTTGGTGTTAGCCAATATGGGCTCAAACCTCTTCCTTAATGAAGTGGACTCCTTTTGGGACCATTGGATCGGAGGTAAAGGAGTACTAGCTATCTTTTCTACATCATACTTGGCATCAACCAATTCCCCATCATCCACAAGGTCTTCTGGAATATCAGCAAGCCCCAGATATTCAATTTGTTCTAGAGACAGCCTACTATAATCCAGTTTCCTGATATCTTCCTCTGTCCTCAAATCTATCCAGACATCTTCCACCATCGGTTCGTGAAACTGAGTTTTCCTCCTGATTTTATCCTTCATGCCCCGGTAGTCAAATTTTGGCCTCCTCTTGAATTACTTCATGGTGACCAACTGCATTTCTGTCTCCATAGCCCTTGCCTTTGCAGCAGTCAACACTGAATATCTGTCGATTTCCACTGGCAATCTAAACCCAGGCTTCTTTAGTTCCATTTGCTTGTTATGCACAACAATCATTTGTCTGCACAACTCCATCATGACCAGTCTATCTGAAGGAAATCTAGGAAGCATATAAGGGTAGCCTTGGAAAAAGCCAACCCTCAAGTATGAGAAAGAGGGAAATTGCAAAAACATGCAACCAAAGTCATTAACCACTGTCCATGCCTCGTCTGAAATTATTCTCTACTCTAGTTGGGGATCAAAAAGGCACAAGAATACAGCAAAGAACGCATCATTCACTCTCCTGAAATGGTGAATTAAGCCTTTCAATGTCAGTTGAGAATAATACTGGTATACTGGGACTACTCTCCTATCCCCTTCTGATGATAATCCCGGAAAAATCCTCATGGAGGCTGCAATGTATACCAGATAGGAAGTCATGAAGAATTTAGAGGTAGTGGATACCTTTGTCAGCTGGTCATGCAAAGCGTTATTGATTTGTTCTCCCCAGAAAATAACTTGCTTACCCTGGAGTATGACCTTAATGAAAGGCTACATCCATTCGTGAAATTGTGAAGAGGAAGACAAACCTCTTATCCTGCTAAGGAGGGTAATCAAGTCACCAACTTCTTCCACAAAATCACTTCGAGGAAAACTACGTGGCCACCTTGACAAACTTGACCTCGCAATCTTCAACCATTTGTTGTTAATCACTTTCTTTGCTTTCTCTGGATTCTTGTCATATTCCTTTTGAGCTTCAACAAAGTCCAGCTTCAATACCTCTGTCACAGGAGGACACATGAACACCTTGTCAATGAACTCAGGATCCAACTTGATTATCACATTACCACTGGCGTCCACCACAGCTCTAATATCTTTGTTATAGAAATGTGCACACTAAAGAACAAATTCTGTATTGTGAGCCACCACCAGGAAGGATGATACCAGATGAATATTACTTTCTACTATCTTCCTCATCATAGCACTGGGGTTGCTTGACTTGGTTCTTTCTACAAACTCAGCCATATCAACATGGCCAATCTCTGTATCTCTAATGTCCTCTACATTAGAGTGGACTGAGGTGATTGGGAAAACACCTTGATATTTGTACTTCATTGCTTTTGCCTTCTTCGGGGACAAGTCAGTCATTTGGACGAACTTTTACCGAGGAGAAGTCTGACGTTGAACGAAGCTCCACAGAAGAAACTGCAATAGAAATCATGATCATGCAATTAGGGAAAATATGGGCAATCTGGGAAAATTGCATGTTGATGATCACGACTATGGGAATGCGCTTAAAAAAGGGCTATAGTGCGAGCTGGCCAAGAATCAGAGGAGAAGCGGGCTCGGGAAATCAAAATTTGAAATTTTCCAGAGTTGGGAAAATTTGGGACATTTTGCACGGGCAGCAAAATTCGCCACCCTTGCATATGCGGGTTTTGTATTATTTGCACTGGCGGCAAATTTTGCCGCCCGTGTATGTTGAAAGAAGACTGAATCGGTATGAGCGACAAAATTTGCCGTCGATGCAGGAAAGAGGGAAAAGCAAAGATTTATGTCGGAGCGGCAAAATTTGCCGACTCCGCATTTGAGTTTTGCTGCTTCTTGGTGTTTGGTCGGCAAATTTCGCCGTCTTTACATCAAAAGGTGAGGTGAAGTCTTAGCGGCGAATTTCGCCGTTGTTGCATTTGATGAAAAAGTTGCAGGTTTAAGTGTGAAGGCCGAGAAATTTGCCGACCAGACACTCGGCAAGGGTTACTTAGTATCCAGGTAGGCTCGGCGAAATCCGCCGACGTTACAAATAATGGCATGTAGCCAGGGTTTGGGGAAGGGAGTAGAAACCTAAGGGTTTCAGGGCGAAAACCTAAGGCAGCCCTAAGCGACAACACAATACGAAAACAACAGACCAAAAACAAAAACAAAAAACATAAAGAAAAACCAAAAACAAAAATCAAACACGAAGCGTATTTGATACACCGTGAAGGAGGAGAACGGACACGAAAAAGCAAGCTTACCCGTTCTAAGACTTGAGAACCCTACGTTCGACGGCGATGAATGCTGACCGATCTCTTCGAGGGCGCGATCCAGCAATGTGAGGAGAGGTCTGGAGGGTAGCTCGGGAGAGAAGACGAAGTGAAGAAATAACCATCGAAACACAATATATAACCCAAACACAAATGCTGAGCAAGTGGCACGAGTGGCCATTAATGGCACTGCGTGACCAAGATTCACAAAATCTCGCTCGAGCGAAGATTTCGGGCATCAGCGTACAGGAGGAAAAGAAAAAAAAATGTTATGGCGGCGTAATTCGCCGACTTCACATTCAAGCCAAAAGAACGCATGTAGTGGCAGCAAAATTCACCGCCTCTACATAAAAAATGAAAAGCATATGTAAAAGCGGCGAAATTCGCCGCCACTACACATGTCTGAAAAACAAGACAAATGGGACATGAAGGAGCGGCAAAATTCGCCGACCTTACATATGAAGTCAAAAAGAGATATGCAGGAGCGGCAAAATTTGCCGCTCTTGCATATCAAGATTTCAAATTCGACTAACTCTTAAAAATGACTTAAGTCAACATTTTAACCGATTTACGACTTGAATGTTCCTCGCAAATATCGAGAAACCTATTCATAGGGATGTCATAAACCAGCCTAGAATGTCAAAAGTCTTCGCGCGAGACGAAGAGAATCTTGTCTCGGTCCGCGAGCTTAGAGTGTAGATTCACGAAACGGACAAGTTTCGTGGGGGTTGTCTACAAAACCGAGCGTAGCTGATTTTGAGAACAATAAGAAGCTACAAGGATTGAAGCAAGGTAACAAGTCTGTTAAGGAGTATACAAAAGATTTTTATAAGATTACTATTAGGACAAGCCATGCATAGGCCAACAAGGAGAAGGTAGCATGTTACATTAATGGGTTGAGGCCAAGTATTCATGACGAGCTGAGCTTGGTTAGAATGACCACCATAAAAGATGCGTACTAGTTTTCCTTGAAGGTGGAAGAGAAGTTGAATAAAAGATTCGAAAGCAAGCAAAAGGGAAGAGGTCAAGTCAGAAGGACTAGTGGAAGCTCCTATGGAGGCCGAAATGAAGATCCAAATAAAATTGAAGAAGCTGACACCAGTCGAAATCAGAGAGGAGATAATGCATACCGCCCTCATGACCAGAACAATGGTGAGCAAAGATGAAGAGGAATAGTCTAAGCTGGGAAACGACCTGGAAGAGGAGGTTTTAGAGGAACATGTTTCCAATGTGGAGAAGAAGGACATCAAGCATACAAGTGTCCGCAACATCAAGGAGGGACAAATAGAAGCCCTGAAGGTAATGCACGAGTCGTACGTGTAGATGAAGATGCGCAGTCTGAGCATTTTGAAGATACTGAAAGGGGAGAGATCCTAGTTGTCAGAAGGACCTTGTTGAATTAGGAGAAAGAACCAAATCAAAGGAAGAGTTTATTTCACACAAGATGCAAGTGTGAAGGTAAGTGTTGTGATATTATTATTGACAGTGGAAGCACTGACAATCTTGTTTCAGAGGAGATGGTTAACAAACTGAAGTTGACAAGAAGAAAGCATCCACATCCATATCATATCACATGGTTGCAAAAGGACCATAGAGCTTTGGTCAATAAGTAGTGTTTAGTCAAGTTCAAGATTGGCGACTATCATGATGAGGTGTTATGTGACATCATACCGATGGATGCATGTCATATGTTATTGGGAAGGTCATGGCAGTATGATAGGTGCGCTGTCGATGATGGCCATGCAAACACATATTCCCTAACAAAGGATGGAGTTCATAATAAGTTAAAGCCCTTGAAGGAGGTGGAAGAAAAGGTATGCAGTACTACCCAAATTTGCTTGGTAGATGGTAGGAAATTTTTGGAGGGTATGAAGCATGAGCGTCATTGTTTTGCATTGATTCCTAAGATTAGTCAAGAGAAATATGAAGATGTACCAGCAGAAGTATGAGATTTGTTGGAAGAATTTCAGGATATTGTCTCTGATAATGTACCAGAAGGTTTACCACCGGTGAGGAAGATAAGTCACCAAATGGATTTCATACCAAGAGTTAGTTTGTCAAATAAGGCAGCCCACAGAATGACTCCCACAGAGAATGAAGAGCTGAACAGACAAGTCCACAAACTGTTAAAGAAGGGACTGATAAGGGAGAGCCTAAGTCCATGTGTGGTATTTATAGTACTAGCATCGAAGAAAGATGGAGAGTGGAGAATGTGTATAGATTCTCAGGCCATCAATAAGATCATGATCAAGTACATTTTTTCATTGCCAAGAATGGATGACATAATTGATTGTTTGAGTGGAGCCAAGTACTTCACGAAGATTGACCTGAAGAGTGGGTATCACCAGATCAACATCAGAGAAGGAGATGAATGGAAGACAACCTTTAAGACAAAGGAAGGTTTGTATGAGTGGTTAGTCATCCCATTTGGGCTAACCAATGCACCGAGCACATTCATGCAGCTCATGAACGAGGTATTGAAAGAATTTTGGGAAGTTTTGTTATTGTTTATTTAGATGGTATTTTGATTTTCAGTAAGACTTGGGATGAGCATTTGATGTATATTAGAAGAGTTTTAGAGAAGTTGAGGGAGGAGAAGTTGTTGATTATTTTGAAGAAATGTAGTTTTGCAAAGAAGGAGTTGGTATACCTGGGATTTGTTGTCTCAGAGGAAGGTCTTAAGATGGACCTAGAAAAAGTAAGGGCTATCATTGAATGGCCTATGCCAAGGGGTGCTACAGAGGTATGATCTTTTCATGGTTTGGCAAGTTTTTACAGAAAGTTTATCTAGAATTTTAGTAGCATTTGTGCACCCCTAACTAAGACAATGAGAGGGGATAGAAAAGAGTTTAGATGGACTACAGGAGCAAACAAGAGTTTTGATATATTGAAGCAGAAAGTCACATAGCAACTTGTATTGGCACTTCCAGATTTTAATAAGGTATTTCAAGTAAATTGTGATGCTAGTGGCAGTGTTATAGGAGCTATTTTGAGTCAAGAAAGTAACCCCATTGCCTATTTTAGTGAGAAGCTTAATGATGCTGAGAAAAGGTATTTTGTTTATGATCAGGAATTTTATACAATAGTTCAGGCTTTGAAGAAATGGAGACATTATTTTTTGCCAAAAGAATTTGTTTTATATATTGATCATCAGGCTTTGCAGTATCTTAATAGTCAAGGAAAGTTGAACCAGAGGCACTTAAAATGGGTTGAGTTTTTGCAGAGCTATACTTTTGTTTCGAAGCACAGGAGTGGGAAGTCCAACAGAGTTGTAGATGCCTTAAGCAGAAGGCAAAATTTGTTGACAGAAATGAAGATAGAGGTTGTTGGGTTTGATGAGCTCAAAATTTTGTATCAAGAAGATCCAGATTTTGCAGAGGCTTGGAAAGCTTGTTAAGAACCTCTTACTTTGGATAAGACAAAATGGTTGGATTTCATAATCCAAGATGGCATGTTGTTTAGGGGAAGCCAGTTGTGCATTTTGAGGAGTTCCATGAGAGAGAACCTGATTAAGGAGAAGCATAGTGGGGGATTAGATGGACACTTTGGTTGAGATAAGACCATTGCTATTGTTGGTGAGCATTATTATTGGCCACGGTTACAGAAGGATGTGAGAAAATTTGTGTAGAGTTGTAGAGTGTGTCAGATAGCAAAAGGACAAAGTTAGAATACGGTGCTATATCAGCCATTACATGTACCAAAGAAGCCACGTGATGATATTACTATGGATTTTGTTCTTGGTTTACCAAGGACATAGAGAGGACATGATTTTATTTTTGTGGTGGTAGACAGATTCTTGAAGATTGCACATTTTATTCCTTGTAAGAAGACTAATGATGATGTTCATATTGCAGAGTTATTTTTCAGAGAGGTGGTAAGACTACATGGTCTACCTAAGAGCATAGTTTTAGATCGAGATACCAAGTTTGTTGGTTATTTCTGGAGGACATTGTGGAAGAAGTTAAAGACAGATTTGAAGTTCAGTTCTGCACACCATCCATAGACTGATGGACAAACAGAAGTGGTGAATAGGAGTTTGGGTAACCTGCTATGATGCTTAGTAGGAGATAAGCCCAAGGGATGGGATTTGATTTTACCACAAGCAGAATTTGCTTACAACAATTTTGTAAATAGGAGTACTGGTAAATCACCATTCCAGATTGTATATGGAAATAGTCCAAGAAATGCTTCAGAGTTAAGGAAGCTAGACAAGGGAGAAAAGACAAGTGCTGAAGCTGAAGACTTTTTAGAACATCTGAAGAATTTACATGAAGAGGTGAGAAAACACATTAATAAGATGAATATTCAGTACAAGGCTACGACAAATCAGAAGAGGAGATATAAGGAATTTTAGGTAGGAGATGAAGTCATGGTTCACTTGAGAAAAGAAAGGTTTCCAGTTGGAACATATAATAAGTTAAAAATGAAGAAGTTTGGACCATGCATAATTTTGAAGAAGGATCACTCAGGAAATGCATATGAGGTAGAGCTACTGAGTGGGATCAACATTTCCCCTATTTTCAACATTGTTGATTTATCAGAATATCATGAAGGCGGAACAGAAGACGGACCAACAAAAGGACCGTGGAGTATTTCGGCATCTATTTCAAAGGAGTAGATAAAAGAGATCTTGGATAGCTGTGTGGGAAGGAGTAATCGGAATAGGCAATATGAAGAATATTTGATGAAGTGGAAAGGAAGGCCTATTGAAGATTCTTCCTGGTTATTTAAGGCAGAAGTGGACCATTTGGGGTTTTTCTCAAACACTTGAGATGTGACAAGGTCACTTCTCAAAATTACCCTGGGTGTCTGATGCATAAGCATCCAGTGGTGTAGGGGCAATCTTGCATCACCCAAAAAAAGATGATGTTTCAAAATTGTTTATGTTGTTTCCATTTTTTTCAAAATTATAATTTCTGGTTCCATAATCGCTTGAATAATGATGTAGAACTTTCAGTTTTTCCAGACTGCTAAAAATAGAAAACTGTCATTATAGGAAAGTTTGTATTTGGGCACAGATTGAAGCAAAAATTTATAGGAAGCTTCATAAATGAAAAATAAGACCTTTGGCAAAGGAATCACACAAATATCATTTGTGAGCTGAAAGATATTAAAGTTTTTGTTTCTCAAAAAATGTCTGAAAATTATTCAAATTCAAGTTTGAGGCACTAAATGGTCTCGTACAGGTTTGAAAATGGCCAAAACTAGCAAAGCAAGTTCTTAGTGCATAGAGCACTCCATGATCTTTCCAGTGCTTCAAACGACGTGTCAATCGGACACCTGGATCAAAAGTTATGGCTCCCGAAAGTTGACCTATTTTTGGAGGGAGAAGCAAAATTTGAAATTTGGCTGTTGGCTGCCAAAAGGGGCTATTTATGACCATTTTTGGGAACCCTTGGGGGTAGTGGAGATAAGGGGGCAAGTGTAGAATCAAGAAAAGGTGGGAAAATAGAAACCCTAGCTGATTTGGGGTTGCAGAAGGTAGAATATTCCAGAGCCTCGTGATGGGTAGCAGCCTGTGGAGGATTGATTTCTCTGATTGTATTTGAGCTTCTGTAATGTAATGGGTTGTCAAAATCAATAAAGAACATTCATATTTTTTGTGTGCAATTTCTATTGTTTTGTGTTTTGCGATTTACCCCCTTCATCATAAAAGCAAGCACATGTTTAGTGGCTTGGTTGGTTGTCAATTGTATTGAGCTCTCCTGTAGAGTGCATATGTGAAGCATAGCATGGGATGTGTGGTTGCATGGTTACCCACTTGAATATATACATGGAAGATGCATTAGAGGAGCATGATGTTTCATAAGTATTCATGGAGGCTCTGCAAGTATATTGTAATGTTTTATTTGTTGAATAATACATTAAGTTTGGTTGCTTTTGAAGGTTGAGTTTTTTTCCCTCATGAGGGTTTTCCCAAGGTACATCTCTTGTAACGAAAGGAAATTTATAGCCATAATAAACCATTTCCACATAATCTCAGGAGAGAAAAATAGGTAAACAATTCTTTAGAATCCATAAGATAAAAGAATAGACAAACATACCATCAATATAACACCAGATGTACCCTAGGAAAACCCTCACGAGGGAAAAAAAACTAGCCTCCAAAAGTACTCACACACTCAATGTATTATCTCCATGAACAAGATTACAATATATCTACAGAGTCTCCATGCAAGGCCTCTAAAGAATCAATAACTCTAGTTGTACTCTCCATGTGAACAAGCAAATGATAATCATGTAACCACACATCCAAATCCATGCTTCCTCTCCTCACATATGTAACCTACAAGAGATGCTCAATTCAACCTTACCAATAGCCAAAGGTTATGCAAGCCAACCTCAACAATTACTTATGTTCTTGTTTTTGTAAAGAACAACTTACACAAAACCACCAAGTGGTATTACACAAACCATGTACCTCTAAACCATGACTCCCTCATTTATGTTTTCGTACTGAGTTTTTCCTTTTGATACCAAGTTTTTTCAATACTAAATATTTTCCCAATGTGCTGACCCACATTAAATATTTATCCCAATGTTACATACAACATGCAAGTGGCCCCAAGAATGTCTAACCCATGTGATATCCACATCTCTAAGATGCACCATGATTAAATATTATATTTTACATTAAAAGCATTATGTAAGGTGTACAACGCACCTTTCCTAGCATTCCCCACTTGTTGTATACATTGCATAAGGGGTCAAAAGAAAACTCAATCATCAAGGGAATAATCACTAGAGCTAACATGCACAATCAAACATCCAAGTACTCCATGTGCTCTATTAAGATAGCTAAAATAATAACCGAGGTGACCACCATATCAAACATGAATCCTCTCATTCTCCATCATGCCAATGCACAAAAGATAAGATCCAATCCAAAAGAGATTCCACACTAACTATCATATAGAAGAATGAATCCCACCTCAACTCAATATCCAAACATAAAAACCAAATCTAATGGTAACAATTAGGCCTGATTAGCGTCAAATAATTAATCACCATAGTTGGAATAGTAACCACAACTAGTTTCTACATTTGCAACCAACTAACCATTCCTTAAAACCAAGGTATACTCATCATCATAGGTAGACCTTATGCCATCAACATATCCAACCCAATACATGATCACAAGTCCCTATATATACACTATCCTGCATAAAGAAGTCCTCCAAGGTCACAACACATAAACATCTGATAAAAAAGACCTCATGACCCTCAACATCGTAGTATAATGATAACATCCAACAAAGCACACATATACAACTTGGAACTCCCATTGCATGGGTAATTTCAAATATAAAATAAATCAATAAATCTAAAAGGCCACCAATAGCACTCATATAAAATGTGTAGCAAATGTCATCAATATCATCTAATACCAAGGAACATCCACAATGATATGCAAACTTGCACACTAAATTGTTGCAACACAACTCTCTCACCACTACTTTACATAGCTCTCCCAAGTTCTCAACATCATAAGAGAGAGATTAAAGATCCTCCATATTGTTACTAAAAATAATACAGTATAATAACAATAAATAACCACAAACATAGTGATCACAATGGGTCCACACAAACCTCAATTGTAATGTCACATGAGCACGAACCTCACAGAAGAAACACAAGACCAACAAGAGATAAAACATATAAATCAAAACCATGTAGCATGTCCCTCTACCAACACTCCTAAGTGCTCAAGCTATGACAAGTAAGATCTCCTTCATAAAATCCCAAATAGAAAAGCCTTATCAACATCCAACTGTTCAACTCAAAGATCAAACATATATTGTGAGTTAATAGACCAACCAAGATGTAACCTCTCAAACCAAAAGATCCATTCTCAAAACTAAGGGAATAATCCCAAAACCATCCTCTACACTCCTCAAATAAGCCATCCAGAACTAACATTCCTAACTCAAGGCTCATTCCCATGAGAAGACAAAGGAAAAATAGCCCATGCCGAGCAATCTTCAAATAAGCCCTCCAGAACTAACATCCATAGCTCAAGACTCATTCCCATGAGAAAATAGATCATAAAACAAAAATCATCTAAAAATAAGGTGGTCTATATCTATCAGATGATTCATCATCGAGAGGACCAAGAGTGGCGAATGAGATTGCTCCTTCAGGATACACCAAGCCACAATGACTCTCTCTAAGAACAAACTCCTCAACAAGTCCATGTTGAAATCACATCCAACCCAGGTGTAGGATCCTCAGTATTCCTATTGAAACCTCATCAAAGAGTGATTGTCTCAACACATGATCTCCAAGAACAATAGATATATAGTCTCACACAAATTTGATATAGGTGCACAATCAATCATCTCATCCCAATCAAACTCAAGTGTAAAATGCAATAACTAGAAGCTCCAAGGCAAAATGATCACTGTACTTAATACTAGAGACTATCACAAATCACCACCAAAGCTTCAACTACATGATTAGAACATAAACTAGGAACTCTCCATGACATTGTGATCTACATCTCCTAAAAATATCATGTCCCAAATGGACATATTTTCTCCTAAGAGCACTTGTATTATGCCAACACTCTAATGCATAATTAAGAGTCCACCATGGAACAATAACCATCTATCTTGTAAACAAGGATCATTTGTCAAGCTAACAAAACATAACCAACACCTCAACCAAATACTTTAGAGGAGTCCTCCAAGGTTTGAAGATGTCAATATCTCCAAATCACTTGAAAATAGCCATCTCTTGTCAATAGAACTCAAGATGTCAAAGAATTGTCACTACATACAAGAAACATGATCCAAGAGCTCCTCCATGACACCAACAACCATGGCAGAATATCATCCATCACCAAGTAATGAATCCACAACACTACCAAAGCTCCCACTAGACTATGATACTGAGCTACACATGGAATCATGATAACCATTTCCTAAATGAAGATCACCCATGGTCCACACACACTCAACTATAACACCAACAACTATAGAGGATAAAGTAGAACTAAGATCTCCAAACCAAGAAGATAGACCACCACCTATAATGAAGAATTTATCTAACACCACTAATAATGCATCCACATAACAACCACATTGTGCCAAAGCTCCAAGTGTACAAAGAATCTCCATGACACCACAATCACCACCTAATGTACCTGCATAAACAACCTACAAGGAAGCTAAGGTAGCGGAACAACTTCCTACACTAATCTTGAGGGGATGAATATGAAGAACTTTTCAAATCTTTACAATAGTTACAGAAATAAACACAAATAGCAATCATACCATAACACAATATTTACATGGGGAAACCCTCTCGGGAGAAAAACCCCATAGTCCAAAGCCACCCAATATATTATTCAGGAATCAAGAAGATTACAATATACTTGTAGAGCAAGATTTCACATGAGTATAACCAACCAGAGATCCAAAGGCAACTCAACATCTATAAGACTCTTACACACAACCTCCATCTCAAGCTCCAAATATATAGGAGATACAATACTATAAACAATCAACGGTAATTACAAAACCATGAGCCAAAATCCACGCAAAAGTGGCACCCAAATGATCTCCAATCAAAGATGCCTTGTGATTTGCCAAATCACACACCAACATGTGTAACTGTCCCCTTTACAACTCTTTTAAGTGTGAAACACGTTTTCACATTTCCCAAAACAAGAGGTCCAACTTCTAGAGGTCATAACTTTTGATCTAGGTGTCTGATTGATGAACCGTTTGATGTGTCAGAAACCTCGTGGAGATATCTATCAAGCTATAACCTATTTTTATGGTTATGACCACTTTCAGGGAATTTAGGGACTTCTAAGTGCCTCAAATATAGGTTCAAAACATTTTCTATGAGTTTCAAAAAATAAAAACTTTAATATCTTGCAATCTAGGTATGATCTTAAGTCAAAACTCACCCGAGATGTTTACTTGACAGTTCCGCACCTTTTGGGAAAATTTTAGGTCCATTCGAGCTCAAATGTAGAGTTACTAAAAATAGTAAGCCCTGCCTTATTTAGCCCATTTTGGAACTTTAAAAGTTCTAAATAATTCTTCAAGATAAAGGGTATTCGAAAATACCAAAACTGGGAAGAATAATAACCTTTTGTATTTTCAAGGTTGAGACACCTTTCCTAACATTCTCCCACTTGTTGAACACCTTGCAAGAGAAACAAGCATGAGTAGCTACCATATACTCAACTTTAGTAGTGGATAAAGCAACCACAACTTGTCACTCACTCATCCAACTAATTACACCACCAAATAAAGTAAATACATAAGCACTGGTGGATTGTCTTGTATCAACATCACCTACCCAACCTAAATCCACATAACCATGAATATCAAGGGAATGCATGTCTCCTATCAAATTAACATGATAACACAAGGAATACTTTGAGGTACCCCGCAAATATCTGAAGACTCTTTTAAATGCATCCCAATGAACTCTACCAAAATTAGACATATATCTGGTAAGAACTCCCACTACTTGGGCACTGTCTGGTCTAGTACAGACCATAACATACATCAAACTTTCGACTGCACTCCGGTAAGGCACTTTGCTTATGTCTTCCATCTCTGATGTAAATGTTGGACATTGTGAAGAAGATAACTTTGTCCTAACTATAAAAGGAACACATAATGGTCTACAATCCTGCATGTTAAATCTCTATAAAACTAAATTGACATACTTACTCTAGCCAAGCCATATTTGTTGTTCATTCTATCTCTTCTTATTTATATCCCAACAATGTGTTTAGATGCACCAAGATCTTTCATTTCAAATTTAGCTACAAGTTGGGACTTTAGTTCTAAAATCATTCATTTCCCTTTACCAATAAATAACATATCATCAACATATAATGCAATAAACAGGAAATGATCACCATCAGATTTATAATAAACACGATGATTGGATTTAGAACACTCAAATCCCAAACTCAACACATATATATCAAATTTCTAGTACCACATCCTAGGACTTTGTTTAAGGCCATACAAAGATTTCTTCAATTTACAAACCAGATTACTTTTACCTTTCACCATGTAATGCTCTGGATGTATCATATAAATATCCTTCTCCACATCACCATGAAGGAATGTCATTTTTATATCCATTTGCTCAACCTCTAGATCATAAGCAGCAACAATAGAAAGCAAGAATCTAATGGATGTCATTTTTGCAACAGGACAAAAATATCTCACTGTAATCAACACCCTCAACCTAAGAGTAACCTTTTGCAACCAACCATGATTTATACTTTTCAATACCTCCATCTGAACCAATCTTTTTCCTGAACACCCATTTGCAACCAACATATTTTTATCCTTCAGGCAATGGTACCAAGTTTCATGTATCATTCTTTTTCAAATCTACCATTTCTTCATCCATATCAATCTTTCAGGACTCTGCTTCATTCATACCTAATGCCTCTTCTACAGATCTAGGTTCATCTATGTTAGTATTCAAATAAAAAATACATCTCCAGTCATCAAGTGAATACCTTTCAGGTGGTTGTCTATGCCTTGTAGACCTTTGAACAAGTTGAGTTGGAGGTTCTTCCTCCTCTTCTGAAGATTCTGAACTAGACGAGCTCTCCACAACTTCTTCTCTATCTAGGGGCCTCGATTCAACTTTCTCAGGTGTAGAAAGGAGTTTAATCACATCTTTTTGTTCACTTTATTTTGGTTGCAATGTAATAGAAGAAGGCTTAGTTTCTCTAAAAATAACACTTCTACTATATATTACCTTCTGTGCAATAGGGTCCCAAAGCTTGTATCCTTTAGCACCATAACTATACCCAATGAAGATACATTTCACAGCTTTGTTCTCCAACTTTGTTCACTTCTCCTTTGGCACATGTGCATATACCTCACAACCAAAAAATCTATGATGTTTTAGTGAAGGCTTGTACCACGACCACGCCCCCATAGGCATTTTATCAACAAGAGCTGATGTAGAAGACCTGTTAATCAGGTAGCAAGTAATGGCAACAACTTCAGTCCAAAACCTTTGTTTTAGACCAGCACCACTAAGCATACTCCTAGCCTTCTCTATCAGTGTCTTGTTCATTCTTTCTACAACTCCATTCTACTGTGGACAATACGAAGTTGTCTTTTGTCTCTGAATGCTACAACCTTTATAGAATCTATCAAAATCATTAGAGAAAAAATCACCGCCATTGTCAGTCCTCAAACATTTTATTTTCTTTCAAGTCTGCAACTCAACCCTTGCTTTAAATTCTTTAAATCGACTAAAAACTTCATATTTACTCTTTAGAAAATATACCCATCTCCTTCTGGTATAATCATCAATAAATAAAACATAATATGTGGAATTTCTAATAGAAGGAACATCTATAGGAGCAAACACATCAGAATGAATAAGATCCAATACACCACATGATTTATGAGAACTCAAGTAAAACTAAACGTGGTTTTGTTTACCATAAATGTAATGCTCACAGAAATCAAAATCAAGATTAGAATCAGTCGACCCTTCAATAAAGTTTTTATTTTTCAAGGTCCTTAGACCTTTTTCTCCTATGTGGCCTAACTTCTAGTGCCATAACATAGTCTTCTTTGCAGGCAATTTTAATTCAAAAAAAAGAGCACCCTTAGGTACCCACAAGCCATGACCATCCACTAAAAATGAAACCCTCTCCTTTTCCAATGAAGTAGTCATGGATGTACTATTTCACTCAACAATGCATGCATCGATCTTATATAGTGTGCCAAGTCTGACACCTCTAGCGATCACCATAGCACCTCTAACCATCTTCCATCCTGTATTAGAAAAGACTACCTACACACCCGCATCTATTAGTTTGCTCATAGATAATAAATTTTGTGTTAATCCAGGGATATGCAACACACCATTAATCCTTTTTTTCTACCATCAAGAAATATGATTTTAACTTTACCACGACCAACAATATTTAAATAAGATTCATCACCCAAGTACACCTTACCTCCATCAAATTCTTCATATTTAGAAAATCAATCTCTATTAGTGGTCATATGGAAAGATGCACCCGAGTCAATTAACCATTCATCATCACCTGCATGAGTGGCCAAAGCTGCAATGACCGCATCACCATCTTCCTTCTCAGACTCAGAATCATAATCAAATTTCTTCTTTTTCTTCTTCTTTTCTTCTTTACACTCCTTATGGAAGTGTCCAGGCTTATCGCAATTCCAACAAATAACTTTTGACTTTCTAGGAGATTTGGATCTCCCCTTGGACTTGGATTTGTCACACTTCTCACTTTTCTTGCCTTTTTCTTTAGGTCTTCCACGAACACATAAGGATTCTTTGGCACTGATGGATACCTTCCTCCTCATTTCTTCAGAAAGCAAAGAACCCATGACATCTTCAACTTTTAAGATAATAGAAGTACTCTCGATCGCCATAAGAGAATCCCATGAATCAGACAAAGAACAAAATAGGATCTGACATCTCTCCTCGTCATCTATTTTTACACCAACTGATACCAATTGATCCACCAACATATTGAATGCTTCCAGGTGGTCTGAAATTCGTCCATCCTCTTCCATTCTCAAGGAATACAATTTCTTCCTCAAGAAAATCTTGTTCACTAAAGATTTGGCTTGATATATTTCATCGAATTTCTTCCATAGTTTCTTTGCAGAGGGCTCTTCATGGACATTGATTAAAACAAAGTCTATCAGGGACAATTTGATTAGACCCTTGGCTTTATGGTCCATAACATCATATTTAGTAGCCAAAGTACCATCCGTGGGCCTTGAAACTCTCTCATCAATAGCATCCCACAGATCTTGGTCAATTAATAGATCCTCCATCTTTAGCTTCCACATCTCGAAATTATTACCAGAAAAAATTTCTACCTCTGTTCTCCCTAATGTGCTCGCCATCTAAAAATCCCTGCAACAAGATCACAAAGTATCTTTTGCACAAGCTTCCACTCAAAACTGGATTAGTTCAAAAAACTGAACAACCCACAACTAAAAACAAAGGTGAACAAGCTTTGATACCACTTGCAAGGAAGCTAAGGTAGCGGAACAACTTCCTACACTAATCTTAAGGGAAGGGATATGCAAAACTTTTTAGATCTTTACGACTGTTATAGAAATAAGGACAAATAGCAATCATACCATAACACAATAATTACGTGAGGAAACCCTTTTGGGAGAAAAACCCCACACTCCAAAGCCGCCCAATATATTATTTAGGAATCAAGAAGATTACAATATACTTGTAGAGCAATCTTTCATAGGAGTATAACCAACCAGAGATCTGAAGGCAACTCAACATCTATGAGACTCTTACACACAATCTCCATCTCAAGCTCCTGATATACAGGAGATACAATACAGTAAACCGTTAATGGTAATTACAAAACCATAAGCCAAAAACCACCCAAAAGTAGCACCCAAATTATCTCCAATCAAAGATGCCTTGTGATGTGTTAAATCACACACCAACATGTGTAACTCTCGCCTTTATAGCTCCTTTAAGTGTCAAACATGTTTTCACATTTCCCATTGAAACAAGAGGTCCAACTTTCAGGGGTCATAACTTTTGATCTGGGTGTCTGATTGACGAACCGTTTGATGCGTCAGAAATCTCGTGAAGAGATTTATCAAGATATAACTTGCTTCACCAGTTACAACAAATTTTAGGGTGTTTAGGGACCTCTGAGTACCTCAAATATGAGTTTGAAACTTTTTCCAAGAGTTTCAAAAAATAGAAACTTTAATATCTTGCAATCCAGGTATGATCTTGAGTCAAAACTCACCCAAGATGTTTACTTGATAGTTCTGCACCTTTTGAGAAAAAAATGGGTCCATTCAAGCTCAAATGTAGAGTTACTAAAAATAGTAAGCCCTGCCAGTTTTAGCCCCTTTTGAAACTTTGGAAGTTCTAAACCACTATTCAAGAAAATGGGTATTCGAAAAGACCAAAAATGGGAAGAATAGTGACCTTTTGTAGTTGCAAGGTTGAGGCACCTTTCCTAACACAACCATGTCATGCCAAATATCCAAGTGTACAAGGAACCTCAATGACACCATGATCACAACCTAATGTACCTATGTCAAACTCTCATCGAGTATCACATGTTTGTATAATATAGTCAGCAACCATAGGTCCCACAACATAATTGTATCAAGTAACACCATCTCTTTGCCTCACAATGGACCAATTTAATGAACTCAGTGACCAAACTAGACAACCAAATAGATTGTGCATCCACACTAAAATATGTAGGGTAAGATAACCCACATGTGAGTTATCTATGTAACCTATAAGTTTAGACAACCTACAAAACTACACAACTCATAGATTTCGCAATGCAATATGTTGGCGTTTCAATTCGTACCTTTGGAATGTGAGTTGGAAATGGACAGCTATGCACAGATAAACTACTCTCCTATTAGAAGGGGGAGTTCCCTTTTTGTTGATGTTCGCTGAAAAGATAAATAAAACAAATTTTGCCTATCTTCTTTTTGATTCTCAGCTGCGAGCACAAGGTTATAAAACTCTAAACGCTGCAGAAGAGGTTTTTTCTTTTTTTAAAACTTCTACTATAACTAAGCATAAACTAATGACGCTTTTAATCTCCTAAGTAAATTCAGAGCGAAGGGGATTAAAAGTGGATGAGAAATGATTGTTTTAACACAAAAACTTAAGCAATTTTCTCCCAGATTTACATCACAAGACTCAGTACTTTAATGATGAAATATGAAATAAAAGTTACAAAAGCCACACATCTGACGATGAAACTTGATGATTTGAGATAGAATATCAGAGAAAAATAGGCATGAGACTTCTATTCAATATCACAAAGTTGATACAACTCCAGGACAACAATACTGTAGCAAAAAACAGGCATACAACAAGCGATCAAACACCGGAGAACAGGTTACACAGAGAGAACAAGCACTTTCAATAACAATTATGCAGGCTAGAATAGGCACAGCAACATATGTTATCTTCAACACCATTTCCTTACAATGAACACAGAGTGAACAAACACTTGGAATAACAAGGTTTGCAGGCTAGAATAGGCACAACAAATTTGTTATCACAAAAGTCAATCCTTTACAATGGACAAGGCTGCCCTTATACTAAAATCAAAGGAGTAGGGAACCCTAAAATCTCCTTGATTTACCCTAACTAACTTGCCAACTTGCAAGCTTTATTTCTATTCTAAGACAAGGATTACAACTAACAAATGCTTTAAAGCAAAGTGCTTTAAAACAAAGAAAATTCCAACTATTACAAAGTCATTTATTTCTAAATAAAGAATGGATGAGCTTTAGATGAAAGCAAATGCTTTAAAACAAAAAGCATCTGATTTAAAGCTACTTTCTTTTGAGTCACATTCTCATCTAAATTCTTGCTTTATGGTGATGTCATCCATTGATATTTTGTTTGATTGATTTCTTATAAAAAGTAGATTCTGAGCGAAAAAAGCTGGCACATGGGTTTTGTAGACAATCCCATTCTGAAGCAACCCAGATCATCAGATTTTAAAAAAGCGGAGACTTTCCTGAAAATGCAGCAAAAAAGTAGATTTTAAAAAAAAATCAAAATTCCCAATCTTCAAGAGGATGAAATTCTGGATGGACCCATCCTGATGAAAACTGAAAAAGCCCCGGTCTAATTTCTGAAAAATGATCCCCTAGAAAAAAGGACCCTGAAAAAGCATGCCTCCTTGCTTCCTCAACCCAAAACTATGAAGAACGCTGAAAAAACACTTCATTCGAGCCTTCAAATCTTCATGGAAAGAAAAATATGTCTTCTTCCTCTGGATGCAAACTGCAAAAGTAATGAATGATGGAGACCAAAAGCTTGTCTTTATAAAGCTTTAGGGTGAAAAAGCAACTTTCTTTGTGAAAGAATAAAACTTGGATCTTATCCATGAAGAAAGCAACTTTTCAAGCACAAATCCAATTGGATGTATTCGAATAGGAAGAATCCCTATTTTGTAGCTGCCTATGGCTTCATGTGTAAGATGATGAAAAATATCTTCTTTTGATGATGTCATCGAACACGCGAGTTGACATAAGTGTTAGCCAATTTTTCTTCATTTTTGACACTTCTGCACTCATTTTGACTCAAGTATGGCCTGTCTCTGACTTCAATAAGATGGATAAATGTCACCGTTGACTGAAAAAGCTGAATGATCCTGACATTTTGGAGACTTGTCAACTGAGATTCTATCCCTAGCCTCCAATTGACGATCTGGCATCGTTCAACTACAAATCTGACCTCTTGAATCGGCCACCGAGCAAAGATCAAGAAATAACTGTCAAAAATCACTGGCAGATCAAGAAAAATTCTATCTCTGGTGAAGTTGGGTGCCCCAAGCCTCCTGGGGCGCTTGACTTCTCATGCCTTACCCATTTTTTTAAATTTTGCAACTTCAATTTTTCAATTTGTGTGCACGTTCTGGTGACTGATGACCCCTGTTTGGCTGTCAATTTCTATCTGCTGGGACAAAACTGAGTTTGATGATCTAGTAAATAGGTAGCCCTGATGAAAACTAAGCTGATTGTACTCTCTATTTGCCGCGGGAAACGTGCTAAACTGACCTGCTCTGAACCAGACTAGGCTGACGGAGGGAGATTCACATTTTCTAAAAAAACTCAGAAATAAACTAACTCTGGCGAGTTTGGGCGCCCCAAGTCACCTGGGGCACCTATCTTTCAATGCCTTAGAAAATTTTTAAAAATTTCAAATTTTATGCCATTTCTCATTTTCTGTGCTGACAGCCTCTATTTGATTTTCATTTTCGGTTGTCTAGATGACTGCTCAGGCGGGACAGAGGATGATCTGAGTAGCCTGAACATATATGTGATGAAATCCCATCTTTGACTGAGTTTGACCAACTGGAAACAGGCTAATGGAAGCATTTTTTACATTTCTCAAAAAACGTAAAAAAAAATCTAACACTGGAGAGGTTGGGCATCCCAAGTCACCTGGGGCACCTGGTTTCTTCATACTTAACCATTTTTCTAATTTTCCAACTCTCATTGGCAACTTGTTCCGTTTTGCGTCTCGACCGCTGCTTCCTGATGTCAATTTCGATGATTCGTCGATCAACTGCTAATGAATGGTGAATGAACTGCATAGCCTGGGTACATCTAACAAATTTTCTAGCTTTTCAGGATCTGATGATCAAAACAACTACTTTTATGCCCACCAGAACTGATCGACGGACACAATTCTTGCATTTTCTCGAAAAATGCATAAAATTTCTAACACTGGTGGGACTAGGCGCCCCAAGTCACTTGGAGTGCCTGACTTCTCCAGACTTAGTCAAATTTTGTGATTTCCAGACTTTCATCTCACCTCAGATTCATCCTGCTCCGTTTTGCGTGCTTCGTCGAGTCCATGACTGTTCTTTGGTTCTGCATCGTTGGAACAACATTGAAAACATGAAGACAAGCTCTGGCCGATGAACTTCCTCTTGACGACTTCAGAGCTCATGCTTTGCCTTCCGAAAAAGTAGAAATGACCCAGTAGAGAAAATTTGACCGTTTGCACACTCCATCTGGACCACGCTGATCGTGAAGCAAAATTGACCAATGAGAATCAAGCGCGACACCTAAGTCAGAGATTCTATTTTTAGAAAGTTTTACCATCATCCATGTTGGTGCCTACCTAGGGTTAGGGTTTCGAGCATTTGCATCCACCGGCATTTTAATTTAAACCCAAAAAATTCCTAAGTTCTTCAGCCTTCAGAGTTGTATGTATGTATCTTTGTATATGGCCGCTTGTATGTGTCTTTGTATGTACAAGTGCAAATGTACATTGGCGGACCCGAAAAATAAGTCAAATTGGCTTCAGAAATGGTGAAAAAATTAGTTGTATGCATCGTTGTATGCATAAAGGCTTGTATGTGATATTCGGGTGCAATTCCGGGTGTGCAAAAGTGGATGTACATGGTAGATTCCTAGAACATTCTGTGGTTGTATCAAAATAATTGTATGTATGTGTTGTTGTATATTCGATATACAACGGGTGATATACAATAGCCGGACGTCAAAGAAGATTCAAATCTGGTTGATTGGTGGTTGGGCCCACAGGTGAACAATGGAGGGATTGTATGTATGTGACTTTTGCATATGACATACAAAGCGGAATGTACAATCCTAGATTTCAAATATTATTAAATCGGGCCTGGCAGGTGCATACAAGTGCAGAGTTGAAAAGTCAAAGCGATTTCCTTTGTATCTTGCATTGTATGTATTTGCGACATGCAACTGCATATACAAGTGAATGTACAAGTAGGCATGTACAAAGGCGGACGCGGCCAGTGAATTAACTACATTTGTGAAATGGGTGAAGTTCGCCATTGTATATTGGGATTGTATGTTCCCGATATACAATCAGACATACAAGTGAAGATACAATGAAATATGCAAGGCGGGAGCAGTCAAAGTCAACAGTCGTCAAAAGAATGGTGGGTCCGCACAATTGTAAGTCCCGGATTGTATGTATGTGGTATATACAATGCAAAATACAAAGCGCACATACAATCCCGGACATGAAGGAAAGTTTGTTGTGGCGGATAAGTGGTTGGGGTCCGCGGGTTGTATGTTGCACATTGTATGTGCGATATACAATGTGAGATGCAAAGGTGTAGATACAACGCCGGATTTCAATGTTTTTCCAATCTGATTGATAAAAGTGATGAAGTCTGTGGTTGTATGTATATTGCATTTGCACAATGTGATATACAAGGTGATATACAAAGGAGTTAGATACAAGGCTTGGACTCGATGGTAATTTCAAATTTTGTTTACAAAAGATTTGGGGTCCGCCCTTGTATGTTGGTGATTGTATGTATATACAATTGTGTATACAACCACATGTGCAAAAGAGAAGATACATTTTCTCACCGATGGAGATGCAAAGGCATAGCGATAGAGATCCAATTAAATGTTGCCACATGTCCGAGAGCAGTTGTATGTATGTGCGATTGCATATATGAAAAAGGTTTGAATATACAGAGGGCGAAAAGGTAAAAATGTATTGTTCACACTGCGAAAAGTCAAAAAGGGAGAAAAGTTGCCTGCGTGGCACATTTTAATTGGCCAACGACTTTTCAGCATGATTTGAAGCCATAGATCTCGGCAGGAAGAAAGAATCGACGACCTATTTCAAATTTTCAAAACAGGAGGGTTTTCCTATGCATTCGCAGCTGCATTCCAGGCGGGAAAAATTCTTGAACACGCAAATTGTTGCGTTTCTAGAAGCCGCGGGTAGGTTGGCTATTAATGGCAAATTTGCAGAGGCATGGTCGATGAATGACGAGCCACCTACCATTTTTAAGGCAAAATTTCTAGTCGGCTGCACATTCCCTGATTTAACCTCCTTTTCCTTCTTCTTCTGCCTTCTACATTGAATGTTTTGGGTGCCATTTTGATGGTGCAATGTATCTGGCAGCATTTTGAAAGACCATGTAATTAATTGTTGAGTACACGTTTTGGGTATATCAGAACCGTGTTACTCATTTTTCTGGGGGTGGAAGACTTGGGCAATTTTTTGGAGGAGATAACGAAAACATAGCTTTTCTGGGTTGTTCTGTCTCATTTTGTGAGTTTATGAGTTGCATTTGAATGCATGTTGCATACATGTTCAGTTTCATGTCATTTTTATATGAAAAATGCTTTATGGCATGTGTTTAGCTATTTGTCTCCATGGCTGTATGCATCCCTTCTTTTGAATCTAGTTGCTAAGGGTTACTAAGATTCTTAACTTCTGACCTCCATTCAAGGAGTGGATTAAACTATTTTAGATTAAGTATGAAGAAGATTGTATGACAGCAGGGATGTTTGTAAGTAGAGATAGCTAAATACTCACTCTTGGGTGGTGTTTGTAAGGCAAGCACCAATCTAACCCCTTGAAACTTGAATCTCTGTTGAGTTTGTGCAAATCATTCACATGTGTATGTCTAGTTGACTCCTTACCCTGAGATAGGCACCGGTCTGCCCTGGTGTAGTAGTTATGATCCAAAACCCCTTGTCTTGCATCCAAAACATAAATACAAATCATTTCAAAACTTCAAACCTGTTAGTTTGTAGGATTAGAAATAGGACCCCTGCATACTCTCATCCTCAACCAGTTAGATACATCCAAGAGCATTGCCAAACTTGTGATTTATCATGCAAATCTTGGTCCAAACATGAGAGTATTCTGCCTGTTGTTGTAAAGCTAAATCTTTTGTCATTGGGCAAGTCAAGGTTAAATCTTTAGCTATAGGGATACCCCCCCTTGGTGCGGCAGAACCAGAAGTGAAGGGGAGGTAGCTCACGCAACCTCCTATATTTGTTGGCCGAATTTGCCTGTGCATTGGAAATGGCAAACCCTTTGCTGATTCAGAAGAAATTCCCAACAATCCATATCTCAAGAAACCCAGAAAACCTAATTTGACGTCTATTTTTAGAAACTTTCTAAAAATAGAAATTCCTATTTTTAGAAAAAAAAATTGACTTTTTGACGAAAAATTTTCTAGACTTGTTCAAACAGCCTTAATGAGGCAAAAATTTTGATTAGGTACAACAATTGGCTTTGTCTGGGGACCATGTCGGATACTTACGGCATAAGAGAACCAAGAATCTCTGGACTCTAAAGCTTGGACCAGTGCCTTATCCATTGGGCAATAGAGTCAGGTCACTTTCCTAATCACCTAGAACAAGACTTTTTCCTGCATCACCCAAAATCGGACTTCCTAAAATCACCTAAAAAGTTGGAACTTTCCAGAACACAAAGAACACAACTGTCACATTACGAAAAAGGGAAAAACATTACGAAATAACGATCACATTACAGAAAGGGGAAACACATTACGAGAACAGAAAGGTGTTCACACAAACGCTCTTTTTTCTGGGTGAGGATGAGATGAAATTAAGACTATCACATAAAACCATCAATCGACTCAGAAAAGTAAGAACCATCTCTCTTTAGTTGTGAAGATTGTCTTGGTAGCACAAAACTTTTCTTTCTTTGCAACATCTCCTCAAAGAGCCACGGTTCAGGAGGGTATTCACGTTCAGGCCACGAGAAGTTCATGAGGAACTGGTTGATATGCCAGAGATCAGGTTGATCAACTTCTTCTAAAGCAAGCAACCTCTGTAATAGATGAAGGTACAAAACCTCCTTTTGAAGATATGTAGGAATGTCGTGTGGCCAAAGTATGCTTGTGGGAATGGTAGTCACCACATATAGAACTTGACTTTCATTTATATCTTGAACACATGCAACTTTGAACTCAGTCAATGTATCATCTTCTGGAAAAGGTCTAAGCTGCTCATACACAACTCTCATTTCTGATTCTTGGCTTATTGGATCCACAACTGTCGTCACCCATTTTTCCAATGCTTCAGGAGTTTCTTCTTTTTCATTGGTCATGTTTTCGTCCATCCAATCCTCAGAATCTGATAAATCATCCAGATCCAAATGCTTAATCCCTTGATCATTATCGATAACAACTTCACCTGACAGCTCACTTTGCCATTCATTATTTTGAACTTCGTCAACCTCCATAGAGTAATCTTCTTCAATGGGGATATCTAGCATCGTCTCATCTTTAGCATTCATGTATCTTTCTTCTCTTGGTAAGTAAGCGAAATCAAAGACAGATTCATCTGAGCTATATGTTTCTTCTTCATCTTCTTGATCAATTTCACATACGGCGTATCTCACAAAACATTTGTCAAGAATCTCTGACTTTTCAATATCATCCTCCTTAGGGACCAAAATTGAATATTCCATGAAATCTTCTTCTCCATCAAACTCTTCATATGTTGCATTTTGCATTGACTTCATCATATCTGTGATGTCTCTTGATTGCACAGGTTCAGGGATAACCTTCAAAAGTTTAGCATCATCTTCTTCAGTATTGTGTATGAAAACTTCTTGAGACAAAGATGAAGACGGGCTAAACTGTAAAAGAAAATTTACAGTATCCTCTACTGAAGAATCACTCTCCAAGTGATGTAGAAAACTGTCGAGATCCAATGATGAATCTTCCATATGATCTCCATTTTTGCAAAATTCCTCCAATGATGAATCATCTTCAAAATGAAGAAGATCTTGTTCTTTCTCCAATTGCAATGCTTCTTTGGTCTCTTCTCCTTTGAATGTATCTGACACAGTTTCTTCAAACCAACCTTCAAAAGATGAGAAGAACAAATTTGATTTATCTTTGTTCTGCTCTTAAGAAGATTGTCGCACTTCTTCCTCAAAGAAATTTTGTAAGTTGTACATTTCTTCAGATTCTTCCTCTAATTCGTGAACCGCACAGACAACTTCCTAATTCTCTTCAGATATTTTTGATAGCGTAACATACATACCAGGACCCGTTTCTTGATATAGCACTTGTGCTTGAGGATCCTAAGATTTCACCACTGTGAACTGTGACTTGGTTTCTGGTTCCAATTTGAAATTACCTTTGTTTAATGGAATGGTCGCAGATGACCAATCCAATTGTATTTCTCGTCCAAGATCTTTGCAGAAGCTTCTACTTAGTAGCATCCCGTAACTGGCTGGAATGTCCGCTACCAAGATAGTCATCATTATCTTCTTCTCGGGGCAAGCTGCCAACCGTACTTGAGCATGCTTCAATTGTCCAACCAATGACACTAATTTAGACTCAAGCGAATAACACTTGTCATGCGTTTATGCGCATGAGAGTCCCAGAGCGTTCATCACCTGCAAAGGCATTATGTTGTCCGAGGCTCCTAAATCAATGATACAATTACTCAATTTATAGCCTCCTATATACAAAGAGATATAGAAAGGCGTTGGCTTCTCTTCAGCTGGAACGGAAGATTCAAGCAATGTAGGTTGTACGACGGTCTCCTTCTTGACATACTTAACAATCCTATCTAGCTAATCTAGATGATCCTGAAGATATTCCAACTGAGAAATCTACACCTTTGTCTTCATCATGGAATCCACTATATCAAAATTCGCGGAAGATGAATACTGAGCAGCCTTGACATTTTCATGTGGTGGCTTAACATTGGAAGTAGAAGCCACTTCCTTCCCCTTATCTTTTGATCTTTGCTTATCCTCTTCTTCTTTCTGTGCTTTGAAACGCTGAGCACGTGTAAACACAGGTGTCGAAAGATTTTCATGATTCACTGCAAGAGAATATGGACGAAGATCCTCTTGTTCTTCCTTTATTATAACGAGTTCATTTTGGAAGTATCCTATAGTAGAGTCTCCATCGAAATTGTCCATTTGTGGTAAGACAACATTCGCACTTGGGGAAGGGATAATGCTTGAAATGGGTGCAGCATCAACATATCCCATGATTTTATTCATTCTTAAATTTTCAGGACATGTGGCTCCAATATGTGCATCAGTCTTGTGAAAGGAACAAAACACTGCATTTTGAGCAGCATCAACTACTTGTCTTGGTGGTGGTGCTGGCAACCTAGGCCTGTAGTTATTGAAAGGCTGAAAATTGTTCCTCTTAGGCTGATATGGTTGCTGTGGTTAGTACTATTGTTGTGGTTGGTATTGTTGTTGTGGTGACTGATAAGGCTATTGTGCAGTTTGCCACTGAGTAGGCAACTATCTCTTCATGATAGTCACTTCATTTGCTACCTTCTGTAGCAGTGGATCCACAAAACTTTGAACAAGAGGCCTGATTGAATCCGTCTTCATCTTACCAGAGGTAATCATGCCATCCTCTAACTTGATGGCATTTTCTTGTGCATTGGATAATTCTATTTCATTAGCTGATCTCAAAAAGAAGCCTATCTCAGAAGGAAGAGCGTTGATGAAACTGCTCAATAGAATTTGCTGAGATAGATTAAGTGTATGAGAAAGGCGCGTAACTAGGCGATTAAACCTTGCCACAAACTCCCTCATTGGTTCATTATTTTCCATCTTTGAATTTGAAAGTTGGGCGAACAATCTGTGACCGTCTTCGACAGGCTTGAACCTTGCCAAGAATTTCTCGCTCATAGTTGCCCAACTTGTAATGATGCCTAGTTCCAGATGATTGAACCAATCAGCAACATTTCCCACAAGAGTCTCAACGAAGAGACGCACAACATCTTCATGTGATACATGCAAAACAGCACAAGCTGTTGTGAATGCAGAGATGTGTTCATCGGGATGTTGAGTTCCATCGCCATGGAACCGGGGAAAGTGCTTCCTTGACCCCTTTGGTAACTCATGATGTGCTTGCAGGGCCAAAGGTCCAATGTTATTACCCCAAGGCAATGGTGGTGGTCACCTCTGATTTGCATCATTGTGATTGTTATTATTTGCATCACCCATCGCTGTAGGCTGAATTACTAGCTCTTCTTGTGGTTCTTCTTTCTTGACTTCAGGAACTTTCTGGACTTCAGGAACTATGTTGGATGCCTCTCCAACTTCTGCAGAATCAAGATCTTAGAAGAAAGGATCCGTAGCACTGCCTTTTCCCCTTCTTGAATAAACCCTGCGAGCCAGGATTATTTACTGCCACGCGGGAGGTGGTAATACTGGTCTTCCTGCTGTAAGATCTGCTTTGTGTTCTTCTTCCTCAAGGATAGTAGCCACATTTCTCCACTGATTAGGACTTTCCTTTTGCGCAAATATGAAACTCCTCAGGCTACTAATGATGTCCGTTTTCTCTCCTTCCACGTGTACAAGATTTGGTTGAATAGCAGGTGGTGTAAGATTTGGTTGTTGAACTGGAGTAGAAGGATGCTAGAGAGTCATTACTGTGACATAAGCCTAAGCTTGCTTGAAGTTTTATGCCTCGTGCCCCATAATGGGTGCCATAAAATTGTTGGCATTTCAATTCGCACCTCTGGAATGAGAGTTGGAAATAGACAGCTATGCACAGATAAACTGCTCTCCTATTGGAAGGGGGAGTTCCCTTTTTGCTAATGTTCGCTGAAAAGATAAATAAAATAAATTTTGCCTATCTTCTTTTTGATTCTCAGCTATGAGCACAAGGTTATAAAACTCTAAACACTACAAAAGAGGTTTTTTCCTTTTTTAAAACTTCTACTACAACTAAGCATAAACTAATGACACTTTTAATCTCCTAAGAAAATTCAAAGTGAAGAGGATTAAAAGTGGATGAGAAATGATTGTTTTAACACAAAAACTTAAGCAATTTTCTCCCAATTTTACATCACAAGACTCATAGTACTTTAATGATGAAAGCTGAAATAAAAGTTACAAAAGCCACACATCTGACGACGAAACTTGATTTGAGATAAAATATCAGAGCAAAATAGGCATGAGACTTCTATTCAATATCACAAAGTTGATACAACTCCATGACAGCAATACTGTAGCAAAAGGCAGGCATACAACAAGCGATCAAACACCGGAGAACAGGTTACACAGAGAGAACAAGCACTTTCAATAACAATTATGCAGGCTATAATAGGCACAACAAAATATGTTATCTTCAACATCGTTTCCTTACAATGAACACAAAGTGAACAAACACTTGGAATAACAAGGTTTGCAGGCTAGAATAGGCACAACAAATTTGTTATCACAAAAGTCGATCCTTTACAATGGGCAAGGCTGCCCTTATTTATACTAAAATCAAAAGAATAGGGAACCCTAAAATCTCCTTGATTTACCCTAACTAACTTGCCAACTTGCAAGCTTTATTTATATTCTAAGACAAGGATTACAACTAACAAACGCTTTAAAGCAAAGAAAATTCCAACTATTACAAAGTGATTTCTTTCTAAATAAAGAATGGATGAGCTTTGGATGAAAGCAAATGCTTTAAAACAAAAAGCATCTGATTTAAAGCTACTTTCTTTTGAGTCACATTCTCATCTACATTCTTGCTTTATGGTGATGTCATCCATTGATATTTTTTTTGGCTGATTTCTTCTAAAAAGTAGATTTTGAGTGAAAAAAGCTGGCACATGGGTTTTGTAAACAATCCCATTCTGAAGCAACCCAGATCGTCAGATTTTGAAAAAGCAGAGGCTTTCCTGAAAAAGAAGCAAAAAAGTAGATTTCTAAAAAAAGCAAAATTCCCAATCTTCAAGAGGATGAAATTCTGGATGGACCCATCTCAATGAAAACTAAAAAATCCTCAGACGAATTTCTGAAAAACGATCCCCTAAAAAAAAGGACCCTGAAAAAGCTTGTCTCCTTGCTTCCTCAATCCGAAACTATGAAGAACGCTAAAAAAGCACTTCGTTTGAGACTTCAAATCTTCATGGAAAGAAAAATATGTCTTCTTCCTCTGGATGCAACCTGCAAAAGTAATGAATGATGGAGACCAAAAGCTTGTTTTTATAAAACTTTAGGGCAAAAAAGCAACTTTCTTTGTGAAAGAATAAAACTTGGATCTTATCCATGAAGAAATCAACTTTTCAAGCACAAATCGAAGTGGATGTCTTCGAATAGGAAGAATCTCTATTTTGTAGCTGCCTATGGCTTCATGTGTAAGATGACGAAAAATATCTTCTTTTGATGATGTCATTGAACAAGCGAGTTGACAGAAGTGTTAGCCAATTTTTCTTCATTTTCGAACTTCTGCACTCGTTTTGACTCAAGTATGCCCTGTCTCCAACTTCAATAAGATGGCGAAATGTCACCGTTGACTGAAAAAACTGACTGATCCTAACATTTTGGAGACCTGTCAACTGAGATTCTATCCCTAGCCTCCAACTGATGATCTGGCATCGTTCAACTGCAAATCTGACCTCTTGAATCAGCCACCGAGCGAAGATCAGGAGATAACTGCTATAAATCACTGGTAGATTAGGAAAAATTCTATTTTTAGTGAAGTTGGATGCCCCAAGCCTCCTGGGGCACCTGACTTCTCATGCCTTAGCCATTTTTTCAAATTTTGTAACTTTAATTTTTTGATTTGCGTGCGTGTTCCGGTGACTGATGACCCCTGTTTGGCTGTCAATTTCTGTCTGTTGGGACAAAACTGAGTCTGATGATCTAGCAAATAGGTAGACATGATCAAAATTGAGCTGATTGTACTCTCTGTCTACCTCGAAAAACGTGCCAAACTGACCTACTCTGAACCAGACCGGGTTGATGGAGGGAGATTCACGTTTTTTGAAAAAACTCAAAAATAAACTAACTCTGGTGAGTTTGGGCACGCCAAGTCACCTGGGGCGCCTATCTTTCAATGCCTTAGACATTTTTTGAAAATTTCAAATTTTATGCCATTTCTCGTTTTTAGTGCCGACAACCTATATTTGATCTTCATTTTCAGTCGTTTGGATGACTGCTCAGGCGGGACGAAGGATGATCTAAGTAGCCTGAACATATCTGTGATGAAATCCCAACTTTGACTTACGTTTGACTAAGTTTGACCAATTGGAAATACGCTGATGGAAGCATTTTTATGTTTCTTGAAAAAACGTGAAAAAAATCTAATATTGGAGAGGTTGGGCACCCCAAGTCACCTGGGGCCCCTAGTTTCTTCATACTTAACCATTTTTCTAATTTTCTAACTCTCATCTGCAACTTGTTCCATTTTGTGTGCCGACCGCTGCTTCCTGATGTCAATTTTGACAATTCGTCGATCAACTACTAATGAATGGTGAATGAACTGCATAGCCTAGGTACATCTGACAAATTTTCCATCTTTTTAGGATCTGATGATCAAAACGACTGCTTTTATGCCCACCAGAACTGACCGACAAACACAGCTCTCGCATTTTTCTCGAAAAATGCATAAAATTTCTAACACTGGTGGGACTGGGTGCCCCAAGTCACCTGGGGCGCCTAACTTCTCCAGACTTAGTCAAATTTCATGATTTCTAGACTTTCATCTCACCTTGGATCCATCCTGCTCTGTTTTGCGTGCTTTGTTGAGTTGACGACTATTCTTTGGTTCTGCGTCGTTGGAACATTGAAAACATGAAGATGAGCTTTGGCAGATGAACTTCCTCTATTGATGACTTCATAACTCATGCTTCGCCTTCTGAAAAAGCAAAAATGACCTAGTAGAGAAAACTTGACCATTTACAGATTCCATCTAGACCACGCTGATCGTGAAGCAAAATCGACCAATGAGAATCAAGCGCGACACCTGAGTTAGAGATTCTATTTTTAGAAACTTTCTATTTTTAGAAAGTTTTGCCAACATCCATATCTCAAGAAACCCAGAAAACCTAATTTGAAGTCTATTTTTAGAAACTTTCTAAAAATAGAAATTTTGCTTTTTTGACTTTTTGACGAAAAATTTTCTAGACTTGTTCAAAATGCCTTAATGAAGCAATTTTTTTGATTGGGTACAACACAATATACAAATTCAACATCACATTAGTAACCATGTCAAACATAGACAATCAAAGATAAACATATAAGTTTTCCACAACTCAAACGCCAAATCACCTCTAGATTCAATTTGTCGTGAACTCATAGAGTACCACAATCAAAGGAACCAACAAATAGCTCAAATAGAAATGTAAGTGAAGAAATCACATATGAACACTTCTAAACCTAATCCACTACAAAGTGCTTGGAAAATACTCATCACCTATAAGAAGTCAAATATCAAACATCATGGGCACAAGATATGACTATTCGAAACAATGAGATAAAAACCAACTTTTAATTGACATTTTCTATCCAAAACAATAAAAAATGGAAAAACTACTAATACCATAGCCTAATACTCAAAAAGATATTTCCATTGACTATAAGAAGTTAAAAACCCGACATGTTGGGTAAAAGTTATGCTCTTAAAAAATGGCTCTATTAGACTTCACCAAACAACAAATAGGTGGTCGATTGGTGGAGATAAGATAGTGCAACCGACGGCCCTCTAGTGGTGGCAGTGGTTTGCATCGCTACTGGTGGTGCTCTGTTGCCCAGGGCTTAGCCCCTACAACTTAGCCATTGGATCTTGGGTGCTAATCACCCACATGACCAAGGGCATGGCCTGAAAACTCTACCCAAACCCTCTATAACATTGACACCATCCACTGTCAAATTTCTAATAATTTATTTTTCTATGACTATACTATCTAGTGACGCATCAACTGTGCAAGAGTCAAATATGCTTCAAAATACTCTTAATGATGCCTACAAATTGTTAGTCAAGACTGTGACTTGTATGGCCATACAAATTATACAATTGTACAAACCTATACATGCGCAAATTCTTTGAATTGCAAAATCCTTAAAGGGCATGAAAATGACAAAAAAAATTGACCCCAAAAATAGTCATGTTTTATATGGATCCATAGGTTTTTGGGCCTTCTAGACTCAACGGTGAGGTCTATTTTGTCTAAGAGGTCTCTAGAAAAAGCTCACCCCCAAAACCTTAATAGAAAGAGCCCAAACAAAAAAATTCATTTGTCAAATTTTCATCAAACCCCAAATATGCAACAACTCAAGTCTGTAGACACACCTGTAACCTTGAAAATGCTTGCATTCTTTTTTTACAAGGCCATAGATTGTACTCATATTATGGGTTACTGTTAGTTGTTGCAAGGTGTGACCCTTGGTCTCCTTGTTCAGCGCTGTGTTGTGGTGGTTTGTGACAAGGGCTTAACCGCCTCCCGTGCTTGTTAAGTCAAGTGGTTGTATCAAGCATTAACAGGTCGATCTTTTGGTGCAACGACAGCTAACAATTGGTATCAGAGCTGAGGTCACGAATTCAAACCCTGTGCTTGCGCTATGGGGGATTGTTGCAAGGTGTGACCCTTGGTCTCCTTGTTCAGCGTTGCGCTGTGGTGGTTTGTGACAAGGGCTTAACCGCCTCCTGTGCTTGTTAAGTCTGCCATTTGCTGCCTTCAAGGATTTCAAGGTGTATCAGATGGATGTCAAATCTGCCTTCCTGAATGGTGACTTAGAAGAAGAAGTGTACATTGAACAACCGGATGGATTTCAATTATCTGAGCATGGTGATATGGTCTGCAAATTAAAGAAGGCACTGTATGGACTAAAGCAAGCCCCAAGAGCATGGTATGAAAGATTGGACAAACATCTTTTAAAGATTGGTTTCAACAAAGGTACTACTGACAGTAACTTATATTTCAAAATTGACCATGAAAACATCTTGATTGTTGAAGTATTTGTTGATGATATCATCTTTGGAGGAAGAGACAGTATGTGTAAAACCTTTGCAAATCAAATGAAAAGTTAGTTTGAGATGTCAATGCTCGGTGAAATAAATTTCTTCTTGGGTCTGCAAATTACTCAGACAAAGAAAGGAATCTTTATTTCTCAGACCAAATATGTGAAAGAGGTGTTGAGGAAATTTGGAATGGAAGATTCAAAGCCAATGAACACTCCCATGGCAACCGGATGTAAGTTGAGCAAAGATGATGACTCCCCTAAGGCAGATCAGACAAAGTACAGATCAATGATTGGAGATATATTGTATCTCACTCAAACTAGACCAGATATAATGCAGGTTGTTGGTCTTGTTGCGAGATTCCAGGTTGATCCCAGAGAATCTCATGTCATGGCAATCAAAAGGATTTTTAGGTACCTAAAAGGAACAGTTGAGTATGGTCTGTGGTATCCTAGAGATCATAATTTTTCTCTTCATGCATATACAGATGCAGATTGGGCAGGAGATGTGGATGACAGGAAGAATACCAGTGGTGGAGCATTCTTTTTGGGAAAAAGATTGGTTTCTTAGCTAAGCAAGAAACAAGAGGCAATATCCCTGTCTACAACTGAAGCAGAATACATTGCAGCAGCAGGTAGTTGCACTCAAGTTTTGTGGATGAAGCATATGCTAAGAGATATTAAAGTAGAATATGAGTGCAATAAATATTTCTAAGAATCTAGTGTTGCATTCTAAGACTAAGCATATATCTATCAAGTTTCACTTTCTGAGAGAGCAAGTGAACAAGGATGAAGTCAGATTGGAGTATGTGCCCTCCAAGGATCAGATTGCAGATATCTTTACTAAACCTCTTCCCAATGACTCTTTTGAGTATCTTAGGGAGAAGTTAGGGGTTATTGCCCCTCCGGTGATGAACTAGGATGCACTGATGTGCATCAATCTGGTGGATATCACAATCATATCTTGTGATCCGGATTGATGATAGGGAGTTGCTACTCAGGCGGAGCAGCTGGTATGTTATGAAGTAATGGAGTTGCAAGTATGAGCCCTTTGCCATTGATGTCAAAGGGGGAGAGAAGACATGTGAAAAACAAGTGGTTGCTTATCAAAGGGGGAGCAATAAAGGAAGAGAAGACATGTGAATAGTTGTTACTGTTAGGGGGAGTTGTGACAGCAAGGAGAAGTTCTCGTCTTGATGGTTTTTCACATCATATGTTGCCATCAATGACAAAGGGGGAGATTGTTGCAAGTATGGGCCTAACCGGTGTTGTCATTGATGTCAACATACTCATGTTGCATTAATGAGAAGGATTAGATGAGTTGTGTGCTGAGGATATTGAGAAAATTAGTTTCAATCAGGAACAGTGAAGAACAGTGATGACAAGAAGGTAAAAGTCCTTAATAGGTTGAGGATCAGAGGATGCGGTTTAAAGGGTTTGTAGATATAAGTCTTGAGATGCTCCAATCAAGTTTTTAGAGGTCCGCATGAAGATCTGAAGAAGTTATGGTCGCTCAAGTAGAACTGGTTCCGGCAGGTTTTCAGAGGTGACAGAGTGTCACAGATAGGTCCGGTGAGATCTAGAAATTCATTATCCCGTTCTGCGGATTTGAGGGAGTGTTGAGGACGTCCCTATGAAGTATCAACTAGATTGGTTCATGGTTTGAAGGTCTGGAAGAGCCTATTCATTTGTGATAGTGATGACAGACTGTGTTCTTGAAGCTCCGAATGAAGGAGAGAAGAATTCCAGTAGGATGATGAAGTGCGGATGTTCTTGGTGATTCAGGGAAGGTTATGATGATCGTTGGATCATGTCCAGTTCATGTTGGTGGTCCGCATTGAATTTAGAGTTTGCATTTGAAGAATAACCACTGGATATTGGTGTTCTTCTTGAGGCTGGCCGACCGGATGTATTACACGTCTTGTGGATGTTCTTGTAGGTGTTTGTCGACTTAGATGATTGTTCCTAAGTCGATGCCTTGTATAAATAAGGGATTGTGAGTCATTTTGAAGTGTGTCTTGTGGTGATGAGTGTGTGGTAGTGAGGAGAAGTGCAAAAGGCAGAGTAGAAGTATTGGGCTTAAATGGAACTAATTCAAGCATGGTGAAGATGCTATTCTCCAGTTCATGAAGGTGATACTTATTTCTTTGTAGACAGTGTGTCTCTTGTAGGCAGTGAGCCTCTTATGAGCAGTGTGCTCGGGCAGTGATCCCTAATTAGCACGTGTCATTTTATTCTTTTTATTCTTCTAACAGAGATTACATCCTTGGGTTAATCACCCTGTGTTTTTTCCCTTAATCGGGTTTTCCACTTCAAAATCTTGGTGTCTTATGTGTTGATATGTTTCTACTTTTGATTTGAATGCATTATGGTTCATAATTAATATTCTGCTAATCACTAAAGAAGATTTAAGTGTTTAATTTGAGAAAGTTTCGCACAACTGATTCACCCCCCCTCTCAGTTGTGTGCCCTAAGTCTAACAATTGGTATCAGAGCTGAGGTCACGGGTTCAAACCCCGCGCTTGCGCTGGGGGGATTGTTGCAAGGTGTGGCCCTTGGTCTCCTTGTTTAGCGCTGTGCTACGGTGGTTTGCGACAAGGGCTTAACCACCTCCCGTGCTTGTTAAGTCAAGTGGTTGTATCAGGTATTAACAGGTCGATCTTTTGGTGCAACGACAACTAACAATTGGTATCAGAGCCAAGGTCATGGGTTCAAACCCTACGCTTGCGCTAGGGGGATTGTTGCAAGGTGTGACCCTTGGTCTTCTTGTTCAGCACTGCGCTGCGGTGGTTTGTGACAAGGGCTTAACCGCCTCTCGTGCTTGTTAAGTCAAGTGGTTGTATCGGGCATTAACAAGGTTGATCTTTTGGTGCAACGACAACTAACAATTGGTATCAGAGCTGAGGTCACGGGTTCAAACCTTGCGCTTGCGCTGGGGGGATTGTTGTAAGGTGTGGCCCTCGGTCTCCTTGTTTAGCGTTGCGCTATGGTGGTTTGTGACAAGGGCTTAACCGCCTCCCGCACTTGTTAAGTCAAGTGGTTGTATCGGGTATTAACAGGTTGATCTTTTGGTGCAACGACAACTAACAGTTACAAATATCTAGGAGATCTCCCACAACCTAACATCTAGGCTCTAATACCAAATGAAATTAAATTTCCAACCATTATAAACCATTTTCACATAACCTTGAGAGAAAAATATGCAAAAAAGTATTTAAAATCCACAATACAAAAGAATATAAACACATACTATCAAGATAACACCATATGTACCCTAGTAAAACTCTCATGAGGGAAAAACCCAACCTCCAAAAGAACTCACAAACTCAATGTATTATCTCCATGAACAAAATTACAATATATTTGTAGAATCTCCATGCAAGGCCTTTGAAGCATCAAGCACTCTAGCTGCACTCTCCATGTAAACAAGAAAATTAAAATTATATAACCACACATCCCAATCCATACTCTGTCTCCTCACATATGCAACCTATAAGAGATGCTCAATTCAACCTTAGCAAAAAGGTTATGCAAGACAATATCAAGAACTACTCATGTGCTTGCTTTTATAAAAATAAATTTACATAAAACTACCAAGTGGTATTACATAAATCACGTGCCTTTAAACAATGATCTTACTAAACCATGAACTCCTCATTTACATTTTGGTACTAAGTTTTCTCGATATTAAATATTTTTCCAATGTGCAACCAACATTTAATATTTATCCTAATGTTACATACAACATACAAGTGATCCTAAGTATGTATAACCCATGTAGTAGCCACATCTCTAAGATACACCACAATTAAATATTACATTTTACATTATAAGCATTATGAAAGGTGTGTGAAGCATGGTGTGGGATGTGTGGTTGCATGGTTACCCACGTGCTTGGACACATGGAGGATGCATTGGAGGAGCTTGATGTATCATAAGTATTCATGGAGGCTCTATAAGTGTGTTGTAATATTTTTATTTTTGAATGATACATTGAGTGTGGGTGCTTTTGGAGGTTGGGTTTTTCCCTTGTGAGGGTTTTTATAGAGTACATCTTGTGTAATCTTGTGGTATGTCTTTGATCTTTGCATTATGGTTATTTTGTATACTTGTATGCATGTTTTTCTCTCTAAGGATTATGTGGAAATGGTTTGATCAACCTTGTAATTTCCTAACAAGCCGTATACAAGCCATGGTTGTGGCTATGGGAGGTGAAAATTCCCTAGTATTGTTTAACCCTTTGTTTGAGCAGATTTGATACAAAGTTGAAACCATGACAATGCTAGAGAGATTTTAGACATTTCAATGTATAAGGTGTGTTGTGTAGGTTATGAGAGTTACAGATCCAGGGTTTGGGGTTTGTAGATTTGTGGTTGTTGTTGCAAACTTGGGGTTTGATGAAAATTTGATAAATGGATTTTTTGTTTGGGCTCTTTTTGTGAGGCTTTTGGGGGCAAGATTTTGTTGGAGACCTCCTAGACAAAAACAAACATCACCATTGAGTCTAGAAGGGCCAAAAACCTATGGATCCATATTCAATTTTCTTGCATTTGATGAGAAGTCCCCCGAGGAATATTTCAACCCCCTTTATTAGTTCACAGGGATAGAATATTCTTAGGATGTTCATAGAAAAAATATTCTTGTGCAATAAAAAAATTGTTATCTAGTTAAAAAAATGATTTTGGGTAAAAGGTCTATAAACCCTTGTATAGTCAAACATGTGTAGAGTGTTAGCACATGCCTAAAATTTATTAAAATCCCAAGTTTTATACCTCATTGTTGTTTGGAAAAATTTTCACCCATTATTGAAAATCAATCTGAGAAATTTTCAATGGGTTTGCCTTGGTCAAAAATTTGTGTTATAGTGACTATTTGCCTTCCTCATGCCATGGCCATATCTTGTTGTTGCCAAAAATCCCATAAAATCTCTAAGTTTTGTGCTTTTCGTGTCTTTTCCAGCTTTCGGGGTGTAGGGTTCCAAGTTCCAATTCTTGTTGGAACCTGGGACATCCCTGGTTCCAATTTCCATTGGAACCTAAAACATTCCTAGTTCTAATGTCCTCCAAAACCCCCATTCCCCTTCACTTAATTTGGAGGGTCAAAACTTGGAATTTTTAGATGATCTTGGAGATGGTGGCTATGTGTGTCACCTAGCATCAAATGGACCTCTTGTTCGGGTATTTTGGCTACTTTGAAAATTTTGGCTTTTCCGTAGACATCGGGACATCCGTGGTCCCTGTGTCCTTTTGGATCCCCATCCCCCATGTTCAATTTGGAGGTTTAAAACTTGGAATTTTGAGATGATCTCAGAGATGGTGGCTATGTGTGTCATCTAGCATCAAATGGACCTTTTGTTCAGGTGTTTTGACTACTTTGGGATTTTTAGGATTTTTGTGGACATCGAGACATCCTTAGTCCCTGTGTCCTTTTGGATCCCCATTCCCCCATGTTTAATTTGGAGGGTAAAAATTTGGAATTTTTAGATGATATTGGAGACGGTGGCTATGTGTGTCATCCAACATCAAATGGACCTTTCATTCAAGTCTTTTGGCTACTTTGGGAATTTTAGTTTTTTGTGGACATTGGGATTGATTGTCATTGATGTCAAAAAGGTGTTGAGTAGATTGTGTGATATACAAGGGTCTTCATGGTGGTTAGATGTCACAAGAGTTGTGTGCATACTCATGATGTTGTTGCTCATCAGTTATTTAGTTGATTTATTGAGTTGATTGGATCATGTGTCAGGTTTATCAAGGTTGTGTTTGATCAGGATGCCTTGATATTGTTTGCAGGATGATTAGTTCACAAGATGATCCTCATGATATGCCCTCATAGGCTTGGTATGACAAAGTTCACATGCTTCAGTAATGCAAGAGCAAGAGAAGAAATAGGATGTTCATGATGTTAAAAATTGGTATTGCTCAATGCCATGTTTCAGTTCATATGTTAATTGGTTGGTTATGATCATATAAGACTTGATGTCTTCATAGGTTTGTTGTGACTCTTGCAGAGAAAGTAATGGTGTAGCACTTTTGTAAAGTTGCTTGAAAAAGTTTCATCAAGACTTTATAATTGTCAAAATGTGGAGGCATAAGTGATTTAGTGAGGTTGTGTTTGTTATCTTCATATGTTGCTATGTCCTCATGCATGAGTTGCCTTGAGTAATTGTGTCTATAAGGTTGCTACATGAAAGACATGTTAAGGATGATTGATACACTAACAAAGTATATAACTTTGAGTTCAGTCTTCAGTGAAGTTATAGCAGAGGTTCAGTGGCAGAAACTAAAGTGTTCTTAGTAGAAGTATTCATTTAAATGACTAATGTCATAAGTTAGGGAAATGGTTTAAATACGCCTTAAATAATCATATAATAAAATCCTTAAATAGACTATCATATGATCTATGCATTTTTGTTTTAAATTAATGGTGACCTACTACTGCAAGTTCATAACTTAAAAGTCACCTTTTGAAGGGTCTTTATGCCACTTGCTTGACCGGCCCTCTCTTCTATCTAGCAAGTGAAGCGGTATTCTTCTTAAGTGAAGTGGGCGCCAATGCAAATCAAGAGTTATGATTTAAAATAGGTTGAGCGCTAAAAAGCCATAAAAGGCTATATTTAAGTGTGGTGTGGGGAGTCTGAATAAGTCATATTTATGGCTTTATTTTATTTTGGAAACTTGTTTGTTTTTATCCTATTTTGGTGGCCTTCTTAATGTCATTTCTTTATGACATAAAAAATGTGGAGTTATATGCTATTTTTAAGGAGAGCTTTTAGGATGTACAAAGGCAGTTAGAAGATTTTTGATTTATTTCTATTTATTTTTGTGAGAAGAATATATTTTTGAGAAGATGATGAGATTGATTTATTATTGAAGATATATTATGAATTTTTTTTGGAGAACAAAAATGGTTTTTGAAGGCATTTTTTTCTTATGAGATCTTGGAAAAAGAAATGTCAGATGATATGATTGAAGAGAAGCAATAGTTCATTTTTCTTTGGAGGTGAAAGGACTTCACGCAAATGAGCAGAGAGATTTTATTGGGGCAGATTGATTAAGGATTTTTGCAAAAGATAAATGCCTATGTTTTCTAACTTTTATATTTGCATAGAAAAGAAAAGTGAAAAGTCAATTAAAGAAGATCAAATTATGAGAAAGATTTTATTTTTCTCACACAAGAAATGTCCTATACAGAGAAGATGAGAATTGAAGAAGATGAATATGCAGAGAAGAGGAATTCCAAGAGTCCTTTTGTTTATAATTTTATTGTAGGTGTTGTGTGAAAAGATGGAATTGCAGGAATATGAAAAGGTTTTTAGATTGCATATAATTATGTTGCAAATACATTGATTATGTGAGAGTTGGTGTGAGGACCAAAATGCAAAAATGATGATCTCCTTGTGCAACAAATTTATGAAGACAATATGCAGTTGATTGAGGATCAGGTAAATTGGTAATGAGATTGATATTCAGATTGTAATTGAACAGATATATGCAAAAGAGAAGACAAGGTATGCAATGGTGCAAATCAGATTGAATGGCAATCATTTCTTGCACACTTTGTTTGATAATGGAGATTGTATTTACCAGTAAGGTAAATTTATGCCAGTGAGGCCTTGTATCAGCCAGTGAGGCACAGTGTATGCTAGTGAGGCATTTTTGTAAAGCTAGTGAAGCTTTCTTGATCAGTGAGATCTTTGTGTAACTAATGAGGTTTTGATTAATAAGCCAGTGAGGCAGTTTTTGAGTAGTTTTTCTACCCCATGAGGGTTTTCCACTCGTGAAAAACTTGTGTCATGATTCATGTTGTTTTCATCTCTTTGTGTGTATATTAATGCTTTGCTCATGAGTTTTTGTTCACACCTTTCATTATCAGTCCTATGCATATGTGTTTAACAAATCATTGATGTCTTACTCTCTCTTTGACCTATAAGTTGAAAGGTGAAAAATATTTGAAAATTATACAACACTGATTCACCCCCCCTCTCAGTGTTGTCATGGACTCCAACAGGGACATCCCTGGTCCTTGTGTCCTTCCAATCCCCATTCCTCCATGTTCAATTTGGAGGTTCAAAAATTGGAATTTTTATATGATCTTAGAGATGGTGGCTATGTGTATTATCCAACATCAAATGGACCTTTCGTTCAGGTGTTTTGGCTACTTTGAAAATTTCATGTTTTTCATGGACATCGGGACATCCCTAGTCCCTATGTCCTTTCGGATCCCCATTCCCCCATGTTCAATTTGGAGGGTCAAAACTTGGAATTTTCAGATGATCTTGGAGATGGTGGTTATGTGTGTCACCTAACATCAAATGGACCTTTCGTTTGGATGTTTTGGCTACTTTGGGAATTTCAAGTTTTTCGTGGACATCGGGACATCCCTAGTCCCTATGTCCTTCAAGATCCCCATTCCCCCATGTTCAATTCGGAGGGTCAAATCTTGGAATCTTGGTTTGAAATTGAAGATTATGGTTGTTGGCGTCCCCTGCATCTATTTGGCCTTTCATTTGGATGTTTTTCTCATTTTGGAATTTTCGGGTTTTCCATGATCTTTTCAGATCCACCTTTTTCCATGTTGAATTTGAAGGGCTAAAACTTTAAAATTTTGGGATGATCTTAGAGATCCGGGCTATTTTAATCATTTTGCATCAGGTGGAACCTTCGTTTGAGTGTTTTGATCACTTTGGGGATTTCAAAAATTTCATGGACACCATAACCTTTCCAAAAATCTTTGTGTCCTTGATCCTTCCAGGTTTCCTATTTCCCATGGGGATTTTGAGATTTTTGTGGCCATCAAAACCTTTCCAAATATCTCTATGTCCCTGATCCTTCCAAGTTTTCAGTTTCCCCAGTGCATTTCAAAAAATACCTTTGTCCTTGATCCTTCCGGGTTTCCCATTTCCCATGGGATGCCCCATATCTTTATGTCCCTGATCCTTCCAGGACTTTGATTTCCGGCATGCACTTTTCAATTGTCCTTGTGTCCCTAGTTTTTTGGGATTGTGATATGTGGCCCAAATACTCATTTTTTTTGTGTTTTTTCAAGACGTGACAAGACACTCCAACAATTATCAAGGCCACCATTAATGATCCATTTGAAGCCCGATAGCATGGTAGGTGAGCTCCATATGCCCCTGGACTACTGTGGACCCTTCCATGATGAAATTTTTGTATCAAATCATGGGCAAACACTCCAAATATACAGAGTTTTCTGGTACAACCCATGTGGTCATGATGCAGGCAAGCATGGTCGCCTAGTTTTATTTTCAAACATCAAATCCCTCCTTCCAAGGCATCTTGATGGATTGAACTAGGTATTTAAGAGATTTGGCATTCATTTTCAATGGATGGATTTTTAGTTGTAGAGTAGAGATAGAAGAAGTCAAGCTTGGATATCTAGAGTTTCTTCTAGTGGATACAAAAAGAGCATTTTCATTGTAATTTCATCTGGGTTTTCTCTCAAGGGTTATGAGAGGGAATTGTAACATTCAAATAATGAATCAAAAGTGTAGATGCAACATATTTTAAATTGTTTCCATGAGCATTTTTTAAACTTTTGGTATTCTGGCAATTTACCCTAGTTACACTTGCTGATTTGAGTATTGTTATTGATTAGTTAATAACCAAAAATTATAAAACACTTTGCAATGCTTTTGTAAAGTATCTTTTCATGACAATACATGAAGTTTATAGGTTGTTCATGGATTATTAGAGAATGCTTGAATTGATGTTCTGTAATTTCTTCCAGCTACCTGTTTGTATGTGTAGAGCCTAGCTTATACATCAAACATTTAGATTTTGGTCTTTGTTGGTATCTTCATTAAGGTATCATTATTCGGTTACATTGGTGTCCCCTTTGATTTAATATCTAGACTCTGCTTGCCCATTGGATTAAGGCACTGATTTGCATTCTATTCAACCCCTTTTCCCTCTAACATACTCAAATACAACAAAAAACTTCAATCTTTTACCTTATTTGTGTTGATTGTCCTACCCACATCCATGTCCAGATCTATGCCTTTACATTAGGGGCTATCAAAGAAACATTTTAGACTCTCTAAATGGTTTTATATTTACTATATGAATGTGTAATACCCTTGCACTCCTCAAACCAACACACAAGCACTTAGTGACAAAAAAATAGAGTTTCCTATGCATCAGGTAGGGTTTGATTCAGGGTTTAGTTTCACATTGTTATTAGTCCTTGTTTTCATACACCTTAGGGAATTCCCCCTCGGTCTAGTAGAGTCAAAATATGATGGTCTTATCCACCTTATCAATGTTGTCCTTAGTTGCCTCATCCTGAGTATAAGTTTGTAATCCTTTTCTTGAGTTTGACACCCTTAACACTCAAGAACTGATGGACTTTAGGGATTTGAGGAATCTCAACTCTGAGCACCAACATAGAGTATGGGAGGGCACCCATTAGGCACATACCCCTATGGATAGCTACGACATGGTAGGTACCATTCATTATGGTAGATAGGATTTGTCTATGGGACAAGTCATGGTAGGTCCATGTGTAAAACTTATTGGCCCCGAGCCCCCAGGTCCTTGTGCTTAGTCAAGCTAGTCAAGAATTTGGCCTTTTGAAAGGTTTATAAATTTAGAATGTCACTTTTCCCTTGTGGCTTAGCCACCAGCGGGCCACCACCTAACCATTGTGGCACCACCACCCAAGCACTTCGCACATGCAACCATCACACCACCACCACCATAGTGTCACCAATGCATCACTGGAGAGGCTCTGGGGGCCATTTTCTAGCCCTTGAAGGTTGATTTTCTTTGATAGAGCATAAATTTCACCCATAGTATCAGATTATTGACTTCAAAACGCATTGAAAAGGTCTCGTTGAGATCTACATATTGGTATAGTTTTGGTGATTATATTTTGTTTAAACCCTATAATTTGAAGAGAGGTTTTACTTGGCATATTGTTAATGTTGGATTTTGGTGCCTAAAGCTGATTTTTCTCTGAATGATTGACAAGTGATATCTCAGGCATACTAAATTGGATTTTGGATTTTAAATAGCTGACAAAGAGCATTTATAGTGTACTACACATTGGATCAAGTATATTTTCACTTAAATGAGCAAAGAGAGGTTTGTACTTGTTTGAGTTCTTGTAGGTGCCTAAAATTTGGGGTGTGATTGTGTGAGTATTTGGATGGATTTTTGGGTAAAAACTTGTGGGATTGTATTTTTTGAGACTATTATGATGGTGCAATAGGTTATGAGGCTCGATGCTCCTTGATATAGATTTACATATATTTTTAGAGTGTCAACTTTGATGGAGATAGGTACACAAGTTGTCTTCTAGTTTGAGGACATAGTTGATACACGTGTGAGAGTTGGAGTCTCAGTTTAGTGAGAGTTGAGTATAGGTGCAATGATGGTAATGGTTATGGTGTCATGGTTGTTCATGTATGCTTGAGCATTGATACAATAGGGTCATGTTTACGGTTGATAAGTTGTGGTATTAGAATGATTCATGATTATAGGTGGGAGGTGCGTTTAGTGTTTGGAGGTTGTTGCTTATCTCTTGGTTGCTTCATTGTGGTTACTCGTTTGTGGATTTGTTTGGAAAATCGTATTTGGAGTTGATCTAGTGTTTGAGTCATGAGATCTATAGGTTATCATTTTAGTTGTCTCAGTATGTAGGTTACTGATGTGATGATGAGTTTGCATGTTTGATTATTTGGGATATATGAGTTGTGTAGTTTAGTGGGTTGTCCTTACCCATAGGTTACATTGATGACTCATATGTGGTCTGTATATACCAACAAATCTTTTTAGCATTGATGCAAAACCATATAGTTGGCCTTGTTCATGGTCACTTAGTACATTGGTATGTTGCATTGAGGTGAATGGATGAATTATTAGAGTATGTGAGATAATCGATTATTGGGATGAGTTAGCATGCCATTTGTCATGATGTCATGGATAGCTTAGTTTAGTGGGAGTTATTGGTAGTGATGTTTTATTAGTGGTTTATCTTCTTGGTTTGGAGATTTTGGTTCTACTTTATTCTCTGGAGCTATTGGTGTTCCAATTGAGTGATTGTGCATGAGCCATGGATGATCTTCATTTGGGAGATGGTTATCATGATACCATGTGTAGATTAGTATCGCAATTTAGTGGGAGCTTTGGTAGTGATGTGGATTCATCTGGTGTAATCACAGTCAGAGGGTCCACAGAGTGAACTGTCTAGGCCGTGCAACAAGAGTAAACACAACGAAAATAACTCAATTATAGGATGCAAGAGAAGATTCAAATACTCAGTATATCATAGATTCAAAAGACTTATATGTCGCAACATGCGGGCTACAAATTAGGGCTCACATGCCTGATTAAAGATCAGAAAGATATGGCATTGAAGCGCCTCTCCAGAAAGAATTCAAACTATTTATCAACTTCTAATCATGAACTACTTTCCTATGCATCTAATCCATGTTTATATATCATCTTCAAGCTCAAGAAATCCTCAACATCGGCCAAGGAAGAAGTTACAATCTCCAATGAAGGTGTAACGTGTGAAAACAGATAGATCGACCTTAAATAGCTGGTACTCCTCCGCAAGTGAATGAAACATGGTGCGAATCTCAGGGAAGGTCAGCCAGGTCCCAAACTATCTTGAATGATGTTTCATTTAGCTCCGCAAGTCACAGAAGTGCTCTGGAATCCTTCTCCTTCAGCTAGCTGTCTGAATGCTCTGTTCTGTGAAAATAGGTGATCTTTTGATAGCAATAACTTTCTGAAAACTAATCCAAATGATCTAAATTTTGGATATGATGTGCATGATGATGTCTAGATTCTAAGTCTTTCTCCACAAGCTCTGAAATGATAATGCGGCAAAATGTGGACCAAAATAATGAAACTGCTTCTAACTGACTAAATTAGAATGAACTGGAAAATGAAAGAAACAAAAGAAAATGCAAATGTTTTTGGTTGATGCAAGATTGCTCTACAACCTGGGATGCTCCTGCATCATCATCACTTGGTGATGATAATCTTCTGTAATGGATGTTGGTGTCATGGAGGAGCTCTTAGATTTTGTTTTTTGTACGTAGTGAGAGTTCTTTGACATCTTGAGAGTTCTATTTATAGGAGATCTAGTTATCTTCATGTGTTTTGGAGATGTTGACATCTTGTAACCATGGATGACTCTTGGAGTCTTTGGTTGAGGTGTTAGTTATGACTTGTCAATTTGACATGGGATCCTTGGTTTAGAGGATGGTTGGTGTTGTGCCATGGTGGACTCTTGATTATATATTAGAGCATTAGCATGATACAGGTGCTCATATGAGCATGATATGTTCATTAGAGCATATGATCTTCTTGGAGGAGATGTTAGATCATGTCATCATGATGTGTTCCTAGATTTTGCAAATGTGCAACAGGAGATTTAACAGTGGTCTGGATAATTGTCTTGGTATTCAGTACATTAATCTTTTGCTTGGGAGGTTCATGATAGTGTAGTGTTGCATTTGGATTTTAGCATGGATTGATTAGTTATAGGTACTCATGGATACTTGGAGACTTGGGTGAGGTCAGAGTACTCTTGGACTTAGAGACGTTTGTTGGGATAGTTGCTTGTTATGAGGTTTCACCAGGAAGACCAAGGAGTCTTCACCTAGATATAGAAGTGAGTCCATTATGGACCTAACAAGGAGATTGTTTATGTTTAGAGCAATCGCATTCCCCATTCTTGGTCTACTCGATGAATAATCATCTAATAGGTATTGCTCGTGTTGTTTTTAGATGTGTTTTGTTTTATGCTTTGTCTTCTCATGGAGATGAGCCTTGAGCTATGCTTGTTAGTTCTGGAGGGTTAATTTGAAGAGTTTTTGGCATGGTTATCTCCTTAGGCATATGAGTGTGTTTATGATGACATTTATGAGAAGTTTTAGGAGATGTTTATTGGGATTATTCTTGGTTTATCGAATGGTTATGAGTGTGATCTACCTTTGGTTTAGATAGGCTTACATCCTTAATCAATTACATGATACATATGTTATGTTTGATCTTGGAGATTGAATGGTTGGGTGTTGTTGAGGCTTTTCACTTGGGGTTATGTGAAGGAGGTATAGCTTGACATAGCTTAACACTTTAAGGTGTTGGTATAAGGACATGTTATGTGATATGATTTATAATTTTTCTCCTTATAAACTCTATCTAGTTTGAAACTGAGATAGCCATCATCTAACATTCACATAGATGACCATCACCTAATTAACTATCCTATCGAAGTTGATCATCATTTGACTTTAAGCATATATGACCACTTAGGCTTCCCCCTACAAATGATAGCTATACAACTCCATCTAGGCCTCAAGGCTGATCAATACCTTTCACTTCCCTTGTTGAGTCTTCCTTGTCAGAGTCTCACACACATTCCATGCTTATCATTCATAAACAAGAATCATATCACAAACTTGACACCACATGACACAAGACCACATACACATGAAATTATTCAATCACGATTGAACACATTAGGCTACAACCTAGATATAATGTTAAGACACATGATCACATATTTACTAGAATATTGTTTCTATTTTACATCAGGCTCTTACCTGGATATGCTTAGACAAGATATCATCTCATTCTTAAATTCACAAATTTAGCACTAAATTATACCTTATTAATATTTTCTACAAGTCCTTTCTCTCTAGATATCTTTGCTTGTACAATTATTTCATGCACAAGTATTCTTTGATTTGGTAGCCTTCATTTATCAATTTATCCTAATACTTGTACTAAGTTTTGGGCTCCTCCTTGGATCCTATTCATCAATTTGAGTAGAACGTTAAATGCTCAAAATAATCATTCAAATCTCCTTTTTGAAATTATTTCATTCATGTGCCATGCAAGTTTTTGGCTTCTTTTGATTGGCTTGGTTGGTTGGTGGTGTGTCTAAGATGACAATTTTGCCTCTTATTTGATGTTTTTGCATTTCATAGTTAGCTTTCCCCTTTCACCAATCACTGGTTTGATTTTTGTTGCTCACAATATTCTCTAAGTTCCTCTATTTCGATGAATTCTCTTTGGTTCTCTAGGCTTTTTATTGCATCACATTATCCTTAATTCATCATTTGAGTTGTTTAGTTCATGTAATTAGGATTCACTTGTTGACATCTTTTGTGGACACCTTGTTTTAATGCATGCATATCTCATCCAACATTTGGCCTCTTTGGTTTCTCTTTAGAGGACTTGCTTGTGTACCGTCTCCTAACACTAACGAGTTCTCGTGAAACAAAGCACGCCCCTTTGACATGGTTTGGCTCATCCACGGCATCAGACACTTGATTTGAGATTAATTAGTCCAAGTCCTTGTTAGCACTTCTTGCACACTCATATGAGTTATCAAGACATCAAGTTTTATAAGTTAGTCCAAGTTACTTTAATTTTGAAAAATGTCCATAGGAATTAATTTGGAATTAGGAAACAAATATTCTTAGTCTAAATTCTTGATTTACCAACCTTCTAAAATAGTTGGTTCATGTAAACATTAATTTGCATAAACATTAGTCCAAGTACATTTATCAAGTTAGAACATGTTATTCAATTTTATTACATGGATGGAGACAAGACTATAATTCAAAATTGAAACTATATTCATTGATTCAAGATTCATGGGCCAATTCTATACTCATAAAACATTGAATCATCATTCTTTACTAGACATGTATTAATATCAAGGTGAACTATTTAATATCAAAATGAACTATGGCTTATTAGTCTACAAAATAATTACTATTATCCATGACATTCAACTATTAAGTTCCCATGATTTTATCTAAACACCAGCCTTTCTAAAAATTGAGAATCATGGGGTATTGCATTCTTCCTCCTCTTTGGAAACTTTGTCTTCAAAGTTTGTCTCAAATAGATTTAGGCTAGATCCACCAAAAATTGTTGTCAGAGTCCATCTGCATATAAGACCAATTAATTAGATAGGTTAAATCAAGTACACAATTATCCAATAAACACATACAAGCCACTATGTATTAAGTCATATGCCGAATCCAACAAGTTTGTGTTTCAATTCGATCTCAAGACTAACTTTTTACATTTTTATAAGGTTGCACTCTCAGAAATACTTCATCCCTTATAGTAAAAAATAGTTGGCTTCTGCTCAGGATAAACTATAGAAAAATAGGTCAATCTTATAGATGCAAATTTAACTCAAGTTAGAACCACACTCATGATCTTGAACTTGATAACAACACTAATAATTTAAGATTTAAAACCACTCTATATAAAATAAGACATTATTTTTGAAGGTCAATCTAAATCTCATAAATTAAACTAAACTTGATAACAAAACTAATAATTTAAGATTTAAAACTACTCTATATAAAATAAGACATTATTTTTGAAGGTCAATCTAAATCTTATAAATTAAACTGAAATTAATAGCAGAACTAATAATTTAAGATTTAAAACTACTCTATATAAAATAAGACATTATTTTTGAAGGTCAATCTAAATCTCATACATTAAACTCACCTACTAAGATGATACTTAAGACAACCATACAAAAATAATGTAAAACACACACCTTTTAAGTTAATAAAGATGTGTTAAGGTTGTAAATGTGAATGCCATAGATGATACCATATATGCAATGTGTTAAAATATACCAAATTATCAACGAAAATATTATTAAGAGTTGACAATATCCCATTGGTTTACCAAATCACTGTATAACCACTACATGGGAACCACACAATTATTGAAAACTTCAAACCTACTCTACTTATTTTGAGAATTTGGAGGGAAGCATTTTTCTTGTAGCCTTTATCCTTCTCTCACCAATGCATCATTTTCCCACACTTTTGTCTCACTACCAAAGACCCTAGCGTTCTTCCAAAGCCATCATTACTCTGCACTTTCCTCTCCTCCCAATCACTTGGTGCACAAATTCATGCTAAAACCCTCTTTTTTGTTTGTGGAATTTCTTGAACATTTTGACTAGTAATTATACATAGTTTCATGCCTTGGCCCCCAACATTTTCACCAAATTGCTTTTCATAATAAACACTTGGACAACACTTCTACATAAAAATGTGTACAACAGTGAACGTCTCTTTCGAAGCACTCAAACTACAACTTTTGGCACGCTTCTGTTTATCTACCATGGCGGGACCCACCGACACGGGTGGGTCCCGCCATGCTTTAAGTACCCCTGATGTGGGACCCACGTCATCCTCCTTTAAAACTTTCCTCGAAAATGAAGATTAAAAAAAGCATTGTTTAGTAATCATTATTAAAATCCATCCATTTTCCCAGTGTACCACGTGGCGCAATGCCGTTGATGGCACTCGAAAATAATAACGAATTTAGTGTAACAAAGTCTACGTGGCTAACTAATTAGTGTGACGTGTCATTATCCACTCCAAATCGCCGGTCAATTTTTCCCGACACCGGAAAACGTGGAACATATGGGGTCTATGTCTACTAACTTCCTCGTCCTTCAGCTGCCTTACTGAATTTTTTGCAGAAGCTTAACCTGCTTGTAACTTCCAGGGTTTCAGGAAAACCATGACGATTTTTCTGATCAAGTGCGAATGTTGATGGGATAGGAAGGAATAGGACGGGAACGGTAAGATAAGAAGAGAAGAGCTCTTTCTGCAGGCACAATCCATGTTGCCCCGAGGTAAGATTGCTCGCTTAAATTTCCCTGTTTGCAGTATATATGAACAATTTTCTTGTTTTTGTGTTTTGTTTTTCCTCTGGTGGAAAAAAATGAGGGTTTTGGGGTTGCGGTTAACTAGTGCGCATGTTGCAGCGCAAGGGTTTTGGCTGTGAAGATATGTATTGAATCAATGGGCGATGATGTGGCAGGTAGTGGGCGGAGGGGGACAGGGCCTAGAAGCAGGAGGAGCTTAACTCGGCCGCACGTTTCAGCTAACCCTAACGAGGATACTAACCCTAATGGCCTGCAGGATGACCTTATTCGAGAGTTTCATGAGGCTGGCATATATACTTATGCTGAGGGTTTAGGAATTATTCACAACGGAGCAATTGCGTCACCTACAAGTAAGAGGTTTTACTTTTTTCCTCTGTTTTGCAAGTTGATTATGTACATTGTGAATTTGATTTGTGCAATAGTATTCTACTATTGAATGTGGATCACCCAATTTAATGCAAATTGTAGATCGTCTTCTCTTTACAGATTTTTTTCTCTCTTTTACGAGAAGCATCTTTTTAAAACGCCATAGAGTGTGGAAGTTTAAAAATTCAATTAAATTAATTCACGTTTACGTGTAATTGTGTTTAGATTTTAGCGAGTTGAATGATTCTGGATATTTGAAGACCTTTATTTTAATTGAGTTTACAGTATAAAAAGGTAAAGAGAGAGGTCATTGAGTTGGTCAGAGCTTAGTGTACCGTATAAACCTCCCGTTGTTGAAACCCACATAGGGATAACGAACATGATATATCCACAGTCTATGTAAATTTTTTAGAATACTTCTGGTGAAACCGTGTCTTAACGGACATGATATTTCCAGTCCATGTAAATGTTCTAGAATGCTTCTGGTAAAAACTACCAGAGGTGCTTTAAACACAGTTTTTACCAGAAGCATTCTAAAACACCCACATAGGAATTTCTTTTTTCATTTTACCTTGGATATTGTGTAGTTTCAACCTTGTCACCAAGCTCAAGAATAAACCAAATCTTGCCAATCCACCTACCTGTTATTGGCCTTCTTTGACTCCTTGAGTCCCATAGAATTTTAGTCTCTTTTATCGGATGCTTTGTTTAGCTTGAATTTTACTGTAGATGATACTTGGTGTAACACAAATCAATCATACTTGGTAATGGCAATTTTTCTTGTAAAGAATACAGAACAGAAGAGTTATGTCATCTAACATCATGGTTTTTCATAGAATTTTCTTTTGAAGTAAGCTGCACCTTCAAAAATCTGTTATTGGTCATTTATGTGACTAGTGAAAATTTTCCAACACGGTACAATATTTTGTTATCCTGACAAAATGGAGCTAATTCCGTATGGTTCTCTTGAAACTCTCTCCTGTTGATTACGCTCTCCCTTCACAACTCTATTGCTGAAATTCAATTTGATGTGATTATCTGTTGAGATTATACCCTGTTCTTTGTCATGTAACTTTCTAGACATGCTCCTTGGGGTCTCCTTTGGGTATTCAGTTGGTGTTTGGGACTGTTTCTTTCTTGACAATTTTGGCCATCCAGATAAGATTTAGTGATTTTTTTCTTTTTCTTTTGAAGTACTTGATCTTATCAGGAGCCTTGCATGAATTGGTAGGTTGTTATAGAATAGCAATGAATTAGAATATGTTTGGGTACATCAAAATATATGTAGAGATGGTTTTCCTTTTAGCTTTATGATTATACATGCAATCATTCATTATTTAGCACAAAGTGGCCCCAATCAGTTTAATTTGACTGTTCTCCTGTATAGATTTTCAGAGGATATGAACAATCTTATAGAGTCATTATGGGCTGCAATTTTTGAGCAGTATCGGGCTTATTTGACACGTGCCTACATCTGCAAGAAAAATTCATTAAGTATTTTCAATCAAATTTAGCTATGATAATAAAATGTAGAAGTTTATTAGTATCTTATTAGAGAGCTTAAAAAGAAAATGAGAGTACAAGTCTTTGTCAGAGTAATTTGACTTAACATAATTGCTTGACCAAATCCAGGGCAGAGAAGCATGTAAACTAGATAAATTTTATTTTATTTGAGGAGTACTGGAATGTGGTCCAAAGAACATAACATGGTGTTATTTTATTTATAATGAGCGGGATCTGGTGTCAAGAAAACTCTCACTTCTGGATTAATTCCCTTAAGTTTCTTTTCAGCTGTAGTTAAATAACTGAGATACCTGATACTAGATAGCATTTCAGTAAATTAGCTCAATAAAATTATGCAAATAAATGGTCTATGTGCTCAAGGGGTAATCTAATTTCCTGTTGTTTGCTTGACCAAATCCAGTGCAGAGCAGCATGTAAATTAGATAAATTTTATTTTATTTGAGAAGCATTGGAAATGGCCCAAAGAACACCACATGGTCTTATTTTATATGTGATAAGTGGGATCAGGGCCTGGTGTCAAGAAAACTCTCTCTTCAGGATTAATTCCCTTAACTCTCTTTTCAGCCGTAGTTGAATAACTGAGATAATATGGTCCAAAGAACGTCACATGATCTTATTTTATTTATAGTGAGAGAGAGTTGGGTCTGTTGTCAAGAAAACTCTCACTTCAGGATTATTTCCCTTAAGTCTCTTTTCAGCTGTAGTTAAATAACTGAGATACCTGATACTAGATAGCATTTCAGTAAATTAGCTCAATAAAATGATGCAAACAAATGGTCTTTGTGTTCAAGAGGTAATCTAATTTCTGCTTGATCAAATCCAGGGCAGATCAGCATGTAAATTAGATAAATTTTATCTTATCTGAGAAGCATTGAAAAATGGCCCAAAGATCAACACTTGGTCTTATTTTATATGTAATAAGTGGGACCTGAGTCTGGTGTCAAGAAAACTCGCACTTCAGGATTAATTTCCTCAACTCTCTTTTCAGCTGTAGTTAAATAACTGAGATTCCTTATGGTATTTCAATTTGTAGTAAATTAAGCACAATAAAATGATGTAAATAATTTGTCTGTGTTCAAGAGGTAATCTAATTTCCTGTTGTATAATGAATGGGGTTTATAAAAAAAATGGTATGATAGATTATGATAATGTTGATAGATTATTTTGAAAGGATTTAGAACGAGTTTTTCCTGTTATGTAGTATTCGACTATTTCAGGTATACTTTGCAATCACTAGTGTGAAGCTTTTTAAGCCTAGGCCTCCAATTACAGAACTTGATGAATCTGCAGGGGTTCTGCGGCATCAATGAAGTACTATAAGGAGATAAATAGCTTTATTTGTGTAGCATATATCTACTCATAAATACATGAAATTAATTATTTGCCTTACTGATTCTTAGTTGATTGTGTTCCCAGGAAATGTAGATTAATTTTCTTATATTTTGTAGGGGTGAATACCACTGAAAATGATCTTGATATGGTGAAAGGAGGAGAGCATCTTTCAACCACTTCAAACGGAATGGTTGGGGGGCATTCAGGAAACTTGGGGAATTTGCCAGGGCAATCAGTTTCCGTGGATAGTGGGAGCAATTGCTCTCCATCAAGGGGTAGTGATGTAGCAATGGCCACTCCTGGACCAAGTAATGCTCTTGTAAGACAACGCCACTTGGATGTACAAGGAGAGGATTTTGAGTCTCCTGACACTGTAGGGTGAGTTTTAATTATCAGAAATTTGAATCTACTGGTTTCTGCTCCTTATTGCCTAGGCCTGCTATAAGTTTTGAATTTGAGAGACATTGTAATGATCCATAGCAATTTTGCTGTTAATAGAGATTATATGAGCATTTATTTATTTTCATACTTTTAATTTTGGTGGCTGTTTCTGTCTTTGATTCTGTATGCGCAGTACAAGGAAGAAAAAAAGAGGCCCACGAGCAATTGGAGGAGAAAAAGGTGGGAGGGGACTCCGTCAATTTAGCATGAAAGGTGTGATTAAAACAAATTCATATATCTTCCATTCACTTTTTATGGTTTGTTCTTTTTCCGCTGAGCTTACCTATGATATTTTTATATTCATTTTCTTCCACCCATGCTATTTTGACACATCTTTGTTTTAATATGTATATTATACACAGTGGCATCGTAGTAACAGAGAGCTATTAGCTTCCTGTTTGTCTAATGGATTGTATTGTTCATAGTTCAAGAGAAATTTAAACACTAATTTTAGTTTGGGTGATCTCAATTGCAGAAATAAAGTTAGTTACATGTTTTGTGCAATTCCGAAGAACATTTTCCTGTCTAATTTATTTAACTCTTCTTTATTGATGGGATCCAGTGTGCGAGAAGGTTGAAAGCAAGGGCAGGACCACGTATAATGAGGCAAGCATATTATCCTAAACTGGATGTTGTGTTCATTGCAGAAAAGTCGTTACTTGTAATTTGAATATTTTTGTCATATTTTTCTTCTTATTTCTAGTGCTTGAATCCATAATGCATGTCTGCACATTTGGGAGTGTTTGTACTTATTCTGACTTGTTTTTCTGGATTGGGAGACACTTGGTGGACTTTTGGACCACTTTATATCATTTTCATTGTGCACAAAGTTGAAGAATTGCCAGGACCTAAAAATGACCTAATTGTTTTCTTTATATCTGTTACAGTTGCCAGATTTATTATAAAAAATCAAAATCTGGCAAACATTTAAAAAATACCTAAAATTCATTCTAAATTGCCAATAAATTCATACATACACGGTCATATAAATTTTTGAAAAAAAAGTAATGAAGATTGTTGAAAAAACCTGTTCTAAATTAAGGTTTAGCATTTTTTTTTCTGTAAAATGCGGCAGCCATTTGCTTTCAACAGCTAGTGTTCGTGCATGAAGATTTCTAGTGTCTGTAATGTCTATATGCTTCTCACATTAGTATATGCTCCTTACATTAGTATATGTTCCTCACATTCGAGTATGAATCAGTGATCTTTGTTCTCCATACTATTTCCCATGGATCCCACTTACAAGTAGGACCTAGCAAGGTTATGTGGTGTTTGTTTTCCTTGTCAACAAGATTAAGCGGTGTTGTCTTTGTTGCGGTGTTTGCCCTCCTTGTTGAGGAGATTAAGTGGTGCATTTGTTCTCTCTCTTTCTCTCTCTCTCTAAGCTTTCCTTTATTGAACAATTGACTGTTTGGTTGCTCCTCACATTAGTATGGTAGCTTTCCTTTATTGCAATTGTTTTCTGATTGAAATAATTTCATTTATTAAGACCCTTGGGATTCCTTCTAGGCTTGTTGGTCAAATTCACTAGGCTTTGACCATGTGCTAACTCTTTATGGCAAAATTAAAAGTTTTATGTTGAAAGTTGAGAAGCAATCTGCCACAAATTGGGCATATTCTGGAAAAGTAGGGTATAGGCAACAAAACAAAACATGACCTTGCAAATAGAGATGTACATGTTTAGAGCTCACATCCAACACCACACAATCTTATTTGATGCTTGGGACATGTTGAATAATATTGACAACGGCATGTCAAGTAGCAGAAAGCTTGAACTCCATGTGAAGCTTTTAATTGTTGAAATGGAGCTAGGAGACAATGTGCTTGATTATCTTTCTGAGACCACTGATGTGAAGAAGGAAATGAAGGATTCAAAACACCATTTGGTTGGAGTGACAATAAAGGGATTGCCTTCTTGCTATTGAACTTCTTGGGGATGTTATACATAGCAGAGAAGGTAGATTAGATGACCTTTAGTGACCTGGTGAACTGCTTGAAGGAGCACGATCTTAAGTTTGGGCAGAAAAAGGCACTTATTGCATTTGAGGTCTAGGTGCTATATTGTCATGTAGAAAGGGACATGTTTCATCTTTAAGATTGTTAAAGGGTCCAGGATGGTAACTACTGAAAAAAAGGTTGTTTCCCTTGATTTTTAAGCCTAGAGTGGTTCTGCACAGGCAGGGATAAAGTCACACTGCACAGGCTCAAAGACAGTTTTGATTTTATAGCACAAAGTGATGATGTTCAGACTTCAGACACAATCACAACTGATGGGGGAGTCTTTTTTGGACTCAAATGCTTGGGAATTGTTTTTTTATTCTAAGACAGTTTGAAACTCATACATCGACAGAAGAGAGTTAACCAGGGCAACATTTTTCGAGGAAGGGGTTCACCAACAACAGTTGCACCCAGGAAGATGACTGGTTACAAATATTGCAGAGAAAATGCAGATGACATCCATATGTAGTGGAGATTCTGTGATAAGAATAAAAAGGACAGTCAGGAGATACCCACAGCACTGAAGAGGTGAGCTGGCTTTCCAGAATTTGAAGGTCTAGTAGTTTCAAAAACCGTGCAAAGTTGTGGACAGTTATGGATCCATGACATGTTACACGGCACAGATGGTAGCTCCAATACATGTTACATGCCACATGTTGTAGCACACAGATGGTAGTATATGGTTGATTGTGTGGTGCACATTGGCAGGCTACTGTTTGATCTCACAGGTTGCAGGTTGAGCCGAGCTTGTTTAGATTGGCGATTTAAAGGGTTGAGACATTGGAGCTTCTATGTTGCCCCTAGTGACAACATGCATATTTTGTATATATGGTCTGTGTCATATGCCACATTAGAGCAGGGATGTGGGATGGGGTTGTTAGGACAAAATGATAATGTTGTTAATGATTAATCTAGTTTGAAGGTATTTTGTTGTGCCATAATTGGTCTATAGAACTGACATTCTGTCCTTTCCATGTGGGATTCTGTTCATTGTTTTAATTGGTAGACAAATATGATCTATGTCTTATATTTTTGGGGTAGCAAAGTTGTGTGTTCTGTTCTTGATTAACCCCATCTTACATGTGCTTGCCAATTGTCTTGCATGACCCTTTCTAAGACTCTAATTGCTTATCAGTGAACAGCATTAATAGACTATTCTTGATTCTGAGACAAACAAATTTTTTTCTTTTTATTTAAGTTACCAGTTCGGGTTCAGCCTCAGGTATGCCGGTATGGAAAAAAAAATTGCGGGTTGGGTACATTTTGGTTATGTCCATACAAGAAACATATAAAAGTTATAAATATATACATATTTTAACTCCAAAACAGGAATTAAGGTTAGGTAACACATAACATACGTATAATAAACAAAACAACCATAAATTTTTTATAAGACTGTATTTACCTCGATATTAAAAGCCATAACCCCCTTTCCATAGACCCCACCAAGAGCTCTGTTTCATTTCCCTCTCAGGTGGGAGTGTCTAGGATAAAATGTAGTGAACTGCAAAAGCAGATAAACTAAATCCCATGATATGAAGCCTGTGCCTATCCAGCCTTCTGGATGCACTTCATAGAAAATAATTATTAATTAAAATTTAACAATAGACAGAACTTTTAAATTCTAATGAATAATTATTTTTTTAAAAACTGCCTCCATAATGCTGGATAGATGTTGCCTGATATGAATGCGGTGGATGCTTAAATGCGCTAAAAAGTAAAGTATGTCTTGTCTTTAGTAATGTGAAGCCAGTAGTTATTGCTTTTATAAGAGAAATGCAGAAGGTAATACTCCAAGACTTTCCTTAAAAAGACAAGCCACAAAATCACCCAACAGCTGCACAAATCCCCAAAACTAAGAAAAAAGAAACGAAGTGAAAGAGCATTATACAAACTTAAAACAGCAGCAGCACCAACAATAATAACACCACCAGTTTACGCACATACTCATCAACCATCATTGGACGAAGAAGTAAGTAGAAGAACAAGAAGCCTTAGGGAATGATGGCCTCTGTAACACACCAACGGGCTTATCAAAAAATCTGACCACATACATATATATATATATATATATATATATATATGTATATATATATATATATATATATATATATATATATATATATATATATATATTGCATCTAAGTTAACATTGTAACTCTTTGACTGAATTATCTCTGCTTAATCAATATGACACAAGATTAGGACACATGCTTATCCACACCCGAATGAATTCATGGTAACAAGCTCACTTGGTTTTTCAGAGCTGAAAGTGGCATCAAGCTCAAGTCGGGATGATCTTGTGGACCTAGAAAGCCTATGGACTTTGGCTTAGTAATTGCTTCAGTTCCATAGTTGATGAGGCTTCTTGGGGCATACTAACTCCGTTACCTAGATGCACATGGCTACCAGAACTAGAAATGGCTTCAATTAATGACACATGGCATTCTCTGGTTTACTTAGACATTTTTGCACTTCAGTTAGGTAGGAAGATTGACTCTAGGGGCTACAATTGTGGGAATCACTAAGCACCACAAAAAGGATACATGGCTTCTTGCAATTGGTTGTTTCACGACTCTTGAATTTCTCGAATGTCTTTGGCTTATTTTATTCATTTTTGTGGACTCAAGGATTCTATGAACCCGAATCTACTCAATGTTCTTGGTCCAAAAAGTTCATGACTTTAGGTTTGAGGCTCTGGTGAACATGAGAATCGTATTATGATTTGCCCTAAAGCTAACTCTGGTCTTGTTTTAACAATGATCTTGTCAGGATCAACCTTTTGGGGACATGTGCCAACTCAGGATTAACTCTGAGAGATCAATGGTTGACAGTTACATTGAAGAATCAGCAATCACTAATATTCTTGAGGCTAGGGTATAGACTTCTCAACTTTACCCATGGACGTGAGCTTGTTATAAACTAACATATTTGGGTTCCCAAGTCTGGATTCTGTTGCACTTTTGACCTTGGCGGGTGCGAGACTCCCTATTGAGGTTTAGCTTATAGCTGACTCAGATCCAATTTTAACAAGGGCGATGCCTAGGACTTTCATCGAGGTACATGTGTTGTGCGGAGATTCACTTTGATAGGTCAATAGTTAGAGATTCACTTGATACATTAATAGACAGGGATTTCTCCTAGGGCTTATTGTAGACGTGAGACAATTATACATTTAAATTCATTTTGTCCTATTCTAGCTTTCAAATGTGATTATCTCTGGTGGATTCTAGAACGCTATGATGTAATGCCCCCTTCCTAGGCTAGCATTGTTGCATTGGGTTAGTCTACTACACAGGTTCCCGTAGACTAGCAAGGGTGGTTAGGGGACCCACGGTGATGTGGCTCACCAAGGCTCAGTCAGCGTTCATAGAGTGATGAGATGGATTCCTTTTGGCAGGATATTTATTTGGCACTTCCTGGAGCGAGTTTGGGCCATTTGGCCAAACTTACTATTTTTAGCAGGGGCTCACGGGACACAAAGCGAGTCGGTGCAACGGTCCTGAATCTTGTCGTCGTTCCATTGGCCAGCTCAACAGTGTTGTGACCTCATCACACATCGCCCCATTGCAAATGGGGACCCCCTAATTTTTTTGCTTAGGTTAGTTTGGTTTTCGAGTCTTAGCCTAAGTTCTGGTTCAAAACACATGCAGAGAGGGACACTGATAAGTCAGACATATGTCACACCTTAGAATGTTTCATAGAACACTTTGAGTGATCAAGACCGGAGTTAACAAGGTACATCTCCTTGGTCAGAGTCTCCATATGAAAGGGTTGATATCAAAGCTTGTAATGTTTTTTTGGACTTAAGATTGATAAACTCCATGTTAGACTTTATGAGTTTGAATGATTTTGAAGCTTCAAGAGGCAAAATCCAGAGGTCACCTCCAAACCCCTCCTACCTGGGCGGCCTCAAGAGGGGGTCTTGGACTTTCTCTCCTGCCACATGAAACTCTCCACATGCTGCCTCTAGGACCGCTCAGGGGTGTAGAAGGTACAATTTGCAAGTTTACTTGATGAAAGATGAAGGAAGAGACACTCAGAAGGTGAGATGATCAAGTTGAGATGGATGAAATGTTTTTAAGTAGGAGAATCCAAGGGTGGTATCCTAACCTGCCCTTCCTAGGTGGCCTTAAGGTGCATTCATGGATTGTGTCTTGTTCTAGGTGACACTCTCCAGACAACAGTCTTAAACCCGCCCTAGGAATAAATTGCCAAGTTTGTAGCGTTTTGATCTCCGAATACTTAGAAGATGATGAAACTACAAGGAGGGTTCATTTGGAAGAGTTTGGGTGCATTTTGAAAGTAGAATCCATGCCTCACCTCTAAACCTGCCTAACCCAGGTGGCCTCAAGATGGATTCATGGACTTTGTTGTGTTCTAGACGACATTGTCCAACCACTGCCCTCAAAACCGCCCTAGAAGAAAGATTGTTAAGTATTGAAGTTTTTATGCACAAGAGCATTGAGATATGATGATTTGTAGGCATGGTCTATGAGTTTGAGTGAAGTCAAAGCTACATTCCAAGTGTCACTCCTCAACCCGCCCTACCTGAGCGGTCTTAGCATGAGAACATGGACAATGTCTTCACCACCCCATGACACTCTCCAGACAACACTTAAACCCGCCCAAGGAGAAAGGGATCAAATTTATAAAGTGTTTCAAGTACTAAGCATTAGAAGATGATGAAATTCCAATGGAAGCTTGAAGGTATGAAGGGATTAAATGAGTTCTTGAGTAAAATCCAAGGGTCACCTCCTCAAGAGGCCCTTGTGGATTGTATCACCTCCTACATCAATCTCTCCAAACATTACCTTCAAAACCGCCAGGGTGAAAGAACAATGCAATTTGCAAGGTTTGTTTGATAAGTATGATCAAGATGACACCACAAGGAGAGGAGATAGTCAAGTTCAAGGAATGAGAAGTTTCTAAGTGTCAAAATCCAAGACCTACTCTCAAACCTGCCCTACTTGGGCGGCCTAGAGAGGTCAGCTTGGAGTTTTGATGTCTAAGCAATGCAGCTACCCTATCTTGACTCTCTAACTCATCATGATGCTTCACATCCTTGAGAGGATCATTCAAGGAGAGGGAAGTTTAAAAAATTGACTAAGTCTTAAGGAAGTTGGAGAGAGACATCTTCATGAGGAGAGGAATAAACCTTAAGTGAAGGAATCCACACCCTACCTTCCAAGCTGCCCATGCTAGGCGGCCCTAAGCTCTACACTTGGACAACTCCATCTCCTACACATAACACTTTGCAGACATCACCCTCAAACCCGCTCAAGGAGAAGACCTATCAAGTTTGCAATATTTTGAGTTGAAGTGCAAAGAAATCATGAAGATTTGATGAAAGTTCATAAGTTTGAAGGTATTTTAAGGCAAAGTCCAAAGGTCACCTCTAATCTCGCCCTTCCTAGGCAGTTTTCACCATGACAAGTGGACAAGATCATCACCTAACATCTCAACGTTTGCCTTCTCACTTCACAAACACCTCAAAATGGCTAAGTCTTAAGCAAGTTCAAGAAGAGAGTCATCATAAGGAAGAAACAAGCATCAAATGAAGTTTAGAGTTGAAAAGTCCAAGCTTACCATTCAAACCCGCCCTTGCTAGGTGGTCTTCAACTCCCTGCTTGGACTACATGTCCACCACAACACATCATCCACCTGTCACCTCTAGATCTGCTCAAGAAGAATGTTATGAGAGTTTGTGTAGGGTGAGCTTGGAATTGGATGTTGATCACTCCGCACAAGCCTCCTCAATTCACTCATCCACTAGAGGTAAGTTGTAAGGTCAATCAATGAAAAGTGGAAATTGTTAAGGGAAGATAAGGCAAGTTTGAAGGGGTTATATTGGCCACTCCACACAACACCTTCAAGACCGACTAGCCTAGGCGGATTTCACCTTGACATATGGATAAAGTCATCAAATGTTCCAAATTTGTCTTCTGACTTCAATCAATCATTCACCGACACTAAGTTATGAAAAGACAAGTTTGGGAGATCATCAAGGTTAGGAAAAGATGTTTAAGTATGGAAAATCCACACTATGCTCCCAAACCCGCCCAGCATGGGCGGCCTAGAGAGGTCTTGGAGTCTTTGATATCTCACATACATCTCTCCACACAACACACTCAAACCCGCCTAGGAGAAATGACATGAAAGTTTGCAAGTATAGAGAGAAGAAGGCAATGGATAACACTGAGTTTTGAACAAACACATGCAAGTTTGGAACACACATGAAGGATTTTAAGTGAAAATCCAAGCCTCACTTACAAATACGCCCTACATGGGCGGCCTAAACATGAGGGCTTGGATTCTCTAGATCTTCACATGAACTACTCCATAATCACCTTCAAACTCCACTCATCTAACAATCAAATCTCATGCAAGGAGTTTAAACCATCAAGAAAGCAAGTGAAGATGTCTTGAAGTTGTCAAAACCAAGCTAGAAAATGCTCAAGTCCTGAAAATCCATGCACCTCCTTGAATCCCACCCTTCCTAGGTGGCTTTAGGCCCATCATCTGGACAAGGTCATGTCATCACATGACACTCTCCACTTGCACCCTCCAAACCCGCCCAAGGTGAGCGCTTACAACACATGAGCATGGAAAATTTTAAAAACTTCAATTTTCTTCTTGCTAGGCCGACTTGCCTTGAGATAGGGCAGCATTAGGTATAAAATGAAGTTTATTTCTACATTTTCAATCAAATTCAAAGCAAAATTAATTCTGATTTGCAGCAGAGCAGGTTTAGAGCAGCAGATTTACAAGAAGACAAGTCAAAAGTCAAGTGTTTTCAAGAGTCAAGTTTTCTAAAATTTTGATTTTTATTCATAAATTCTAAGGTATGTTGTTTAAAATTCATTATTTTTTGTCCCACATGCATGAGGAGATAAGATAAATGTTAAAAAAATTCTTATTTTAAGTGTCACATCAGCGTAGTAACACGTCTTCTCTTGTAGGAGGAGGTAGAGGATGAATGCAAAAGAAAGACAAGCCTTGATCAAGAGTGATAAGCAAGGAGTCATTCCGGAGACGAAGATCATGTCTAAGTGGAGGAACGTGAGTGACACCAACTTGGGTCACATTGACATGGAGGAGATCAAGAGAGAGCTTCACAAGCCAACCCACTCAAAGGTCATTCATGAGATGCTCCGCAATGGAATCGTCCAAGCTGCATGCTTTCTGCCCGCCTTGCCGAGTTCCAAGCTTATGTGGGAATGCGCTAGTCATTACAACCAAGAGACTAGATACATTGAAACGTTTGATGGATAAGTCTTAGGTCATTTGAGGAGGGAGGCTATCGCCGAAACATTCAACATCCCAAAGCATAGGAAGGTCACCGTCTACACTTGAGAGCAAGCTCAAAAGGTGTTTGAAGGATCAATAAGTGATTGTAAGCAAGAGATAAATGTCAATTGGGTAAAGCAACCAAGGTGTCATCACAGTAAGTTGCCGAAGAAGCTTCATAAATCGGATTTCATCACAGAGTATGGCTACATGGTGATCTTCTTGAATAGAATCATGGGTTGTCAACAATCGTCAACATTCGATGCGTGGATGTTCGTATTCATGCAAGAGATCGTCAAGGGCGAGGTGATGATTGATTGGGCTGGTATCATAAGCAACAATATTCATGAGCAGATGATCAAACTAAAGGAGACTAAGTCCCTCTACATGAGCTCATATGTCATCTATATCCTCGCGATGTGTGGAAAGTATGATGGATTGAATTGCAGAGGTGATATAGGATATGGCCTTGGACAATTCAGCGTGTATGATTGCTACCCGCAATTGCAGCTAAAATCCATAGCCCACTACAAGCGCATGAATGATGCATTCTTCATGTTCATCGTAAGGAAGCTTCAACGAAATATGAATGAGAGGTTATCGAAGGATGCAAAGAGATTGATTGGCAAATTTGGACAATGGTACATCCAATTTCCGAAGTTCACCTACTTGAGGATCCAAGGATTTTCATCTTATCCTTACTGCTTGCCGAGGTATCCTACCGACAAGATGGTACTACTAGAGGTGACGAGGCAACTGTTGGCCTGGGACAAAATTCAGAAAGATAAGAAGAAAGCCGGAATCAGTTTCCCAATAGGGATTGGAAAGTTGGAGACTTGCCCAACATTGCAAGCTGCACAACATTCAGAATATGAACTCCAAGCTTACAATCATGTGCTTCATGACACGAGTTGAGATCACTTTGATCCATTCAACATGATTCGAAAAGCATTTGGGAAGAGGTTTAGACACCGAGAGCATCAAGAGGATCACTGGGCAGATGCAGACGATGATGAGCACATTAGAGAGAAGAGATGTTCGAGAATGACTTGGGATTTGGTGAGATCATGTAATATAATGCCTATTCCTGATCAGTTAGAAGAAACTGAAAGGTTCCTCGTGCAAAGGATGTTTGACAAGGAAGGACCTATGACTATCAATTGGGCTGAGAGAGAAGTTGGCCATGATGATTGGATATAGCAAGTCATACATATCACAAAGAAGTATGTAGATCATCAAGTTTAGAAGCTCTAGATTGCAAACAAGGATCTCACATACGACTTGATGGGAGGAGCCGACTTGCAGCAATCACAAGAAGTGGATGATAGTGAATCTAGCAGCAAACATCACAGTGAGTCTAGTGGATATAGTGTAAGCTCCGGAGAAGAAGCTCAACCTGGTAAGAAGAAGCGTCTAGGCGACTCACATGGAGAAAGTAGTCGGAAGAAGACAAAGTTGAGTTCAAGATCTGAGACTAGCAATTCTTCTAGACAAGGTGGTCCTTCTCAAGATATGAATGTGACATCAGTAGTGGAGAATGAAGAAAGAGAAAACCAAGGAGCTCCACAGACATTAGGTCAAGCAAACATGCATGAGGTTCTAGCTGAAGAAGTCCGATCAAGTCCCTCCAAAGATCAAGAAGCTGTTACACATGAAATAGATATGCACATTGAAGTGTCTGATGAGGAAGCATTGTCATCAGAGTTAGAAGCTAGATGTCAAGAACAAGGTGTTCAAGAAGATTTGTCTGCCTTGCCAGATTGGTTAAGGAAGAGAGTAAAGGAGACTTCAATCGTGGAAATAGAGCCAGAGGTTAACATACAAGAGTTGTTAGGCAGGATGAGGCAAGATAAGGGAAAAGAAAAGGCGACTAGACTCTCCAAGATTATGAGAGATAGTTCTGGGTCCAGGAAAGTACACATTGCAGTGCCTAAGGTAGACAAGATGACATTGTTCCTGAAGAATACGATGTAACCACTATGGATTTGGGACTAACAACAAAAGAGCAAGAGTTTGAAGAGTTGGAGGAATCGATTTCCGTGATCAAAGAAAGATGGAGGCGTGAAAGGGAAAGAGGAAACCGATTGGAGAAAGAAAAGCTCGCCTTCAAGCAATATATCTAGCAGTTGATGAATCCAATTCAACAGCGTGAAGGGACATCTACTCCACCTCCCATGCTTTCACAAGAATCCATCGCTCAATTAGAGGGTATGAGATCACAGTCCCAAGAACTGAAAAGCTGGATAGGGAGAGTTAGAAATCAAATAGATACATTCATTGATGAACTTGTCCAAAAGTATGAACCGTTGCTCAGTTGTTGGAAAGACTTCAAGCAGTTTCCGCAACATGTTCCAAATTCGATGGTGTCAAGAGAGAATACATGCCACATTTGGAAGATTTGATGAACACTCCACTGTCAGCATCGATAGAGGAAGGGGTAGTTGAAGAAGGTTCATCGTATGATTTCTCTACTTGGTACTTCACTATGGACATAAGAGAGCAGCTTCTTGACAAAGTTAAAATGGATTGTGTTCGAGTAGATAGTGTGCTTCAGAGGGCTCATAATAAGATAGTTGGTGTAATGGATGATATGTGTGATCTCTCAGGGGAGGTTGCGTTCCATGACGTGAAGAATTACATACATTCTCATTACTTCAACACTACTCACTTCATGTTTGGTGAACAGTTGAACATCTACTCCTTGATCTCATTCGTTGGTGGTAAGCAGATTGGCATAGCTGAGTGGGAGAGGACAATTGATGAGCATACACGAGATGTGATGAAGGTAGAAGGAACCATTCAGAATGCGCCAAGTGTACCAGTCGCTGACATGGCGAAGGTTGTTCCAAAGTTCGTGGCATTGGTCGAAAAGAATAAACATAAGAAAGAAATGCCACATGGGCAGTCCACATAGACGCCAAGGTGTCGCCTTGGAAAACGTGCCTTTATTGCTTCTTGAATATTTCTAATAATAGAAGGTTGTTATAACTACTTTTGATGTGGCATGATCTGGGCCATTGAATCCAAATTGATCCTGGCCATTCATTGTATTTTGAGGTCTATATAAACCTCATTCCTCTTCATTGTGTATAAGGAGTTTTGAGCTAATTAGAGCTGTTGCTAAGACTGCTAAGATTAATACAAGTTCATTGTTGAGCCATTTATGGTGATATTGTGTTCTCTTTGCAAGTTGCATGGTTGCTAAGTACTCACTCGCATTCGATGTTTTAACTTAGTTTATTTCTTTCAAAGTTTGTTAGTTTTAGTTCGTGGAAGTCATTGTCTTTCAACTTCTTGGTGAAATTTTTTTTATGTTCATACCTTTTATGATTTGTCGCTGGCAAGTTGTAGTGTAAGGTTAGTCTGAACACATCACAAGCTTCACTTCGGTTGCTCATAGAGCAATTTGAAAACCTTTAGCTTATCCTTAGAAGATTGCATCACCTTTGTGGAGTTGTTGTCTCATGGCGAAGCAAAGTGTGGTTGAGATTTCCATGAATTGATGATGATAGCTTATACTTAGATTAGATATTCTCTCTAAACCCACATCTTTTGCAGTTTTTGAAAAACATTGTTAGAAGTAGGACCAAGAGCTGAATTGTCATATCATAAGTTTATCATAGCGTGTAGCCTTGAAGCAATTGTTATCACCTGTGCGAGTGTAAACGGTATTTTCCTGCCGTTGAACACCAAAGTGTAAGTCCCTTTGTATGAAACAACAAATCACATCTTTGCCAAACAAGCTATCCCAAATCGAGAATTGAAGATAAGGAACCTTGGAGTCTACTCAGTTAATCAGAAAGTTCAGCATCTGAGTGATTTTGTTCAAGAGAGGATAAAATACACAAGTATTTTATGTTGCGTTGTCTGTGCAAGGAAAACACATCAACAAGTGGTACTATGGAACACTTGTGGAGATTGTTCGAAATATTATTTTATTAATAGATACATTTAAGTTAAACTAAAGATATAACTTAATGTGTCTATTGATAAAGTGACTTTAATATTTATTGAGGACTTAACGAAACATTAAAAGTAAATAATGTCACATCTCTAAGTGGGTGCCCAAGGCATGGGTAAAAAGAAATAATAAAATATTTGATATTCCCCAAAAGAGGCATAGGAGGAAGAAAGAGGAATATAATAAAAGAAAAGTGATTTTCTCTTCTCATTCACGTTTGCATATTTTCTATGTTTGAGCTTTGTTCTTGGTTGAACAAGGGTTTTGAACCAGCAAACTTTGGAGACGAAAACATTCATTGTTTGAGCACCTGCAGGGTTGAGAGACACTTCTAGGGTGTTGTTGGAGTGGTCTTAGCACAGAGATCACATTGAGCTTCATTGCAAGTAATCAGCTTTGTCGCGGAGGAGATTTCATAGATATATCTTCAGTTTTTTGGCACTATAATTATTGGAGGACATTGGAGAATGCATTGCAGGTTATAGCTATGGATTTGAGGGTGTTTTGATGTGCTTTTAACCTCCTAACCAGGCCGTACCAGGCTGTGAGAGTTTGTGACTGTTTTGAGTCATTTTCCATTGCTTTCTTTCCTCATTCTTGGCGTGGACTGTGAAGCAGCATATTCAGTTTGTTTAGGGACAGGAGAGGGAACAAATACAGTCCCAAATAACCTTGGAGCAGCTGATAAAGGGGGCCGTACAGTTCAGCAGGGGACGTGGGTTCCCAGGAGACATTTCCTTGTCCATTTCCTACATTTTGTGTCACTTCTTAGGTGCCAACCCATTGAAAGGGGTGCAGTCTTGTTTATCAACGAACTAAAGATCAAATATAATGGCTGTTCAATGATTTAGATGATCCCAGCTGCTGTAATAAACATTTCCAGAACTGTGTTTTCTCTACCAGCAAATGGGTATGCAACCTTTTTGATGTCTCACTCTTTCTTTACATAGGTATTGATATTTATTGAAGTGTAATGCATTTTATTCGAAAATAAGCATCTGGGTATTTCTATTTCCTGTGAGTTTTGAATATCTATGCATGCAAGTGTTTTGTCAAATGCAAAAATACACCAAAACACACCAGGTTCAACTAAACCACAGAAAACCATAAGAGGGTGGGTTATTACATACGAACTCAGATTTACTTGCACTCTTGGGTCCAGGGATTACAAGTTAGACATCTGGGGATTCCTTTGAACACGAGGTTCCCTATAATATCTGGCAACTCAGTTTCAGTTTCATGTCTTTATAAGTTAGCTTGTGGACATGTGTGGGCTCGTGATTGGCCCTAGCCAATCGATGGCTCAATTCTGCTCGAAAGATCAACGTTTAGGGATGTTCTGAATGAATCAATGGACTAGGTTATCATTAGGACTGACTATGGATGTGAGATCATTATGAACTTAGATATACTCGGGGGCTTGGTTCCGGATTTCGAAGGAACGTTTCTCTGGGGTTTTCACGGATATAAGTCTTCCTATTAATTTGTCCTTACTCAGGTTCTCAGATTTGGGACTCAAAAGTGAAGATTGCTAAGGTCCTGATAGATGTGAGAAGTTATCTTAAACCAACTCAATCACAATTTTGGCTCTAAACCTTACAGGTTAAACTTGTAATTACCAACATAGTCCCTTTATTTATGGACACGTGTCAGAAATATATTAACTTTGAGGAAATCAACGGTCAAGAACCATCCTGACATTTGATGACTGGGGTTCATGTAAACTCTGCACCAAATCATATGAGTCAAGGTTAAACTTTGGTCCTGAAACAAGTTTTACCCAATTCACTTCCCGCAAAGGGAACATGAAACCTAGCGAGAAATTCAGTCTAAAACATCTTCTGAACTTGACTAACTTGACACATTATGAACAATAAAGACAAGATTATGACTGTGTGAGACCCAAAATTAATCCTTTTGAAAACATGGGACATCAGAAACATCAGACCAAGTTTGGGACTCTTAGAATCCCTTCAAGGAATGATTTTGAGTCCAGGCCATTGCAAGTTAGCTCAAGACCACTAATGCCTGCAAAGGCTATAGATAGACTAGCCTAGCTGCATATGTCAAGACAACACAGGATGCAATGAATCCCTTAGTCGAATTATATTACAGATTAGCTAAGAAACAATGTTGCATTACTAATTCAGTAGAAAGTTTACAGAGCCTCAACAATTCAAGGATTGGCTTTGCCAATAACACTGAGGAACTAAGGTATTCAAGATACATAATTAACAACATAGGCTCGTTAAGTCTTCCAAGCGAATTATGCAAGACTTGAGCTGATTACATCTCACATTGAAGATGAGGCACTTTAATAACTGGTTACATCCCTTAACATCACAAGCTATCCTAGGCTATATGCAGATTGACATGTGAAATCTTTGAACCATAACACACTATAACCAAAAATGTAGGGCCTTAAGCTCCGTACTCAAAGAATTACATCTTAACACCTAAATAACTTAATCGACCCTTCTTGATAGAAATTGTTCATTTCCAGATTAAGAATACAGATACTAGTGTGCAAACTACACATTCTAGAGACTTATGATGAGTCAAGCTACAAAATCATAAAATTCAAGTTTTATAGATAATTACATGGGTCCGGGCCTACTAGTTCATATGCACCATATGAGAGATATTCAATAGTTAACTACTTTTCACGCATTATATTGTAGAATAATGTTCAAGTTACTTGTGGACTGTATACATGAATTTAAAACAAGCACACATGATTAGTTCTATTGGTATCAATTCTTCAGAGGCCTGATGCAGATGCTTCCATTAATTGAACAAGAATTTGAAGATCATTTGTCCTTCCTTCTAGAGCTTGTGGTCTTGTTGCATTCTCCCAGAGGGTCAAGAACAGTCTTAGGCCTCATCTATCCCTTAGCTTGCAACCATACTAGGCCAAAGTCAATCCAAGGATTCCTTTAAGAAATCAGTCCTTAATTACAATAACCTAATTATCCATGAAATGCAAGTTAGTATTATAACTATTATCAGCTCTAATGTATATACATGTATAATCAGAATTATGGTTAAGTCAGGGGATTAAATATCACTGAATTCCATCACCGAAATGCAATTTGCCTGGCTTTGGAGACCAACCCAAGTATCAGGCCTGCTTTTCCACCTGGCCACCCTCACAGCGGGGTATCCAACTTCACAGGGGTGATGATGATGTACACGGCTAGTTGGTGGTCTTTGTCAATCAGACTAGTGTAGAGCTTCAGTCAACTGAATTATTCTATGACAGACTTCTTTTTAGTCTCGAGTCTGGTCCATGCAATACAGGCTTAACACATTATTCACTGAACTTGACCATTCTACAACTGGACTCACTTGTCACACAGGCATACACATTCCTATAGGACTTGACCTCTAAGCCTAACCAGACTCAGTTCTATTGGCCGAGGAGTGCTGCAACCACCCCATGGGTCCCAAGTAGTAGTGATCAAGGGAAGCACCTTGGCAAACAAGGCAAAACAATCCAGCTGCGAACTGAAATAGCCATCATTCTACACCTCTAGGAATGACTGTCATTTGGCCATTGAAATACTATCAAGATGACCATTGTCTACAACAGGTATGACCATGGAGCTCTGGTCTCCATTGGATGGTGGCTATACAGCTCCATCGAGGCCTCATGGTTGATCAACTCTTTAATCCCCCCCCCCCCCCCCCCCGGTCACCTACGACCTGGGGTGCTTAACCACAAAGACATCCTTGTCATTGGCTCACATGCTGAGAGTGCTTACACAGATTATGCTAATTCACAAGGCGACTAATTCAATTGATCTTACAGTCACAAGAAACACTAACTTACAGACACATGATGCTATTTTCTTAGTTTTACAACACTGGCTTCAACCCTGGCATGTACCTTATTAAGATCACTTTTGGTTCGTCAGCTCTTTGCTATGCTTCCCTTCTCTGTCGTTTGACTCTCCTTGCCTGAAATCAATGTCATGGATTCAACAACCTTCAATCTCTAGCCTCTCGCGATTTTTTTTTAACATGAAGGCAAAAAAAATTATATATATTTAAACAACTGATTACAAAGTAGGTCTGCCAGTCTTAAAAAGACTCATGGCACACCAATTCTAGAGAATCAAGAAAATCTAGATGGACTGAAAATAAAAAATCAGAAAGAGAGGAGAAACCCTCCAAACCCCATAGACAAGGCATAAACACTTATTTCCCTGAAGATTGTACATGCTCTGAGTATCAGAAGTAAAATCTTTGAGCTACCTTTCCTTAGGATTTTTACTAGCCGGTTTGGGCGGCACATTAGTTTTTTCGAATGTTTGTCTGAGATTTCCCTCTGGTTGTAATCCTGTCATTCCTTGGTCCATCCGAGTCATGCAAATCTTGTCATTGTCTAATTGGCTTGTTTGCTGGTAGTGTGATTGGGTAGGTGATTTCATGCTTTTCTAGACACTTGAAAATCTTCTCAGGTCTAGGCTTATTTACTTGGAGTGCATTTTCCTCAGTCATTGTCTTGCCATTATTTCTTGCAATTGGATTATTTCTTATAAAGGGGACTTTGGGGAGAGTTCCTGCCTACATCACTGTTTCAAGGAAACTTGTTCCCAGAATTGAGGGATTAGTCTTTGTTGATGTGTTTTTTATGCATATGCAAACTTAGAATAAAATACCAAGTATTCTATCCTCTTTTGAATAAAGTCTCTCAAAGGCTAAACAATGTGATCCAATGAGACAACTCCAAGGTTCCTGATTCGTGTTTTGCAATGGATAGACTCAGTAGTTGATGTGATTTTGCTGGTAATCACAAAGGGACTTACGCTGAATTGACTCCTTACTCCACTCTAAATATGTTATTCTCCTTGTGAAATGGAACTTATTCTAACCGGCTATGAAAATAAAATACAAAAGAGAAAGGGTTTAAGAGAATCTAATCTAAGGATAATGAGATAATGAAATATGCCAAGATAGACAAACTCCTTGTGAAACCAAACTCCGCTTCGCCATGAGAACCAACAACTACACGAAGTCGGTGCAATCTTCTAAGGAAACTCAAGGATTTTCATATTGCAAATCTTCATCCAAACACCCACAGCTGGATCAGTTTGAACAAGTATCCACAATTGAACTAAAGCAAACGTGGTTTAGGCTAACTTTGCAAAATGACCTATCATCGACAAATCATGAAAAGTATGAACCATTTAAGCAATTCATCAAATATCTTCACATAAATTCATTACATCAATGAACTTCTATTCTAATGTTACTCTACTTGGAAACACATCTACATTATATTCGAGAATTAGAAACCATGCTAACATTCCACAATCACACAAAATCACCATGCGAACCAACAATGAGCTTGTATTGATTTGGAAGTATATGATTACAACAATTTCATATCTCTCCTCAATGATTTTGAAGAGTTCCTTCTACTTTACTCCTACTTTGATAGCATCTACTCCTACTTCTATATATTGATCTCTCTATTGCAAATGAGAGAAATGAGCCTTATATAGGCTCCACAAATTACAACGAAGGGCCATGATTGATTCGAGAACCAATGGCCGAGATTATGACAACAAAGCAGTTTGTTACAAAAGTTACTATTTTTAGAAAATGAGAGAGGCAAGGAAGACACGTTTCCCAATGTGATAAGCATGAAATGGAATCTTTGGAGCATCTTCAAGATGGGTGTCCTCTTTGGCCTCTTGCTTGTTGTAGATACATTGAACTTGGATGGGTGACGTGGCAGACTATAATTGGATCAATGATGTGCACATGCCACCTCATTATTCCTCGAGCAAACTGGTTTGGTCTTCGTGTTCACATTGCTTGGAATATTTCCCAAATTTCATCATTTTTTGGAATAGTCTTCAAATCTACGAATTTTCACCTTTGGAACTTAGCTTCTCTTGAACTTGTAATTTGGGAAATTTGGAATTTCTCTTGTTGTCTTGATGTAATTCATGGATTGCTCGAATGCCTTGACTCATTTCTAGTCTCATCATGTTCTTGTGTTTATGCAGGATTTTGACTTTGAACTACTGCAGTAGAAAAATATCTTTGTACATTTTTGGAGTAGACTTAGTACATGATCTTCTCTATCTCTGCCTAGCGCATGAAATGGCTCTGAAGCTTGAACGTGAACTTCTAGATGATGACTTCCTCTCATGTATGGTGGAGTGGTGTTCTACCTTGAATTGATCTCCTCCAAGCTCCTTGCCTCCAGCTCCTGCAAGAGAGACAATTTGCAATTGCAAAGATGATAATTATTAACAACTTTTCATTCTGGATCTTCTAACATTTCACTCTTATTAGTCAATTCAGATAACTTACAAACACCTTAGGCCAGATTTTACTGGTCTTCTATAATGAGTGAGGCGCTGGAATCATGTATAGAATGCAAAAATGCAAGGTCATGGTAAAAGTGCGCCTAGGAAACAAGATAGCCAATTTTAATGAAAAGATGGAAAATTGACACTATCTTGACCAATCCACCTCCTCTATGATAAATGCTGCTCCAAACTGTGTATGATCTGCTAAAATCTGGTCTTAAAATCGTTTAAATGAGGAAATGATCTTGTATATATATGCATTCACTTAAAATGATTTAGGTTGGCCTCCTTATGGTTTTTCATGATTTATTCAATGTTAAAACTTGTTTCTATCCTTCCTGGCCGACTTCATAGCTTGCAAAGGCTTCTTGGCGCTGATTTCATATTAGTATGCATTGAGCGCTTTATGCATGAGAGATCTAAAAGTGCGCCTAGGGTCAGAGCGCTGATTTCATGGGCCTATGTATAAAGTGTTTTATGCAGAAGCATGTCAAAAGTGCGCCTAGGAGGATGAGTGCCAATTTTATGTGGGCATGTACTCAATGTTTATGCAAGGTCTCAATGAAAGTGCGCCTAGGAAAAAGTGACTACAAAGTGTGCTTTGAGTGCTAGTTTTGGGTGTTTGTGTATAAAGAAAAGCGCAGATTTATAGTGAGTATGCATTGAATGTACATTGCAAGGGCAGGGTAAAAGTGCGCCTAAGGCAGAAGCGCAGATTTTAGGTGGGCATGTATAGATTGCAAATTACAAGATCTTCTTCAAAGTGCGCTTTGGGCGGCCTTTCTAGATGGTTATGCATAATGTCCAAGTTTGCAAAATGCAAAGTTTCCTTCCAAGTGCGCCTTGGGCGAACTTTTCACATCCCTGTGTATGATGTTCAAATTTTACAAAATGCAAAGTCCCTTTGGAAGTGCGCTCAGTAGGATGATCTTCACCAAGTATGCACTAAGTTAAAATTTCAAGATGCGAAGTCTCCTTAAAGGTGCGCCTAAATCGAGCAAAAGTTGTAAAAATAATCCAAAGTTCATAATGCAAACATATGCCAAATCAGCGCCAAAAGTGCTAGGAATGAGGGAGTATGCATGAAGTTTAAAACTCAGAATGCAAACACCCTCAAAATCAGCGCCCTTCTCCAAAAGCACTCAAATCATATATGTTTGCATAAAATACAAGTTGCAGAGGAGGGTGAGATGTGCGCTCATTCCTAGCATGCTTAGAGTTTGATTCTCTCAAAGGAAATGACAAGACTTTATCATTCTTAACTGTCTAACTTCACAATTTGACAAGAATTTTCTAAAATTATCCAAATTTTGGCATTGTTTTTTAACTCAACCTTCCTTGAAGTTCACCCATAAAGGAGCCATTTTCAAGCATGTTTGCATAAAATGTAAACTTCAAGCATACATGATTTTAGCGCAAAAAAGCGCACTTTTGGAGGTCCTCTGCACTACGTATACTCTAGACTTAGACAAATTTTAGGTTCCATCATGTTTTGGGTTTAGTTTTGGTGGGTTTTGTTGCTTTCTAACTTCTCCGGTGATTGATCTCCTCAAGCATTTAATGAATTCTGTTAAGACATTTCATCCTTTGCAAGTTCATGTTCTAGGGGAGACTTCTAATTCTAGAGGTAAGACCTCTTCAGAGAGACTCCTTCGATCATTACTATCAAGATTACAAGCTCAAAGTTGCGAAAAAAGAGGGGTCTCCATTTGCAATGGGGCGATGTGTGATTACATCACAACAGTCTCCCAAGCAAAGGAAAATTAATCATGTAAAAAAATTAAGTTGAAAAGTGGCTAATAAAAGTTAAAATACAATATAACTTAGCAAAAAAAAAAAGTTAAAATACAATATAACAACAATAACAACAGTAATAATCATTTATCAAATATAAACATATTATTAACATTACAAATATAGCCTAAAAATTTAAAATATGAATTTAACATAATTCAATTGTTTTACAGTTTACCTCAAAACAAACTAATTCTGTGCATTATAGGGATGTGGAGAAGTTTATCTACAATTGCTATGTATCCTTAGCCATTTGTCGAAGTTGCCAAATCGGGTACGGGTACGATACGCCAGTATGGCAGAAATTTATTTGGGGGTTGGGTACGTCCATACAAAAAAAAAAGAAAGAAAAAATCATAAATATATATGTATTTGCAGCCTAAAAACAAGAATTACTTTATATGCTACAACCTACATGTTCTACTTAAAATTATAATTTTTAATATAAGTATGCTAATAATAAATAATTTTTTAAAATAGTATTTAATAATTTATTAATTTATAAAATTAAATTTTAAAATAGTAATTAAATTGTTTAAATTTTATACTTTGAAATATTAAAATTATTTAATATAGTTAATATAATAATAACTTAATATTAAAATTTCAAATATAGTCTATAATACTATAAAATTTTTAAAACCATAAAAAATTAAACTTAATATAGTGTATAATGTATATAAATAATGATAATATAATAAAAATTTAAAAAATAATAACAGCTTAAAATAATAATAAATAAATCTAAAAAATATTAAATAATATTATAATAACAGTTTAAATGTAATAAATAATAATATTAATTATAAACAATTAATATTATCATTACTATATGAGTATTTATATTATACAAATTTAAAACATTCTAAATTTTTGAAAAAAAATAAATTAAAAGATACATGCGACTTAGGGTTTTTTCGAATACTTTTAAAATGTAATTAAAAAAAGAAGCTACCTGGTTTTTGAAATACAGTTGAATAAGGTTATTGAGTGATGTGGGCAGTCTTCCATACTCACAATGTGCAACGATTTTCTTTTTGTGGCATCCAAATACCTTACTTGTTGTGGTGGCGAGAGATTGAAAAATGGGATGAAAAAACTCACCAAATACGCCATGTCAATGTCAAATACCATCGAAAAACACCAAGTCATTATTTGAATTGATCAGAATCGGGTCAAATGGGCGGAATCGTTTCCAGGCAACAAAACCCGAACCCTGGACGATTCCGCAGGGTTTTCATGATGTATTCATACCTGGAATCAGCAGGTGAATGAGCTGATTCGGCTACTTAGTCATTTGTAGGTATCACACAAAGAAGGAATTCCTCAAGCTCACTACCACTAGGTATGATAGCTCCTTCCTCTTATTTGAGAGAATGTTTGAGGTGCAACAGCATTTGCAGAGTATGGTTGTGAGCTGTGAGTGGTCCATGTGGGTAGAGGGTAAGTTCAATTAGGGGAAGAAGGTGAAGGTCATTTGTTGAATGATTATTGGTGGGCAGATTGTAGATATGTAGTCTCATTTATTGACCCCATAGACCAGAGTTGATCCACTATGCTGACACAAATACTCCTAATTTTGGAGAAATATCTGAGACATTTGATGGCATATTGGACTAAATGAGGGCTAAGATTCATGAGATAGATCTCATTATATGACTCTATGATGATGATGATGATGATGATTAGAGGTCATTGCCCATACATTGATATTTGGATAGACCTTATACAGTGAATCCCATTGATAATGATGAGGTAAATCAAGATGTTTGTCATGTTAAACAAGATGTATATTGAGGAGGCAATAAAGTGTTCAGAACAGTTTCTATATTTTGTAGAATTTTGTGGCACTTATAGCAAAATCAATGCTACTAAAGATAAAGCATGCTTGACAAAAAGGAACCTCAATGGGTGTAGGGGATGCGTGTCAACAAAATTTTAGAGCATAGACAACTTGCTATTTGGTTGCTCTTTCAGACAAATAGTTTCTATGTCGTTCAACTTCAAACAAATTGATCCACTTATTGCTTTGTCCACTGTAAAAGAAACAAACTTTACCCCGGGAGAGAAGAGAAGTTGGTGGGCGTTCATAGTGACTTTCTGTAATGTCCCCTACCTAATATGCCCTAGAAAAATTCAAATATCAAAAACTAGGGTTAGGGTTTCGGAATTACCATTTAGATTACCTTCAAACTGCATCATTCTTGTGCTCTAAATCTGCAATCATAACATAGGGAACGTATATACAAAATATAGATATACTAACATACCTCTTGAAATATAAGTGTTCGATAAGATTTTCCTGCTTTCAAATTTATAAACAATAGTTCAACTATTTATTCTTATGTAATTAAGTCCATTTATTCACTCACTTCACTCAATCATAGTGGGAATCGTGCTGAGCAACATGGCAAGACAATGACTGATCAACAGAACCTCCATACAGGCCCTTATGGGGCATGGGAGGCTGTTACTCAGTTCCCCCTCCATACAGGCCCTAACAGGGGGCTTGGCAGGATGTAAGCTGTCAACAAGGCCTCCATAAGGTCCCTTCAGGGAGGTATGGCAGGGGTGCTGATCAGACTTTCCTCCAAACAGGCCCTTAGGGGGGCATGGTAGGGTTGCCTCCACATTGTCTACTCATCATCCTTCTATGATTGGTGAGTTCTCTTCATGTAAATCACAGTAGTATCAATAAACCATTTAATAGGCACTGTTCTGACCTGCTAAATGATATCCTTTTGATGCTTCAACAATCTAATTGACTTGTATAAATATATTCTTTTGCAGATCCAAGGTCTGCTCTTTATTAATGAGTTTGATTAGATTACTTGCTTGCTGATATGATGAGACTGTTATACTTTATATTATTCAAAAGAATATTTCCTTGATACTCCCTTATTTATACCCTTTTCTCCTTTACTTATACCACTCATATGCCTCTTGAAAGGGTGGGATTCCTTCTTGGAGACACCTCACTTTATTGTTAGTCACATCTTTTCTAGATGAATCCTTGCCTATTATATAAAATATAATCCCTGATTAGTATTATAGAAGTTCTGCCTTAAATAATTCTCATTCATTTATTAAGGGATCACAGCCTTGTAAATGGTCACTGCACCTTTAATAATGAATTACTACCTTTTAGTAACCGCTGCATACAGAATCGCTGCCTTGTTAAACAATAATACTTGATCGTATTTTCATAGTATCTCAAATCGCACCATATATGGGTGCTGCTTCTTTAAGGATGATCGCAGCTTATGAAATATATAAATGATTCCTTATATTCCTAATAGAATCTATTTGCTGCCATATAAGACCTTGTCTTATATGAGGTTTATATATATATTTATTATATTTAGATATTTATATTTATATAATATAATAATATATCTGGTTAATTAAATATATATATATATATTTATAGTATTTAAATATTTATATTTATAAGATATTTAATTATTTAAATTATTTATATAATAATATTATTTGTTAAATATTATATATTAATGATATTATATATGTTTATTAAATATTGATATATACACAATTTCTACCTGAAGCACTCTCGATTACAAGAAGGCAACTTCATTGTTTTACCCTGATGTTTAAATCTTTAATTTAAACAATGCTTTAATATTGGGACATCGCACTTTCATCTTAAGAATAGGAAGATTATAGAGCAGTTTCAGGCTCTGCCACATGTTGGGATGTTGATCTTGAGGATGCCACACAAGTTGATGAGTAGGAGGGTTTAGATTTCCCCCATGGATTAGATAGGGTGCTTTTGAGCATGTTTGATGCCCTAGAGGATCCTGAGAGTGATGATAATATTACCATGTATAAATATTGGCCTTGTGAAACTTTCAAGCTCAAGGAAGTTGAGGATAGAGTAGTAGAAGTAGCACAAACAAAAGCCGTTAGCCCTTCTTGTTCCATTTTTTTTTGTTATTTGTAGGACTTTTACTTTTTACTTTTTTATTTTATTTTATAGAATTTAGAGTCTAGACATTTTTAATTGTATGATGATATGATGTTTCTTCTATCTCGAATTTTTTTTAATCACAAAAAACCAAGAATAATTTATTTTTTAATACTTGCCTTCCTAGGTCTCCATTCTCAAGGAACATGTGACATTGAAAACTTATCACCTATATGTATTTAAATCTTTTTCTAAAACTGGATTGGATTTGTTAGGTAACAGATTTGAACAAACGTTTATGGCATCTGCATGTCAGGGTACTCACTCTGCCAGCAAAATTAGCAATTTCGGAAATTTGACTTTAACAGTTTATAGCCATTTTAAATAGTGTTCAGGAGTTATCATATAAGATATCAAAATATAGCTATCGAAATGCTCTTTCCAATGGCACAAGTTGCACTTCAGTTAGTGTTTTATTATTTATGAGAGTTTATGGCGATCACAAGTTAAAGTAGGTTTTCTGCCAGCGTATCAGCTCCATAGTCTTGTCACTTCTGCGTGTCAACCTTCTCATACACAATTGGTTCAGGGTCTCTTATGGCCTTTATAAAGTAAATAACCATATTGCTATAATAAACAGAATGAATTTCACTATATAAATATATATTATAAAAATATGCACAAAGAACAAATAACAGAGAAGAAAATATTTTCTTTATGAATAAGCAATAAGAATATACAACCACCATGATAATGATAAATGACTTTGCCATTCTACATATATAGACACATTAGTGTAAACATAATAGACTTGTCAACAATCATGTTTTCAGTTTGTTCCAAACAAAAATTATCCCAGTAAGTTGATTTGATCTTCCCATAAGCCCTAAAATTTGTTTTTATTTAATTTACCTTGTTATTTCCTTGGTTAAAGCTTGAGGGCTCTCTAGGATTATATTGGATTGGAGATTTTGATTGCATTCTCTTTCTTTGTTATAGAAGTTGCGACTTCCAGTCTGATTTTTTTAGGTCATACCAGTACATCAACATTTTTTCCTTTAATATCACAGTGAATCTTGGGTGAGGTTGTGGGATGCCTTTTATATGGTGTAGGATAAGTGTGAAACACAACCTTAAGATTTGTAAACATGGACCGTCCTCATATGAATCCTATAATTGTTATGCCGCAGCTTTACCACATTTCAACTGGATCATGCTTTTAAGAGTGTCCCCTATTACCATTAACATTACAGCACATCCTGTTGGATCTTCCTTTCTTTTGAATTTATAATTTTTTCTCTTTTTCTTTCTTTCTTTGGAAATTTGAACTGCTTAAAATTTTGGAATTTGTATTTGTTTTTTCAGGTTGCAGATGAATTAGTAGCAGAGTTTGCAAACCCTAATAGTGCACTTGTTTCTCCTGATCAGGTCAGATTCTCTATCTGGTGGCCTTTTTGAGTAGTTGATGTATTACGAATGCCCCACTTGTGTAGGTAGCTCATCTAATCTTAAAGTGGGATCATTTTTTATTGTAACTCTTGGACATATTTGGCATTGAAATCTTACAGCAACAATATGATGAGAAAAACATAAGGCGGAGGGTGTATGATGCACTCAACGTACTCATGGCAATGGACATAATATCAAAGGACAAGAAGGATATTCAGTGGAAGGGGTTACCTAGCACAAGCCCTAATGACCTTGAGCAGTTGAAGGTTTGTTTTGTATTAGCTTGGATTTTATTTTTGTTTAACAATATAAAACTGAATGCAGTGACTTTCCTGCCAAAAATGATGTGGATCAGTGAAGATGCTTTTCTTCTTATATTGGTTTAGGGTTTTATGTTCAAGAAGTAATATTTTGCAGCAATTAATGTATGAAGTTGTGAGCAGGCAGACCGCTTGGGGGTGAGAGGCAGGATTGACAAAAAAATGGCCTATTTGCAAGAACTTGAAGAGCAGGTACATATTATTGTGGATTCAATGATATGACTTACAGTTTATTATCCTTGTTTATAATAATGTAAAGTCGTGCAGAAAACTAGAGCCAGCCAGCCTAAAAAGAAATGAATCTTTATCTTTGACTATCACCATATGTTTCTGTACTCTACGTCCTAGTTAAACTTAACCTTTTATTGAAATATCAAGTTATTGATTAGAATTTTGAATGGGTGATGTGATAAGCTTTTTGTTGACAAGTCAGCTTAGAGAGTTTGCTCCTGATAATGTTTCTTCTTAGTCTTACTGACAGTTGCCTGTTTGTTTTTATAGATAATAGGTCTTCAAAATCTGGTGCAACGGAATGAACACTTGCATATTTCAGGAAATACTCCATCTGGGGAAATGTATTTACCATTTATCTTAGTTCAGGTGTGTTAAAGTCCTGCTAAAGTTGCATCTAGACAGTGTGCATTGTTTTTGATTTCACAGTCTGTTATTTTGATACAACCAGAAGTCAGATGGTAGTGGTGTTTGGAAAGTGGAAAATACTGTTTGTGCTAGTAATGGAAAATGGAAACTTAGCTTATCAAACTAGCTGGACTATTTTTTGACTTTGTGAGCTCCATGGCTTACTTTTAAGCCCTGTTCGCTAGACATTGTGTATTTGGTTTGACATAGTTTATTCTATTCTATTGCTCCATTTGTAGACCTGTGCTGGAAATGCCTTATGCAACCTGTTGGTGTATATTATAAAGTCTATTCCTTGCTGTTTTGTTGTTTGCGCCTCACTATAGTTTCAAGATTTCTTCCATACTTCTCTGTTGTTTGCATCTCAATATAGTTTTTAAAATATCTCTTCAATACTTTTTTGTTGTTTGCACCTCAATATAGTTTTTCTTCTTTCATTCTTTTTTATGCACACCTTCTTTCTATTGCTCACTTTGTTCAATCAAGCTTTGTATATTATCATAGCTATTTTTGATAGTTCAGCTGCATGTCTCAGCTATTAGTAAAGGAACAAATAAAAATTATTGCTCATCTGTGAAGGACCGAGTAATCTAATTTAAAAAAAAAAAAAAAAAAAGCGCCTGGTAAACTTTTTAACGTGACCGGTGACGCTGGTGCGACACGCCCTCTGGCTCCACGCGAATGCTTTTGCCCGGAGCAATGAACCGGTGAGGCCACAACACGGGGGACCTCATCCCCTAGCAAGAACACTTCAAACCCGCGAGCTGGTTGGCCCAGCGAAGGCGTAAACCCTGCGAGCTGGTTGGCCCAGCGAAGGTGTAAAGCCTGCGATCTCGTTGGCCCAGCGGGGGTTTGAACTCTGGTGGCCGCCACTACAACCGAGTGACTTAACCACCGAACCATGCCCTTATCGGCAAGGTCCGAGTAATCTAATTAATATTATGCCAAACTAGAGTTTTTTTTGTAGAACAGGACTGATGTTTTAAATCATTAGGTAATTTTCAAATGAAGGGCAATCTTCAGGACACACAAGTATCTTGGGTCATATTATTAAGAACTTTTTTTCCATATTGAAATATATACCACTTTAACGAGGCTTAAAAGAGTAACTACTCCATATTGAAATATTTTGCACTTTGAAGAGACTTAAAAAAGTATCCATCACATTACTGCATTGCAACTAACTGTGGCTCCATTGACTCTAGCTTTGAGATTTCACATGTAGACACTGTATGCACACACTATTTAAGACAGACTTATGCATATGCAGATGTAGGAGATGATCTTAGTTGCACTAGATATTATATGGATGACACAAGCTATCAAAAGTATCAGTCTATCCTAGATTGAGTGATTACTCAGGTCAGCTCTGTTACCATCGTTGTAGATAGACATTTTTAGCTGGAAGGGAGGGATGTTCTTGCTGTTGTAATAGCTGCTTTGTGTCTAAACCTTTGTCAATTAATAAATCATAGATGTTCATCTCTTAGCATAAAGCGACCATTGATAATGGCCCTTGTTTAAGTACAACATGGACTCTGAAGAATTCTCAAATATTCCAATAAGCAAAGTTAAAGAGTGTCGGGTTGCTCTGGGACCAAGAATTTAGGAAGTCTCTGTAGACCATAAAGAAGCTACTTATCCAATTAGTGATACAAGCAATGCTGCCAAGGGCTTTTCCGTGATTCTGCAGAACATATTCTGTAATGATTCTTAACTAATAACTTGTTGGAATAAATACAGTATTTCCAAGCAAACTCTGGCATACAATGTCTATCAAATGAAGAAATCATTTTTACAAGTGTCATAAAAACCTGAAGCATCTAGAAAACAAAAGAAGATCATTGCTGTAGTCAGTATTTCGAGGACAACACTTGCCTATTTTAAAATTTTGATGGATTTTGAACTAAGAATCAGTTGAGAGCAGTAGAACAAATCCTCCAAATGTGTTTTGCATAAAATGTTAGTATTGTTGGGAACTTGGGACTACTCTGAGGGGTGGAAGTCTGCTCATGAGAGGATATATGAGCACAGGAAGGCTATCCTGTACATTGGTAATTAGTGATGCATTAATAGGATGAAATTTGAATCACAAAGCCACTCGAGAAGAATTCCACAGAGCAATCATAGAAAGGCATTTACAAGAAGTTGAAGCAGAGGGAGGATACTTGCATCAGGAAGAAAACAAACAATTCCAAAAGATGAGTTAAAAACTTGGAGAGTGATTTGTCATGAAGCTTAGAAGAATCATCCCAAGAGAGGGCACAAAGAAGAGGGTTTCATTCTGTTTCATCCAAGGCAAATGATTCTACCTCCAAAGGAAAGGAAAGGTCCTTTTGATGTCCATGGTGCCTCATGCCTTGTGCACCTTAACTGTTCGTAGAACACAGGGCAGCTTACTGCATATGAGAACAGCCCGTGCATGTGACTGTGCTTTGGCTAGGAGGTGTACATACCCAACCCCCATCAGGATTCAAGCCTAATCCTACCCTGTTCAAGAATGAGATCTTCACCATCAAGCCAACTTAGGATAGCAAAATTTTGAAGTAGAGTCTGGGGTTGTATAAGGTGGTATTACAATACTCATCCTAAGTGGCTGAGTAATCTTAAGTTTTACTTTATGGGAAAATAAGCAGAATCACTGCTTTGCCTGGTTATTACCAACTTTCAGACTACTTAAATTTACAACAAAATTAATGAAGCTTCATAACTAGTCTGATTTAGGTGGTTTGTAGTCAATAGTTTGAGAGTTTTCTGCCACAGTTTTTGTTTAGTATCAAGTTAACTACCAATCTTCAGCTTGCTGTGATGGTCGCAGGGCGAAGTGATGAAGCAGAGAGGTTGGCATGAGAGTGACATTAGGCCTTCACCTTACAAAGGAAGACCAAAATTTAAATCTCTTGACCAATGCAGATCATGCGCTTATGGAACACATCAATGATTTTAGTATAAAACAAAGGAAACCATGGCAACAATTGGGAGAAAAGACAAGAAACAACTGCACAGGATCAACAGATCAACTATCAAACTGCAGATTTCTTTAGGAAAATTGCTGGAAAAGTTTAGCTTTTGTGTTTCATGTTATGGTCCACACATTGAATATAGCACCTAAGCACCCAATTTGACAGAGGTTTGAGTCTGACTGGCATGATTACTTCCTACTGATTTGCACCCCTTGTTGATGTGTTTTGAGTAATGAGGCATTTTCTGAAACAAGAAGAAATTCTTTCCAGGAATTTTCTCGTTTTTTATTTGTAAACAATTACAATGCAGTCACAAGTGATATATATTGATATTTTTACTATGCATTATCAACCGAGTCTTTCATATGGTTGTAGATAGATCTAACTTTTGCCTTCTGAATGTGATATATTTAATGTTTATGTTTCCATAGGATATCACTTTGCAGCTGACAGTAGTTATTTCTTGAACTGTAAATCAGACCCGTCCACATGCAACAGTTGAAGTTGAAATCTCAGAAGATATGCAACTAGTTCATTTTGACTTCAACAGGTATGCTGTGATGCCAATGTGGGGTACAGTTTGTATAAATAATAAGCCTTTTGTGTATGGTTTTGAGTTTATGCATTTAGCAGTCTAGTTCAATATCTTTAGATGGGTGGCTAGTAACATGATTTTTGGTAGAAGATAAAGTTTCTATTTGTTGGGTGTCATGACTGTAGAGTCCTCTATGTACGACATTTCACTTGTGCGTCTAGTATAGTGTCTTGAGAAGGCTGGCTAAAAGTAACAACATTCATTTTGCTGGAAGTTGCGGTTTTATAATTTTAGCTGATTAATGTCTTGTTTGTTGTTACTGATGTTTTTGCAGTACACCTTTTGAGGTTCACGATGACGCATATGTGCTCAAAGCAATGGGGTTTTGTCAAAAGCCGTCAAATGATGGTGTGGATTTTGTTAGTCATGGTGGATATCCAAATGGAACTGCTTTTGGTGAAAATACCTTGCCTATATGTAACATGAACCGACAATCATTGCCCTCCCATTCTTTGAGGGCAACAGGTGGTTCTTATTCCATGTCTTGTTCTGCTGGGAAAAACTGCACTTCTCCACCTGTTCCAGGAATATTAAAAGCACGTGTCAAGCATGAATCATGATTTTTTTATGGATGGTCCATGATCATCTATCCACACCACTTTGTATTAGTAAGTGCTCTTTTCCTGAGGGTATACATGGGCTGATGTTTTTTTGTGGTCTTATATCAATTAATTTTTTATTGTCATCCTTATATTTCTAGGTTTATAAGCAACTTACTATGCCAGTATATCCCCTGGGAAGAGTTATATGTGTGTGGATAAAAAGAAATGTACATTAATGTTATATATGATGAAGACTCAGTCTTCATGTTCAGAATGCCTCTTTACAACTACAAGGGCTGGAGAGAATTCACATTGGTTCAAGTCCATATGGCATGTTTTAACACCTGCTCAAGTTTTAACATGGATGGTGGATGTTTGGTATTTTGAAGTTACTCAAAATGTGGTGGGGGATTCTATCCATGCATCATGCTTATTTTATTCAATTCTTTCCAATCAATTTAAGGTAACAATGTTTGTCGAGACCATAGGAGTTACCAGGGTCAGTGTCTCTGAAGTGTAACTACAAAGAACATTTGCTCTAAGTAGAGCCGATGTAGCCCACTTTTGTTGGGTCTGGGTTTTTGCCATTTTCAAGATAGCCTGTTTAAAAGAAAACATGGCTTGTACATTTGGACACGAGAGTCACTGCAAATTGAGGTCTCGTAAGTGAAGAAATTATTATGTAGGCCATATTTCTTGTCACACTAAGTTGAGAATTGCAATCATTACTAAGTTTTATTCTTTTTACTCTTGTATCTCCTTTTTTAAAAAAATAAGCAGGGGCTTTATTGCATGGGCTGAATGTGTTAAAGGCGGTAAACACTAGCTAATAAGTGCTTTAATATTCAAGCTTTTATTATATCTAATTGTATTATTTAGTAACTCTTGTGGTGTTACCAGTAACACTTGGGCTACGTCTTAATTTTTTCATGAGGATTTGCCCTTATTGTAAGATTAAGGCACATGCATGTCCTTCAGTCTCATGAGAAAGCATGAATATTTGCCCAATTTGTGGTGTAAGGCACATGAATGTCCTTTAGCATCATGAGAAGACAGTCGATATCACATGGATTGCAACCAAGATACGGTTTATATCTCTTATTCGGTTTTACGCCTCTCCATTCTTCTAAATCTGAATTGGTAGTCCGTCATTTGGTGTTGCTGTTGTATTGAACTTGGAGGTTATAATTATATCTGGGACCTTATTGTTTATAGTGCAAAAAAATTAAAAATGGAAAAGAACAACGGCTTTAACAAGAGAACATTATATATGACTACTGCCTGCTTCCAATTCTTACATAATTTGGTTAAATTAAAACTGAAGCACAAATCTACTGGCATATCAACATTAATATAGAAGCACCAAAAGCTTGTTAAATTTATCTGTTCAATGGCTAGAAAAGCGATGATGAAGGCAAACCCAAGCATGATGGCTGAAATAGTTAAAGGAGAAAGCTTATTCATATTATGGCCAGAGATGCTTGAAAGAGTTCAATAATAATGAAGAGCAACTCTGAAGATTCGAAGGGCCATCAAAAGGAGATTCGACAATCCGAGGAGTATCAAGGATCACATGCTCACTCCCGAATGGGTTGTACAGTTGTAGATTTTGGATGCTCACGGAATAAAGCCAAATGTAAAAATACGATAGCATATTTGTTTCAAATATTTTTGCTCGACATGTGCTTAGTTTGCAAAACATTAACGTTGGAAATGGAGTACCTAATGATGTGTACCATTTTAAGGGTTGAGTACCAGTTCACTATCTGATAAGTCAAATTAGGAGGAAAGTTAATTTTAACATGAATGACGTGAAACACAACTTCAAGGTTGAAATTTTTAGCCCTCTTGATGCTAACAAAAAGTTGCGCAAGCTGACCCAAGTTTTAAGAAGTATCTTATAAAATATTCACTTCTCTTCAAAAAGTTAAGGTAGGACTTCTGAATGAATGAATGAATGAAAGATTTTAATAATGTCTACGAGACCAAACAGTCTATGGGGCCAGAAATAAAAGAATGCCAAGAATAGCATTTTAACACAACCACCAGAAATAAGGGCCACCCAATTAACTTATGAAATTTCCAAATGCTTATAGTTTTTTTTTTGGGAGGAAATGAAAGTAATCAAGCAGCGCTTAAAAGCATTGATTCATGGCGTTCTCAAGATTAATTGCTTGTTGGACTTAATTGGATGCAAATTTGAGTCATCTTGGGATTCGAATTAATTAAGGCCTACAAATGGTGTAATGGTGCAAATTCTCATTTAGTTTTGGGCTCATTTTTTTAGAATGACTTAATATAATTATATATTAACAAGGAGTGCACTTGTGTTAAATTTGGGTCATTCCTTGATTTTTATCTAGTTTCGTTTACATTCATTTACATTCATCTCCATACACTTGACTTTTATCACATTCTTAGTTATACACATTGCCACGTATCTCTCATTGCTAGCCATTTATTGACGCATATTGATACATTTGATATTCATCCCGAGGTCTCTAGTCTCTTGTCTTGAGACAATCCCACAACGCTCAAGATTGACCTTGAGCTACTTCCAAAAATTCAAAATTTTAAAATTTAAATTGCTAACTCTTGCCCTTTCTCTCTAGCAATTGTGAGTCAACTTGGTACACGTGCACAACTTTTTGTTGTCTTGGTATTTAAATACATTCATGTTGAGGTTTCTAGCTCAATTCGAAACTTTTGCACAAGTTTACTGTGAACATGCATGTAGTTTGAGTTGATTCTATTAAACATTTCATTTAAGTGAAAGTGAAATCTTTTTATTTAGCTAATTAAGTTTAATAAAGTGTAGATACACACTAATGATATAAACTTATTTTCCAAGTCATCTCTTGCGTGAGATAAGGTGCTTTTTGAAGATTAGATTTTTAATTGAACAATATAAAGATAGGTGCAAAATAGAAGAACAATCAACTCAGTGATCAAACACAATGAACTCAGTGATCAAACACAATGATATAATTTTGTGTAGCTGTTATTGGAACAACTTGTAGAGGTTTCCTTGTAAGCTTTTGAAGGAATGCAAAGTTGATTTGAAGGTATAAATTATTTGCCTTGTTATCATTTCGTTGTTTTGAATTTTACAAGGTGTGCACAATTAATGCAATGTTAAAGAATTTGATTCTTGGTTGAAGGCATTAGGACATTGATTGCTTATATTGAATTTTTTTTCATGGTATCAGAGATGTATTGAATTGTATCAAACTCTTTGAGAATCCAGTGTTTCATAAGTCCAAGCATATAGAGATCAAATATCACTTCATTCAAGATAGGATTCAAAAGGGAGTAGTTAAGCTTCAATATATTTCCATAGATTAGTAGGTAGTTGACATTCTGATCAAGTCCTTAGCAAAAGGGAAGTTTGAAGCATTCAAAGACAAACTTGGACTGGTACAAAATGTTACACATATGGTTCCTAGGGTTGTCATTGATGTCAACATTGTCACTTGGTTGTCATTGATGTCAAGACTATCATGGTGGGGTGATGGTGTTCATGGTTGGATGTCATGTGCAAAGAAGACATAGTCCATGGTTGGATGTCATGCCCGATCCAGCAGAGAAGATATAATTCATGGTTGGATGCCATGCTCATCGCAGAGTGAAGTATGAAGTCATATTAATATGGGAACTAGAAGCACTAAGAAGATAAGATGTGTTGTTGATGTTAGAAGATGTTATTGATGGCATGATGCATGAATGTTCCAAGTTTCATGATGATTGGATTATTGGAAGAATGATAGACTGAAGACAGTGTTGTTTATGTGAAGGTGTTTTGTGTAGGACAATGGAATGCTCGACATTCCTCCACATTTGCAGATATGACTATGCGGTTCTAAAACTATGTTCAGGGTGTAGTGAAGGTGATAATTCCAAAGTTTTAGGTCATTTGTCCTTCTGCTGGGAAAGTTATGCATGATAAGAGTATCGACATGTGTTTTGGCAGAGTGAGCTAGTGTAGAAGGCCTGTTGGAATGCTCTGCATTCCTCCAGAAGTGAATGGTTGCCTTTGTGGTTTTGTAGACATGTTTATGAATGTGTATTACATGCTTCCTTGCAGTTTCAAGGTTCTTGGTGGTCCGCAAGCTCAGTTTCTCAATGACAGTGTGTTGCAGTGTGTTCTGGATGACAGGTTGTTCTTAGAGTTCATGATTGAAGATGTGCAGTGCAAGATCTTTGATGTGTAGAGGTAAAAGAGTATTTGTAGATGTTGTATGAGTCATGTATATTCATCTGGAAACATTTCATGAAGATGTTTCTTGTTTCCAGTACCACACAAGGTTGTTGTGGCTGTTATGCTTCAACTTTCATGTGTGTTTGCTTAAGGTTGTCCTATTTCCATATGAGCAGAGTGTGTGGATGTAATTCTTTGTTTGATGTTGTGAAGGATGTTTTGGACCTAACTAAGCTAGTGTTGGTGTCCGCAAGGCATGGGTCTTCTGTTGGTGTAACGTATGGTTTTGTTTAGGACTTATCCTCTATACATTTCATATTGTATACTGTCTGGCTGACTTGTAAAATGTATTTTTCATGTTGTCTCTAGTCGACAAGCAATGTAATCAATGTAATATCATGTATATATAGTGAACCTAGTTGGTCTAGGTGAAGTGTGATTGCAAAGTAATTAACAGGGCTCACATACAAGATAAGAAGCAGAAAGAATGCATTTGAATTTGTGACTGAAGGAGGAAGAGAAGTTGTAGATGCTGTCCTGATTCATCTTGAAGACATATTTGTGACAGTGATCCAATGTAGAGTGTGTCTAACTGATTTGATCACTAGAAGAAAGTGTGAAGAGGCAGAATTGCAATCATCAAAGGTGTGAGTTTCAATGTCAGTTTTCAAGCAGCAGGACTATCATACTATAATCTTTTGTAAGTGTGTTCTCAATTCAGGGAGTAGCAGCTTCCTTGGGAGTGACCCTAAAATAAAGTCTTCAGGAAGTAGTAGCTTCCTTAGGACTGACCCTAAATCAAAGTTTTTATGTAGTAGCTTCCTTGGGTTGTAGCCCTAAAACAAAGTTATTATTTGAGCTTCATATATTGAGAGTTAATCCCCACCATGGTTTTTCCCTTCTAGGGTTTTCAATGTATATCTGGTGTTATGTGTTGATGTGCATTGTGTTAATCTTTCATGTTCATGTTTATACTGTGACACTTAAGTTTTAATCTGCTCTAGAGAAGTTGAAGTTGTTAAAGTTAAAGATTGTTTAGATATTGATTCACCCCCCTCTCAGTATATTGGTGTGTTCAACAATTGGTATCAGAGCCAAGTTCCTCTGAAGGAAGCTTAACCACTTGAGGAAGGTCCGGCATGGCACATAATGGATCCAACAAGATACCTAGGTTTTATGGAACAAATTATGTTTTTTGGAAGCTAAGGATGAAAGGCTATATCAATTCTCTAGGATGTGGTGTTTGGCAATATGTCAAGTCTGGTTACAAAGTTCCTGCTGCTATTCCTATAGATCCAAATGAAGTTAAGGAATATGATAACAATGCCAAGGCAAAGTTTGCTATCATGAGTGGGTTAGCTGATTCAAAACTTCCAAAGGTAATGAGTTGCAGTTCAGCTAAAGATGTTTGGGTTAAATTTGAAACCATTTATGAAGGAGAGAAGAAAGTAAAGCAAGCAAAGATGCAATTCTTCAAGAGCAAATTTAAGACCCTAAAAATGTCAGAGGAGAAGACATTGCTGGATATATGCTTTGGGCGAATCATGTGGTCAATGGCATCATAGGTCTTGGTGGCAAAGTGGTTCAGATGATGAAATTGTGAAGAAGGTTCTGAGATCTTTTCCCAAATCTTTCAGTCATAAGGTATTTGCCATTGAGGAGAATGCATATCTAGATACATACATTGTAGACAAACTATTTAGTTCTCTTACTGCCTTTGAAATGAGAGAGTTTGGCAGCGATGCTCCAAAGAAAGAAGCTATTTTGAAAGCCAATGTGAAGACAAAGGAAGAAGTTGCTGATGAAGATGAGAGCTCTAATGAAGTTGAAGCAAATTTTGTGAGAAGACTGAAGAAAGGCACTGAGAAATACAAAGGTAAGTTACCCTTCAAATGTTTCAATTGTGGAAAGGTTGGTCATTTTGCATTAAAATGTCCTTTTAAGGAATCAAGGGGTAGTAACAAGAGAGACAAGTTCAAAAGAAGTTTATATTCCATAGAGATCAGTTACTCTTCAGAAGATGATGATCATGATGATTCAAATGATAAAACACTTTTCATGGTCTTGAGTGTTGGTGACAAAAAGGATGATGTTGAAAAATGTGAGAAGACTGATGCCTTGCAAACAAACCAAAACAATGAAAGATCAATGGTTGTATGGTTTGCCTTTCATGCAAGAGAAGAGTACAAGGCTTGGGTAATTGATAGTGGATGCTCAAATCATATGATTGGTGACAAGGAGAAGTTTATCAGCCTTGAGAAGTGGGATGGTGGTGCTGTCAAGTTTGGTGGTGATGAGTCAGCACAGATATGTGGAAAAGGTGCTATAACTATTGATTGGAAGAATAGGATTGAAGATGTCCTCTATGTCAAAGGACTGAAACACAATATTCTCAGTGTCGGTTAGATATGCAACAAGGGGTATAAAATCACGTTTCATGCCAAAGGTTATGAAATTAGGAAGGCAGGGTCTGAAAAATAAGTTACAAAAGGTATCAAGACATATGGTGATATCTATCATTTGAAGCAGGTAAATGGAATAACATGTTTGTTGGCTCAATCCAGTGAGTGTTGGCTGTGGCACAAAAGGATGGGACAACAATTTTGATAATATGGTAAAGATCAGCGCTACTTATGCAGTGAGAGACATGCCTAAGATAATCAAGTTTGCAAACACAGTATGCGGGGAATGTCAAATGGGAAAATAGATAAAGACAAGTTTCAAAAGTAAGGAGTATTCTTCTTCAAATCCATTGGAGCTGATTCACACTGATCTATGTGGCCCTATAAGAGTAAAGAGTCAACAAGGTGAGATGTATTTCATGTTGCTTATTGATGATTATTCTAGAATGACTTGGGTTACTTTCTTAAGAGAAAAATTAGATGCCCTTGATAAATTTAAAGTGTTCAAAGCTATGGTTGTTAATGAAGTAGATGCCAAGATCAAATGTTTGAGGTCTGATAGAGGAGGTGAGTTTACTTCAAATGAATTTGAAAAGTTTTGTGAAGATCACGGTATTAGGAGACATCTGTCAGCTCTTAGGACCCCTCAACAAAATGGGGTAGTGGAAAGAAAGAATAGGACTATGCAAGAGATGTCTAGGGCAATGTTGAAAGATGCAGATCTGCCTGATATGTACTGGAAGGATGCAATTCACACTGTTGTCTATCTAATTAACAAAGTGCAATTGAGGGTCAACAACACTAAGACCTTTTATGAGCTATGGTATGAAAGACCTCCCACTGTCAGATACTTCAAGATCTTTGGCAACAAATGCTATATTAGAAGAGATGAAGAAGACCTAGGAAAGTTTGATTCAAGAAGTGATGATGAAATCTTTCTGGGCTACTCAACCAGAAGCAAGGCTTACAATTGCTACAAAAATAGGTTGGGAAAGATTATTGAAAGCACAAATGTCAAGGTAGATGAAGACTTGTATCAGATCTCACAAGAATCAGAGGACTCCAAATTTGATATCTTTCCATACATTGAAGATGAAGAAGTGAAAGAAGAAAAGGAACAAGAACCAGACAGATGCCTAAGACTCCAACAAAGTATGTTCAGAAGAACCACTCAATAGATCTAATCATTGGAGATAAGGATGAAGGTGTGCAGATAAGGAGAAGGCTTGCTAAGACACATGAGAAAGTAAACTTGTGTTTGTTATTAAAAGTAGAACCCAAAAACTTTGCTGATGCTAGCAAAGATGATGGATGGATAAAAGCCATGGAAGAAGAATTGGATCAGATTGAGAATAATTAGACATGGGAATTGGTTCCTAGACCAACAAATAAGAATGTTATAGGAACAAAGTGGGTATTTCGGAAAAAGTTGAATGAAGAAGGTGAAGTTGTAAGGAACAAAGCAAGATTGGTATGCAAAGGATACACACAAGTTGAAGGTATTGATTTTGAGGAGACTTTTGCTCTGATAGCCAAGATGGAGGCAATCAGAATGTTCCTTGCTCTTGCTGCTCATAAGAACTTCAAAGTATATCAGACGGATGTTAAGTCAACATTTCTAAATGGTGATCTAGAGGAAGAAGTCTACATTGAGCAACCAGATGGTTTCCAGCTATCAAAAGATCCAGACATGGTGTGCAGACTCAAGAAAGTTGTGTATGGTATCAAGAAAGCACCTAGGGCCTGGTATGCTAGGCTAGACAAGTACTTACTTCAGCAGGGCTTCAAGAAAGGTACTATAGATAGCAATCTTTACATCAAGGAAGAAGGAGACATGATATTGATAGTTGCAGTATATGTTGATGACATCATCTTTGGTGGAGATGATGATATGTGTAAGAGGTTTGTAGAGGAGATGCAAAAAGAGTTTGAGATGTCTATGATTGGTGAGATGTCTTTCTTCCTTGGACTTCAAATTACTCAGCTAGATAGTGTTATCTTTATTTCACATGCTAAGTATGTCAAAGAGTTGTTGAAGAAGTTTGGTATGGAGGATTCAAAACCAATGAGTACTCCCACGGTCACTAGATGTCACTTGAGCAAGGACGATGAATCTCCGAAGGTGGATCCGACTATTTATAGATCTATGATTGGAGGACTATTGTACTTGACTACTTTTAGGCCTGATATTATGCATGCATTATGTGTGGTTGCCAGATATCAAGCCAATCCTAAGCAAATACATGAGAAGGTAGTGAAAATGATATTCAAATATTTGAAAGGAACTCTGGATTATGGCCTATGGTATCCAAGAGGTAATGACTTTGATTTGAGTGTTTATACTAATGTTGATTGGGCCAATTGTGTTGATGATATAAGAAGTACAAGTGGTGGTGCTTTCTTTTTGGGAAGTAGATTGGTTTCATGGCAGGGCAAAAATAAAGATTCAGTGTCCTTATCAACAATAGAGGCAGAGTACATTACAGCAACATCCTGCTGTACACAAGTGTTGTGGATGAAGAAAACCCTAAAGGATATCAAGGTATTGAATGATGAACCTATTCCTATCTTGTGTGACAATACAAGTGCTATCAATATTTCCAAGAATCCAGTGATGTATTCAGGAACCAAGCATATAGCAATCAGGATCACTTTTTGAGAGAGAAGGTTGCAGATAAGGAAGTGAAGTTGGAATATGTTCCAACAAAGGATCATATGGCAGATATTTTCACTAAGGCTCTTGCGAAAGATACTTTTGAGGATCTCCGATAGAGGTTAGAGATAATTGCCCCTCCTTGCTAGATGCATAATGGTGCATCTATCCAGGGGGAGTTCATGTAATATCTTGTTCCTGGACTGATGGTGGCTACCTCTCTGGGGGAGTAGGTAGTGGTTGCTGTTGATAAGGGGAGTCTGTTTGCTGCAAGAAGTTATGCCCTAAGAAAGAATGTGCAGATGTGTTGTCACTGATGAGCAAGTGGTGGTTGCCCTTTGTCCTTAATTTCAAAGGAGGAGAAATGTGCATGTATGTGTTGCCATCAATGCCAAAGGGAGAGATTGTTACACATATGGTTCCTAGGGTTGTCATTGATGTCAACACTATCATGGTGGTGTGATGGTGTTCATGGTTGGATGTCATGTGCAAAGAAGATAGTTCATGGTTGGATGTCATGCCCCATTCGGTAGAGAAGATATAGTTCATGGTTGGATGTCATGCCTTGATCAGTACAGAGTGAACTATGAAGTCATTAATATGTGAATTAGAAGCACTAAGAAGATAAGATATGTTGCTGATGTTAGAAGATGTTATTGATGGCCTGATGCATGAATGTTCCAAGTTTCATGATAATTGAATTACTGGAAGAATGACAAACTGAAGACAATGCTGTTTCTGTGAAGGTGTTCTGTGTAGGACAATGGAATGCTCCGCATTTCTTCGCATTTGTAGATATGACTATGCGGTTCTAGAACCATGTTTAGGGTATAGTGGAGGTGATAATTCCAAAGTTTCAGATCATTTGTCCTTCCGCTGGGAAAGTTTTGCATGATAAAGTACTGACATGTGTTTTGGCAGAGTGAGATGGTGTCGAAGGCCTATTGGAATGCTCTGCATTCCTCCATAAGTGAATGGTTGCCTTTGTAGTTTCGTAGACATGTTTATGAATGTGCATTATATGCTTCCTTGTAGTTTCAAGGTTCTTGATGGTCTGCAAGCTTAGTTTCTAAATGACAATATGTTGCATTGTGGTCTGGATGACAAGTTGTTCTCAGAGTTCATGATTGAAGATGTGCAGCGCAAAATCTTTGATGTGTGGAGGTAAAAGAGTATTTGTAGATGTTCTATGAGTCTTGTAGACTCATCTAGAAAAGTTTCATGAAGATTTTTCTTGTTTCCAGTACCGCACAAGGTTGTTGTGGCCGTTATGCTTCAAGTCTCATGTGTGTTTGCTTAAGGTTGTCCTATTTCCAAATGAGCAGAGTGTGAGGATGTAATTCCTTGTTATTTGATGTTGTGAAGGATGTTTTGGACCTAACTAAGCTAGTGTTGGTGTCCGCAAGGCATGGGTCTTCTGTTGGTGTAATGTATGGTTTTGTTTAGGACTTATCCTCTACACATTTCATATTGTATACTGTCTGGCCGACTTGTAAAATGTATTTTTCATGTTGTCTCTAGTTGACAAGCAATGTAATCAATGTAATATCATGTATATATAGTGAACCTAGTTGGTCTAGGTGAAGTGTGATTGCAAAGTGATTAATAGGGCTCGCATACAAGATAAGAAGCAAAATGAATGCATTCTGATGTGCGACTGAAGGAGAAAGAGTAGAAATTGCAGATGCTATCCCGATTCATCTTGAAGACATATTTGTGACAATGATCGAGTGTAGAGTGTGCCTAACTGATTTGATCATTAGAAGAAAGTGTGAAGAGGTAGAATTGCAATCATCAAAAGTGTGAGTTTCAGTGTCAGTTTTTAGACAGTAGAAGGACTATCATACTGTAATATTTTGTAAGTGTGTTCTTAATTTAGGGAGTAGCATCTTCCTTGGAAGTGACCCTAAAACAAAGTCTTCAGGAAGTAGTGGCTTCCTTGGGAGTGACCCTAAATCAAGGTACTCAAGGAGTAGTAGCTTCCTTGGGTTGTAGCCCTAAAGCAAAGTTATTATTTGAGCTTCATATATTGCGATTTAATCCTCACAGTGTTTTTTCCCTTCTAGGGCTTTCCACATATATTTGGTGTTATGTGTTGATGTGCATTGTGTTAATCTTTCATGGTCGTGTTAATACTGTGATGCTTAAGTTTTAATTTGCTCCAGAAAAGTTGAAGTTGTTAAATTTAAAGATTGTTTAGATATTGATTCACCCCCCCCGTCTCAGTATATTGGTGTGTTCAACACAAAATTCCCTCCTCATTAAGAGGGAAAGTTGAGTTTAAGAGGGAGTGTTGAGTTTTGTAGCTCAGTTCAGAACTTTCGCATAGGTTCAGTGTGAACGTGCAAGTAGTTCGAGTTAATTCTATTTTGCATTTCACTTAAGTGATAAAGTGAAATTATTTTATTTAGCTAATTAGGTTTAATAAAGTGTAGCTATACAATAATGATTTTAACTTATTTTTCAAGTCATCTCTTGCATGATATAAGGTTCTTTTTGAAGATTAGATTTTTAGTCGAATAATATAAAGATAGGTGCAAGATAAAAGAATAATCAACTCAGTGATCAATTGTGATCAAACATAGTGATATAATTTAGTGTAGTTGTTATTGGAACAATTTGTAGAGGTTTCCTTGTAAGCTTTCAAAGGAATGCAAAGTTGATTTAAAGGTGTAAATTATCTGTCTTATTTTTTTCCATAGTTTGAAGTTTCAATTATTGTGTGATTTATACAATGCTATTATTTAGCATTAAGACAATCATCTAGGTTGGAATTTCTTCAATTCATTTATGCAATTAATTTATATGAAAAAATCAAGAGCTTATTGATTATCAAGGAGAAATCATCTTAGGAACATTTTGATTTGGAACACTAAAAGGAACCCATCACATTGGTATTTGCATATATGACACCTACATACTTGAGAATGTGTTTTATGATCGTTTTCCCAAAGTTGTAAAGCTAGTTTAACAAGGGGGTTGACTGAGGAGAACTTAACCCTTGCAATTCAACATCTCCCTTAAGGTATTTTTAAATACATGTCCTTGCATAAATCCAAACATTAGAGATCGAGGCAAAGTAATTTACAGAAGTTCACAATCAATGAAATTGACCTTGTAGGTTACATATTGAGCTCACAAGTTAAAGATAAATCCCACTCATCAGGTCATTCCTAAGCAATGTAGGATCAACCTCAAGTGATTGGATTTGACCTAGAGGGAATCCCAAGACTACACAGAACCTAAGACATTGATGAGATCACAAGCATTTATTTTCTAGACCAAATTTTACACATCACTATGTATTTATCATAATTTCTAAAGCTAAATTTCGTGTTATTTAATTTTTTATTCATTTATTACAATTGTTCAAATCCTAGCTTCTAAATTCAAATCTAGGTTAATTTATGCTTGAGTACGTGTATTTATTTAGTTAGGCTAGATTTATATAAAAAGTGATTTTATTCCCTTACAAATGGGTGTGGTAGTATTATTATAACCTACTTTATATGTAATGGAGGTTATATATTTGATAATTGTAGAGTTTGATTAAATTTATATTGATACATAATACCTAATTAAATTATTTTAATATAATTGTAATGGTGAAATTTACACACCCATGCCAATTTCCATTTAGTTTTGGATTTATTATGAGAGAATGGCTTAATATAATTATATATTGACAAATGGCGCAACCTTATGCAAAGTTGGGCTCATTCCCTGATCCTTCACCTATCTTCATTTAACACATTGTCACACAATCAACCTTCTCTTATCCATATTTACACATATCCCCATGTATCTAACATTCATCATGCCTATTATTGCCCACCAAATTCAGACATTCATTCCCCTCTTTAATTTTATTGTTCCCTTTCCTGGGTCAATCTCATGTGTGGGACCAATCTTGTGCTTGCCAAATTGATCCCTAAAATTCAAAAAATTAAAATCAATTTTTTTTTGGCTCCACCTATTTTTTTCCCCATGAGTCGATGTAGTACATGTTTTGTGTGATTTATTGTTATGGTGTATTTAAAGGCATTCATTTATCATTGAATATCAATGACATCATTCACATTTAAGGAGAATTTTCTTTAGGAATCTTTTGATTTGGAGCACTAAAAGGAACTAAAATCTACATCATCATTTTAGTGCATTTGCATGATTGAAGATTGTTATTTTTGATGATTTCCACAATCATAAAATTGGTCTTTTTAGGAGTTAACCTAGGAGAATTTGATCCAGTGATCTGACGACCTCCTCAAAGTATTTTGCAATATGACTAGTCCTTATTTTAATGTAATGTGTTTATTCATCATCTTTTCACATGAATTTGAAATAAAATTAGTTATGTAGGCCAATCAATTAAAAGATGGTTATAAATAATAGTTAGCATTTAAAATTGATGGTCGTTTATATATATTTAGTCATGTTGAGCATGCCCTCTTTCCACAACACGAATATGTGAATTTTATGCTCTTTTCTAATTTTGTATAGTCTCTTGAATAAGTCTCATTCTATATCTTTGTATTTCAATGTATAATATTTCAATCTAGACATTATATAGTTGTTTGTAAAGTTAATATATAATTATTATTGACCTTTCAAGGTGAGACCCCTTTGGTTTAGATTTGATCTTAGTAGGCATTGGGAAAAAGATCGAGTTCCTAGAGTTCAAAAGATTATGTGTGGTTTGAGTTGGCTCTTCATGGATTATATTATTGTAACATAGAAAATTGTATACCCTTGCAATTTCACATTATATTTAGCATGTTTTAGGGATCATTTAGCCCAACATTATCCTTTTCTTTCACCAGATTGCCAATTTTCTTTATCAGATTTTGATTCTTCTTGCTAATTAGAGAACACACGCTAAAGTTTGAGTGATTTCTCTAGGACACTAACATGATACATGGATGTCTGCACAACGTGCTAGTGTCCTATGAGTTTCTAAAAACATAAAACGTTGCTTCCCGCCCATCTCCTTGTTGCTGCCTGCTATAACACTTATCTGTTATAAAAACAACTTCAACATTTGAATCTGACACTTTAGCTTCCCTACAAGCCTTATGTAAATTTTTTTTTGAATATCTATTAAGCTATCTCATTCTCTTCGCTTGCAACTTGAAAGTTTCTCTCTTGCTAGTACTCTTGGCTATGTGCTATTGAAATAACACCATTATTGAAGCTCTCTCAAGGATTCACATTGCTACACTACTATTGACTCCTCCAAAGAGCTCACCTCTTCTCTTCTACATTATATGCTAGGAATATTGTTGTTTCTATTTTGAATAATATTGCTGCAGTATTTCTATTGCATTTCCATTTCTCTATTAGAAAATCTCTTGGTGTCCATGACCACCCTTTTATCCTACCATATACACACTAGTGACATTCCTCCCCATAGACCAAGGATTATTACGTATAGATTTATTTATTTGTCACTACTCTTAATTCCTAGATGCACGTAGGATAGGAGCACACACGATTTTTCCAATCTCTTTATCATTGGCTGTCCGTGGAGGTTGAAGATCAACATAGGGGCTTGACCACTCTTGGAAAGCTCCCAAACAACTCCAAACATTTTTCTTTTCCTCAACTATAGGTATTTGGGAGAATATTTGGCTACACGGAGGTTTGCTAGTATTTTCTTCTCTCTTGTCATTTTTATTTCCTTCTCAAAATACATAGATTTGGTTACATTTCTTTATTTCTATATTATGTCTTGTCACTTGGAATATTACTCTTGTTGTCCATGTTTCCTATTGTGTAGATAAGTTAAAAATCTAGTAAAAACTTTGAGTTTTGCTACTTTTCTGAATGACAATGCGAGATTAGGATGACAACACAAGATTTGGACTACAACGTGTTACACATACGGTTCCTAAGCTTATCATTGATGTCAACACTATCACAAAGATGTCATTGATGTCAACACTATCATGCATGTGTGATGGTGTTCATGGTTGGATGTCATGTCCTATCCAACAGAGAAGATATAGTTCATGGTTGGATGTCATGTTGAATATAATGTGGTCACTGAAGTTCATGGTTGGATGCCATGCCTCGATCAATGTAGAGTTGAGTATGAAGTCATATTAAGATAAGCATTAGAAGCATCAAGAAGACATATTAAGATGGGAATTAGAAGCATCAAGAAGATACATTAATATGGGAATTAGAAGCACTAAGATGATCAGATGTGTTGCTGATATTGGGGAGATGTTACTAATGGTCTAAAGCATATTGTATGCTCTTTCCTATTGTTCCTAAGAATGTATGTGTTGATACAAAGAAGGTTTGGCCTCCAGATGTTGGCAAAAGTTCCTGCTACAGAAAGACTGTTTGGGAGATTGCTCTGCATTTTCATGCTTTTGATGTTGTATCTCTGTAGAGTGGAAGATAGCCTCATATAGTGTCAAAGCATGTATGTTCCAAGTTTCATATTGTTTGGACCACCGGAAGAGTGTTTTGCAGTTGACAGTTTGGAGATAGTGTTGTTCATAAAGAAGGTATTCATTGTACTACAATGTTTGGCTCCGCATTCCTCCGCATTTGAAGATATGGTCATGCGGTTTAGAAGTTAAGATAAGTATGATGTAAAGGTGCTAAATCCAAAGTTTTAGATCATATGTCTCTCCGCAACAAAAGTTATGAAAGATAGTTTTCCGGTCTGTTCTCTAGCAGAATTAAGTAATGATGAAGACTGTTTGGAATGCTCCGCATTTCTCCATAGTGATAGATATGGCTATGCGGTTTTGAGGACATGTTCACAAAAGGGTATGAGTGCATCCATATGAGGTTCATGTGTTTTGGAGGTCCGCAAGCTTAGTTTCTCAATGACAATATGTTATAGTGTGTTTCAGATGGTTGCTTGATCTCAGTATGCATGTTTTAAGGTATGTGACACAATGTATTTGTTGTGTGGAGTTAGAGGTGTATTTGAAGGTGATGTATGAGTCATGAAGACTCATCTAGATGAATTTCATGAAGATCTTTTGTGTTTCCAGTACCGCACAAGGTTTTCAAGTGGTGATGACCATTATACTTCATATTTCATGTTTTCCTACTTAAGGCTGTCCTATTTCAAATGAGCGATGTGTGCAGAGGTGATTCCTTGAAGAATAGTGTTATGAAGGATGTTTAGGACTGGACTAAGCATGAATTGGGGTCCACAAAATGCGTGGTTTCTTCTGGTGTAGCGTGTTGTTCATGATAGGGCTTACCCTATGCAAGTTTCATGTTGTGTGATCTCTGGCCGACTTGTAAAATGTAATATTCTTGTTGTATTGGCTGACTTGTAATGAAATCAATGTAATGTCATTTATATATTGTAAACCTAGTTGGTCTAGGTAAGGTATGATTGCCAAGATGAATATGTGAGAGTGTGAAGAGCAGAATATAGATATTGTATGCATTGTGATGTGCAACTGAAGGAGAAAGAGTAGAAGAGTTAGAGGCCATCTTGATTCATCTTGAAGATACTTTTGTGACAAGAGGGAAGTGAAGAGTGTGCCTAATTGATCCAATCATAAGAAGAAGCATAATTACAATCATTAAAGGTGTGAGCTTCAATGTCAGTTTTTAGTTAGTAGAAGGATTGTCATACTATAATCATTTCTAAGCTTGTTCTCAGATCAGGGAGTAGTTGCTTCATTAGGTTGTAGCCCTAAAACAAAGTCTGCAGGGAGTTGTAGCTTCCTTGGGAGTGACCCTAAAGCAAAGTTTTCAGGGAGTAGTAGCTTCCTTGGGTTGTAGCCCTAAAACAAATTTGTTAATTTGAGCTTCATATATTGTGAGTTAATCCTCACTGTAGTTTTTCCCTTCTTGGGTTTTCCACATATATCTGGTGTTATGTGTTGATGTGCATTGTGTTGATCTTTCACGTTTATGTTAATGTTGTAATGCTTAAGTTTTAATCTGCTCTGGAGGATTTGAAGTTTGTTTAGATACTAATTCACCCCCCTCTCAGTATCCTGGTGTGTTTAACACAATGCATCGTGCGGATGTCCATGTCCCATGCTAGTGTCTGAGACAATAGACTCCATCTTTCAGTGTTAGGATCATTTATTTCTCCTATTTACAATTTTGAATTTAATTTTTTGATTTTATATTTTAGTTTCTTATAGATTAGTATTTTCCAACCCAACTCATGTAATGTAACGTGAAAGTTAGTAGTAGCTTAATTTCTTCATTACAACTATGCATATTTCATCTTTGCCTCTAATGGAATGTTATGATTTGGATTCTAGGAGATTGAGTTGGAATTATCAAATTTAGATTTTGTCATTGTGAAAGATTGATAATCATTAGTTCTAGGTGTTTGAGTGTTGACTAAGTTGCCTTTAAAGAAATTGATGCCATAATAGCTTTAATAGGGTGATTTATGAGGCTATGGAGCATGAAGGATATTCTCACCCAGTAAGCTTCAAGGAGTTTCCCTTAAGGGAAATGTTTGAGTGATAACTTCTTTCTTGTGTCATTGAAGTCAAGCTTTAGGGGGTAAGCTAGTGCTCATTCATGTGTTTTTATGCAAATTTGTAATGTTGGGTCTTGAAGGTTGTTAATTGTAGGTGTTCCTTAGGATGCTTGACATTAAGGATCATTTAGCCCTTTAGATAGGGACTAGTGGTGTCTATGAAATTACTGCATATCAAACCTAATTACATACAAGTTTGAGGTACCCTAAAATCTAATTTAATTTAAACCTACAAATTAGTATATTAGAATTGCTATGTATCCTACCTCACACAAACATACAGATAGACAGATGAACAGACATAGGCACAGACACACAAACACAAACATAGACACAGACACAAAGACCCACATAGTGCAACCCTATGGGTCATATAATAACCCAAATGTAATTAAATTCATATGTATACATAAATGAAGTTTGTAGATAATTTCAATTATTTGAATAACTTATGTTGAACTTATAAATTAAACATATATATATTGTGTGCTCTCTTATCATTCTCTCACTCTTAAGAATTATATTATTGGTTAGAGATATTAATAAATTTTGAAGAATATATAAACATGTTTTTACAAAATTATCATTTGTATTTTTCTATTTATATTGGGTAATATGAATTTTTGTGCTTGGGCATGAACACAAATCACTTGTGACTATCCCTTAGTCTTGTGTAGACCAACAACAACCCAACAAGAAGCACACTACACTCACTCACTCACGCGCATGCGTGCACACACACACACACACATGCACGCGCGCACACACACACGCACACACACACAATACAACCATATGGATTATACAATATGTTAGTACTCATTTATGTTTAGGGTTTTAAGTTTGAACATTCGTTGATTTTCTTGTTCAAATCCTAAATTTTCGAAGGCGTGGGGTCTTGTATTGTTCTGCCTATTCTGGTGATGGTTTTCTATGGTGGGTTCCTGGTTGTTCGGTTTTATCCTCATGCTTTAGTGTTCATAGGTTGACCAGCCCCCATGTAATGTTTTACCGCCTTTTCCTGTCACACTCATGAAAAATGTTAATTTTGTATGTGCAATTGATCAAATCTGTTGACAAGCTTGTGAAATCCCAATCGGCTTCCAGAAATAGTGAAAAATTTGAGTTATATGCATTTCTCAGTGTATATTGGGTTGCATATACATTGGGGGAATCTTCTAAAAGATTCCAAGAATATTCGCTATTTGTATATCGGCCCTACTTGTATATCGGGCTTGTATGAGGAACATGCAAGCGAAATATACAAAGGAAAGATACATTGTGGGGATATTCTGGAGAAGATTCTTTGTTTGTATGTGTAGGGGAATGTACATTAAAAAATATACATCGGCTGCATGCATTTGAAAGATACAAGGAAAATATACAAGGGTGGGATATTCTTTGAAGATTCCCTATTTGTATGTGAGAAGGTTTGTATGTTTGACATACAAAGGTGCCAGCATACTTTTGCTACGGTGCAGCGGGGAGATACATTTGGTGGGCCCGCAGATATACAAAGTGAATTGTATGTTAGAGAGATGCATCGGTGGAAATATGCAAAAGGATACATGTAAGGCAAGTTGCGAGGCAGGGACCCACCACTTGTATATTTGCGGTTGTATATTTCAATATACAACCAAATATACATTCCTAAGATACAATTCGGACCCGATGGAGAAATCAATTGCAGTGTATAAAATTTGAGATCTGTTGTTTATATATTTGGCTTGTATGTTCGCATTGTATATGTGACATACAAGCAAATATACAAGAGGAGCTAGATACAAGCCAGATTTCAAGGCAACTTCAAAATGCCTCATTAAAATTTGAAATCTGCCTTGTATGTATGAGGCAAATGTACATGCACATATATAAGGAAATATGCAGGAAAAGAGGATACAAGCCGGACCCGAATTGAATTTCATTTTGTTCTAAACAGGTTTGGGGTCCGCCTTGTATATCAAACAGATGTATATGCATTTTACATATACAAGGGATTTTTTTGAAGGGTGAATAGTGGCGATTGTATATGCATCCGTTCTTGCATATACAAGGGCATAAGGGCAAAATAGAGAAGGCAAAAGGTCAGCGATAGAGGGTCAAGGTGCCTTCGTGGCATGATATAATTGGCTGGTGACTCTTCACACACGTTTTGTAACCGTTGATCTCAGTGATGGATTTTAGATCGACGGTCGAGTTTTGAGCCTCCAGCGATGGATTTTTCCTTGTGTTTGCGTTCATTTTTGAGCGGGAAAACTCCATGGGTCCGCTGCTGCATTCCAAGAAGAGGCTGCAGGTAGCTGAAGCATTAATGGTGGAGTTGTAGCGGTATGGGTCGATGATGGACGGGTCGACAACCCGATTGAAGATGAATGTCCTTGAGCGGCGGTACGGATCCTGATTCCACCTGTTCATCCCTCTTTGTCTCACCGCAACATTAAATATTTCAGAGTGCCATTCCTCATGCATTGAATCTGGCAGATTTTTGATTTGCTTTGTAATTAATTTTTGCTGGGTGCACAGTCTTGGTATAAAAAGCCAGACTGTGTTACTCATTTGTTGTTAGAAAACTGGACAAATTTTGGTGCTGTAGTAGGAATACGATCTTCTAGTGACTCTGTTTCAGGTGTCTTGCGAGTTTATGAATTGTATGTTGTATGTATTATCCATAGAATTATCAATTTCATGTTGATTTAAATGAGTAATGCTTCTGTAAGGGTAAAACGTGGATCAATCAATTGAATTATATTAAACCCAAATATCAACAGAATAAATGAGAGCAAGAAAGATTGAATGAAAAGCAATGAATAACACAAAGCAAACCTTCCCTGAATCGATGCTTTTGTTGTTTGCCTATTACAACCGTCCTTTTGCTGATGAAGTAGGCCCTCAGAGAGTACACTCCTTTAGCTGTGTTCGAGGAAGTCGATGGTAAATGGATGTTGTGATATGCAATGAAGATGAGCTTCAAAGCAAGTATGTGATCTCAAGCTAGTGAATGGTAAGAGGGTGCCAAAGGCGCGCTGGTGAATTTCTGCAGAGTAACAATGTAGATAGCTTGGATGATTAGAATGGAGGGATGAGGTTTCATTTATAGACTTAGAGGAATGAGAATCAACAGTTGAGAGAAGATATGCAGATCAATGGCTGAGAATGGTTGAGGAATGTGCAACCAATAGAAATATGACAAGTGTCCCACCTCCATCATGAAAGAGGGGATTTGACAAAATTGATTAGAGAGTTAACTCCATTGACTGATCAGTTAACAAACTTGATTGATCAGTTAGAAGAGTGGATTATGGGATTGACTGAATTGATTGACCAGTGAACTGGGTTGATTGAGGAGTCAACAGAATAGATTGACCAGTGAACTCAAATGACTAATTAGTTAACAGATTTGATTGATTAGTTAACTAACTTCTGATTTGAGAAGAAATAGGCCATGTGGGTGAGAGAAAAATAGGTAATTAAATATTTAATATATTTAATTACATGTGCAACCCGATGAGGTGGACAAGGTGAGGTGGAAAAGTGAGGTGTAAGTGTGAGGTGGATTTTTGGAATTTAGAACTTAGGATAGAGGAATTTGGATTAATTAAACAATTTATGATTATTTAATTATGTAGGACATTTAGAAGAATTTTAATTAAATAAATAGATTTTATTTAATTATGGAACAGTGAATCGATTAAATAAATTTAGAATATTTATTTAATTGATAGAAGAATGGAATAAATATTTAGAATATTTATTTAGGATGAATCGTGTCATTTTTAGGCGTATACATTTTGCCCCTCTTTGATGAAATGCCGTTTACAGCGTTGCTTCAAAGAAGTCGATAGTCTGATAGTGATACATGCCCTAGTTTTCCGCTGGTACAAGTTTAACGACAGGATGCCCCCTCGGGAGATTGGACGAGAAGAAGGTAGAAGGCATGAGATGGACAATCTCACGATGAAGAAGGTTAAGTTTGAAGAAAATGGGTGAAGAAAGAGCCGAATGATACGCGATGCAAGAGAAAATGATAACACACACAAGCAAGCGAGAAAGTATGTACAAATGATTCAAGAACAAACAAAGTATTGCCCCTGTCAAGCTATAAACCAACTGATAAATTGATAACGATATACGACAGTGTTGTCATGGCGGGGAACGATGTATCCCTAGACCAACACGGCAGGCGTGTTGTCATGGCAGGGAATGATAGATCCCTAGAGCAAACATGAAGGATAGTGTCTGGTTTTAGGAAATGAAGCATGTCGTGTAAGATGCGTGTATTGGTCTGATTTTGACAATGCAACATCCTGTATAAGACAATTGACTGATTAACTGATCGAGTTGGTTTACGACTAGACAAAGATCAAGACCACTGATTGTGATTGGATCATTTGTGCAAGATTGACTTTGATTTGATTGGTATGGATTAAGGGTGGACCTGCATTTGGATCATTGCTCAGACTGACTGGACAAGGATGAAAGATATGATGATAGATAGAAATCTGATTGATAGAAGAAAGACTCGATAGAAGGACTCACAAGCTTTTATTTGTAATTATACTCTGCATTATTGGATCTTTATTGCATGGGGTATGGTATGGATGTATAAATGGATATAGGATGGATGCTTTGCTTTTAGAGTGCTTTATTTCATCATTGGGCATTGTGTTTTTGGTACATTTTCTGAAATGTTGTAAGTGAATACAAGCATCTAGGTATAATTGAACCGAGATGACCTGAGTACCGCTTACATGGATTTTGATTTAGCAAGTTAATACAAGCATCTAGTCAAAATTGAATCTAGATGACCTGAGTACTTCTTGCGTTTCAACAAACAAGGATTGCCCCCGTTCATATTATACCTTTGATGTCCTCGATTATCTTTTGCTGATCATGTCCTTAGACAAGGCTTCACATTACTAAAGTTTAATCCACAAACAACAAACAAAGAAAGTAATCATGCCCCCATCATAGCATCTCTAGCTTTTGGCATCCTTGAGTAGCATAGGAAGGTATGATAGCAAAAATTAGGACTCAAACTGTTAACCATGTTTCTGATCTACAAAGCATATTTGCGTTGATATGTGTTTAGTTCTTGCCTTAATTTGCATAAAATCATTTAGAAGACCTTGGGTATTTGCTTTGCATTGGATAGGTTAAGATGCTCACAGTCAAGATTTCTACTTGAGGCGCGGGTTCTTCTTGCATTTTCTTTCTTGGTGAGAAGATTGCACAATCCTTATTGGGGAGATGGACCCTAAGGGACTGACCTAGTGCCTCGGGGGCTCATTGCTAAATGGCCTTGCCTACATGACGACGCAGAGGCAACATAGTTCGGGGTAAACCCTAATGGACCATGGATGGATTAGAAGAAAGATGACAAGAAAGGGGATGAATGGGACCGTGGGAGAAATGGAAGCCTCGGGGGCGCATTAGAATAATGGCCTTGCCTACGTGACGGTGCAGAGGCAACGTAGTTCACAGACTTGGACTATGGACACCGACGAGAGACACTATACTGGGCTCACATGAAGGAGACGGTATGGGACAAAACCTTGGTTGACAAGGCCACAAGGTGAGTATCAAGCCATGATAGGTAACTGTCAAGTGCTTATTACGGGACAGATATGGGTCAAATGGGAAATGAGCGAAGGAAGAATGGACTCAGGGTGATTGGATTCCCAAAGATGGAGAAGGCGGTTTATCACAAGTAACACCTGTTTACCAGGTTTTCATCATTTGCTTTTATTTGCACGAGAAGCTAGAGAGTAAACATGATGCCTGTTTGCCAGGTTTTCATCATGATACCTATCCAGGGCGCTTGTTTGCCAGGTTTTCACCAAAGGATGATTTTTTTTGTATGCTTTCTATTTTTTCTAATTTTTTTGTATTTTCTCTTTTCAACTTTTTTGATTTTTTGATTTTTTGTGCCCCCTTGCATTTGGGGTTCTCCTAGGTATAGAACCGGCGAGGTGCATGCTGTTGATTGGATCATTGAACAACTCACCCTTTAATGTGGCCAACTGATATGCCCCCGATCTGTAAGCAGCTCCAATCACATAGGGCCCAAGCCAGTTAGGTTCGAACTTGCCTTTCTTTTCTTTGTCTTGTTGATTGCGAGGGTTCTCTTTGAGAACTAGGTCCCCAACCTTAAAGCATCTTGGGTGAACCTTGTGGTTATAGCTTCTTGACATCATCTGTTGATATGCTTTGAGATGATCAAAGGCTTTCTTGCGCCTTTCTTCTAGTAGCTCTAGTTCTTGTAACCTGGAGATTCTGTATTCTTCGTCTGATATGAGACCTTTCAACGACACCCTAAGAGATGGTAGTTCGACCTCAATGGAGAGGATGGCTTCTGTACCATAGACAAGGGCGTAGGGTGTAGCACCTGTGGGAGTGCGTATACTGGTTCTGTAGGCCCACAGAGTGGGATTGAGTTGGACATGCCAATCACGACCAGCATCGTTGACAGTCTTCTTTAAGATTTTTAGAATGGTTTTATTCGATGCCTCAGCTTGGCCGTTACCTTGGGGGTAGTATGGAGTGGAGAAACGATGTTGGATTTTGAAACGCTCACAGAGCTCTTGGACATCCTGATTTTTGAATGGTCTTCCGTTATCCATGATAATAGATGAAGGAATACCATATCTGCAGATAATGTAATTCAGAATGAAAGAGGAAATTTGCTTACCTGTGACGGTGGTTAGGGGAATGACCTCAATCCACTTTGTGAAATACTCAATGGCGGTTATGATAAATTTGTGGCCATTGGAAGAGGGTGGATGAATCTTTCCCACAAGGTCAAGTCCCCACTGGCAAAAGGGCCAGGGTGTCGTTAAAGGTCTCAACTCTTGAGTAGGTGCATGGATTAGGTTCCCGTGTATTTGGCACTGTTTGCACTTTTTGACGAACTGATATGAATCCATTTCCATGTTTGGCTAGTAATAACCCAAATGCATGAGTTTCTTGGCTAAGGAGGGACCGCTGGAGTGTGTTCTGCAGATCCCTTCGTGTATGTCTTGCAAGGCAGTTATGGATTCTTCTTGTTCTAAATAATGGAGCAAAGTACCATCCAGACCACGTCGGTAAAGGGTATCGGCTATGATGGTGTAGCGAGAGGTTTATCGTATAAAAGTTTATTTTTGGTTGGAAGAGAGGTTAGGTGGGAGAATGTTGTCCTTGAGGTAAGTGTAAGTCTTACCGTACCAAGGTGAATCAGATCCAACTAGGAGGCATATGGAATGGGTCTCAAGAAGATCATAAGCTGGTTGCCGGATAGTTTCCACTAAGAACTCATACCGTGACTCATTTTCAAGTATTTCTAGAAGAGAGGCTATGGTAGCCATTGCATCTGCTACTTTGTTCTCGATCCTAGGTATTTGCTTGAAGGAGATGGTCCCAAAGTGCTCTTTGAAGTCATCGACCATTCTTTTGTAGGGGATGAGCTTTTCATCTTTGGTTTGATACTCATCATTGACCTGGTTGACTATAAGCTGAGAATCACCGTAGACATGTAGTTCTTGGATTTCCAACTCAGTTGCCATCTTAAGACCAATTACCAAGGCTTCATACTCCGCTATGTTATTGGTGCATGGAAATAACAAACGGTAAGACTTTGGAATTGTGTCGCCTTGAGGAGTTATAAATAGGATACCTGCCCCCGATCCATGGTTTGTGTAAGTCCCGTCGAAGTAGAGTTTCCAAGAAGATGTTGATATGGTGAATAAGGACTCATCGGGAAACTGAAACTGCATGGGTTTGTTGTCTTGTAACGGTGCATCTGCTAGTTGGTCAGCTATGATTTGTCCCTTGATGGCTTTTCTATCCACATATTTGATGTCGTACTCACTGAGAAGCATTACCCACTTTGCTAGGCGACCTGTGAGAGCAGCTTTGCTGAGAAGATATTTCAATGGGTCTATTTTTGCAATGAGCTTAACTGGATGTGCAAGCATGTAATGTCAGAGTTTTTGTGAAGCAAAAACTACCGCGAGACATGATCTTTCTACTTGTGAGTATTGCAACTCATAGCCCACTAAGGTTCGACTGATGTAGTATACAACTCTTTCCTTGTTCTCGTAATCCTGTTGTGCTAGAAGTGCCCCCAGAGCAGTAGGTGTAGCAGATATGTAGAGAATTAGAGGTTTTCCTTGGATCAATGGCATGAGAATGGGTGGATTCATAAGGTACTCCTTTAGCTTGTTGAATGCTTCTTCACACCGCTCATCCCACCTAAATGGAATGTTCTTATGTAGGAGATGGCTGAAAGGGTGGCACTTGTCTGCCAGCTGTGATATGAATCTGCGGATGGCCTGTAGCTTGCCCTATAAGGATCTCAACTAAGTTAGAGTCTTGGGTGGTGGCATGTCCATTATAGCTTTGACCTTGGCCGGGTCTACCTCTATTCCGTTTGCCGACATGATGAAGCCTAGCAGCTTGCCTGAAGTTACCCCAAACACACATTTCTTTGGGTTTAGCTTGACTTGGAATTGGTCCAACCTTCGAAAAACTTTTTCTAGTACATCCAGGTGTGAATCCCTTGTGAGAGACTTTGCTAGGATATCGTCGACATAGTCTTCCATAGTTACATGCATCATGTCATGAAATATAGTAGTCATAGCTCTTTGATATGTGGCACCTGCATTTTTCAGCCCAAATGGCATGACATTCCAGCAAAAGGTACCCCATGGGCAAGTGAAAGTTGTCTTGTGTTGGTCCTCTGGTGCTATTTTGATTTGATTATACCCTGAGAATCCGTCAATGAGTGATAGCATTATATGTCCTGCAGTTAGGTCGACTATGATATCGATGTTTGGCAATGGAAAGTCATCCTTGCGGCATGCTTTGTTTAAGTCTCGAAAGTCATTGCATAGTCAAACTCGGCCATCTAGTTTAGACACTGGCACAATATTAGATATCCATTCTGGGTAATCTATGGCTCTAATGAACCCCACATCCAGCAATTTCTTGAGTTCTTCTTCGACCAAAAGGGCTATGTGAGGATGCATCTTTCGCAGCTTCTGCTTTACTGGTTTCACTCCTGGATCCAATGGCAAGTGATGTAGAATCAAGTTTGGGTCTAGACCTGGCATGTCTGCATACGACCAAGCAAAGCTGCCTCTCTTCTACTTAAAGAACGGTACAAACCTGGTTTTCTCTGGTGGTGTAAGAGATTTGGCAAAGTGGATAATCTTGGGCTGTTCTTCTGTTCCAATATTCACGGGCTCTGTCGGTTCCACAACAATCTGTGACCTTTCCTGGTACATATCACTAGAGAGAGTGTCAAGCATTCCATCGTCAAGTGCCACAGTTGGGTTTTCACCTTTGGATGCGTCCTTTCTTTTTACTATTTTATGAGCTGACATTGCCGCAAGGCAGTTTTCACTGTCAGATCCATTTTTTATCTTGATATTTTTGCGACTGGAAGGCTTGGCACCCTCTTCGAAGTAAGCCACGGTATTCAGTTCGATAGCAAAACCAGCTTTATGATCTCCCTTGGGTAAGTGATCCCTAAGTTCCATATAATCTATATAAGCATCGTCATTTTGGAATATATCTAGTTGGGGAGTTCCTTGCAGATCCCAGTCAATAAGCTCAGGGTGCAAGAGGGGAAGGGAGTCAGATGATAGACCTGATTCATTGATGGTGTGAATGGAAATGTTAGGAGCATTGGTGGGGGCAGTGTTCCGGGTGGTACTTTCCTCCAAGTTGTTTATTGCAATGGAATTTAAACTTTCCTCGAAAGCCATAATCTCAGGGATGGGCAAATTAGACTCCAGTGGTCTATCCTGTTGCGTTTGTCCCTCACGGTAGGGGCTAAGAGTTTGGATGGTGTCGACCTCTTTGTCATCGTAGGAGTGCTCTGTTAGCTCGTCCCACTCATACTCATTTGAATCATCTGAATCTGTGTCGCTGTCCACTTGGAATGTTTGGATTGTTTCCACAAGGCAAGCATTTTCCTTGGCTTTACCCTTGCCTTTGTATCCTAGGCCACTTGTGTTTCTAGCCAAAGAGGATGAAGAAGGTTGTATAGGTTCAATGATGCCTTCTTTTCTGAGGCCGATGGGGCCTTGTCCTTCGTACCCCATCCTGTGCAAAATAGTCTCACCTCGCCCATAGAGTTCTGTTGGGAGCCTAGGCAGATCTTGGGGTGTGTTTTCTTCTTCAGCATAAAGCCATTGCAGGAGATCTCGCTTCTCTGTTTCGTCAGATAAGGTCCCCCATTTTACAAAGGGATTTGCGGGAGCTATAGGAGGAGTAGATGGCTTTGGAAAATGTTTGGGTCGGCCAAAAGATCTAGGAGACAAGGGCAATTTGGCAAGATTGAGACTGTGCTCAATGGAGTATTCCCCCACTCCACTTTCTTTTATGGTAATTTTCTGTGCTTTGGGTCTTGAGGAGGAAGCTTCAGCAGTATGGTCCTGTTGTGGGGTAGGGGAAATGTATGTTCTGTTGTTGGGTATGACACACTCGGGTTTTGCACGGAAAGAAATGCAGTGTTGGTAGGGGTCAGGGTTGCCTTGAATGGTGACCTGCTTGCCATTGTGCGGGAATTTAATGCATTGATGAAAGGTTGAGGGGACAACCTTCATGGCGTGAATCCATGGTCTCCCGAGTAGGATATTATAAGCAAGCTCCCGATCAAGGACTTGACACACCACATCTTTGATTACTAGTCCCACTTGAATGGGTAGGAAACTGTTCCCTTTGTGGTCCTTTCTTCCTCGTCATATGCTTTGATGGTAATTTTCCTCCTTGGATCAACTGCCTGTTCAGAGAACCCCAGTGCAAGGACTATCTTTAATGTGCAAATATTTAAACCAGCACCTCCATCAATGAGAACCCTCTTGATGCGGTGCTTGTGTATGAATGCGACAATGTGCAGAGGGGTGTTATGAGGTTGGGATACAGAGAGATCATCTTGCTTAGTAAACAATATGGAGTTGGAGGATGTCAGGTTGCCTACCATGGTCTGAAACTTTTCTTGGGCCAAATTAGTGGGGACAGTGGTTTCCACTAAGGCTTTCTCAAGAATCTCCTTATGACAAGGAGATAGACGCAATAGCTCCAATATAGAAATGTGAGCTGGAGTTTTCTATAACTGGTCGATGACATTGTACTGACGGAAATTGGATGGAGGCGGTGGTGACCTTGGAGAGGCGGTATTGAGTGTGACTTTACCACTGTGGGTAATTATACTACAACCATTTCTGTTAGGTCCTGGTTGTTGGTTGGGTGAGATGACATTGACCTGTGGGATTTGCTCAGAAATGTAGTTTATGGTGTAGTCAAATGGCACACTTGCATAGTTGGCATTACTAGTCTCGCTGTTCTGATTTGGCCGGTTGCAATTATTGTTGTTTTCGTTACTGTTGTTGCCGTTGTTGTGGCCATTGGTTTTGTTGTTGTTGTAGTTATATGGCCTATTGTGATTCAGAAGTGGATCCCTATAGGCCGCATGAGTTTCATTGGAGGTATGTTGTTGTGTCCCTCCCTGGTTATGATCTAGTACATCTTGTATGACATTTTTGAGGCAGATGCAGTTGTTAGTTGTATGCCCCCTTCCTCGATGATATTCACAATAGTCTGTGTCCTTCCAGTAGGGAGGTTTGACTATAGGCTCGTAATCACTTGTTGGCGGTAGAGAAATTTCGTTGTTTGCCAACAACTTCCTTAGTGCAGACTTTTGAGACTCACCCAATGGTGTGAATTTTCTCCTTGGATTTGAACTATACCAAGGTCTGGGCTCCCGAGAAGGTGTTTTGTTAAGTGTACCATTGTTTGTTTCTCCTTTCAGAGTGAATATGGGTTATTGCTTGGGAGCTGCCGCCTTGGCATCCACTACCCCATCGTTGACCACATTCTTGTTCTTGGTCCAAAACTTTGATTTATCCGTTGTGTAATTGGAAGTAGGTGTGTCCTTGTAGATCTTGATAGCTCCTTTAGCGATCATGGCCTTTGCGATGAATAAGCCCATTTCAATGACTTTTGAGAAAGATGTAGGGCATTGTATCTGATAGCTAAGATCAGTGTTTAGGTTGTGGACAGACATCTCCAGTAGCTGCTTCTTAGGCATATCATAAGAACACTTACTAGCTAGTTGTCTCCATCGTTGTAAGAAGGTGGCGAATGACTCACCACTCTTTTGTTTGGTGTTGCATAGATCTAGCATAGATACCTCGTGTTCTATGTTGTAAGAGAAGTGCGTTATAAATTTATTGACAAGTTCATCAAAAGTTTTGATTCTTGGTGGGAGGCGCGAGAACCACTCCATAGCTTGACCACCTAAAGATCTTGGGAATAGTCTCATCAAGTAGGTCTCGTTGTGAGCTACTTCTAAACATGCTGCAGTGAATTCCCTGATATGATCTCTAGGGTCCCCCTTCCCTTTATATTTGTCAAATTTTAGAACTCCGAATTGAAAGGGGAATGGTTTCATGACCAAATTTTTGTCAAAGGGGTATGGTGCTATATCTTCCAAGGAGTAGTTCTTGGTACTTGTACCCGTCTTAAGGTCTGATATTTCTTGTGTGAGGCTCTCGAGTCATTTTCTCATTTCTTCCATAGGAGCATTTTGATCTATGGGATTCTTTCCTCTATCATTTGCATGCGGGACTGTGTCATTTGTACCCCTCTCATTTGCATGCGGGACTGTGTCATTTGTGCCTCTCTCATGATCATCACACCTCCTCTCATGATCATTGTCTACATTTTCCATGATGGAGCTTATGTCAAAGTCTGCGGGGAGTTTGATTTCGAGACTAGCAAGATGATGGAAGTATTTATGGGGGTCTTCAAGGAGCACCTTCTCTACTAGGCGTTGGAATTTTCTATCTTGGATGTGCGCTACTAATTCTTCATGAGAAATTTCTTTGTCACCATCACATGGTGGGACGAGGTGATTGGATGAGCCGGCCATTTCTATTTGCTTGTTGTACTGGGATTGAGTAAGAACCATGCAAGGTGACGCGGGGTGGAGGGGACTGGGACTAGAAATTTTGGCAACATGCCAATGGAGACTGCAGTGGATAGGATATCTAGGATGAGACTGGGACAAAGGACTTTTTCGCTCAATGACTTCAAGTAAGACGGTTGACACAAGACGTTAACCACTAGTAAGGGTAGTTGATACCAGTCTTACTGTGTAGGGCTGAGTCATTCAACAAGACTACTAGCAAAAGGTACTGTGACCTACTAGGCTTACGTGAATTCACTAATGAAAAAGATGACCTATGTTGAACTGATATGGAATGAACTGACTTTGGGACAAGAAGTGTTTGGACAGAAAGTGAATGGGACGATTGACGAAAGAGAGAGACTTGGGTGAAACGAATGAAGACTGACTGCAAGGTTGAATCTGATCTCAGAAAGTGAAGCTAGGCTGAAATGGGTGCATGCGCAACTTTAATTTTTTTGGTAAAATTTTGGATATTTCAGTTGTTTTTGGTATTTTTGGCTGGAAAAAGGCTTTCTTGGTTTGATTTTATGAATTAACAGCAAGAAAACACAGCAAGCACAAAGAATATTTTGTAGTTTTTCATTGTTTTTGTGGTTTTTTTGGTTTTTTTTTCTGACTCTATTTTGGACTAAACTAAACAAAACCAAGCACAAAGATCCTAGGCGAGAAATGGATTATAAGGGTTTTGGGCCACTAGAACAAGAGGTATTTAATGCGGGAAACCGTTTAAGTGGTTACACATGCGGCGGCACTACTCTCCGTTGTGGAGTCTCCTAGCCTTAAAGGGTTGCGCCTTAGAGGGTTTTGGGGGAGGTTGGCCGTCGGTGTAACATAACAACACTTGTTGCAGGAAGTTTTCACCTCAAGCACAATTTATTTTAAGTGGCTTGGTAGGGCTTGGCTTTAGCCTGTTACCACTCAGGGTCATTCCCACTTGGATAAGCGTGCATCCAAGGGCAGGCCCCTCCTAATGGTTAAACAAATAGAATGACAAGTCTGGCACTCTGATCACCCAGAAAAGGGGAGAGCATAAGCCTATTGTCATTCGCAAGCACAAAATACACTGGTTAATCCAACCTAGTTAAAATTAGAAAAACTAAATGGGTTACTCTACTTGTGCACTCACACAGTTGTTAACTTTGAAGTGATTAGGAGATAGCAATGATTCTTTCCTTTGCAAGATAGCAATATTCTTAACTGAAAGAGATAGCCATATAGCAATGATCAATGAAACCAAGGTTGCAATAATTTAGTTATCACCCTCCTAATTAGAAACTATGTGAGATTGGCATGCATGTTGTTACTTTCCTAATTAGAGTTGGATTAAAATTGTATGCAAGTTGCATGAACAATGGGTTACTCCTTCCTAATTAGAACTAGATGAAAGTTGTATGCATGTTGCATGAACAATGGGTTACTCCTTCCTAATTAGAACTAGATGAAAATTGTATGCAAGTTACATGAACAATTAGTTACTCCTTCCTAATTAGAACTAGATGAGAATTGTATGCAAGTTGCATGAACAATGGGTTACTCTTTCCTAATTAGAACTAGATGAAAATTGTATGTAAGTTGTATGAGAATGCTTAAATCAGTCCTATTCAACACTTAGTGAAAAATGATTGTCTTCAGTGGACGTTTTGCACCAAACTGGATTAGCAGTCTCCTGATATCCACCTGTAGTCCACAAAAACAAAAATTGAATCAAGAAGTTTGTAAATCAAAAGATTAGGTGAAAAACACATAATCTAGAAATTTCATGAAAATGTGAGTTTTGACAGAAAAATAAATATGAAAATCAGAATCTTCACAAAATTCTATGCTGTTTTAAAAAAAAATTCATGAAAATTCGATAAAAAATGCTAAAGTTACGGTCGATTGAAGTTTGCAAGGTAAATGGGAGGTTTGACTGATTTTACCTGATGAGGTTGATCAAATGGGCTAAAAATACCTTCACCACTGCGAAGTTCTCGAGATCAGCTTTCCGATGACTGTAAACTTGTGAAAATCCAACCTTCCTGCAAAAAGTTATGCAAAAAAGAAAAAAAATGCCCCTATTTTGCCAACATGACTATGTTAAAAATAAAAAAAATAAATAAACAAAGAAGTTTATTTATTTATTTTTTTAATTTGTTTATTTGTTTATTTTTTTTGTTGTGTTATTATTTTTTATTTTAATTTTTGAAAATAACCTAAACCTATTTTTTTGTTTTTTTGGTTTATTTGGTTGTTTAATGCTATTTTTTTTGTGTGTGTGTGCAGGCAGGTGGGGGCTGTGTGGCAGCGGTGGCTAAGCAGGGGCGGCGGAGTGCAGGGCAGTGGCGGAGGCGCGCAGGGCATAGGCTGGGCGAGGGAGTGCAAAGAGAGGCGGAGATTCGAGGGGCGGCAGCGGGTTTTGGGGATAAGGGAGCACAGGAGGGCGGCGGCGGGTTTTGGGGATAAGGGAGCACAAGAGGGCGGCGTCAGGGCGGCTGTGGGGGTGTGGAGGGATGGGAGTTGGCCGCGGGGGGGTCTGAGGGAAGGGGAGGGTCGGCTGAGGGTCTGGGTGGAAGCGGGGCTACTGGGCGTGTAGGGAATGGGGGGGAAAGGGAGGGTAGGCTGAGATCGGGGGTTTGGGGGACGGGCTGGGCTAGGATCCGGGGGGGGAAGGTAGGTACGCAGGGGGTAGAGGGAGCTAGGAGGGGTCGGGGATGGGGAGGGCTGCAGGAGAGACGGTGGGGCAGGGGGCAGTGGCCCCTGTGTGCAGAGGGCCGAGGGCCCAAACAAAGTTTGTTTTATTTGTTTTTTATTTTTTATTTTTTTATTTAAAAAAAATAAATAAAATGCAATCTAAAAAAAATGAGCTCTGTTTTTTTTTGTTTTCTATGTAAATTTTGTTTTTTAGTATTTTTTATTTATTTATTTTTTTAAATTCTTTTTTTAATTTATTTTTATTTTTTTGATTGTGTTTTGTTAAAAAATAAAACAAATCTGCAAGCAAAAAAAAAATGATTGTTTTTTTTTTTTGGTTTAAATTTGCTGGATTGTTTATATTTTTTACTTTTTGACAAAAATACGCTGAAAAGTAAAAAAAATTTCAAAAAATTGCAAGTAACGAAAACTAAACAAATTATATGTTATTTCTTACCTCCAAGGCCTTCCGGACTCAACGGTGAGCTCGGTTTGTGTGTAGGAGGCCGTTTGTGAAAGTTGATTCCCGAAGTTTACCTGAAACACCTGAATCTACAACAAAAAACCTCTAAAACAAACACTCACAAACAAGATGGGTCAGATCACGATGGGCGCCAAAAATGTAAGGGTAAAACGTGGATCAATCAATTGAATTATATTAAACCCAAATATCGACAGAATAAATGAGAGCAAGAAAGATTGAATGAAAATCAATGAATAATACAAAGCAAACCTTCCCTGAATCGATGCTTCTGTTGTTCACCTATTACAACCGTCCTTTTGCTGATGAAGTAGGCCCTCAGAGAGTGCACTCCTTTAGCTGTGTTCGAGGAAGTCAATGGTAAATGGCTGTTGTGATATGCAATGAAGATGAGCTTCAAAGCAAGTATGTGATCTCAAGCTAGTGAATGGTAAGAGGGTGCTAAAGGCGCGCTGGTGAATTTCTGCAGAGTAACAATGTAGATAGCTTGGATGATTAGAATGGAGGGATGAGGTTTCATTTATAGACTTAGAGGAATGAGAATCAATGGTTGAGAGAAGATATGCAGATCAATGGCTGAGAATGGTTGAGGAATGTGCAACCAGTAGAAATATGACAAGTGTCCCACCTCCATCATGAAAGACGGGGATTTGATAAAATTGATTAGAGAGTTAACTCCATTGACTGATCAGTTAACAAACTTGATTGATCAGTTAGAAGAGTGGATTATGGGATTGACTGAATTGATTGACCAGTGAACTGGGTTGATTAAGGAGTCAACATAATAGATTGACCAGTGAACTCAAATGACTAATTAGTTAACAGATTTGATTGATTAGTTAACTAACTTCTGATTTGAGAAGAAATAGGCCATGTGGGTGAGAGAAAAATAGGTAATTAAATATTTAATATATTTAATTACATGTGCAACCCGATGAGGTGGACAAGGTGAGGTGGAAAAGTGAGGTGTAAGTGTGAGGTGGATTTTTGGAATTTAGAACTTAGGATAGAGGAATTTAGATTAATTAAATAATTTATGATTATTTAATTGTGTAGGACATTTAGAAGAATTTTAATTAAATAAATAGATTTTATTTAATTATGGAACAGTGAATTGATTAAATAAATTTAGAATATTTATTTAATTGATAGAAGAATGGAATAAATATTTAGAATATTTATTTAGGATGAATCGTGTCATTTTTAGGCGTATACAACTTTATTGCGTGCGTTTTGTTATTTGTCTCCAGACTGAATGTGTTTTTCTTCTGATTCTGAACATCTAAGGGGTGTTATAGATTCTAGAATATAAGCTTTCTATATTGAATACTTAGTCTCGTACTTATGCTTAAGGAGTAGATTAAATGTTTTGGATTAAGTGTTGAGAAGAATACATTGCAGTAAGGATGTTTGTAAGCAGAAATAACTAAATACTTTGTCCTGGGTATTGTCTGTAAGACAGACATTGCATAATCCCCTTGAAATTTGATTGTTGTTTCAGGTCTGTGATAAACATTCACATATATATGTCTATTGACTCTGAGCCCTGGATAGGCACCGATTTGGTCTTGTAGTTTGATTGCAACCCAAGGTCTCAGTTTTGCATCCAAACAAAAAATCAAACTCAAATTTCATATACAACCATTAGGACTTTAGAAGTAGTTTAGGACCAAAATCCTCTATCTACAACTGAATATAGGCCCAAAGCTAGCCCCTTTGCACTTATCTCACAGTTTTGGTCTGCATAAGAGAGGATTTATCTGCTTTGTGCCAACATATCAACAAATACATAGGTGCATTTCACAGATGTTGAGTAGGGAATACGCCCCTAGGTTCTGCAGAGCCTAAAGAAGAAGAGGAGATATTTATAGAGTCTATCTCCTATACTGTTGGCCCCTGGCCCAGGAATCCCGTTGATCAATGATGGCTACCTTGTAGGGATAACTGGGAATAAGCATCCAGTCTGGGAAAATAACCAATAGATTTTGGCGACTCTGCTGGGGACTTTGTCTATGAACCCTGATCTAAAAGAAAATAATTCCTAGTTATAGGTGACGACTCCAAACGAATCTCCCAATCAGTGAAGTAAAAATTTGTATGCAAGGGAGAAGATCCCAGCGTAACCCTCTGTTCAAAGAGTTACCCAGAAAAATGATGTATAGGAAAAGGAGGGCTGTTCAAGCCAGTAGAGAGGGTTCTCCCAGAAGTAATAATAATATTCAAAACAATCCAGGTTCTTCAGAGAGGACAGAACCTTATTTTTCAAACACAGAGGCTAAAATCCAAAATTTATATGAGAAATAGTAGGGTGGTGGTCTGAGAATAAGGTCAGAAGTTTTTCAGGAACGCCCTTTCTTAGATCCCAGTGATAGATTTGAAGAGGTTGAGTCTCTAAGGGATGAAGATAATGATGACCAAAATGGAATGGGACCATCCTCCTCTATGCCCAGAGAGGAACAATTAGCTGAAGAAATCAAAAGTTTAAGCGCTGAACTGGAATATTTGCAAGCTATGAAAATTAGAGATGACATGAGATAGAAAGAGCAAGCTTTGAGAGTTGCTCAAAATGATTCAATTCCTACCCTTGAAAATGCAAATGTGCAGAGAAACCAGCAAGGAAATGAAGTCTAGAATCACCAGAATGACCAGAGACAGAATGCAAATGATGTTAGAGCACTGTTGAATAATGTAAGAAATCAGAATGCAAATAGAAATGTGAATGCAAATCAGTTTGGTAGACAGCCTATGCAGCTGGACAGATTCAGGCAGTTAGTTTTTGATGGCATCCCTGGTTATCCAAACCCTATTGACAAATATGTAAGGCCACAAGTGCCAAAAGTTTCAGGAAATAATGCTGTATCAGGTGAAGACCATTTAAAAGTTTTTCAGAATATCATGGACAACTTTGAGGTTGAGCATGAGGATGTATTTATGAAATTATTTATGTAATCCTTAGTTGATGAGGCTAGAGAATGGTACAAGGGTATGCCTGACAGAAGTATTTCATCATGGGATGACTTCAGAAGAATTTTCAAAGAACAGTATGGTGACAAGATTGATCCTAGTTTTTTCATTAATGAATTCACTGGAATCACCAAAGGATCAAATGAACAGGTTGCTGATTTCAATGCTAGATTCATGAAGGTATTGAACAAATTGCCATATCACCTAAGGCCTAATGAACCTATGTGCATAGTGTTGTACATAAATGCTTTTGATGCCAAAACTACTTATGGATTAAAAGATAAGGGTCCTCACAGCCTCATAGATGCCTTCAAAATTGCAACTAATATTGAAAATAATAGAAAAGCATCTGGTAAGACAAACATGAGAGATGATGCAAAAATTTTGCAAAATCCAAATACTAAATCTCAGAGTGTTCAGGGCAATGCATCTACTTCTGAGGATAAATTAGATAAATTGACAACTATTGTCAAGGACCTAAGCTATAGAATGGCTAAAAATGAAAAGGGAGTAGGTCTTGACAGATAGGTTTACCAAAGGCAGGAAAAGAGACCATCATTACATGATATGCCATATAATACTAATTGGCATAATGGTAAACCCATTCTCCCAAACAACAACTCAGGCCAAAGGACTCAAAATGCTAGGAAGACTCCTGATCCTTTGAAAAAGGCTGTAAATACTGTTAATGACACCCCATGGTGCATCATATATCAGATGCCTCATTCACAGTCACAGTGTATGATTGCCTAGTCTCTATACAGTAATGTTGTTGCTTGTGATGAGTGCAATAAGCCGCATTGCATGGAAGATGATAATGTAAATATGCTGTCTACAAACAAGGAGTATCCGTTTCATGATGTTGATGCAAGTGCAAGTGATGAGATTCAGGTCTATCAGCAGTCTCCCTATGATGAAGATGATGAAGACAACTATGCTTATGCTTAGGGCTCACACAATTTTCTGAATAACTTGAGGAGACCATTTGACGAAGAAATTAGAGCCTTCACAGCTGCAGCAGTAGCTCAAGTCAAAAGCAAATATAACCTAAGAGATAAAGCTCAGGTAAGCAACTCACACCAACCAGAGAATACTTTTGTGAGCCAGCCAATGAATAGTTATAAGGGGATTGAAACACAAAGGAAGCAATGGAGCAATAATAGGCAAAATTTTAAGCAAAAAATAGGTCATGATTCCCAAGGACCACAAAATAGAATTCCCTAGCCTGAGGATCAAGACAAAAGTTTTCAGATCAAGGATAATAGTCAGGGAGCCACAAACATTAAGGCTGGGTCATATCAAAATAAAAATAAAACTATAGATCAAGCTACAACTATTATACAAAATTATTCCCCATTTGACATAACTCAGGTTTTGTCTTAGATGAAAGTCTCTATTCCATTAATGGAATTGATGAAAGTTGAAGAATTGAAAAATAAGGCAGTATCCCTGATTTCAAGAGTACCCTGTCAAGCTAATTAGAATATTGAAACTCGGGGTAACAAACAAGCCATGTGTATGGATGAAGATGAGGTTCCTGAGGTCTATTTGGGGATGACCATGACAAAATTCCCTTCACAGGTTGAACCATTTTATGTCTCCCTTGTCATAAATAGAAAAGTAATTAAGAATTGTATGCTAGATTCAGGAGCATCAACGAATATTATTCCTTTGGCAATCATGTAGCAAGCTGCGTTAAAGATAGATAAGGCATGTGATAAATGCTATGCCATGGATGCTAGGGAAGTACCTGTCATTGGAATTATGAAAGATGTGGATTTTAGACTGGCAGCATATCCTGAAAAGGCCTACAAAATGAACATAACAGTTGTTGATATCAAGCCATAGTATGGCATGTTGTTGTTAAGAAGATGGGCAACGTTGATTGGTGGGAGTATGCAATTAGATCTGTCATACGCTATGATCCCAATGAATGGAAAGGATGTCAAACTGACTAGAGAAGAGAGATCATCGGAAACAGTTGAGGACCAAGAGTCAGAAGAGCATATTTGTTTTGTGGACATTGACTGTGAAAATTTTAGAGTTATCTCAGATGATAGGGAACATAAAGGGAGAGACATGTGCATTCAAGAGCTCAACCAATAGGGTCTCTGGACCATGTACTTTGATGGAGCTTGTTCAAAGGAAGGTTCTAGTGCTGGAGTTGTGTTTCTGTCTCCAACTGGTAAGCTCCTAAAATTCTCTTTCTTGCTGAAGTTTTCTTGTACGAACAATATTGCAGAGTATGAGGCTCTGCTATTAGGATTGAATGTAGCTCAGAAGCATGGAATTAAGAGGCTCAAAGTGTTTGGGGATTCAGAGTTAGTTGTTTCCCAAGTCAGAGATAAGTATGCATCAAAAAATAAGAGATTAAAACAGTATAAGCATGCTGTTTGGGATACAATTGAATTGTTTGATGCATTCTCAATAAACTAGATAGAGAGATCAAAGAATGTCATGACAGATTTTCTAGCTAATGTAGCCATAAGGCCAGATGATATAACTCTATCAGATATTACAAATGTTGAGGTCAAGCTTAGACCTGCAGTGCCAGATAATGTATGCAGCTGGCAAGTATTTGATGATGATAAAGATTTGCTGAGATTTCTACATTGTATTGATGAATATGAGAACCAAGAAATAGATTTTCAAAACTTTGTAGAGGTTGTAGATGGGAAATAAACTCTCTTGGGGAAGGAGGTAATGCAGCTAAAGACAAATAAAATCCCTAGAGGGCTGGTTGCTTTAGAGAGATCTTTTGACCATAGAGACCAATTTGTTACAAAAGCATCTCCAACAAATAAGAATGATTTGGAGGAGATAAACTTGGGGATACATCAGGCCCCCAAAAAGGTATACATTGGCAGACAACTCAAGCCACATATCAGAGTTATGCTGATTTCACTGCTAAAAAAATATAAGCATGTCTTCGCTTGGTCATATGAGGACTTGAAAGCTTATAGGGAAGATTTATTTCAGCATGAAATCCCTTTGAAGCCTGGAGCTAAACCATTTAGACAAAAACAAAGACTTTTCAACCCCACTTTAGCTCCCAAGATGCAGGAAGAACTCAAGAAGCTTAGGGAGGCTGGAATAATTATGCCTATCAGACACTCAACTTGGGTGTCTAACCTTGTCCCAGTTAGAAAAAAGAATGGTGACATAAGACTTTGTGTGGATTTTAGAAATTTGAATATATGTTCTTTGAAGGACAATTATCCATTGCCAAACATGGAGGCCATGTTATAGAAGGTAACTGGCTGTGAACTTTTATCCATGATGGATGGATTTTCAGGGTACAATCAAGTGAAAGTAAAAGAATTTGAATAGTTCAAAACTGCCTTCACTACCCCTTGGGGAACCTATGTATATGTGAGGATGCCATTTGGACTGACAAATGCAGGTGCCACATTTTAGAGGGCTATGGATGTTGCCTTCGCAGGATTAATTGATTCAATCTTGGTTGTGTATCAGGATGATTTGACAACTTATTCAAAAAAGGAGGAGCAACATTGCATGCACTTAGAACAGATTTTTATTAGAGCATTAGAGTATGGCATCTCACTCAACCCCAAGAAATGTGCTTTTGGGGTAGTGGAAGGAAAATTGCTTGGACACATTGTTTCCAAGGATGGAGTCAGGATTGATCCTGAAAGAGTGGCTGCAATTGACAAAATTCAATTCCCTAAAATAGTGAAAGGTGTTCACTCCTTCTTTGGACAAATTAATTTTGTCAGAAGATTTGTGCCTAACTTTGCAGAGACCACAAAAGATATCTCCAAGATGTTGAAGAAAGGTACAGTTGTCAGATGGGAAGATGAAGTTATTAAATCATTTCAGAATATAAAAGAGGCTATAAAGATGGCTCCTGTGCTAAAGTCTCCTAATTTTTTTAAGCCATTCCAATTTTTTTCATTTGCTTCTTTCCATACTATTGCTGCATGCTTATTGCAGAAAAATGTAGAAGGTTTTGAACAACCTATAGCTTTCTTTAGCAGGTCATTGCAGGCTACTGAATTGAAATATGACATCATGGAGAAGCAGGCATATGCACTGGTTAGAGCAATCAAGAGCTTCAGGCCATATTTAGTGGGCTCTCATGTAGTTGCATATGTGCCTCATGCATCAGTCAAGGATATCTTTACTCAACAGGAGGTAACTGGAAGAAGATGCAGATGGATAAATAAACTATAGGAGTTTAACATTGAAATACAGATCACAAAATTGGTAAGAGGACAAGGTTTGGCAAAACTGATGACACAGTCAAATCTAGAGGCATGCCAAGTGAATGTAGTGCATAATGAAGTTATAAATATGTCAGAATCTGAGTGGTATAAGGACATAGTATACTACTTGCAGAATTTAAACTGTCCTTCCCACCTCAGTGATGTCTAGAAGAGAACTTTGAAGCTACAGGCTATTAAATACATCATTGTTCAGGGAAAGCTATATTGGAAAAATCCTGATGGTGTATTACTCAGGTGTATTGATGAAAATCACGCCAAGGATATTCTCAGTGACATGCATAATGGAGTATGTGGTGGACATTATACTGGCCAAACAACAGCCCATAAAATTCTCAGAGCAAGCTATTGGTGGCCAACTCTCTTCTCAGATACACACAAAATGGTAAGAAAATGTGAGTCTTGCCAAAGGTTCTTAGGAAAGATAAGACATCAAGGTACATTACCCCTTAAGACTATAACTATAGAAGCTCCATTTCAGCAATGGGGAATTGATTTTATAGGGGAAATTTTAGAAAAATCAAGCGGAGGGCACAGTTGGATTCTGGTTGCCACTGACTACTTCACTAAATGGATTGAGGCCATTCCAACTAAAAAGGCTACAAGAAAAGTGGTGATGGATTTTATCCTGGAAAATATTATTATAAGATTTGGTGTACTAGCCAAATTGGTTGCAGATAATGCTATGTGCTTCAGGTCTGGTGAATTTATCAATTTTTGCAATAATTATGGAATTGATTTGTCTCATACATCACCATATCATCCATAAGGGAATGATCAAGCAGAGTCAAGCAACAAAAGTATCATGAAAATCATCAGAAGGGTGATAGATAAAAACAAGAAATCTTGGGATTCAAAGCTAAAGTTGGCATTATGCGCTGACAGGGTGACAGTGAAAAGAGCAACTGGAAGATCTCCTTTTGAATTGGTATATGGTACAGCAGCTAGGTTGCCTGTGAACAACCTCCTGCCAGTTTATAAATTTATCCAAGGGAACGGTGAGGAGATTGGAGACCCAATGACTGAAAGAATAAATCAGCTGGTCGCACTAGATGAGATAAGAAGGGAAGCACAGAAAACAAACATCAAGACACAACAAAAGGTGAAATATTTGTTTGATAGAAGGGCTATAGAGAGAAAGTTTCAGATAGGTGATCTGGTCCTTATGTGGAATGCAAAGAGCCAGGATAAGGGCAAATGCAGCAAATTTGAGCCCTTATGGACTGGCCCATACCAAATTGGCACTATTCATGGAGGTGATTCTTATTTTCTCCAGGCCCTCAATGGTGAACTACTAGAATTGCTTGTGCATGCTAAATTCCTTAAGGCTTTTTTCTCATAAATGAGTACCTATTGTGCACACTGTAAATTAGTTGTAAATATTTTGTACATGCCTTGTATAGTCAGTTGTGTTTTGAGTTTTGGGTTTTGTCTGGTCTGCCCTGGAGTAGTCTGGTCCTCATTGCAGTCTTGCACCTGCACGTCCCCAATCAGAGCCTCTATTAGTACTCATTTATGTTTAGGGTTTTAAGTTTGAACATTCATTGATTTTCTTGTTCAAATCCTAAATTTTCTAAGGCGTGGGGTCTTGTATTGTTCTGGTGATGGTTTTCTGTGGTGGGTTCCTGGTTGTTCGGTTTTATCCTTGTGCTTTAGTGTTCATAGGTTGACCAGCCCCCATGCAATGTTTTATCGCCTTTTCCTGTCACACTCATGAAAAATGTTAAGTTTGTATGTGCAATTGATCAAATCTGTTTACAAGCTTGTGAAATTCCAATCGGCTTCCAGAAATGGTGAAAAATTTGAGTTATATGCATTTCTCAGTGCATATACATTGGGGGAATCTTCTAAAAGATTTTGGGAATATTCACCATTTGTATATCTGCCCTACTTGTATATCGGGCTTGTATGAGGAACATGCAAGCAAAATATACAAAGGAAAGATACATTGTGGGGATATTCTGGAGAAGATTCGTTGTTTGTATGTGCAGGGGAATGTACATTGAAAAATATACATTGGCTGCATGCATTTGAAAGATACAAGGAAAATATACAAGGGTAGGATATTCTTTGAAGATTCCCTATTTGTATGTGAGAAGGTTTGTATGTTTGACATACAAAGGTGCCAGTATACTTTTGCTATGGTGTAGCGGGGAGATACATTTGGTGGGCCCGCGGATATACAAAGTGAATTGTATGTTAGAGAGATGCATCAGTGGAAATATGCAAAAGGATACATGTAAGGCAAGTTGCGAGGCAGGGACCCACCACTTGTATATTTGCGGTTGTATATTTTGATATACAACCAAATATACATTCCTAAGATACAATTCGGACCCGATAGAGAAATCAATTGCAGTGTATAAAATTTGAGGTCCGTTGTTTATATATTTGGCTTGTATGTTCGCATTGTATATGCGACATACAAACAAATATACAAGAGGAGCTAGATACAAGCCGAATTTCAAAACAACTTCAAAATGCCTCATTAAAATTTGAAATCTGCCTTGTATGTATGAGGCAAATGTACATGCACATATATAAGGAAATATGCAGGAAAAGAGGATACAAGCTGAACCCGAATTGAATTTCATTTTGTTCTAAACAGGTTTGGGGTCCGCCTTGTATATCAAACAGATGTATATGCATTTTGCATATATAAGGGATTTTCTTGAAGGGTGAACAGTGGCGATTGTATATGCATCTGTTCTTGCATATGCAAGGGCGGAAGGGCAAAATAGAGAAGGCGAAAAAGTCAGCGATAGAGGGTCAAGGTGCCTACGTATATAATTGGCTGGCGACTCTTCACGCACGTTTTGTAACCATTGATTTCAGTGATGGATTTTAGATCGACGGTTGAGTTTTGAGCCTCCAGTGATGGATTTTTCCTTGTGTTTGCGTTCATTTTTGAGTGGGAAAACTCCATGGGTCCGCTGCTGCATTCCAGGAAGAGGCTGCGGGTAGCTGAAGCATTAATGGCAGAGTTGCAGCGGTATGGGTCGATGATGGACAGGTCGACAACCTGATTGAAGATGAATGTCCTTGAGCGGTGGTGCGGATCCCGATTCCACCTGTTCATCCCTCTTTGTCTCACTGCAGCATTAAATATTTCGGAGTGCCATTCCTCATGCATTGAATCTGGCAGATTTTTGATTTTCTTTGTAATTAATTTTTGCTGGGTGCACAGTCTTGGTATAAAAAGCCAGACTGTGTTACTCATTTGTTGTTAGAAAACTGGACAAATTTTGGTGCTGCAGTAGGAATACGATCTTCTGGTGACTCTATTTCAGGTGTCTTGCGAGTTTATGAATTGTATGTTGTATGTATTATGCACAGAATTATCAATTTCATGTTGATTTAAATGAGTAATGCTTCATTGCGTGTGTTTTGTTATTTGTCTCCAGACTGAATGTGTTTTTCTTCTGATTCTGAACATCTAAGGGGTGTTACAGATTCTAGAATATAAGCTTTCTATATTGAATACTTAGTCTCTTATTTATGCTTAAGGAGTAGATTAAATGTTTTGGATTAAGTGTTGAGAAGAATACATTGCAGTAAGGATGTTTGTAAGCAGAAATAACTAAATACTTTGTCTTGGGTATTGTCTGTAAGGCAGACATTGCATAATCCCCTTGAAATCTGATTGTTGTTTTAGGTCTGTGATAAACATTCACATATATATGTCTGTTGACTCCAAGCCCTGGATAGGCACCGATCTGGTCTTGTATTTTGATTGCAACCCAAGGTCTCAGTTTTGCATCCAAACATAAAATCAAACTCAAACTTCATATACAACCATTAGGACTTTAGAATTAGTTTAGGACCAAAATCCTCTGTCTACAACTGAATATAGGCCCAAAGTTAGCCCCTTTGCACTTATTTCATAGTTTTGGTCTGCATAAGAGAGGATTTATCTGCTTTGTGTCAACATCTCAGCAAATACATAGGTGCATTTCACAGATGTTGATTAGGGAATACCCCCCTAGGTTCTATAGAGCCCAAAGAAGAAGAGGAGATATTTATAGAGTCTATCTCCTATACTGTTGGCCCCTGGCCCAAGAATCCCGTTGATCAATGATGGCTCCCTTGTAGGGAAAACTAGGAATAAGCATCTAGTCTGGGAAAATAACCAACACAATCAACCAAATGTAGTTAAATTCATATGTATACATAAATGAAGTTTGTAAATAGTTTAAATCATTTCAATAAATTATGTTGAACTTATAAATTAAACATCTATATCTCGTGTGCTCTCTTATCAATCTCACTCTTAGGAATTATATTATTGGTTGGAGTCATTAATAAAATTTGAAGAATATATAAACATGTTTTTACAAAATCATTATTTGTATTTTTCTATTTTTTGGGTGACATGAATTTTTGTGCTTGGCCATGAACATAAATCACTTGTGACTGCCCCTTGATCTTGTGTAGATTGACAACAATCCAACAAACACACTACACTTGCTTATCACTTGGGCTTGAAATAATCTAAGAGCTCACCCAAGGTGCAACAACTCCCCAAGATCCCTAATTAGTTGGTTGAATAAAGGCAAACAAAGAGGAAGCTATTTTATGAAAAGGTTACTACTGTTATGATAATTTCTTTTACGATAGTTTCTATAAAATTACTGCTATTAACCATTTTAAGGAATTATTAAAAGATCCATCCTTTCACATTTAAATATATGCAGATTAGAGTAGGGGATTTTGATGCAGTCGAGACTAGGGGATTTTATCAAACTACCCAATCATGTAGCCAATACAACGCAACATAAGCATAAATTTAACATACAAATATGAAACTATTTTATTAACTTCAAAAACATTAGTATTTAGAAATTTTATTGGCCTTTCAAAGCCTTAGTATTACACTACAATATCCAAAATGCTTTCCAACGGGTACAGAGAATGCCCCCAATCTACTGTCGCCTCACTTGTTTTCTACAACTACTAACACCCTTTGCATTGAGTGGAGCAACCCACATTCCTTCAACAACCCCATCTGAATATGCAATGGTTTCCATTTATACTAGGAAATGAAAAGTTGATAGTTGCATAATAGTCACCAAGTAGTTGAACCGCTACCAAGCAGTTGAACAGTCGCTAAACATTTGATTAGTTATAGAACAAAATTTACCATAGAACTTGACATGTGTCAGGTCCAGGATAACTCTCCCGGTTATGAAAATAAATGCTTATTTCATTAGGATCCCTTTATCGGAAAAACATACTGCCCTCGAACTAAGTTAAAATGTCTTCATCAACATTCTTTCGGGTTTGGAATCTTAGACATTCATGACATACCATTTGGAAGAGTTATCAGTAAAAAATTTACTTCGCAAACATAAAGTTTTCTGACACAAGCTATTGGTGAAAAAGTTTGTTTGAAAACCAAAAAGGTTTGCCGATACATAGTCACAAGCCCTTAATCTCCTTTTATCGGCAAAACTCCAACTGCGCAAACTTACCAAAAGCTCCATTAAACCCTTGTCGGTGAATCAAAAACTTGTAGAAACCACGAACCAGCCAAAGACTTAACATTTTTCTCTTATTGGTGATTTCTTCTCTCCATGAACTAAGGAAATTTGACTTCACCTTGAAATCCTTTATCTACAAAATGAACCCTTGGCGAACCTAAGGGTTTGCGAACTAGTAACTTTGCTGGTGAAGTTTGAAATCTTGCAACTTTGCTGATAACAAAAGACTTCATTCAAAACTTGCTAACGGAAGGATTGAATACTTTGAGCTCCAACCCTTAGGATTTATCAGTGAAGTGAGTCATCGGCGAACCTCAGGGTTCACGAACTAGAAATTTTGCCAACTAAGTTCGTAATCTTGCAACTTTGCTGACAACAAAGAAACCTCATTCAAATTTAGTAAAGTGTAATCGACAAAAAGTTCCAACGGCTAACTAAAAAGACTTAGAACAATTTAAGCTTCCCTTGAAGGCCTGGTTGGTGAAATCACCCATCGGCGAACCAGGCTGTTGGCAAACTGATTAGTTCACAAACTGGAGAATTTTCCAACTTGCCATAACTTAGTCATTTTTCATCCAAATTTTCCCAAATTGGAACTGGAGATACCCAACTGGCTCTTCTACATGACAGTACTCTTAAACTTGGCCAAATAAATCTGCATTTGCTTTAGAAACACAAAACCAACTTTGTAAAGAAAACATAAACCAAAAACCAACTTAAAAAATATAATATATTTTTGGTGACATAGGATTGTTAGTAAACCTAGATGCTCTTGCATCATATTTCTTATATAATTATTAGCAATTCCTTACATCAAAGATGGCATAAATGTATAGGATTTAAATTTTATAAGGTTCTACACATCAACTATATTACATAGAAGCTACTTAGTCATTCTCTCCTATCCATTTATATTGTTTCTCTTCCCCCTATATTTTTATCATATTCCCCTAGTTGAATCCCCCTCTTATAATTCCCATTATATTATATAACCTTCTTGACTTGAATTTACATGGACATGATTTATTCTTGGAACAACAAATAAGATTGAGTCTTTTAAAACTTGGCTTGGATTGATTCTCTTGATTTGGGTTTAGGTTATTCTTCCATGTGGCCCATGTGTGAACATCTCATAACTCCCTTGGTGTAGGTCCTTCTCTTTGTTTGGTCAAATATCTCTTCTTTCTCTAGGTCACTCTCTGCCTAGTGCACGTTCTCCATCAACTACATGATGATTCCATCCATGCTTTGGCTAACATTGTTAGAAATTTTTTCATTTAGTGTAGTGGCTTACAAGGGATGACTATGTGATGCTTCCTCCATTGGTATTCACGTTTCATATTCACCTTCTATTTGCTAATAGTTTTGGGCAACATATACCTAGACTTAATACATTGTCTACTTCTAGACAAGACATCTCTTCTAATACAATGGTACGGTGCCTAGGTAGGCACTCCCTACTCCTTGGTATAACCATAGTGCCTTGAAGCATCATTGCTTTCCTCCATGCATTAGAGAACTCTTTCCATTTCTAGTTTTCGCATGCCCCATGCACTAAAAACACCAACTTCCATAGGTCTAGATCCTTTAATAAACCTTCCATAAAAAGAATTTCCTTAAGGGTCCTTCTACAAATATTGGAGGCCCAAAAACACTTTGTTTTATGTTGGCGTACAAGGTAGAACTAACCCTATGTTTTCACTGATACATGCAAGTGCAACTATCCATTATCACCACTCTACCATGTATGCACCAAAACTTCTAGTCTTTAAACACAACCTAATCCTTATCGAGGTTTGTGTAACTAAATATTTGTGATAAGATAATGAAATTTAATAGTATGACCATTTGTAAATCCCTCTCATATCTTCTTTCTCATTCTTAACTAGAATCTATATGGACAATCCATAAGTTTTCCTGCATTAGATCCTTGACTGTTGCGTGGACCCATGCTTCAATACCCATTCTTTTCTTACCCATTACATACATGTTTTTCTTTTTCATGCAATAAAATTGAAACCCCTCACCTCATTTTATAGCCCCATTCCTCTTCCATAGTATCTTTAAGCCTTATCCCTTTACTTGGGTAACACCATCCTTATCTACAAATTTATTGGTTCCATCATATTTTAGAGCCTTATCTTTGCACATGAACCTATTTTTGATCTTTATGTAGGATTTTTCCTCTCATGCCCCTACTTCTATACATGAATACGTTATAAATTTTCCTATCCTCCATATTCTTTTAGTATTTCCAGATTTCTATCATATCACTTATCTCTTCACACATCTTTTCTTGCATCCCTAGACTTTTTCATGCATTCATCTAGTCTTTTATCATTTATATTTTTGTATACTCTTCACACCTCCTACCATGTGGATAATTCATGGTTCTAGACTATGCTTCTTGATTTTTGAGTTACACATATTTATTTATCTTTTTCTTCCTTCTCTTATACCCTTCTTTCTTGAAGTGCTTTTTCTTCTATCTCTACTAATGGGGAATTTATTTTTATTCCTTGTCCTTTTGTATCTACCATGTCCATATTATTCTTGATCTTTCCTATTCTTTCTAATTTTTTCCCACAAAATTTATCTTTCATGGTTTTTTCCTCCATCTTCTTCCTTTTCTTTCCTTCCAACCATCATTCCCCTACTTAAATTTTTATTTTCCATAGTCCTTTTTTGCATTTCTATGTAACTTGTCTACTTCTTTCCTCTAGTAGTCTCTATCTCTATACCTAAACTAATCCCTCTTCCTTCTTTTATATGTGTTCCTACCTTAACTATATATTTAGACCTTTGTATATTTATATAGCTCTTCAAAAATTTCATTTAATATACCACACTCTTCCTCTTCCTCCTAAAAATGCTGTGCAAAGTCCCCTTTGCACATACGACTTGACACATTTTATTATCGTTAATTGACCTTATTTTTGAGTTTATCATAATTTTTACTAGACTTACCATGTAATAGTGAATTGGTCCTTATTTTCTACCAGCCCTCTTCACATAAGTTCCTCTCTTCTTGTTCTTTGGTATTGGGTCTTCCTTTATTTTTTGTCCTTTGTTCTTAGATACCTTTTTCTTGCACACTATCTCCTTATGTGTTGGTGGTTTTTTTCTTATTAATTGAACTCTTTTCTTGCTCAACTAGTTCCTAATGGTTTTTACAAGGTTTGTAGTTGTAAGCTTCCCACAATTTGGGTTAACATGCTTGGTTCTTCTTTTCTTCTCTTGTCCTATGCACTATTTGAAATTATGTGCTTGTCCTTTATCTTCACACTTGCAAGAGTTGTACTCTTTGCTTGGTAAGCTCGAGTAGTACCTGCATTCTAATGGTTAAATTGTGTGGTTTCTTTCCCACAATTTACATTAACATGCCCTGCTATTAAAGGTTTCTATTCTTTTGGCTTCGTGAAATTAACCATGCTTGGTTTAGTTTGATCTTGCATATTGACACATGAAATATCTATCCTTCAAATATGGATTCCATTGCATCACCTACCAATCACTTGTATTCTTATTGAATCCATCAATCATAAGAGTTACTTGTAGTGTTGAGCACTGATTGTGTGCTCAAAAACTTTATACATCATCTAGTGGTTGCAAATTTTCTTTATGCCTAGTAGCAAAAGGAAAAAAATGCCTTTGATATAATCCTTGGATTCCACCATTTCTTCATAGGTAGGTCCTTGATTTGCATCTAGAGGAATTACCACTGAGTGTTCACCAATCTCAAAACTCATGTATCTCTTCTTGAAATGTATTTCTACGTTGTTCATATAGAATGAAGGACAATCTAGTAATGTTGGATAGTTTGTATTTTTGCAAGCTCAATCACCTCAAAGATTTGGCTCCTGTTATATTGTGTTGGTGCATATTTATTTTCTTGCATTTAGTTAATTACTTTATTGCATTACAATACACCTAGAATAAGCTTACTTAGTAGGTGATATCTCCCTTGCACATTACTAGGCATCTACTTAGGGAGGTAATATGCATTATGCATTTAATAATTATGGTTATTCATGTCTCTTGGTGGCATACACTATAAATGCCCACCTCTTTCTCTCATATGAGCATCTTATACCTATCTTGTACTTTTCTAGTTGCATCCTTGCTCTAATCAAATAGTTGTGTGTTGCATCTTCAATCTTTGATTGCCATGTGCAATTTGGTTTTTGTGGCTTGTTTGTGTCATCAATATTTTGTGTTTGTTTCTCCTATTGACAAATCTTACATGGTATTAGTGCAATCTCTACACCATTCCACAATATTACTTGGTATTAGAGTGGTGGTGATTCAAGGCTTTCCCATCTCCATTGAGGATCAAGGGCTTAATGTGGCATCATTTTACAAGATTATTTGGTGAATGGTAGAACAACTTATAGAGTAGAGCATTGTGTTGATAGGATTTGACATTGTTGGTTTTACTTTTTATTTCATCTAGATTGGGGTTTAGAGGTGAGATCTGCAATGGTTTGAAGGAGGGAATTTATTGTGAGCATTTTTAGGTCACTAATCCTTTTGGGCATTTTGGGTTACATTTAACCCTTCCATTGCATTCTAAGTGCCCCAAAACCTTGGGATCACTTGTTAGTTCATTAATTTCTTACAACTTTGCCTAGAGCCCCTATAAAACTTTTGCCTCCTCTACTATGATTTATACCATTTGTATGATTGTACAAACATTACATCATCAGAGTATATTCTACATAATCTTTGGTTCTATATTTTGTGGGATCTAGCATATTCACTTGCATGGGTCTGAATTTGCTTACGTAATTGCTTACATAAGGGATTAGAGAAACCTACACATGGGGGATTTGATCAGTTGCATGGGAAGGTACCCCACAATGTGCCAACTTGTACAATAATTTGTGAGTACTTCCTACTAAGATGTACTTCTAACAATTGGGTAGTCAACCCTTAATGCCAATATTTGTGATTCTTGGCAAGGAATGTTCACCATTTTGGGGTTCCCTGACCATTGACATATTCACAATATCAATAACATCATCACAATGACTACATTAGAATATTCTGCTTCCTTACTAGCTTTCCACCTTGAATACCACCCTGCAAACTGGGTTAAGCAATTTGTTGTGCCCTCTAGGTAGTTTTGTTTGTTAAATAAGTAGTTTTAATATTTGGGTGATCCCACAATAACATGTCCCACTTTTTGGCCTAAGTGGGTCACTTAAAATCAACATTTTTAAATTTGTGTCAATCATATTGATTAAACAGTTAAGAATTTATGGATGATGCAAACTAATGAGTTCTAGCATTTTCTATGTAGATTCAAGTTGTAATTCTTTTGATTTTTTTAAAGAATCATTTCTATCATTTTTTTTTTCTATTAGTTTTTATTGAGTGACAATTTTCCATATCACAAAACTTTCAATGTAAATAAAAACTTTCCATGATTTCTTGGAATTAGATCATTAACTCCAATATCTAGTGTATAGATATTTTGTGGTAATTTTTTATTAGATATTTTATTTATTATTATTTTTTGAATTACTACTAACAAAAATTCCAGACCTATATTTTTTCATAAGACATTTCTCTTTAAATATAAATCGAAATAAAATATTTCTTTTTTCATTGAAACAAGGACATCTATTTGGAGTGCAATACATTTTTTAATATTTTTCTAACAATGCATGTTATTTTTCCTTGTGTCTTGAATAGATATCATTATTTTTCTTAATGGACCTACATTCATTATAAAATTAAAAAATATAATATTAAAAAAACATAATACATATTATAATTTTCAAAAAACTAACACTAAGGGTTACATATTTACAAAATGACATTTCCAAATGACTTCATTTGTTCCCCAAAAAGGTGAAGTAAATTTTCTTTTTTTGTTAGCATTTTGACAAGTGTGGAGGAGACTTTGTTGAGGGTTTGATTCAATCCTAGGGGGACTCCCTTCAATCAAACCCCCTTAAATGGAACCTCTCTAGCTTAAATCATTCATTTTCCTAAAAGTACATGATTTTAGGCAAAAATTAGGATGTCCCACAAGTGGGACACACTATTGTGGGATCACCCATTTGTGGATGGTTTTACAAGATTTTGTTAGCAATTTTGGGATCTACAAAATATTCTATAGATGTTAGTGGTTTTGGGAGATAAGTGGTTTTTTGTACTAGACATTAGTGGTTTTCCATCCAAGATAGGAGGCTTTCCAATAGATGACACCATTTCTAATCTCAACACTCCTTCCTCCAATGAACCCCTCTAATTTAAATCTTGATTTTGGCACACAAATTTTGTAGGCTCCATTGTCAGGCATACAATCTCTAATTTTTGAACAATTTTTTAGATTTGGGCTATTTTTTTGGTGGCTTCATAATGGTGCAGATGGTTCATGATTTTGTTGTCTAGTTTTTCCATAAATTGTAGTTCCTCAGAGGTGTTTCTAGCTTGTTGTTGTTTTGGGAAATTTTGAGGCTTAGTTTGGGTTCTTTTGTAGGTGCCATTTTTGAATATGCACAATTTTTTATGTACTTCATGGTGGTAACCTTGGTTTATTCTCATTCTACTTTAAATTGTAGTTTTAGTATTTGGGCCTCTTTGGCATTTGTAATTCAATAAGATAAAGTCCCTTATTCCATATTGACAAGTGGAAATTATACATGCATTAATTATAAAATGCCATCATCATATTTTAATGGGGTATCTCTTGATTGAGTGTATTTTGGGGGTTGTGTATTGCTTTTGTTGGTTGTTCTCTTGATTGGTCTTTGATTGACTAATTTGAGGAGTCTAACATAGTTAATAATGGGCATTTCAATCCATTCTTCTATTATCACCTTGAATAGACATTACTATAAGCCCTGTAGAGAGAGAATCCTAAAGCATTTTAGATGGATTAACCTCTTACCCAATCTTTATGGAATTGTTTTGAAACCAAGTACTTTTTGGTAGAAGCTAGTATGAGATAACAAGAATGGTCATGCCCTAGGATTGATTGATTGTTGTGTTGACATCAACATAGTTTTTTCCACCTTTCACATTGAGTTCCCTCATGGTATTTGGACCAAAATTTGTGAGATGCATAGAGATATTTATGATCATCCATTCCTAGATGATCTTTCTATGGACTACCTTTTACCCCTTAATGATAATGAGAATCCTATAGCATAGAAAATTGCATACCATCGCAATTTCACATTGCATTTTGACTCACTTTGGTGTCCACACCTATAGCATGTATATAGGGTTGCTTAACCTAAACCTTGGCCTATTGTACCTATCACTAAGGTTTGCCAAAATTCATAGTGGACATTTATTTGTTACAAATTTGTGAGAACACATGCAGAGTTTTGGCGAATATTCTGAGGACGCAAGTGCTATGCGTGGATGTCTCTGTGTTGTGCTAACGTCCCAAATATTCTAAAAATTTAAAATGTTGATTGTCCCACTTTGTTTTTGAGATTCATTAGAGGTAACACTCATGGGACAGAAAAATAATCCCTGTAGCATACCTAACCCTCTAGATTCTCACTTTTCCATGCAAATGTGAGATTGAGAAAATAATTTTTCCTTGGATTTTTGGATTCTTGGCTCTCTCTCTCTCTCATGCTATTGAAGAAAAACATATATCAAGCTACTACATATTTATTTTAAAGCTCTCACAAAAAGATCTTGGAGATTTGGATGCTCCTTTATGCTGTGGCATCTCCCATTTCACCTTTGTGGGATCTTGGTTGCATTTGGTACTTGGAAGAGACTCCCTCACAAGGGTTTTGAGTTGTTCTTCTATAGATCTAGCCCTCAAGGAGTTTGGAGCCTCCTCTACTACTTCAAGGACTTGGTAACATTGTTCTTTTGTAAAAGAACACTGTTATTCTTAGGTTTTTATTTTGCATATTATTGTTTCACTTACATTTTGGCAAGCTTGTGGTGTAGACCACCACCCTTATTTTTACTCACACATTAGAATATTTTCTCCCCATAGACCAGGGATAATATTTATAGTTTTATTTTATTTTTTCACTACTCTAAATTCCTAGACACACATAGGATAGGAGCATACACTATTTTTCTATTATTTTTACATTGGCTGCCCATGGAGGTTGAAAGACCGAAATAGGAGCTAGATTGAGGAAATCTTCCAAGCAGTCCCAACCATTTTTATTGTTCTATGGTGTGTAGGTTGAAGAAGAAGAAGATTCAAATGCACACGAGTTTGTTTATCTCGACTCTTCCCTTGTCTATTAATTTATTTCATTATATTTAGATTAAATGTGATATTTTGTCAATTTCTTAGTATATTTGAATGTTGGGTACTCATTCTAGTTTTGCACACAGACTGGATGAAGTTACAAACACATATTGCACTATACAGTACAATTTTTTGGAGTTTTATTGCTATTTAGATGATAATGTACTACGTAGATGTCCTTGTGAAGAGCCGACGTCCAATGCCAAGACCTTATCCCTTTGGTGCCAAGTTCTCCTTTATCTCTTATTAGATTTTGTGCATTTATTTCTATGATTTGAGTTCCATATTTTCATAAATTGTAGTTATTCCACTGTGCTTTAGTGTTCTTGCTCTTGAGATTGATCTAATTTCTTGGAATAGATCTATGTAGGATCTGATTAGAGTTATTATGCTTTTCCAGATTGGACAACAGTAGGATACTCTTCTTTGAATCTACTTAGGATCTCGTGTATGTGTATAATTTGTTTCTAGTTAGATTAGATTGTTAATCTTTATTATATTTCAAATTTAGTAAACTACATCTTGGTGAAACCAACTGTGTTCACTAGCGTTTCCCTTATTCTTCTTCTTTACTGCTTTTATTGTTTGGTGGGAATTAGAATTCAATGATGTCAGATCTATTCCTCCAAACTCTCACCACTTTTGACAAACCTTTCAGTAGTGAAGACTTTGATATGCTTGATGAAGCCCTTGATGACTTTATCCATATCAATTCTTCCTCTTCAAAACAAAAACAAATTCCTTCTCAACAAATGATCAACACAATTTATGTTTTTAGTTCTACACAAGAACTTGAGAAACCAAAAATTATGGTTCATCTTCATCTTGAAACACAACAATCTTCTAAACCGGTGATCATTGTTTGAGGTGTTTCAAATACGCCTTGACCTTCGGAATACCTAACGCAAGTAGCTAAATCTATTATACTAAATGTGTCAGGGCATCCTCATTATCATGCGGTTGCTCACACGTATAACACATGGCAAAACAAACAAAATCCATATGTCCTTATTTCCCTTCCAACTTCTTCACCTATTCTATCTACAGCTCATCGTCTGTCCTAGAAACTTCTTACAGAGTATGATCTTGTGGAGTAGCTTCAAGCTACTCCCGCTAAGATCTCTCTTTGGGATCTCATTTAGAATTCATTGGTATATCACAACATTCTTCATTAAGCTTTATAGAAGGTCCCCATAGCATCTTCTGCGAGGCTGAATGATATAGATGCTTTACTAGATTGCATTTATACAAATTCTTCTGATATCATCTTTCAACAATATGAGTTACCTTCTTTGGAAGTACAAAAGAAAAAATATCCTCTTATAATTGTTGTTGGCATCGATTATTTTGGAGTCAAACGTAAACTTATTATGGTTCAGGTCTCAACGTTTGTAGTGTAGACCTATTAAACTGTATTAATATTGATATGTCTTACATCTTTCCCACTAATCTTTCTATTCATGCTTTTGATAATGTTGGTAGACAAACATTGGACACAATCACATTATTGATTGAATTGGGCCCTGTCACTTTGCCTACCCTTGTTCATGTCATGCTTGGTGCATTATCTTATAATCTTAGATTGTGGATCCATGCCATGGGTGTGGTTCTGTCTACCTTTCATGGTTCAATTAATTTTTTTCATGAAAATATGACTTACACAATTAAAGCTGATCTGAATCTTATGCAGTATTGTCAAAAAATAGATTATGTGACTCAACCTAATACATCTCATACACTTTGGAATCTTATTCCTTCTTCTTTTTCTAAAGATGATTCCCCATCTTCAACTCCTACACAAGAGGTTGATCATGGCATTGACTCATCTTTAAACTCATGTCTAGGTGTTGATTGGAGTTCGTTAGACTTCACACCCTCCTTTATTGGAGAGTATAAACTTGACCCCTCTCATTATAACATTCCAACAGAATCTTCAAATTTTGTTTCCTTAAATAAGTCTTCTACATCAAAAAAAACTCTGTCCCCCTCTTCTCATAAAGATTCATGTGTTTATACTTCCTACATCAATTATTCCACTAATGGTGATCTTCCATCCTTTAAGGAGATGTGATCTCATTATGGATATGGCTTTCATATTCTCATTACTATCGGATATAAAGGTAATGGATGTGGTAAAAAGGAACAAGGTATTAAGATCCCTTTAGAGTCTAATCCACATTACGTTTCTACAGGTCTTGGATATCATCCTACTCTATCCTCTGTAGCCTCTTACTGAGACTATCTTGATGTTAATATGATTTTTAGTTAGATTTGAGTTCTCCTTCTCTTCCTCTGGTATATCTTAAACTTATATCACATGATTTTGATTCTTCTAATCTTCCCCCTCTCGATTCCTTCTCTACTGATGAATCCCTTGCTGAGGGCATTTATGAGTATATGCCAGTATATCATCATGACCATGGGTTCCCCTTTTGTTTACATGCACAAGAATATTTTGGGGAATCGATTGAATTGTTAGATGATATTCCCTCATTTCTTAGTAACTCTAAAGGATACCCTTCATCTATTCCTTAGGACCGTAGCACTCTCCTTGTTGGAGATACTATTGATGAACTGATGGATCATCAAAATAAAGATAAAGTCATACAAATTGACCAATGCTTGTCCTCAGAAGAGCGACAAACTCATTCAGCTCTTTTACGTGAATTTCTTGAATTATTTTCTTTGTCATATGAGGATATGCCTGGTATTGACCCAAATGTTGTGGTCCATAACATTGTGCTATATCTAGATGCTTAGCCTGTAAAGCAAAAGATTCAAAAAATGAATCCCAAGGTTGCCTTAATGGTCAAAGAAGAGATAGAGAAGCTCCTACAAGTTGTATTTATCCACCCCATTGACTATTCACCTTAGATTTTGAATATTGTTGCTGTTGCTAAACTTGACAACCATATTTGAATTTGTATCAATTTCCATGATCTAAACAAAGCATCCTTGAAGGATGGATTTACTCTCCCAAACATTGATATGATAGTTGACTTAATGACTGGTCACACTTTACTTTCCTTTATGGATAGATTGTTTAGTTATAATCAAATTCTCATGAACCCTGAGGATCAGTATGAGTCTGCTTTTACTTCCCCTTGGGGAAATTTTTGTTATGTGGTCATGCCATTTGGTCTTAAGAATGTTGGGGCAACTGATTAGTGTGTTATGACCCTAACATTTCATGACTTTATTCATAAAATTCTAGAAGACTATGTTGACAATATCTTGACTAGGTTAGTATTGCGCCAAGATCATGTGCATAATCTTTGTTGTATCTTTGAGTGCATTTGCCTCTATAACATGCGATTAAACCCCCATAAGTGTGCCTTTGGAGTAGACTCAAGCAAACTATTGGGGTTTATAGTATCACACCATAGTCTTGAGGTGGATACGAATAAGATTGATGCTATTGTCAACATGTTGCCACTAAAAAATGTCTCTCAACTTTGTAGTTTACAAGGAAAAATTTATGCTATTCACCAATTCATTTTGCAAACTGTAGATTGAACACTTCCTTTCATGCATCTTCTAAAAAACAATGTCCATTTTGACTGAGACAAGAATTGCTAGAAAGCCTTTGATGATCTTAAGAGCTACTTGGCTAATCCTCCTATCCTAATGCCATCCATTACTGGATGTCCTTTCCTTCTCTACACTTCTTCTTCATCTCATGCTTTAGCGGCTTTATTAGCTCAACATGATGATGAATGTAAGGAATGTGCTACATATTATATCAGACGAACCTTACTAAATTATGAAACTCGTTATACAATATTAGAGAAATAATGTTAATCTCATGTCTTTGTGACGCATAAGCATAGAAATTATCTTCTCCATGTTGAAACACATGTTAGCATTGAGTTTGATCCTCTTAAGCATCTCTTTTATAAAATATATCTATCTGTTCATTTAGGTAAATGGGTTATGTTGCTCACTGAGTTTGACCTAAAATTTCTCCCGAAAAGTAATTAAAGGACAAGTTGTAGCCAACCATTTAGTCGAGGCACCTTCTCTTTTCTCCATTTCTAATTAGGACTCATTCCCTGATTATCATATTATCTCTTTGGATAGTGATCATCTGTGGGAATTATTATTTGATGGATCTAGGTGTTGAAGTAGCTTCGAGGTTGGTGTTATATACTAGTTCCTCCTTCTGGAGAACCAATTCCTATTTCTTTCCATCTCAATTTTCTTTGTACTAATAATATCATTGAGTATGAAGCCCTCATTGCTGGCTTGCATGCTGGATTATCTCTTAACATTAAGTCTCTTCATATTTATGGTGATTCACAATTGATCATAAAGAAAGTCATTGGGTCTTATCAGGCTAAGCAGGATAAGTTATTCTTAGTACTAAGACTTAGCTTTATCACTGCTAGATCAATTTTATTCTTTCACTATTGATACCATTCCACGCAAAGATAATCATCATGTTGATGCAATGGAAAGTGCTACTTTCCTTGTACCCTTGGATGATTCTGCAAATGAGTATCACTTCATAATTCATACTCTTTCTCTACCCACTATTGTTGATAATTCTTCCTTTGAATCCCTTTTTTGTTACAATATTGATTCTGAGGAATGGTACTCCCACATATTTAATTATCTGTGCAATGGTACCTTCCTTGATGCTTCTTTAAAAACTACTCAAACTTCCATTTGTAAGCTCACAACATGTTATATTATTCCTTGTAATTTCTTATATCATCGTGCCTACAATGGTCTTCTTCTACTTTGCTTAACTAAGGCATAAATTCCCATTGCCCTTGAAGAGGCCCATTCAAGTGCCTATGGGGGACATTTTGGTGAATGAGCCTTAGTTCAAAAGTTGCTCTAAATGGGTTTCTACTGGACAAGCATGGACCAAGATTCCTTTGCTTATGTTAAAAAGTACCCTCAGTGTCAGTAACATAGTAACTTGATCCAAGCTCCTGCTTATGAACTTTGTGCCTAGGTATCACTTTGGCCATTTTATGTTTGGGGTTTGGATGTCATAAAAAAACTTTCTCCTTCTTCTTCCAAAGGTCATGCATTCATCATAACTGCTACAGATTATTTCATGAAATGGGTTGAAGCTATTCCACTTCGATCCATGACTACTAAATTTATCTGTCGTTTTCTTCTTGATAACATTATTTCTCTCTTTGGCCTTCCTTCTACCTTTGTTTTTGAAAGTGGTACTCCATTTAAGAACAAGGATGCGAAGCAATTCCTCAAGAAATTTCATATTCAACAACACTTCTCTACGCCGTACTATCCACAGTCTAATGGCCAAGCAAAAGCCTCTAACAAAACTATTGAACTAAATCTTTGTAAGATAGTCAACAAACATGGTAAAGATTGGCATACTTAGCTTTCTTATACATTATGGGCCTATTGCACGAGTATTTTTACGTATATAGGAACTACTCCATACAATCTCCTGTATGGTGCTGATGCTATTATGCCTTTAGAGTTGGAAATTCCTTCTTTACGAATTTCCCTCCAAGGCCTCATTGATGATAACACTTATCTTGATCAGCGTCTTTTACAACTTGAAATTCTTGATAAACGATGCCTAAACACTCTCGAGCACCTTCAAGATTATCAAAAGACCTTAAATCATGGTTATAATCAGTGCGTTCTACATCAATCCTTCAAAATTGGTGATCTGGTATTGTACAAGAACCAACGTAACGTGAATGCTCTTGCTAGGAAAATTTAGTTTGAATTGGTTGGGTTCTTACATCATCACCCCTATCTATGGATCTGATGCATATGGTCTGTCTACAATGGACAGTAAGCCTCTTAAAGAGCCCATTAATGCTATGCACTTGCATCATTTTCATCCTTAGTTTCTTTCTTTATGTGGCATTTGTCTGGGAAAGTTATGATTGGGATATAATATTTATTTGCCTTATTTCATCATTAACATTTTATTCTAGTGTTATGATTCTCTTTAAAATTGTATATTTAAATATGCAATTTTTCCTTATAAAACACAATGCGTTCATTTGTTTAGTATTATTTAATACTTCATATTCTAGTTTTATGCTTGTGTTTTTGTTCTCGAAAGGAATCATGCTATCTTGAATGTTAGTTGTAGTTTTCATTTTTAAATAGAAATTACCTCATTCTCTTTACCATGTCGACTATTTAATTATGTAAACAATTAATTAATCTTCTTCTAGTTATTTAATTAGATATTTTATAAGTATTTAATTAGATAACTTTCTTTGTTAATTTACCAAGATCTTTATTGTATTTAATTGTGTAAATTTAATCATTTATTATTTAATTAGATCATTCTAGCATTCAATTAAACACTTTTATTAAGTTGTTTAATTAGATCTAAATAACATTTAATCAAATAAATATCATCACATATACAAAGTATACATCATTACTTCATGACACATGCATATTGCTCCAAAAAAGTTAAAACCTCATATATATAAACAATTTTGTGATACAAAATAGTACAAAATCACTACTACATCAAAATGTGGCATGTCAAAATATATGCATATACAAAATATGCTAAGGGCCATGACTGCCTGATCCCTCTGACCCTAGCGATGGTTGTTGTATGGAAGGATCCTAACACAATGTTGTAGATTGTGATTGACCATGATTCCATGTCTGTAGGCCCCTCACTGTGCCTCTCAACTCAACTACCTCAGCAGTCAAGCATAGCTCAGTCTATTGAAGTTGAGCCACCTCAGCTCGTAGCTGGCCTACCTTGTCCATTAGAGCTTGCACCCTCAAGTGATCCAAACCTATAGCTAGTGTGATCTATGATCTCTACAAGTCTGCTCTCATGAGGTCCACCTGGCTTTGTAGAGAATTATGAGCACTCTTTAAACATTTTGCTCTCATCATTCCTAGGTCTCGCTCTGCTGTGACTACAACACTTGTGTAGTAGTGTAACATATCAATTTTCATTTTCCAAATTAACCCACTTAATTACCATTAAGTATAAGGTCATGATTAACATAATCATAGTTAAGAAAAGAAATAATCAATTTCATAATCAAAATTAATATGCATATCTTTTTTGGATATTTCAAACTAAAATTTACAACAATTCCAAAAATAATATACTAGTGAATTCCTTTCACTATACATTTACAATGTTTTGCTCATAACATCAATGATAAGTTTACACATAATGTTTGACTATCAGGTCATATAAAAGAATGTACTGTATCTAGAACTTTGACATCTATCTTCATAAATCTTAGCTTGTCTTCTACTTGGGAAGGAGAGCATCACCTGAGTTCTTTTCCTCCAACCACAGACTGACAGTTCCCCACACAACTTCCTAGAAGCGGCCCTACCCTTCACGAAGGGAATAGATATAAGGAACCAATTGGTTTTCCATCTGAGTATTTGGTGTTTTTGCTTCATAATACTTCATGGTCATACAACTATAGATCCACTCTAACTATGTATGATGCTACTGGAAGTATTAAGCCATCTGGAGCACAGTGAACCGACTAATGCATGCAGGGACAGATGCATTACTTTGGCCAAATATTTTTATACATATACATTTCATGATGAACGTATTCAATTTTTCAGACACCTCGACTTGACTTAGAAGATGTCAAATCCTATAGTGTTCATAATTTGACTTCTCTAGATCATAGAAAAGATGGGTTCAATTCACCCTTAGTCCACCTAACTTGGACTTTTGCCTCCAATTCTAGGAGTGCATACATTATTTGTCTTTTGGTATTATGCAATATGGAATCTATGACTCCACGTCACCCTATTCCCATACTTTCATTTGCAAGTTAACGGTTTCAATTTTTAAGACCAACCCCAGTCTAAGTTTCTATGGCTACCTTGTTTCAAGGTTTTCATCAATTCACATTGGCTATAACACATACCATTATGGTCTAATAAGTAGACAATATTAAATAGACCTTTAGTCAAAAGATTTCAAAAGGGTTCTTGACACCCTATACTTCATCCACGAAGCATTGCCATTCAATAAAGAAATAAGACCATAACACGTTTTCAACAATGAGTTATCATACTCATTTTCATATTCTTTCCTACATGGAAATAAAATGACAGTCAGGGGTTACTCTCTTGACATGCAAGATTTGACATGCACTTAATGCAGTCTATATAGTGTTACCAATAATAAACTAGTTTTTCTCCAAGGGCACTAAGAATCTTATTACTCTATCCTATATAAAGATTACACTCGAAGGTATAATAACATTATCTTTCATAAACAAACAAGTGTTTTAGTTCTTATTTCATGTGCCTTGAAATCTACCATGGCAGGGCATTGTCAATAGCATTGACTGTCATGAGTGTCTCTTCATTATATTATGAATGGCCATCGACCTTTTCTACTATCTTGTCTTTCTAAAAATGGATTGGCCCACGACTTGCTCACATGGTTTGTCATTATATAACATGCATGGCCCTCGACCAACTTATGTGGCTTATCATTATACAACATGCATGGCTCTTGGCCAGCTTAACATCCTTTATCAAACATGCAAATGCTATGATATAAAACACAATATCTTTAATAAATTGTCCATATAGACCATAGCAAGGTTATAATCATACCAAGGCTATTGTATAAGATAGAACAACACTATTCATGCAGTTGGCCATAAAGGCCTTATCAGAGATAAAAACATATAAATGCTATCATTTATGATAACACAACACTATACATGCACTCAGCCATGAAGGCCTTATCAGAGATATAAAACATATAAATGCTATCGTTTATGATAACACAACACTATACATGCACTTGGCCATGAAGGCCTTATCAGAGATATAAAACATAGAAATGCTATCATTTATGATAACACAGTCATCAATTAACTATCATGTGGAAAATAACAGTGGTATTAGCATACTATATAAATCATGAATGTAATATACAGTTATACCTGTGTTGAGAAGCTCGTAGCCGGAGTATAGCTTGCTAAAGAGTAAGACTGTTGATGTATATTCTCAGCTCCTTCCTGTGATCTCTCAAGCATGTATGCCTCCTACTTGTAGCTTCTACCAAAAATAATGATAATGATCCCCCAAATCTTCACAACTGAAAAGAGACTATCAATCTCTTTCTTTTTGCATGCATTATTCCAACCCACACATAACTGCCACCCTTTGAATTGAAGGTGGGTAAATCAGTTGGCACATATCGTGCCACCTCGTGGGTATATAGGTTCCTCAAAGACCATATCTCCCATTCAGGAGTACCCTGCATTATGGTAAGCTTATGTTAAGCTCACCCACATCGTCCACTCACTCCACTCTTTGTGGATAGTGGTACGGTTGGCCACAAGAACATATAAGCTTGATATGCTAAAATGCTCCACCACTACAAGTGGGTAAAATAAATAATTATGTCTCACATAGTATCATTTACATCTAAATGATGTTATAGGATTATCAAAATAACTTAGGGTATCACTAAATTATATTGCCATCATTAAGGTGGTATCATTAATATGCAAATATGGGGTTGAGTCTTACCCCCCCACTTCACCATATTAGACCATAGTCAAAATAATTAAATGATATTTGTAAAATTAATAAAGAAATAGATACGTAAATAAAGGAAAGCTTTGACATCTAACAAGGATTACTATCGACTATATAAATGTTCTGAGACCATTATCTAGTCGAATCAACGTAGACGACATCAAGAGATCTTAAATCCACTTGCCGACAATAGTCGAATTGAAATTGACTAAACAAGGAAAAAGACTTAAACTCACCCTATCTTGCATGGGTTCACGAAAAATTCAACTTTGATACTCAGATGGCAATATGACTTTTCCTGACATCTATTTCCTTCTACTAGGTTACTCTCCTTCCATCTTTGGAGGAAGATTCTTTTCCTGTTTACACTCACAACATATAAACATGATCAGTGTATCATCATTTAAGTCATAAAATATTATGATAAAATAATCTTATCAACATGTAATCTCATGTCTACTCTAAACATCATTCGATATCCATATAATCAAAGATTCTACTTGATATTTTCCACAAACATCAAATCATTAATCTAAGATTAATCATCTTGTTTACCACATAAAAGTAAGATTAAGCTTAATCAAAAGTTGGGGATGTAACAAGTAGCTTGGTCCCTCTTTCCTATAGGTGCAATGACCTATGTGGCAGCCTGGTCTCGCTCTGCTACTGCCTGGTCTTGCTCCATCGTGATAACCATGATCTCTACAATAACTTGGTCCCCATGGATTCAACTCTCCTAAAAAACAACTCTTAGCTGCACCATAGGCTCAAAAATGTCGAGATGTCACTCGATAGTTTGTTGAGACCTATAGCTGGCCTACACATCGTGATTAGGATGAATGTTTGACACCATCTTAGCAAGAACTCAACCTATGTAGTCAAGCCGCAAGTTCTTGTGTGCACACTACAAAAATCAAATAGAAACATAGTTAGATATCTCATCATATGAAAATTTAAAATCACACATCTAATATTCTACTCAAATCAATGCAAATATAATATTCTCACTTGGATCCTTGACCTGCCAGTTAGGGTCTAGTAGAGCCCCATGCCTTGTCGGTGTTGTGCCAGGTGTGCTAATAGTTGATGATGCTACCCCTGTCACTAATTCTAAAGTGGGTCTCATAGTAGCTGCACTGCTCGACTCCCCTCTATGAGGTCCACCCTTATCTAAGGGTTCTATCCCTGGTATTGTGGCCCTATCTCTGAGCCAATTTAGTGTTGTGTGAATCCTTCATAGAAGGTAGTGATGTTTTTTGTGGGTGCATGGGAGATGCACATCCTAGTTGGGACTGATTGGAATACCCCCCGTTTGTGCTTGAACTGGATGTTTTTAGTGTTGTAGCGTGTGATGGTGACAGGTTGTCATTGATGTCAAAAGTGCGTTCAGTTGATGATGTAAAGTTGCCATAGTTGTTGCAGGTCATCAGGAGGAGATTGTTGTTCATTGCTTGGTCAGTTCACAGAGATGTGGAGTTGTAATGTAGTATTGTTTGTAAGAGTTTCTTCTTGTTTCAAGATGTCATTGATCATAAGTTTGGAAATGTGATGTCATACATTTAAGATCACATGATGTGATTTTAAAAGTCACAGGTTGTGCTCAAGACAAGATATGTGATGTGCTCTTCATTCATGGTTTACTTGGTTTACAAAGATTGTGAAGAAAATCACCTTGGAATATGTTATTCAGGATAATAAAAAAAAAGGGGTATCATGTCTTGATTAGTGGTTCTATGGTTGACATTACAAGTGGACTTATACCAATATCAAGGAGATGGAAGTTTGTCTTGCTTATAATTTGATGTGCAGTAGATGCCTTCTTTGTTGGATGATTAGTTAGATGAAATCATGTTGTTAATTGATTGATGCTTCTTATGTTGTTAATGATAGTTCATATGGTCTGAGTTGGTTGATGATAGCTCATGGCACAAAATCATGAGTTGCAAGGCATTTGGTGTGAACTCAGTTAAGAAGTCAATGTTATGGTTCTTTTATTTGGTTGCAAAACAAAGTGGCAGTATATATTCAATCTATGCAGGGTTATGCAGAGTTATTTAGTGTTATCTCTGTGGTCATGGTGTGCAGTTATCTCTGTGTTAATTGTTTCAAGTGCTAGGAGGTTAATTTCTTGAAACCCTAGTTCTAATGCACTAAATGTGTCTCAAAAGGTTGTTTAAGCCTTTAAAACCTTTGTTCATATTTACCCATCAACATTGTGTCACTTTTTGTTATATTATTAAGTTGACCTTTAATTAGAGGTTAAAACTTAAGTTTTTACATGTTAAAGGGGGCTTTAGTCGTGTCTCTCACTGGCCCCGCCTTCCTAGTAATCGGGATCAAAGGTGGTCTCAAAGTGGTTTTTAAAGGATAAGAGTGCGATAGAAGATCCGGTAGTCTCTTTTGAAAATAGGCGCCCGAGAAATGATCAAAAGTTTTTTAAAAAGAATCAAAGGTGAGGATTTAAAGAATGGTGGGTGCGAATGTAATGGTGGTTTAAATTTTTTCCTCCTCCTTGTGCATGCACTTTGACATGCAAATAAACGTCTTTCTCTTTTAACTGCATTGTTTAAGATTATTTTTGGCATATTTGCAAAAAGGGCAGAATTTATGGAGAAACTTTCTATTGTTTCCTCTCATGGTAGAGTGTCCAATAAGGAAAGAATTTTTTGTTTTGAAAGTATTATTTTTAAAGAAGATTTTATTGGTCTTTTTATAAGAAGACTCAAATGTTTTTATTGGAAGATTTATTTTTCAAATGAACATAAAGTCTTTTTTAAGGAACAATTTTTGAAGAATATCAAAAGATTAATGAGTTTGAACAGAAGATGAAAGATTTTTTTTGTAGATAGAATGAGAAGATTTTTCAAAGAGCTTGCAAGAAAATATAAGATCAAAGGAATGATTTTCTTGGAAGAATTTTTATACAGATGGCCACATGAGGATCAGGATTCATTTTTTTGGACAGAGAATAAAAAAAGATGGAGAGTGATTTTTTTTAGAAGAGGATCCATTTTTTTTAAAGAGATTTTATTACAAAGGCAGATGAATTATTTTCATTGAAGATTTTTATATGATCTCATTATTGTTTTTAGATAAATTGTGCAGAGAAGGTGAAAGGGTTGGAGATTTTTGAAGAAGATTTTCATGATTTATTTTTTGCAGTTTGAAGGGATAATTTTGTAGACAAAAATTGTCCATATTGAAATGAATATGAAAGGTCATGAAAAGATGAAAAAGATTTTGCAGAATGCGGAGAGGTATATTATTTTTATTGGCTTCACAAGTACATTGACAGGGTGTGTGTGTGAAAAGTTATGCAGAAATGATGACATTTTCTACAAGATCCTTTTGAAAAGAAAACATAGATTTATCAGATATTGTTATGTGAATCAATATGAAAAATTGAAGACAACTTGAATGATACAGATTGAACCGAATCAAGCAAGAAGACAATATGCAATTGAATATGCAGAGATAATCTAAATCAGGTGAATGAATTGTTTGAGCATCAGATGCAGGATTGAAGACATACACATGGAGAAATTACAAATGGAGTTTGTATTATGCAGAGATGGAATATTGAATTGAATGGAAACAGAGTAACCCTCTGAATTCTTGGTTTTAGTTTGAGTATGTATTAGGGGTTGGTGCTCCTTGAAGTTGGTGCTTCTAAACATTGTAACCAGTGAGGTTATTGATAAAGCCAGTGAGGCAATTTTGGAGTGGTTTTTCTATCCCTGGAGGGTTTTCCACTTGTGCAAATCTTGTGTCATGATCTTCTCTGTGTGTATGATTTTCTCATGAGGTTTTGTTCTCTTTCTTCATTCTCAGTCATGTGCATATGTGTTTGACAAATCAATGATATCTTTCTCTTTGTGTCTTGAAAGTTAAAATTTGCAAAAAGATTTGAAAATTTACACAACACTGATTCACCCCCCCTCTCAGTGTTGTCCTGGACTTCTACAATTGGTATTAGACTCATTTTGTCTGCAAAAAAAATCTTTCATCTTTTGTTCAAACTCATTAATCTTTTGATATTCTTCAAAAATTGTTCCTTAAAAAAACACTTTATGTTCATTTGAAAAATAAATCTTCCAATAAAAACATTTGAGTCTTCTTATAAAAAGACCAGTAAAATCTTCTTTAAAAATAATACTTTCGAAACAAAAAACTCTTTCATTATTGGACACTCTACCATGAGAGGAAACAATGTAAAGTTTCTCCATAAAATCTGCCCTTTTTGCAAATATGCCAAAAATAATCTTAAACAATGCAGTTAAAAGAGAAAGATGTTTATTTGCACGTCAAAGTGCATGCACAAGGAGGAGGACAAAATTTAAACCACCATTACATTCGCGCCCACCATTCTTTAAATCCTCACCTTTGATTCTTTTCAAAAAACTTTTGATCATTTCTTGGGCACCTATTTTCAAAAGAGACTATCGGATCTTCTATCGCGCTCTTATCCTTTAAAAACCACTTTGAGACCACCTTTGATCCCGGTTACTAGGAAGGTGGGGCCGGTGAGAGACACGACTAAAGCCCCCTTTAACATGTAAAAACTTAAGTTGTAAACTCTAATTAAAGGTCAACTTAATAATATAACAAAAAGTGACACAAATGCTGACGGGTAAATATGAACAAAGGTTTTAAAGACTTAAACAACCTTTTGATACACATTTAGTGCATTAGAACTAGGGTTTCAAGAAATTAACCTCCTAGCACTTGAAACAATTAACACAGAGATAACTGCACACCATGACCACAGAGATAACACTAAATAACTCTGCATAACCTTGCATAGATTGAATATATTCTGCCACTTTGTTTTACAACCAAATAAAAGAACCATGACATTGATTTCTTAACTGAGTTCACACCAAATGCCTTGCAACTCATGATTCTATGCCATGAGCTATCATCAACCAACTCAGACCATATGAACTATCATTAACAACATAAGAAGCATCAATCAATTAACAACATGATTTCATCTAACTGATCATCCAACAAAGAAGGCATCTACTGCACACATCAGATTATAAGCAAGACAAACTTCCATCTCCTTGATACTGGTATAAGTCCACTTTTAATGTCAACCATAGAACCACTGATCAAGACATGATACCCCTTTTTTTTATTATCCTAAATAACATATTCCAAGGTGATTGTCTTCACAATCTTTGTAAACCAAGTAAACCATGAATGAAGATCACATCACATATCTTGTCTTGAGCACAACCTATGACTTTTAAATTCACATCATGTGACCTTAAATGTATGACATCACATTTCCAAACTTATGATCAATGACATCCTGAAACAAGAAGAAACTCTTACCAACAATACTACATTACAACTCCACATCTCTGTGAACTGACCAAGCAATGAACAACAATCTCCTCCTGATGACCTGCAACAACTATGGCAACTTTACATCATCAACTGAACACACTTTTGACATTAATGATAACCTGTCACCATCAATCTCCCCCTTTGTCATTGATGGAAAAACTCCATGGATGCCATTTTTCTTTTTCTTTCTCCCCCTTTTTGACATCTGATGATAAAGCCTGAATTAACTCCCCCTAAGAACAACTCCACTGAAAGATGTTATAGAATGATCATAACCATTAATCATATTGAATTATGAACACTTTGAAGGCATAAACTCCTATTAACCTTTGAACAAGTAATGATTTATGATGATAACAATCCTGAAACCAACATATGACCAACCTTGCTGAACATTATCATCTACTACTGCTGATTCAAGACATACCTTTAACTTCCTCTGAAGAAATACAAGATATCACCATCCATGTCATAGCTTGAAGAACACTGTCTAAACCAAATTAGAGAGGAAGATCATCAATGAAACATTAGAAACTCCTTAATATCTCTAGTTTATCATCTTCTTTTGACATTATCTTCAAACCACCTGAAAGCTCCAAGACACATGTCATAACTCAACAAAGTAATAGATATGATCATCAAACTGACTCCTTGATATGATTTATATAAACTTTGAATTTCATGCAAAGACTACACATTTCACTAGTAAAAATTAGTATGAATCATACTCCATGATGACATGAATAACACACAAGAGATGTCCTTGCCAAAGGCTTCCAACATGAACTATCATCCTACAACCAATCTATTCTTGCACACCCCTTTTGACATGAAAAAGAATGAAGACCATCTAAATAAAAGAAGACTATTTGATGAATACCATCCTCCTGTTCCGCACAAGACACTTTTCACAACATAAGAGCTGATCCTTTTTTAACCTTGTAATTCAAATCAGCCCATCAAGACTGCACAACAAGTTCTTCCTGCAACAACACTTTGCAAAAACAAATGCAGAGACAATTGTTAAGAATTAAATTCTTCCAATTTCAACCTCCTCAGCTAACATATGCAAACATATGATGAGAGTTCCTTGAGAACACCTTAACTGAAGCATCATGACAACTCAACCATGTTAGTATCAACATGATATGAACAATATACAAATAGGATCAAGTCAGAACATCATCAAACTCTATGTACAGAGAGCTTTTGAACACCTTATATGAACCTCTAAAACATGTCACTGATCATGAACACCTATCTTATTGACATACAATGAAACTCAATATCATCAGAATCTTCATATCAAACATTATCAGGCAAGCATGATAAACAAAACAAGATCATAAACATCAACTAATCTCCTGTAACTTCTTGGGGATAATTGACAGAACATGAACAACTCCCCCTTACTTCATGCTATCTGTTATGCAACTGATGATGTAACTTGTGCAGGATGCACAAGTTTAGATTCTGACTTCTCTTTATTTTCTTTTTGCTTCCAAATTTTCACAGGTGCTTTCTTTCTCCAGACCTTTATACCTTCTTTTCTTTTCAACTTTTTCAAATCAGGTGAAGCATACATTCTGCAACTCTATGCTTTGTGTCCAAGAGTATTGCAATTATAACAAACTATGTTACAATCATAATCAAATGACTGATAGTACCTTTGAGTAGTCATGTTAAGCTTCCATGCAGGAACATACCTTCTATTCATTTTGCAGTTTCTTTGAATGTGTCCAACATTATTGCACTTGTAACAAACAATATCAATATTCCTTCTGCAATTAACTGATTTATGTCCAAATTGATTACAAGTATAACAATAACCACTAAAAGAATAATTATACCTGTACATGTATGCTTGTCTTACAAGAGCATTTCTTCTAAAATTTCTTCTTCTTTGATTTTGCATTTTGTTTTCAGTGGCAGCATTCAAATCAATCTTCTTTCTGGGAGTCTCTCTGACTTTTGAACACTCTCCTTCAAATCCTAAACCAGTAGTGTCGTTATGATGCTTCTATTTTCCCAACATCTCATGCAACTTGTTTGAGCTTTCTTCGAACTCCTTATACTTCTTAGATAAAGCCTTGAGACCATCATACTCTTTTCTCATATTTATAATATCACCTTCTAATTTCAGATTCTCAATCCTTCTAACTTCAAGGTCAGATATTGAAACATCTACTATCCTCTTAGCTTCCTCAACTTCTATCTTCAAACTGACAATCAATTTGTCTAATTCAACTGCTTGATTCTTCAAGTCTACAATCAGGTTTCTAGCATCTTCAAGATCTGTAAGAGCTTTGTCTTTTAAATCTCTTTCTTGTTGCAGCTGCAACATTAATTTCTGGTTCTCCTTCTTATAATTCTTGAGCTCACTCAGAGCATATATAAGCTCTCCTTCCATATCAATCTCACAATCTTGTTCATTATATTCCTAATCATCATCATCTGTGATGTTAGCTTCTTCTGAATCTGATTGGGTTTGAACTTCAACTCCTTCATTTGAAAGTCTCCTTTCATTGCCACTTTCTTCACACACCAGAGTGTCCTCTTCTTTATCATTATCTTGATAAATTCTTTTCAATCTCCTCCACATATCCTGAGCTATAACACAATCCATAATTTTACAAGAAACATCATTAGACAGAGCAGACAAAATAGCCTTCTTTGCAATCTGATTACATTCAAGGGCTTCTTTGTCATTTCCATTCTTAACTGGCATTAAAACATCATATCCTAAAGAGGATAAATAAATCTGTATTCTAACATACCAAACTAAAAAATTTGAACCATCAAACTGAGGAACTCCTGAAACCTTTTCTTTTAATACAATATCAGATTCAACTTGAGGAACATTTATATCAACAAGTTCTATATCAACCTTTGAATTTGATAAAGATGAAGAGTTTTGACTAGTTTGAGACTTGACAATTTTCTTACTCTTATTTCTTCTGCACTTACCCATTGAACTCCACACACACAGGACCTAGCCGAGCCTATTAGACTTCAAAAAGGGAACTTGGCTCTGATACCAATTGTTGGAATCGTTGCCATTATGCCAAAAGCTTGAGCTGTCAATGCCCGCTACAAATGCCATACTTAACCCAGATCCACAAGAGGCTCACTGCCATGTCACGAATCTTGAGGTCAACATTGAATGCCTCACTGACAAGGGGGCAGCTCACTGCCAACAGTGTGAAGGTACTCTTGTTGCACTTCTGGTTTGGTTCATGGACTTGTTGTTTGAATTCTATGTTTTACGTGGTCATTGAGGACTAGTGATCCCTCCTATGTGGGCATTGGTCAGTTTTATCTTGTGGTAGATGAGTTAGTGTAGGATGGAGCTATATCTTACATGTAGGATTATATTATGAACTCCATGATGTTGATTTTGTTATTGATGTAATTGAAATAGTTTAGTTAGATGATTTAATTAATGGGATGCTATGTGATGATGAACCTGCTTATATTTTGTGAATTATGAATGATTGAGAATCATGTAAATGTGAGCATTTGGTTATTATTGATGTTATATGTGATTATGCGATCAGGTGTGTGTTATATGTAGTTCACTTCGCTTCGGCTATATGTACCATGTGCTACTAATGGGTTTGTGGAACTGTGCAGGTAACTTTCCATGCCCATGGAAAATTGGAGGTCGGACAATAACCATATGTTATATCCCTATTAAGCTGACCTAGTCCCTAAGTTGGACTAAGGTCATTTGTGTTTGAGAATATGATTATGTTGTATTTGATCTATGATATTTTGTAAGGTTTACCCTTTTTAATTCATCTCTTTGATGTGTTGTAAAAATTGTAATGTTGGGTTTGCACAATTTTTAGTGCTAAATGTTTGGAGCCCTTTTCAAGTGAATTTATGTGTTCCCTAGTGTTATTAATGGTCAAATATTGACCCCAGGTCATACCCCTAGGGTCTAGGACCATTCTTAACATGTTTAAACTTGTTTTAAACCTTGTATGGTCACCCAAACTTGGCCCTTGAGTCAAGTGACGAGTTTGGGAGATGTGAGAGGTGGTTGGCATGTCACCATCTCACCTAATTCTAACCTCACCCACTTGGGTAAGGTTACCCTTGTCTCAAGTTCTTTAGAAACTGATTAAAGCTTCTCACATGTGTGAAACCTCTTCCTTATGCTCTCACACGTGTGAGATCATTTGTGGGGAAGAGTGTAGCTTAGTTGAATGAGAAGGTGACAAGTGTCACCTCCTCATTCATGAGAAGCTTCCTTTGTGTGCTCACACCTCCCTATGCTCTCACACAAGTGTGAGAGCATTTGTGGGAGAGTGTAGCTTTGTGGAATGGGGAGATGACAAGTGTCACCTCCTCATTTTTGTGGGGTTGTGAGGAGGGTTATGTGGATGGAGGAGAGGGTGACAAGTGTCGCCTTCTCATCCATTAGGGTTTGTGAGCCTTGCCTATTTATCTCTCTTGGAGATGAGAGGGGGTTCTTCCTTTTGGGATTTTCATAGTTGTGTTGGGAAGGAGAGAGGACTTGTAGGACTTTGAAAGATTTTGGGAAGGACTTGTGGAAATCTCTTCATCAACATTCTCTACCCTTGAAGCTTGCGAGGTATTCCTCAAGGCTTCAAGCCTATTGTTTTACTTGCTTTTGCTTATGCAATATGTATGTATATGATGGTTGTGCTTATGTTCTTTTAGTTTTGTGTATGTGGGTTTTAAAGGGTTGTTAGGGTGAGCTCTCCATGTGAGAGAGCTCCGCTTTGTCTTGGGTGAGAGAGGTGTGAACCTCCTAGGTTTTCCCTCTTGGTTTTGGTATAGTTTTTATGGCCATGGGCCTTGTGATGCAAATTTGAGAAGTATGGTTGTATGGAAAGAGTGCCCTGGGATGGAAATATGAGAAGTTTATGGCAAGAGGCTAAGGTTTTATGAGTATTTGAGTTTTGGGTCTCCTTGAGTTGAGAGTAGTCCATTCTCTCACCCTTCAATCTCATTTACAAAATGGGCTAGTTTTGTGTTTTGACTAGAGAGGGTGTTATTGTGTTTGGTGTGTGTGTTTTGTAACCCTTGTGGTATGAACCTTGGTTATTGAAAGGTCTCCTAGTTCGGGGGTGGCCTATTGTAGGCCTAGGTTGGGAGGAGAGCTTCCCATGGGCTTGGTGAACTATGTTTTTGTGTTTTGTAGGTTTCTTGGTGGCTTTGGAAGAGTCTGGAAGTTGAGAAGAAACTTAGAAGATTAGTGGTTATTGTGAAATGTAAAGATGATGGCAATGAGTTGCCTTATCCCTATTTGGGGCTTGTAATAACCTTATTGTTGTAAAGAGAGTCATTCTCTCTTAAGGGTACTTGGCTGTGTTTACATTCTTGTAATCTTATTGATTTATGTTGATTAATAAAGTATGCATTTAAGTTGTTTCCATGTGAGTTTTTTAAAAACTAATAAAGATGGTTATGTTGTAGCCTTACTTAGTATGTATTTTGATTTATTGAATGTAGTGGATAATGAAAACAAATCCCTCTCTCTTACTTCCCTAATTTTCATCTCATATATATATATATATATATATATATATAAAAGTTGTGAAGGAAAATAAATTTCTCTTTCTCTCACTCTCTTTTTTGGTTAATGTGAATATCTTGCAATAGTGGAAATAAAGAGTATTGTGGTGATTTTTTGACATTTTATATGTTTAAAAGAAAAATAGATATAAATATATGTTGTTAAAAAAGAAAAGAGGTAAATAAAATCTATCTTTATTTTTTTATGAAAAACAATAAATATAGAGGTTATATATATATATTCCTCTTTAAATTAAATATAGCTAGGTTAGTTTAAAAAGAAAATTGGTTTTTGGGTTAGTTGTATTTTGCTTGACTCTTAAGTGTTAAGTGTTTTATATATATATATATAAACAAACTTGTTATTTTATTTTAAATTTATTTTCTCTGTTAAAAAAATATACAAAGAGCAAAATATATATAAAAGTTAGTTTGTGCTCATTTAAACAATATATAATTGTAGCCCTTCAAATTAAGTAAGTAAATTAGGTTAGGGCTTATTGCATAGTGGAAGGTGAGTTTTAGAGGAAAAAAAAAATAGTAGCGGCCCTTGTCCTAGGGCTTCGCTTGGGGGATTAAACCCCCACTGTTATGTACGCCCTCCCTTTGGCCACTGAGACTGCAGGAAATCCTGAGCTATAAAGTATTTAAACCCTTATAAATTTGTCTCAGCCGATATAATTCTTTCGGCTGTGGGTTTTTGACTTCTGCTTGCAATACACACACATATATATATTGTGCTCTATCATATTTCCACTGTATATAAATCATTCCCTCTATGTTGCAAAAAATACATACCCTCTGCGTGTAAAATATATTTTATGTGCGTTTGGTAGTGTATACTGTATATAAAATAATTTTAGTGTAATGCAAAATATCTATTGTGTTTAATGGCTATATATATATATATATATGCACACATATATATACCTCTGTGCTGGGAATTTAACTCTGTGTGTGGGTTGTTTTTTTTATTTCATACAAAGAAACCAGAGAGTTAATAAAAAAGAATAATATGCTTGTTTTCCTAGTTTTAACTTTAGGGCAAGTTAAACTTTAGAAATATTAGAAAAGAAAAATAGAACCTTTTTTAGCAATAAAATTTTACAGCCCTGTGCATGCAATGAAGAACAAATGAAAACATAGTTAGAAAACCAGAATAAAAAGAATGTTAGAGAAATAAATAAGTTAAACCTGTAGAAACCATAAAATAATTGATAGGAACCCTTGCATTTGTCCTTGAAACCTGCAATGCAACCTGTACAAAACAAAGGAGAAATGTGAGAACAAAAGAGAGTTGTGAGATGGAGCTTTTATAATTTTTATTGTAGGGTTTGGTGCCCTAGAGATTAGAAAATTGTTAAGTAAACTTAAATCTTGCTTTAGTTAATTTAAAACCATTTAGAGAGTGGGAGTGGGTTTTTTTATTTTTTAATGTGATGTGTTTTATGTTTTTTATTTGATTTTATTATTTAATTCTTGAGGGGAAAAGACATTTAAACTTTATGATTTAATTTAACTAAGTGAGTGGCTTTTTCTTCTCCATTGTTTTTTTTGGATTTTAGTGAAATGTGCTTTTATGCCTTTATTTAATTCTATTATTTGTTTTCAAAAAGGGAAAAAAAACATTTAAACTATGTAAAAATTAATAAAGTGTTTGGTATTTAATTCTTTATTCTTTTCAAAGCTTATCTTAGCAAAGTGAATAATTTTTAAAGTTTAGATTTAGTTATTTAAGCCTCCTAGTTAATTATTAAATCTCTAATGTGTTTTCAAATCAATTAATTAAATGGTTGAATTTTGTTAATTAATCCCTCTAGTGCTTTATTTAATTCTCTAAGGGTAAAATAATTTAGTGAATTTAAATTATTTAATTATTTCCATTTAAATGTTGAAAGTGTTTAGTGAAGCTTTAATTTTTAATTTGTTTTAAAATCTCCTATAGTTGATGAGATGGTGTTATGCTGACAAGCTTGGAATATCATTGTGTTTGTGATAAGCTTAGTATATCACTGTGTTTGAGAAGTTGATAGATTAGTATATCATTGTGTTTGTGAAGCTGATAGCTTAGTACATCACTGTGTTTTTATAGCTGATAAGCTTAGTGAATCACTATGTATATAAGGTTGTTGAACTTAGAATATTTATGTGTGAAGTAAGAGGTTGAAAGCATAGTATATAACCGTGAAAATATGAGGTCAAATAGCTTTACACTCAAGCTAACACCTTAAAGATTGAGAACTCTGTGTGGCTTTTTCTTCTCCATTGTTTTTTTTTGGATTTTAGTGAAATGTGCTTTTATGCCTTTATTTAATTCTATTGTTTGTTTTCAAAAAGGGAAAAAAAACATTTAAACTATGTAAAAATTAATAAAGTGTTTGGTATTTAATTCTTTATTCTTTTCAAAGCTTATCTTAGCAAAGTGAATAATTTTTAAAGTTTAGATTTAGTTATTTAAGCCTCCTAGTTAATTATTAAATCTCTAATGTGTTTTCAAATCAATTAATTAAATGATTGAATTTTGTTAATTAATCCCTCTAGTGCTTTATTTAATTCTCTAAGGGTAAAATAATTTAGTGAATTTAAATTATTTAATTATTTCCATTTAAATGTTGAAAGTGTTTAGTGAAGCTTTAATTTTTAATTTGTTTTAAAATCTCCTATAGTTGATGAGATGGTGTTATGCTGTCAAAATCACTATAGATTTTAATCTATTTTATCCCATTATGATGCCAAAATTTCCCTAGATTCTAGAGGGAATTATTTAGTTAATTTAATTTGATTATTATCCCCTTTTGCATTAGATGTTGCTTAGTGTTTTAAATTTGAAAATTGATGTGTGGCTTTAGCTTAATGTTATTTTTTTATTAAATGATGATGGTTGTTCTAAGGTTAGATTTCAATTTATGTTGAAATCATCCCTCCTCGTTTAGTAAACCCTAGGGTTGGTTCTCGAACAGAAACCCACCCTCTTAACATCGCTTCTCGTGACGCATACCCCCTTAGTGGCTATCACCTCGTAGGGATTGTGAATTGAGTTTGCATTATGTCGATTGAGATTGACTTCCCCGCTTTCGGGCGATGTGCATAACATTAGTTGCGGATGCAGTTACATTATGTGCGTGTGTCACTGAGCACACATGTTGCGCGCGAGGGGGTTTTTAGAGTCGGGTGGAAATTTTTTTGATAATTTATGTTATGACCACATGACAAATGTGGACATGACATGTGGTTATCGTGTCATAACCACATGGTGAATGTGGGCATGACACCCTCTCTCCCTCTCCTCTTCAACGACAATGCTCTCATCCATCTAGAATTGCCTCCCCACATGTACTGGTGTGGGCTCCTCCTCATCAGTATCATCCTCACTCTCTATATCCTCTCCTCCCTCCTCCTCTAGGCCCTGCTCTAAAATTAGTCATGGGTCTTCGATAAGGGCATTAGGTGAGAAGATAGGTGGTAGTCATGATACAACCCACCATGCTGTGAATACTAGGGTCACCCCCATATTGTCATCATCAGACACTGGTGGTGCATCCTCTTCATCACTTTTAGGATCACTCATCTCTTCATCCACGATGGTAGAATGATGTCAGTCCCCTAGTCTCACCACACTATGATTAGGTGAGAGCACACATAAGTAGGCACAACTGTAGGAATACCTTGCACTTGTTCAAACTAACTCATCATGAGATTGGGGTAAAATGACACTATGATGCAATCGAGGTGATCAAATAATAGTCGGTACCTTTGCATCCTCCTCAGTTGCTATGTCTGCCCTACCCATGCGTGCATCCCCTTGCAGGGCCGCCAGATAACGTCTGTGTTTTGCAGCTGGTCAAATGTCTATCTCTGGTATAATAGATTGCCAAACTACCATGGCCTCCTTAGCTCATAGGCGTGAGATTGTGGCTCCATAAGGTGATCCCTATCGGTACTCCTACAGGATGTGTGCACCTGATGTGCTCAAATGCCCACACCTAGAGCAGGGTGCAGGTTGTAAGGCTCAGGCTCTCGTAGTGGACACAGGGTTCTAGATCATGGTATAAGTGCACAAACTTTCTCTAACCCCACAAAAATATTTTCTGTTATGTTATAACACATAAATATACTAAGAGGGGGGTGAATCAATATATGCCAAATTTAACTTCAAAACCTACTGCAACAACAATGCATCAAAAGAACTATGCAAGATACAAACACATCCACACATCTACACAAGAGGACACAAGATTTGTCTGGAAACCCAAAAGGGGAAAACCATGATGAGAAAAAAAATTGTTTGGGTCTACTACCCAAATTTGACCTCATAAAAGAATGTTGAATTACAAATATTTTGTAGGAAACAACCCATAGAGATTTCAACCTAGGAGGACTCCAATCCCCTTTATTTATTTGCAGGCATCAACCTATAGGAGACTCCAATCCCCTTAAACTGAGCACCAACCCAGCCATTGAGAACCAACTCAATTTGTGAAGCACAAACTTGAAACAAATGAAAACAACATCAAGTTTATTCTGCTACTCAATTATACATCACACACTTCTCAACTCTTTTGTTCTGCACTAAAAATAAAGCAATATGTTCATGTAAACATGGATACATACTATGCAAATTCTGGATTATCTTCTACTCATGCCTTTCGTACACTATCCATACAAAAGTACCACTCACTACTTATTAGATTTTTCTTATAAAAAATACCACACCTTATAAAAATAAGACCTACTGCATATATCTATCTCATCACAATATTAACATCACCATGTTGGCTTAGAACTACTTAACTCATCTTCCCAAGATAAATCTGGTCGGCCGTCAATCCTTACTTTAAGATAACATGAAAATGTGTAGTTGGCTCAACTCCAAATCATATGCGTAGGCTATAGGGTGGCACATAACTCTATGCCACATGAAACATGTAGTCGGCCTTGCATATACACTTTGATCCCAAATAAAATGTGGTAATGTAGGAATGAAGTATCATTATGTGCTTCACATCATAAGCTCTAGAGGACCCAAATTTCTTTTGCACAAACTTAGTTGTTGGCACACAAACCCAAATTACCGGTGCAAACTCCCAGACTTTTATACAACCATGCTTTATGCAACCCAGTAACATAGTCTTCATTCTTATGCTTTTAGGTATTAACGTGGTAGCTCATATCTCCTAAATCTTGGATCCAACATAAATTTTGACTTACCTTATCTTTCAAACTGTGAGATTAGAAACTTAATTGCAATGGAATGCGGTAGTCTCCAGTGATATATTCTATTGAACAATCATTTTTCATCTACACCAGTAATATAGTCTTCATTCTTCTACCTCTAGATTTATTATTTGTATTGCAAATCTTATGACATGTGAGTACAACATACTTCTTGACTGGATCATCTTATCTTCCAAAACGCAAGCCAAAACAACCAACTATGGTAGAATGCAGTACATAAAACAATGACAATCTAACATCGCTTCTGAGCCACAATCCTCATAAATCTACCGCAAACATTTCTAGATTTCCACAAATGTAGTAAGCATTCAGGAATAGTTGATTCTAGTATGAATTCTCCCAACAATCAATGATAATGAATATCATCTCGACATCAATGACAACATTTGCAACAATCTCCCCCTTTTCATTGATGGCAACACTTTATAGAAATAACATGTGAAAGGGAATACAACATGAACATAGTTTTCCGTCTGACTGTAATGCCCCCCCTGCACTACTTTTGCACTTCTCCCCCTTTGACATCAATGGAAAAGAAGTCCTTGGAGCTGTAAGATAATGCAATGATGATCTCCCCCTTACATTACTTCTCCCCCTTAGGGGCATCTCTTCCATTTTACAACTCTGAGATACTCCAGGGATTAAGAATAGATCTTTGAGATGCTCTCCTTGGACATATGCTTTATTTATTCAACTTAAATATGAGAAGGAGCCATCACTCCTAGCTTCTTCCTGAGATACTCAAAAGTCTCCTTAGGTGCTTCTTGAAATCTTGCCACCATACATACTGCTTGCATAATGTCAGGTCTAGATGCAGTTAGATACAACAAGCTACCAATCATGGATCTATACGTAGTCTAATTCACTTGAGGTGATTCATCTTCTTTTATCAACTTACATCTTGTCACCATAGGTGTACTAACTAGCTTGCAGTCTTCCATTCCAAACTTTTTCAACATCTCCTTGACATACTTGGATTGTGAAATGAAAATGCCTTTATTAGATTGATCAATTTGCAAACCAAGGAAAAATGATAACTCACCAAGCATAGACATTTCAAATTCTTTTTGCATCTCTTCTACAAATTCCTTGCACATTTTATCATCACTTCCTCCAAACATAACGTCATCAACATAGAAAACAATAATTAGCACATGATTACCTTATGTTTTAATGTACAAGTTACTGTCTGCAATACCTTTCTTAAATCCTTGTTGTTGTAGATACTTGTCTAGCCTTGAATACCAAGCCCTAGGAGCCTGTTTAAGTCCATATAGTGCCTTTTTCAACTTGCAAACAAGGTCCTGATTTTTTGTCAATTAAAATCCTTCAGGTTGCTTAATGTACACTTCTTCAAGATTGCCATTGAGAAATACAGATTTGATATCCATCTGATACACCTTGAAATTCTTGTAAAGTAAAAATGCCAAGAACATCCTAATTGCCTCTAATATTTCCACATGAGCAAAAGTTTCTTCAAAGTCAATGCCTTCTACCTGAGCATATCCTTTGCAGACTAGTCTTGCCTTGTTTCTGATTACCTGTCCATCCTCATTCAGTTTATTCCTGAATACCCATTTTGTGCCAATGACATTCTTATCTATAGGTCTTGGGACAAGTTCCCAAGTTTCATTCTTATCAATCTAATTTAGCTCTTCTTGCATTGCATCAATCCAACTTTCATCCTTGCTAGCTTCTACAAAACTTTTAGTCTCATTTCTAGAAAATAGAGAAAAATTCACTCGTTCTTTCATATTTCCCAATCTTCTTCCTGTCATAACACCATCATCCTTGTTTCCAAGAATCTAATTTTTTGAATGAAGTCTTTGTTCAAACATATTTTGCAGGTGTCTTTGGGTTTTCCTTTTCTGATTCTACTTCTACAATTTCATCTTCTTCTTTAGTGCAGACTGATTCATCTGAGTGGTTGTCTTCTTTGTCATATGTTGGAGAATGTAGATCTTCATCAATCCTAACATTTACACTTTCAACTATCTTTTGTAGTCTCTTATTGTAGCATATGTATGCCTTGCTTCTTGTAGAGTAGCCAAGAAAAATTCTTCCTTCATCAGAACTTGAGTCAAACTTACCCAAGTTGTTTGTATCTCTTCTGATATAACATCTACTTCCAAATATTCTAAAATACTTGACAAATGTAGGTCTACCTTTCCACAATTCATATGGAGTCTTTGTATCATTCACTCTTATCTGTCCTCTGTTAAGAATGTAGACAATAATATGGACTGCTTCTTTCCAATACACATTAGGAAACACATTTTCATTCAACATTGTTCTTGCCATCTCTTGAACTATTCTATTCTTCCTTTCAACTACGCCATTTTGTTGATGAATCCTTACAGTAGAATATTGTCTCCTTATTCCATATTTTTTGTTGAATTCTTCAAATTCATTAGAGGTAAATTCTCCACCTTTATCAGACCTCAGACACTTGATTTTAGAACCCATTTCATTTTCAACTAAGGATTTGAAAATCTTAAACCTCTCAAAAGCTACAGATTTTTCTTTTAAGAAAGTAACCCAAGTCATTCTAGAAAAATCATCGATGAGAAACATGAAATACCTTTCACCTTACAGACTTGTTGTTTTCGTAGGTCCACAAAGGTCTGTATGAATCAATTCCAAAGGTCCTATGGATGAATTCACCTTTGTATTGAATCTTGTCCTTGTTTGCTTTCCTTGTTGACATTCTTTGCAAAAAGTGCTTGAAGGCTTTGCAATCTTAGGCATATCTCTCACAACATGCTTGGAATTGATCTTCACCAAATGATCAAAATTGATATGACCCATCCTTTTATGCCATAGACAACTCTCATCTATCTATCCTAAAAGACAATTTCTTCCTTTGATCTCACTGAGATTATACATGTTATTTTTAGTCCTACTTGCCTCTGCAACAAGCTTTCCAGTGCTTGCTTTTCTGATCTCACATCCTTGAGAATGAAAGATAAGGTTGTAATCCTTGTCACACATCTGACTCACACTTATTAGGTTATTCTTTAGGCCTTCAACATATAGAACATCTTTTGTTCTTGTTTTCCCATCAATGCTTAGGATGCCTTTTCCACAAATTTTTGCAGATGCATTATCACCAAACTTAACTGAATCACCATTCCACTTTATCAAGTTGATAAACTTGCTTCTATCTTCGGTCATGTGACTAGAACATCCACTATCAATCACCCATGGATTTCCTTGACCTTGAGCATGGAATTCAATTTGAACTATCATTGATTTCTCAGACTCCTGATATCCTTTCTTCATTTTCCATTCCTTCTTAGGTTCTGTTTCCTGTTTAGTAGGAATGTCCACTTTCTTTTCTTTCTTAGAATGAACATCTAATTTACTTTTTTGTTTAGGAGGCTTCACAACACCACTTCTACAGAATCTTTCTATATGCCCAAATTTATTACACATGTAGCATATGCCATTGAAATCAACCAAAGGTGCAACTGGATTCTTGCTCACAAAACTATTTCTTTTTGCACTAGCTTTATAATCAATAGCCTTATGACCATATTGATTTCAAAAGAAACAGTAACCAGAGAATAGGTAATTGAACCTAGTTATTTATGCTTGTCTTGCAGGAGTTGGTCCTCTGAATCTCCTCTTTTGATTGTTGACTTTGACAAAGCCATCTCTTTCTTTCTTATTTTCAGTCTTCTTAGGGGCTTCTGTATTTGACTAAGACTTGTTTGTATTTGTCTTCTTAGGAGGTGCTATAAAATTTGCATTCTCATCATCATATCCCGAGCCAAACTTGTTAAAGGATACTCTTTGACTGTTTATCATTTCATCCAATATCTTAGAGCTTTTTCTAAATTTCAAACTTCTATCTAACTGAGAATTTATCTTTTCCAGTTCCTCCTTTAGAGGCACAACTTTAGCTTCAAGCTTCTGGCATTCTTTTGATTTTTCTTTCAGTTCAGAAGTCACAACTTCTACAATTCTTTTTCCTTCTTCTACTTGAACTTTCAAATTTAGAATCATCTCCTCATATTCTTCAAGTTTTTCTTTTTGCTTCTTATTTTCTTTCCTCACAGATTTTAGATCATCTAGGACAGAGATGAGTTCTCCTTCTAGATCTACCTCACATTCTTCTTCATCAGGATCTAGCATTTCTTCACCATCTTCTACATGGTTGTCTTCATTTTCCAAAACCTTCATTTCCATAAACAAGGCTTCTTCTCTATCACTTTTAGAAGAATAATGATTACATTCTTCTGATGAACTATTATTCTCTTTTAAATAGAGTCTCTTCTTATTCTTGTGAAAATTCTTCTTTTTGTACTCCTTATGTCTTTTGCTGCTCACTATTTTCACTTTCTCCAAAGGGACATTTAGAAGCATACTAACCTACTTTACCACAGTTAAAAAATTTGAAAGGTAACTTGCCTTTGTACTCGCCAGAGCCCTTCTTCAACCTTCTCACAAAGTTGGTTTCCTCATCATTAGACCCATTACTTGGATCAAATGCATCATTCTTTTCTTTCTTGAATGCTTTGAAAGCAACTTCCTTCTTAGATGTCTCCTTACATTCATCATTTCATAAGTAGTGAGAGATCCATACAAATCATCCATTGTGAACTTATTCGGATGCCCTACTTGAGTGAGATCCTTCTTGACATGCCATGTGTTCCAAACCAAAATCTATCTTCAGCTATTAGGCTACACCAAGGAACTTAGCTCTGATACCAATTGTTAGAACACACAGATATACTGAGAGGGGGGTGTGAATAATTATATGCCAAATTTAAATTCAAAACCTACTGTAACATCAATATCTTTACCACAACACCAATGCATCAAAAGAACTATGCAAGATACAAACACATCCACACATATACACAAGAGGACACAAGATTTGCATAGAAACCCAGAAGGGAAAAACCACGGTAAGAAAAAAACTGCTTGGGTCTACTGCCCAAATCCAGCCTCACAAAGAATGTTGAATTACAAATATTTTGTAGGCACCAACCCACAAGAATTTCAACCCAGGAGGACACCAATCCCCTTTATTTAAATTTGTAGGAACCAACCTATAGGAGAATCCAATCCCCTTAAACTAAGCACCAACCCAACCATTGAGCACCAACTCAGATTATGAAGCACCAACTTCAAACAGGTGAAAACAACATCAAGTTTATTCCACTACTCAATTATACAACATCACACTTTTCAACTTTTTTGTTCTGCAATAAAAATAAAACAATATGTTCATGTAGACATAGATACATACTGTGCAAATTCTATATTACCTTCTACTCATTCCCTTCACACACTATCCATACAAAAGTACCACTCACTGCTTATCACATTTTTCTTATAAAAAATACCACACCTTATAAAAATAAGACCGACTATATATATCTATCTCATCACAATATTAACATCACCATGTCAGCTTAGAGCCACTTAACACATCTCCCCAAGATAACTCATGTTGGCCATCAATCCTTACTTCAAGATAACATGCAAATGTGTAGTCAGCTCAACTCCAAATCATATGTGTAGGCTATAAAGGGGCACATAAATTTATGCCACATGAAATGTGTAGTTAGCCTTGTATATACACTTTGATCCCAAATCAAATGCAGTAATGTAGGAATGAAATATCATTATGCACTTCACATCATAAGCTCTAAAGAACCCAAATTTCTTTTGCACAAACTTAGTTCTTGGTGCACAATCCTAAATTACTGGTGTAAACTCCCAGACTTCTATACAACTGTGCTTTATACAACCCAGTAACATAGTCTTCATTCTGATTCTTTCAGGTATTAATGTGGTAGCTCATATATCCTGAATCTTGGATCCAACATAGCTTTTGACTTACCTTACTTATCTTTCAAACCACGAGACTAGAAACTTAATTACGGTGGAATGTGGTAGTCTCCAGTGATATATTCTATTGAACAATCATTTTTCATGTAAACCAGTAATATAGTCTTCATTCTACTACCTCTAGATTTATTATTTGTATTGCAAATCTTATGACACATGAGTACAACATACTTCTTGACTGGATCATCTTATCTTCCAAAGCGCAAGCCAAAATAGCCAACTGTGGTAGAATGCCGTACCAAAAACAATGACAGTCTAACACTGCTTCTGAGCCACAACCCTCAGAAATCTACCACAAACATTTTTAGATTTCCATAAATGTAGTAAGCATTCAAGAACAATTGATTCTAGTATGAATTCTCCCAACAATCAATGACAATGAATTTCATCTCAACAACAATGACAACATTTGCAACATGCTACTTCTCCATCACCTTGATTGTATGGACGAGGCTTCCATGCAGCTGTGCACCTCATCTGTCTTGTGCTATACAAAGGGTGATGATAATGATAAGCATGCGATAGACTAGTGGGGCGTTGCCACCTTGGTCTAACCACCTCATATGTATGTTCCTTGAGGTATCCCCAAGGATGGTCTGACCAAGGTAATACATCTGTCCTTCCAAGATATATGCATTTGATCTTTGCTCTACAATTGTTATGGCTCAACCTCAAATCGATAGCCGTAGGATCCTATACACATCCTCTAAGGTGAAGGTCATCTCTCCCATTGGAAGACGGAAGACAGAGGTGTCTGCATCCCACCTCTCTATCAATGCCATCAACATGTGATCATGATATCACATCTCTGGCATCGTGTATACCCAATAAACTCTAATTGCACGTAGAAGTGTGGCATCCTCTAATGTCAGTGCACTCTGTCAGTCTCTCAAAAATGTGAAAATAGTCTTGCTTGTGTGCTCTCGCATCGTCAGAGGGTACTGCAATCATCAAACAAATTTTCTATCAGTTTCATATCAAATTCCAAATATGAAAATATAATTTTTTCTCTAAAACCTTAGGATGTTAGTGCCCCTGGATGCTAGCATGTCCTTTGGATGCTAGCATGTTCGGAAGATGCCTGCACTCTAGTCAGACTCCAATGTGCTAAGTGGACGCTAGCACATGATTAGGACGTTAGTGCTCCACATAAGTCTTATTTGGCATGAAAAATGAGATAATAATGACCAAAAAGTGAATTTTTCCTACCTCATGTAGCGTGACTTCTTGCTCGATGAGTAGCCTCAAAGCATCTAATCGTGGCAATTGGTATGCTTATCTACATGGCATTTTTCTCTCAAACTCGCTTAGGTGCTTGAAAATTCCTAAAAGGGGTAAATTAAAATGAATAGTAAAAAGTGATTTTTTTACTATTTATAGAAAATTTTCAAATTTTTTGTAGCACCTTTGCGTAAAAATCTTCATAACTTGGGTCTACGGACTCTAGTTTTTTGCGTCGTTTGTTGCGTTGGAATCTTGGTTCTACTCTCGTTCTTATTAGATTAACTTCACCTCAATGTTATTTCATTAAATAACCCTATGAAGGGCATATTCAGCATCCTTTACAATAATTTTAATGCGGTGGATCTTTCTCCATGTTTCTACCCTTTTTACTTGCAGGCATAAATATGGGGACATACTTCCACTCTGATTTTCATTTTGCCTCACCTTCTCTTCATGTAATTTTTTTTCATACTCCTAGTTTTCATTATTTAAGCTTCAATTTTTGCATGTAACCGAAATGTAGTGTATGTAGTGGAGACTCTAAAAATGAAATATAGAGATTAGTGGGTAGTGAATAAAGGTGTGGGCTTTTATGAAGATCTCTCTAAAAAATGTAGCAGGTGGGAGCAATGTTAGTTAAAAAAAGGGAATATATGCAAATGAATGCACAAATTGGTTTATAATAAAGAACATCATGTGCAATGAATAGTTGTTTTTGCATGAGGATATTAGTGGGTATTAGGGGATTAAGGGTGATTCTTTTGTTGATATGATTTGAATGCAGATGAAGGATGATTGTATGAAAATGGAATGGGCAGATAGTGAAAGTATTTTTTTTACTGTGAATTATGCAGGTGTATATGTAGAGTATGAGATCTTATGCAGGTGAATTATGCTAAAGAAGAGAAAATATTGTGGAAAAGGAATATGCAGATTGAGTACGAGTTTGACTGAAAGGGAAATGCAGATGCAGAGTTATGTTGATTGAAGGAGATATGCAGAGATAGAGTTATACTATTGTAAGGGGATATGTAGAGATAGTGACATTGATAAAAGATTTATAGTGAAACAAAGTAACCCTCTATATTCTTTCTATTTTTCTGAGATTTTTGTAAGTGCTCCTATTGCCAGTGAGGCATATGATATGTTATCAGTGAGATATTGCCTGTGAGGCATAGTTTGTAACTAGTGAGGTTTGCCAGTGAGACATAGATTGTAACCAGTGAGGTTTGCTAGTGAGGCTTAATGGAGATTATTTTCATTGTGGTTTTTTACCCTTCTAGGGTTTTCCACTCAATCACCTGTGTTATGTGATGATCATATATGTCTCTTGTGCTTTGTTAATGGTTTTTTGTCCTAATGCATTTGTTTTGTGTTTCATGACCAATGTTATATTGTTTTGGTACTATTATGAGAACTTGTTTGCAGAATTGTTTTTGTTGACCACTGATTCACCCCCCTCTCTGTGGTCTGAAGTATTCCAACAATTCTAGCCTAACCAAAGTTTTTTATTTGCTGTCTCTTCTGATCTCCATCCCTAGAATGTACCGAGCCGCCCCTAGATTTTTTATCTCAAACTGTGCTGACAATTGAGACTTCAAATCAGAAATCAAACTTTTACCATTCCCAATGAGTAACATATCATTGACATACAATGCAATAATGAGAATGCGATCATTGTCAAACTTGTAATAAACATAATGATCTGATTTTGATCTTTGAAATCCAATACTCAACAAACTTTTGGTACCACATCCTAGGAGACTGATTCAAACCATATAAAGACTTTTTCAACTTGCAAACCAAATTTTCTTTACCTTTCACCACGTGGTGCTCTAGTTGTGACATATAGATTTCCTCCTCTAAGTCACCATGAAGGAATGTTGTCTTCACATCCATCTATTACACTTCTAGATCATACGCTGCTACAAGAGATAACATGAATCAAATAGATGTCAGCTTTGCAATGGGAGAGAAAATCTCACTATAGTTAATTCCCTCCACCTGAGAATACCCCTTCACAACCAATCTAGCCTTATATTTCTCAACACTACCATCTACATCGAATTTCATTTTGAACACCCATTTGCATCCAACAAGTTTTCATCCTTCAAGCAAAGGTACCAAGTCCCAAGTATTATTCTTTTCCAAAGAAGCCATCTCCTCTTCCATGGCCTCCTTCCAGGAAACTGCATACCCATAGCCTCTTTCATAGTTCTAGGCTCATCAATGTTAGAAATCAAAGCAAAAATATAACTAGAATCATGCAATGAATAACCAAACCTACCAGGTTGCTGCCTTATCCACGTGGACCTCCTCAAATATTGAGGTTGAGGTTCATCTTCTTCTAAACTTTTAGAGCTACTAGAGCTCTCCTCATTATTAGGTCCAATAGATGTTTTTGGTTCAACTTTCTCAAGGGTGGAAGGAAGTTGAACCACATCATCTTTCTTCTCTTCTTTCTCTAGTTACAAGACAACAAAAGAAGGATTGAGATCTCTAAAGATCACACTTCTGCTATACAAAACTCTCTCAGCCATTGGATCCCAAAGCTTGTACCCTTTCACACCGATGCCATAACTAATAAAGATACACTTCATAGCCTTGTTCTCCAACTTAGACCTCTTCTCCTTAGGTACATGTGCATATGCCTCACAACCAAATAATTGAATGTGTCTTAATGAAGGCTTTTTCCCAGACCATACCTCCATAGGTGTCTTATTAATGAGTGCTGATGTAGGAGACCTATTAACCAGGTAACAAGCGGTAGCAACAGCTTCAGTCCAAAACTTTTGTTCAAGGCTAGCTCCACCTAGAATACTCCTTGCCCTCTCCATCAACTTTCTATTCATCCTCTCTGCAACTCCATTCTGCTGAGGGGTATACGGAGTTGTCTTGTGTCTCTCAATCCCATGTTCTTTACAGAACTTGTCAAAATCTACAGAACAAAACTCACCACTTTTGTCTATTATATCTAGCGCCAAAGCATGATAAGCCTCAAATCATTGAGGATGTCAATGAGCTAAAAGGAAACTTGATTGTTAAAAGGTTAAAAGACACAACAACTCCACAGGCTACCTCTTTGGTAGTCAATATTGTCTTATTCAACGAGGTTGCAACCAAAAATCTATAATAAGTTATAGGATGAAAACACAAGGTTGATGCAGGAGTACAACAAGATTAAGTCATTGGTTGATCTTCCTAAGCTCACTATGACTAAATATGTGTCATCATCTATTTCTTCTAGCACATCTCAGTAGGACAAGGACACTCTCAATCTTAGAATTAAAAGCTTGAAGGTAGAATTGAAGGAGAGTAAGGAAGCCGAAGCTAGTGCAAAATCCAAAGGGGTTTAGGACATTTCTGAATTGGTAACTAGCCCTTTTGATCATAGGTATCTCAAATCTTGGGGAAGGTTGATGAAACATGTTTTGGTATATTGTTTGAAGCAAGAAATGTCTCAATCAGGCATGGAACTTACAGAGGACATCCTTGGGATCCACATACTTATAATTTTCCTTAAGGCAGGAGCCTGCCTTAAGGAAAATTATAAGTATGTGGATCCCAAGGATGTCCTCTGTAAGTTCCATCCAAAGTGTGGCAAGATTTAGTCCAAATGCCTGTTAGGAAATATTAGATACATATGAGATGGTGAATCTCTTGGGTGAAGTTTCTTACTCCCAAGGAAAATATGATGTAATAATTAAGGAGATATTTAAGAATTTCAAAACCTTGGACGAGTGTCAACTACCATCGATTCTAGAAATCGAGGGGCGTATGGAATCACTATATATGGAAAACATAATTCCAAATCATTACCCCATCTTTGATCACATCAGTAACTTAGGTTGATCAAATAAGTCCCATTCTATGTAATGCTAGATTGGATAATTTGTTAAAAATAGAATCTAGACTTGACACTTTTGTGAAAGAAGGTAAGATATTGTTATAGGTGAGGTATTAGACCCATATGAATAAAGTGGAAAAGATTTTGAAGTACCCCTAGCCATCTGATGTAGTTTTCAAGGATTGGGTACTCAAATACTCTTCAAGCATGATGTGAGGTGACTTTTTGGTGTCTGAGGAGCAAATTAAGATATGTCATACTTATCTCCTTGTCCTTTTCAAAGTTGACAAGATAGTTTGGAAAATGGATAATAAGTTTTGAATTCTGATATACTGGGTTAGAGCATAATTAGGGAATTAATCATCAGTGGTCTTGGCTATAAAGGGATGAAGAAAGCTACATTTGGTGGTCAATTTTGTTGTTAGCCATTTTTGGTAATTTTAGTTAGAGTGCAATCTTTGTTATTGGATAAGTCCGTTGAGATGGAAAAGTAGTTAGGTTGTTATAAGTACCTGGAAGGATCAAGTAACTACAAAATGAAAGAAAAGGCTCCCATTGCTAAAGGGCATGGGGGCTCTACTAAAATAATGACCAGTTGCCTAATGCAAATGCCTAGGTAGAAGTTGTCCCTTTCATGTTGAAAAGAGATGCGAGAATCTCATATGTAGAAGGACTCTCCAAAAAGGGTGTTCTACTTCCTTTATTTGGGATTTCCAAGAGGTGAAGAATAGTGTCTTCAGACATCATTCTTCTTTTACTATAATTTAAATCCCCTCCTCTAAGGCTAACATAGTAGGTCATCTAGACTTGCTCTTGTGTCTCTCTGGTAGCAAGATAGATGCTCATGCATCTACCTTGTATATTGCAGGTGGTGGCCTCTCCCCATCCATTCAATTCTCCTTCCTTTGGGCCTACTGCACATATTTATCAAATGACACATTCATTAATCTCCATGATGGAGGCATTGAGAGGAAACAATTCTCACATCACCTGGAAAACCCACATAGGAAGGTGGTTGAAAGGTATGTCATCTTCATGCTAGCCACTCTAATAGCTTGAGGGATGACAAGCAAAGATCAAAGTAAATCCATGTGTAAAAGGTTAATTTGCAATGTAAAAAGGTTGTTGTAAAGTGGCAGATGCCACTCATCTAAGAAAGCTTTGCTTATGGGGTGTATGCACAAATTTGTGGGACCAAAAAGTTGCCACTTCGGCTTTTTGGTCCCATGCAATATAAAACATGAGCACATTATAACATGCTCGTGTTATATGTTAAATAAAGTAAAAAAAGAAAAAATAAAATACCCATGGCCATTCTTCATTTTTGCAAGCAAAAACCAGTCACAAGAGCATGAGCGTGTTGGAGGAAGGAGAAATCAAGCAAGGGAGAAGTGTAATTGATGTTTTCACGATGCCACCTCCCCAATCTTGCTCCTAAAGATGTCATGAAGGAAATGTAGAGGGTGTAGCAGTCGAAGAAGGTAGGGTTTGATTGATTTTTGTGAGTTTGAAAAGAAATTTTTACTTTTGCAATGTTTGGTTATTTTTATGTTGAATTTACAGTCAATGAGGCACCACAAAACATTAATCCAATAGAGGAGACTGAAAACAATCCCCAAAACCCCCAAAACCCCCCACCTTCATGTCCTCACAATGAAAGAGACACACAAGAAAACTATTTAGGGCAAATTGAGGAAAACAAAAAACATCTTCAAAACCCTAATTGAATCTGTAAATAGTCCAAGTGCAAGCACTGATCGTAGGAGAATGCTTGCCAAGTCATTAGAGGTGATTGTTTCTCACATTAAATCGGTGACAAACCAAATCACCAAATGGAATGACTATCGGGAGAGGTGTCAGAAATACTATGCCGACAAATTATCTTACGAACAAGTGAAGGACCAAAAAATTATAAAATCTACATTATGTTCACAATTTATCAATCCTAAAACTAGCCAAACATTAGAAGAGAGGTACATTATGATACATTGTGTTTGACACATGTTCATGTAACAACAATGAGGTGCCACAATATTTCTTGAGGAAACTCTATTGTGAGTTCGTCCTCAAGAAGATTCCTAATTATTTTGACATTCGAGAGTTCTAGGGTAGAGGTAGTGGCTCTGCCCAAGATAGAGAGGGGGCACAACGAGACCAAAACTGTGTACCTAGACCCCTAATGAGGCCAACACATGTGTCACTCCCTTTGACTTTGAAGGAGAGTGTTGAGGTGGAGACACTGCATTCATTAAGTTCTCTCACATAGTCTCTAGTACAACACAGTGATGATCTCACCCAGGATGATGAGGGTAAGAGAAGTAGGCATCATTTGTCCCCACATCTTTGCAGTTCATGTGGGAACTTGTGTGATTATGGGACGTATCCTGACTTGCGGCAGGACTCTCGACAGGATGCTGTGATGTAAGGGCAGTAGCCAGTGATGGACACATCCATATTGGACGATCTTGTTCTCACAAATGATGTCTTATAGCATACATTTGGTATTGACTCCCAGGTAATTTTTTACAAGGTTCATCTTGATTTAATATATTCATATTTGAAATTTGTAATTAATTTTATATGACTATCTATATTATAAATCAAATTAATGTATGTAATTGTTTGCACAATGAAATTCTAGGGTTAGAGTCTTCATCCTGCCTCTGTTAACCATCCAATGGTGAGTTATGAGAGGAGGTTGAGTTAACAAGTATGTAATTTATCACATGATCATAAATATAGTACATATATCAATGGTAATCTTATTTAATGACAATTTGATAATTTCAATAGGGAGCTTCACCAGCACCTCCATGATTTCCTTGGTCCCCTGGACACAAAACCTCTTTTACAGAGGTAAATTTAACCATTTTAATCATTATGCATTTAAATAATATTATGTATCTATTTTGGTCAAATAACCTTGAACTCTATTTTTAGATGTTGAATATGGAGACTCCTCCTTATCTTCGTGAGTCAACGGAGGCAGGCATTACTGCAGTTGTGTTGTCTTATTATCTCATGTCATTTTATGTACATAAATGATATTTATGTTTAGTCAATTTTTCTTCTTGAGACTCTATTTTCTTGTTTTATCTCATTTCATTTTATGTACATAAATGATATTTATGTTTAGTCAATTTTTCTTCTTGATGCTTCTCACATGAGGTCACAACTCCAACACGTCCACCTATGGACGAAGAGAGAGAGAAAAGATCATTGAGAGGGATCATCAACTAGCGGTAAGTGATCAATTACATATGTGATGTTATATATTTCATGTTTTCTATATTAATGTGCATATTGTTTGATTGTATTAATAGGTTGAGTTGCAAAAATCTCTGTCGAGGAGGTCTAGTCGACGAGAGAGAGAGGATGAGTCACTGATTGGCTCTCCATCTTAACGGGCAAGCAAGAGCCACAAATTATTTCATAGCAATTCATAGGAAACTAGATTTTGGGTCATTTTTTGTATGCCTATATGGCTTTGTATACATACTTTTGTATGTTACCAATGTATATATTTGTATATGCCTATATGGCTTTGTTTGTACATGCCTATATGGCTTTCTATATAGACTAGATGTTATGTTCATGACATTATGTATATGACAGTTTACATTAAATATTTAATATGATGATCAATTATCGTTACAGGAATTTGGTTTTACATGCGCCAATTGTATTTGCTTGAAAGTTTATAAATCATTTTCAAATAATCCATTTTGTGCATATCTTGCAATCATTGCATTCCATGAGATCATGCATTTCTTTGAGGCATCATGTCAAACAGTTCGCGTGCCTTGTCTATGCTTCTGCATTTTGCATAAATGTCTACAAGGGCAACTGCAAATACAACATGTGACAAAACTCCTATATCCTTTATGCTTTGATGGCTATCCACACCCTGTTCCCCAGATCCCATTTTGCATAGGCAAGGATGATGTTGGATAATGTTGTTTAATTTGGTTTTAGACGTGCCAATTGCATTTGGTTGAAAGTTTCTTTTGTGCATTTTATTGAATGTTTCTAAAGCCTCATGAAAAATCCATTTTGTGCATATCTTGCAATCATTACATTCCATGAGACAACATTTCTTTGAGGCATCATGTCAAACAGTTCATGTGCCTTGTATATGATTCCACACTTTGCATACATGTCTCGCAAGGTAGTTGCAACTATAACATTTGAAAAAAACCCTATATCCTTTATGCTTTGATGGATGCCCATAATGTGTTCCAAAGATACCATTTTGGCATAGGTAAGGAGGATGTTGGCTAGGGTTTTAGAATTTGGATTTACACCTACCAATTGCATTTGCTTGAAAGTTTCTAAAGCCTTATCAAAAAATCCATTTTGTTCATATCTTGTGATCATTGCATTCCATGAGATGACATTTCTTTGAGGCATCATGCCAAATAGTTCACGTGCCTTGTCTATGCTTCCACACTTAGCATACATGTATCCGAGGGCAGTTGCAACTACAACATCTAACAAAATTGCCATATATTTTATCCTTTGATGGATGTCCATACCATGTTCCAAAGATCCTATTTTGGCATAGGCAAGGAGGATACTGGCCAAGGTTGTGGAATTTGGCTTTACACCTACCAATTGTATTTTCCTGAAAGTTTATAAAGCCTTATAAAAAAACCATTTTTTGCATATCTTGCAATCATTGCATTCCATGAGATGGAATTTCATTGAGACATCATGTCAAATAGTCCACGTACCTTGTCTATGCTTCCACACGTTGCATACATGTCTACTAGGGTAGTTGCAACTACAAGATCTAACAAAATTCCCATATCCTTTATGCTTTGATAGATGTCCATACCATGTTCCAAAGATCCCATTTTAGCATATGAAGGGAGCATATTGGCTAAGGTTATGAAATTTGGCTTTACACCTCTCAATTGCATTTGATTAAATGTTTCTAAAGCCTTATTAACAAATCCATTTTGTGCATATCTTGCAATTATTGGATTCTATGAGATGACATCTCTTTGAGGTTTTTTGTCAAATGATTCATGTGCCTTTTCTATGCTTCCACACTTTGCATACATGTCTACTAGGGTAGTTTCAACTATAATAGATTTGACAAAATTCCCATATCCTTTATGCTTTGATGGATGTCCATACCCTATTCCAAAGATCCTATTTTGGCATAGGCAAGGAGGATGTTGGCTAAGGTTGTGGAATTTGGCTTTACACCCACCAATTGCATTTTCTTGAAAGTTTCTAAAGCCTTATGAACAAATCCATTTTGTACATATCTTGCAATTATTGCATTGGACATGAGATGACATCTCTTTGAGGTGTTCTATCAAACAGTTCATGTGCCTTGTCTATGCTTCCACACTTTACATACATGTCTACTAAGGGTAGTTGCAACTACAACAGGTCTGACGAAATTCCCAGATCCTTTATGCTTTGATGGATATCCATACCGTGTTCCAAAGATCCAATTTTGGCATTGGTAGGGAGGATGTCGGTTAAGGTTGTAGAATTTGGATTTACACCTACCAATTGCATTTGCTTGAAATTTTCTAAATCCTTATCAACAAATCCATTTTGTGCATATCTTGCAATTATTGCATTCCATGAGATGGCATCTCTTTGAGGTGTTCTGTCAAACAATTCACATGCCTTGTCTATGCTTCGACACTTTACATTATGAATATTGAAGCTAACTTTTATTTGGCTAACAAATAAATATATTGTGAACCTATTTGCAACAACTTATGATATGGTTTTCATATAATTAATTTTTGTATATAAATTATTAGTTAAATTTTACACTTTTATGTTAAGAAAAATATGGAATATGAAACATACAATAAAGCATTTTTGTTAAGAGAATTATGGGTAAAAGGAAAGGTGCATCCAACCATAGGATTTATCATTTAGGCCTTTATAAGTTTTTTTAGATGAATATAACAATTCATAGTTTGAATCATATAGGGAAATATAATTTTTTATGCTAAATTATTAGATTGATGCTAAATGTTAGTTAACATATTTGTTGTACTCTTCTTTTTGTATACATCTCATAACAATCATGATAATGAAACTACTAGATTTGATATGATAATCATAGATAATTTCTCATCTTATATGTTAGACATATCCTCATTTCACCTTCTATATGTTTGACATCATTTTCCTACCTTCATCTCACCTTAGATATGTGTTTGACATTATATGTTTAGTTAGGGAGAGACTTAGAGAGAGACCGAGAGGAAGATGATATGTTTGACATTATATCCTCATTTGACCTTCTATAGGTCTAGCATACCCTCAGTTCACCATCTATATGGGTTACAAAAAGAACAAAATGAGGAAGAGGGGAATAGAGTGAGACATAGGGAGAGAAACATGTTTAGCATGATTTGTATATCGTCATTTCACCTTCTATATGGTTTTTAGATGACTTGCATATCCTAATTTCACCTTTCTACATTTTCTTTACACCTGGAAATTGCATTTGCTTGAAAGTTTTGAAAGCCTTATCACAAAATCCATTTTGTGCATAAATCTTGCAATCATTGTGTTCCATGAGACAATATTTATTTGAGGTGTCATGCCAAACTTTTCACATGCCTTGTCTATGCTTTCACACTTTGCATACATGTCTAAAAGAGCAGCTACAAATACAACATGTGACAAAATTCCTATATCCTTTATGCTTTGGTGGTTGTCTATACCCTGTTCCAAAGATCCCATTTTGGCAGAGGCAAGGAGGATGGTGGATAATGTTGTGGAATTTGTATTTACATCCACCAATTGCATTCCATGAGATTGCATTTCTTTGAGGCATCATGTCAAATAGTTCACTTTCCTTCTTGATGTACGAGCATAGGCTAAAAAGTAATCAAGTGACTTTAGGAGATGGCAAGGAGGACATTTTCATGTTTCCAAGTGGTCTTGCAGGTCAAGACATCCATTTAAGTCATTTAGATAAGGGTTTCCCATTTTCCTGCCAAAATGGACTATTTGAAAGCTATGCTAATTTCATGAGGTGTAATATACATGAACATACCTAATCCAATGAGTTAGACCCCTTGAAGTAACTTATTTTGCAACTACAACATCTTAAAAAAATCCCATATCCTTTATACTTTGATGGATGTAATTAGAACACATTCCATACCTCATGGGGTTGAATTAACTATGCAAGTGCATTAGGTTGGGTGGGTGAATGCTATGGGAGGTGTCTTTTTAGTGGTGAAGCCTCCTAGTTATTATCGGCTACATCAAATGCAGACAATCTCGCAAGAGCCCTAAGACAAAAAAGGTGTCAAACTTTGGATCAGTTGTTTCGTCAAACCATGACACCTAGGAACATCTTATTTGCATGTACAAGTGGATGTTAGGTCCACCTACAAATACCTACCTTAATTTTTTTAAATCAATTTCGTTTGCCTATGGTGGCAAGGAACACATTGTTCCAAAATGCTTTAGTTTCATGCAGTATAAAGGTGCTAGGAGTGAGATTTTGCATTCCAAGCTCATGGGGCCAAATTGACAACACCAACATGTTGGGGCAGGTAGGAAAATGCTAGGGGAGGTCTGATTTTGTGCGCCAAGTGTCCCAGTCATTCAAGGTAGTAGGCTACCAACAAAATCACTTAAGATCCCTAAGAGAAAAAAATGCCAAACTTTGACAAAATAGTTCTAAGAATTTGTGGTAGCTAGGAATGTTTTGTTTAGACCTACAAGTGCATGTGGGGTCCATCCACAATAACCTCTCTTAGTTTTGGTCAACTCCAATCCATTTGGCAGTTCTGAAATCAAATGCATTCTTGCAAAATGCTTTAGTTTCATGTAGTGGAAAGGTTCTAGGAGTGACATTTTACATTCCATATCTTGTGGGGCTAAACCAATAGTGCTAATGTGTCAGGGTGGGTGGGTAAATGCTAGGGGAGGTCTCATTTCATGCACCAAGTGTCACAGTCATTCGAGGTAGTAGGCTATCGACAAAGTCACTTAAGATCCTAAGAGCAAAAAACTACCAAACTTTGACGGAGTAGTTCTCAAAAGTTGTGGCAACTTGGAATGATCTATTTAGACCTACAGATGTACATGGGGTCTGTACACAATAACCTCTCTTGGTTTTGGTCAACTCCAATCCATTTGACCGTGCCAAAAGCAAATGCATTCTTGCACTTCAGTTTCATGCAACACAACCTTGCTAAGTACCATATTTTTCATTCTACTCATCATGGGGCTGAACTGACTACACCAACACATCAGGGTGGGTGGGTAAATGCTAGGGGAGGTCTCGTTTCATGTGCCAAGTGTCTCAGTCATTTTAGGATGCAAGCTACTGACAAAGTAGAAAGGTGCTAGGAGTGAAATATTGCATTCCACAGGTCATGGGGCCAAATTGACTGTGCCAATATGATGGGGTGGGTGGGTAAATGCTAGAGGAGGTCTTGTTTTATGCACCAAGTGTCTTAGTCATTCCACGCTGCAAGCTACTAGCAAAGTGGAAAGGTGCTAGGAGTGAAATTTTGCATTCCACAGGGCGTGGGACTGAACCGACTATGCCAACACATCAGGGTGGGTGGGTAAATGCTAGGGGAGGTCTCATTTCATGTGCCAAGTGTTGCAGTCGTTTCACGCTGCAAGCTACCGGTAGAGTCGAAAGGTGCTAGGAGTGACATTTTACATTCCATAGCTCGTGGAGCCGAACCAACAATGTCAATGCATCAAGGTGGGTAGGTAATGCTAGATGAGGATTCATTTTGTACGCCAAGTGTCCTAATCATTTGGGGTAGCAGGCTATCGTCAAAGTCACTTATGATCCCTAAGAGCAAAAAATTACCAAACTTTGATGGAGCAATTCTCAAAATTCATCATAGTTGGGAATATTTTGTTGAGACCTACAGGTGCACATGGGGCCCATCCATACTAACCTCTCTCAGTTTTGGTTAAATCCAATCCATTTGACCGTGCCAAAATCAAATGCATTCTTGCAAAATGCTTCAATTTCATGCAGTGGTAAGGTGCTCAGAGTGAAATTTTGCATTCTATAGCTCATGGGGCTGAACCAACTACACCAACGTGTTGGGGTGGGTGGGTAAATACTAGGGGAGGTCTCGTTTCATGTGCCAAGTGTAGCAGCCGCTCGGGTCAGCAGGCTACTGACAAAGCCACTTAAGATCTTAAGAACAAAAAACTGCCAAACTTTGATAGAGCAGTTCTCAGAAGTCATGGCAGTTGAGAATGTTTTTTTAGACCTATAGGTCTATGTGGGGTCTCCACAATGACCTCTCTTGGTTTTGGTCAACTCTAATCCATTTGATCATGTTGAAATCAAATGCATTCTTGCAAAATGCTTTAGTTTCATGCAGCACAACCTTTCCAGGTGCCATATTTTTCATTGTACTCATCATGGGGCCGAACTGACCATGCCAACATGTCGAGGTGGGCGGGAAAATGCTAGGGAGGTCTCATTTTGTGTGCCAAGTGTTCAAGTTGTTCCAAGCTGTAAGCTTCCGACAAAGTGATTTTACTGGTAGCTTAAAACCTGGAATGATTGGGACACTTGGCACACAAAATGAGACCTCCCCTAGCATTTACCTACCCACCCTGATGCATTGGCATAGTCGATTCAGCCCCAGGAGCTGTGGAATGAGAAATTTCACTCCTAGCACCTTTCCACTTTGCCGGTAGCTTGCAGTGTAGAACGAATGAGACACTTGGCGCATGAAATGAGACCTCCCCTAGCATTTACCCACCCACCCCGATGTGTTGGCATAGTTAGTTCGACCCCATGACCTGTGGAATGTAAAATTTCACTCCTAGCATCTTTCGACTTTATTGGTAGCTTGCATCCTGGAACGACTGAGACACTTGGCACATGAAACGAGACCTCCCCTAGCATTTAGCCACCCACCCCAACGTGTTGGCATTGTCGGTTTAGCCCCATGACCTATGGAATGAAAAATTTCACTCCTAGCTCCTTTCGACTTTGCTGGTAGCTTGTAGGCCAAAATGATTGAGACACTTGGTGCATGAAATGAGACCTCCCCTAGCATTTACCCACCCACCCCAACATGTTGGCATAGTTGGTTTAGCCCCACGACCTGTGGAATACAAAATTTCACTCCTAGCACCTTTCCACTTTATTAGTAGCTTGCAACCTAGAACGACTGAGACACTTGACACATGAAAGGAGACCTCCCCTAGCATTTACCCACCCACCTCGATGTGTTGGCCGAGTCAGTTTGGTCCCACGACCTATGGAATGCAAAATTTCACTCCTAGCACCTTTCCATTGCATGAAATTGAAGCATTTTGCAAGAATACATTTGATTTCGGCACGGTCAAACGGTTTGAAGTTGGCCAAAACTGAGAGACGTTATTGTGGATAGACCCTACATGCACTGTAGGTCCAAACAGAACATTCCTAGCTACCATGAATTTTGAGAACTACTTTGTCAAAGTTTGGTAGTTTTTTGATCTTAGGGATCTTAAGTGACTTTGTCGGTAGCCTGTTGCCCCGAACGACTGTGACTTTTGGCACACCAAACAAGACCTCCCATAGCATTTACCTACCTACTCCAATGCATTGGCATTGTTAGTTCAACCCCACGAGTTGTAGAATGCAAAATGTCACTCCTAGCACCTTTCCACTGCATGAAACTAAAGCATTAAAGACACAGTCAAATAGATTGGAGTTGACCAAAAGTAAGAGAGGTTATTGTGGATGGACTCCACATGCACCTGTAGGTCTAAATGAAACATTCCTAGCTACCATGAATTCTGAGAACTGGTCCGTCAAAGTTTGGCAGTTTTATGCTCTTAGGGATCTTAAGTGACTTTGTCGGTAGCCTGCTGCCATGAACGACTGCAACACTTGGTGCACAAAACAAGACCTCCCCTAGAATTTACTAACCCATCTGGATGCATTGACACTATTAGTTCAGCCCCATGAGCTGTGGAATAAAAAATGTCACTCCTAGCACCTTTCCACTGCATGAAACTGAAGCATTTTGCAAGAATGCATTTGATTTCGACACGGTCAAACGGATTGGAGTTGACCGAAACTAAGAGAGGTTATTGTGGATGGACCCCACATGCACCTATAGGTTGGAACAAAACATTCCCAGCTACCACAAATTATGAAAATTGCTACATCAAAGTTTGGCAGTTTTTTGCTCTTAAGAATCTTAAGTGACTTTGCCGATAGCCTATTGCCTTGAATGACTGTGACACTTGGTGCACAAAATGAGACCTCCCCTAGCACTTAAATGCCTACCCCTATGCGTTGGCACTATCGGTTCAGTTCCACGAGTTGTGGAATGCAAAGTTTCACTCCTAGCATCTTTCCACTGCATGAAACTGAAGCAATTTTTAAGAATGCATTTGATTTTGGGACGGTCAAACAGATTGGAGTTGACCAAAACTGAGAGAGGCTATTGTGGATAGACCCCACGTGCACCTATAGGTATGAATGAAACATTCCCATCTACCATGAATTTTGAGAACTACTCCATCAAAGTTTGACTATTTTTTGCTCTTAGGGATCTTAAGTGACTTTATCGATAGCCTGCTACCCCAAATGACTGTGACACTTGGTGCACAAAATGATACCTCCTCTAGTATTTAACCACCCACCCTAACGTGTTGGTGCTATCAATTTGGCCCTATGAACTATGGAATGCAAAATATCACTCCTAGCACCTTTCCACTGCATGAAATTGAAGCATTTTGGAACAAGATGTTCCTTGCCACCATAGGAAAATGAAATTGATTTAAAAAAAATTGAGGTAGGTTTTTATAGGTGGACCTGACATCCACCTGTACATGAAAATAAGATGTTCATAGGTGTCATGGTTTGATGGAACAATCGGTCCAAAGTTTGACACCTTTTCTATCTTAGGGCTCTTCAGAGACTGTCTCTGTCCAACATAGCCGATAACTACTAGGAGGCTTCACCACCAAAAGGGCATCTCCCTTAACATTTACCCACCCACCCGAATGAGTTGGCACCGTCCATTTGGCCCCAGGAGATGTCAAATGTAAAAATTTAGTCCTAATACCTTCCTAGTGACAACTTGATGAAACTATGATAGTCTGGGCTTTGATCATGACATTGACTTAGAGTAGCTTATACTAATTGTGGAAGGATTCTTAGCTTTGTGAAAACCATGAACTTGCTTTCCACTTTGATCGATTTAACATGCAATATCCATAGACCTCAATACCCCATACTCTAGAATAACTTAAAGAGAAGTGATACATAAAAGTTGCATGATCACCGTAAGAACCTCATATACAATAGTCTACCCTTGTTTATATCTCCAAAAGATCTTCATCTTGTCTTCACTACTCACACCCCAGGTGTACGTTTTGATAATGTTTGAAATGGTGGGGAGGCTTATGTTGTATCCTTCACATGTCCAAATGATCCTTCCTGATGTACTTAAAGGTCAGTCATAAACAACGAGAATAACATCATGACTTCAATTGCTAACAATGGTTGCCAAATACTCCATTTATGATCCTTATGAAAGGTATCATCCATACCAAGCATTACCAAGAACCATATATGTAGTTTATGACAATACTTGTAGTGTGGATTATGCCTTAGAACAAAACCCACAAGATATCTTATTACCGCTCTTCCATAATCATCTTCTTTAAGACTGTTTAGATATGACTGTTTCAATGTCTGAGGCAGTTTATGGAATGTAGAAGTCCCACCAACACATGATATACCTCTACTAGTGTGTAGAATAGTGAAAACTATCCTGACAGACCCAAGGGTCTGTTGACCATCCCAAGCATACACAAATATATCCTTTGATACTACCCCACCTATTGGAGCGTCTAGGTGGATGGCCTTGATCAATCTTCTCTCTAAAACATGATGTGCTTTCTTATGAAGATCTTAAGGCTCAAGAGATTCCAAAATGACATGAAAACTAGTCCTCTATGACTGTTGATATTTCAAGGATGTTATAGATCCCCTTACCAAACCTATTTGATAAGTTAGGATCTCAAAAACGAATCCTATTTACTGCAATTGATCTTAGAGTATATACATATCACAAAAGGACTAAGTGCATTATAATGCATGGAGGCTTCATGATTGTCCTAGTGAACCTCATTAATGCCTTGATTATACTAAGATAGTAGGTGATGTAGACACCTAAAATTGACCTGTTCCCAGATCAGGCTTTCATCTACCATACTTATTTAATTAAATAATTCTTAATTATTTGATTAAGTTCATATGTCGAGCAAAATCAATTTATTCCTCCATGTTACTTAAATAATCCTAATTATTTAATTACATCAATTTATCCTCCTTATTTGATTAAATAATTCTAATTATTTAATTAAATCATTTTATTCCTCTAAATTAATTAAATAATCCAAGTTATTTAATTAAATCATTATTTGTCCAGTTTAAATAAATAAAATCAAAATTGTTTATTTAAATATTCTAATTTCCCTCCACTTTAAATAAATTCAAAAATATTTATTTAAATAATATTTTTCCTCTAAATTGAATTAAAATTAATATTTAATTCAATTATCCCATGTGCACATGAAATTAAATAAATATTTATTTAATTTCCCATTTGTCCTCACCCACCATAAATTCCTCCAATCAAAATTAGTTAAAAAACAATCAAAAGATATGACTCTTCAATCAACTCAGCCAACAAAGCAATCAATTCAATTCACTAAGCAATCAAATCATTTAACTAATTAGTCAATCTAGTTAACTAATCAATCAGTTTAGTCAACAAAGCAATCAATTCAATTCATTGATCAATCAACTCAGTTCAGTGATCAATCTATTTAGTCAACTCCCTAATCAGATCTGTTAACTCCCTTGATGCATGAGAGGGGTAGGACACTTATCCTCTTCTAATTCACACACATTCTCTCAACCTTCCTCAACCGTTGATCTTTCTAATCATCCTCAACCGTAGATCTATTATATCACAAGTCTATAAAAAGAAGCTTCATTCTCCATTTTTGGAGGATCTCTCATTCAAGTAAACTTATGCTATCGTAATCATTCTTGGGAGATCACATTTATGCTTGACAATTATAGAGCAATCAATTAGAATAGGGTGCATTTCAATTCACTCGATTGGTGTAGGCATTTCATTTATGCAAAGGAAGGTAATTTGTATTTGTTTATGTTCCTCATTGGTTTATGTTTGTATATCTGATTTTCACCTATACAGGTGCCATTATGAGACATTCGGATCACAACTTGAGATTCTATAATAGTCCCATATTCAAGATGACTATGCAATGTATAAGGGAACATTTGTCGATCATATGTATATTTCTGGACTATCATAGTCTTGGGAAACTTAAGACACTTATATTATCCTTCCTCCACCCTAAAACTTCATCACCCTCATAGAGATTTAGGTACATCACAAAGGACTAGTTAAATTATCATGCAAGGAGGCTCTACTCAAGACTGTCCTGACGACATCATACCCTCCTTAACTATACTGTAGTACATGCATCGACCAATATCAATACTCTATCTTCCTTAACTATCTAATAACTCCTTGACAAGTCACTATCTATTCAAGACTGTGATTTCAATTGTCCTAATAACTATGCCAATGATATGTATGGTTATCTTTTAGTTGACGACAATCTTCCCTACCATATGAATATCCTTTGAAGACCACCTATATATGTTTATATAGTATCATGGATATCTTTTTGCATGGATTTGAGATTAATTGACTTATCATTTAGTCTTGATTGCCAACTTGTGTATCAGTTGTGTAGAGTTAAAACTCTACATTTTGTTGCATCAGTTCACAATGGCAAGATACTTATATATATTATCGGCCCAATAATCTATTTTGTATTGCAAGCCGTAGCCCGTGTGGAATCGCCAAGTGTCACATAGAGGGATTTTGAAGAAATGAAGCTTTGTGAAGTTGTAGAATGCACCACGTGGCATGGTAATTGAAAGAGCCTAGTACAGTTTTTAGTTACAACATAAATCACCAAGTGTCTCCTTCTGAGTTTGCAGGTTTTGATAGCTACAGAATGTGCCATGTGTTAGTGTTGCGTTCCTTTCTCTTTTCATTTCATAAAATTTCTAAGTTATGCAAAGTTCACCACATGTCTCTATGGTGGTAAAGCAGAGCCCGCCACGTGTCCCTCTTTTTGCAGTATATTAAAGTGTCAAAGTAAACATGGTGGGCCCACGATATTATGAGTTATTTTGTAAGAGCAGCAGAATGTACCACGTGTAGCGACCGTGGGTGTTTGAAGGAAAGGATCAAAGAGTTAAGAAGAAGCACCAACCTTCCACATGTCCTAGTTTGAAGCTAGCATGTGTTTCCACGTATCTCAAGAATCAATTAAGTTAAAGAGAAGTTGAAGGTGCTAAGAGTCAATACGGCGATCTAAAAGATATTAAAGGAGACAAACCTGATGAGCATGAATACGCCAAGTAGTAACTTTTGAACCATTTGGATGGCTGTCGAAGAGGCCATCTGTCCCAACAGAACTGGTAGTTGTAAGCCGTATGTTCAACGCTAGTTAACTAACCAGAATGCGAGGATGGTGTAGATGCAGATTCAGAAGGATTTCCTATGTGTGACCAGTCCTAGTTTAGTTTTATAGATGGTTAAAGATCCTAACGGCCATTAGTGTCTCAAGTCCCATCTTGCTGCTATAAATATGAGAATTCTGTAACTGATATGAGATATAGGTAGAGACATCGAGATAGAATATACATTAGAAGAGATTTGTTCTGTGATTGGGATATATCATTTTTGCCTCTGCAGTTGTTTCAAAAGCAAAGCATCGTATATCTGTGCATGTTCTGTGCCTTATGTATTCTGCCAGATCAATTAATGAAAAGCCTCTGTTCTGTGCTATTTGGTGATATTTTATGTCTTTGTTGCAATTACTCTAAGTTCAGCCTTTGAGTTTAAATCTGTTCATAATTTGTTATATTAACCATGCTCATTTCTCTTAATATAGTAAAATCATAAAAGATTTAGTCACTGTGCTGATTGTTGAAACAAATATAAGTCTGGCACATCACCTTAGAAGTTGCTTTTTATTGTATCTGTAATCTTGTTTCTCTTTTCCCTTTTTCCTAAAACTCCATTAAAAGTAGAAGAGCTAGCTTCTATGAAATCTGGAGGTCATTCTGAGAGTCATCCCATGTTCTCAGAATTTCCCATGTTGGTGCTAGAACTCGTGCAATTTTATACATCAACAGTTTTTAGCGTGCCCGGTGGAACCATTCTAGATTCTTGATCAGAATCGTATGAGCTAGAGATTAGAAAGGAGTCAAAGCTATGGACCAACCACCAGAGCCCAATCAACTACTAATCTTAGAATCTTATTGCCACCTTTGTCTACCACTCCAAGAAGAAGGGTAAATCAATCGTCCAGAGTACCAGGAATAGCTATGGTAGCACCTGCTCCTCCTAATCCACCACAAAATTTTGCAAATTGGAATAATAGCAGCCCCCTTGTTCTCCCATTGCCACCAGATACCTAGGATCCAATTCTCGCTAATGCTTTGAAAGCATTACCCAAGTTTAGTGGAGAGGAGTTTAAGACTCTAGGAGAACACCTCCAAGATGTGTCGAATGTATGCGCTGTGCATGTCATCATAGAACAAAACATTGCTATCAGATTGTTGGTAGCTTCTTTCAAGGGAAAAGCTTTGGATTGGTATAGGTCCTTGGCCTCAAATTCAATATCTACTTGGGATAATCTTGGAGATGCTTTCTTTGCAAGATTCAATGAGAAGGGTGATAGATCAATAACAAGAAGAACAATAAACAACAATAAACAATCACACAATAACAAGAAGAACACCCATAGGTTTGAACATCACAAAATCCATAACAAATGGATTTGAGGGGGGTAGGGGAGTTGACATGACTTGAATCAAGAGGATCACTCTACAAAAATCCCAAGGTCTTAACACAAAATAAGGCCTCAAGCCCAAAATGATAACTGCATGAATATATGAATTTCACCATGGCACTCATGCCAAACAAAAACACTCCATACTCCAATATCTTTCCCTCAAGGCCACAAAAATACCAATACTAGGAGGGTAACCTCAAGGAGGTTCACTCCTACCCCACCCCACACATGGATGGACACACCAAACTTGGTAATCTCATCCCAAAACACCCAAAAACCCCACAACAAAGAAGAAACAAACACACCAAAGCATTTCAAGCACACAGCCAAAATCAACAAAGCATAAGGAAGGCTAAAATGCCACGAGGCTTACCTTAAGAGCCCAACAATGGATGAAAAAGGCACACTTTGCCAAGTTGCCATATAGATGCTGCTATCTCAAGCACTGCAAAACCTAATGTAAGTGCTCCTCATGCTCCTCCTCGGTCTGTGAATAGATCAAAATAACATCAAGGAATATAATCATGAACCAATCCAAGTAAGTATGGAACACCTCATTCATGAGACTCATGAACATTGCAGGGGCATTCATCAAGCCAAAGGGTACCACAGTGAACTCATAGTGGCCATATCGAGTCCAGAAGGAGGTCTTATGGATGTCCGCCTCTGTGATGTGCAACTGGTGATAACTGGACTTTAGGTCTATCTCAGAGAACACTCTGGCTTCTTTAATCTGGTCAAAAAGATCATCAATCCTAGGCAGAGGATAACAGTTCTTCACCGTCACCTTATTAAGATACCTATAATCTATGCATAGATGAAGAGACCCATCCTTCTTCTTCATGAAGATGACCAGTGCACCCCAAGGTGAAATGCTAGGTCAGATGTGCCCCTTCTCGAGCAACTCCTCTAACTGCAACTTGAGCTCTGTGAGCTCATGGGTAGTCATCCTGTAGGGTGCTCGAGACACTGGCTTGGCACCCGACACTAGATCAATGTGAAAGTCCACCTCTCTGTGAGGTGGCATTCCTGGTAACTCTGGTGGGAAAACATCAGCAAACTCCCTCAAGAGGGGATGATCATCTAATGATGCCTTTGGCTCATCCTCTAACTTGTCACTAATAGTAATAGAAAACATCTGAATCCCTTCCACATGCAGTGCTTAAGCTGCTGAGCAGATATCATGTGAACTATCATGGGCTTTTGAATGCCCACTATCTTGACTGCCATGCCATGGTTATCTAAGCAACCAATTACCTTTTGGGAATAATCTAGCTTGGCTCTATGAGCCATAAGCCAATCCATGCCTAACACCACACCATAAGATCCTAAGGGCATAACCCTAAGGTTGTATAATGTAGTGAAGGCCCCCAATGATATCTCACAATCGTGAACCAAGGCATCCACTGCCATCTTGGCCCCTGTGGCCAACGCAACCTCCCACCTATCGCCCTACCTAGAGGCCACCATCCTGCAATGCTCCACTAATGATGGAGACATAAAGGAATTAGTAGCACCAGAATCAAATAAAATAGAAATGGGGACATCCCCAATCATACCTGCAGTCTCGATCACGGAGGCCTAGAAGTCAGTCTGGTGGTTATCAACCATTGCAACCATATGGTAGGACCTACCCACATCCCCAACTGTCTACTTGGATCCACCTGCATGAGGCTGTCCCCTATCATAAAGCCCTATGGGCACTCTCTGGCTAAATGTATTGCTCCACCACAAACATAACATGGTCCCTGAGCTTGCATCTGTCCAGAATGCATCCTACTCAACTGTTGTTGCCCTAATTGACTCGTGGACCCCTGTGAACCTCTGTATGACTGCTGTGATCTAGCAGGCCCCGTAGATGGTCCCTGCTATCGCTGATCCCTACATGGGCCCTGCTGCTTCCAATTGTGATTATGACCCCCATGTGCTCTTTGCTATAGCCTGGACCTCTGCTGATGCTACTGCTGCTACTGTGGAGGTCTAGGAGGCAACGGTGCAGAACTAAATCATCCCCTCTGAGGTGGTGGTGGTGGTCGACAGAAACCCTGATGCTACTGCTGGATATAGTCCTTATACTGGGGGTGTGAACTCTGACCCCATCCTTGAATCTCCTCTACGATGTATGCCTTCTCGGTAGCCTCACTCCTAGTTTAGGGGTCTGCCATGCACACTGGTCCTAATATCCCATGATTCAAAACCCTGGTAAATTTTTGAACTAGAAGTTTCTCATCATGGAGATACTCTACATACTGTGACAACTCAATGAACCTACTCTCATACTGTACTATAGTAGAACCTTGCTGCTGCAAGTCATTGAACTCGTCAATCTGACGCTGTCTGTAGTGATTCGAAAGATAACGCGTGTTAAAGTGCTCAATGAAGGTACCCCCATGTAAGAGTATCCAGTGATAGGCGATGCTTGCACTCCTCAGTGCACCACCATGTCATCTCTGCGTCTCTCAAAAGATGAACTGCCACGTGTGCCTTTATGTTGCCCCCATAGGGATGCAACGCAAAGCACCTATCCAAGTTGATGAGCCAAGCCTCAACCTCGGCTCCCTCTGTGGTCCCCACAAAGGTGGGTGGATTCAGCCTAAGTAAATCCTTGATGGGGTCCCCTCGGTCTTTGTGTCCTCTGAAAGGCTCATCCACCTCCTCTCTCCATCCATAATCATAAGGTCCATGATAGACTTGCTCTATCCTCACAGCCTCCTCTCATCTCGCATGCCACAGAGGACTCCTGCTATGAGATCTTTATGCTAAGCCAACCTCCTCTGCTGTGGTGTCAGGTACCTCAACATATGGCTCTATACGTGGCTCCATGCGCAGTTCAACACATGGTTCCACTCACAGCTCAACACAGGGCTCGACACGTGACTCAGTATGTGGCTCCTCACACAGCTCAACGCGGCTCTACATGCGGCTCAATACGTGGCTCTGTTATAGCTGGTGGTAACCTCTCTAAAACTGCCTGTAAGGCCTAAAGAATATGTGGCCCTAAATCAGGTGCTGGTGGTGCCTGTGGTCCCTGTGGTGCTGGTGGTACCTGACCCTCGGTTGATAACTCACTACGTATCTCCACAAACGCAGTGCCGCATGAACGCGCTCGCCTCGTTTTGGGAGGCATCCTACAAGAACAAGGTATTTACAAATCAATCAAAAATGTGAAATATATAATGTGCCCAAAGAAGCCCGGTGTTTAAACTTGGGCTCTGATACCAAATGTCATGCCCACATCTCCCATGCGGTCACGACATGCAACACACATGTCATGTCCACATTTGTCATGTGGTCATGACATGAAATATCAAAAACTTTTCCATGCATCCCTAGAAACCCCCTCGCATACATCAACATGCTCAGTGGCAATACACATAAGGCATAAACATGTCAGTCAAAGTAAGGTATTGTGAGTATCCCTTGCAACCCCTGCATGATGGTAGTCGACTAAGGGGGTTTATGTGATGTGGGGAACATCACTGCTAGGGTTAGAATCGATCAGATTCGAACCCTAAGTTTCCTAAGTGAGCGGCGTGATTTCGACATGTGTCAGAATCAAAACCCTGGCACTAAAGCCTAAGAAGATTAAATAATATCTCATCAAAACACACTTAACAATGTATAAACGATAAATTATTAAAACAATGCACAAATTAAATTAATTAATTTATTATCTCTAAATCTCAAAAAATTTCGACAGCATAATGCCTCTTGGGCATACATGGGAGTATATTTTAAATTAAATCACCTACTAAGCGTTTACCAAAATCTAATTAAAATTGACTAAATTATAAATTACACTTGATTGATTTATTATTCCCCTATTGACATTTATGTATACATACCCAGTTCAAAGAAATAAACATAATTAACTATACTACCCAATGAGACATTAAAATTATTAAAGTAAAAACCCACGCCTAAATAAATTAAAAAAAAAAAACATTAGTACTTTTTATTAAAGTTCTCCTAAAAACATTAGTTAATCCCCAACATTATATTCCCCAATAAAATTAATCGTTCCCTTATTAACACCTTTGAATAAGTTCCTAGGATACATAAATAAAAGAATTAAATTAAGTCACACCACTAAGGTATTTAAATTAATGAATTTATAATTCAACGCCTATATTAATTCCCAAGCCATTATAACATTCTTTAGTAAAAGTTCCATAAATTATTTAATTAACACACCACCACATCCCACATTATAAAGTTATTCTCCTAGACTAATCTAAATAAAGTTTGAACTAGAAATTCTCCCACCCTATTCATTTCCAAGTATACAACACCCTCATAGGCATAAATAAAAACATGACCATCCTACCTTTTTTTTGAAATAGGTGAGGAAAAAAGGCGAGTCACGTGCTCCCATTCTTTTTCTAAATTTAAAATTTACCATGTCCCCAACCCTAATTGTTTTCCCAATAAAATAATCCTCCATAAGCCCTAACCCTAAATGGTTCTTTTCTCTATTCACTCTTGTTTCTTTTTCTTCTTCCCCCCTCTTTCATTTTTGTTTTGCAGGGTTGCACAGGGCAGCCATGGAGGAGAGATCATAGAGGTATAAATAATGCTTATGCTCCTATTTGATATACCTTTTTTTTTGTTTAAGCACACACACACACACATATATATATATATATATATATATATATACACACTTTTTTTTAAATATCAAACCCTGAGTATTTTTGAAGTTGCAACTTGTATATACAGTAGGGTGTAGGGTTAAACAACACAAAGTATATATGGTAGGTCAGATGGCTGACGGCGTGCAGTGGGCACTTGAGTGCCGTGTGAAGGCTTGCGAGGGGGGGTATGGTGGCGCTGCATAAAAAGAGGAGAGGGGGAGGGGCACGGTCCCGCCCACCCTCCACATATTTGTGGAGGGTGGACTGGGGTCCGTCCCCCCCTCCATGACTATTATAGGCGATGGGGCGGCAGCTGATGCCGTCACCCCTCTAATATATATTTATTTGTTATTTGTTTTTTAAAATGTTGCCCAATAAAATGTGTACCTTGCCTTGACCTATTCATGCTTGCAACAAATTTTTACATTAGTTATAATATTAATAACATTCTTTGGTATACATAAACCCCTTTGTCATATGATTACAACATTAATATATATGTCTTAAATCTGATATATATATATATATATATATATATATATATATATATATGCAGTTCAATTTTTTTTTTAAGGTAGGTCTATACATTAAAAAAAACACAAATATAAGACTTGTATATAAATGTGGGTTTAACCCAAATTTTACATTCTGATTTCTCTTTTCTGGACTAATTTTATTGCATAGACACATACAGTAAGAGGAGATATTATGGCAAAAATTTAAACTTAATTTGCATTAACCCTATATGGCACTTAAAATACATTTTCTGAGCTTAAACAATGAGCTGAAAGTTTCCCCCAACAACTAAAATAACCTGTCATTAACACAACAACCTCCCTTTTGATTCAATTTCCAAATATAAGAAAGTACACCTAGGTAGTTTATCCTTTTTTTTTCTCTAAAAATTTCAATAAGGACAAATGTAAACTATATCTCTCTTAGTATTAGAAGTGGATTCAAATAGTAGTAAGGATACAAGTATATTTTCTTTCAATCAACACAGAAAATGATTCAACTCACACAACAACTAAACTAAAAAAAAAACATTTTCTTTCTGGAATCACATTGTTAAATAGGACAACAACTTTTATTCTATTTTCCCAACCATAAAGTAATACAGTAATATTTTTCTTTCACTATATCCCAATGCAAATTTTAAACATCATGAAGGTATATTATCCTTCTTTTGGACATAAATGAATTTGCTATAGCAAACATAAATGTATTGTAAAAGGAAAATTTCTTAAATACATAGAGGTACTTCACAGTTTACAAATACAAAAAAAATGAGAGTTCATAATCACAACAAAATACATTGGGGTCTCATATACCAAGGCTTTCCAACAACCAACAAAATAACCAAAACCAAGGCAAGGTAAGCATTCCTCCCAAGCTCCATGTTCAACAATAACCTGCAAAAAGGACAAAGGGGAAAACTTCCAAGCCACTAAACACTCTCCTCCCTACCATAGACCCGTAAGTGGGTCACCCCTGAGCTTGGAGGTCAATCTTCACATGGGTCTCAAACCACAACACAACAATAAACAATCACACAATAACAAGAACACCCATAGGTTTGAACATCACAAAATCCATAACAAATGGATTTGAGGGGGGTAGGGGAGTGGACATCACTCGACTCAAGAGGATCACTCCACAAAAATCCCAAGGTCTCAACACAAAATAAGGCCTCAAGCCCAAAATGATAACTCCATGAATATATGAATTTCACCATGGCAATCATGCCAAACAAAAATACTCAATACTCCAATATCTTTCCCTCAAGGCCACAAAAATACCAATACCAGGAGGGTGACCTCGAGGCAGTTCACTCCTCCCCCACCCACACATGGATGGACACACCAAGCTTGGTTGCCTCATCCCAAAACACCCAACAACCCCACAACAAAGAAGAAACAAACACACCAAAGCATTTCAAGCACACAACCAAAATTAACAAAGCATAAGGAAGGCTAAAATGCCATGAGGCTTACCTTAAAAGCCCAACAATGGATGGAAGTTGAAGAAGAGCCCACAATCCTTCTCTAAGACTCCAATCCTCAAAAATCTCTCTAACTCTCCAAAATCCCTCCAAAGATAGAAAAATTGAGCAAAAACAAGAATCCCCTTCCCCTCTCAAAGAGGAATTAAAATAGGATTCATTCCAAAGCCTTGATGAATGAGAAGGTGATACATGTCACCTTCTCCTTCCTCTTCCCGTCCCATTTGCAAAGGAAAAGGAATGTGAGGGTGACATGTGTCACCCTCCCGTCCATTTAAACCTCACCCTCTCCACATGTGTGAGAGCAAAGGTGGCATCTTTCCAAATGGGCTCCAAGAGGATAAGGGATGACACATGTCATCACCTTATTCTCCAAAGGGAGCCCCTTCACTCCAAGATGCTCTCACACATGTGTGAGAGCATTGGAGGAAGGTTCCACACACTTGGGGGTCTTGAAGACTTCCCAAGTCTTCAAGGTGGTGGAATTCCATGCCTTGGGAAGGGAGATGGGTCTTCTTTCAAGGCATGACTCATCTCTCACACTTATCCAATTTGAATTTTCGCCACTTTTCTTTAACCTAAGATTAAGGTGACTAGATAGGGGTAGCCCTAGGGTTTGGCATGCTGAAATGGGCCCCAGACCCTAGGGGTACCACCTAGGGTTAATTTTAGCCCATAGAAAACACCTTAGGAGGTAAAAATTCACATAAAATAGCCACAAAAATCAAGACACCAAGTGGTGTAAATTAAAACACATATTTTACAACACATCATTTAAATAATATAAAAGGGTGAATCTAGGCCAAATAATAAAATGCAAACGTTTACGAAAACATCATACAATCACACATGATCCTTGTCCCTCTTGTGAATGGATCAGTCTAACACAGGAACACATTAGGTGTGAGATCGATCTCTGATTTTCCGTGGCCCAAGAAATCACCTGCGCACTTGAATAAACAGATTAACCCAACATATATATATCATAGACGAAGCAAGGAAATGCAGACACTCACGCCATCACATAATTATTTAAAACATTATACAAATCACATCATAAATAAGATTCTTAATTGTATTTTTATATACTATCTCAGAATCAAAATCACATAGCAAATCCATATAATGATTTCACAACTAACATCTTTAATATCATCAAAGTGCATATCACATGTCTAACCATCATCAGTGAGTCAAAATTAGGATATAGTCAAATCACAACACACTAAACATAGCTAACCAAAATAAAGGAATATAGTCTAGAGAATCTATATATTGGGATCAACAGTCCCCAAATGTCTAAATGTCATCAACTGTTATATGAATAAGCAAAAATAAGGGAGTGAAATAACTAGGCCTCACACCACCACATCAACACCTTCTGCTCCTCCATCTGAAATGGATGATGTCAAGAACATTCTTAGAAGCTTTTCAAATGAAATTATTAATCTTAAAAGATAGCAGACTACTTATCCAAAACCTTCTTACCAGGGATTCCAAAGTAATAGGCCTCTACACCAACCAAATCATAACCAAGGGGCACAGAGACTAAACAGTCCTCAACCTTCAAATCCGCTAGTCCCAATACCCACACCATTACAAACTGTCCCAACTAACCTAGGTAGAGAAATGGTCCCTAGACAAAATAACAGAATAGAAGAGTCCAATGCTTGGTGTTTCCCTTGCAACAATGGCCATATGCCTAGAGATTGTCCTAGAGGCAATTTACAGTAGAGGGTAGCAGAGCAAAAAAGAATGGAGGGTCAAGCTGTTGTGTCTAATGCTCCTCCATATCAGTCACCTGGTGTTTAAAATGTAGAAATGGTGGCCCAAATGCAAGGAATGTCCATTGAACAAGAAGAGGAAATTGCCCCAGAGCATGCCCTATTTTCATGGATTGAAGAAGAAGACTCAGTGTTTGTAAATGAAGCATCTACCTCCAAGAAGCCCTTGGTACAATCTGACTATTTCACTTGGTCAAAGAGAAGAATGGTTGAACAACTTGAAGTCATCAATAATGAAGCAACTAGAGTTCCTTCATTCCAAGCTCAATATAACCCCACTTCAAGACAAGAGGTACCTATGGCAACTCAAAATCAAGGAGTCTCCAACTAGGTGGTGGAAAGAACAAGACATCCTTATTATCCTAAGAAATAGACGTTGGGACCTATAAACATGGTAGAACATTTGAAGAAAACCCCTGCAAATGTGTCGATATGGGATATGCTAGCCATTCCTGAATAGAAGTCACTGTTACAAGAAGCATTGCAGTCTCAGATAGATTCCAAAGTTGTTAACCCAAAAGAAGGAGGCATAGACAAGGGAAACGCTCAAAACAAAGATGCTCCACCTTAGCAGACAACTACTCTAATAAATGCCATGCTAGAGGTAAGTAAGTTTAAGCCAAACCCATTTTATTTAACCCTAATAGTGGACAAGAAATTGTTACATAACTCCATGATAGACTCAGGGGCTAGTACCACAGTCATGCCTAAACAGGTAGCTGATGCTTTAAAAATAGAGTATGAACCATTAGCTAAAGGGGTTATTGAATTAGATGGAAAGTCTATCCAAACCATAGGAATCATCAAACAACTCCCATTACAGCTGTATACTTGTCCAAATATTACTGTCTTGCAAGATGTAGTGATCATTGATATTCCCCCGGTCTTTGGACTATGCCTATCTAGAGATTTTATTGCTAAAATAAGAGGGTATATGTCACTAGATTGGCCACACTTGATCTTGAGAACTAAATATGGGACAAAGATGAAAGTGCTGTCAGAACCCTTATCTAAAGAGCATATCACTGAAGAAACATCACCAAAATTTGAAGCATCTCATGCTATGATGAATAGAGAGGACAAAGCTTTGATTAAAGATATAGGGGAATGGACTGAATATGATCAAAATGAAGAAGAAAACAATCAGCTGATGTTTATGATGTAGAGTGACCCTTATGCAAACTATGATTCTACTGGTTTAGGAACATATGTAATCTTTGAGGAAGATCAAGAAATACCAAAGATAATGAGTCAAGAGATAGCTGAAAAGGCAAATTCAAATAAAAACTCCAAGATCTGGACCTTAAACTTTGATGGAGCTAGAAGAAAGAATGGTGCACAAGCAGGTATTTGTCTCACCTCTCCAAAGGGAGAAAAAATTCTCAAAGCCATACACTTCCAGTTTGCTTGCACAAATAATGATGGTGAATATGAGTCTTTGGTGCATGGTCTTATGTTAGCCAAGAAGAAAGGAATAAAAAATCTAAGCGTCAAAGGTGATTCTGAGCTAGTTGTAAGACAAATCAGAGAGAAGGATGTAGCAAAGAATGTGAGAATGAGGTCATATCACTACAGGATTTGGGAACTAGTTTATGGCTTTGATTCTTTTAATATAGAGGTTGTACCTAGAGCTCAGAATACTGAAGTAGATAGTATGGCACAAATTAGCTCTCAATTTGACCCAACAAGTGATCTGCTCATCAATAATGAGGCTGTGAAGGTCATTTCAGGCCAGGAATCCCTGACAATGTTCAAAACTGGCAAGTTTTTGACAATGAACTTCAAGTACTTTTGTTTTTGCAGCAGTCTGGAGAATCTGCTGACCAGTTGTAGCCTAAGATTGAGGAAGCATATGGTGACCAGATCATTCAGTTGAAATCTAATAAGCTTCTGAGAGGGTTAATAACTCTAGAAAACCTTTTTGACCCAGATGATGCAAGCATAGATAAGAGAAAGTTCACGGCAAGTAAAGAAGATTATTCTGAAATTCAAGTCAGCGAAGGAAGGAAGTTGAAAGTGGGTAATGCCACCACTTAGGAGGAAAAGGATAAGTTAATCTCTTTATGCAACCAATATGATAGGGTGATTACATGGACCTATGATGATCTCCACGATTACAATAGGGACATTATCCAACATACTATAAAGCTTGTTGAAGGATCAAAGCCTGCCCACTAGAAATAGAGACTAGTAAATCCTAGAATTGAATCTTTAATGGTGGATGAGTTACAAAAGCTTCTTGAGTCTTAGATTATTTTCCCAATCAAGCATTCAACTTGGGTATCTAATTTGGTGCCAGTAAGAAAGAAAAATGGAGATATTAGGCTCTGTGTGGACTTCAAGGACTTGAATAAAGCTTCATTAAAGGATCATTATCCTCTACCATCCATGGAGCAGATCTTACAAACAGTAGTTAGATCAGAAAGATTTTCCCTGCTTGATGGTTTTTCAGGATACAATCAAATTTGGCTGGCAGGGGAAGACCAACACAAAACAACGTTCACAACCAAATGGGGAACCTTTGCATATGCCAAGATGCCCTTTGGTCTCTCAAATGCTGGTGCCACTTTTCAGCGGGCTACGGATATAGCATTTAAGGGGCTCATAAATAAAATCATTCTAATTTATTTAGATGATCTTACTATATTTACAAAAAATGCCAAGGATCACTTTGAGCATTTAGAGGCTATCTTTCAGAGGTGCCAAGAGTTTGAGATTTTTTAAATCCTAAGAAGTGCATTTTTGGTGTACCTCAAGGGAAACTTTTAGGGCATATTGTTTCAAAAGATTGAATCTCTATTGACCTAGAGAGAGTCAAGGCCATACTGGACTTATCCTTACCAGTCAATAAAAAGGTAGTTCAATCTTTCTTGGGAAAGATTAATTTTGTCAGTAGATTCATATCTAATTTTGCAGGGCTAGTCAGGCCTATTACTTTGATGTTGAAGGACTTAGCTTTTAAGTGGATAACTGAAGGGAGGTAGGCTTTTGAAGAAATTAAGAAGGCTATCTCCACTGCCCCAGTACTGCAAAATCTTGATTTCTCTAAACACTTCATAATGTATGTGTATGGAGGTGAGCACAGTATTGTAGCTGTCCTAACTCATAAAGATGACAAAGAAGAAGGAGAACATCCAATCACATTCTTCTCCAGGACATTGAGAGAGTACAAATCTAGGTATAATTTTGTTGAAAAGAAAGCTTATGCCATAGTTAAAGCACTTAAGAAATTCAGACACTTGGTAATAGGAAACAAAATCCTGATATTAGTAGCTCATTCAAGTGTTACAGAATACATTATGGAGGGAGAAATTACAGAAAAAAGAGCTAACTAGATAACGAAGATCTTTGAATATGATGTAGAAGTAAGGCCTACTAAATTGGTTAGAGGAAGAGGACTCTACCAATATATTGTTCAAGACACAAAAGCATCATGAGAGGAACCTCCTACAACAATATAATGAAAAATGCACGAAATAACAGAAATAGCAAAACACAGAAGGAATTTATTGATCACAGGCCACTTCGAGGGGGCAACCTCCTTTGAGCAAGCTCAATACAATAAACTTGTGGATGCCTTCATTGGCCTCAACACGTACTTATATACTAAGTCTAATCTAACAACTATTACTGCCCATGAATGTGGGATAATACAATATACTCATGGGATGACTTACAAAGCATATGCGTCCAACAACAATATACTAACAAAGTAAAGAGAAGGGTTAAACATGGGTTCCTAACATCCCCTCCCTCTTAGAAAATCTTTGTACTTAAAGCTTAAGATGTGGAAATTGTTGCTAAATCTAAAGGAGTGGTTCCCATGTAGCATCCTCTGGTTGCATTCCATGCCACTGAATTAATACCTCTGTGATGGATCGAGAGCAAAGCTAATGAGTGCACTTGTCGAGGATGGCCTCCGGCTCCAAAATGATGGATCCTTCATTATCCAGTTCTAGTAAAATAGTTTGTGCTATGATGTTGGTGCCAAGAACTTTCTTTAGACGAGACGTGAAATACTAGATGAACGCCGGAAGGAGGAAGCTCCAATTTATAAGCAACTGACCCAATCTTCTGAAGAACCTTATATGGCCCATAAAACTTTGGAGCTAGCTTATGATGCCCTTTGAGTTTTAGGGAGGATTTCTTGTATGGCTGTAGATGAAGAAAAACCATATCACTTGCTTGAAAAGTGCACTCAGAATGGTGTTGATCGGCTTGTTGTTTCATTTGATTTCTTGCCATGTGAAGATTGTCCTACAAAATGCGAAGAATCTGATCTCGAGTTTGAAGAACCGTGTTAACTACTTGAAGTGGTGAATTGTTGGGAGTGTATGGAAGGAGCACTGGTGGTGCCTGACCATAGACTGCTTCATATGGAGTCATTTTAGATGCAATGTGGTAGGAGGTATTGTACCACCATTCGGCGAGAGGGAGCCAATTTGCCCACTGATGTTGTTCTTTTGAGGTGAAGCAACAAAGATAAGTTTCCAAAATTTGTTGATAACTTCAGTCTGACCATCTGTTTGTGGGTGATACCCTAAACTCATCTTTAGTTTGGTGCCAGTGTGATGAAATAGTTCTGTCCAAAAATGATTGGTGAAAGTTGCATCATGATCTGAGACAATGGAAGAAGGGATTCCATGAAGACAGAAGATCTGGTCCATGAAAATCTATGCGATTGACGAGGTGGTATAGGGATGGCTGAGGGAACAAAAATGACTATATTTGGAGAGGTGATCAACCACAACTAAGATCACTGTCTTCCCTCTAGATTTAGGGAGCCCTTCAATGAAATCCATAGAAATATCTGTCCAAATCCATGTAGGGATGGGCAAGGGTTCGAACAATCCAGGAAAGAGTGTCATTTCATCCTTGTTGCACTGGCAAGTATCACATTCAGCCACCATCTGTTGAATTGCCCTTTTCATTCGCGTCCAAAATAAGTTACGCCGTGCCCGCTCATAAATTTTGAGGAACCCAGAGTGCCCTGCCGATGGAGAAGCATGGAGTTCATAGAAGATAGCCTATTGAAGATCTATGCTCAGGGGAAGCACTAAATGACCCTTGTATCTTAGAGAAGCACCATCCCAAGAGTAATGCAGTACAACAGAAGGGTTATTGGCCAACTGTTGGATGATTTGAGATAATGAAGAGTCATTGACATAGCCTTACTAGACAGATTCCAACGAATTTGGAACAGGCATAGAAATAGCTGAAAGAGAAGCTTGGTCATCAAATGTGCGAGAAAGAGCATCTACCACAATATTGTCCTTACCCTTCTTGTAAGTGATCTCATAGTCATAATCCATGAGTTTGCTAACCCATTTCTGTTGTGCAGGGGAGGAGACCCATTGTTCCAAGAAATATTTCAGACTCTGGTGATTAGTCTTGATGTAGAAATGATTCCCTAATAGGTATGGCTATTGCTTCTATACTGCATGCAAAATAGCCATCATTTCCTTCTCATATGTAGAGAGTACTAAATTCTTACCTAAAAGGGCTTTGTTGGTGAATGCAATGGGATGTTCATCTTGAAGGAGTACAACACCAAGTCCATTGCCGCAAGCATCACCCTCAATAGTGAAGGTCTTGGAAAAATTTGGCATAGCTAGAACAGGTGTAGTACACAGCTTGTTTCAATTTTTCAAATGCACACTCAGCAACATGTGTCCATGTAAAAGCATCCTTTTTCAACAGAGTTGTTAATGGAGTTGCAATCTTCCTGTAATCCTTGATAAACTTGCGGTAGTAGCCAGTCAGTCCCAAAAAACCATAGAGGCTCTTGAGTGTCTAAAGATGCAACCAAGTTTTCATGGCATCTATTTTGGCAAGATCCATGCAAACCCCTTGGGCTGAAACAATATGCCTGAGATACTCTACTTCCTCCTTCCCAAAAACACATTTAGATTGTTTTACACAGAGATGATGATCAAAGAGAAGTTGCAGTACAAGATCTAGATTCTAGAGATGCTCAGCCCATGTTTTACTATAGATGAGGATATCATCAAAGAAGATCAGAATGAATTTCCGCAAGTAGGGCCAAAATATTTTATTCATCAATGCTTGGAATGTGGAAGGAGCATTAGTGAGGCCAAAGGGCATGACCAAAAACTCATAGTGGCCATCATGCATGCAGAAAGCCATTTTAGGGATATCATCCTCATGAACCCAAATTTGGTGATACCCAGAACGAAGATCCAACTTGGAGAAAAAATGAGCACCATGAAGCTCATCAACAACAGGAATCAGAAACTTATCCTTGATTGTGATATGATTAAGTGCTCGGAAGTCAATGCAGAGAAGCCATGACCCATATTTTTTCCAGACAAGAAGAACTAGTGAAGAAAAGGAACTGGTACTAGGGCGAATAATACCTTGCTTCAGTAAGTCCTAAGTGAGCATCTCAATCTCTGTCTTTTGGTGAAATGGGTAGCGATAGGGCCTGATGTTGGCAGGAATGCTTCTAGGCAGGAGCTGAATATGATGGTCCTCTGATTGTGAAGGTGGCAATCCCACTAGTTCAACAAAGACACATGCATATCTATCCAAAATTTGTTGTAGATCCGAAGGAGTAGTGGAGACTGCTGATGGTTGCATCTGAATGGAATGGAGCTGAACGATGACACCATGTGAATTCTTCTTAAGGAGCTTTTCCATGCGATGTGAACTGATGATGCTGAGAGAGCCTGGTTGTAAGCCCTTCAATGTGTGTTTTTGCCCATTGTCTAAAAAATGCATCCAAAGTTTAGCAAAATCCCATAAGATGGGTCCAAGTGTGCATAAACATTGAGCGCCCAAAACCAACACATCTGCCTAAGGGCAAGGCAAACATGTTGGAGCGTAGGTTATAATCTCCAATAGAGATATGCACATTGCGACACTTCCCTTTGCAAGGTAAGGTGCCCCCATTAGCAATCATGACTTCAAAGCTGGAGCAAGGATGGACAAAATAATCAGCCTGTTTGGCGATCCGAGGGTCAATGAAGTTATGAGTGCTATCAAAATCAATGAGTATTGTAAGAGGGAGCTTCTTGAAGTAACCCTTGATCCGCATGCTTTGTGGGGTGGTGACTCCTGCTAAAGCATGCAGAGATATCTCTGGGTGGTCGTCCTGAGAAGGAGGGTCAACAGGCGGCTGTTGAATGTCAACCTGATCATCTACTGTATCCTGAGCATCTTCATAAACTTTAGTTGCAGGCGGAGAATCCACATCCAAGAGATAGAGCTTTTACTCAACACATTTATGTCCCTGAGTGAATTTCTAATCACAATTATAACAAATCCCTTTTTCTTTATGTGCCCGCATCTCTGCTTCAAACAAATGCTTGATATGAGTTGTTCTAGGAGCTAGCGTGATTGGAGCTCTTTGGGAAACCATATTTTTGAATGGATCAAAAGTGGATTTGGAGCACTGTTGAGTGAAGGAAACATAGGATGAAACTGTGTTAAAACTCGAAGAACCTGACCAAGACTATTGGGTTATGTTGGGTGAATATTTTGTCGTTAACTCGCCAACGGCAAAATGGGTATATCAGCCACAGTTATGATGAGACAAAGTCTCTCCTCTCAGCAAGGGGAGGTTCCCTCTAATTACTTGACTTTTGCAAACCAAACAACTTATGAAATTTATGTACACTAAAAACTATGTTTGTGGTGGTTCCATATCATGTCATTCTCTTTTTTCAGAATAGATGTTTATATTTCAAACTCTTGATATAAGACTTATAAATTATCACAAAATCATAGAAACACAAAGTTTTTTGTTACCTCACTTACTACTTGTAAACAGAACTATTTGAAGTAGAATGCAGCCCAAAGTCTTCACTCCTCTTCAAGATGATAAAAGTAAATCGAATATAACAACTTGCAGCACAAAGTCTCCAAACTATTGTATTCTCACAAACATGAACATATAACCCACAACTGATTTGATAACGCAAAGTTTATCAGAATCAAATTAAGAGTGCTCTTCAATCACTTGAAACAAACTCCACACTTCAATTATTATCAAATAAGACTATGATAGCAAGACGTAAGAACAAAACTATCACAACACAAATAATCCCAAGACAAAGATTGGAATTGAACTTGCTTTCTTGTATTGATAAATATTTGAATATTGATTTTCACAAAAAGCACAAAGTCTTGATTTGCTTCTCAATTCGCCAGAGTTTTCTTGCAATAGACAAAAGATAATATTTACAAAAGAGGCCCCCTTTATTTATAGGGAAAGACCTTGAGAAAATTTAGGAAATCTACAACTACTTTGACTTATTCAACAAGAGAGTCCTATTTGACTTATGACTTCTCTTGTTTCACATGTAATTACATTTTGGAAAATTACATGTGTAGATGTCCAAAACAAAATTCAATTTACATAACATCTAAGAAAAACAAGCTAACGCACTAGCTTCCTCATCTTTTTTCCTCAGGAAGTTCTGGTACATAGTTTGGACGACTGACATCTTGCATGCATCTGGCTTCGCTGTGTTTTCAGAGATGGTGCGAGCTCGGAGAATTGAATCTTTCACCGCCTTTACTACCTTTTCATGCTTGTCTAAATTATTCTTCAGATTCTCCAGAGTTGAATGTTGATCATACAGGTTATCCATTGAGAGCACTGAGGGAGCTTCCTCTTCAAATTTCTTTTGTACCATTTATTCGAAGGAACTTATCATTTCCTGTGCTGTGAGGAAACTATGATCTTCCCTTGTCAAGGTGCAAGGAAGTTCTTCTAGCCGGTGTAGGAGTGTGACATCACTATCTTCACTGGCTTCTCGAGCTTGGCATAGATCTTCAAGTAGACTCTTTATTATGAAAATACGATGAGCTAGAGTCTCCTTGGTCCTGAGATATGATTCCCTTTTGGTGATGACCCCAATGGTGATTAGGTTCTTTATCTTGATCTTCTTCATGTCTATCCACTCTTCTAGGCTTTCTTCCTGATCTTGCAGCTCTTATGAAAGTAGATCTACCAAATTGTCTAGCTTAGCTTTAGCTTTGTCCATTTTCTCTTTCTTTTCCACAGCGGTTTTTAGTAGAACTCATCCTTGAGCCAACAACCGCTCCACTACATCCCCCACTATCTTGCCTCTAGCTTGGGCTTTTTCAACCTTCTGTATCAAGGGATCTTCCACTGTCACTGCCATTGGTTCTACTATCTCTGATGACTTTACTATTTTCTGAAGGACAGCGGCCAGTTATTCTGCTTTTGCTTTGTATTGCTCCTTTTCCCTCTTGGCTTCATCATACTTTTCAAGTAGGGTACTAGCAGTGGTCTGGAAATCTGCTTTGACACCCTCATGAGTCACTTTACCTAGTTCAACCCTTGAGATCACATAATTACTCATGTCAAAAGTGTCAACTGTGGCATCTTCAGGAGGTTTGGCAATTTCGGCATATATGATTCCCTTTTCAGTGACCAGCCTAGAAACAGTCTTAGGCTTCTTCTTCTGGTTTTTTGCTTTCACGGGCAACAACTTTTCAATGTCAATCTCATCAGGTGAGATGGCTTGCTTCTTCCTCTTTGGAGTATAGGCAGATAGCCATGGAGGAAGTATAGATGTATCAATAGCTAGAGGGGGATCCACTACTTGCTTGGCTGTATCTATATTCGTGCCAGTGATAGTGACAATTGGACTTGTGTTGGTAAACACAACACCTGTTTCAACAACCTTTTGTGATGCATCCAGAAGGTTCTCTAAAATAGTTTGTTCCCCAATATCAAAAGAAGGGGAAGATAAGCTTGGAATGGAACCAGAAGAATAAAAAATAGTTCCAAAGCTAGCTTTCATGGATGGAGGAGTATTGTCTGAAGAAACAACAAAAATTGGAGAAAGAGGAACATTTGAAATTGTTGGCAAACCATCAGAAACTAGAACATGAGGAAGAGGTGTAAGAACTTGTGTCTTGGAAGGAAGATCTTTCACAGGAGTCTGAGGGGAACCATCAAGTCGCTCTACCTCTATATCTTCATCTTCATCTTGTTCAACTTCATCAGATACCTTTGTCTTAGACCTTTGAACATTTTGTTCTTCAGTTTCAACATCTTCAATTTCCATCTGATCATCATTAGTATCTTCAACATCTGACTTAGTGGCGTCAGAAGCCTCTGTGGTTTCCTTCTTCTTTCCTCTCTTAGATACAAATTGGATCTTTGGTTTGTGTACCTTGGAGGAAGAAGGGGTGTCACTCCTATTCTTAGTTCGGTTCTCTACATTCTTACCTGTTTGCTCATGTGTTTCTTCTTCAGACCCTGTAAGGAACTCTTTCAACTTAATTCCCTTACTTTCCAACCACAAGTTGGTGTTTGCCAGTATTGGTTGGAATCTTTTCCTGATAGATGTCTCCTCCTTGACTGACCATTTCACCTCTGGGAGAGGTGAAGCCTCAACATTTCTTGCCTCATATTTGTGATCTAGGACATCCCCATCATCCTCCATTCCATCTGGAATATCAGCGAGTCCTAGTTCCTCAATTTGACTTAGGTGAAGCCTGCAGAAATCCAGTTTTCTAATCTCATTTTGAGTCCTGAGATCTGCCCATATGTCTTCGACCATTGGCACATGAAAAGTGGACTTCCTCTTGATTTTATCTTAAACCCTTCTGAAGTCAAAATGATTTCTTTTCTTGTAGGTCTTCATGGTGACCAACTGCAACTCGGAGTCAATTATCTTTGCTTTGTTGGCAGATTGAACCTAGTATCTCCCAATTTCAATAGGAAACTTTATCCCTGACTTCTTCAGCTCCATCTGTTTGTTGTGCACCACAATCAGTTGTCTGCAAAGCTCCATAAGAACAATGCGATCACTGGGATACCGTGGTAGCATGTAAGGGTAGCCAGGATAGTATCCTACCCGAAGATATGTGAAGGTGGGAAATTGCAAGAACAAGCAACCAAAATAATTTACAACCTGCCAGGCTTCATCTGAAACTCTATTCTGAACCAGTTCACCATCCCACAAACACATGAAAACTAAGAAGAAAGCATCATTGATTCTTCTGAAATGATGAATTGACCCCTTCAGAGTGATTTGGGGGTAGTATTCATACACTAGGACCAATCTCCTGTCTCCTACTTGGGTTAAACCTGGAAAGTTCCTCATGCTTGCAGCAACATAGACAAGATAAGAGGTCATGTAAAATTTGAAGGTGGTGTTGACCCTTACTAGTTACTCATGCAAAGCATTGCTGATCTGTTCACCCCAAAATATCTTCTGGTTACCCCGTAGAATCACCTTGATGTAAGTGTACATCCAGTCCTGGAATTTGGAAGCAGAAGGGAGTCCTCTAATGCGACTCAAAAGAGTAATCAAATCACACACTTCCTCCACAAAATCACTCCTGTGAAGGTCTTTTGGTCATCTGGTCAAAGTTGCCCTAGGAATCTTTAACCATTTGCTGTTTATATGCCTCCTAGTAGATTCCACGTCATTATCATAGTCTTGTTGACCCTAAGCAAAATCAATCCGCCCAACGTTTTCAATTGGTGGACACATGAAGATTTTGTCCATGAATTCTGCATCTAATCTCATGATTACATTTCCCTGTGAGTCCATCACAGCTCTAGTATCCCTGTTGTAATGATTGGCCACTTGTAGAACAAACTCAGGATTGTGTGCACTGACTAGAAATGACGCAACCAAATGAATATTGCTGTCAACGATTTTTTGCATAGGCTTGAAGGGATTTGCTTGTTTAGTTCTATCTATGAACTCGGCCAAGTCCACATGCCCAATTTTCGTGTCTTTGATTTCATCAACGTTTGATTGCACTTCCATTACCGGGAAGACACCCTGATATTTGTACTTCATGGCTCTGGACTTTGACAGAGATGATTCTGACATGAGCTCTAGAGAGAACTGTGAATTTGAACACCACGAACGCTAATTGAGAACTGCAAAAAGGCCATGATCTCGCAGTTAGGGGAAAAATTGGATAAACTGGGTCAACTGTGTTTTGATGATCATGGACAGGAAAGCATGCGTTTGAAGGGCTTGAGTGCACAAATCAAGGCGAAGGCGAAAGCGGGCTTCTAGTTTTGAAAAGTGAATTTTCTAGTGTTGGGAAAAATCAGGAAAATGTGCTTGAGCGGATGATTTGGCTGCCATTGCAGGTTGGGAGAGACTTCAAGTGTAAAGGTGGTTGAAAACGCCACTTTTGCATGTATTTTGGAAGTTTTGATTTGACATGCACGAGCGGTTAAAATGACTGCTATCGCATGTAACTTAGTGAAAACCTCAAGTGTTCGGGTGGGTGTATTGGCCGCTCTTGCAGGGGAATGAACATGCGAGTTTTAATGTAAGGGCGGGTAAAAATGCCACGCGAGCATGTGGGAGTTTATTAATTAACATGTTCGAGCGGTTAAAATGACCGCTCCTACATGTTATGAGGAGTTTAACTTCAAATTCTAGGGTGGGTGTATCGCCCGCTTTCGCATGCAGAACCAAATCCGATGTTTGAAGTGTTCGGGTAGTGACAAACGCCGACATTGCATAGGGTAGAACTATTTAGATTTAAGTGTAAGGGTTTCAAGCGGCAATCTTCGCCGTCTTTGCACATTTTGAAGGCAAGGTTGGTAGTCGGGAAACTTCATCGACGTCGTACCATGGTTTATGGCAAGGGTTGTGGGCCTAAGCGGTAGATCCTAGGACACCTCCGGCGTATGGGTGAAAACAAGTCCGACACAGCTCTCAAACAAACCTTACTCAACAAGAAAACGCAGTCACGAAAATAACAAAAACAACGAAAACCTAATAAAAATCTTAAACCAAATATACAAACAAACAATGAGTAAGGGGGAATGGAAACAAAAAGAACCTTACCCATCAAATCGACCGAAAACCCTAAGTGCCGATCTACAACACGAAATCCGCTAACACGTGATCAGGTGGTCGAAGATGGTATGAATGAATTGGCTAAACAGTTTTTTTTTTTGTTTTGAAATAACAAAATGAGAAGAGACCACGGGTTTTATAACACCTTAAAGGTTGAAAACAAAACTTAATTGCCTAGCACGAGTGGCCATTAATGGCACTCGACGCCCAAAATCCCAGAGATCTCGCTCGAGTGGTGGTTTCAGTCGCCGATGCACAAACATTAACAAACATGAGACGGCGGCAAACATTACCGCTATTATAAGGAAAATAAAGAAAAACACGTAATGGCGGCGAAATCCGACGCCTTTACATGTTTAATATAAAGACATATGCACAAGCGGTAATTAACACCGCTTTTACACATGGAATAAAAACAAGCAAAGAGATATGTAGGAGCGGCATTTTTAGCCGCTCTTGCATATCATGACTCAAAAACTTCCTTCCAAAAATGACCTAAATCAACATTTTTGCCGATTTACGACTTGAACGATCTTCGCTCATATCGAGAAAATGATTCAAAGAGATGTCATAAACCAGCCTAGGATGTCAAACAACTTCGTATGAGATCAAGAGGATCTTGTCTCGATCCACGAGGTTAGAGTGTAGATTCACGAAACGGACAAGTTTCGTGGGGGGTTGTCTACAAAACGAGCGTAGCTGGTTTTGAGAACAACAGCTGGCTCTAACTAGGGAAATTCCTTCAATCAAACTTTGAAATGATTGAAGGAAGTAGAATCCAGTCTCTAAGTGCCTTCATCCATGCCATTGGGCTATAGAGTCAAGCTAAAAAGAAAAAGACACAAAGGACTAAACGAAAATGCAAAAATAAAACACAAAACTATACAAAGGTACAATTTAACTTATCTGATACTTCAGAGATTGAAGTGCTTCAGATGTTGTCCACTGTGAGGCAACGAGAATGGTGTTCCATCCTGATACTCCAGCAAGAAACTGTTTTCACCACAGAATTGATGAATGGTGAATGGACCTCTCCACAAGGAATCAAATTTTCCGTGCATTCCTTTTGGTTCTCTCCTCTTGTCCCACAACAAGACTTGATCTCCAACCTAAAACTCTTGAGCCTTTGTCTTCTTGTCGAAGAGTTTCTTTACTTGATTTTGGTGCTTAGCAATATGGTCCACCACCATAGTGCGCTGTTCCTCAAGTTCAGTCAAATACATGATCCTTTTATCAATAGAACTATCAAAAGTTCTATCTTCCAATGCCTTTACCAACTTCAATGCTGGCGATTCCAAGGTAATTGGTATCTCTGCATTCAGACCATATAGAAGCTGAAATGGCGACATGCCTATCACCCTTTTGGGTGTAATTCTATCAGCCCATAAAGCATCAAATAATGCCTTATGCCAAGTTCTCTGATTCTCATCGACCAGTTTCCTGATGATAGTGACCAGATTCTTATTGCTTGATTCTACTTGACCATTCCCTTGCGGATAATAGTCTGAAGAATGGGAAAGAATGATCCCATGCTTGTAGCAAAATTCAGTGATCTCATGAGAAGAAAAACAAGTAGCATTGTCTGCTACAATCTTGTTTGGAACTCCAAACCTGGAAATAATGTTCTCCTTAAGAAAACTGCATACCACCTCTGAAGTAGCATGCTTGACTGGAATAGCTTCCACCCATTTGGTAAAATAGTCTGTTGCAGTGAGAACATAGTTATGTTTGGCACTTGATGATGGATTCACTATGCCAATGAAGTCAATACCCCATTGCTGAAGAGGCTCCTCAATCACCACTGGTTTTAGAGGTAATGCTAATAATTTTGGTTTCCCAACAAACTGTTGGCATAACTCACACCTGCGTACCTAATTGTACGCATCTTGGAATAGTGTGGGCCAATAGTAACGAGCTCGCAGAATCTGGTGAGCCGTTACAGGTGTTGAAAAATGTCCTCCACAAGCCAAATTGTGGAAAGACTCCAAAAGTCTACTTTGTTGCGCTTTATCCATGCAACAGAGAAATACACCATCAAGACTTCTCTTGTACAAGCCATTGTCCCAAAGGATGTAGTTTGCAGCTTTTAACTTGACAGTTCTCTTTTCCTTATAACACAAGTGAGAAGGACACTCACCATAGGTAAGGAAATGAGTGATATTGGAATACCACTCGTCAATTGTAGTAACAAAAAGGACAGTTGGCATGTCCACCACTTCTTCTTCGTCCCCTATCTCTTTTGGAACGTTATCTGTGATCAATTGACACAAACCTTTACCATGCACAAGCTTGGTTGGCTTAATATCCAGATCAAATTCTTGGATCTTAACGATCCAATTACCTCTCTTTGTTCCAAACTCCTGTTGAGTTAGGATAGATTTGACTGTTGTATCAGGCACCATGACAACAGTGTGTGAGTTTAGAATATAGAACCTGAAATGCTTCACTGCTTTGACCATGGCGTAGGCATGCTTCTCCATATTCGAATACTTCAATTCATGAGCTTTGAGAGGACAACTCATAAATGATATGGGGGATTCAACACCTTCTTCATTTTGCTGAACCAGAATAGCTGAAAGTGTGTGTTCTGAAGCGTAGTTATAGACTATGAAATCTTTAGTGTAGTCGGGACAAACAAGAACTGGAGCATGAGCAATAGCTCTCTTGATATCCTCGAATGCTTCCTTACCTTCCGTAGTCCAACGGAAAGTGGCTATTAACAATGTGACGGGTTTTTTCTGCAAACTCAAGAATGAACCTTCGCAGAAAATTCACCTTTCCAAAGAAAGAGTGAACAACAGTCTTACTTGCAGGCAGAGTAAGACTTTGAATAGATTTAACTCTCTCTGAGTCAATCTTAGTACCTTCCCTAGATACAATGTGTCTGAGAAGCTTGCCTTCCGTCACCCCAAAAACTGACTTCTTGGGATTGAGGGAAATACCATTTTGCCGACAGCGCTCCAACACTTGTCGTAAATGATGTGCATGATCATGATGGTTTTTGGAGAAAATAGTCAAGTCATCGAGATATACCATGATGAACTTACCCATCTCATCTCTAAAAGCAAGATCCGTCGCTCTCTGAAATGTTGCACCAGCATTGATCAGACCAAAAGGCATTCTGCGATATGCAAATGTGCCCCATGGTGTGGTGAAGGCAGTTTTGAACTGATCAGCTTCATTGACCTCCACTTGGTTATACCCCAAAAAACCATCTAACATAGACAACATTTCTAAACCAGTCACTGTTTGTAGCACTTGGTCCATGATGGGCAAAGGGTAGTTATCTTTCAAGGAAGATCGGTTGAGATTCCTGAAATCAACACAGATACGGATTTCTCTGTTCTTCTTCCTTACAGGTACTATGTTTGCGATCCATATGGAATGATGAATGGGAAAAATTATCCTTGCATTTAGCATCTTTTGAATTTCAGAAAGAATCATACCTGATATCTTTGGATTGTATTGCCTCTGCTTCTGTTTGTGAGGCAACGATCCAGCTTTGAGGGGAATTTCGTGTTGAACCTCCTTAGGCCTGAAAGACTTCAGGTCGTCATAGGAGTAAGCCAAAACATCAATGTAATGGTGAAGGAGGGTAATGAATTTGAATCTTTCATCAGCAGTGCAACATTTTCCAATGTTGACCATCTTAGGATCTGCTTCCGAACCCAAATTGACCTGCTCAAATTCCATAGAAGAACTGGAATCTTGTTGTTGTTGCCACTGCTTGATATACCTGTCATGTTTATCAAAGAGTTTCTCAAGAGAAACCAAACCTTTTGGGATTTTGTTTCCTTTCAATTGTAGAAATTCTTTGCTGGTTTGTGAATCTATCTCTGAAACATATTCACGTAGTGGTGATTCACTTCCTTCAAAGTAAAGCTCATCAAAACTATCCATCTTTTCTAGGAAAGAAATGATTTGGTTATCACCATTGAACACCTGCCAATGGTCAGCGTTATCAGGTACACTTGGTCGAAAGACCAGCTCAATAGTGTACTTGCTTCCTTTGAAATCCTTGTGAGGCACCATGAGAGTAGCGGAAAAAACCAATGAATCTGCACTATCATTGAACTCTCTTGGCACTGCTGAAATGTTGAAAGCATCAAAACCTTCAATGCAATCCCATACGCGATTGCGATAGTGTCTTAGTCTTTCATTTTTAGTTTGGTACAAATTCCTTACTTGACAAACCACCAACTCGGCATCCCCTTGAGCATGAAGGATTTTAACACCTCTGGCACGCGCAGCTTCCAATCCGAGCAACAAGGACTCGTATTCGGCGGTGTTATTGGTATTGTCAAATTGTAACTTGTATGAAAAAGGTAAAATATCACCTTGTGGCGATATCAAGACCACTCCAACTCCAGAACCAGTAGAAGAACAGCTACCATCAAATTCTAAAATCCAGACTTCATCAGAATTTGATTTCTTGGGCTTTCTTTGGTCAGGAGACTTCTCTTCGTCAGTGAGGGAAGAATCTAGTATTATTATATCCTCACCTGAACTTTCATCTGAAAACTCTTCTGAGTCTCCATTTGACATATCAGAACTATCACTCGATGTACTCTCATCTGATGAACTGGAACAATCTTCAGTAGACAGAAAATAGTTACCCATTCCCGAGGACTCAAACAAAATTTGAGCTTTGCGATTTGATGTTTGAGTAACAATGTATTTTGCCTCCTTCTCAGGAAGCAGCTTCTGCATGACACCTTTAACAGGTATCCTTGCTTTAGACAAATCCATGTTCAACTCCCCACCTACATCCTTGCAGAAATTACGCCCAAGAAGAATGCCGTATGAAGCTGGAACATTAGCTACCAGGACTGTCATCTTGATTCTCTTATCCGGAAAAGCTGCAAATGCAAATTGGGCGTCTTTTATTTGACCCAAAAGTGGAACTTGCTTATTCTCCATAGAGAAACACCTCCCAAAAGTTTTGGTTAAGGTTAGGCCAAGGGCATCTGCTACCTTAGCAGGCATAACATTGTCGGAGGCTCTGGAATCTATTACGCAATTGCTCAATTTATGACCATTTACTAATAGGGAAACATAGAAAGGTTCAATTTTTCCAGAGGCTTCAGGGGGAGTAGTAACAAGATTGTTTTGGGTAGGTTTACTTTTGGAGGAGTCATGAGTAGCTTTGGGAAACTCTTGTCCTGCAGGGACGGCCTTATTTTTGACATATTTAGCTAATCTATCAAATTGTTCAGGATTAGCCTGTAAATATTCTACTTCAGACATTTGTATCTTAGTTCTCCTAGCATGATCTATTATATCAAATTTCTGAAAAGAATTAGATACGGAGGAAGAAAAACCATCATTTTGATTTTTGGTAGAGATAGCACTAGTTTGAGGAGTAGAAGTGGAAGGTACAAATTCATTAGAAGCACTTACTTGTTTATTGACCACTGGGTCTTTTGATTGGAAAGGTAGCGGAGTCCCCCGTTTAGCGATTGAAATCACTGGTTGAGATTCTTCTCTCGCCTTCCCTTTATCATCTTGAAGAGCTGACTGATTTTGAGACCTACTGAAAACAACATATGCTCCTTCACACACTTCTCCTTTTTCAGCTTCATCCTGATAGTTCAGAAAACTGATGGTAGAGTCGCCAGCTAACTCTTCTTCTCCTTCTGTGAAGAGATTAGCACCATTTTCATAATCCAACTCAGGTTGGAAAGAAAGTTCATTTTCAACTTCATAGTAGCCAACAGTTGAGTTGATCGGCGCTGCTTCAATGGCAAGCTTCCCCTATGTAGACGGAAGACGGTTGTGTTGTCCTTGATTCCTAGCAACATTGCCTTGATATGAATTATTTGGAAATGTCCTCCTTGGTATATCTCGGTAAGGAGGCGTAGACATACCTTGGGACATTTGTCTCTTTAGAGCTAGCAATTCATTGGCTAGCTTTTGCACCATGGGATCAGTGGTGCTTGTAGAAGCATTCTTAGTAGAAGAGGAGCTTTTATTTCTATTAGTATCCCTTCTTGTCTTACCCGCAAGGATAAGATCATCTTCTACTTTAGTTGCCAGAATCTGAGCTGCAGCAAGATCGATAGGAGCAGCTCGCCTCAATAGAAAACTCACCTCTGGAAGTTGTGTATTGATAAAGAAACATTTAAGGTTCTCCGCTGTTGGCTCAGCGGTGGTGGGAATCCTGTTTCTCAATTTGTTGAACTTAGCGATGAAATCTTGCATTGGTTCATGAGGTTCCTTTTTCATCTGTGTTAGCTGTGCCAACAATGCATGAGCATCTTCCGCAAGTTTAGACCTAGCTTCGAACTTGGTTTTGAGAGTAGCCCAGCTTGTTATGGTTTGAGCTTGAAGGTGGTAAATCCAGTCTGCAGCAGCGCCTTGTAGTGTTTCTACAAAGAGTCGTACAACAACATCTTCGTGCTCGACACCAATCACACCACAGGCTATATAGAAAGCCGCAATGTGCTCATCAGGATGAACTTTCCCATCACCATAGAATTTGGGGAAATTCTTTCTTGAACTACGAGGTAGTTCATGCAATGGTGGGGTCAAATTCAGAGGACCAAAGGTATTACCCCAAGGGCCTTGGGTTGCCATGACGCGCTGATTGAAAGGTGGTATAACAAACCTTGGTGGTGTATGAACAGCCAAAACTCTGTTAGCACTAGAAACTTCACCTGGTATTGGAGACCTGGTGTTTGTAGGGGGAAAACTCCTGGTGTGCTGAAGACGAGGTCATGGAGTTAAGAATCCAAAATTATTCTGCTGCATCAATTCAAATGCAGGATCAATAATACCATGAGCCCTCTTACTTCTGGTGTACCAGGAATCTGCTAGAATGTATTATGCTAAACACAATTTTGCAAGAAAATGGAAAAGAACTAAAAATGCTTCAACTCGGAGCGTGAGGCTTCAAGTTACGCGTTCCTTCCCCAGTAGAGTCGCCAAAAAACTGTTGGGTGAATATTTTGTCGTTAACTCGCCAACGGCAAAATGGGTATATCAGCCACAGCTATGATGAGACAAAGTCTCTCCTCTCAGCAAGGGGAGGTTCCCTCTAATTACTTGACTTTTGCAAACCAAACAACTTATGAAATTTATATACACTAAAAACTATGTTTGTGGTGGTTCCATCTCATCTCATTCTCTTTTTTCAGAATAGATGTTTATATTTCAAACTCTTGATATAAGACTTATAAATTATCACAAAATCACAGAAACACAAAGTTTTCCGTTACCTCACTTACTACTTGTAAATGGAACTATTTGAAGTAGAATGCAGCCCAAAGTCTTCACTCCTCTTCAAGATGATAAAAGTAAATCGAATATAACAACTTGCAGCACAAAGTCTCCAAACTATTGTATTCTCACAAACATGAACATATAACCCACAACTGATTTGATAACGCAAAGTTTATCAGAATCAAATTAAGAGTGCTCTTCAATCACTTGAAACAAACTCCACACTTCAATTATTATCAAATAAGATTATGATAGCAAGACGTAAGAACAAAACTATCACAACACAAATAATCCCAAGACAAAGATTGGAATTGAACTTGCTTTCTTGTATTGATAAATATTTGAATATTGATTTTCACAAAAAGCACAAAGTCTTGATTTGCTTCTCAATTCGCCAGAGTTTTCTTGCAATAGACAAAAGATAATATTTACAAAAGAGGCCCCCTTTATTTATAGGGAAAGACCTTGAGAAAATTTAGGAAATCTACAACTACTTTGACTTATTCAACAAGAGAGTCCTATTTGACTTATGACTTCTCTTGTTTCACATGTAATTACATTTTGGAAAATTACATGTGTAGATGTCCAAAACAAAATTCAATTTACATAACATCTAAGAAAAACAAGCTAACGCACTAGCTTCCTCCATCTTTTTTCCTCAGGAAGTTCTAGTACATAGTTTGGACGACTGACATCTCGCATGCATCTGGCTTCACTGTGTTTTCAAAGATGGTGCGAGCTCGGAGAATTGAATCTTTCACCGCCTTTACTGCCTTTTCATGCTTGTCTAAATTATCCTTCAGATTCTCCAGAGTTGAATGTTGATCATACAGGTTATCCATTGAGAGCACTGAGGGAGCTTCCTCTTCAAATTTCTTTTGTACCATTTATTCGAAGGAACTTATCATTTCCTGTGCTGTGAGGAAACTATGATCTTCCCTTGTCAAGGTGCAAGGAAGTTCTTCTATCCGGTGTAGGAGCGTGACATCACTATCTTCACTGGCTTCTCGAGCTTGGCACAGATCTTCAAGTAGACTCTTTATTATGAAAATACGATGAGCTAGAATCTCCTTGGTCTTGAGATATGATTCCCTGTTGGTGATGACCCCAATGGTGATCAGGTTCTTTATCTTGATCTTCTTCATGTCTATCCACTCTTCTAGGCTTTCTTCCTGATCTTGCAGCTCTTGTGAAAGTAGATCTACCAAATTGTCCAGCTCAGCTTTAGCTTTGTCCATTTTCTCTTTCTTTTCCACAGCAGTTTTTAGTAGAACTCATCCTTGAGCCAACAACCGCTCCACTACATCCCCCACTATCTTGCCTCTAGCTTGGGCTTTTTCAACCTTCTGTATCAAGTGATCTTCCACTGTCACTGCCATTGGTTCTACTATCTCTGATGACTTTACTATTTTTTGAAGGACAGCGGCTAGTTGTTCTGCTTTTGCTTTGTATTGCTCCTTTTCCCTCTTGGCTTCATCATACTTTTCAAGTAGGGTACTGGCAGTGGTCTGGAAATCTGCTTTGACACCCTCATGAGTCACTTTACCCAATTCAACCCTCGAGATGACATAATTACTCATGTCAAAAGTGTCAACCGTGGCATCTTCAGGAGGTTTGGCAATTTCAGCATATCTGATTCCCTTTTCAGTGACCAGCCTAGAAACAGTCTTAGGCTTCTTCTTCTGGTTCTTTTCTTTCATGGGCAACAGCTTTTCAATGTCAATCTCATCAGGTGAGATGGCTTGCTTCTTCCTCTTTGGAGTATAGGCAGATAGCCATGGAGGAAGTATAGATGTATCAACAGCTGGAGGGGGATCCACTATTTGCTTGGCTGTATCTATATTCGTGCCAGTGATAGTGACAATTGGACTTGTGTTGGTAAACACAACACCTATTTCAACAACCTTTTGTGATGCATCCAGAAGGTTCTCTAAAATAGTTTGTTCCCCAATATCAAAAGAAGGGGAAGATAAGCTTGGAATGGAACTAGAAGAATCAAAAATAGTTCCAAAGCTAGCTTTCATGGATGGAGGAGTATTGTCTGAAGAAACAACAAAAATTGGAGAAAGAGGAACATTTGAAATTGCTGGCAAACCATCAGAAACTAGAACATGAGGAAGAGGTGTAAGAACTTGTGTCTTGGAAGGAAGATCTTTCACAGGAGTATGAGGGGAACCATCAATTTGCTCTACCTCTGTATCTTCATCTTCACCTTGTTCAACTTCATCAGATACCTTTGTCTTAGACCTTTGAACATTTTGTTCTTCAGTTTCAACATCTTCAATTTCCATCTGATCATCATTAGTATCTTCAACATCTGACTTAGTGGCGTCAGAAGCCTCTGTGGTTTCCTTCTTCTTTCCTCCCTTAGATACAAATTTGATCTTTGGTTTGTGTACCTTGGAGGAAGAAGGGGTGTCACTCCTATTCTTAGTTCGGTTCTCTACATTCTTACCTGTTTGCTCATGTGTTTCTTCTTCGGACCTTGTAAGGAACTCTTTCAACTTAATTCCCTTACTTTCCAACCACAAGTTGGTGTTTGCCAGTATTGGTTGGAATCTTTTCCTGATAGATGTCTCCTCCTTGACTGACCATTTCACCTCTGGGAGAGGTGAAGCCTCAACATTTCTTGCCTCATATTTGTGATCTAGGATATCCCCATCATCCTCCATTCCATCTGGAATATCCGCGAGTCCTAGTTCCTCAATTTGACTTAGGTGAAGCCTGCAGAAATCTAGTTTTCTAATCTCATTTTGAGTCTTGAGATCTGCCCAAATGTCTTCGACCATTGGCACATGAAAAGTGGACTTCCTCTTGATTTTATCTTAAACCCTTCTGAAGTCAAAATGATTTCTTTTCTTGTAGGTCTTCATGGTGACCAATTGCAACTTTAAGTCAATTATCTTTGCTTTGTTGGCAGATTGAACCAAGTATCTCCCAATTTCAATAGGAAACTTTATCCCTGACTTCTTCAGCTCCATCTGTTTGTTGTGTACCACAATCAGTTATCTGCAAAGCTCCATAAGAACAATGCAATCACTGGGATACCATGGCGACATGTAAGGATAGCCAGGATAGTATCCTACCCGAAGATATGTGAAGGTGGGAAATTGCAAGAACAAGCAACCAAAAGAATTTACAACCTGCCAGGCTTCATCTAAGACTCTGTTCTGAACTAGTTCACCATCCAACAAACACATGAAAACTGAGAAGAAAGCATCATTGATTCTTCTGAAATGATGAATTGACCCCTTCAGAGTGATTTGGGGGTAGTATTCATACACTGGGACCAATCTCCTGTCTCCTACTTGGGTTAAACCTAGAAAGTTCCTCATGCTTGCAGCAGTATAGACAAGATAAGAGGTCATGTAAAATTTGAAGGTGGTGGTTACCCTTACCAGTTGCTCATGCAAAGCATTGCTGATCTGTTCACCCCAGAATATCTTTTGGTTACCCCGTAGAATCACCTTGATGTAAGTGTACATCCAGTCCTGGAATTTGGAAGCAGAAGGGAGTCCTCTGATGCGACTCAAAAGAGTAATCAAATCACATACTTCCTCCACAAAATCACTCCTGTGAAGGTCTTTTGGCCATCTGGTCAAAGTTGCCCTAGGAATCTTTAACCATTTACTGTTTATATGCCTCCTAGCAGATTCCACGTCATTATCATAGTCTTGTTGACCCTGAGCAAAATCAATCCGCCCAACGTTTTCAATTGGTGGACACATGAAGATTTTGTCCATGAATTCTGCATCTAATCTCATGATTACATTTCCTTGTGAGTCCGTCATAGCTCTAGTATCCCTGTTGTAATGATTGGCCACTTGTAGAACAAACTCAAGATTGTGTGCACTGACTGGAAATGACGCAACCAAATGAGTACTGCTGTCAACAATTTTCTGCATAGGCTTGGAGGGATTTGCTTGTTTAGTTCTATCTATGAACTCGGCCAAGTCCACATGCCCAATTTTTGTGTCTTTGATTTCATTAATGTTTGACTGCACTGCCGTTACCGGGAAGACACCTTGATATTTGTACTTCATGGCTCTGGACTTTGACGGAGATGATTTTGACATGAACTCTGGAGAGAACTGTGAATTTGAACACCATGAACGCTGATTAAGAACTGTAAAAAGGCCATGATCTCGCAGTTAGGGGAAAAATTGGATAAACTGGGTCAACTGCGTTTTGACGATCATGGACAGGAAATCATGCGTTTGAAGGGCTTGAGTGCGCAAATCAAGGCGAAGGTGAAAGCGGGCTTCTAGTTTTGAAAAGTGAATTTTCCAGTGTTGGGAAAAATCAGGAAAATGTGCTTGAGCAGATGATTTGGCCGCCATTGCAGGTTGGGAGAAGGTGGTTGAAAATGTTGCTTTTGCATGTATTTTGGAAGTTTTGATTTGACATGCATGAGTGGTTAAAATGACCGCTATCGCATGTAACTTAGTGAAAACCTCAAGTGTTCGGGCGGGTGTATCGGCCGCTCTGGCAGGGGAATGAACTTGCGAGTTTTAATGTAAGGGCAGGTGAAAATGCCGCGCAAGCATGTGGGAATTTATTAATTAACATGTTCGAGCAGTTAAAATGACCCCTCCTACATGTTATGAGGAGTTTAACTTCAAATGCTAGGATGGGTGTATCGGTTGCTTCTGCATGTAGAACTGAGTCCAATGTTTGAAGTGTTCAGGCGGCGACAAATGCCGACACTGCATAGGGTAGAACTCTTCAGATTTAAGTGTAAGGGTTTCAAGCGGCAATCTTCGCCGTCTTTGCACATTTCAAAGGCAAGGTTGGTAGTCAGGAAACTTCACCGATGTCACACCATGGTTTATGGCAAGGGTTGTGGGCCTAAGCAGTAGATCCTAGGACACCTCCGGCGTATGGGTGAAAACAAGTCCGACACGGCTCTCAAACAAACCTTAATCAATAAGAAAATGCAGTCATGAAAATAACAAAAACAACGAAAACCTAACAAAAATCTTAAACTAAATATACAAACAAACAATGAGTAAGGGGGAATGGAAACAAAAAGAACCTTACGCGTAAAATCAACCGAAAACCCTAAGTGCTGATCTGCAACATGAAATCCGCTAGCACGCGATCAGGTGGTCGAAGATGGTATGAATGAATTGGCTAAACGATTTTTTTTTTGTTTTGAAATAACAAAATGAGAAGAGACCATGGGTTTTATAACACCTTAAAGGTTGAAAACAAAACTTAATTGCCTGGCATGAGTGGCCATTAATGGCACTCGACGCCCAAAATCCCAGAGATCTCGCTTGAGCGGCGGTTTCGGTCGCCGATGCACAAACATTAACAAACATGAGACAACGGCAAAAATTACCGCTATTACAAGGAAAATAAAGAAAAACACATAATGGCGGTGAAATCTGCCGCCTTTACATGTTTAATATAAAGACATATGCACAAGCGGTAATAAACGCCGCTTTTACACATGGAATAAAAACAAGCAAAGAGATATGTAGGAGCGGCATTTTTAGCTACTCTTGCATATCATGACTCAAAAACTTCCTTCCAAAAATGACCTAAATCGAGATTTTTGCTGATTTACGACTTGAAAGATCTTCGCTCATATCGAGAAAATGATTCAAAGAGATGTCATAAACCAGCCTAGGATGTCAAACAACCTCGTACGAGATCAAGAGGATCTTGTCTCGATCCACGAGCTTAGAGTGTAGATTCATGAAATAGACAAGTTTCGTGGGGGGTTGTCTACAAAACGAGCGTAGCTGGTTTTGAGAACAACAGGTTAATGATAGGATACGGTTCATGAAGACTGGTATTTTCCCTAGTATGCTTTCCCTTGATAAAATAAGATACTATAGACAATAGGGAAGTTATTTTGTGTAAATTGATCACATTATGTTTAGAAGAAATTTTGATGTAATCCTACTAAGGTGTGATAAAAAGGATGAAGCTCAAAAGATACTACATGAATTCCATCATGGATCCTCAGAAGGACACTTCTCAGCAAAAACTACTACCATCAAGATTACATAGGCTGGTTACTACTGGCCCACATTGTTTAGAGATTGTCATCAAATGGTTAAGAAGTGTCAGGCTTGTCAATTCTATGTTGGGAAGAGAAGGAATGTAGCTTTACCTCTGAGTCCCATAATTGTAGATGAACCCTTTGTTTAGTGGGCTTTAGATTTCATAGGAATGATCAATCTAGTCTCAAGTATGGGATACAAATGGATACTCACTACAACTGATTATTTCACAAGATGGAGCGAGGTAGTCCCACTTAAAGAAGCCACTGAGAAGGTAATTCTAGGTTTTCTGGAAGGAATAACTACAAGATTTGGCCCACCCCACACTATTGTATCTGATAATACTAAGGCATTTTTGGGTACCAAACTATCAGAGTTTGCTTTTAAAAATGATATATATTTGAAGACTTCATCCAACTATTATCCGTAAGGTAATGATTTAGTAAAATCTATGAATAAGAATTTGATTCGACTCATCAAAAGAATAGGAGCTAATCATCAGAAGGAATGGCATAAACATCTTAATTTAGCATTGTGGGCAAATAGGACTACACCGAAGCAAGCAACTAAGATGTCTCCTTATGAACTAGTTTATGGCAAGAATGCAGTTATGCCATTGAGTATAGAAATCCCTGCTTTACAGTTGATTAGGCAATTGGAGATAGAAGAAAATGGCCCAATGCATGTGAGGCTTACTGAATTACTAGAAGTACAGGAGAAAAGAAAGCCAACACATGAATCTTTGATGAACCGTCAACATACCATTAAGAGTTGGTTTGATCGAAAGACTTCCAAACCAAAATTTGAAGTCCGGTCTTTGGTTTTGAAATGAGATGAATGAGCTTCTAAGCTAGGGAGACACAACAAGTTTGATTCACTTTGGACTGACCCTTTTAAGATTCGCGCCTGCAAGCAACATAATGCATTTGAGTTGGAAAATATGGAAGGAGAACCGGAAGAGATTGTGGTCAATGGGATCTTCTTGAAGCATTTCACATAAATTCAATTTCTACCCCTGTATCATAGTTAATTAGGTTTCTTTCAAGTTTCGTTCCTTTCCTATTTTTCTTTTCCCGCTTTCTTTTAAATAAGTGTTCTGGGAACACGTGTCCGCAACACATTGACCTCTATACCTAGCAGTTGCACACTCCTTAAAGATGTTAGGCAATACTCGTACTTCAAGGAAGATAACCACTCATTTTGAAGGATTGCCGCCTTTAATGCTGAGTCAACATATAATCTTCTGTAGATTTGGAATAATGCACTAATTGTCACTTTGGCGCATCTATTAGTGCCCTTAATTGGAAATGATGGGTCATTTAATACATTATTAATGCCACTGCCGAATCAAGTAGTTATGTATCTCAACAGTTTGCAGTTTCCATTCTTGTTTCAATTCTCTTGATTTTCATCTTCTTGCGTCAAAGAAGTTTCAACAGTTGTTGGGAGTCCTAGTGGTGATTTGAGCCTAGTTGTAGTTTTCTAGAGCCCTTAAAGATAGATAGAAATGGAAGAGGGGCATTCACCAAAAGAGGGTCTGTTTGATTTGCTAGAGAAGTGGAAAAATAGTAAGGCCTACGCATCTACGAAGGTGCAACCAAGAATCAATTACCCAAGGACCAAATCCTTGGAGAAAGGGAGAAGTACTGACCCTTCACAGATAGATGATTATGCAGATGGCATCTTTGACACCCAGATGACCAAAAATCCATAGAATTTGAGAGAAGGGGTACATATAAGGTGTCTCTAACGAGTGGAGGAGGGAGAATCTAAAACTTTTGGCATGAGGATTTGGACCTCATAGTTGGCTCAGTTCTTGGTCCCTACTGTTCACCCATATCTCAAATTGATTCAGATGTGTGCAAATCTCTTCAACCCACAAACCTTGACAATTCATAGTGGAAGTTTCATGCTCCAGGTAAGCCCTAAAGCAATTCGGGACATGTTGGGCCTATATCACGACCAGAATGCTACTTTTACCACTATCCCCAAGTTGCAAAATATATGGAATGGTGTTCACAGTACAGTCAGGTTTCTAAATATTGAGATGAACTTAGATGAAGACAACACCCAAGTGCTTGCATTACCTACAACCCGAGGTCAATTCAATGCTGATATGCAAGATGCCCTCTCCATGATAGCTTTCATTTTCAGTCGAGATGAAGATGCAAATGTGTATGACTAGCAATTGGCGGCCATCTTCAAACTCAAACTGGTAGACAAGTCTACTGAGTACAGATTTGATTTCTTGGAACATATCTCCTGGGCCATCAGTGAGTAGCTATCCAATTTCTCTAAGGTGTAGACTTTCAGGTACTCGACCTATCTTTTCCATTTAATATTGTATCAAAATTACCATCTCTTTCAGTGGTATATGCTTCTAGATATGTATGACCCTAAGGTAGGTAATAGAAAAACCATTCTAGTGTCAGCATGGACTCATGTCCGCTCAGAAACCTCAGATCCTTATGAATTTGTTGAGTGTTTTGTGGCTCCTATTTTTGAACAATTGGAATTTGAAGCTATTGTGAATAGAATGATAAATAGTTTGAAGGGCTTCTTAGTTAATTCCAAATTTCCTTGTGACTATTTCTTTGGTGCCCATTTTACAATTATTAGGCTTCATGGTTTTGCTGGTGAGCCTATTTTTCTCCCAAAAGTCTTAACCCCTAGAGTTACAGCCTTGGAAGTAGGCCGCCAGTTGTCTATTATTGATAATAATTTTGGCAACAAGAAGAGGAAAAATAAATTCTATGATATTCCTTGGAGTAAGGAGTTTAAGATAAAGAAAAGAGAAATTGAAAATCTCCTGCTAAGGAAGCTGGCAGCTTATGGTTTTGTGGTAGTTCAGGATAAATAAAACTATGATCTAGATAGTTTCTTAGCATCATGGATAGTGAGTAACAAGGTCTCCAGTGATTTCATTCATGAGAGTCGGCCTTTCTGGGAACATAGGAGGTCACCACAACAAGATACTCCAGAATTCAATATAGAGCTCAAAGACCTACCTAACAAAGGCCCCAAGCCATGGGAAACTTTTTACACTTGCCAATAGGAGTATGATCCTAAGAGGATTATGACACATGGTTTGAGAATGACACTCAAGAATAAAGACTAGAACAGTGAAAAGATAGTGGCCTATTGGAAGTATAGGCAAGAAATTGCTGAATTCACCCATACTTTTGGGGGAGTTCCAACAGATGAGCAGTGGAAGAGGCTATGAGATGATTATCATATGACTCTTCTATCTAGCCTAGACACAAGCAATCTTCTGGGTCATTCAGAAGAGTTGGAAGAGGTAGAAGAGATAGAGGAAATAGATAAAATAACATAACAAGTTCCTAAAACTCCTTGGCCTCAACCTCTCTATGTTATAGAGAAGCAAAAAGCTGTTACCGCCATCTCATGGGACCCATATAGCTTTGGCATTGGGGGGTCTTGGAGTAGCAATACCTCAACAAACATTCATGTCAATAGAAGAGGCATTAGAGGAAGAAGACCCTGAAGTTACAGTTGGAAGGCCCTTGAAAAGAATGCGCAAGTTAGTATTGCAGGAAGAAATTGAAGGTGATGTCTTGGTGCCCCCGTAGCAACAATTTCTAACAGCTACAATGCTAGTCCAGGTAAATATTCCTCCTCCTATTTCTCCTTCTTCATCTTCTTCTTTAATAGGGGTGGTAACCCAATTTACCTACTCTTCCATGCCTCCCGCCACCTTTGTTGTGCCTTTACAATCTTTTGTTCCTATTGCTAGTTTGTCAGCCTTAGTATCATCGCAGGACATTTCATTGCCTTTGTTTTCTCCATCAATGCCCAGGCGGGCTTTTCCCCAAATTGATCCTAGCCAACAAATTACAACCATCCCATATGACTTACTACAGGGTTATCCCTTCGCTGGAGGACTCATTGCCTCCCCACCTACCTTTCAAACATATGCAGATGCTTCTAGGAAAAAGTTGAAAGAAAGCAAAAGCCCTACTACTCCCCACATGAAGTCACTCTTTGATCCCATCCAGTAATCCTTGACTATCACTCACTTGACCCCCAATGTAGTCAAGCCTGTTGAACAAATGAAGCTAGAAGATTATTCCATGAATGCAGTGGCTATGAAATTAGCCCATTTAGGCCCCAAGATAAAGTTGAGTTAATGAATGAAACTTCTACAACAGATTATCTGAAAGCAACAAAGAAGATGCAAAAGTTGGAAATAGATTTGGTGAAGGCAAAAGCTATAATTGATATCCTTTCTGTAGAGATCAAGGCCAAAAATCAAGAAATTGACACTTTGAATAAGGATTTGCAGTCTACTATGTCTTTAGAAGTGTATCAGGCGGCACAATCTCAAACTGCAAACTTTCAAATTGAGTTGACACAAGCAAAGGCCATCACAAACACATTGAATCAGGAAAAGGCCCTTGCTAAGAAGAAATACCAAGATAAGTTACAAGACGTGTCTCAGTTGCAGTAGAGCCTCCGGAAGGAGCAGAATCAAATTGGTGCTTATCAAGCTCAATTCATGGCTGAGCACGAGAAAACCAAGAAATTGACTATTGAGCTAAGTTAGAGGCCTCAGAATGCTGGAGTGCTAGAAATGGTTAAAGAGCTATATGTATCAACATGGAAACGGATCTCTGATGAGGTTTCACAGCTTAAGCCCGCTCTCAGTTTCCTTCTTAAGGCTCAGTTGTTGTGTGAAAAGGTGGAGTCTTCGGTTGAGGCTACTTTGTCTATTATTTCTTTGAGGGTCCCAGACTCTCAGCTTTTGTTACAAAAATTCTATGATGCAACTGATGAAGCCTTGCTAGAAGCAGGGGTGAGTGACATAATGACTACAACTGAAAAGGTAAATGAAGTTCTCAGTTGTAATGAGGTCGTAACAACATGCAAGACACTTCTAGATATTTTGAAGGAAGGAGTCAAGGGTATGAAAGGGCATATTGAGAAACTGGTGCAGATGGGAATCCCATCTCCTTTTCCAAATGAGATTACGGTTTTAATGCCTAACCAAATCAAGGCCCTCCTATTATTGAAGCAAAATGACCAGACTATTTTCAAAGTCTGAGTGACTCATCAAGTGCGTAGGAGGTGGAATTAGTTCTTATTCCCATTGGCCAGCTTGAATTTTAGTTGCAGTCAGTGGTGCAAATTCTCCAGTCCTTCTCTCATAAGGACATTATCAATTTGGATCTTGCTTTCTAGGCTTTACAGAGGAGGCAGGGCTTGTCAGACTCAGAATAGTCTGGGTATCAAGCCGCCTTGCAGAAGTTGTAATTTTCTGGGTTGTGGCAGTGCAATTTTGAATTTTTGATCTTTTTGTGTACTTTCTGGGTTCTCTCTATGCAGGCACAGAGTCTCGAGTGAGTCACCAAGAACCGTAGAGTTAAAAATCTACATTTTGTTGCATCAGTTCACAATGGTAAGATACTTATATATATTATCGGCCCGGTAATCTTTTTTGTATTGCAAGTCATAGCTCGTTGCAAGTCATAGCCTGCGCAGAATCACCAAGTGTCATGCAGAGGGATTTTGAAGAAATGAATCTTTGTGAAGCCACAGAATGTGCTACGTGGCGTGGTAATTGAAAGATCCTGGCACAGTGTCTAGTTGCAGCAGAAATCACCAAGTGTCTCCTTTTGAGTTTGCAAGTTTTGATAGTTGCAGAATGTACCATGTGTTAGTGTCACTTTCCTTTCCCTTTTCATTTCATAAAGTTTCTAAGTTATGTGGAGTTTGCTGCATGTCTTTGTGGTGGTAAAGTGGAGCCCGCTGCGTGTCCCTCTTTCTATAGTATATTAAAGTGTCGAAGTACATATGGTGGGCCCATGATATTAAGAGTTATTTTGTAAGAGCAACAGAATGTGCCACGTGTAGTGACCACAGTTGTTTGAAGGAAATGATCAAAGAGTTAAGAAGAAGCACCAGCCTTCCATGTGTCCCAATTTGAAGCTAGCAAGTGTTGCTACATATCTCAAGCATCAATTAAGGTAAAGAGAAGCCGAAGGTGCCAAGTGTCAATATGGTGCACATCTAAAAGATATTAAAGGAGCCGAACTCGATGAGCACGAATGTGCCATGTAGTAACTTTTGAATCATTTGGAAGCCTATAGAAGAGGCCATCTGTCCCAATAGAACTGGTAGTTGTAAGCCATATGTTCAGCAGTAGTTAACCAATCAGAATGTGAGGATGGTGCAGATGCAGATTCAAAAGGATTTCCTATGCATGACCCATCCTAGTTCAGTTTTGTAGATGGTTAAAGATCCTAATGACCATCAGTGTCTCAAGTCCCATCTTGCTACTATAAATATGAGAATTCTATAACTGATATGAGATATAGGTAGAGACATCGAGATAGAATATACATTAGAAGAGATTTGTTTTGTGACTAGGATATATCATTTTTGTCTTTGCATTTGTTCAAAAGCAAAACATCGTATATCTGTGCATGTTCTGTGCCTTATGTATTTTGCCGAATCAATTAATGAAAAACCTCTGTTCTATGCTATTTGGTGATATTTTTTGTGTCTTTGTTGCAATTTCTCTAAGTTCAGCCTCTGAGTTTAAATCTGTTCATAATCTGTTATATTAACTATGCTCATTGCTCTTTAATATAGCAGAATCATAAAATATTTAGTCACTGTGCTGATTGTTGAAACAAATATAAGTCTAGTGCATCACCTTAGAAGTTGCTTTTTATTGTATCTGTAATCTTGTTTCTCTTTTCCCTTTTTCCCAAAACCCCATTGAAAGTAGAAGAGCCATCTTCTATGAAATCTGGAGGTCATTCTGAGAATCATCCCACGTTCTCAGAATTTCCCGTATTGGTGCTAGAACTTGCTCAATTTTATACATCAACAAGTTGCTATCCTACTCATTGGTGAGAGGTCATAACTATTCCTATGGTTGCATGATAGCTATTGTGGTATAATTTAGTCTTTAGGCTGATATGATAGTTCTTCCAAGTGAGTATGCTCAAGTGACAATCCTTAGCTTGATTTTAGCATGATGTTAATTTATTGACTAACATGATTTCCCTTAGTATCCTTCTAATTGTTTAGGTTAGTGTTTGAATCAAGATAATAACAACATGTGATAATTTTCACTTTCTCATGATAATTTAACTTGTCAAAATGATAATCCTCTCACTTTCCTCATGATTATCCTATAACATGAGATTTCTTGCTTTAACATAATCATAAATTGAAGTAAGCAAACACATTTATAAAACATACCTTATATTTCAAGATTCGAGTTGCCTAATCCTCAAAAATTTGGCTTCAAAATCCTCAAAAATTTGATCTTTTTGGCAAGTTACTTTGTATTTAATGTTGTATTCTATATAACTCTAATAGGATTCATGAAAATTAAGAAAAAAACAAACATATATCATTAAATTCAATCTAAATACATTAAAATTAACATTGAAACAATATGAAACATGAAACTATTAGTTTAAACAATCAAATTCTATCTAAAAACATGCAATTTAGTTCTTCTATGTTGAAAAACCAAAAAAAGGTGGTGGATTAAGCAAAAAATGATTGTCAAAATGTCAACTAGTTAAAAAGCATTTTGTTGTCCGATTGTGCATGAAAAGCAAGGAATAATAGAACATGTGGGACTGAAACATGGATCCCACATGCTTTTTGTTCATTTTTTTCCTTCATAAAAATGTGCTCATGTTATAACGCGAGCACATTTTGTCAAGCATAGAAAGTTTAAGTGCTTTCATGCATCAAAAATCTTAAGTATTGTCACGCATGGAAACTTATAAGTGTTTTAATTGCATGGAAAGTGAGGAGGGAGATACAAAGGTAAGAGAGGGTAGGAGGTATAGAGAACAGAGAGGGTAAGAGGTAAAGAGGGGAGAGAGAGATAGAGAGAGAGAGACAAGAGACGAGGTAAAGAGGGGAGGGAGAGAGATAAATATAGAGAGACTACTTTTGACATGCAGCCCTAAACCCCTATACCCTAAATAATGCCCCTAAACCCTAAACTCGAGCAACCCTAAACATCTAAACCCTAAATAATTCCCCTAAACCCTAACCCCTAGACCCAAGCAACCCTAAACCTCTATCTCTCTATCTCTATTGTCCCTCTACCTCTCAATATCTCTCCCTATGTCTTTGGCCATGTCCCCCACTCTCTATCTACCTATCTCTCCCCTAGATCTCCTCCATATCTCCCTACCGGTCCTGTCTCTCTCTCTCTAAACCCTAAACCCTATACCTCCAAACCTTAATCCCTAACCCCTAAACCATAAACCCTAAATAATGCCCCTAAACCCTAAACCTGAGCAACCCTAAACCCCTAAACCCTAAATAATTCCCCTAACCCCTAACCCCTAACCCCTAAACCCTAAACTTGAGCAACCCTAAACTCATAAACCCTAAATAATGCCCCTAAACCCTAACCCCTAATCCCTAAACTCTAAACCCCCTCTCTCTAAACCCTTAAACCCTAAATAATGCCCATAAACCCTAACCCTAACCCTTGAATCACAAACCCTAAACCTCTATCTCCCTATCTCTCCCTAATCTCCATATCTCTATTGTCCCTCTACCTCTCAATCTCTCTCCCTATGTCTTTGTCCATGTCCCTCACTCTCTATCTCCCTATCTTTCCCCTTCATCTCCTTTATATCTCCCTATTGGCCCCCTCTCTCTCTCTTTAAACCCTAAACCTTAACCCGTAACCCGTAACCCCTAAGCCATAAACCATAAACCCTAAACCCTAAATAATGCCTCTAAACCCTAAACGCAAGCAACCTAAACCTCTATCCCCATATCTCTCCCCTATCTCCCTATCTCTATTGTCCCTCTACCTCTCAATCTATCTCCCTATGTCTCTGGACATGTCCCTCACTCTCTATCTCCCTATCTCTCCCCTCTGTCTCTATCTCTCCCAATATTTATCAGTCCCCTCTCTCTATCTCTCTTTAAACCCTAAACCTTAAACCCCTAAACCCTAAAACCTAAACCTGAGCAACCCTAAACCCCTAAACCCTAAACTCATAAACTCTAAATGCCCCTAACCCCTAAACCCTAAACCTCTCTCTCTCTCTCTCTCTCCCTCTCTCTCTCTCTCCTCCATCACCACCCCGTCTCCCTCTTCCTCCCTCTCCCTCTCCCTTATCGACAAAGCAAATGGAAACATGAAAACTAGGACATGCAAAGAGGGATGAGGATATAAATTGGGAGGATGAGATGGAAACAAGATAAAATGAAAGTCCATTGGATGGGAAGAATGATGAGAGGAGAGGTGTAAAATAGTAAAATAGGGAAAAATTGGTGGGATCTAAAGAGAAATTGGAAAGGAAAAGTAGGAGAGAGAGAGAGAGAGAGAGAGAGAGAGAGAGAGAGAGAGAGAGAGAGAGAGAGAGAGAGAGAGAGAGAGAGAGAGAGAGAGAGAGAGAGAGAGAGAGAGAGAGAGAGAGAGAGAGAGAGAGAGAGAGAGAGAGAGAGAGAGAGAGAGAGAGAGAGAGAGAGAGAGAGAGAGAGGATTTAATTTCACCATAACACAAGTGCTTTATAACATGCTCGCGTTATGCTTTGCTTTGGTAATTTGCAAGCCTTTGGTATGGATTTGCCTTGGGCTTTCAAACCAAAGGCTTGGATTGTGTTTTGGACATCCAAAGATATGTTTTTCTAGATTGTAACAAAAAATTACATAATCTGAAGCGTGCTTCCCATCAAGTTTGCATGTGTTTCAATGACAAGTCGAATAAATACCACCATAATCTTAAGCTCTCTCTTAGCTTTCTAACCATATAATTTTTTTCATGTTTTGAGTATGTTAAGGATTTCATCTTTAATTTCTTTTGTTAGTGTATCTATTTTTTTGTCAAAAACTAGTGTGTGGTATTTTTGACTTTTTTTTAAACCGTTCATCAAAATCTCAAATAAATTACATTTTTAGAAACTTGAATCCATTCTACACGTATTCAATTTTTTTTTTTGATTTTCGATTAGTTTTCAAAAATTTTAGGGGGGAGCACGCTCAAATTTCTATTTTTCAAGATGTGTCTACTTTGAAAATTAGTATAAAATCAATTATTCATGAAAAAATTATCAGAAAAATCAGGGATAAAGTGCACGGTGTTAGCTAATTTCTCACTAAAGCGATTTTTGAAATACTAAAAAAAGTTAACATTTTAGGGGGAGCACACCAGATGCTATGTTATGTTTTTTTTTAAAAAACAAGACCAATTTGTGTGCTCCCCCTTTTTGAACCCCTTAATCTCAACCATTTTTGAAAAAAATTAGTAGTTTCTAAATTATATTTGGAGCACTACGACTCTTGTTTTTGTTGTATCTTCAAATTTTGAGTGTAACTATCTTCAATTTCTCATCCAACATCAGTCTTTCCTGATTTAAAAAAAAACTGGCATCTTAAGACCCCCTTTTGGTCCCCCATCTTTGTGCACTTATCCTATGACCTTTTCTATAAAAGGGTGTATCATTGTAATTAAAAATGGGGATTGATACGACGGAAAAACTCTGTACCAAGTGTCTTTTAATGGAAGTAACAATGTTTGTCTTGTGAAACTATGTACTCTGTAACATTTATTTTTCATAATGAAATATATCAGAGAAATCCTTTTGTTCACATTGTCTCCAATTGTTTGTTCTGATTTCTCTAAGTAGCTAAGGGTTATTTTTTTTGCTGCGCACATTTGTTGTGTTAAATAATTACCAATTCTAGTAGTCTATTTAAGGAACAATGTAAATCTTCATTTGGTAGTTGTGGGAAATTTGAAATAAGAAATGAATCACTAAGTAGAATGTTGAATTAAGGGTCACATAAGTTGGTTGAATTGTTGCAAGAAAGCGAAAAACAAGACCTCTAATATATGTTATTGCTACAGGAATATATTTGTGCATAGATGACTCTGTAAACTCCTTTAAGGCACCAGTCCTAGATTTTAAACCTCCTCATCTGACTCATTCCAAAATTAGAAAACCTAAAATATTGAATAACTCAACTCTATAAGTTATTGTTCCCCCATTCATACCGAATTTTTCAAGAACCCGAGGAAATATAATGACAAGAATAAATAATTCTATAAATCCTCACCACCTTGTATGAATTTGTTATCTGCTTAAGTGTTGTCATCAAATACTTTATATATCTCGAGCCATCATATTTTAGAGGACCACCCATCTTGGTTTTGTAGAGCCTAAAGTGTAGGGGATAGTAATTGGTGATCCTACAATACTGTGTCCCACTTTTTGGCCAAAGTAGGACATTGAAATCAACATTTTAACCAAATTTTCATTTTCTGACACCTATAGCAACTAAACCATTAAGAATTTGAAGATGATATGAACTAGTGATTTTTGAGATTTTGTGTGTAGATTCTAAATGTATTTAAAAAAAAAATTAAGAAATAATTTGTGAATTTTTTCACGTAACTTTTAATAACTTATTTTTATAGTTAACAACATTTTTTAAAAGTGACATTTATACCATACATCATAAATTTTTTTATAGAAAGGATCATATTATAAAATTTTAAACATAGATTTATAACACCAATATCTAGTGCACAGATATTTTTTCATAATTGTTTGTTACATATATTTTTTTAATTAATTTTTGAAGTGAGATTAATTATAATTCAGACATAGGTTTATACCATATAACATAATTTTTTTGTATTTATCCAAATTAATTTTTTTTGTATTTATCCAAATTATTTTTTTTTTGTTGAAACAAGGACATTAATACCTACTGTGCAAATATTTTTCATAATATTTTTCTCCATTTTTTTATTTTTCCACGTGTGTGGAATAAAGACCTTGATGTTCGGTGAAAAACCTATGTTCACTAGAAAATAAAAAATAAATATAATAATCAAATGAAATATATTCAAAAGCATACTTTTTGGAAATCTTATACTAAGGAATACATACTTACAAAATATAATTTCTAAATGAATTCATTTGGTCCCCTAAAAGGTGAAGCAAAATTGGTTTTTTGTCAGCATTTTGATAGGTGCGAAGGAGACTGACTCCATCAAGGTTCTGATTTAAGACTACGGGGTTCTTTCTAGGGTTTGATCTAAGGGGGTTTTATCTAAATCCTTTCAATTTAAACCCCTTTAGATGCAACCCCTCAAGCCTTAAATCACTAATTTTTCTAAAAAATATGTGATTTCATACAAAAATCAGGATGTCCCAAGTTTGGGACTCGGTATTGTGGGATCATCCTAATCCTTTACCTCTTGTTTGTTGGCCAACCTTCCACTAGTCTTGAACATAGAAACTCACAATATCTTAGAGACTGTTGGTTGTAGGTTGGAGAACCAACAACACACATTAAAAATGTTATAGTAGCATTTATAAACTTCCTTGACACTAAGTGAGACTTACAAATTACCTAATACAAACTACAAGTGACACATAGTGCTACTCCATGTGGGATACCCCAATTATGTGAGCACATAATTAATATAATAAATAAATTTAAAACCTTAGGATTTTCAAGGTGTATGACACCTAATTCCAACACTTGTCTAGCCTATAATCAACTCCAACTCTTGTGCATATTGATTAGTTGAAGATTAGGCTACTAGTTTCAGCTAAAAGATTAAATTTGCACTAATTTAACATGTACATTCATAAAGAAGGAATTATTTCAACCTTTTCTTTTTCTTTCTTTCATTTGGTGAACCTAGACATAACTTACAAGATCTCTTTTTACATTCATGTGTTAGAGTAACTTTTATCTTATTCATCTCAATTTCCATAGTATTTGATTTCTTGTGCATGTATTAGATTAGATCATCTCTTTTTATTTTTTATATTATCTTTCCTATCTTTTGTTTTGTTGCCCTGGTTGTCACATTATCTTCATTTTAGTATCCTATAATTGATTCGCCCTCTTAATTCCCATAGAGAAAAGCTTATCCTTCTAGGCCTTTTCCCTATAATGCACCCTAACTCAACCCTACTATGGCTAGTCTTCCTCCTCCCTTTACCACTTATTGATAACTTTGAATGAAGAGGTCCATCTTGACTTGAAACAATGCATGAAGGTTGTCTCACAATTGCAAGAAGTCAAGAATAGCGAATCCTTAGGTTTCCCCTATCCCATATGATCTTAATTCTTTGGGTGACCTCATTCTCACCAATACAGTAGGGCTTGAAATGATGCAAAATACTAGAAACGTTATACATGCTCAAGTCCTTTTTGTCACATCTTCTATCCTACTAAAACCATTTATGATAATTCTACCTCTATTCCTATGACTATTTTAAGATGTATCTAAAGGACTAACCATATTATTGAAATCAATATTGGGAGATGGGAAAATTTTGACAAAGGCAAATGCTAGGTCGTTAAAATATGTATGAACCACTCCATAAATATTAAACCATATGTGAGAATAACCTTTTAAAGTACAAGAACATAAAGAAATCAAATCTTTTCAACTTTATCTATATGGTTTATATGAAGCATAAATTTCTCCAAGTGTTACCTAGGATGACCATTTCCATCATAATGTTCTTGGTTTTCTTGATAATAATTAATTCTATGTGGGTATTGTTCATCAAACACTAAACTACCACACACATTAGAATATGAAGATAACATAGAAAATATTGACGAATGATGGGAGGATAGGGTGGTATCAAAGACGAGGTCAGTCTATGGGGTTAGGATCATCAAGAAGGAGAAAGGAGAGAGGTGAATAGGATGATGAAGGGATTTGGGAAAGAGAAAGAGGATTATAAGGTATAGAGAGAGGAGAATAAAATGCTAAAATAAGTGGAGGAAGAGGGTTACAAGGCATAGAAAGGGGAGGATAAGAGGAAGAGGAAAGACTAGGTAAAAAAGGGATCGAGAAAGGAGAATAGGGAAAAGGGTTAGGGGAAAGGGAAAGGATATGAGAAGGGAGATAATGAATAGAGAAAGAGGGATATTTTTAAAGATATGGAACACATACATGATAATAGAAAAATGGCTCAGTAGAAAAGGGATGAGAGAAGGAAAGTTGAGAGAGGTGAATAAGGTGAAGAGACTTGAATAAGTGAAGGGAAAGAAGGGAAGAGTATGATTGAACAAAAAAGTCAAGGGTAAAAGAGAGATCAAGGATGGGAGGAATTAAAGAGGCTACACATTCAAGGTCAAGAGTGTGAGAAGCAAAGAAGGTGGAAAAGGAAGAAATGGGTAAAATGATCAAGAACATAAGAAGAAGAAAGAGAAGAGAATGAAACATTGAGGAAAGAGAGAATGTAAAGTAGAAAAGAAGAGGAGATTAGAAAGAGGTTAAGGCTACTAGTATTAGGGTCAAAATAAGGAAGTACAAGATCAATAGGTTCACCAAATGAAAGAAAGGAAAAAAATGGTTGTGAATAATTCTTTGTTTAATATGTGAATGTTAAAGTAGTGAAAATTCAAGATTTTAGATCAAACAAGTAGCCTAATCTATAACTAATCAACCTACACAAGGGTTGGGATTAGCTCTAGACTAGAGATAAATGATATAAATAAAAACTAGGATATGGATATAGACAATGATAAACTATGGATAAGAAATATAAAATAGTAAAATAGAGGACTTGAATGCACCTATAAGTAGACTAAAAATGGTAGAACAGGATTGTAATGTAGTAGAGAATCTTAGGTTCAAATATGGAAGCAATTAGAGGTAGGATCAAACACCCCCTATGTGATTGAAAAGTGACACAAATGATGTTAGGGTTAAATGTGCCTCTTTGTCATAAATGACATCTAAATGACTTGAAATTTTAAAGAAGGTGTGTTTCTACATATATAAGATATACAATTAAAATGAGCTACCTATGACATGCATAGATAGAAATACTAATGTAGAAACTAATTAAATGAATTGTACGAGATGAAAAAGATTGGAGGAAGCTTTATCTAAAATCTAGGACCTATAAGAGCTATTCTATGAAAAAGGGGCACTTGTACTAACACAATTGACTTGGTCAGATGTGCCAAAATTAAAGAAAGGCACTATCACTACCAAGTTTGACTAGGGGAACATTTGACCTATGCTAAAAATGACCTAAAATTTTTAGGGCAACTCTATCTTTACCTTCTAAGCCATTTTGTCTTTTGTTCCAACTATCATAAACACACACAGATTCTCTTATGTTTAATGTACAAGAAACTTTGATGAAGAAAACCCTAAAAATGGAAATGTTAGAGGGCAGACTACCTTAAATAGACCCTTTGTGGATATTCTAATAAAATCCACATGCATACAAGATATGGAAAATTTATAATTAGATCCATGGTAAAAAAATATGGCAACAATTATGTATAAAATGGAAAGACCATAGGAGATGTAAAAGGATAATGAAGAGAAAACAAGGGAGGTAGATGAAACATAAAGTGGATCACAAGGGAATAAAAGTGGATGACAAGGGTTTGGACAAAGGGGAAGGATGTGAGGACAATATTTGTGTAAAAAATGGACAATGGAATGTGGGAAAACCTAATGGATATGGGAGAAAGAAAATGGACTGCTACACCCCTAAATCCTATAGTGTGTATATGGTTATGAGTAGTTGGCTTGTGGCTACCTTAACTCTTATTTAAGTTATATAATCATTAATATAGTCTTATATAGGTAGTTAGGTTGGCCTAGGTGGCATCCATGGCATAAGTATGGTATATATAGGAGGTATAGGTTAGCTATTATCATCATATTGAGTATTGTGTTTTTATTGAAGACTATTTAAGGTATCCTCCTTAAAGTATAATAGGAGGTTTCCCCCTTGAAGTGGCATATTATTATCAAGTATTTGCAACATATTTACTATCATATTCATCTATTGTGCACGTTGTTTCATTACATGGACATCACGATGACAAGAGAGGAGAGATAAATGAAAGCCAAAAAAGGGCTAGGGAAAATCTCTAAATGACTCCAATGAAAGACTCAAAATTTCTAAAGAAAACTCCAGAAAGATCTAAATCTCAAAAAATCCAAGAATGCAAGATGGTAGCAAGATAATAGAATGCAAGGAAGAATCTTGATTATGATAGGTGCAAATAAGAGATATGAAGGTCTCTTTATAGGTTTCTAGGCAAAATTTAGGTAAGGCAAGTTTAGGAGCATAGTAAGTGGTCATCAATGGACCTCACATTAAATTTTGGTGGTAAAATAAGAAAAGGTTAGACATTATAGAAAATGGATGCATGGGGGCATGGACAATGGTGTAAATGCCTTTTGATTTGATGAAGATAAAATTTATAGGGGAGGTCAAGGGGATCAAGAGGAAGTAGATAGTGTTGATTTCATATTTTTAATCCATAAGGAGTGAGATATTAGGGAAATAATGGGAAAGGTTCAATACAAGTGGAAGGGGAAACACAAACATTAAATATAAGGTGAAAAAATATAAACACATGGGAAAGGTAAACATGGATTATACAAGGGGTAAAAATAGGAAAGGAAAAAAACAAGAACATAGGGATAAACGATGAAACAGAAGTCTAAACTACATGTGAACAAGGGATAAACAAGAGGTAAAAATATATGCTAAAGGAAACACATAAAGTGAGTGCAAAATTATATAGTAAAATAAGTTGAAATGTGTGAAATTTATCTTATTACACTACCATAGGAGTTCATGTTGTACACTAATAGTTAAGTATTGAAATTCATCAATAGTTAATCAAAGATAAAATAGAGACATATGGCATAGGTAGAGTATCTATAGGGTTACTATTTTGTGGTAAAGCATATATAGTCGATGTAACTAATAAATTTGTTAATGCCTTGAGTAGGAGGCGAGTGTTACTATCCATGATGACTATAGTACTAATCATTATGAAGGAAATGAAAGATTTGTATAGCACATATCCATATTTTGTAGATTCATAACATACATGTGTAGATCCTTGGGCTAGAGATAGAGGCCCATATCAAAATTTCTTTACATAGGAATGATAATTATTTAGGTGGCAACAATGATGCATCTTATGTAATTCAATGAGAAATAATCTCATTCCGAAGTTACACAATGGTGAACCTAAAGGATATTTCAACATAGAAAATATATAGACCATGTGGGAGGTTAGGTACTATGCAATAGTTTTGTGTAAGGATTCAAAAAGGTTTATAAAAATATGTACAACATGTCATGTTGTAAAGGGAGTGTCATAGAACTATCTATGGACTTTTTCCTTGGATTACTATGCAATAAGAGAGGTAATAGTTCTATCTTTGTAGTTTTTGATAGATTTTCTAAAATGGTACATTTAATTCCTTTTCAAAATTTGAATGATGCTTCTAGGATAGTTGATTTGTATTTTAAGGAGATTATCAATTTACATTAGTTTATACAAAGTATCACTTCAAATAGGGATGCTAATTTTCTCAATCATTTTTTGTGCACTTTATAGAAGAAGTTGGGAACCCAATTGAACTATAGTTCTACATACCATCCTCAGAAAAGTGGTCACACTAATGTTGTCAATAGGAGTTTTGGTAATCTCTTGAGATGTTTAATGGGAGAGAAACCTACATAATTGGACCCTATGTTGGCACATAAAAAGTTTTAATACAAAAAATTAATAAATATGTCTACTAGGAAGAAACTATTCCAAGTAGAGTAAGAAACATCTCCAAAGGGTAGCATGGACTTTTTGAAGATTCAAGGAGATAAGTGCATCAATGATGAAGTATAATACATGACACAACACATGAAATAAGTTCATGCACAAGTCAAGAAATAGTTGGAAGAGAGCAATGTGAAATATAATTTGCATGTAAATAAGTGTCAGAGGGAAACAATTTACTTTGAGGGAGAACTTTAGTCATGGAACATCTGTAGAAAGAAAGGTTACCATGTGGAACATATAACAAACTAAAACCTAATAAGATTGTTCCTTGAATGGTTTTGTGCAACTTTTTAAAAAATGCATAACGAATTATTTCGTGAAGGAATGGATATCTCATTGATATTCAATGTTTCTAATCTATATTCATATCATACACCTAATCCTAAAGATAGAATGCAAGAGTAGGAAGAGGTTAAGTGGAAGTTAAACATTTTGAACAATCAACAAGATGATTTTTCACATATTTTTGGTACACACATTGCTAAGACCTAGTGGAATGAGTATAAGGAATATCTCATTAGTTGAAAGGGTAAGGGACCAGAAGAAGGCTCATGGATTTATAAAGTAGAACTAAGGTAACCTATATGGCCTAATAAATATTTTATTTAGTCTTAAATTTGAGCGCCTAGATCAAAATTCTATTTCCTAGGGTGTTTCATGCAATGGCATCTTAGGGGTCATGTAATCTTGCATCACTAAAACATGTTTGGTGTGAAAATTTTGGTTGCACATATTTTTTTGTTCTTTGTTGTGTTCTGTACAAGTTCTTGATCCACACATTGGTTACTTTGTTCAGATACTTTTGATAGGATTTATCTAGGTGTATTAGTTTTTGATGTTGTGTACATAAGTTGGACAAACATAAGCATGTGATTTTCTTAAGGGAATTTCTATCTTCTAACCCCACACATTTTGGTTGGTACTATGCAATCTTTGTTTACACACATCTTTTGTGATGTGTTGGAAAAAAACATGTATGGGAAAAATATTTTAATTACTAACTTAGTAATGTGTCAAATGATAACATTTGTCAATTGCTTATTCAAATAATGCATTGGATGTTGAATAAGTTGCTTTCGAAGTAAAATTTCTTAGGCTAATAATGGGGTTTCCTTTTGGAAACCATACTAGGTGAAGATTTCATGGGGTCATAAGTCTATATATGTGTAGAAAATTGAAATACAAAGGGTTCATTAGGATTGGATATTAACATAAGAGAATTATACATTGTCAAGCTATGTATGGAGTAGACTATTTATACATGTGTTGGCCTTGAGGGAAAAGTCACCCATCTATGGTTTGAACTAGTTGATGGTGATCATTAACCACTATTGGATTAAAGGTATAAAGAGTCTTTATACATTTATGTTGTCACTTCTTGTAAATCAGTAGCCAAGAATTTGGTAATGATAATATATATTTTGTGTTATTCATGGAATTATTCTTGTTATCTTGTGAATGATCTAGTAAATATTCTTGTAAATATTCTTGTTTTATCTAGTAAATATTCTATAGTTATTCTTGTAAATATTCTTGTTTTATCTAGTAAATATTCATGTAAATATTTTGTTTTATCTATGCAATAACTATGAAATCTGCTAAAAAAGTAAACTGCTACTATATAAAACTTGTAAAATATGTTGAGTTACAATACCGAAAAATCTTCTTTGCAATGTGCAAAGGCAATTAGAAAGCAAGAACTAAGAAAAAAGAATAAGCGTTTTCTCCTATAATACAAAAATCTCTCCAAAAATCAAAGGGAAGTCATCTCCTGTCTAATTGAACTCCAACTGATGCATGAGTAGGTTGGAAAAGTCAACTCTCAGTTGTTGGGCCAGCAAGAGGAAAAAGCCTAAATAAGAGGGCCCATAATTGCTCCAAAATGAGCTATTTTAGCTTAGAACTCCTCCTCTCAAGGTGTTTGATCAACAGACTGCCAAAAATAGACCTGTTTGACTCAAAGTCAAAAATAGAAGCAAAGAAACCTCTTGCATGAGTTTGCAACTCCTGTTTGTCTCCACTTCACTCCTTTGCATGATTTGAGGGAAAAAATACATTATTTTAACAAATATTAAGGATAATTCATGTGCATGTTTTACCTAAATAAGTGTTTTGTAATTATCTCCTTGGTTTTATGAAACAAATATTAAGGTAATTTATAATATATTACCCTTAATAAGTGTTTAAAGTACAATATTTTTGCCTCCTACTCATGCAAAAAAGGAAAAAGGGTCTACAAAATTACAACTTGAATCATTTTTCATCTCCAACCTTTTGTCAAAATTCACAAGGCTTAAAATTAATGATCTCAAACATATTCTTTGATGTAAAAAATCTCTAAGTCAATTCTGAATCATTCCCCTTTGGGGTTTATAGTTTAAAAGAAATTTAAAAGGCCCAAAAAGCTATTATTACCTTTAATCCCCATGGGCTCATCATGTTTTCTTAGTCCTTAATGCTTAAAAGTGTTAACCACGAGAGTATTTAGCTGCAATGATTTATTTGTCTTAATAAAAGTAAAAAATAACCCACGAGGATCACCAGGCTTGGCTAGGGCACAAGCAACAAAAGTTTTGGCAACCCTAAAAGCTTTCATTTTCACATTTCACATCTCTACTTGGTTGCTCTACCTCCTGTACCACCAAGGGTTTTGAAGGGCTGTTCTGAAGGGATTTCCTAGCTTGTGAGCGTCCTCTTGCTGTTCTTTCTGGTGAGTAGTTACCTTCTTCTGTTGTGTCTTCTATGAACAAAAGAAAAAATGAAAAACTCTAGTTTTTTCCTTCATGCTCTTTGTTCTCTTGAGATATATGCTTCTACTCTTGGGAAAACTACTTCTCATCATGGTTTCTGTGTAGTTTCCTTAAAAATGTTTGAAATATGTGGCTCTTCTATGAGGTTTTTTTGAAATCTCCTTCGTGAAATTGTTACTACTAGTCCAAAGTTTGATAAGCTTCTTTTCCTTCACACATATTTCTACTTCTATAAGAGAAAATAGTGGAGAGTTCATTTTATTGTGTCTAGCTCTGCTCCTCCTTACTAAAAACCTCTGAAAGCTCCTCATTCTCTATTTTCATACTACTATTTTCATATAAAGACTGTGCACCAGAAATAATGAAAATGGGGTTTTGCTATGATTAATTTTTGCTAGGGTTTCCTCATCAAGCTGGAGTATCTTATCTTTTACTAGATATGGATTATAATCCTCATTGTGTATTAAAACACACTTAAGTGACTGAGATGTGATCGTTGAACTTTCCTTACTCACTATTGTATTATAAGGTGTTTTAGTGGCATACCTCTTGCTATTCATTATGCATTGTACCTGCAGTTCTTTGTCTCATTGTTCTTTACATGTGCATACTCCTTTGTGGTGATATATCTGTTTCTTGCTCTTGAAATTCTTCCTAAGAATGTAGACTCTTCTTTGTTTGCTTGATTATCCCTTTATATGACCTTTATTCATGAGAACTGACAAGTTATATAGACCTTTGCAATATGAGTAGAGGTTCTTGGAAAACATAGGTTGGCTTATGTCTTATTTGATGTTTCTTTTCAAAAAACATAATGCTTCTACAAATTCTTTTAGGGTCTATCAAAACTATTATGGTGAACAATTAAACCTTGAAGTAGATTGTATGCAAGAAGGCCCTGTAAGAGTTTTATGATGGTTTTATCAATCCTTCTACTAAAGTCACTTTCTTTACACTTGTTTGTGAACTGCTGCTTTATGTCATCTCTGTATTTAGTCATTTGTCTATCACTATCTGTTGTCTCAGTCTTATAGTCAAAACATGACTGTCTTTTCCTTATTTGGACAGACCTACATTGTGGCTTTCATCATGCATGCAAAACTCTAAATTTTTTTGGTAGGTTTAATCTATTTCATAGCTTTGTTTGTTATAATCATTCTATTGATTTGTTTATCCATGAATTTTACTATGAATATTGATTGTTTTGGACTGCCATCACAACCTATATGACTGTCCCCTTATATAGTTTGAAACTTGACAATCTTCATATGACTATCATAGTCATAAGGAAAACTCTTTAAGTCTTTTAAGACATAAAGAGCCCATGCATATCTTTGCCTGATGACCTCTATCAAAACTTTGTCTCCACTATTAGACTGTCCCATAGTGACTGTTCATGCTAAAACCTAATCATTTCTTCCTTTTGACTATGCTCTTCTATGCTCCTTAGACACTTTGACTTGCTGCACTTTGGAGACTATGTGACTGTCCCTCATGCCTTGATTTCCATTATGCTCCCTTCAAGGTTAGTAGAACAAGACTACCTTTATGACTTGTTTGTTGCTCCTTAAGGTATGCTTTTCTATTTTTATGACAGTCATGATTCATCCAAACCTTCACATTACAATATTTCTCTTCATGCTAGTGATATGTTCTTGACAGAAGGTGATCTTATTATTTGACAGAAGGTTGCCTTGCATGGCTACTGGAAACACTATAATTGAATATCATTCATTTCAATGGTCAAATACTCACTAGCAATTTTACACCTCATTCATAATAAAAGTGGTAAATATTTGTCCTATTTTTATTTTCTCAAACTAGCTTTTGATTGTTGGAGTGAATGATATTCAAGAATAGTCATTTGAATAGTCATCTCCTTTGTTTATGCATTGTGAAATGTTAGCTTTGTCTTTGTTTCAAATAGCTTCATCTTTATATCTCAGTCATGACTTCTTGTTGTCCCTCTAGACTTGTTGAACAGTCTTGACAGTCTTTGAGTGCTTCTCATTGTATCTTTCAATTTATAAGATGATTGTTTCACTATAATGGATGTTATGGACAATCCTTTCATCAAGCAGGTTGTTCTTTCAATTTGGATAGTCCTTTTATCAAGCAGGTTGTTCTTCTATACTCTTTTGATGATTGTCTTTCATGGCATCCTCTGGTAGATTCTATGTTGACTATACTCTTAGACAATTATGACTATTCCTAGCATTGGTGTATGAGGGATTCTTCAAATGGATGCTTTGTTATAAGGCTTTGTGATCATAACACAGTCATTGGAGTGATGCTTGATTTGTGAAAGATGACTTTCTTATGATGGTTGGCTACTCCTATTCACATGTTTTCTGCTATAGACTTTGTCTTACTTTGATGGTTATCCTCTTCAACCTCTGCACATGACTGTCTTTTATATCACTGTTGTGCCTTTATTGATATTGTGTCACTGAAGATAGTGTTATTTTGTCTATTGGAGACTTTGTATGAAGTTTATAATAGTCATAAAAGGCTTCCCCATGTTGATTGACCTCTTGAGCATTACAAGCACCTACACCTTTTTATTTATAATTGTTGTCCTTTTTTTATGGACACTTCTTATTTTATCTCATGACTGCTATCACTCAATGCTATTGTGACAGTCAGGCACTATCCTTACATCATCGTTTATGATTGCACTTCTTCATTTAGAATGATTGTTCCTCTTGATTTCTTTTTTGTCAAGGACAATTACCCATCTAGATAGCTTGCTCCTTTGTTATGCTTGCTCCCTTTAAGGCTGCACCTACATAAATGATTGCTCCTTGTATGATTTTGCCATGGCAGCTAGCAAAGAACCATTGATGAGACATGATGCATTGAAATATCTGTATCTTCTTATGATTGTATATCTGCATCTGATGCCTGTTTATCCCTTCCATCTTCTTGATTAGATGCTTTAATGAAAGATAGCAGGTACATTTTGATATTATTACATATAGGAGTGATAGCATCTTGAGCTCTAATGTGTTCTTCTCTCTCTTGAAGGTCCCGTTGGAGATATCAATGAGGAAAACTAAAGATGATGCTTCTAGCAGTGGGGTTCATCATTCAAGCAATGACGAATCCCTTCTCCCTCTTATATGCTTACTTTTTGCTTCAGATGTACTTATTTTCTTTCATTGCATCTTGTACAGTTAATCCCACAGCTTGTGTAAGAGTATATAAACACTTTCTCCTTATGAATATGAATAGCTATTTTATGCAATGTTTTTTGTATATTGCTTCTCCTTTGTGAATCAATTGCATAAAGATAAACTAAAAATGTTTACATGATACAGATGTTCATAATCATGAATAGATTTAGCAAAATTTGTGTACCTTTTTCATTTGATAATGTTTCAACTACAATAAAAATAATATGCAACTCATGTTATTCTTCCCTCCTCCTGCTAGTCTTAGGATATCTCCTACTCTATTGGGGTGTCCTTCCCATCCTTATTTGGTTCATGTAGTAACTCTTATTGAGTTGCTACATGATTTTGGTAATGATGATAACTAGAATGACCCTCCACCAAGGCAGTAGGCCTTCTAGGGATGACTGTGAGCCTTCAACTTTCTTTACTTTTCCCCTTGAACCTATCTGCTTCTTCAAAGTAGCAAATATCAGTGTTGTCCTAGCCTAACCTGATTGGGCTGAAATGCACAATTAGGTAACATTTTTTGGCGAACTCTACACTAGTTTTGCCTGCTAAAATTCTCATGACCAGTTGCCTAGTATATCCATTAGGTAATAGAGTCCTTTCTTGGCCTTTAGAACTCAGAAAACTTCTTAAAACTCAGCTATTAGAAACTAAACAATAGCAAAAGAAACTGAAAACAAAATGAAATTGGCTCTAAATAGGCCAACCAACTATGCAGTAGCACTTCTTGGAAAACAAAAATTGAACTGAAACTAATGTGTGATCAACACTTATTAACTAAAACATCTACTCTACTATGACACATTTGAAAACCCCTGCTCCTCAGAAACAATGTTTGAGGTGAATCCCATTGATTGGGATAGGTAACACCTCACCTTCCATAGTGGCTAGCTAAAAAGGATTATGTTGTTTACACTCAACAATCATGAATGGGCCACCCCACATAGCATCAAACTTGTTATGCTTACCAGGTCTACTTTTCATTTCATCCCATTTGAGGACAATGTCTTTAAAGTGTTTGAATGTTTCCCTTTTGTCAAATGTCCTCTTCATTTGCATCTGATGCATCTCCAACTACTGTACTATTTGTTTCCTTGTTTCCTCTAGTTCTAATAACTCAGCCAACTGTACCTCCATAGGACCATCCTCCATCATCTCAAGCTCCTTCATGAGGCTTAAAGCTAGTAGCTCAGATGAAATAGATAGCTTGGCTTCCCTTCCATACACAAGCATAAATGGAGATTGACCTGTTGACCTCTTAGGAGTCACCCTATCAGCCCATAAGGTTGATTTCAGCTTTAAATGCCAGGTTCTTTGATTGTCTTCTATAGTCCTTTTGATAATCCTAATTAGGTTCTTATTAGTTGACTCAACTTGTCTATTGCCTCGAGGGTAGTAGTTTGAAGAAGTACTTAAATAAACACCATGCTTAATGGCCCAGTCAGTCAGTTTCATGCCAACAAAAGCTAAACCATTGTCAAAAATAATAGAATCTGGTACACAAAACATGGCTATTAAGTCTTCATAAAAATTTAATACAACACTCTCATTTCTCTTTGAAAGCTACTGCTTCTATCCACTTGGTGAAATAATCTATAGCTATTAACACCCACTTGTGGCCAAAACTAGATGGCAGGTTAATGACCCCAATGAAATCAAGGCCCCACTCTATAAAAGGCTGATCAACTGAAATGGGCTGTAGTGGCAAGGCTTCCAACTTCTGTTTGCTTGCAAATACAACACATTTCACATAATTTCTCACCCATGTATACGCATCTTTGAAAAGAGAAGGCCAATAATACCCACCCTTCATGATCTTCAAGGCTATTGTTCGGGGTGTAAAATGACCACCAACTGGTCCATCATGGAACTCATGTAAGACCTTTTCAATTTGGTTTGATTCTATGCACCTTAGCAGTACACCGTTGTAATATTTTCTAAACAAGGTATCATTCAAAACACCATATGGGATGGCTTGAAGCCTATAATACCTTCTTTTAGTAGCATTTATCCCTTTTGGGCATTCTCTGGTCGACAAGTAGTGCACCATTTCATTTGTCCAGCTAGTGCCATTTGTTGGGACAACAGATTGTGAATTGTTATCAACCATCAAAACAACTTCCTTTTGCAATTCTAAGTCATTTTCTACACTATTAGCAAGTTGTTCACACAACCCCTTTCCTCTAACCAGCTTAGTAACTTTAATAACCACATCATATTCCATTACTTTAGTTACCCATCTAGCCCTTTTGTCTCCTAAATCCTTGCTTAATAATAATTGTTTTACACTTGGATGGGCAACCATCAGATGAATCTTATTGTTAGAAAGCATGTGCCTAAACTTTTTAAGGCTTCTAATAATAGCAAGCACATGTTTTTCTACAAATGAATACCTCAGTTTGTAGCCCTCTAATCATTGGTTGAAAAATGCAACTGGCTACTCCTGATTGTCCTTGATTATCTCGGTTAGCATAGCAAAAATCGTATCCATACCTCCATAAGCATACAGTATGAAATCCTTCAAGAAATCTAGATTTATCATTGTTGGTGCTGCTGCTATTGTTGCTTTGATGTCCTCAAAACTATTTTTTCCTTCCTTGGTCCAGTTGAAACCCATGTTGTTTTTTAGCATAGATGTTAGAGGCTTCAAAAGACTAGCCATATTTGGAATAAACCTTCTTACAAAATTGATTCTGTCTAAGAAACTTTGTAGTCCCTTTTTGTGGGTTGGTAAGGGTAAGGATGAAATGGTACTTACTCTTTCTAGATCAATTGTGATCCCATGCTTGGAAACAATGTGACCTAGAAGTTTACCTTCATTGACAACAAAGATACATTTTTTTTGGATTGAGAGAGACACCATACTCTCTGCATCTATCAAAAACTTGTCTCAAGTGAGAAAAATGATCTTTTGCATCTTTTGAAAACACAGTGATATCATCTAAATAAACCAATACAAACTTGTTCATGATACCCTAAAAGGCCATATCCATGGCTCTTTGAAGGGTTGCTCTGGCATTTGATAGCCCAAAGGGCATCTTCTTATAAGCCATGGTACCCCATTTTGTTGTGAATGCTATTTTGAACTGAACCTCTTCCTTAACCAAAATTTGATTATAACTTGAGAATCCATCCAGCAATGAGAACCTCTCAGAACCTGATACAACTTGTAGAATCTGCTCCATTGAAGGCAGTGGGTAATGATCTTTCAATGAGGCTCTGTTTAAGTCCCTAAAGTCAACACACAATCTGATTTCACCATTTTTCTTCCTCATAGGCACCAAATTTGACACCCAGGAAGTGTGTTTGATGGGAAATATAATGCTACTTTGAATCAGCTTATTAAGTTTAATTTTCATAAGAATCTCTAACTTGGGATTAAGAGGCCTTTGTTTTTGCCTCATTGGTTTTGCATCCGATTCTAGCTCAATGGTGTGTTGTACTAACTCTAGATTAAAACCTTTTAGGTCTTTGTATTCCCAAGAAAAAATGTCATCAAATTCCTAACATAATAAAATAAATGCATGCTTATCTTCCACAGTACATACATTTCCCAGCTTGAGGAGTTTTGCTTTGAAAATCTTGATAGATTCATAATGTTCCTCCTTGATCAGTATGTTGGAATTTTTTCTTCTCAGTTGATCATCTAAATTTAAAATTGATTCCAAGGTAACGAAACCCTTTGGCAGCTTGTTTGTCTTGAGTTGGAGAATCTGATCTTCAATTTATTGCTGATTTCTAGTTGAAAACTCAGCTTCTTCAATGAGGAAATTGGCAATCTGCTCATCACTCTTAAACACCTAATAGTGAATGTTGTTATCTAGGACTAATGGTCTTACAACCACTTTGACATACTGTTGTTGTTCAATATTTCTGATCTCTTTTGGGATATCAAACTCAACTCCCATGGCTGCCAGCTTATAAGCCTATTTATTTTGGCCTCTTGGCACATACAACAAGTCAAAAGCATCAAAATTTTCAATTAAGTTCCATATTCTGTGCTTATATGACTTAAGTAAGTCATTTTTGGTGACATTGACATTTCTTACTTGATTGGCAACTAATTCCCTATCACCAAATACATGCAAACACTTGATATTTTTCTTTCTGGTCCATTCCAAACTATGAATGAGTGCCTCATATTTTACTGTATTATTAGTACAGTTGAATGCAAATAAAAAAGCTATATAATATTTCTAACCTTCAAGGGAAATGAGCATGGCTCCACCACCAACACCAATTTTGCTTCTTACACCATCAAAATATAGTTGCCATAAGCCATTACTTTGCTGCTCAGATTGTTGTTCTAGCTTCCTCCATTTATTTGTAAGGGTCATATTCATGGTTTTCAGATGCCCATTCATCTAAAAATAGATCAACAATGCTATCTATTGGGGTATCATTGTCTTGGACAACGAATTGTTCCTCTTCATGATAAGTTAAATTAGCATTTACAACACTAGCAACATAAGGTTCAATGTGATCTTTGACATGGGTTCAGATTTGACAGTTAATCTTATACCATATCTTGTCCTAAAACACATATGTGACCAATCAGCTAGTAAATAATCTCCTAACTTTGCTGTGAAATCCCTGGAAAGGCATAAGGCAAAGTACAGCGGTAGGTCTATGACATATATGTCTTGTGGAATTGAAAAATTTAGGCAAGCATGCAAGGTAAGACCCAGGTTCTTGATGACTCTAATGGTATTGATGGATGTACCATCTAGCTGTACTATTGCTTTGGATAGTGGTTCATAAGTCAAACCCAACTTATCTACTATCTGTTTAGGCTTTACTGAGCTACTGGCACCTGAATCAATCATGCATTTGTGAACTAGGTGTTTACCGATAATCAGTGAAATATAGAATGGGGTTGGTTTGATATTATGGTTTTGCTATTCATTCTTGACTGGGGCATCATTTGCAAGAACAACTCTAGGCTAGTCTCTAGGCTGGTCTTGATTGGATTCATTGGTCAAATATACATTAGATAAGGCTTTTTGTAACAAGTCTTTTTGGCTTGGAAGAGATAATGAATCCTACATAGACATGCTTACATTTGCTTTCTTCATATGTTCTAAAATATTGAAAGGAAATGTACCAACCTTTGGCTGTCCTCTTGGAACAGTAGGATCCACTTGCTATTGTATTTGTTGTGACTGCCCTCTTGGCTGATCCCTGTTTGGAATAGGATGTCCTCTTGGTAAAAATTAAACTTTAGGTGGTTGTGATGGACCAACAACACCTTATTGGCTTGTTTGAGCCTGATTTTGTCCTCTACCAGCTTGTTGTCCCATATCAATGGCTCTATTTTTGGCCCTTGTATTGGTTGCTATGGCTTGGGATGATTGGTTTTTCCCTTGTGTATGGTTTACCCGACAGAACTCCTCACCTTGCCAATTCAGAAATACTGCATCAGGATGCTCCTATTCAGGATGAGAAACCTTTTGTTCTGGGTTTTGTTGTATTGTGTTTTGCTGGACAATAGTATTATTTTGCACCATTAAGGTTTGATTTATCATGCCATTTGAGTAGATTGACTGGTTATGTGGTTGGTTACAAGGGTAACACTAATCATACTCTTGTGCCATGTTATTCTGAACAGGAACTAACTCTCTAGAAGAGCTGGCAACATGATGGTTATAAGGCTAATATGGTCTTGTGTTAAAATTTCTACTTTAGCCTTGGTTATCAACTTGATATGGAGGTCTGTTTTTCTGATTAGATTGTTGTTGGTTCTAATATGGGGGTTGATAAGGTCTATAAACTTGATTTGGCTACTTTTTAGTGTTCACCAATTCATTGTCGATTGTTTGTAACAACCCCTTAATCTCTTGGAGCTCTTGGGATGGGGTTGGGACAACTTTTGTTTGAGTAGTAACTTGATAGTTTAGATTTGGTACAAAAGGTACAACAACAATAGGTGGGAATTGCAATGGGACGGGTGGCTGTACCTCTAGAAAAATAGGCATTAGGGGTCTTGGGGCTAACTTACCAGCTTGAATTAGGTCATTTTCAACCTTTATGGCAACATCATAAGCATCTGGTAGTGTTGTACCACCCATTGATTGAACCATTACTGCAATATCACTATTTAAAGCCTTAAGAAAGTAAAAAAATGCATGATTGGTAGTAGGCCTTACCACTGTTGGTATTCTATCCCAAGTCTTTTGAAAATGGAAGTTAAAATCTACCATGTGCTCCTGTGGAGCTCTCTTTATTGTACTCAACTGTTCAACCAATGATAGGTTGTCTGACTTGTCTTCAAACTACTTATTCAGTGCTTCACCTAACAGATCCCATGAAGTAATTGAAACTATAGCCAATCCTCAAAACCACTGAAGTGCCTTACCCTTCAGAGATGCAGCTAAGAGTCTCACTGCAACATTCTCCTATGTTATATGATGAACTGAACATAATGTAGCCACATCCTTGATATGTTCAATTGGAGTAGTTTGATCTTCATCAATGAAGAGAGGTAAGCCTCTCAAGGCTGCCACTAGAATATCATCATGTTGTGCAAGTTGCAGTGGGTTGCCAACATTAAATGTCACAAAAGGCAATTGTCTTGCCATTGGTGGAGGCTATGGGGCTTGTACTTGTCTATTTAGTACCTGATTTCTTTGAACAAACCTTGTTGGCCTGAGATTTGGAGGAGTAGAACGAGCTCTCCTTGTTGGACTAGGGGCTCTCCTTGCTATTCTACCTCTTCTTCTTGGGGGTGACAGTTGCAGGTACTCAAATGGAGTTGAACTTCCCCTTGTTTGGATCCTTCTCATGCGCTATCTATATTGGATCTGCAAAAATCAAAGGTATGTTGTTTTTACCTCAAAAAGGCTGGAACTCTGCTGTTCATACTAGGACAACAAAGAAAAATTGTATTCAAGTGGCCTAAAACTCAGTTCAGAGTTCCATTGGGTGTGCCACTACTTCAATTTGGAACCATCACTTTTGACCATTTATAGAGCTATTATGGAACCTATAAAATCTAATTTTCCTTGGTGTATGTTTTACCAAGGCCTCCCCATATGAGATAGATTAGTTTACTTGGGAGTTTCAAACCCTTATTTCCTAGCTTGTAACTAGCTAGATTAATTAAGAATCTATTTTTGTTTTCTCAAGGAGGCCAAAGGGCTTCGAATTGAATTCACACTTTTTCATTCTCTTCATGCCTAAACCATTCACTTAGAAGATGGCTTTACTAAAGGATTCTACCATGATTCATGCATAGTTTAAGTGAATTTAGTATATTGTCACAAAGAGATGAAAAATATAGAGATAATGTTATTTTTAGTCATATCTCTATATATGTTTCTTTAATGTGTATGTGCATGGAAATGGGGGACCAAAAGGGGGTCAAAAGTGGCCACTTTTTTTCTAAAATCAATAGAACTAATCTCAAATGATAAATTGAAGGTAACCACACTCAAAATTTGAATATGTGACAAGAACAACATTCATAGTGCTTAGAATCTAGTTTTTAAACTACTAATTTAAAAAAAAAATGGTGGAGATTAAGAGGTTCGAATAGGGGGAGCACACAAAGTGCTCCGGTTTTTGTCAGAAAATAAAACATAGTGTTTGGTATGCTCCCCCTAAAATGTTTACTTTTAAAAAGTATTTCACAAATTGTTTCAGTGGCAAAATTAGCTAACATCATGTAGTTTATGCTTAATTTGTCTACTATTTTATAATGTATATATGATTTTTTATGAATTTTCAAAGTGGACACATTCTAAAAAATAAAAATTTGAGCATGCTCCCCTCTAATTTTTTTGAAAACTAATCCAATTTTTTTCATGTGTATAGAATAGAGTCTAGAATTTAAAAATATAATTTGTTTTAAATTTGGATGAATAGGTGAAAAATGACACCAAAAATGCTATATATAGGTTTTCAGCAAAAAAGAAGACACTAGCAAAAGAAATTGGATATGGAAACCTTAATGTTTTTATATTTTAGAAAAAATTGCATGGTTAGAAAACTAATAAAAAAATTGAAGTCATCTTGGCTTTTTTTATATTAACATTGAAAAATGTGTAAATCTGATGGAGAGCATGCTCAAGATTTAGTTGATTTTCTATATTATCTTGAAAACACATCTTTGGGGATCTAAAAGGTAGGTCCAACCCTTTGGGGTTGATGTCCAAGGCAAATCCAACCCTTAGGGTTGGAAATTCCCAATGTAGTTAAAAATGTGAGCACATTATAACATGCTCATGTGACTAAAAAGGTGAGCAATGACCTAGAAAAAAACATAACATGTGAATTTGGACCCAAATGCTCTATTTATTCCCTTATTCTGCACTTTTTGCAACATACAAACAAACTTTTGATGCTTTTGAGGATCTACAATCATTAGTGGACAAAATTATCTCACTTTTTTTTTATATCGCCATAGAAGATTCCAATTGCATGTTTTTAGATCAAATTTGATATTGTAAATCATTTTTTTCATGTTTTGAGGAATTGGAATAATTTTTTGACAAATATAACTAATTTTTTTTATCTTACATTGACAAAAAACATTTTAATTTCATGTTTTGTATTAAAATTTGATAATTTGTCAATCATTGTTTGTACTTATAGAGTTCAACATCATGTCAAAGAAATGACCAAAAAGTCAAACACCAGAGGAGCGTGAAGCCAAGAATGCAAAAAAAGAGAAGAAATGAGACAAATTCATGAAAATAAGAAATTGAACTCCATAGATGAAGATATACCATCTCTGCTAATTGAATTAGATCATTAAGCATCCAAGAAAGAGAAGCATTTGGATAAACAAAGGGAACAAATGCAAACACTTCATGCAAGTAAGAAATTGAATGCATAAGTTAAAGATACATCATCTAAATGCCATCTCAATTTGATATTGTAGAAAATTCTCAATCACCAATTGAAAATGATGATGCAATTTCAAATGTAAATATAGATACTACACCAATTGATCAATTGTTGAATGAGCAAAATTTATTTAATGAATCAAGTTTTCCATTAAGAAAACCTCCCATAATTTTGTGTAAAAAACCTATTTTTAATTGAAATTGATGAGAATAATCTAAAACCAATGGCTAATAAGATTCTTGAATGCACTTGTAGAAGAAAGGTTAATAAAATATGGAAAATGTTTTTGAAAACTTAAGTGAAATTGGAATATGTCAATTGTTTGTTGAAATGATGAAAAATCTTAAGTTTAGATCTGTCATGAAGATTCTTGGTCTAAGAACATCAAATACTAATAGAAAAAAGTTTATTGTAAAAAATCTAATCAATGCATATCAAAGCATGGGTTTGACCTCATACACCGAATATAGTAATGCTACATGATATTTATTACATCAACTATAGTAAGTAATCAAAAAAAGAAATCTCGCTTGATAAGGAAAATGAGCCAAGCACTAAAAATAAGTAGAAAAACACTAATGAAAGTTTTTGGGAAGAATGAAAGAGTTGAGGACCCAAATAACAATGGACTATGGGCATTCTTTTTTAGATTCTGTGAGAAGCGAGAACCGAGCCAAGATTTGATGTCGGTCGTAGATCACATACACTCTAGTCGACAAATGATCAAAAATCAAAATAGCGGAATGGAGAGAGAATCTGAAAAGAGAGAAAAAATAGAGACAAAGCAAGAGAATTTTAGAATACTCTCAATACTCTCGATGAGCTTTCACCAAACTGGTATTGAACTAGTGTTCAACTAGCTACCATGAGAGGAAAGTGTTGTATATATAGAAAAAAATAGGGCATATACATCCAAGAGGTGTATTAACTCCTACTACCCATAAAAGGTGGGAGGTTTTACCTACTTGGTAAATGACAAAACATGTGGCATAACCTCCTCAAGTGAAGATGGAAAGGAGGTGGCACATAAAGCTAAAAGAGTGTGAGAACTCTAACTACCCCATAACCTACTCAGGTAAAGACAGAATAGTGGTTATGAGAGGTGGTACAAAAAGCCAAAAGAGGATGTGTAACTCAACTACACATGTGTGGGAGAGAGTTACACATGTAGCTGATGTATTTCACCACATGTCCTCATATTAACCACATATAATAAACCTAATTAAGCTTAATAATGTGTAGGAAAAAGAAATATCCCTAGGGAAAATAAAAAACCTACACTAACACGCCACCTTAAGTGTAGGTTAGGTGGGTGAAAAGATATGGGTCCCGGCAAGTGAAGCTTGGTGAGGTACCCATGTACAAATAATTCCCCCCCAAAAGAGAAGAAGCCCCCCCTAAATAGAGAGAGAAAACACCCCCCAGAGTAGAGAGATTGAAGTGAAGGTCTAAGAAGCCCCTCCTGAAGTAGACATTGGCCGCACCCCTAGCAAAGCTCGTAGATGAAGGAACTTGCTCTCAGTGAAGGGTTTGGTGAAGATGTCTGTGATCTGTTCTGATGTTTGAATGTACTTGAGATCGATGATGTTTGAATGAATTAGCTCCTGAATATAGTGCATATGTATCTCAATGTGCTTTGTCCTCTAGTGATGGATTGGATTCCTTGAGATCTAAATTGCACTTTGATTATCACAAAAGATGACTGTGGACTTTTTGAATGAAATGCCAAACTCAGTGAGAATATTCTAAAGCTATATGGCCTCTGTGGTGGCATTAACTGCCCCTCGATACTCAGGCTCTGTAGATGAAAGAGCAATTGCAGATTGCTTATTGCTTGACCAACAAACTGGACTAGAACCAAGTGTGAAGCAATACCTTGAAGTAGACTTGCGATCCTAAGAATCACCTACCCAATCTAAATTTGTATATCCCACCAAGACAAAATCCACGCCTACTGCATAGTGAATCCCATAATTGCGAGTTCCCTAAACATAGTGGAGAATCTACTTGGCTGCTTTCCAATGCAACTCATGTGGCTCCTGCATAAACCAAGAGACCATGCCCACAACATATGAAATGTTAGGCCTCGTGTGAGTCAGATAGATGAGACTTCCAACAAGCTATTGATATAAAGTGCCATCAACCAAGGGTGAAGAACACTTAGCCTCAAGTTTGACCCCTGACAGAAATGGAGTCAATGTAGGCTTACAGTCAGCCATGCAAAATATGGAGAGCATGCCAAGTGCATACTTGGGTTGTGCCATGAAGATACCTAAAGATGATTGATTGATCTCAATCCCTAAGAAGTAATGCAAAAGACCCAAGTCTGACATTAGAAATCGATCATGTAGAGCAGCTTTCACTACTTTGATGGTGGATGAGTGACTCGCTGTGATCAACAAGTCATCGACATAGAGAACCAAAAATGTCAGAATATCATCTTGCTGTAGAATGTAGACGTTTGGATCAAAGTGGCATCAAATGAACCCAACTGATAGAAGGAATGAGTCCATCTTGGCATACCAGGCTCGAGGAGCTTGCTTGAGGCCATAGAGACTTTCAAAGATGACAAACCAATGAAGGATCCTGAATGAACCCCTATGGCTGCTCCATGTGGATTTCCTCCTAAAGGTTACCATGAAGAAAGACACTCTTCACATCCATCTGATGAACTTCCCAATGATGCGTTGCAGCTATAGTAAGTACAAGTTAGATGGAATTCATCTTGGCTACTGGCACAAAATTCTTAGAGTAGTCAATCCTAGGAACTTGGAAGAATCCTTTGGTGACCAAGAGAGCCTTATGCTTGTCAACCAACCCATTTGTTGCAAATTTTGTCTGATAGATCTACTTGCATCAAATAAGTTTTCTTCCTTTAGGAAGAGGGACTAAATCCCATGTGTGATTCCTTTCCAAGGAACTGATCTCTTCTTGTATTGCTGCATCCCACTCGGGGACACCAGAAGCTTCCCAAAAGGTCTGTGGATTAGAAGCTGAAGCAATGAAGAGATGTGGAGCCTGTTGAAATTGTGACCTTGTTCTTCTTGAATTTGTAGGATCACCAACCCAATCACCTATTGACTACAAAGTCTGATGAGCCCAAAGAGGCCTTGTGGTAGGAGAATCTGGAGGAGAATCATCAACTTTTGAATGATGACTAGGAGAAGAGGGTGGGTCCTCATCATCACTATCTCCATCTGAAGTGGAGGAAGAAGACTCCTCATGTGGATCAAGAGGATTAAGATCCTCTGAAGAACTATCATCATGTTCCAATGTCTCCAATGTGATGGTGGATGGAGAAGTAGTAGGAGAAGAACTGGAAGATTCCTCCTTGAAACAAACACTCCTCTCAATGAACAACTTATGAGTTGTAGGGTGGAGAAGCCTGTAGCCCTTGACACTATTTGGGTATTCAACAAATATGCAAGGCTTACTCTATGGATCCATAGCCTTGCATTTCTTTGCTGGAATGTGGGCCCATGTAGGAGAACCAAACACCTAAAAGTGCTTAATTGTGGGTTTCTGACCAGTCCAAGCTTGTAATGGAGTTACCCCCTTTACAACTTTGTGAGGAACGTGGTTCTGGATGTAACACACATAGTTGATGGCCTCTACCCAATACTAAGGTGCCATAGACCTAGAGTGAATCATACAATTGGCCATCTCTTTCAAGGACCTGTTCTTTCATTTTGTAACACCATTCTGTTGTGGACTATAGGGAATTGTGTGCTGAAGATCAATGCCCTCAGAGGTACAAAACTGCTCAAACCTATGGTTGACATATTCCCCCCATTATCCATAAGTAGAATCTTGATGGCCTTCCCAGACTGTTTCTTTGCAAAAGCTTTGAATTCCTAAAAAGACTCAAAGACCTCAGACTTCTGCTTGAGAAAATATACCCAAGTGTATCTAGAAATATCATCAATGAATGCCAGAACATATCGAGCCCTATTGAAAGAAGGATGTGGAAATGGTCCTGCCAAGTCACTGTGAACCAACTCCATAAGCTGTGTAGCCCTCCATGCTTTGCCTTTGTCATACTTCTCCTCAGGATGCTTACCAATAATGCATCCCTGGCAAAATCCATCAAAAAATTGAATTGAAGGCAACCCTAAAACCATGTCCTCTTGACTGAGTTGTTGCAAGTAGCAATAATTCAAGTGGCCAAACTGCTGATGCCACAAATGACTCACCTCATCTAAATGAGTGAGTAATACTATCAAAGGAGAGTCAGGAACAAAGTAAGAAAACTGATACAGTCTAGACTGATGATCTACTTTTCCCACAAGGACTGTAGACCCATCATGCAACTCAATGATTACCACATTATCTAGTATGAACTCAACCCACTTGCCAGAGCTTGTGTGAGTGATTTGATAAACAGATAAGAGATTAGTTGACAAAGATGGAATGCAGAGAACATCCTAAAATGTTCCTTTACCCATGTCAATAGCCCCTCTCTCATGCACTTCAACAAGAGTGTCATCACCCATAAGTATGGCAGGCATAGAACATGGCTCTAAGGAGGCAAATCTATCCTGAGAAGAAGCCATGTGGTGTGAAGCACCTGAGTTAATGATCCAGGTATCAAGTTGTGAGGCAACTGCAACTAGGGCCTTGACCTTTCCTTTTCCCTTACTCTTTTTTGTGTCCTTTGAAGACCCTTCTAATGAACTCTGCTTGACAGATCAGGCACCTTGATATTGTTCTTCTCAAGCAGATGTGATAGGTGATCAATCTGTTTCTTTAGACACTTGTGCTCATCATGTCCCGGTCTTTTACAGTAAGAACACTTGACCTTCTCTTTCTTAGGTTGTTCACCTTTTGATGAAGAGGTTTGATTAGCTGCATTTGGAGCAGTAGGTCTGTGATCTTTCTTCTTCTCTCCTTGGTTCTTTTGTTTCTTTTCCTGTTTGCCAGACCCCTTCTGTTCTTTTGTGCCTTGATTTGCAGCCAAGGCATGTGACTTCGAGGGTTTAATTGTACCCATGTGAACCAGTTTATTTTGCTCTTGGGTGAGTTTTGCAGCAAACTCATCTAGAGAAGGCATTTTATAGTTCGTACCTAGGGCACTTTTTGTGGCATAAAAGGTAGAAACAAAGACTGAATAGTTTGGACCAAGCTTAGAAAGAATGCTTAAGATCAGTTGTTTGTCTTCTTTTTATATTCCATAGTGTTTCAATTACAATATGATGGCTTTCAACTTTGTGAAGAAGTCTTGTATGGTGTCAAAATTGCTTAGACTCAACCCTATGAGTTTATTCTCCAATTGATGACCCCTTAACTCATCCTGCTTACCAAAGAGTTTTTCCAATGTGGTCCACACATCATTTGGTGTAGTGCAAGATTCAATGTGAAAAAGAAGGTCAGGAGAGACTGACATACATAGAGTACCAAAGGCTTCATCACATTTATTAAACCATTTTGTCTTTTTTGCAGCATCTTGAGGTTCTGTCTCAAGTCCCATTGTAACTCAATGATATCCATGTCTTTTAAGATATATTATCATCTTAGATTTCCATTCAAAATAGTTATATGGAGTTAAGACAGGAAGTGTAGATGTATCCATCTGTGTAGAAAAGTACATTAAAATGCAGAAAGAGAAGTGCGAAAAAGAGACACACAGGATGCCCCCCCTTTTCACTAGTTTCTGAAATGACCCCCTAGAAATTACAATGTTGGCACTTTATAATTAGTGTGATTTACAATGCAAATCTTTAGATTTTTAGACTCTTACAGGGCCCAAAATGGCCAAAATAGTAAAACTATATCTCAAGTACAATATGAGATCAAATTGAGAGCACCAATATAGAGTACACAAAAAAAATATGAACTCTAGAAAAAATGACACTAAAAACGGAGCTCGTTTGCACAAGTTATGGCTCCCAAAAGGTCTAAAAATGAGAAATGTGCAGCAAATTATGGAAGAATCTTCAATTTCTGAAATTTTGGAGCATCAAATCAGAAAAATAACTTCACCATGGCATAGAGCATGAAATTCTACCCAAAATAAAAAAAATTGCATCAAAAAAAGAGTTTGTATGCTCAAGTTATAGCTGTTTGAAGTTGGACTGCCAGATCAAAAAAGAAAATGGAGAGGGGTCTGCTTGCTGATGGTCTTTAGACGTCAAATTTAAAATAGTGACCTCTGTGATGGCTGTTTGAACGTCAAATTTAACATAGTGATTTTGACTGCAGAGGACCGTCAAATTTAGCATAGTGTTTGTGACGGACAGATGGACATCAAATTTAAGCTTGTGTTCAGTGGCAGCAGTTTGACCATCAAATTTAAGACAATTGAAAACTTTTTTGCAGAGTTGAATAGTAAGGAATCCATATGATTCGGGGGTGAAAAAAATTTAGCTTAGAAAATTCTTGTCTTTGATTTTGATGATTTTACAGTCGATCTTTAGGTTTTTGGGCCTTCTGAGCACGATGGCAAGGTCTGTTTGGGCTGAAAATGTACTGATTTATCAGCTACCTCTAGGAACCCCTAAAAAACCCTCTGGTACAACTGGCTCCTCCGATCTCTGAATTTGGTGAAACAAAAGCCAAGTTTGACTTTTTCGAGCCTTCTTGACGCTATGGAAACACTGAAAATGCCTCTAGGATTACCAAAAGAGTTGCAACCACTCAGATCTCACAGGAAAACAAATATGCATTCCAAAATATTATAGATGCTTATTTCCCTTCAAATTGTTCTGATTCTTTAGATCATCCGAGGATGCAAGAGAAGAGCATACTAGGTTTTTGAGAAAATATTAGCAATCTAATAGTCTCAAATCTCTCAAATATCAAGATTACAAAAAATGAACTAAACCAAACAAATCAGCTTTAATACCATGTTAGATTCTGTGAGAAGCAAGAACCAAGCCAGAATCTGATGTCAGTCGTAGATCACATACACTCCAGTCGACAAATGATCGAAGATCAAAATAGCGGAATGGAGAAAGAATCTGAAAAGAGAGAAAAAATAGAGACAAAGTAAGAGAATTTGAGAATACTCTTGATACTCTCACAGAGCTTTCACTGAACTGGTATTGGACTAGTGTTCAATTAGCTACTGTGAGAGAAAAGTACTGTATATATAACAAAAATAGGGCATATACATCCAAGAGGTGCATTAACTCCTACTACCCATAAAAGGTGGGAGGTTTTACCTACTTGGTAAATGACAAAACATGTGGCATAACCTCCTCAAGTGAAGATGGAAAGGAGGTGGCACATAAAGCCAAAAGAGTGTGAAAACTCTAACCACCCTGTAACCTACCCAGGTAAAGATAGAATAGTGGTTATGAGAGGTGGCACAAAAAGCCAAAAGAGGATGTGTAAAACTCAACTACCCATGTGTGGGAGAGAGTTACACATGTAGCTAATGTATTTCACCACGTGTCCTCATATTAACCACTTATAATAAACCTAAGTAAGCTTAATAATGTGTAGGAAGAAGAAATATCCCTAGGGAAAATAAAAAACCTATACTAACATTCTTTGGTAGACTCCCATAGAAAGATAAAGTCATAGTTGAAGCCTTAAAATCCTTAATTGAAGAATTTTGAAAAAATAACACAAGAGTATCTCCTAATGAAAGAGATGTAAAAAAGAGAATTGATTGTCAAAACTGTGAGCCACATCCAAAGCATTTTTTGATATGATTCAAACACAAATTTTCTCCAAATTTATGGAGGTTTATCCTCAAATAAAAATTAGTCAAAGGCATTTTGAAATGGAAAAACCTTTTTATATCAAAATAAATCACACACACACAACTTGTTGCAGAATCCACATGAAATTTTCTATGTATTATGATGTTTTTGACATATATGTGTCTTTGCATACTAATGAATTTTTATAGAAGTGTATGATAGAAGATCCACCTAAATCAAAAAGAGATTTAATTTCAAGCATATTTTGTGAAAGAGTATATAGACAATTGTTTTTATAAGAAATCATGTTTGGATAGAACATGTGATAGTTGCAATGGTTTGCAATGTTTGAAAAATTGTGTACACATAGAGAATACACATGAGATTGGAAATGCACTAGTACCTTTTGGAAATATAAGTCAGTGGCATACACTCTAAGAGATGGTAAAAAGGCAAAAAAATGTGAATTGGTGAGTGAAATCTTTTTTGAACACACCAGGATACTAAGAGAGGGAGGTAAATCAATATCTAAACAAACTTCAAATCCTCCGGAGCAAAGTAAAACTTAAGCATTACAACATTAGCATAAATATGAAAGATCAACACAATGGACATCAACACATAACACTAGATGTACATGGAAAACCCAAGAAGGGAAAAACCACGATGAAGATTAACTCACAATATATGAAGCTCAAAATTATAAATTTGTTTTAGGGCTACAACCCAAGGAAGCTACTACTCCTTGGAGATTTTGTTTTAGGATCACTCCCAAGGAAGCTACAACTCCCTGCAAACTTTTTTTAGGGCTACAATCGAAGGGAGCAACTACTCCCTGAACTAAGAATGATTATAGTATGACAGTCCTTCTACTATCTAAAAATTGACATTGAAGCACACACCTTTGATGATTACAATTCTACTTCTTTTAATGATTGGATCAATTAGGCACACTCTTAACTTCCCTCCTATCATAGAAATGTCTTTAAGATGAATTAGGACAAATCTTATTACTTTGGCTCTTTCTCCTTCAGTCTCACATAATAATGCATAATATGTTCATATTCTTCTCTTTTACACACTCACATATTCATCTTCACAATCATGCTTCACCTAGACCAACTAGGTTTACAATATATACATGAAATTACATTGATTTCATTACAAGTCAGCCAATACAACAAGAATATTACATTTTACAAGTCGGCCAGAGATCACACAACATGAAACATGCATAGGGAAAGCCCTATCATGAACTACACGCTACTCCAGAAAGAAACACATGCCTTGTAGATCCCAACACATTCTTGGTCTAGTCCTAGACATCCTTCACAACATCATCCTTCAAGGAATAACATCCACACGCTTCACAAATCTGAATTAGGTCACCCTTAAGCAAGAACACATGAAGCATGTAGCACAACGGTCATTTCAACTTGGTAGTACTCATGAATGATTAAACATTGCTTGCACTTCTTCTAGATGAGTCAGCAAGATCTATACACTATCTCCAAACATTCCTTGAACTCCGCACAACAACAACTTTGTGGTGCACATTATCAAACTTCATCTATCAGCCAAGCAAGAGCATAACCCAGCTACACTATCATTCTAGACCTCATTTAGTTCCAAAGAGAATGAAAAGATATCTTACAAAGAAAATGGAGACAACACAAGATCATCAGGAGCATCTTCCATCAACCAATTTATCATTTCAAGCATAAACAAGTTGGTGCACATCATCAACATATATTCTGAGAACAACTAGGCATCCATAACTATCTGTATCATAACTGTCATTTAAAAATTATGCTTGTGGACCACCAAACCACCTGAAACACATATGGATGAACTCATACATAGCTATAAACATATCCTCAAAACTGCATGGGAAAATTTTCACTTGCAGAGGAATGCAGAGCATTCCAAACTGTCTTCACCAACACATTATACTAGCAGAGCATGGACCGAAACTCAATCACTTGTAACTTTCACTGTGGAGGAGAAACTGATCTAAAACTTTGGATTTAGCACCTTTACAACATCCTTAACTTAACTTCTAAACCTCATGACCATAGCTTCAAATGTGAAGGAATGCAGAGCATTTTACCAAACAGTCTTTCAGGTAGCTTCTTGCAACAAAAACCTTCACCAACTTTTGAAGATCAAAACCTTCATATAATAGCACATACATCCTTAGGAACAACAAGAAGGATCATACACCATGCCATAGGTCATCGGCAACATCTTATCATTCTCATCATACCTTCTAATTCCCATCTTAATATATCATCATTCATCTTAGTGCTTCTAATTCCCATCTTAATATTTCATCATGAAATCATTTTTCTGACCACAAGCATGCTCAAAACAACTTGACTTGACACTAATTAGGGCATGACATCCAACCATGAACATCAAGAACATCACTGCATCTCACTTCATTTTTGTTACTACACTGGTATATCATCATCACAAACTGAGTGTTGATCTCACTCTAAGGGTTGACATCAATGACAACACATATTGCTGACAATCTCCCCCTTTATCATTGAAGGAAACACATACTCCCCCTTATATCTACATTTCTCTCTCTTCCCCTTTGACATTAAGGACAAAGGGAAACTACTTCTTTCCCTTAGGGCACAAAATTTTCCCCTTAAGATGCAGATTTTCTTAACTTTCTCCTACTTTGATGTTCATACATTTTTTCTTGAAACAACTTAGGGCTCCCCTGTCAGCAACAACCACTACCTGCTCCCCTTGAGAGGTAGCCACCATCAGTCCAAGAAAAAGATATATCATGAACTCCCCCTGGATAGATGCACCACTATGCATCTAGCAAGAATGAGGAGCAATTACCCCTAACCTCTACTAGAGATCTTCAAAAGTATCCTTTGAAAGAGACTTTGTAAAAATATCTACAATCTGATCCTTTGTTGGAACATATTCCAACTTTACTTCCTTATTTGCAACCTTCTCTATAAAAAATTGATACCTATTTTCTATATGTTGTTGCAAATATGTGCCTAAGCAGTGTTGTCATTAATGTCAACATATTCTTGTTGTCATTGGTGTCAACTGTGCCTTATTTTGTTGCCTGTTCAGAAGACTGGAATGATGAGGATATTAAGAAAATTAATGAAGATTCAATGTTCGCAAACCATATAGTTGTGTAGAGGATTGTCAGAGGTTGCTCCAGTTAAGATTTGAGAGGTCCACATGAAGATTTGAAGAAGTTATGGCCATCTGAGTAGAACTGGATTTTACAGTGTTCAAAAGAGACAGAGTGACGGTAAGTTGGTCCAGATTGCTCCGCACTGAAATATTATGGTCTGTAGATCTAGAGGCATGCTTGGGAAGTCAGTGTGTACCATCAACTCCAGTGGTTCATGGTTTGGAGGTCCACAAGCTATCTTTCTAGTTTGGTAGTCATGGCAGATAGTGTTCTTGAGGTTCCGGAGGAAGATACAAATGATTTTGGTAATTTGGTATAGAGTGGATGTTATTTGTGAATTCAATGTGCTTGTGGAGGTCTCTGATTGTGTGACTACTGTGTTGGAGGTCCGCATTGAAGTTTGAGCTTGTTGTTGAAGATTTCTTCTTTGAGGTTGTTGTTCTTCCCAGTTCTTGGCCGACCAAATGTTTCAAGCATGTTGCAGATGATCTAAGAGCAATTCTCTAGAGTGTGGCGTGTTGGTGAAGGAAGATTCAAGTCTCAGCTATATTGGGCCGACAGTATAGTGATCCGCATTAAGTCAAGCCAACCTTGATGTTCATTCCAAGGTTGATGAAGCATATAAATACTTGTTGATGAGTTGTGGAAAAGTGTCCTTGTGTGAAAATGATAAAATCCTAAGAAAGGTACAAAAAGTAGAGCAGAGTGAAGAAGGAGTAGAGGAATAAAAGCATCAAAGGATGAAGGTGTAATGAAGAAGTGATTGGAGGGATTGAGTAGAAGTTTGTGAGCTTTCAAAGGGACTGAATCAGACATGAATGTAGATGTTATTTCTTAGTTCATTATCTCTATGTAAATCATAATTTCTTGTAGGCAGTGAGCCTCTTCTGAGTAGTGAGCTCTGGGCAGTGCGCCCGAAGGCATGTGCCTTCTATTTTCTTAAGTACTTTTAATAGGGTATGCATTTTTGTGGGTTAATGCCCACTATGGTTTTTCCCTTAACTGAGTTTTCCACATTAAAAATTCTAATGTTGTGTGCTCATGTTGTTTCTGCTCATGTGTTGATTCATGCTTAAATGTTTACATCATTAATCTGTTTGTGAATTAAGAAAGAAGATTAACAGTGCAGAAAAGGTTAAAGTTTAGAGACAACTGATTCACTCCCCCTCTCAGTTGTTTGGACTAATTCCAACAATTGGCGTCAGAGAGAGGTTCCTTTGAGAAGCCTAACAACTTAAGGAAAGATCTTGGAAGGAATATTTAATGGGTTCACTCAAAGATCAACTTTAGTTGGCCCTAGAAGATCTTGTTCAGTCTAAAGCAGAAATTAGTAATCTGAGAGGTGAACTTAAAGATGCTGATGATACCATTGAAATGTTAAAAGATAAATTAAAGAAATCTATGGAAAGGAAAAAAGAGCTACTTCTAGAGTTATCCAGTATCACTGAAGAAAATGGCATGAATGAAGCTTTGGAAGAAAAGACAAGGGAATGTGAGAAGTTGTCAAAAGAAGTTATTGTTCTAAAAATTGAGATGGAATCTGGGGCAATGAGGCTAACCAAAGAAATTGAGCAAAGGAAGAAGACTTGAATCAAACTCTAAAAGAAAGAACTGATGAATACTACATATTAGATAGTATAGCTGGCCATCTAAAATCTGATTTACAAGAAAGCAGAGACAATGAAATAGATCTTGAAAGACAAATTGTCATTCTCAGACATGACCTAGAAGTTGCAAATGAATACAAGGAGAAGTTCAAGATAAGTTTAGCTAAACTTGAAGCAATACTTGAGGGTCAGAAAAAGGCTGATGACAAACATGGTCTTGGATATGAGAAAGGTGAAATCTCTGGATTTGGACAAAGAAACTCTCAACCAAGGAATGAGAGAAACAAATCTAGAAGACCTTCGGTAAGACAGCCTAACGCTCAAAGGTATCCATCTTTCAATGGGTATTTTTTCAAGTGCAATAAATTTGGTCATAGAGCCACTCAATGTAGAAGTAGAGTAAATTAAAATAATCCATCCTTCTTAGGACAATGCTTCAATTGCAAGAGGTATGGTCATAAATCCAATGAATGTAGAAGTATGATAATGAATAACTCATCAAATAGAGGAAATGGGAATTCTTTCAATGGAAAATGATTTGCATGCAATAGAGTTGGACATATGGCCATTCAATGCAGATCAAGAGGAAATTAATCAAATGGGCAAAGAAATGTAGTGTGCTTCATTTGTAACTGATCTAGTCATTTTGCAAGATTCTGCAGAAGTAGGATTAATGAAAGAAGGGGTCCGGTAAATAGAAAATCAGATGAGCAGAGACAAGACAAAGGCAAAAGAAAAATAGAAGAGAATGAGATCCAGAATGAAATGAGTGAGACATGGGTCAAGAAAACAATTGTGAACCATGGGTCCACATCGGAATCCGATGTTGATAGTTCCTCAGGGAATTAAATTAAGAGCTCTGGCTCAGGGGGAGCTGCATTAAAAATCAAAATCCCCCAGCCAGTAAATAAGTGCCTGAATCTGGCACAGTGAAAAAAAAGAAATCTTGGATTGTTTCAGATCATTCAGAAGGATTTCAGTTGTTTGATCAAAAAGATATGGTTTGCAGATTGAAAAAAACATTGTATGGACTCAAGCAAGCCCCAAGAGCCTGGTATGCAAGATTGGATAAGTATTTAATAAAGATAGGATTTAGCAAAGGCACTGTTGATAGTAATCTTTACTTCAAGATAGATCATGAGCATATTCTGATTGTTGAAGTATTTGTTGATGATATCATTTTTGGTGGAAATGAGAGTATGTGCAAAACTTTTACTGATCAAATGCAAAGCGAATTTGAAATGTCAATGTTTGGGGAAATGAATTTCTTCCTAGGTCTGTAAATTATCTAGTTAGATAAAGGCATCTTCATATCTCAGTCTAAGTATGTGAGAGAATTGTTGAAAAAGTTTGGAATGGAAGATTCAAAGACAATAGGTACACCTATGGTAACTGGATGCAAGTTGAGAAAGGATGATGACTCCCCTAAGGCAAATCAGAAAAGGTATAGATCAATGATTGGAGGACTGCTCTATTTGACTCAGAGTAGACTTGACATCATGAATACTGTTGGACTTGTTAGATTTCAAGCTGATCCTAAAGAATTTCATGTTGTAGTTGTCAAGAGAATTTTTAGATATCTCAAAGGAACACTTGATAATGGCTTATGGTATCCAAAGGATGATGACTTCACTCTTCAAGCATACACTGATGCTGATTGGGTAGGAGATGTGGATGATAGAAAAAGTACTAGTGGTGGTGCATTCTTCTTGGGAAGGAGATTGGTTTCTTGGTTGAGCAAAAAGCAAGAGGTAATATCTTTGTCTACTATAGAGGTAGATTACATAGCAGTAGCAGGTAATTGTACTCAAGTTTTGTGGATGAAGCAAATGTTGAAGGATATTAGAGTTGTGTTTGAGGAGTTTCTCACAATCTTCTGTGACAATTCAAGTGCAATAAACATCTCAAAGAATCCGGTGTTGCATTCGAAGACAAAACATATATCCATCAAGTTTCATTTCTTGAGAGAGAAGGTAAATGAGAATGAAGTTAGATTGGAGTTTGTTGCTTCAAAGGATCAAATTGTAGATATATTCACAAAGCCTCTTCCCAAGGATACTTTTGAGTCTCTGAGAGAGAAGTTAGGGTTATTACCCCTCTTGACAGAAACTAAGATGCACTTATGTGCATCAGTCCAGTGGAATTCACAGTCATATCTTGAGATTTAGATTGATGTTGAGAAGATATTACTCAAAAGGAGTAGTCAATAAGAAAATGTTGGAGATCAGTCTGAATTAAAAAGGGGGAGTAAAGATTCCAAATATGTGCCCCTTGCCATTGATGTCAAAGGGGGAGAGAAGACATGTGAAAAACTAATTACTAATGACAGGGGGAGCAATGAAGAAAGTGCTTGCAAAAGTCAAGGGGAGAAGTTCTTGTCATGATGATTGAATCAATTTTTCACATCATATGTTGCCATCAATGACAAAGGGGAAGATTGTTGCAAATATGTACCTAAGTGGTGTTGTCATTGATGTCAACATATTCTTGTTGTCATTGGTGTCAACTGTTCCTTATTTTGTTGCCTATTTAGGAGACTGGAATGATGAGGATATTGAGAAAATTAATGAAGATTCAATGTTTGTGGACCATATAGCTATGTAGAGGATTGTCAGAGGTTGCTCCAGTTAAGATTTGAGAGGTTCACATGAAGATTTGAAGAAGTTATGGCCATCTGAGTAGAACTAGATTTTGCAGTGTTTAGAAGAGACAAAGTGACAGTAAGTTGGTCTAGATTGCTCCGCAGTGAAATATTATGGTCTGCAGATCTAGAGGCATGTTTGGGAAGTTAGTGTGTATCATCAACTCAAGTGGTTCGTGGTTTGGAGGTCCGGAAGCTATCTTTCTAGTTTGACAGTCATGGCATATAGTGTTCTTGAGGTTCCAGAGGAAGATACAGATGATTTTGGTAATTTGGTATAGAATGGATGTCATTTGTGAATTCAATGTGCTTGTGGAGGTCTCTGGATTGTGTGGCTACTGTGTTGGAGGTCTGCATTGAAGTTTGAGCTTGTTGTTGAAGATTTCTTCTTTGAAGTTGTTGTTCTTCCCAGTTCTTGACTGACCAGATGTTTCAAGCATGTTGTGGATGATCTAAGAGCAATTCTCTGGAGTGTGGCATGTTGGTGAAGGAAGATTCAAGTCTCAGCTATATTGGGCTGACAGTATAGTGATTTGCGTTAAGTCAAGCTAACCTTTATGATCATTCCAAGGTTGATGAAGTGTATAAATACTTGTTGATGAGTTGTGGAAAAGTGTCCTTGTGCAAAAATGATAAAATCCTAAGAAGGGTACAAAAAGCATAGCAGAGTGAAGAAGGAGCAGAGGAACAAAAGCAGTAAAGGATGAAGGTGTAATGAAGAAGTGATTGGAGGGATTGAGCAAAAGTTTGTGAGCTTTCAAAGGGACTGAATTAGGCATGAATATAGATGTTATTTCTTAGTTCATTATCTCTGTGTAAATCATAATTTCTTGTAGGCAATGAGCCTCTTCTGAGCATTGAGCTCTAGGAAGTGCACCTGAAGGAATGTGCCTTCTATTTTCTTAAGTACTTTTAACAAGATACGCATTTTTGTGGGTTAACCCCCACTGTGGTTTTTCCCTTAACCAGGTTTTCCACATTAAAAATTTTGGTGTTGTGTGTTCATGTTGTTTATGCTCATGTGTTGATTCATGCTTAAATGTTTACATCATTAATCTATTTATGAATTAAGAAAGAAGATTAAAAGTGTTGAAAAGGTTAAAATTTAGGGACAACTGATTCACCCCCCTCCCCCCTCTCAGTTGTCTGGACTAATTCCAACATATGCTTGGTTCTAGAATGCATCACTGGATTCTTGGAAACATTGATAGCACTTGTATTATCACACAAAATAGGAATAGGCTCATCATATAGTACTTTGATATCCTTCAGGGTTTGCTTCATCCACAATACTTGTGCACAACATGATGTTGTTGCAATAGACTCTGCCTTTGTAGTTGATAATGACACTAAATCTTGTTTCTTTCTCTACCATGAAACCAATCTATTTCCTAAAAAGAAAGCACCACCAGTTGTAATTCTTCTACCATCAATACAACCAGCCCAATCAGCATTAGTGTAGGCACTCAGGTCAAAGTCATTACCTCTTGTATACCATAAGCCATAATCCAGAGTTCCCTTCAAGTATCTAGATATTATTTTCACTACCTTCTCATGTGTTTTCTTTGGATTAACTTGATATATGGAAACCACAAATACTACATGCATAATATCAAGTCTAGAAGCAGTCAAGTACAATAATCCTCTAATCATAGATCTATAGGAAGTTTGATCAACCTTCGAAGACTCATCATCCTTGCTCAAGTGACATCTAGTGATCATAGGAGTAATCACTGGTTTTGAATCCTCCATACCAAACTTCTTCAACATCTCTCTAACATACTTTACCTTAGAAATAAAGAAACCAACATCTAGCTTAGCAATTTGAATTCCAAGGAAGAAAGACATCTCACTAATCATAGACATCTCAAACTCTTTTTGCATCTCCTCTACAAACCTCTTACACATATCATCATCTCCACCAAAGATGATGTCATCAACATATACTGCAACTATCAAAATCATGTCTCCTTCTTCCTTGATGTAAAGATTGCTTTCTGTGATACCTTTCTTGAAGCCTTACTAAAGTAAGTATTTATTCAACCTAGCATACCAATCTCTAGGTGCTTGCTTGAGACCATACAAAGCTTTCTTGAGTCTGGACACCATGTTTAGATCTTCTGATATATGGAAACCAAATAGTTTCTCAATGTAGACTTCTTCCTCTAGATCACCATTCAAAAATGCTGACTTGACATCCGTCTGATAAAATTTGAAGTTCTTATGAGCAACAAGGGTAAGAAGCATCCTAGCTACCAGAGAAAAGGTCTGTTCAAAATCAATGCCTTCAACTTGAGAATAGACCTTACACACCAATCTTTCTTTGTTCCTCAAAACTTCCCCATCTTCATTCAACTTGTTTTGGAACACCCACTTTGTTCCTATAACATTCTTATTGGCTGGTTTGGGAACCAATTCCTATGTCTAATTCTTCTCTATCCGATTCAATTCTTCTTCCATTTCCTTTATCCATCCATCATTTTTCTAGCATCAACAAAGGTTTTGGGTTCCACCTTTGATAGTAGACATAGACTTACTTGTTCACTTTCTTTTGCAAGGCTTCTCCTAGTCAACACACCTTTATTCCTGTCGCCAATGATTTGATCTGCTACATGATTCCTCTAGACATACTTTGTTGGAGTCTTAGGGATTTTCTCTAATTCTTGTTCCTTCTCTTCTTTCTCTTCTCCTTCTTCTTCAATGCAGTGAAATACATCAAATCTAGAGTCCTCTAATTCTTGTGTGATCTGATACAAGTCTTCATCTACCTTGACATTTGTGCTTTCAATCATCTTTCCCAACCTCTTTTTATAGCATCTATAGGCCTTGCTTCTGGTTGAGTAACTAAGCAGGATCCCTTCATCACTTCTTGAATCAAAATTTCCTAGGTCTTCTTCATCTCTTTTGATGTAGCATTTGTTGCCAATGATTCTGAAGTATCTGATAGTAGAAGGTCTTCCATACCATATCTCATAAGAGATTTTAGTGCTACTAACCCTTAGTTGTACTCTGTTAATCAGATAGACAATAGTGTTAACTGCTTCCTTCTAGTACATATCAGGCAGATCTGCATCTTTCAACATTACCCTAGCCATCTCTTGCATAGACCTATTCTTCCTTTCCACTACCCCATTTTGCTGAGGGGTCCTAGGAACTGACAGATGCCTCCTAATACCATGATCTTCACAAAACTTTTCAAATTCATTTGAAGCAAACGCACCTCCTCTATTAGACCTTAAACATTCGATCTTAGCATCCATTTCATTCTCAACCATATCTTTGAAAGCCTTAAACTTATCAAAGGCATCTAATTTTTCTCTTAAGAAAGTAATGTTAGGAATTGCATGCAGAAAGATACCAATTAAATGTAGATAAAGATTAAACTGAGGAATGCAAATACACAGAAATAATAACAACGAGAGACAAGTTATATTGTAAACTCAAGCTACATCCACCAACAGAGAGTCCAATATTATTATCCAGTAAATCAAACTGATTACAACCAGCAATCCTTGCAACTCAATACCGCTGCAAATGCTACAATACAATATCAACGGAAACCCTAACCCTTAGCTATTTTAATCAAGACTTATGTCAGTTACAAAATAGGGTTTTTTATGTCAGACAATAGAAAAATAACTCCTAACGCCTTTATAAAATAATAAAAATTGTTTAATCCTTGGACCCCGCAAGGGGCGCTACCCCTTGACCCCATCTTGGGGACATTACCCCCAAACCCTTGTTAAATAATTCGAGGGGAAATCATGCTGATAAAAGTGGGGAAAATTTAACCTTCGAGTTTGATTAGGCTCTATATAACAACAATCTCCCACTTGGAGACTGATCATAACACCGCTGACCCTGTAGCTCCTACTGGAAATAAACACCCTGGACTCTACTGTTCTAATTTTTTGTTTTCAGTCTTGAAGACCAACCGAAGCTGAAGAGGAGCTCAGCTTCTCCCTTGTCACTACCTTTGTAAACATATCTGCTAGATTTTCATCTGTATGTATCTTTTCTAGCCTTAACTGTCCATCATCCAACACCAACCGGATGAAGTGATACCTTAGCTATATGTGTTTGGTCTTTGAATGCAAGACAAAATTCTTTGCAAGATGTATGGCACTCTGACTATCTGTAAACAAATAACTCTTAGCCTGTTGTTTGCCCAATTCTTCCATGAAAGATTGCAGCCATATCATATCCTTGCTTGCCTCTGTTGCAGCTACATACTCTGCCTCCATGGTGGATAAAGCAACCATCTTTTGCAACCTAGAGATCCAACTCACTGTTGTCCCACCTACAGTAAAGACTTAACCTGTAGTACTCTGCATGGTATCAATATCCCCTACCAAATCTGAGTCTACATAACCTACTAAATCAGTATTAGAGCCCCCAAAACATAAGTGTTTAGTGGATGTACCTCTCAAATATATGAGAATCCATTTTACCGCATTCCAATGCTCTAATTTGGGATTAATCATATACTTGCTTATGACTCCTACAACATGTGCAATATCCGGTCTCGTGCATACCATGACATACATTAAACTTCTTATAGCTGAAGTATATGGTACCTTGGACATTTTTTCTTCCTCCTCTTGTGTCTTAGGACACATCTCCTTAGTCAATTTCAAATGACTAGGCAAAGGTGTGCTGACAACTTTTACATTCTCCATATGGAATCTCTAAAACACCTTTTCAACACAATCAATCTAAGATAGAGTCAATTTTCTATTCTTCCTATCTGTACAAATTTTCATATCAAGGATTTGTTGTTTTAACTCTCTTATGTGATCCATGCTAGACCCTGCTACAAGCATGTCATCAACATATAAACATAAATAATTTAGCTGTCATTGTGCAACCTCTTAAAATAAACACAATGGTCAAAATTACACCGGCTGTAGCCTTGCTCAGCCATAAAACTATCAAATTTCAAATACCATTGTCGAAGTGCTTGTTTCATGCCATATAAACTCTTCTTCAATTTGCACACCAATTTCTCCTTACCTTTGACCTCAAATCCCTGTGGTTGTTCCATATATATCTGCTCCTCCAAATCACTATGGAGAAAAATAGTTTTCACATCTAGTTGTTCCAAATGAAAATCTTCAACAACCACAATACTTAAAATAGTACGAATAGAAGTCATCTTAACAACCGGAGAAAAAAACTCATCAAAATCAATACCTTTTTTATATGCAAATCCTTTTACAACTAACTTGGCTTTAAATCTTGTCTTACCTCCATCTTCCTCTTTCAGCCTATAAACCCATTTTTTTGGCAAAGCCTTTTTACCCGCAAGCAACTTACATAAATCCCAAGTCTAATTTTTCAGCAAGGAGTCCATTTCTTCTTTCATTGCAAGCTCCCACTAAACCTTTGTATCCACCTGCATAGCTTCATCATACCCTTCCGATTCACCAGCATTTGTTAACAAAATAGAATACAAAGAGGGAAAAAACCTTTCAGGAGGTCTACTTAGCCTTGTTTACCATCTAACATTCACTAGAGTTTGTGGTATTTCTTGTTGTTGTTGCAGAGCATGAGGAACCACTAGAACATCATTATCTAGAGTATCATCTAGCACTATATAATCCTTTTCTTTCTTCTCATACTGACAACTGATCTTTGTGCAACACCTTATTGAATACAACATCCCTGCTTCTCACAATTTTCATACTTTCAACATCCCAAAGCTTATAACCAAATTCATCAATGCCATATCCAATGAAGATACACTTTTTTGATTTTGCATCCAGCTTGGTTCTATTTTCAGAATCGACATGTGCAAATGCTTCACATCTGAAGGTTTTGAGAAAAGAATAACTCACCTTCTTACCTGTCCAAACTTCCTCTAGAATACCATAGCCCAAAGGAACTGAAGGACCTCTATTAATTAAATATATAGCGGTGTTGACATCCTCCACCCACATGTTTAAAGGTAGCCTAACATGTAATCTCACGGTCCTTGCACGCTCCATTATTGCCCTATTCATGCACTCAGCCACTCCATTCTCCTGTGGAGTCCCTAGAACCATTTTATGCCTATGAATTCCATTAAAGGAACAATAATCCTCAAATTCTTTACTACAATACTCTCCACTATTATTAGATCTAAGACATTTTAATCTTTTACCCGTCTCATTCTCAACCAAGATTCTCCATTTCTTAAATGTTTCAAATACATCAGATTTTTGCCTAAGGAAATAAATCCAAACCTTTCTAGTTGCATCATCTATGAATGTAACATAATACTGAGAGCCATTGAGAGAAGATACCTGAGCCAGTCCCCATACATCTGTATGTACAAGCTCCAACTTTTCATCTTTCTTTTGCTTCCCATCCTTGAGAAAACTAACTCTCTTTTCTTTGCCATACACATAACTTTCACAAAAATCCATATTAATACATTTTAGACCTAGTAAAACTTTCTTAGAATGAAGTAACTTCATACCTTTTTCACTCATATGCCCAAGTCTGTTATACCATAATGTTGTCTCAGAACCTGCAACAACTGTTTCAGTCTCTTCCTGCGAACCTGCAGCAACTATTCCTGAACCTGTTTGGTTTTTCTCTACAACAACTAAAGTCGAAGGAACATTATGACCTGTACAAAGATATAAGGTGTCTCCTTTCACACCTTTTTTCTACTATTAAGGAACCTCTTGAAACCTTCCAATTTTTATCACTGAAAGTAACTATGCAACCTTCATCAGCTAGCTGCCCTGTTGAAATTAAATTTATACTCAGCCTTGGAACGTGTCTTACCTCTTGTAGTATCCAATGATTCCCATTCTGCAACTTAATCTTGATTCTTCCCTTTCCAACAATTTGACAGGGTTCGTTATCTCCCAAATAAACCAACCCAAAATCCCCTTAGGCATAATCAAGAAAATAACTTCTATGGGGCATAGCATAAAATGAGGCCCTTGAATCTAAAACCCATGAATCATCAGCATTATCTAGGGAAAGAATTAAAGCATCATCTTTAGACTTATTACTTACCACATTTGCCTCCTTATTGCCTTCTTATTTGTCTCCTTCTTTATTCTTTCGAGACTAGCAATCTTTCTTCAGATGACCTGGTTTTTCACAGTACTATAAATCCTTTTGTCCTCTGCTTTGGGACCGCTTGTTCTTTGATTTTCCTTGTGACTTCCCATGACCTCTAGAACCTTTTCCTATCTCTTTTGATCTACCCCTACTTTTTGCTTTCAAAACACTACCTGATGTGGACCCTCCTAAGCTTTTTTGTTGCATTTCCTCGCTAAGGATAACACCAACAACATCATCAAATTTCAAAGTATTTGGACCAGAGATAGAGTTACTTACAACCATTACCAGTCTATTCTAGCTTTCTGGCAAAGAACATAAAACCAAGAGAGCCCTCACCTCTTCATCAAATTTCACTTTTATAGAAGTTATCTGACTAGTAATCGTATTAAACTCATTTAAATGATTTGTCATAGATCCACCTTCAATCATTTTTTAGATTAAATAAATGATTCATGAGAAATACCTTATTTGAGGCTGAGGGTTTTTCATATGATTTAGCCAAAGCTTTCACCAGTTCATCTATTGTCTTTGCTTATGTTATATTGAACACCACAAATGGTGCCAGATACAACCGAATAGTTTCCAGTGCCTTTCTGTCCAGAAGATTCCAATCCTCATTAGTCATTGCTGCCAGTTTCTTGGCTATTCCTTCTAATGGCCTCCATAAATCCTTCTGATAGAGATAATCCTCCATCTGCATCTTCCATAATAGATAGTTTTGCCCATTGCATTTATCTACCTTCAATTTTCCCCTCGTCCGCTATTGCTCCCACTCAACCGTGAGACTCCCACTCAACGGTGAGACCTTGTAGATGATAACCGAATACAACCCACTCTGATACCACTTGTTAGGAATTGCATGCAGAAGATATCAATTAAATGTAGATAAAGATTAAATAGAGGAATGCAAATACACAAAAATAATAACAGTGAGAGACAAGTTTTAACGTGGTTCACCCAAATTTGGTCTACATCCACCAACAAAGAGTCCAATATTATTATCCAGTAAATCAAACAGATTACAACTAGCAATCCTTGCAACTCAATAACATTGCAAATGCTACAATACAATGTCAACGAAAACCCTAACCCTTAGCCATTTTTATCAAGACTTATATCAGTTACAAAATAGGGTTTTTTATGTCAGCCAATAGAAAAATAACTCCCGTCTTGGGGGCATTGCCACCAAACCCCCATTAAATAATTTAGGGGGAAACTGCACTAATAAAAGTGGGAAAAATTTAACCTTCGAGTTTGATTAGGCTCCATATAACAAGTAACCCAAGTCATTCTAGAGTAATCATCAATAAGTAACATGAAATACCTCTCACCTTGTTGAATCTTTAGTCTTGTAGGGCCACATAGGTCAGTGTGAATCAGTTCCAATTGCATTGAAGAGGAGTACTCATTGCTTTTGAAATTTGTCTTTGTCTGCTTTCCCATTTGACATTCCTTGCATAATGTGTTTGTAGGCTTGTTTATCTTAGGCATATCTCTCATTGCATGAATAAAGATAATATTTAACATGTTGTCAAAGTTGATGTGCCCCATTCTCTTGTGCCACAACCAACACTCACTAGATTGAGCCAATAAGCAGGTTCTTCCATTTACCTCCTTTATATGATAAATATCTCCATATGTCTTGATACCTTCTACAACTAGTTTTCTGGACCTTGTCTTCCTGATTTCACATCCTTTGGCATGAAAAGTGAGATTGTATCCTTTACTACACATCTAACTAACACTGAGAAGATTATGCTTTGGTACTTTGACATAGATAACATCCTTAATCCTGTTCTTCCCATCAATAGTTATAGCACCCTTTCCACAGATTCATGTTGATTCATCACCTCCAAACTTAACAGCTCCACCATTCCACTTCTCAAGGATGATAAACTTCTCCTTGTCACCAGTCATGTGGTTAGAGCAACCACTGTCAATTACCCAAGTATTTGTTTTATCTTTTGAATGAAAGGTAGTCCATACAACCATTGATTTTTTATTATTTTGATCATTCTGCAAGATATTAGACTTTTTACCATTCCTAAAATCATCCTTTTTGTCACCAACATTCAGGGCCATGAAAAGAGTTTCATCATTTGAATCATCATGATCCTCATCTTTTGAAGAACAACTCTCTATTGAATACATACTTCTTTTGAAATTGCCTCTCTTTTTACTACCCCTTGATTCTTTAAAAGGACATTTAGAAGCAAATAGACCAATCTTCCCACAATTGAAACATTTGAAAGGTAACTTACCTTTGTGTTTGTTGGTTCCCTTCTTCAATATTCTTACAAAGGTTACCTTTACCTCATCAAGGTCTTCATCTTGATATGTTTCTTCATCTGCTTCCTTCTTTGGAGCACCTTTGTCAAATTCTCTCATTTCAAAGGCTATGAGAGAACCAAACAATTGATCTACTGTATATTTATCCAAATCCTAAGTCTCCTCAATAGAAGATACCTTATGACTATAAGATTTAGGAAGAGTTCTTAGTACCTTCTTCACAATCTCATCTTCTTTCATTGTTCCACCAAGACCTGTGATGCCATTAACTATTTCATCCACTCAGAGCATATAACTAGCAATGTCTTCATCTTCTATCATTCTTAGGGTCTCAAATTTGCTCTTGAAGATTTGCATCTTGGCGTGCTTCACTTTACTATCTCCTTCATAAATGCTTTCAATTTTTACCCAAACATCCTTGGCATATTTGCAACTCATTACCTTTAGAATTTTTGAATTAGCCAGTCCACTCATTTTAGTACTCTTTGCCTTGGCATTATTATCATACAACCTAATCTCATTAGCATCTATAGGCTCAGAACTAGGAGCAGTGTAACCCTTCGTGATAGCTTGCCACACACCAAACCCTAGAGAAGATAGATAGTTTTCCATCCTTAACTTCCAAAAGGAATTATTTATTTCATCAAACATAGGTACCTTGTGAGATCCATTATGAGCCATCCCAGACCTTCCTCAAGTGGTTAAGCTTCTTCTAAGTAACTTGGCTCTGATACCAATTGTTGAACACACCAAGATACTAAGAGGGGGGTGAATCAATATCTAAACAAACTTCAAATCATTCAGAGTAGATTAAAACTTAAGCATTACACCATCGACATAAACATGAAAGATCAACATAATGCACATCAAAACATGACACCAGATGTACACAGAAAACCCAAGAAGGGAAAAACCATGGTGAGGATTAACTCACAATATATGAAGCTCAAAATTACAACTTTGTTTTAGGGCTACAACCCAAGGAAGCTACTACTCCCTACTAACTTTGTTTTAGCGAAACAACCCAAGGAAGCTACTACTCCCTGAAGATTTTGTTTTAGGGTCACTCCCAAGGAAGATACAACTCCCTACAAACTTTGTTTAGGGCTACAACCCAAGGAAGCAACTACTCCCTGAACTAAGAATGAATTGAGAGATGATTACAATATGACAGTCCTTCTACTGTCTAAAAATTCTCATTGAAGCACACACCTTTGATGATTGCATTTCTGCTTCTTCTGATGATTAGATCAATTAGGCACACTCTTCACTTCCCTCCTGTCATAGAAATGTCTTCAAGATGAATCAAAATAGCCCTTAGTGCTTATGCTCTTTCTCCTTCAGTCACACATCATAATGCATAACATGTTCATATTCTACTCTTTTACACACTCACATATTCATCTTCACAATCATGCTTCACCTAGACCAACTAGGTTTACAATATATACATGCCATTACATTGATTTCATTACAAGTTGGCCAATACAACAAGAATATTACATTTTACAAGTCGGCTAAAGATCACACACCATGAAACATACATAGGGAAAACACTATCATGAACTACACACTACTCCAGAAAGAAACATACACCTTGTGGATCCCAACACATGCTTGGTCTGGTCCTAAACATCCTTCTATTGCAAGGTGTGCGCTCTTAGTCTCCTTGTGTTGTGTAGCACAGCACTTGGGTTCATGACAAGGCTTAATCACCTCCCATGGATTCTGGTGGTGCCCACCTATAGTTAGGGTTTTGAGTCGGGTCTGCAAACTTATGTTTTATTCCCTCAAACTCTTAATGCCTTAAGTTTTATTTTCCCTCGGCTTCCTGCTTTGTATTTTTCTGTTTTGTCATTGACCTCCTATTGCAAGTCATCTTTCACTTAAGCTACATGTTCATGCCTTTGCACTCGTAGGTTGACCGGCCCCTATGCATTATTTTACCACTTTCTCCCGTCGCGCTTGAGAAGAAATGCCAAGTCCAAAATCACTTTATGCGGCGGTGAATTTTATTGTATGTATGTATCTCTATATGTACAAATGCGAATGTTCATTGGTGGGCCCAAAAAATGTTCAATCGGCCTTTGAAAAATGGAAAAAATTGATTATATGCATCTTTTCTTGCATATTGGGTTTGTATGTACTTTTTAGGTACATTCCTGGAATATTCTACATTTGTATATCGCATATTCCATCGCAGATTCCTAGAGTATTCCTTGCTTGTATGTGAAGGTTTGTATGTACATTGTCTTATACATTCACCACATGCAAGCAAAAGATACATTGGCAGCATACATGGAAAATATGCAAAGGAAAATGTACATCAAGTATATACAATGGAGAATGTATGAAGAGGCCGACATGCATTTGCTACAGTGAAAGGGTTCATCGGCTAGACAAGCATGTCGGCGGCCAGGTCTAAAGTTTCCCCGATAGCTGATGCACATACAAGTCAACATGCATAGGTCACATTGTATATGCTAAAGCAAAATTTAAAGGTGGGGCCCGATGCACATACAGTGGGTGATTGTATCTTAAATATACAAGTCACATGTACAAGCATAACGATGTACAAAGTGGGTACGAACAAAAAGTTAATTGCATTTGTAAGCTGCTGGGGCCCACCAGTTGTATATTCGTGTTGTATGTTTACACATACAAGCTGATATACAAATGAAATATGCAAGAGAATTATACAAGCCGGACCTGAAGTGAACATACATTCCAGTTGATAAAGGATGAAGCCCGCTGTTTGTATGCATGTTTTGCTTGTATGTTCGCATTGTATATGCAACATACATTGGTTATGTACAAGATGCAAAGCTCGGACCCGAATATGTTTTCAATATGCTTTATGAAATTTGGGGTCCGCGGCATGTATATTACGTTTGTATATGCAATATACAAAGCGAAGATGCAAAGGTTAAGATACAAGCCAGATTTCAAAGTGAATGCAATTTGTTTCATAATGATTTGAGTTTTGCATTGTATGTATATTGCATATTGTATATATGCAATATACAAGGCGATATGCAAGGAAAGATGATGAGCTACAAGCCGGACTTGATAGTAATATCAAAGTGTTTCATAGTATTTGAAGTCCGTAGCTTCTATGTCAAGTGCATTGTATGTATGCCGATATACAAAGGGAGTTAGATACAAGGCCAGATTTCAAAAGGTTTCCAATTTGTTTTATAAAATTTGAAATTTGCAGAATGTATATTGCGTTTGTATATGCAATATACAAAGTGAAGATGCAAAAGAAAATATACAAGCTGGACCCGAACCTGATTTCAATTTGATTTATAATATTCTGGGGTCTGCCTTGTGTTTGGCTATTGTATGTATATGCATGTTCTTTTGAATATACAAGGTGAAAAAGGCAAAATAAGAAAGGGAAAAGTCAGTGATGGAAGCACAGGGTGTCTACGTGGCACGTTCTAATTGGTGGGTGATTTTTCAGCGTTGTTTGGGCTGCAAATCTCGGTGGGTAGAAATGAATTGACGGTTCTGTTCAAACGGAGGGTTTTCTTTGTATGTGCAGCTGTTTCCAGGCAGGAAAATTGCAAGACACGCAGTCTATTGCGTTTCCAAGGCCGCGAGTGAGTATGCCATTAATGGTAGATGTTACAGAAGTATGATCGAAGGCATGGACGGACCAACTACTAGATTGAAGAGGAAAATCCCCAGGCGGCAGCGTGGGTCTCAAGTTCAACCACTCCTAGCCTTTCCTTCTGCCTACTACATTGATTGTTTTGGGCGCCATTCCATGGTGCATTGTATTTGGCAGAATTTTGATTTGACCATTGTACTATTTTTTTTTAGGACACATTTTGAGTATATCAGGACTGTGTGCCTCATTTTTGTGGTTGTTGAAAACTAGACAAATTTTGGTGCTGTGATAAGATATAATCTTGCTGGTGGCTCTGTTTTGGCATCTTGTGAGTTTATGAATCATATGTTGAATGTTTCATGCATAATCTTACTGGTTTCATGTTGATTTAAATGAGTAATGCTTCATTGCATGTATTATGCTATTTGTCTCCAAATTGAATGTGTTCTTCTTCTGAATCTAAACAACTAAGGGGTGTTTAAGATTCTAGGATATGGGTTTGCTATGTTGAATGCTTGATCTTTTACTTCTGCTCAAGGAGTAGATTAAATGTTTAGGGTTAAGTGTTGGGAAGAATATATTGCAGTGAGGATGTTTGTAAGCAGAGATAACTGAATACTCAGTTTTGGGAAGTATCTATAAGGCAGACACTACAAAACCCCCTTGAAACCCAGTTATTGACCCGGGTTTATGCATTCACTCACATATGTATGTCTATTGATTCTGAGTCCTGAGATAGGCACCAGTCTTCTCTTGTATTAAGGTTACACCCAAGGTCTTGGTTTTGCATCCAAATACAAAACACAAATCCAAATCATTAGGACATTAGAAGTAGTTTTAAGACCAAAATCCTCTGATTCACAACTGAGCATAAGGCCCAAAGCTAGCCCCTTTGCACTTATTTCATAGTTTTGGTCTGCATAAGAGAGGATTTATCTGCTTTGTGTCAACATCCCAGAAAGTTCACAAGCATATTTTATGGGTGTTGAGTAGGGAATACCCCCCTTGGTTCTGCAGAGCCTAAAGAAGAAGAGATATTTATAGAGTCTATCTCCTGTACTGTTAGCCCCTAGCCCAGAAATCTTGTTGATCAATGATGGCTACCTTGTAGGGATAACTAGGAAACATCCAGTCGGAATAAACACTAACAGGTTTGGCGACTCTGCTAGGGAACTACTTTGAGTAAGAACCCTGATTTAAAAAATTAATTCCTAGTTGTAGGTGGCGACTCCAAACTAATCTCCCAACCGGTAAAGTGAAATTTGTATGCAAGGGAGAAGATCCCTGCATAATCCTTTGTTTGAAGAATTACCCAGAAAAATGATGTATAGGAAAAAAGGGGCTGTTCAAGTCGGTCAAGAGGGTTCTCCCAGCCCTAGAAACAATGATAATATCTAGGATAATCCTAGATCTTCAGAGCAATAGGCACATTATTTTTCAAACACAGAGGCTGAGATCCAAGATATGTATGAGATACAACAAGGTGATAGATTGAGAATGAGATTAGAGGTGTTTCAGGAACACCCTTTCTTAGATCTCCCTGACAGATTTGATGAAACTGAGTCCCCAAGGGATGATGATGAAGACCAATATGGAAAGGGACCATCCTCTTCTATGCCCAAAGATGAAGAATTAGCTGAAGAAATCAAAAGCCTAAGAGCTAAATTAGAATATTTGCAAGCTTTGAGGATTAGAGATGACATGAGACAAAAGGTGCAAGCTCTGAGAACTGCTCAACATGATTCAGTTCCTACTCTTGATAATGCAAATGTGCTAAGAAACTAGCAAAGAAATGAAGTCCAGAATCAACAGAATGATCAGAGACAAAATACAAATAATGTTAGGGTACCGTTGAACAATGTAAGAAATCAGAATGTAAATAGGAATGCAAATGTCAATTAGTTTGGTAGACAGCCTATGCAGTTGGATAGATTCAAGTAGCTAGTTTTTAATGGTATTCCTGGTTACCCTAACCCCATTGATAAACATGTAAGGCTTCAGATACCAAAGTTTTTAGGAAATAATGTTATGTTGGGTGAAGATCATTTGAAATCCTTTCAAAATGTTATGGACAATTTTGAGGTTGAACATGAAGATGTTTTTATGAAATTGTTTATGCAGTCCTTAGTTGATGAAGCTAGAGAGTGGTATAAAAGTCTGCTTGATCAGAGTGTCTCATCATGGGATGACTTCAAAAGGATTTTTAAAGAACAATATGGTGATAAGAGTAATCCAAGTTTTTTTATAAATGAATTCACAAGTATTACTAAGGGGTCAAATGAGCCTGTTGCAGATTTTAATGCTAGATTCACTAGAGTGTTGAATAAATTACCACTTCATATGAGGCCTAATGAACCAATGTGTGTTGTACTATATATAAATGCTTTTGACGCTAAAACAACTTATGGATTAAGAGATAAGGGTCCTGCTAGCCTCAAGGATGCTTTTAGAATTGCAACTAACATTGAAAATAATAGGAAAACATTTGGTAAAACAAATAGAAGGGATGATGTAAAGATTCTGCAAAATCCAAATAAGTCTTAGAATGCTCAAGGTAATGCATCTACTTCTGAAGAAAAATTTGATAAGTTAACAAATGTTGTTAAGGACCTAAGTTACAGACTTGCTAAGAATGAAAAAGGGATAGGTCCTGAAAGGTAGGTCTACTAAAGACAAGAAAAGAGACCATCACTGCATGATATGCCATATAACACTAATTGGCATAATGGTAAACCCATTCTCCCAAATAGAAATAATAATCAAAAAGCTCAAAATGTCAAGGAGACTCCTGATCCTTTGAAGAAAGCTGTTAACATTGTTAATGATACACCTTGGTGCATAATATGTCAAATGCCTCACTCACAATCACAATGTATGATTGCTCAATGTTTGGATAATAATGTTGTTGCTTGTGATGAATGTAATGAGCCACATTACATGCAGGATGATAATGTCAATATGCTGTCCACAAATGGGGAGCATTTTTCTTGAGGCTAATGAAAGTACAAGTTGTGTGACTCAGGTTTGCCAGCAGATTTCTTGTGATGAGGACGATGAAGATAGCTATGCTTATGCTCAAGATTCACGCATCTTTCTGAATAACTTGAGGAGGCCTTTTGATGAAGATATTAGATCTCTCACTACTGCAGCAGTGGCTTAGGTCAAAAGCAATTATAACCTTAGAGGTAAGGCTCAGGTTGGTAATTCACATCAACCAGATGACAACTTTGTAAATCAGCCAATGTATAATCATAAAGGGACTGAATCACACAAGACAAAATGGAGCAATAATAATAGGAAAATTTTTAAGCAAAAACCAAGTCATGATTCTCAAAGGTCAGAAAATGAGGTTCCCCAAAATGAGGATCAAAATAAGAATTCTCAGGTTATGGATGACAGTCAGAAAGTCATTAAAAGTAAAGTTGGATCAGCGCAGGATAAAAACAAAACCACAGCTCAAGCTACAATTGTTATACAAAATTATGCTCCTTTTGATATACTTAGGTTTTATCCTAGGTAAAGATCTCTGTTCCATTGATGGAGATGATGAAAGTTGAATTCAGAAATAAAGCATTGTCCCTAATTTCAGGAGTAGCTTGTCAGGCCAAGTAGAATGTTGAAACCTAGGGTAAGAAACAAGCCTTGTGTATTGATGAAGATGAAGTTCCTGAAGTCTACCTGGGAGTGACAATGATAAAATGCCCTTCACAGGTTGAATCAATTTATGTTTCCCTTGTTATCAATGGAAAAGTAATTAAGAATTGTATGCTTGATTCAGGAGCATCAACAAATATCATGCCTTTGGCAATCATGCAACAAGATGGATTAAAAATAGATAAAGCATGTGGAAAATGCTATGCAATGGATGCTAGGGAGGTGCCAGTCATAGGACTCATGAAGGATGTGGATTTTATGTTAGCTGTACATCCTGAGAAAACCTACAGAATGAACATAATAGTGGTTGACATAAAGCCACAGTATGGTATGCTGTTGTCAAGAAGATGAGCAACATTAATTGGAGGAAGTATGCAGTTAGATTTATCATATGCCATGATCCCAATGAATGGTAGAGATGTCAAACTAGTCAGAGAGGAAAGGTCACCAGAAATAGTGGAAGATCAAGATTTAGAGGAGCATGTTTGTTTTGTGGATACTGACTGTGAGAATTTCAGAGTTGTCTCAGATGATCAAGGAAGTAAGGAGAGGGATTTTTGCATTCATGAACTTGACCAGCAGGGTCTCTAGACTATGTATTTTGATGGAGCTTGTTCAAAGGAGGGTTCTGGTGCTAGAGTTGTGTTTTTGTCTCCAGAGGGTAAGCTTCTGAAATTCTCTTTTCTGTTAAAGTTTGCTTGCACAAACAATATTGCAGAATATGAAGCTCTGCTACTAGGGCTGAATGTTGCTTTGAATCATGGGATTAGGATGTTAAGAGTGTTTGGAGATTCAAAATTAATTGTTTCCCAGGTGAGAGATAAATATGCTTCAAAAAATAAAAGATTAAAACAATATAAGCATGTTGTATGGGATACAATTGAATTATTTGATGCTTTTTCTATAAATTGGATAGAAAGATCAAAGAATGTCATGGCAGACTTTCTAGCTAATGTGGCCATAAGGCCGAATGATGTTACTTTGTCTGATGTTACAAATGTTGAAGTTAAACTTAGACTTGTAGTACCAAATACTGTATGTAGTTGGCAGGTGTTTGATGATGATAGAGACTTATTGAGGTTCCTACACTGCATAGATGAATATGAGAACTAGGAGATTGATTTTTAGAACTTTGTAGAAGTTGTGAGCGGAAAAGAAACTCTTTTGGGGAAAGAATTAATTTAGTTTAAGACAAATAAAATCCCCAGAGGGCTAGTTGCTTTAGAAAGAGCATTTGACAATAGAGACCAGTTTGTTAAGAAGGCATCTCTGACAAACAAGGATGACTTAGAGGAGATAAATTTGGGGACACATCAGGCCCCCCAAAAGGTATATATTGGCAAACAACTTAAACACCATATCAGGAGTATGTTGATAGCATTATTAAAAAAATATAAGCATGTCTTTGCCTGGTTATATGAGGACCTAAAAGCTTATAGAGAGGACTTATTTCAGCATGCGATTCCTTTGAAGCTTGGAGCTAAGCCATTCAGAAAGAAACAACGACCTATTAACCCAACTTTGGCTCCAAAAATGCAAGAAGAGCTTGTGAAGCTTAGGGAGGCTAGAATAATTGTGCCTATTAGACACTCAACTTGGGTGTCCAATCTTGTCGTAGTTAGAAAGAAAAATGGTGATATAAGACTTTGTGTGGATTTCAGAAATTTAAATGTGTCTTCTTTAAAGGATAATTATCCACTACCTAACATGGAGGCTATGCTGCAGAAGGTAACTGGTTGTGAGCTTCTATCCATGATGGATGGATTTTCAGGATATAATTAGGTGAAGGTGAAAGAATCTGAATACAAGACTGCCTTCACCACTCCATGGGAAACTTATGTATATGTAAGAATGCCATTTGGACTAACAAATGCAGGTGCTACATTTCAGAGGGCTATGGATGTTGCTTTTGTAGGATTGATTAACTCAATTTTGGTTGTATATCAAGATGATTTAACTGCTTTTTCAAAAAAGGAGGAGCAACATTACATGCATTTGGAACAGATTTTTATTAGGGCATTGGAATATGGCATTTCCCTTAACCCAAAGAAATGTGCCTTTGGAGTAATAGAGGGAAAGCTATTGGGACACATTGTTTCCAAGGATGGAGTCAGGATTGATCCTGAAAGGGTTGCTACAATTGACAGGATTCAAGTTCCCAAAATAGTGAAAGGCATTTAGTCTTTCTTTGGGCAAATTAACTTTGTTAGAAGATTCATCCCCAACTTTGTAGAAATTACAAAGGATATTTCTAAAATGTTAAAGAAAGGAACAACTATCAAGTGGGAAAGTGAAGCAACTAGATCATTTCAGAACATCAAAGAGGCTATAAAGATGGCTCCTATGTTGAAATCTCTTGATTTTTCTAAGCCACTTCAGTTGTTCTCATTTGCTTCTTTTCACACTATTGTTGCATGTTTATTATAGAAAAATGAATAGGGTTTTGAACAACCTATTGCTTTCTTTAGCATGTCATTGCAGGCAACTGAATTAAAATATGATATCATGGAAAAGCAGGCATATGCATTGGTTAAGGCAGTCAAAAGTTTCAGGCCATACTTGGTAGGATCTCAGATAGTTGCATATGTGCCCCATGCTGTAGTCAAGGACATTTTCACTTAGTAGGAGGTGACAGGAAGAAGATGCAGATGGATTAACAAGTTACAAGAATTCAACATAGAAATACAAATTACAAAATTGGTAAGAGGACAGGGTTTGGCTAAGATGATGATAGAATCAAATCTGGAGGCATGCCAGGTAAATGTAGTTTAGGATCAAGTTATTAACATGTCAGAATCTGAATGGTACAAGGATATTGTATATTATTTGCAGAATTTGAATTGTCCTTCCCATCTCAGTGATAGTCAGAAAAGGACTTTAAAACTACATGCTATCAAATACATAATTATTCAAGGAGAATTATATTGGAAGAATCCTGATGGTGTCTTACTTAGGTGTGTGGATGAAAATCAAGCTACAGATATTTTAAATGACATGCACAAGGGAGTGTGTGGTGGATATTACACTGCCAAGACAACAGCTCACAAAATTCTTAGAGTAGGCTATTGGTGGCCTACCCTTTTCTCAGATGCACAAAAGATGGTAAGAAAGTATGATCCCTGTCAAAGGTTCTTAGGAAAACCAAAATATGAAGGTGCATTACCCCTCAGAACTATAACTGTGGAGGCTCCATTTCAGCAATGGGGAATTGATTTTATAGCAAAAATTCTAGAAAAATCAAGTGGAGGACACAGTTGGATTTCGGTTGCTACTGACTATTTTACTAAATGGATTGAAGCCATTCCAACTAAGAAAGCTACAAGCAGGGTGGTGATGGATTTTATTTTGGAACACATTATTATTAGATTTGGAGTACCAGTCAAAATGGTCACAGACAATGCCATGTGTTTCAGATCTAGTGAGTTTGTGGATTTTTGCAACAACTATGGGATTAATTTATCATATGCATCACCATATCATCCACAGGGAAATGGTCAGGCAGAGTCAAGTAACAAAATCCTTATGAAAATCATCAAAAGGATGGTAGACAAGAATAAAAGGGCATGAGATTCAAAGTTAAAGGTGGCACTATGGGCTGACCGGATAACAATGAAGAAAGCAATTGGGAGGTCACCTTTTGAGCTAGTGTATGGTGCACCAGCTAGGTTACCTGTAAATAATCTCTTGCCAATCTATAGATTCATACAAGAAAATGATGAAGAGATTGAGGACTCAATGAATGAAAGGATAAATCAACTAGTTGCATTGGATGAAACTAGAAGAGAAGTACATAAAACAAATATCAAGAAACAATAAAAGGTGAAGTACTTGTTTGATAAAAGGACTACAAAAAGGAAGTTTTAGATAAGTGATCTGGTCCTTGTTTAGAATGCAAAGAGCCAGGATAAGGGCAAGCATGGTAAATTTGAGCCTTTATGGATATGCCCATATCAAATTAGCAATACTCATGGAGAAGATTCCTACTTTCTTCGGGCCCTAAATGGTGAACTACTGGAATTGCCTGTGCACGATCAGTTCCTAAAACCTTACTTTTCATAAATGAACATCCTGTGTGCACATTGTAATTTAGGTGTGAATAGTTTGTATATGTCTTGTATAGTTGGTGGTGTTTTGCATTTTGCATTTTGTCTGGTCTGTCCCAGAGTGGTTTGGTTCTCACTGCAGCCTTGTGCCTACACGTCCCCAGTCGGAGCTAGTGGTGGTGCCCACCTAGGGTTAGGGTTTTGAGTCAGGTCTGCAAACTTATGTTTTATTCCCTCAAACTCTTAATGCCTTAAGTTTTATTTTCCCTCAGCTTCCTACTTTGTATTTTTCTATTTTGTCGTTGACCTCCTGTTGCAAGTCATCTTTCACTTAAGCTACATGTTCATGCCTTTGCACTCGTAGGTTGACTGACCCCTATGCATTGTTTTACTACTTTCTCCCGCCGCGCTTGAGAAAAAATGCTAAGTCCAAAATCACTTTATGCGGTGGTGAATTTGATTGTATGTATGTATCTCTGTATGTACAAATGCGAATGTTCATTGGCGGGCCCAAAAAATGTTCAATTAGCCTTTGAAAAATGGAAAAAATTGATTGTATGCATCTTTTCTTGCATATCGGGTTTGTATGTGCTTTTTAGATACATTCCTGGAATATTCTACATTTGTATATCACATATTCCATCACAGATTCCCAGAATATTCCCTGCTTGTATGTGAGGGTTTGTATGTACATTGTACTATACATTTGCCACATGCAAGCAAAAGATACATTGGCAGCATAGAGGGAAAATATGCAAAGAAAAATGTACATCGGGTACATACAATGGAGAATGTATGAAGAGGCTGACATGCATTTGGTACAGTGAAAGGGTTCATCGGCTAGACAAGCACGTCGGCGGTCAGGTCTAAAGTTTCCCCCACGACTGATGCACATACAAGTCAACATGCATAGGTCACATTGTATATGCTAAAGCAAAATTCAAAGGTGGGGCCTGATGCACATATAGTAGGTGATTGTATCTCAAATATACAAGTCGCATGTACAAGGTGAAATGTACAAGCATAGCGATGTACAAAGTGGGTGTGAGCAAAAAGTTAACTGCATTTGTAAGCTGCTGGGGCCCACCAGTTGTATATTCGTGTTGTATGTTTGCACATACAAGCTGATATACAAATGAAATATGCAAGAGAATTATACAAGCTGGACCTGAAGTGAACATACATTCCGGTTGATAAAGGATGAAGCCCGCTGTTTGTATGCATGTTTTGCTTGTATGTTCGCATTGTATATGCGACATACATTGGTTATGTACAAGGTTGAAAGATGCAAAGACCGAACTCGAATATGTTTTCAATGTGCTTTATGAAATTTGGGGTCCATGGCATGTATATTGCGTTTCTATATGCAATATATAAAGCGAAGATGCAAAGGTTAAGATACAAGCCAGATTTCAAAGCGAATGCAATTTGTTTCATAATGATTTGAGTTCCGCATTGTATGTATATTGGATATTGTATTTATGCAATATACAAGGTGATATGCAAGGAAAGATGATGAGATACAAGCTGGACTTGATAGTAGTTTCAAAGTGTTTCATAGTATTTGAAGTCTGCAACTTGTATGTCAAGTGCATTGTATGTATGCCGATATACAAAGGGAGTTAGATACAAGGCCGGTTTTCAAAAGGTTTCCAATCTATTTTATAAAATTTGAAATATGCAGAATGTATATTGCGTTTGTATATGCAATATACAAAGTGAAGATGTAAAAGAAAATATACAAGCCGGACCTGAACCCGATTTCAATTTGATTTATAATATTATGGGGTCCGCCTTGTATTTGGTTGTTGTATATATATGCATGTTCTTTTGCATATATAGGTGAAAAAGGAAAAATAAGAAAGGGAAAAGTCAGCGACGGAAGCACAGGGTGTCTACATCGCATGTTCTAATTGGTGGGTGACTTTTCAGCATTGTTTGGGCTGCAGATCTCGGTGGGTAGAAATGAATCGACGGTTTTGTTCAAACGGAGGGTTTTCTTTGTATGTGCAGCTGTTTCTAGGTAGGAAAATTGCAAGACACACGGTCTGCTGCGTTTCCAAGGCTGTGAGTTGGTATACCATTAATGGCAGATGTTACAGAAGTATGGTCGAAGGCATGGACGGACCAACTACCTGATTGAAGAGGAAAATCCCCAGGCGGCGGCATGGGTCTTGAGTTCAACCACTCCCAGCCTTTCCTTCTGCCTGCTGCATTGATTGTTTTGGGCGCCATTCCATGGTGCATTGTATTTGGTAGAATTTTGGTTTAACCATTGTACTATTTTTTTAGGACACATTCTGAGTATATCAGGACTGTGTGCCTCATTTTTGTGGTTGTTGAAAACTAGACAAATTTTGGTGCTGTGACAAGATACAATCTTGCTGGTGGCTCTATTTTGGCATCTTGTGAGTTTATGAATCATATGTTGAATGTTTTATGCATAATCTTACTGGTTTCATGTTGATTTAAATGAGTAATGCTTCATTGCATGTATTATGCTATTTGTCTCCAAATTGAATGTGTTCTTCTTCTGAATCTAAACAGCTAAGGGGTGTTTAAGATTCTAGGATATGGGTTTGCTATGTTGAATGCTTGATCTTTTACTTCTGCTCAAGGAGTAGATTAAATGTTTAGGGTTAAGTGTTGGGAAGAATATATTGCAGTGAGGATGTTTGTAAGAAGAGATAACTGAATACTCAGTTTTGGGAAGTATCTGTAAGGCAGACACTACAAAACCCCCTTGGAACCTAGTTATTGACCAAGGTTTATGCATTCACTCACATATGTATGTCTATTGACTCCGAGCCATGAGATAGGCACCAGTCTTCTCTTGTATTGAGGTTACACCCAAGGTCTTGGTTTTGCATCCAAATACAAAACACAAATCCAAATCATTAGGACATTAGAAGTAGTTTTAGGACCAAAATCCTCTGATTCACAACTAAGCATAAGGCCCAAAGCTAGCCCCTTTGCACTTATTTCACAGTTTTGGTCTGCATAAGAGAGGATTTATCTTCTTTGTGTCAACATCCCAGAAAGTTCACAAGCATATTTTATGGGTGTTAAGTAGGGAATATCCCCCTTGGTTCTGCAGAGCCTAAAGAAGAAGAGGAGATATTTATAGAGTCTATCTCCTGTACTGTTGGCCCCTGGCCCAGAAATCCTGTTGATCAATGATGGCTACCTTGTAGGGATAAATGGGAAACATCCAGTTAGAATAAACACTAACAGATTCATTAACTCTGGCGGTTGCATCGAGCATTAACAAGTTGATCTTTTGGTGCAACAACAACCGTCTTGCTAACATTTGGTATCAAAGCCTGGGTCATGGGTTTGAATCCCTCGCTTGCACTGGGGGCCCTTGGTCTCCTTGTGCTATGCAGCACAACTCTTGGGTTCATGACAAGGTTTAATCATCTTTCATGGATTCATTAACTCTGGTGGTTGTATCGGGCATTAACAAGTCAATCTTTTGGTGCATCGGCAACTGTCTCGCTAACACCTTCAAGGAATAACATCCGCATGATTCACAAATTTGAATTAGGTCACCCTTAAGCAAGAACACATGAAGAATGTAGCACAATGGTCATTTCAACTTGGTGGTACTCATGAAATATTAAACATTGCTTGCACTTCTTCTAGATGAGTCGATAGGATCTATACACTATATCCAAACATTCCTTGAACTCCGCACATCAAAAACTTTGTGGCGCACATCATCAAACTTCATCTGTTAGTTAGGCAAGAGAATAACCCAACAACGCCATCATTCTGGACCCCAGTCAGTTCCAAAGAGAGAAAAAATACATCTTGCAGAGAAACTGGAGATAACACAAGATCATCAAGACCATCTTCCATCCTCCAATTTATCATTTCAAGCAGCAACAAGTTGGTGCACATTATCAGCATATATTCTGAGAACAACTAGTCATTTGAAACTATCTGTATCATAATTATCATTTGAAAATTAAGCTTGTGGCCCTCTAAATCACCTAAAACACATATGGATGAACTCATACATAGCTCTAAACATATCCTCAAAACTGCATGGGAAAATCTTCACTTACAGAGGAATGCAGAGCATTCCAAACTATCTTCACCAACACATTATACTAGCAGAGCATGGACCAAAACTCAATCACTTGTAACTTTCAATGCGGAGGAGAAAATGATCTGAAACTTTGGATTTAGCACCTTTAGAGAATCCTTAACTTAACTTTTCAACCGCATTATCATAGCTTCAAATGAGAAGGAATGCAGAGCATTTTACCAAAAGTCTTTCAAGTAGCTTCCTACAATAGAAACCTTAACCAACATCTGAAGACCAAAACCTTCATATAACATCACATACATTCTTAGGAACAACAGGAAGGATCATACAACATGCTATAGGTCATTAGCAACATCTTCTCATCCTCATCATAGCTTCTAATTCCCATCCTAATATATCATCATTCATCTTAGTGCTTCTAATTCCCATCTTAATATTTCATCATGAAATCATTTTTGCTGACCACAAGCATGCTCAAAACAACATGACTTGACATTGAGTAGGGCATGATATCCAACCATGAACATAAGGAACATCACATGACATCCAACCATGAACATTAGGAACATCATTGCATCTCTGTTACTACACCGGTATATCATCATCACAAACTGAGTGCTAACCTCACTTGAACATCAAGAACATCACTGCATCTCACTACATCTTTGTTACTACACTATTTAAGGTAAAATTTGTAAGAGGGTTTGATTTGATGTTTTGTGTGAGTCCTCATTTCACCTTAAACATTCAAGGATCTTAGGTCGAATAGGAAATCTACTATCAGGCCTGCAGTCACTTGGAATGTAGGGAAAATTGGAATTGTGTAGATTTGTTGTTCAATTATGCCCAATTATGCTCAAAACCCTAATTATGCAAATTCGGAAGTAAACAAACAAATCACAGAAAATGCTCGCACACAGAGATACTAAATGATAATCAAATGCATACCCAATTTTGAAGTTCATAAAGCGAATTAGTCAGGGACTAATGAGTGGGCATCCTAGTCTAGTGCCACAGTTTCTTTGCAGAATCTTGATCTCCTTTTGACACTGATTTGCACTATATCTTCCATTTTTGGGAATTCAACTGCAGAGGACACTGAGACTAGTGCTTGAGTCCAGAAAAAGCTCCAGTGTCCAGCTACTTTCCAGATCTAGAATCCTTGATGCCTGCTGACTCTCCCTGTAACTCCACTTCTTCCAGATGTGACACCTATAACCTGCAATCACAAGGAATGGGTTGGGGGTTGTGTTGTTTAGAGGCTTGCCTCAGCCAAGCCCCAGAGAGATATTCACGTCTTCCGAACACCATTGTCAGAGAAAGAGTGTGTATCCCTACGGGATAGAGGCAAAATCCAAATGATAAATGATTGAAAACATAATTGATATAACCTTGTAGTGAAGATCTCATGGAAGGAGGAAGTTCTTCATGCCATGAGGAGATGGTTGCTCAAATCTATAAATACAAACACAATAACAACACAAAAGTCTGCTCTACAACACACAATGAATGCCTTGAATCACTTTCACATAAGCTCATGATTCCAAATTGCCCTCTAATGTCCATCTAGTTTACAAATTAATGCCTAAACATGCTTATATATGCAACTACAAACATTCCCGCCAAGAATTTGATAATTGAAACTTACCATGTCAACATAGGACCCAAATAACGGTCATAAACAGACACTTTGAAATTAGGCCTAACCTAAAATAGGTTAGGACTAGGGAGCGGGTGCCCAAGTCCACCCTCCCTATTTCAGGCAGGATTTGTCACAAGTGCATCCCCTGAGTCCAAATTGCCATGGAACTTCAGGGTTTTCTCATCAGGAAGTCAGATTAACATGAAAAATACACTAAATGCATAAATAGGACATGGGAGCTAAACCTTAAGATGGAAAAGGCCCAAGGGGACATTTTCTGACGTAACATTTAGCCCCCACTTTAATGTATGTATAAATGCAAGGCCAATGCATGCATTAAAGTACGATCAACAAACATAGCAAACACGCCAAACACGGAGAAGACACACCAATCATAGAGAAGACAGTAACAGGCACGCAAAACAAGGAGAAGATAGTTACAGTCACGCAAAACATGAAGAATACAACATTGAAGACAATGAATGTAGAGAAGATAGTAATGATTTTCTTTTTCTTTTTCTCATATGCAAGTACAGGAAAGTAAACACACCACCCATAATGCAGGAGGGACTCACCGCCACTAGTCTTTAAACTACATATGGGACAACACACACGCAATACATGCCAAACAAATAAAAAAACCATGCAAATCTCAAAGCATAGGAGGGACTCATCGCCACTAGTCTTTAAACTATGCTTGGGAACAAACACACAATACACACACACTTGGAAGACACAGAGAAAACACAGAAGACAAGTGATGGAGTGTTCCTATTTCTAGGTTCAACACCATCTCAGGCACACACCGACGATTGGGCTTCGCCACAACAATCACTAAAGACATGCTTAAGGGTTGAGTTAGTCACAGAACTGCTCCGTGCCTCGCAATGAGGACTTTTGAAAATGACAAGATGTGCACTCTCCACGATAAATACACCATCCCCACCTCTACAGAGGGCTTAAGATAGAAAAGGGATGCAATATCCTTGCCTCCACAGAGGGATTAAATGATAGATTTCAAACAAATCTCAGAGTGCATGAGGGACTCATCGCCACCAATCTTTAGGACTACACCTGAGAACAAGCACATTGCTAACATCTACATCAAATAGCTTACCTTATATATGCCCCCACCTTAAGGTGGTTGATATCAGGTATTGATATCAAGCACATTAAGGTAGGAAGAAAACACACAAGGGAACATGAGCTCTCACAAAGCCCATGCCCCCCGGAGGTGCAATGTACTTTACGATTGCCAAATGTTCCCACAAACACATCCCTGCAAGAAAAGTGTTAGTGTCCAAATAATCATGATAAACAACAACATCAATGCATATGATCAATCACACAAAGACCTAAGGTTATGCTACAAATTTAGAGATCGAGTATAACCGTGGGGCTACACTACGAAAATCTCAAAACTGAATGTCACCAAGGCGAGATTCAAAGACAAACAAAGTGCACAAAGCATCAATATTGATATGGTTTGTAAGTTAGATAAGACATAATCAAGATCACATGACAAAGTGCACAAAGTGATTCTACTAGCCAAGCATCAAATAATATGTGTCAACCCCATCATCATATAGGAACTAAGTCCAAGTTTTAATTTCTCGCTAAAGGGACGCTAGGTTCACATCAGTATAATATGTTATTCATCATCTGCTCACCAGATAGAAACACTAGAGGAAGGGAAACAATAAATTGAGAGAGGAGAAACAAGTGCCTTAGGGATAATCACGTAGGAGGGTACCCCTAAGTCACCAACTGCAATGCTGTGTCCATAAGACACAACACACAATAGTGAAAATAGAGGAGAGGTAATATAGAAGAATGATGATACAAATAGAAGAAGATCACAACAGAGGTGGTCTCCTGGTATCCTGGACCTTACAAGAGAATCAAGGGTCATCCCAGGAGGCCTAAACAACACATGACACATCACAAGGGAAACACATCACGAGAGATAAAGGGTTAGAGATACTTACCTGGTAGTGCTATCGAACTAAATTTTAGAGCCTGTGAATCTCTTGGAGAGGTGCTCAATAAGGTTTTGCACGAAGGTCAAGTGGTTCTTATGAGTGTCTTGTTTATTGTCAAAAAATCCATGTAATACTTGTTTCTCAAATCCTTGTGTAAGTGAGACCTTTTGTTGCTTGTGAGGAGGAGAACCACTATTATTTCCAATTGATGATAATCCTCTGACTCTTTTCCAATTTTTAGCGAGTTTTCATTGTTGATTTCATCTACCATAGTAACAAGAATCATCTTGTATTATCTCACTCTTTTGCTTTGGTATAGCTATCTATATCGGTTGTTCCATTTATTTTTCCAATGCATTTTGGTTATCTCCCAATCCTTGTAAGGATAATAGAGGAGGAACCTCAGCATAAATTTTGTTTCTACATGGACGAGGTGGGTTATCCAATGTTTCCTTATCCACTTCTATTATGTCCACGATGTTACCATATTCCAAATAATCATTATCATCTACTTCCATTAAGCCCTGTTCCATCATATTTGTATCAGTATGCTTAGGCAGATTAGTAAAGATTTGTAAATTCTGATTCGGCGGAGCAACTAACTGATTTCCATTATCATTCACACCCAATACCTGTATCACATACAAGTCGATGAGGTCTTGTATTTCATGTTTAAGATGCATACATTGATCTGTATCATGTCCTTGTGTTCGATAATAATGACAAAAAAGCATTAGCATTGAAGTAAGGTCCTTGAGATTTGTTAGGATCCAAAGGCTTAATCGAGGGAATCTTCATAAGATTATTACTCACAGCTTGATTCATGATAGAATGATAAGACTCAGATATAGGAGTAAACTTTCTTTGCTGATATGGTGCCTTCTTTAAATTTGTAATAGCAGACACATGAGAAAAGTTATTTGAATTCGGTCCATTAATCTTGATGAAATTCCTATTAGTGTTCTTCTTAAAGTTGTTTTGCGATGGTCCACCCATGGATTGACTAACTTGAGTCCATGAGTTTTGATTTTCATACTGACTAGACGAAAGTTGATAATCACAAAGGGTGGTGCATAAATGTTGAAAGGAGTTGTATTTCATTAAAATAATCTTGTCACAGATGTTATGTTGTAGATTTGTAATAAACACCTTTTGAACATCCTCATCTTTCATCTGATATTGAATTTGTGCATAGAGAGATTGATACTGACTAATAAAATCAGTTAACTTCTCTTTCGGACCTTGCTTGAAATGAACTAAATCTATCAGCAAAACTTGAGGTCCAATATTTTCTTGGAAATGTTGTAAAAATTGATCAACCAATTGCGAAAAGGAGTGTATTGAATTTGGAGGTAAAGAGAAAAACCATTCTAAAGTTGTATCCTTGAGAGATCGTAGGAAAATTTTTGCTAACAAGTCCTCTTCAAAGTAGAAATTGCTACACATAGCTGTGAATGCTACCACATGAATATTAGGATCACCTTTTCCACCGTTTTTTCAAAGCAAGGGGTCTCAAACCTTTCAAGCATAGGGATTCTCAGAATTGCATAGGATAGGGGATTACAGACATGATAAGTTAGTATATTAGGTTGTGAAGAATTTGTCAAATTTGTCACTTTTTTTTGTAAAGCAGTCATGCCCTATAGAAGTTGGTTTAGGATGGCATCATTGGGAGATGTGGTTTGTGGCAAGGAATTAGAACTGAAGTGAGGAGGTGATTGAGCCTGAGTTGTGATAGGCAGAAGCTGTGAATAGGTCAATGGTGGTTGGACATAGTGATAGGTGGAAGGTGGTTGTGAATAGGTAATAGGTGGTTGAGAATAAAGGGAATGGATAGGTGGTTGAGAACAATTATTCATAGAAGAGGTCCCCTTAGAAACCAAATTCTGATAATTAAATCCCACAGCTTTGTAATTTTGTGAACTAGTTCCATTAGATACTCCAATACCAATGGTAGCATTACTACAAGCATTTGCACTGGTTGTTAAAATTGTCGATGTGAATGTAGATATTCTAGTGGTCGGTATAGGTGTTGATACTTGCGTATGAGACGGTGACAACATGTTGTTAATAGCTTTTGCACATTTAGTCACCAAAATGACATTAGTTTGCACAATATGTGTTAAACCTTGGATAACATCAATACCATCTTGTCCTTCTTTTATCAATTCTCTTAGATGGTGAATCACTGGTACAACCTCTTCTACTATTCTCTCAGTTTCCATGAATGCTTGAAATTTGGCTAAATCTTTGTCAAGTTTGTTTTATTTGTTCATCAGGTACATGTGTGACCACCTCAATAGTGTCATTGACATCATGAAATACTTGAGATTCCATAGTGGTTGTAGGAGGTATAATATCTTGCAAATTTTGTGTCTCTCATTTTGTAAAGAAGGTATACAATGGATTTTCAGAGGTAGGGATCTCAACTTCTTCAAGAGCACTAGATCCCATGTGTCTTATACTTCATCTTAAAGGGATATTTTGATAAGGGCAGTGAGTTATAATACTCATACAGAGGCATGCAATGCTCAATGCACAAACTAGTAGAATAAACCCTAAGAGAAGGATATGTTTAAGATCCAAAATGCTTGATTTTTTTTACTTTTTCAATACAAATAAGTGAAAGCAAGGGTGATGTAAGGAAATTGATCAGGGACAGAAAATAACATGTCTAATATCAGTCCAAAAGATCCATAAAATCCTTCACAACACACTTTTGATGCAAACCTAGGATGATGATAGGTCAAAACCTAGTGAAAATACACTAAAACATGCGATTTTTCACAAATATTCAATGCAAAGACCCAAAAAAAGGGGTGTTGTAAAGAATTTTAGGAGGTTAAAAATATTATAATAGTAATACCAGTCACCTAAAACCATAAAATCTTTCACAACACGCTTGGAGTGCAAATCTAGGTCAACCCCTAGGGAAAATATAGCTAAAATATGCAAATTTTCACCAAATTTCTACTGTAAGAGGCCAATAAAAAGGTGTTGTAAATAATTTTAGGAGGGGAAGTAGATAATAACCCTAATAAAATCTAAGTACTATAGAAAAATCATTTACAACACGCCTATGGTGCAAATCTATAGAGACGATAAGGCCAAATCTAGTGAAAAATCAAGGTTTTCAAACCCTAGGCATGAAAATTTGCAAGAAAACCACTATGATGCAACACTAAAGTTATAAATCAGTCCTAATGAGTGTTTTAAAATGGTAGTAAAATATGAAACAAGATTTTGACTACACACCCTAGCTAATGCAAAACTAGGTTATATGAAAAAATGCACAATTTCAAGCAATTTTCAACAATTTAAGCATGAAAATGCAATCTAAATGAATGATAAGTGGAAAATTTCTGTATTTTAAATCAGATATGGTGATAATGATAGGAATTTAGTGAAAATAAATGCCAATTAATTCAAATTATATGAAAATGCAAGCTAAAAATACCAATTGTTTCAAATTTTGCCAATTTTTCAATTTTTTTTGTAATTTTCCAAATGCAATAAGATGAACAATGAAATGAATGTAAATCTGAAGAAAAACACTTAAAAAGGTGAAAAATTCAATAAAAACATGGGTTCACCAAAATGTTTAAGTTAAAATTTGTAAGAGGGTTTGATTTGATGTTTTGTGTGAGTCCTCCTTTCACCTTAAACATTCAAGGATTTTAGGTCAAGTAGGAAATCTATGATCAGGCCTGCAATCACTTGGAATGTAGGGAAAATTGGAATTGTGTAGATTTGTTGTTCAATTATTCCCAATTATGCTCAAAACCCTAATTATGCAAATTCAGAAGCAAACAGACAAATCACGGAAAATGCTCACACACAGAGATACTAAATGATAATCAAATGCATACCCAAATTTGAAGTTCAAAAAGTGGAACAGTCAGGGACTAGTGAGCAGACGCCCTAGTCCAGTGCCATAGTTTCTTTGTGGAATCCTGATCTCCTTTTGACACTAATTTGCATTGTATCTTCCTTTTCTAGGAATTCAACAGTGGAGGACACTGGGACTAGCACCTAAGTCCAAGAAAAGCTCCAGTGTCTAGCTTCTTTCTAGATCTTGAATCCTTGATGCCTGTTGACTGTTCGTGCAACTCCACTTCTTCTAGATGTGACACCTGTAACCTACAATCACAAGGAATGGGTTGGGGGTTGTGGTGCTTAGAGGCTTGCCTCATTCAAGCCCCAGAGAGACATTCAAGTCTTTCAAACACCATTGTCAGAGAAAGAGTGTGTATCCCTGCGGGATAGAGGTAAAATCCAAATGATAAATGATTGAAAACACAATTGATATCACCTTGTAGTGAAGATCTCATGGAAGAAAGAAGCTCTTCATGCCATGAGGAGATGGCTTCTCAAATCTACAAATACAAACATAATAACAACACAAAAGTCTACTCTACAACACACAATGAATGCCTTGAATCACTTTCACATAAGCTCATGGATCCAAATTTCCCTCTAATGTCCATATACTTTACAAATGAATTCCTAAACATGGTTATATATGCAACTACAAACATTCCTGCCAATAATTTCATAATTGAAACTTACCATGTTGGCATAGGACCCAAATAATGGTCACAAATTGACACTTTGAAATTAGGCTTTTTCTAAAATAAGGTAGGACTAGGGCATGGGCGCCCAAGTCCACCCCCTATTTCAGGTAGGATTTGTCACAAGTGCATCCCCTGAGTCCAAATTGCCATGGAACTTCAGGGTTTTCTCATCAGGAAGTCAGATTAACATGAAAAATACACTAAATGCATAAATAGGACTCGAGAGCTAAACCTTAAGAGGGAAAAGCCCCCAAGGGGACATTTTCTGACGTAGCAATGCCTATTTTTTGATAAAACATAGTGTATGAGTATTCAAGGCATATACATAGAGCTCGATGGTTGGACTTGTAATTTAAGTTATGCAATGGCACATTTCCTCTTCATAGATCATGTCAATCGTATACTTTGTAGAGAATTATAAACAACCACATAATAAGGTTCAATCATAGTTCCACAACTCCACTCAAAGTGCTATATTTGTGCATATAACATTCATTCATGCACCCTATAGTATAGAGGAAGCTAAAAATATCTTGAGGGAGTATCATTTTTATATTAGTGATGATCGCACACATTCTACAGAGTTTGTGCAAGGTTGCTTTCAGATGTTCTATGGTAATTTGAGTAGTAGGAACATCATGCTTAATCAACATATAATATGGTCAGATAATTGTACATCACAATTTAAGAATTCACAGATGTTCTATCAGTTGAGTAGGATGCATATGATGAGTGGTGTTCAACATAGATAGAATTTATTTAAGGATGGGTATGGAATAGGGGAGCATGATGGTGCAAAAGCATGTATTAAAAGAGCCTTAGCATGAGAATAGTTGAAGTAAAAAGATAGTGAAAATTTGACAGATGCAACCTCCATCATTTAATGGTGTAACTCTACAATGGGTCCAAGTAATTAAAGTAAGTCTATAGTTCATATATTTTCAACCATGATGATAATGATAATTTTTCCTATTGAAACAACATATCATATAGTTCATTTCTACACATTCCCATTATTATAAAATGGATTGGAACTTTATATTAAATTTTTAACAATAAATTTAAGGTTTCCATAGAAAATTAAAAACTATTTATTTAATAGCTCGTTATTCCAAAACATTAGGGGCCTATTGATATGTTCAAACAACAATGAGTCTATCCAACCACACATTCATTAGCTAAAATCATTATTATTCATTTCTTCTAAAACTAAATAACATGAAGTAATTCACAAATTCTAAATATATAATTCCATAGAATACATGCTTCAATACTTTTTGACAACATTTGAGTGTAGTTAAGGAACAATCTCGTTTTGTAATTTGTAGATCAACTTTCAATAGTTATTAAAATGAGGACATTGAAGATTAGCAATATGTTCTAAAAGTCTAATCTATATGAAGGTGCAAGCTCCAAGCCAATGGGGTATATTTACCTCCCAACCATTGTGATGCTTTCAAGCATCATCCCTTCTTGCTAAGAGAGATTAAACATGGATCTACACACTTGTACTTTTTTAAGAGAGGTTCATGGAAAAGTTAAATAATATGTAGGCAATATCAAAACTTTTAAACATGACACATTGTCTATCCTATGCAAAATTAAACCCTTCTTATACAAGTTCATACCCTTCATGGATATGATTCAATACAGTCTTACTTCTAACAAAAAGGAAAAACCTATTGCCATAACACAAGTCATAAGCTCATACCCAAATAATCTCATAATAATATGAAATGATAATATGGCATAACACAAGTCATGATTTAGGGTATATCATTGTATATCTATGTCTAAAATCTGATAGCATCATATAGAAATAAGAAAAATGGCATCTATAATTATAATTTATAAGCATATATAATGTAAAATGTCATATACATAATGTCATGAAAATGCCATACAGGCGTAGAACAAAATGTCATAACATAGAAAGCCCTATTGAGTGTTGTGGAATAGTTGCCGACCCTTGTTTTGTTGTAAAGATGAAGAAGCAATTGATGACTCTTTCTCCCTAATCTGCCGACTAGACCTCCTCTCATAATGTTTTTGTAGCTCCACCTGTTGATACAATTAAACAATATACATATTAATATAGAAAACATGAAATATACAATGACATAAGTAAACAATAACTTATTGCAAGTTGATGATCCTTCTTAATCATCCATTGCCTCTCTTCATCTATAGGTGCATGAGCCAAATTTATGACCTCCTATGAGAAGTATGAAGAAGTAATTTCGAATAAAGATCAATATCATTTATTTACATTATATGATGTGAGATAAACTAAGAAATATATAATGATATTTACATGTTACTGGCTCATACTCAGTCAAAGGCACTAAAGACAAAATAGTTGTAGCAATGCCTACCTCTGTTTTATCACAAATATTAGGAGGATTATGAATTGATGTCATCAACTAAAAATAGAACAAGGTTAATTGACTAAAATATACATTACATTATTTAAATACATAAGATTAAAAATAATAAAATTTACCTCAGTGAAACTTGATATATGACTACCCCCACCAACTCCTTGTGATGTTGGAGGTCTAACATCAACCTATTCATGTTATCAAATTGACTTTTTAATATTACCATTAATATATGACAAAAAAATTATATGTAGTGTCTAACTCCATTATTAACCAATAAATTTATGTAGAAAGGGCATGCACTCAACTCAACGAACCTACAAATCCTTTATCAAGCAACCTAATGGCTATAATGGGTTACATTTCAATATGTCAAACCAGGGAATCATATTCTTCTTGAATGGTGCCTGTAATGTATGTATAGTCAAGGATTCCTGAGTTTAACCTATAAGTTGTGCATAGAAACAAACAATGAAGAAGGAAAAAAATTCTAAATTTCAAAGAACAACAGTTGCTATAGGTAGGTAATTCTGTTAAGGAATAATAAATACCATATTTAGCTTCCTAAAGAATTGTTCATGAAATAACTTAATCATAGTAGAAAAATAGTCTATGTAAGTCACAATAGAAAAATAATCTATGTACTAAGTCAGTGATCACCTTGAATATTCCCTAATTCAATAAATCATAATAACTTAATGAACTAATAATGTAAACTAGCAATATAAACTAACAAGAGAGCTACAGTTACCTCAAGTGGCCCTTGCTTGAGTGACTAAAATCTCATAAAATCTAAATCAGATCACTCTTGTATCAACTATTCATTGACTGAATCTAAATCTATATTCTCTATTGAATTATGGAAGATGTAATACAATAACAAGAACTTGACAATACAAAATATCTTCTAACTCTTTCTTGTCATATACATAATCTATCATATATAGACATGATCCGAGCCTCCTTTTTGAATTGAAATTCTAAACAAATATTCTACACTCATCCATTCTCCCCATAAACATAAGAAGAAGACTTTATTATTATTCTAATCAGATCAGAATTAGGAAACTAACTATTATAAAGATTATCTAGATATCACAGCCCTACTATGATTCTTCTTATTCACTATAAAGATAGACATAAATGAAAACATAACATTATTGGATTAATCATGAACCACGATCTGAGCTCCTTTTAATCTTTATGACTATGTCAACTATTAAAGATAAAACCATCGAGGAGTGGGAGGAGTTATGGTTAAACCATGCCCACTTGGTTCTGGATCCTTCCTCTTTGGTTACAGGCTACTGCATTCTCAATTGTAGATAAACACTTCCTTTGTTGCAGGTTGATAGATAGACTTTGCCATAGGTAACTGTGTACTTGCTGCATAGGGGTTAGTTTATAGTAATTACACATCAAAAACTATCATAATTAACAGAAATTACTATCACATTCTATAAACAATCATTAATTCACAAATAATCATTCATCAACATACCATATACTATTCTTAATGATTTCAAGTCTTAAAGGTAATCATAAACATAGATAATGTCTAGGAAAGTCTAGAAATGTCTTTGGAAAGTATGAACTTAAACAAGGGAACTAGACAAAATAAAGTCCCATCACACCCCCAACTAAATGTGTTGCTTTTCCTTAAGCACCCTAGGGCCTCCGATTATACTGGAGTGCAATCTCTCTATAATTCATGGGTTCCATGACTACTTGATCCTTCTTAAGATAAAAACTTTTCTATTCAACCAACTAATCCCACCTAGCCTACTCTACTGCTTGAGATGTTTTTTGTCCCTAAGAATTGTGTTGAAGAAAATGAAGAAGGATCATTCTTTTTATCATGGTGAGGAGGGTAAACCTTTTTTTCAATAAGCCCACAAGGGTTGAAAACTAAAGGGACCTTGTCATTACCAAGACATGCATTAGAAAAAGATGATTCATTAGATTGGGATGATACTTTATCGCAAATGGCTGCCATTTCTATAGAAGAAGGCATATCATCATCAATATCTAAAGTTCCATCATTATTACTATCGAGTTTAAGTTTTTTAGGAGTGGAAGCTTGTGTTGACAAAACTTTGTTTACCTTCAAGGTTTTTGGGTGCGAGGGTGAGATTTTATATTCACCCGCAAAGGAGGGTGTAAAATCTAATGAACCCCAATCATCACTGAAAAATACATTCAAAGGATCGAAACTATCTTGACCCTTATTGTTGTTAGCAGTGGAGAACAGTCATTTGGTTATTGTTAAAGAAGGGATCAAATTTCTAAAATAAATTTTATGTCTCACTTTTGTTTGTAAGCAACTTTACAGAATTGAATCATCTTGAATCATATGGATCTTGTTGTCAAAAATGAACTTTATTGAATGATGAAGGGTAGACAAGACTGCCCCATGGCATGAATCCATGGTCTACCAAGAAGAAGTTTATATGAAAGATAATTAGGCATGACATGGATAAGGGTGGGCAATGTCACAGGTCCAACCTTAACATTTAAGGTGATTGTACCTAGTGATTGCTTACCAACATTATCGAAGCCATGGATGATCAGTTTATCTGGTTGGATGAGAGACGTATCAGCATTGATTTTATGTAACAAGTCTATGCCACAAACATTAAGACCTGATCCACCATAGATCATAGTGCGTCTTACCCTCATTCTATTAATAATGACATATATCATAAGAGTCTCATATTGGTTTTGAACTTCTATGGGAGGTAATTCATGTTGAAATGAAATATCTGATGTTGTCACATTCATATAACTAAACAAAGATGCTACATCATTCGGTCTAACAGAAGGTGGAACTGCAACTACCTTTTGTAGAGCCTCTTAGAGTATTTTGTGGTATGTAGGTGATGTTTGTATTAAATCCCATAGGGAGATCTTAGTCAGAATAGCACAGAGCTCTCAAAAAGATCATATTCTCTACCAATATGTTGAGAAAGACAAGGAGGTGGTGGAAGAAAAGGTTGAGAAGGTGGAAGAGAAGTGGGAACACTTGGTGCTTTCTTACTTTGCTTGTTATTAGGGGTGTTGTATGTGTGAGAAACCACATAATGAGGTTGTTGTGACACATTTTGAACAAATTGATTCCTTTGATTAATTTGCTTTTCAATGTTGAGAAACTAACCAGGAGGTCAAGATGGTTTTGGAACACCTCGAACTGTAATAACAGATTTAGAGAAAGGAGGCAAATTAGGTGCCTCATGTACCATGATTTTAGGAATATTTTGAACATTAATGCCCTTATTCACTATCTCCTTAGTGGGCGAAATAAGTCTATTAATGATGATGGTATTTACATTGTTATCTTCTTGATTATTTTCAACATCCATCCCCGAGGGAGTCAATGTGAGAGAAAGCTCTTCATCCACTAATGCTTCATCTTTCAAAGAGAGAGGATTGGAATGAAGAGAGGGTAGAGTGATATTAAGAAAATTATTGATGATTGCATATTTAGTGATGTCTAATGGGATTGAACATAAAACTAAAGGAGGAATACCAAGGGTTTTCACATCCTTAGTGATATCCAAGGTATTTGAACCTTCAACCAAAGGAGGAAGCTTGAGGGTCTTCACATCCTTAGTGATATCCAAGGTACTTGAACATTCAACCAAAGGAGGAAGATCAAGGGTCTTCACATCCTTAGTGATATCCAAGGCACTTTAACATTCAACAAAAGGAGGAAGATTAATAGGACGATTCATGGAATCATCATGTGTTATGGTAGAAGTAGACATAGTATGCTCAACATCCTCTAATGCCACATCTCTAGAAGAGAGATCATTCAAATGAAGAGAATGTAAAGTAATGTTAAGGAATGTGTCAGTGATTTCATCCTCTTGCACCAAAATGTCCTCACTTTTGGGAGAGGGATCCAAAGCATAGGGTGATGTAGGTGAAGCTAGGTCACCATCATATGTCTTAGAGGTGATGTCAATGATATTATCATTAATTGTAGTAGAAGAACTATCATAATCATCTTTCTCATGACTATTCATGTAGATTAATTTAGTAAAGTCTTCTAATATTGATAGAATTAATACAAAGAAGCCAATAATACATGTAAGTGTGATATGGAACAACAATGTACAATTGAATTTAGACATGATTTGAGTAGCTAAACTAAGATTGCAATCAATGACCTACAAGTGCAAGATAAGCGGGGATTTCAAAAAATGTGATATTTTTGGTAACCAAAATAACTAAGTCTTGCAAATGTAAGATGTGTAGTATGTGAAAATGGTTTTCCTAAGTATACACAAGAGGGATTTAGAAATCTTTTCTTTAAATGAAGATGCATAAGTGTGAAATAAAGCTAGATAGTTTTGTTTATGCTATTGATTTACAATTTTAAAGAGAAGATGAATGCATGAATCCTCTTGCTTTCTAATTTAAACAAATATGACACATATGATGAGTTACAACAACTTAAAATCAGATTTAGCAATCCTTCCTCATGAATAATATCTGAAAATGAGATTTCAAATATAACAACTAAATACAAGACTAGCTAGGCTTTCCAAAAATGCAAATTTTTTGAAAACCCTAATAAAAAGAAGTGCCAATACAAAATATGTGACTAGGAAATGATTAAATGATGTATTATAGTAAAGTAAAATCAGATTTGAAATGCAAATGACATTAGACAAATCTGAACAAGATATCAAATTACAAACCATAGGTTTCCAAATTAACTAGGTTTTGCAACAACTTTTTGAAAAACCCTAACAATGAAGAGGTTCAAATACAAGATATAGCACTATGAAATGATTAAATTATGCAATATCAATCAGATCTGATGTAAAAATCAGAAATTTAAGTCTTTCTATGATGATCTAAAACATATGCAATGAAAACAATGCAATAAATATGTTTTTTTCTAAATCTAAAATGCTTGATTTTTCACTTTTCAATGCAAATATGCAAGAATGTATTTTATTTAAACACAAAGATGATATGATACAGAAAATGAAATCAATTTAATTATGCCACAAAGATCTTATATTGTATATGCCTAAAATTGACACAACTCGGTCTAAATAAATATTCTTAATATTTATTTCATTCTAATTCCTTTATCAATAAATAAATAAACAAATTTACTTATTCGATTCATATTCCTCTAAATTAATTAATTATCAAAATATTTAATTACTTCTTCTAAAGTCAAAATTAAATAAAATCCTTTATTTAATTAAATTCTTCCAAACAATTAAATAATTCTTAATTATTTAAATAAGTCAATCATTCCTCCAAATTTAAATAAATCAATCAAATTTATTTAAATCCTCTCAATCTCTAAAAATAAAATACAATCAAATAATTTATTTATTCTTCCAAAATCATGCACAAACAATTAAATAAATTTATTTATTTAATTTTCTTTCTTATCTTCAAATTCCTCAAAAATCTTCCAAATCTTTTAAAAATAAATCTTCTTCTTCATGCACACAAAATTAAATAATTTATTATTTAATTTATCTCAAATCATGCAAAAGCAAATCACAAGTTGAGTTAATTGATTCAATCAATCTTGTTTTTATCAATAACTCTTAAATTAGAAAAAAGCTTTCTAATTTATGAAATCAAATCTTATTTTTATAAAAGAAAGCAGTTAACTCAAACAAAACAACTTTTGTGTGACACTTGTCTTCTTTCTATTCGCGCACATTCTCTCAAGTCTTCTATACCGTTGATCTTCTCATTCTTTCTATACCATTGATCTTCTCTCTCACAAGTCTATAAATTGAACCCTATTCTTTCATTGCATTCATCCAAGCTTTTAGTATTGTTACTTTGTAGGAATCACAGTGCGCCTTTGGCACCCAAGTCGTTCCATTTGCTTGCGATCAACTCATTACCATTACCATTACCATTGTTGTGAAGCTCATATTCATTGCAATAAACTATCATAGCCATTTCCACTTGACATCTTGGAATAGGAAGGAAGTGCACCTTCTGAGGGCCATATTCATACACAAGATCATTTGAGATAGGCAATCAATGGAAGCCATGAAGTGAAGAGGTTTGCAAGGTTTGAGTTCTTTGTTTGATTAATCTTCTTTGTTTCTATATTTCATTGAGTTATTGGGTATTGTTGATATATCATTGATTATTCATTTACACCAATTTTCCCATAACATAAATAAATCACTAATCTCCAAACCCTAGGTTCAAGACTAGCTAGATTTTGTAAAAATGAAAGGTTTTTGTAAACCCTCATTTTGAAACAATGTAAAAATTAAGTTATGAAAGTATGACAAATGATGAATGAATGTAATATAATCAGATATATGTTAGAAAATAACTCAAATATGAAGAAATAAGGATGCCAAAGTGCAAGAAATGATGGGTTCACCAAAATGTTTAGTAGAAAAGAGAGACCTTGCCTAAAAGGTTAAACTAGGTCAAACCTCTTCTACCAACATTGGAACACAAACTAAGCTTGGATTCTACCCAAGAAGGAGAGATAAACTATAGGGACTTTGTCCCTTTGTTTTATAGAGGAGAATCAACCAAATACAACCAATAAAGCTAGGGCAAAGTAGAAACCCTAGCTAAGAAAGATTTGTGAAAATACAACTATCAGAAATAAATATCAGAAATCTAACACCAAAGAGGGGATCAGAGGGCATAATAGAACCTAGATGTAGATTTGGGAGCCCAAAGGACTAGGGCACTTGGGTACCCTAGACCCTAATTAGGGTTTAGTAGAATGTTAAGCTTTTAGTGCCTTTGCCCTTCTGTGTTCCTGCTTCATGTAACTTGTTTTCTACAGATTCTTCTGGATGCTACCTACACACACAAGAAGGAAAATGGTTGGGTGCTATTTAGGAGCTTGCCTAAGTCAATCTCCAGGAATGGTGTTTCCATTCCCACAATAGAAATGATGAGATCTCAAAGAGTGTGTCCCTAGGAGGGTAGAGACAAATATGAAGTAGAATGGAATGTTGTAATAATGCATGAAGGAAAGAAGTCACCATGAGCATGGAAACCCTAGCATGCTTGAAGTGGCATCACAACTTGACTCAAGAAGTTGGTGTAGCCCAAATAAGTATAAATATCTTCACAAGACCTACAAGAATTTATTGTAACAACAATAATCCACTATAGAGAGCTTTTGAGAAGAATAGAGAGCATGTGAGGGAGAGAGAAAGAGTGCAAGAGTGCCTAGATTGCTTAGATGTTCAAATGAATAAACTAACCTACTTTTATATGCATTCCTGCTCACAAATAATGAATAAAACCAAATGGGGCCAACATGAGGAATGATTTAAGATGTCTTAAGCTGACATACCTTTAAATTAGGTCTAGGCTAAATGAGGGACTAGGATGCTCGGACACCCTTGTCCTTTCTCCAGCATAAGTCCCTTTAAGTGTGTTTAGGTTGACCTCATTGTTATTTTGTTAGGTTTTATCATCAAGATCAAGATTTAATCATTTAATGTTCAAAAAGGTGTTAAAATAGGTCTTGATTATCAAGGGTAAACATTTTTGGTCCAACCAGGTGCTAAACTAGGTGTAAGATGCTAGTGTACACATTTTACTCCATAACAGTTTCTTGTTTGAAGAAGGTTATTGGTTGATAGATTCTTATATAGGTTGTGTTACCAAAGTTAGAGGAAGAAGGAAGAATCATTTTGGATCTAGGGTTGCTTCTCCAAACATGCTCAAAGAAGTTGAGGACTAGGACAATCACTGAGTATCTCATTTAGTGGAAGAATTTACTAGTTGAAGAGGCCACATGGGAAGATGAAGATTTTTTGTAGAAACATCCATAGTTGATCAGATATGAGGATAACACTTTTTTGAAGAGGGGGCATGCTACGCCCTTAAAATTACATTGCTATAGGGTTATGAGTAGTCATCTTGTGACTACCTTAGTTCTTAATTCTTAATTAACTTATATAATCATTAATATAGACATATATAGGTATTTAAGTCATCCTATGTGATATATTGTGGTATCTAAGTTGGCCTAGGTGATATCCAAGGCTTCAGTATGGTATATATAGGAGGTAGAGGTTATTCATTATCATCATATTGTGAATTGTGTTCTTCATTGGGGACTTTTGGAGGTTGCCCCCATTAAGTGGCATATTATTATCAAGTATTTATAGTATATTTCCTATTACATTTTTCTATTGTGTAAGTTTTTTCATTACAAAGAGGACATCCTACCATATAAAATAAAATAACCCAAAAGAGGACTAATGACCATTGATATTAATGCAAGTAAAAGCATCAAGAAATAACATTTTCATAGAGCATGAGAATTTGGGACTAAAACCAAAAGCCTATAGCATTACAATTATAAATGTCATTCAATGCAATCATATGCTTTGGCAAAATCAACTTTGATAAAAATGGCTTACTATTGAGAATGCCTAATCCAATCCATTCCTTCCCAAACAAAAATGATATTGTCAATAATATACTTGGATTTGATGAATCCAAATTTCCTAGGATGAAAAATGAGAGGAAGAAAATGGAAAATATTGAGAGTAAGGGACTTCACAATGATTTTGTAGAAGACATAAAGTAATGTAATCATCCTCCAATTAAAAGTGTTCTTTAGATCTTCAAATTTAGGTATGAATTTGATATTACCTTTTTTGATAATATTACCCAAATAGTTTGAATGATATGCTTAAGGTAGACTTTGAAAAGATCATTGCCAACCATATCCCACAAGGCTTTGTAGAATTCATAAGGAAAACCATCACATCCTGGAGCTTTCTCATTGGCTATGGTGAACACCACCTCATGGAGATCATCTTGAGTGAGAATTTGTTCACACATTACCCACTAGGAAGTAGAGAGACAATAAGGAATTACATTAATGCACTACTAAAGAGTATTATCTCACTTAGGAGAAGATTCATGAGCTTTTAAAACTTAATAATAGTGGAAAAAAATTGATGAATGGAAACTAGCTCAATTAAGTGTTGTTGGCCTTATTTGATGCACTAGATCAATTAGGAGACATTACAAGCTCTCAAGGATTAAAGTAATTCCTTAAAAACTTTGTCTCCAATTTTAAGCCAATGAAGATGAGCTTTGGTTTGAGCAAATGTAGTCTAAGCAAGGGGGTTAATGAATGGAAAACATACCTAGTAGACACTCACATAACAACACATCACAAAATAAGTGAAAGCCATACATAATGTTGTTTTCATTAATTTAAACTAAACTCCACCTTCACAAATATACAACAAGTTGAAAATGAGCCTAAACTAAATAGACATGCACATAAAAATTGGCCAATGGGTTGACCTATGCCCATGATGGATAAAATATCCTCAATCCAATCTCTACATATTTACCATGACATTAAAAAATAACCCATATTTTTGGTTCATGTCATTCTATTCTTAATCAACCTAAATTGCATGTCTAGGTCATCTTCTCTATGAAAAAAACAACTAAAAAACTTGTTTTTTATATTTTCCCCTTGAATTTTTATCTTTCTTTATGGTTTTTGAATGCTTTCCCCCGTGATTTTTATCTTTCTTAATAGTTTTCCAATGCTTTTCCCCTTGATTTTTGATCTTTCTTGATGGTTTTCCAATGCTTTTATTGTTTCAAAACAACTTACCATTTGCCTATAAACTTTCCTTAACCATTTTCTTTCTTTCGTGTTTTCTTAGTTTTGATTTTGAACATTTATGAGCATGATTTTCACCCAAAAATGACATGTTCACGTTTTTGTGTATTACTCATGCTCAAGTGATTATTTGGGTTTGTTTTCTTGGTTCTAAATGCCACATGGGTGATTGGGAAATAATTCCAATAATTAAACTCTAACCATTCACCTTCTAAATTGATTTGGCTTCTTGTTAGGTTGTTTAAAAATAAAATTTATTTTTTTCCAAATTGCCCCTAAAACATGTGACCCATTTTGACAAGATGGAAGCATAAAGTAAGTTTATCTATGTAGAAGACAATGCTAGGTATCCCTCTAGGGTCAATGAAATCATAAGCTACCTTGAAACCAACTATCAATTTTATTTTTACTGTTGAAATCATTCATGTGTTGCTAAGAGTTTTTATTTCTACTGAAGTGAAAAGTGTTATTGTGTAAGTGCCACCCACATATTCACAATCCTTTCAAAATTTATACAATTTTTAAAAATGACATCGTGTTTCAATTTTATATGAAGACGTTATGGCTCCAAGAATTGTTTTGTTGACTTGTGGTAATCACAGTTGGTCCAGAAGTGACACATGTTGTTGTTGAAGATGCTATAATGTTCTAAATTATTGTTAAAGTTAGGTGGAATGTTTCTTAAACCTTGTTTACTCATCCCTTCAAACTAACTCACTTAAAAAATACACATAAAGACAAAATATTCTCATCCACCTTTTATTTTATTACTGGGTGATGCAAAATTGCTCATGGACCCAAATGCTCTTGCTTTAGCTCCTCTAGCAAAATGATTATCAATAATTTATTTGTATTGGTGAATTTTAGCCACTCGTAGTTGTAGAGAAGGAATAAATAGTTTCTCTTCCAACTCAAATATGGTGTGAGGGATCTCTAAGATGGAGACCTTGTATGTGTGGAAAAGAGTGATCTAGCCTAAAGAGTTAAACTAGGTCAAACCCTCTTCTACAAACATTAGGACACAAACTGATCTTGGCTTCTACCCAAGAAGGAGAGCCAAACTATGAGGGTTATTCCCTTTTGTTGTATATAGATGGATCAACCAAGTTCAACCAAGGTCAAGCAAGCAAGCTAGGACAAATGGTCAAACCCTAGAAGACAAAGATCATCTTATAACTAACAGATGGAAATAAATCTTAGAAAACCACAAGCACAACATAAATCAAAGAATAATTCAAAACTTGGATATTGGAGTATAAATGCTAAGGACCAAGGCACTTGGGTGCCCTAGGTCTTTTTTAGGGTTTTTAATAATCTTGGATATCACCAGACCTATACATGTCTGCTTTGTCTTCTTCCTAGAAATTAGCTCCAAAAACATGTTTCTCTGACTTGCACACAAGGAAAGAGGAAAAGGTTGTGCTGCATATAAGGGCTTGCCTTAGTCAAACCCTATGTTGGTGTTTCCACCTCCACTACAATGATGATTAGATCCAAGATTGTGTGCCCTAGGAGGGTAGAGGCCAGATCTGTAATAATATGATAGAAATATGAATGATAATGATGATGATTACCACAAGAGGTATAATCCTAGTTGATGAAGATGACTCAAGATCTCACACCAACAAAGGAGAGTGATGAAGAAGGCTTGAAACTCCCTTCAAGACCTGCAAACAAACTTCAATAGCATCCACAAGTAGATAACACTTCCAAGCATGTAGAACACTTTAGCATTGCACACAATATGAGAGCAAACTTTACATTATTCATCTAGGTGTAAAATGAAATACAAAACTCCTTTAAATATGCATTCCCACTCACTTATGACAAACAAAACATAATTAAGATGACAAATACAAACTAAGGAAGTGTCCCAAGCTGATACTATAAAACAAGGCTAAGGATCCCAACTAGGACTAGGGCGCTCAGGCACCCTGGGCCTCTAGCCCACAAACTCTAGAGAGTGCCAAATATAGTGGGCTTAGTCCAATCCTAAGTTGATTCCATTGGGTTTATTCATCGAGATCAAGATTTTATCATTTTAAGCTAAAAGAAGGTGTTAAAATAGGCCCCGATTAACAAAGGCAACAAATTAGGTCCAACCAAGTGCTTAATTAGGTGTAAAATGCTAGTGTACACATTTTACAATATAACATTTAGCCCCCACTTTAGCGTAGGTATGAACTTATGTTTGAACTTGCACTAAAGGATGGAGAAGACAAATTTCAAACACACAATCATAGAAGCCCAAAGAATTCCACTAAGTTGTGAACTATAGTAGCCCCCCAGCGTAAAATTCTAAGGTTGTAAACACATAAGAAAAGAGATTTCAAGCACACAAGACATTGCAACATAACTCACACATACATGGAGTACTAAAAAATCATACCTAAGAATACACATGGAAGACATGGAATACACAAAGGTAATACATGCCATACATAATGCATACATGCTTGACGTAAAGGATACACATAAAGCATAAAGCATACACATAAGACACAATGAATACATAGTGAACACATGGAAAACATGATGAAAACACATGAAAGACATGGAAAGGAAAGACACGTTCAAACACAAATAAACAAACAAACATAAGAACACACATAGGAACAAACACACAAGGCACATGACTCTGACACTATCTTGCTTTGTTGCTAGGGGTCATGTGGAAAGAAGTGTCACCATGGATCACACACTAGTAAGGACCATTGAATTACTAGGTGACCATGACAAGTCACATGAAGCACACGAGCTAGCCAACTACGTTGCACTAGGTGGCTCATGGACTGAAGAGGAAACATCACAGGCTAGTGAGGACCACCGAATCACTAAGTGAGTTCTGCACCAAGTATGTAACCAAAAAGAGAGCATAACGTGATGTATACCCCCACCTTAAAGTGATTGCTAACTCCTATCAGGGAGCAATTGCTTGAAGGTAGAATAAACCACAAGAAAGGCATGAGAGCTTTCTAAAAGCACATGCTCATATGATATGTGTTCCCAAAAACTACATCACAACAAGGGGTTGCCCCCACAAAAGGCCAACTGAGGCGATGCTACAGGCATGATACATAATGGCTTGTGTAGTCATGGTATGATGCTGAGCATAGCAACAAGGTGCCACATAAATAAAATCATAAAAGAAGAAATAAGTTATACTAAGTAATAACATAAAGATATCTACTTAACTTGCATTAGTATATGAATGGTTGTATAAATAGGAGATATCTCAAGACTATATATTTATATAAATATAGAACCGTCATCATCCGCCAACTAGTAGAACTATGAAGTCAAAGGAAGAAGTATCATATGAAATCAAAATAAACATCCCTTGGGTCAACAAGGGAGAATTCTGAAACACTTGCATCATCCCTAGAGGACACAAAAACAATACAGATAATGATATATAGAAGAATAATGATACAAATAGAGAGAATGTCACAACGGATTTCGGTTCCTTTGTACCCTTTCACCTACAAGGGTTTCAAGGTTCATCTAAAGAGAGCTTAACAACAACAACAATAACAATACAAATAAAATATCAAGCAACACGTCATGGGGGAAAACAATCACATGCACTCATAACATAAAAGAAAAAGGTACCTCACTTGCGAGTCAAACTAAAGAAAATCATCCTCCCAATCTTGTTCCTCATCTGTTTGGAAAGGTGGACAAGATGCAAGAGGAACTATAGCACGTGAGGTATACAGGACAAGATCCATACTTGTATTATCTCCAAATTCACTATTAGAATATAGTACAATAGGTTTCATAGCAGCTTGTGAAGCTTCATCTTTCTCTGTAGGAGACACAATGGTAGTAGATGTCTCTTTTGCATCTATCAGTGATAAATGCTTGTGAGGAGGGAGATTCTCCTCTCCTACGAAAAGGAGAGCCATAGCATGATGATGCTTCTTTCTCTTGCAATCTTATTTCTCTTAGCTTTATTCATGATGTTTGTTAAGGGAACCGTAGTATCTTCCAACGTGGGTTCCTTTTCTTCCTTTGCTTCAAGAACATTAGAAGAAATAGGAGGAACCACTAAAGGTTGGGAGACTATGGGGGAAGGGTTCCTCAATGTGGGATTCTCTTCCTTCTCAACTTGTGAAATAGGTGGAAGTACATGAGCATCCTCAAGTGGTTGAGAAACCTCAAGAAATAAAACACGCATAACTGATTAATTTCCACTAGTCTCCGCAGAGGCAGGTGGTACAAAAGTAACATTGGGATTGTGGGGAGGTATGTTTTGTGCACGAAGGTTGCCTCATTGTCCTTGAAGGGATGGTGGAGGGGTAACCTTGACATATCTACCAAACGCTCAGGGATGGGGAAGAACATTTGATTCAAGCTTAGCTTCATTCACTTCTTGTGGGACAGGAGGAACTACCGTCGTAGCATCAGAAGATCAAGCAGGTTCAGGGACATCATCAGGGGGAATATTACTTAGTTATAACTTTTGATATGATAAGAAGCGACTCCAACTGGTTGTGGCTAGAAGCAATCAAGTGTAAAATGTCCATTATGAGCAACGGGGCGGTACTGACTATGATGTACAACATGTGGACATGTCCCTTAAATGAAAACTTTAAGCACTTGTGAACCATAGAGGGGACTGCCTTCATGGAGTGGAGCCATGGGTAGCCCAACTTCACATGAAATTATAGTGTTGTAAAATGTGTACACTAACATTTTACACTTAGTTTAGCACTTAGTTGGACCTATTTTGTTGCCTTTGTTAATCAAGACCTATTTTAATACCTTTTTGAGCTTAAAATGATGAGATCTTGATCCTGATAAATAAACTAGATGGAATCAACTTAGGACTGGACTAAGCTTGCTATATTTGGCACTCCCTAGAGTTTGTGGGCTAAAGGTTCAGGGCACCCAAGTGCCTTGGTCCCAGTTGGGACCTTTAGCCCCACTTATGTAGTGTCGGATTAGGACACTTCTTTATTTTATATTTGTCAGCCTAATTATGTTTATTTGTTTTGGATGAGCAGGAGTGCATCTTTAAATGAGTTTTGTAATTCATTTTACACCTAGATGACACCTAGAAGATTAATGCAAAGTTTGATCTCATATTGTGTTCTATGCTAAAGTGTTATTCATGCTTGGAGTGTTATCTACTTGTGGATGCTATTTAAGTTTTTTTACAGGTTTTGAAAAGAGTTTCAAGCCTTCTTCATCACTCTCCTTTGTTGGTGTAGGAGCTTGAGTCATCTTCATCAACTAAGGTCATATCTCTTGTGGTTATTATCATCATTATCATTCATTATCTATCATATTATTATAGATTTGGCCTCTACCCTCCTTGGGCACACACTCTTGGATCTAATCATCATTGTAGTGGAGGTGGGAACACCAATACAAGGTTTGATTGAAGCAAGCCCTTATACACAACACAACCTTTTCCTCTTTCCTTGTGTGTAGGTCAAAGAAACAGGTTTCTGGAGATGATTTCTAGGAAGAAGGCAGAGCAAAAAGGTATAGGTTTGGTGATATCTAAGATTCTGTTAAACCCTAGAAAAGGCCTAGGGCACCCAAGTGCCCTGGTCCTGGACATTTCTTCTATAAAATCTAGGTACTGAATCCTCCTCTAATCTCTGTTGTACTTACTATTTCTTGAGATTCACTTCGGACAATTAATTATAGTTAGATCTTCATCTTCTAGGGTTTGATCATTTGTTTTAGCTTGCTTGCTTTACCTTGGTTGATTCATCTATATACAACAAAAGGGAAGAACCCTTGTAGTTTGGATCTCCTTCTTAGGTAGAAGCCAAACTCAGTTTGTGTCCTAATGTTTGTAGAAGAGGGTTTTGACCTAGTTTAACTCCTTAGGCTAGATCACACTTTTCTACACTACCTTTTGGTGAACCCAATGTTTCTTGCACCTTTGTACCCTTCTTCTTTCAGATTTGAGTTGTTTATCACTCTAGATCTGATTGGGAGTGAGTTCATTAATCATTTTGCATTCATACATAGTTAAATTTTGTATATTTTCAAAACTATGGTTTGAAAAAACCTTGCATTTATAGAAAATCTTGCTAGTTTTGAACCTAGGGTTTATAGACTCGTGAGTTGTTTTAAATCTTGTTGCATTGATTAATTTGATAGAGAATTTACATTCTTTGTACCTTGTCATTCTTGTTGTTCAAAGCATTCCTACATCCTTGCATTTGAAATTTTGATAAAGAAAAACTTCATTCTAGAATTTGAAAAAAAAGCATAGTTGTCACTTTGTTTGCATGTGGAAAGGATAGATCATCATAGCATAATCTTATTTTATAATTTTTATATCAGATATGATTTATAGTAGTTAATCATTTCATATTGTTGCATTGGGCATTTGAATCCTTTTTATTGCTAGAAATTGTCAAAAAAGTTGCATTTTGTGAAACCTAGTTATTGTTGCATTCTAGGGTTTATGATTGATAGTTTAATTTCAGATTTTTCTTCTATCATTTGTATTCCAAATCTGATTTTACATTGTTCTACAACATTTCATTTGTCATTTTGCATTAAAAATTGAAGATAGGAACAATTTTGAATTGTTGCATTTTGGAAAAGGCATTGAAACGTGGGTTTGATTTAAGCATTAGCTTTGTTTATATTTAAGTGGAAGTTGAGTAAAATTGAATTTGATCAAGGGTTTATTATTGCTTCTCTTAAACATAAACTCAAATCTTTCTTTTTATTCATCATTCATTTCTTCTATTGGTGCATCTTGTGTGTTACTAAAGCTTGTAGACGCTTTATGAGCTTTGTGACCCAGTGCCTCAATTCTTATGATCTTGTGAGAAGAAGTTGGTGAATTATGGGTTCTAATGCTTTGCATAACAATGATACCAATACATTGGAACCCCAAATTCCTAGTCTTATCATACAATAAGGTCCAACAATTCTTCCTGATATCCCTACTTTACACCTTCCTCAAGCGTCAAACTTCCATGAATCCATCAACATTGATGACCTTGTGGCTCATGTTTGAAAGGAAGCAAGGTATGCGGAATATGCTTCCTACACTAATCTAATGAGAGAAGTAGTATGCAAATTATTTTTAAACTTTACAGTTAAGGTGATGTTAAGACAACAACATAGATCTTACACAGCATACACACATAGAAAGAGAGTAGACAACATATACCATGGGGAAAACCCTTTCGGGAGAAAACCCCACTCTAAAAGACAGGTCAATTGTATTACAGTAAAGAATAACAGATTACAATATAGTTTTAGAGCCAATGCTCTTTCAGGAGTCTTCGACAGTCATATCTGGAGATACTCCGGCAGCATAACATTACCTATCAATAACACTATGCATCTCCCATCCAAGCACCTATTTTTATAGAGTTTACAAGGCAAAATGAGAAGCTTCTAGAGATGGGCATCCAACTTGGCCTCATGGCCCATTACCCACGCCTAAGGACACTTGTCCAACATTACAACAATTTTTTTACACTTGTTACAACATGCCTTCACAATGTGGGCATCTAATCCCAAGATAGACTATGACAGATGCTCTTACGCACCTTACAATTGTCATAGAATCCATCATACATGATAGCACTTACAACTGTAAAGGAATCTATCATAAACTAACTAAATATAGCATATTCCTCTTACAACATTTCATAACCCATCTTGGGTGCCCAAAGATGCCTTCCTCAAAGATGCTCTTCGACACTTGTCTCCACCTGTCATAGAACCTTCTATACTTGACTCTTACACGTCATAGAATCTGTCATAGGAATCTATCATAATACTTACGCATCATAAATCCTTACACACTACACAAGATGCTAACACATGGTAGAAAACCTCTACCACAATATGGGATGCCTATATCCACATGGGATGAGTTGACTATCCTAGTCACATTACAAGTGGAGTGATTGTAAGTACAAAAATCACGCACAGCCTCCGCGAGGACCCTTATGATGATTCAAATCCTTGTCATGTACATGTAAGCATGAAATAATGTCCTTTAAGTAGCAAACCTCTTGATGACATGTCCTCTTTCTTGTCTTGTTTTGTTTCTTCCTTGTCGATTTCTCTCTCTCCCCGTTTGCGACACTTTTCGACACTTGTTGTGACACTTGTCGACTTGTGTTTTCTAAGCTTTCGACCTTGCTCCTAAGCCCTGTGAGTGTCTTATAGGTGAGTTTTCACCTCTCCCCTATGTTTTTCATCTAGTGCACCTCCTAGAAGCCTTCTAGAGGTCTCCTTGCCCATCTCCCACTTTTAGTTGTTAGTTTTGCCTAACCAATCCAAATCTCCCCCTATTATTTTCAAATCTCCCCTGGGAGATCCTACAAATGCAAGTGGAGATTTGTATTCTTCCACATGACTAACCTATTTCTTGAAGTAGAACCCCTCCTTTTCTTCTCTTCTTGCATCTCCCAACCTATTTTCTGCTAATGACCCTGTCCAGCCCGGATCTCCCTCGGGCGACCCAGGGTCATCCCCCAGGTGACCCATGGTCACCTAGAGGTGACCCTACTGGCAAAAGGGGCAACCATCCCATTTTTGTAGCCATGGAAAAACTTGAGTTTCTCACTCATTTTTCCTTTGTTTTCGCTCGTTTTTCTTCCAGTTTGCATGGTTTTTGATGCCTAATATAGAGTTAACTATTGCATGCACCCACACATACATAATTATCTCTATTTGATCTCAAATTAACTCTTCAATCAATCTCATGCATTCCCTCACATGCATTTCATCTTCAGTGATAAGCTATCTTTGCTTCATCACTCTTTAATCAATGGAGTTCACTCTCCAATCAATTTAGTGAACTCCCCAATCAATCCTTGTTAACTCATCAATCAAATGAGTTAACTTCTCAATCAATCCCTTCTTCTAAACCTATAAATACACCCCTCCCTCAAGCACAAAGGGAGGCAAATTCATTGTCCACACAGCTCTTGTCAGTTCTTCTCTCCAACTTAGCATTCAAATGCTCTTACAGGACAAAGGTGCCTTTTTCTTTACTTGTTTAGTCAAGTAGCATCATGCTGCTTCATTCTATGCCATTGTGCTCAATCATAGCTCTCACTGAGCTCATTCAAGCTTCAGCAAAGCTTCTTTTTACTTCCACTAGTAGAAATATGGCAAATAAATGACCAGGGGACTAAAACTTTTAGTCACGTGACCAAAATTTTTTGCAACACAGCTATAAATGACTAAATAAATGACTATTACTTCTCTATTATGACTATTATATTATAATATATTTAATATTATATAATATTATAATATTACATAATATTTATATTATATTATAATTAATATGTATATTATAATATTATAATATTACATAATTATTATAATATAATATAATATTATATTTATATTATAATAGTATATAATTATTATAATATATAATAGTATAATATAATATTTATAATATATATTATAAGAGTCACCTATATTTAATATATAATATTATAATATTATATTATAATATAATATAATATTATATTTATTTATAATATTATTTATTATTTTATTTATATTTATATTTATATTTATATTTATATTATATTATATTTATATTTATGTCGAGTCGGTGTGGTCTAGTGGTTAACACCACTTGGTCTTTATTGTGGAGACCAAGGTTTAAATCCCCCCAAAGACATCTTGGCTTCTAAATGGTTGTGGCTCTATGTAGGTGACTCTTGGCACTCAGAGGTCCTTAAGTGGAGTGTGTTCGAATTCTGATGTACTCTGGTCTCCACAGCTTGACAGATCATGGTAGCAATGGTGTACAATGACAAATCCACTAGTGGTGATTCGCGCTGCAGTGGTGGTGGCAGTTCTATGGGGAGGAGGTCCCCCTTGTGACCTCCGCTGGAGTGGGCCAGCCTGAAAATCCCCCACTTACCAATTAAAAAAAATTAATATTTATATTTATAATATATTTATTTATATTATAATATATTTATTTATTATATTATTTATATTTATATTATATTATAATATTTATAATATAATATTATAATATTGTATAATATTATATTATAATATAATATAATATTATAATATTATATAATAATATTATAATATTATATTATAATATATTTAATATTATAAATATATTATAATATAATATTAATATAAGACTTCCCATATCGAGCAGACCAAGGCATATCGGCGTGACACCAAAATGTGTCACGCCGATCAGAAAAGAAAGCGCCAAAATGTTAACGATGGGCGCGGTTAAAATTTAACTAAAATTTTGTCGCCCATCTTGAAACCATAAAGGTAAACCCTAACTCAGGAAGGCTCAAAACTCTAACCTACTTTGTTTCATGTCTGCAACTATGATGATGGCCCATCCAACATTTCTCTACCCGGCGAAAAATGTAGGGTGGATCCAAACAAAATGGATACATGGTATTCTACAGGCAGAATGGACAAAGATGGTCGCTTGATTCAGACGGGCGACTACAATGATGGTGAACACGTAAAGGTAAACCCTAACCTATTTTGTTTCATCTCCTTTTTATTTTCTTACTCTTATCAGTTCTGGCTTCTCTTTTTTTGCTATGAATGATTGGAGCAAAGTAGGGCGCTTGAAATTTCATCGTAGTGTAGTAGGTGGGTGAGCTTAAGCTCTCAATTTGTTGATAAGCCATGACAACCTAGATGAGAAAAAAGAGAAAAGTATGCTTTTATTGTTACCCCCATTGCATGATATAGGCATGGCGCTCAGCCCTGCTTCAATGAAATGGGATAGGAATTCAGATCCCTATGAATTTCATTTGGTTACATGCTTTTAAAGCCTCCTTAACAAACTCATTTTGTACATATCCTACAACCATGACATGCTATTTGGTGGAGGCATTTTTTTCAAAATCCTTAAAAGTTTTAGGAAAATATGATTTATCCTAGAATCGCGTCCAATGTGGCACTTTAAAAGTTGCCATTTCCTTGTTTGCATCGAAAAAAATGGCAACTTACAATATTTAATAAACTTTGCCTAAATTTTTGAAAGGCATGTTCAGTTTTGTCTTCATTTTAATGAAGGAACAGGTTGTTTTTTTAGATGAGGAAAGGATCTGAATAGTTTTACCATTTATGACGCTTTTAATAAAATGCATAAACTTCGTTATAGTGATGAAAGTCCTCCTATGTCTCCAAAAAATAATTATAGGGGCGTACCCTGTTGTTGAAACCCTTGGATCTTCTTCGCCATAATGGGGAATCAGATACGGGGCTAAATTTGATGGTTGTATGGCTGTACTTGTGCATATTTAACAATTAGGCTTTTATATGTGAGCATTATAATGCTCGGAATCAGGGCTTAAATTTGACAGTTGTATAGTTGTATTTAGCCATTTTAGCTGTAAAATACAATCAAAATTTTAAAAAGATTGTATAATATGAAAGGAGAGATTTTGGACAAACTGTCAAAATTTGCATAAGATTATGTTGATATATATATTTGGTTTTTATATAATCTACTTATACTAAGGTATGTCATAGTATTTTAAAGGCAACATTGAATAGATAACTGTCATAAAAAAATTGCTTGACAAGCAAGGTCGACTACCAAATTTAAGCCCTGCCGGTGAGGCATGAGTATACCACCTGCTCAAAATCTGTGACTGGGTCCAATATTTTGAATTTTTTGTTTATTGAAGTTTAATTTTTTTTAGATTACTAAATAAATGACTACTATGACTAAAATAAACAACTACAATGACTAAATAAATGACTACAATGACTAAATAAATGACTACCATGAATAAATAAATGACTAAATAAATAAATAAATGAATAAATATACTACCAATTGACGGCAATTAATGATTACAATGACTAAATTAATGACTAAATATACTACCAAATTGATGACTAAATATACTACCAAATTGATGACTAAATATACTACCAAATTACCAAATATACTACCAAATTGATGACTAAATATACTACCAAATTAATGACTAAATGGTCATAAATTTGGTCATGAGATAAATGACTAGCAATAAACTATCAATGGTCACGTGACCAAATTAATGATCACATGACCAATTTTTAGTAGTTTATTTGGTCATTTATTTATGTCTTTCTACTCGTGTTCCTTGTGTCGTTTTGTTGTCAAGAGGATCTCCCGCTACTGCAAAAGGACTCAAGGTTGCCATTAACAAGGATTTATGAGGGTAGTGGAGTCACACAAATCTTCATTTCTCTTAGGTTCCTTCATTGTTTTGTTCAATTAATAGTAATTAGATAATCAAATTTTCTCTTAGGAACAATAAAACATTGCTTTTTCCTTGATAATTAGATCTTGCATGTTATGTTAGTTGCTTTCATATTCCTAGATCTAAATTGTTAGAAAAAGTATTTTCACTTTTTTTTAGATTAGATTACTTCAAAATCATCGAAAACACAAAAAACATAGATTAACTTTGCATTAGAAAAATCATTTTAGATTGCATACATATTTCCCTTTCATAGATTAAAAGCACTTTTCATTTCCAAAATACTAAAAAAGCATAAAAAATGTTTTGCATATCATTTAGTTTGCATGCATATAGAAACCCTAGAATAGACAAAATAGTAAATCGTCGATACCATCACGAGGTATTCATGGTTAAACGATCCAATCAAACCCTCGATACCATCACGAGGTAACCAACAAGTCAAAACAAGTCAAACCCTAGGTCAACTAAAACCCTAGGCTAAAATCCTAAATCTGGTTAAGGTTAGTAACCACACATTTGTTGGAGTACAACCAACACTGAGAGGGGGGGTGAATCAATGTTGGAGACAAACATAGATAAATTTTCATTTCTTTTCACCTCCTTTTAAACTTGAAATAATAAATTGCAATGCTGATTTGAATGTTTTGCAAGACAGAAAATGAAACACTGAACAATGAATGTAATGGAAAGTTTTGACATAAGACATCAATGGATCACACACAGAGAGACCATAACACAGAAAATTGCATGAGTGGAAAATCCTCTTGGGGAATAAAAACCACTCAGGAAAGATGCCTCATTGGCTTAATATCAAAATCCCAATCATACAGTCTCACTAACTTCTTTTGTCTCACTAATAATTTTTCTTGCCTCACTGGCTTTATACAACTTTGCCTCACTAGATTTTTACAACTTTGCCTCACTGGCTTTTTACAACTTTGCCTTACTAGGTTTTTATCCTGCCTCATTGGCTTTTTATCCTACCTCACTGGCACATCTTAAATACAATAATATAATGAATAATTTGAGTCAATACAGAGGATTACTCTGTTTCTCTTAAAGCCCTATTCTTGAATATCTCATTGAATATTTGAGATTCCAAGAAATACAACTTGTGCACACATACAACTGAATATAGTATGATATTCTATTATAATTTATTGCTTTTGTTTGATTTTGCAATGACTGCTCAGATCAATCAAACCCAATAGAGTATAATCTATTTATCCTTTCTCAGAAATGTCTCTCATTCTTTCACAGAATAGTTTGAATAGATAACTGTAATTGTGTAATTGTCTTAGACAGTTTACAACTGCCACACAAACTGTCATGACTGAAGTCGATTCTTCAATAGGGCTTCTAACTATAATAAATGAACCATGTAATATTTTGAACAACCAAGGTTATGAAATCAAGCTGTTTGTGCAAACCACAGTTATCAAGACTGTTCAAGTAACTTTAACACCACAGAATAGTAATAAAAAATAACTTGTAACCACATCCTTTAACCATAGTTTTAATCACAACTGAATACTAAACTTTCAAACTATCCTCGTCTAATAAACCCCAACATTTTATGCATATGAATAACACAAGGTAACCACAGTCTAAGCAAAGGACCTTCAAACTATCTTAAACCCTAACACAAACTGATTGTGGGTAATCAAGAATAATAACCCTTTTCAACTGCCATTTACAAAAACTTAAAACCCTTTTTAATCATAGGGTAAAGTAATGGCAAATGACTACTTCACAATATTTACCAACCTTTGACAAAGAATGGAAAAACAAAGAACAAAATCACCTGAAGTATCAGTCGAATGAGTATCATAACTGTCAAACCCTTCAGCTTCAACATTGCCACCTCATAAGCAGTCAACACACAAAATAATCATGAATAACTGTAGCCACGATAACCTTCATGTTGATGAGTGTTTTAGCACACAACTATGATTGCTGGTATCACACCTCTCTTGAAAAGGTATCCTATCCAAGATAGGACTGCCCCAAGGATAATACAACTAGGTGTTAGCTTGCTTGGAACATCTTAGTGGAATGTTCTAGTTGTGCCAACAAAGGGGTCTTACACGAAATGTAGGGTTTATGGAAGATGGCAACAATGTATATAGAGACCCTATGATACTTTCAGCAGATTTGTAATGTAGATGTTGCTTATAACCTAACCTAACAAACTTGATATAAATAAAATGCAAAAGAAAAAGGAGAGAGAAGGGATAAGAGATCCTAAGTGACAGTCACAATTAAGTAAAATGTTGTAGATAGACAAATACTTTCAATAAACCATTCCCTGTTTCACTAGAATAGGAAACCCACAATGTTACAAGAAATGATGCAATCTTCAAAGGATCCTTATGATTTTCAAATTGCATTCACTCATTAAACACCTAAACAATAGTGCAACTTAACTAGTGGAATGCAACCGCACTATATTCAATGATAGGGCCCAGGCTAACTATACACAACAACTTACCATCAACAAGCACTAATAGTATGGACCAAAGAATTCATCAGATATCCTAACATTTACCATCATTGCAAAAGCACAACTACTTAAATTCAAATTGATATGAACCATGAAAACCAAAGAGGACAACACAAGAACACAAATTCCTAGCAACCTGCAAAACTCTCTTTGTATTGATCACAATTTGGCAGAGTCTCAACAATTCAATATCTAATCTTACTTACAAATGAGAGAAAAGGATGGTTCTTTTATAGACAAGGCACCATATTGAGTTTTTCAATGGATGGTGGAGATTAACTCGACACCAACGGTCCAGATTACATGGCATTTAATGAGATACATCAGTTAGTTAAATTTTTAGATTTGCATTTGTCCTTTAGGAAAAAGACAAAATACAGCTTGCAAATACATTGAATCTAGATAAAATGGATACCCATTTGGTTGTACATGATAAAAAGTCAATTTTCAAGGCCTAATAAAGCCAAAATAGAGTCACATGACACTTGAAAACTTGAGTTGATGCAAATTCATGGGATTCCAAGTGCTGAGTGGACCAAGGGGAGTATGTGGCACATTCTTAGATAAAGACATATCCAATTGGATGCTTGCTAGATCATCATTGCATGACTGGATTGCTGGGACAACTATATGCATGTCTTGGACATTAGATTAGATTTGCAGGAACAATAGTGATTTGGCATGATCTTCTATGTCTTTTAGCTCCTGGGACTCATCTCCATCATCTTGGACATTCTATTGACTTCCTTTTGCATGTGCAGTAGCAATTTGGTTTATAGAATGTCAATTCCGTAGTTCTGGATCAGTACTGCACCTCTTGTGTGTTCACCTTCCAAGATGGCTCCAATTGGCTCTTGTGTCCTCCAAGACCTACAAATCACCATGTAAAGCATCAATTTCATCTTAAGAAGTCATTTTCCATCAATTTGGATCAAGACATGTCCATTTGTAGTCATGGATCAGTAAAAAATAGCCTATTGTCAATGTCACTTTCTCTATAAACAACCTCTTAAATCCAATGATTTTTACATGATTTTCTGCATTTTTTTACCATTTTCAAGTACCCATTTGGCCAATATATTGATCTAGGAAGTTTTTGTAGTCATTAGAATCCATTTTCAGACTTTTATTTCATGTTTTTCTAGCCTTTTCTGTAAAAAGTAGGATTTTTGGGGGTCACGAACTTTTTATGTGCAGTGGCATTAATTATCGTAAAATGTGCCCAAAATCCACACAAACCTGGTAAAATGTTCATCATGATGTGACAAATAGATATGCAATTCAAATCCATCAAGAAAATCCAATTTGCCCCTTGAAAAACGTAATTTTTGGCCCAAAATACCAAAAAGCGCTGATTTTGAGCATCATTGACTTAGCATTGATTTTGCTTCCAACTGACCTAGCGAGGATTTTGGGTCCATCCGACCTTAGCGCGGATTTTGGGTTCATCCAACCTTAGTGCAGATTTTGGGTCTGACCAACTAAAATGATGCTTCATGAGGTCAGTCAGTTCCATTTTTAGCGTAGGTCCGTTGGGTCTATTTTTAGCGCAAAGTCTGTTGGCGGGGTTTTTCAAAGTGACCGACCTGCGTGAGTTTTAGCATCGACCGACCAAAGGTAGTAGAAGTGAGTTTTAGCGCAAGTTGGTAGGAAGTCATTTTAGCACAAGTCTGTGAAGTGGGTTTTTAGCGCAAAGGTCGGTAGAGGTTGTTTTTAGCGCAAAAGTTGGTAGGAGGCAGTTTTAGCACTTTTTGCAGTTGGGATCATTTTTAGTGCTAGATTTTGAATTGGCCAGGGTGAATTTCTTGTACTTTAAATATTTTTAAATATATTTTCAGGAGGTTTGAGATAGGTTTCAGATCCATAGGATTTCATATGCAGATTCTAGAATTTTGTGGTTCCACCAGATTTTAGACTTAGCCATTTTTCAGGATTTTCAGGGTTTCAGACTTAGCCAAATCAAGGCTTCAGGATAATGCGACAGGATGAAAGTATATGAACCCTTTAGTGAAATCTTGGGGAATTTGACATGATTTTGTAACTCTAAGACCTGAAAACTAGGAATTTCAACATGACACATCCTGCAGAAGCAATTTCAAGGGCAATTTCTAATGACATAAGATTTTGGAGCAAAATGCAGTAGCACCTAATTTTAGCATAAAAGGCAACAAATGGCTATCTTTCAAGCACAAGACCACTTAATACACTTCCAAATCAATCATGAAAGACACCAAATGACTCCAAACATGCAAAATATTGAAGTTTGAAGCAAATCCTGCTTTCTAAGCACATATTCACCTTCTCATCATCTTAAGGCAGAAAGGTTGAGACTATAAGCCAAAGAAAAAGAGGGGGTATCCATGTGGCAAAATGGGGCGTGTGTGCAAGGCACAACACTTTATACCCTAGCTCAGTCGAGAGCTTATTTCTGAAGATCAAACCTTGCAAAATGAAATATTATGAAATCCTTTTTGTTCACTTAAATCCTTATTACCTGCATTTCTGGTGTGCCCTAAAAGGGACCAGTAATCAACAATAGAACTTAACCCCTTTATCTGCTATTCAAGCTCGAGATCTGTCCAACAAGTTAAGATCACTTACATGGCCCGAAGTGGCATTTTATAATAAATTTTATGAATTTAAATTGATATGCCACAAAAACAATTTAAATGAGCATGGTGTGTCTTGAGTGACTTTTAGTCACCCTAACCCAGTGCATCAAATGAATATCCTTTTGAAATAAATAAATGACATTATGAAGCCCTTATTATCCTTTATGCATGTATTCTCACTTTGTCACATAGACCAATCATCAAGTTCCACTGTCAAGCCAAATACAAATCTGAACCACTATGACATGATACCATATGAAATATCATTGAAATTGTTATGCAACTCTATCAAGAAACCAATGCCACTGTGTCATTAATATACCACAGCTATGTAAATCATATGATGTATGATATCACATGCCATATAGATAAACCATATGCCATAAGCCATGTGCCACAGAAGATCATGAGCACATCAAAGACCAAATGCATAGTCAAATGTATAGCAACTGAGATGAGTATCCAATGTATACTAAGCATCAAATGCATATCAAATATCATAGATCTATCATAGAACATGTATAACTATGACCATACCATCAACAACCACAGGAGATAAATCAACTATATAGAGATGACCATTAACAACAGCTATCATAAAGAGCATGAACCATGCCAATTGTAATCATAGTATCATATCAATTGTCCTGTATAGCATGTGCCATACCATTACCATTACCATGATGCTAGAACCAATAACCTCTGTCAACATTACAAGCCAAATACCAACTACTTGTAGAGCATAGTAAATACCAATGCCACAACCAACACCAATATATTTGATGTTTCAAGAATATGAGTTCATGCATCAAATGCTTAACCTCATGAATACCAATGCCAATGCCAACAGTCACTATGCCACAAACCTGAGAGTTGGTGTATTTGTCATCAAGGACAACAACTGAGGAGCAACAACATCTACCTCTATCCTGATTCACGAATGTGCTTAGGAGTGAGAGGAGAGTGGGTGAGGGCTATCTGTGATGAGATCCAAGAGATCCATCCAAGACCACAACAAGAAACATTTGTTCTACCACAAGGAGACCCATTCGCCCTCTTATTGTTAGAAGAAACTAGACAACACCAGATACAACAAGAACTTGTTCAACGTATACAAAGACAAGAGGACATAAACTAACAGAATCATTTACCTACACAGAGGTAGAATCTAAGAAACCCCAACAAGACAAGAGAAACCAGTGACCCTTCGGGTCATAGGGTTATCTCAACTACAACCACAATCGAGTGAAACATTCAACATAGTACACAACAACAAAGGCCATAGAACTTGTCAGCCGCTCTCTGCAAAGTCTAGCTCTCCAATGAGCCAGACCCTTGTCGTATCTCGCCTCATCTCGATTGACTAATTCCACATGAGTGAGAGTAACGTGGCGGATTGCCCCTTGGCAAGGAGGGAAAGGGTCTATGTGCGTGCCGAAATGTGACCCGACAACCTCAGGCAACTGGAGTCATGATTTTGAGTGTACAATGACAACACACCATGCCACTTCACACTAAATGATAAAACATGATGTGCAAAATAAATTACATCATAGGAAAATAAATAAATAAATAATCAAATAACCAATGCTATGAATTACAAGGTTGAGACACCTTAATTCCCAACAATGTTCCTGAAGCTCAAATTCAAAGATTAGACATGAACACATAGTTGAGGAGGTCATCCCTATTGTTGAGAGTCTATGAAGTCTTTTTCTCAAAGGTGAAGAAGGATTGGAAGTCTTGTGTGGTGTTGCACATATAGTGTGTAACAATATTCTATCTACATCTAGTTGCACTGAAATCATAACCAATGTCACTTCTAATCAAACAGTGACTCAAGTGTCAGCACCCATACCAACACTCCCTATTCCTACTTATACTTCTATTATTCTCACCACTATTATATATCTGATAAATAATGGTACCACATGTGTTGGGTTATCCATTGGGAATCCTAGTTGCCATTATAGTACCATTCCATATAGTTACACATCGAATGTCACTCCACCTACATCTAAACCTCCTGTCACATTCCAAAAGGCTATTTATATATATCACCTAATCCTTCATTTGAATCTCTACCTGATTCATCTTTTGATCCTATCATAAACCAATTGTTGAAAAATATGACCTCCATCCAAAAACAATTGGCTAACATGAGTAATAGTCCACCTAAGCATAGTATGACAACACATTATATCTATAGCCCTTTGTCCTATTCCATCCTAAGAACTTCTATGCATGAGAATTTTGAGATCCCTCACTTTGAGAAATATAATGGGAAGGGGGACCCTAACAACCATGTGGCCCAACCTTTACCACTATGTGTAGTGATTTCTTCTTTGAGAATGTAATTTTAGCAAAACTCTTTCCTAGGTCACTCAAAGACACAGCCTTGGATTGGTTTTGCTCTCTACCTCCTAATTCTATAACTTCTTTTTCACAATTAGTTAACAAGTTCCTCAAGCATTTTCAAGTGAACATTGGACCTCAATCTCCTTGACAGACTTGGTTCATTGCAAACAAGGAACGCAAGAGAAAATAACAAATTTCATGGGTTGTTATCAAGCCCACTTCTCACAAATCCTATATTCTATTCTGGATGCTGATGTGCAAAGAATCTTTATAGGAAACTTACAACCTCACATCCATGATAAGATATTGTTGATGCAATATGACTCATTCACTCATCCTTTCATGACTCTTCATGATTATCAACTTTCAGTTAGTTAGTATGAGCATAATCCCTCATCGGCTCCAGTTGGTTAACCCAAAGCCTCTCATAATCATTATCTCAAAAAAAAAAATCATCAAGATAAATTAAATTTTAGTGAATAACATAAGGAAACATGTGGTGGCAGTGTCATCTCCTTCTTCCACCCCTTACAAGTTAAAACCAAACACAAGAAACTTCACATGGTTATCAGAATCTTTCTATGCTATCATGACACAACTTTTGCAAAACAATCTCATCAAGCTTCCACCCATTAGACCTATCTATCCAAGTAAGATGCAATCATATTCCTTTGATGTGAAGGCCTTTTGTTCATTTCATCGCTCCATTGGTCATAACACTAAAAGATGTATGCGTCTTAAACATGAAGTTCAAGACCTCATCGACTCAAATGCCATCCAAGTTGCTGGTGTGAATGACAAAGGGAATAAATCGGTGGCAACTCCTAATCAAAATCTTCAAATATATACTGATCCTCTACCTCATCATGAATCTAATGTTGATATTTGCATGGTGGATTCTCTCCCTCACAAAGAATGATTGGATTTGGAACCTGCTATATCTTTTACTCCACATGATGCTACTATTGAAGCTCCTGATGGACCTCTCTATATTACTATTTGAATCAATGATAAACCTATTTGGGGTGCTATGATAGATCCTATATGCATGATGAATGTAGTAATTGAAGAGTTTCTCTACATGCATGGTTTACATCAAGATACATATGATGTATCGGAGATGGCTATTAAAGCACACGATGGGTCTATCCTTCCAACTCTTGGTGCTTTAACTCTTGAAGTTAAAGTTGGGCTAAGAGCTTTGGATGTTCATTTTATCGTCATTTCTACATCAGACCTATTTCATGTGAAGTTGGGCTACCCATGGCTCTACTCCATGAAGGTAGTCCCCTCTATGGTTCACAAGTGCTTAAAGTTTCTATTTGAGGGATGTGTCCATGCTTTACATCATAGTCAGTATTGGCCTGTTGCTTGCAATTGACATTTTTCACTTGACTGCTGTATATGCCTAAAAATGACACGATTCGGTCTAGATAAATATTCTTAATATTTATTCTCTTCTAATTCCTCTATCAATAAATAAATAAATAAATTTATTTATTTGATTCATATTCTTCCAACAATTAAATAAAATCCTTTATTTAATTCAATTCTTCCCAAACAATTAAATAATTCTTAATTATTTAATTAAATCAAATTCATTCTTCTGAATTTGAATAAATCAAATCAAATTTATTTAAATCCTCTGAATCTCCAAAAATAAAATACAATCAAACATTTTATTTATTCTTCCAAATCATGCACAACAATTAAATAAATTAATTTATTTAATTTGCTTTCTTATCTTCTAAATTAAATAATATCAATTATTTAATTGTTTTCTTCCAATAATATCTTCTCTAAATTTAAATAAATCAATTATTTTTTTAAGTTGTCTTTTCTTCTAAATTGAGTTATCTCTAAATATAATTCAAGCTTTGTGCACATGAAATTAAATATTCCTAATATTTAATAAAACAAAATATCTTCTTATTCTCATGCAAATCCCTTCTTCTTGTTTTAAATCACTTAACTGATTGTTATATTCTTTTAAAGTGTTTTAACTCATTCTTCTATTCTTGTTAACTCTTCTCATGCAAAAGAAAGCAAGACACATGTCCTCTTCTTATTCGTTGCATGTTCCTCATCTATTCTATAACGTTGATCTTCATTCTTCCAAGTCTATAAATTGAACCCTATTCTTCCATTTCAATCATCCAAGCTTTAAGTATTGTTACTCTGCAAGAATTACAACGCGCCTTTGGCACCAATTCCTTCATTGCTTGTGATCACATTCGTTACTATGCACTATGTACCACTACCATTGTTGTGAAGCTCCTCTTCATTGCAATAAACTATCATTGCCATTCCCAATTGACATTCTTGAAGCATAGCAAGGAAGTGCACTCTCTGAGGGCATCATTCATACATGCAAGAACGATTGTGATAGGCGATCAATGGAAGCTTAGATTTGAGGAAGGTTTGCTTTGCTTTATTTGATTAATCTTCTTAGTTCACTATTTCATTGAAGTTTTGGGTATCATTGATATATAATATATTGATTATTCATATTTACTCCAATTTTCCCTTAACATGGAAACAGATTCATATCAATTTGTGAAGAAGTGCAAGCAGTGCCAAATACATGGGAACCTGATACATGCACCAGCCCAAGAGTTGAGACCTTTAACGACACCTTGGCCCTTCTGCCAATAGGGACTTGACCTTGTGGGAAAGATCCATCCACCCTCATCCAACAGCCACAAATTCATCATAACCACCATTGAGTACTTTACTAAGTGGATTGAATCCGTTCCCCTCACCACCGTCACAGGTAAGCAAATCTCCTCATTCATCCTGAATTACCTCATCTGTAGATATGGAATTCCTTCATCCATTATCACGGATAACAAAAGACCCTTCAAAAACTAGGATATCCAAGAACTTTGTGACTGATTCAAAATCCAACACCATTTTTCCTCACCCTATTACCCCCAAGGCAATGGTCAAGCTGAAGCATCCAACAAGACCATCTTGAAACTTCTCAAGAAGATAGTCAACAATGTTGGCTGTGATTGGCGCATCCAACTTAATCCCACTCTGTGGGCCTACAGAACCAGTATACGCACTCCCACAGGTGCTACCCCTTACGCCCTTGTCTATGGCTCAGAAGCTATCCTCCCCATAGAGGTCGAATTGCCCTCTCTCAGGGTGTCATTAAAAGGTCTCATATCAGATGAAGAATACAGAGTCTCGAGATTGCAAGAACTAGAGTTTCTAGAGGAAAGGAGACAGAAAGCCTTTGACCATCTCAAAGCATATCAACAAATGATGTCAAGAAGCTATAACCACAGGGTTCACCCAAGAGTCTTCAAAGTTGGAGATCTAGTACTTAAAGAAAATCCCCACAATCAACAAGATAGGGAAAAGAAGGGCAAGTTCGAACCCAACTGGCTTGGGCCTTATGTATTGTAGTTGCTTATGGATCAGGGGCATATCAGTTAGCAATATCAGAGGGTGAGCTGTTTGATGACCCAATCAACAGCATGCATCTTCACCGGTTCTATACCTAGGAGAACCCCAATGTAAGGGGGCATAAAATACAAAAAAAAAATCAAAAAATAAAAAAAATACAAAAAAATCATCCTTTGGTGAAAACCTAGCAAATAAGTGCCTTGGATAGGTATCATGATGAAAACCTGGCAAAAAGGCGTCATGTTTACTTTTTATCTTTTCGTGCAAATAAAAGAAAGAGGTGAAAACCTGGTAAACAGGCGTTACTTGTGATAAACCACCTTCTCCATCTTTGGGAAACCAATCACCTTGTGTCCATTCTTCCTCGTGTCCCATTCGACCCATATCTGTCCCATAATAAAATCCTGATAATAACTTATCATGGCTTGATACTCTATCTCTTTGTTGCCTTGTCAACCAAGGTTTTATCCCATATCGTATCCATAGTGTGAGCCTAGCATAGTGTCCCTTGTCAGTATCCATGGTCCAAGTCCATGAACTATGTTGCCTCTGCGTCGTCACATAGGCAAGGCCATTATTCTAATGCGCCCCCAAGGCTCCCATTGTCCCATCCATCCCATTTCTTGTCATCTTTCTTCTAGTCCATCCATGGTCCATTAGGGTTCACCCCAAACTACGTTGCCTCTACGCCGTCACGTAGGCAAGGCCATTTAGCAATGAGCCCCTGAGGCACTAGGTCAGTCCCTTAGGGCCTGTCTCCCCAATAAGGATTGTGTAATCTTCTCACCAAGCAAGCAAGCGCAAGCAAAAACCCGCTCTTTTCAAGAAAAAAATCCTAATGCAGGACATTAACCTATCCAAAGCAAAGCAAACAAACTCCTAAGGCCTTCTAAATGATTTTACTCAAATTATGGCAAGAGACAAACACATCTAAATGCATGAATGTTTTGTGATGGTTAGGTTAACTTACAGAGTCTTGACTTTCTACTATCATGTCTTTCTATGCTACTTGAGGATGCCAAAAGTTAGAGATGCTATGATGGGGGCATGATTATTTTCTTTGTTTTTTGTTTGTGGATTAAACTTTAGTAATGTGACGCCTTGTCTAAAGACATGATCGACAAAAGATCATTGAGGACATCAAAGGTCTAACATGAACGGGGGCAATCCTTATTTGTTGATATGCAAGAAATACTCAAGTCATCTCGGTTCAATTATACCTCGATGCTTGTATTAACTTGCTAAATCAAAATCCATGTAAGCAGTACTCAGGTCATCTCGGTTCAATTATACCTAGATACTTGTATTAACTTACAACATTTCAAAAAAAGTACCAAAAAAAAATTGCCCAATGATGAAATAAACACTTCAAAATACTTGCATCATCAAGATGTCAAAAGCAAAGCATCCATCATACATCCATACATCCATATCCCATGCAATAAAAGATCTAAACAATGCAGAGTAACAATGCAAATCGAAGCTTGTGAATCTTTCTATCAAGTCAGTCTTTTAATCAATTTCCTATCTATCATTTTGTCATTTCTGTGTCGATAGAGTACATTTGGACATCACAAAAATAGAGCATATAGTTGCATATCATATCACATGAGATAGTCATTTACATGATTAAATCAGTTGCATACATAACAAGTACATTAAGTCATCCATATACAGTTTGTTGCAATCATCATATATTGTCAAAACAGAAAAAATCAAAAACATAGCTAAGTGCATCATATAAGTTGCATAATCATATAGATATCATTTTGCATTCACACATATTAAAAGCATATTATATACAACATCTAAGTCTGCATTGGGTCATATAGCATCACATAGCATCATATGAAAATCTGCATTAGATAAACATGTGCATTGCATCATACAAATAGAAATGCATCATAACTCATACATATAGAAAGCATCAAATAACTACATCATCATATAAACATCATAAAATGTGTCCAAGTGTACAAATGTTTGTCTCTGAATTAGTGTCATATACAATAAATACATCCCAATGGATGGTGATACATGTCTCAAAATACAAAAATGGTACAAGTCTATCTGGCTATCTAAGCCGTCAAAAAGGTGCATAAGATCCAAAAATCTACCAGTCTCTGCTATCCCTACTACTGTGGGCCACTGCTACCGGCAGTATCTCCTGTGTCCCCTCCTTTGCTGGCCTCAGATTGTTGTGGGCCCATCACAAAGGCCCCTGACCTCGATGGACCTGCTCTCTGGGAGGCCATAGATTGGCTCCTATAGCTCGGAGCCCTCTGACTAGCTGGCACCATGCCATGGTATAGTCCTCGGTAGTACTATGTCTAATCCTGTGCTCTGGCAAGCTCACCTTGCACCTGTGCTAGTTGCCCCCGCACCTGTGCCAACTCTGTCTGTGCCTGCACTAGCTACCCCTGTGCCTGTGCTAGCTATGCCTGTGCCTGATGCACCTGCCCAACCAAAAAGGTACTCACCGCATCTGTCCCCAGGGCTGCCACTGTGGTATCCCTCTCCACTTAGATAACTCGTATCCAAGCATCTGCCATGTCTCTCTCTCTAGTAAGCCCAGCAATGTACTCTGCGTCTGTATCTTGTCGAGCCTCAACCCTCCTGAGATGTGCTTGTAGCTATCTAACCTGTTCTCTTAATGTGGCTATGGTCCTCTCATGGACATCTGCTTGTGCTGGACCTTGGGCTGCCTGTGCCTGTCCCTACCCTAATGGCTGGGGCACCTATTGAGGTGGCGGCATCTGTGCCCACTATACTTGCGGTGCCTGCTGTGGTACCTACTATACGACCTGTGGTGGCACTACCTGCTAAGTGTGGGAGGGTTCCTCACCAACTCTTCGTCTCTATCTAGGTCAACCTCCATCATCTCCATCTCCTCCCCCTCCTCCTCCGTCATCTCCTCCATCTCTGCCACCTCTCCGTCCTCCTCTCCCCCTCCCCTTCCTCCTCCTCCAGCCAACCTAGCCATTGTCATCTGAGTCTGCCTCATCTATGCAAGGCACCAACACCCCAGGTCTTGAGTATCTCAGGAACGGGTGAGTAGTGAACCAATCCTCATAGTCCTGAGTCATCCCCGCATTCGCTATCTCCCTCCTCATGTCCCAGGAGACGTAGGGTGTCTGCCGAAACTCTACCAAGGCCTCCTCATAAGATGTCATCGGTCCCCATTCGACCCTCTTAGCATGTGTCTGTGCAAACTGAGCCTGCCCCTGTGGCATGCCCTGCCTCTTGCCGAACTGTCTCTGTACTCTGCCTATAATCTATCTCTCTAGTATGAAGCGTGTCCGTCCTATCAGCCATCTCATCTGAAAGCAATAGGGTAGCTCATTTGCCTCGTCCTCCCATGGCTTACAGTCTAGATATGGTCGCCAGATGACCACATCTACCCCATCCAAAGCATGTCTCCAGTACTCTAGCCTCCCCAGCCTATGCTGGGAAATCACCCCTTGGTAACCATAGTTGTATGGCTCTCCACTCTATCTGTCAAACACACATATCAGTCTTATGATCGCTATGTGCTCCCATAACCAAAACTGTAGTAGTGATATGCCTGCAGATAGGCTCGTACTCCTATGATATACTACCTGATGCATATCATGGTATAAATGAGCAAGTACATAGACACCCTAGGCATATCGGGTGCCCTCTATCACCATCCTCTCCATGATCCTACCCCATCCAATGGGGAACCCATGCGATCTCCTGTTGGGGCATACGACACCTTCGATCAGTCTTGCCACAATCCCTGTGAAGTAATCGTAGTAATCGTGAATATCCTGCCAAGGGATGACCTATCCAACCAGCTCTGAGTCATCAAACACTCACGTGCACTCAGCGAGTCCCGCATCTCTCTATGGATCATACTCCACAAGCTCACCCTGAATTGGCAAATGCAAAATCTGGTAGACGTCCTCTAATGTCACGGTCATCTCACCAGTAGGAAAGTGGAAAGTACCATCCTCACTGTGGAACCTCTCCACTGCAGCAGTCAGTAAGCCACGGTTCGCCCAAACCTCAGGCATGAAGCAAATGTAATCCAGTCCCATAGCGCCAAGCACCTCTCTATCTATCTCAGTTAGCATATATCTTTGCAACAAAGGCATAGGGAACTGCTCCCTAGACTGAAGTGTCTCTCGAATATCCTCCTACAAGCACGCAAAGCAAGGTGTCAACCTAAAGCTGCAAACACCATACTCAACATATCTATAGAACCATATCAACTAACTTAGCATTTCAAATTGATCAAAACAACACACTACATCTCTGGACTAGATTCCTGCAATCTCAGAGATAGCTTATCGATTGACGCATCAAACAGGATGCCAATCGAGTCAATTTTGCTAAGTAATCTACCTATCTATATCATATGCACCACAACATGTGGTAAATGCACCATTTGTTAGCCAATGCACCATTTTTTAATCTATGCGCCACTTCTGGCATAAGCGCCGCAACAATCCATAGATGCGCTGTCCTATTCTATAAATGTGTTACTTTTACGTAAGCGCTACAACATACCGTAGATGCGCTGCAGGAATATTCATGCACCGGCTTATCCTGCATATGCGTGACTTACACATATGCGCTGCTTTAGCTCATGCAGGCACTGTAAAACCATGCATGCACTGTTTCACGCGACATATGCGCCGCACTGTCTGTTAGCGCTTCTGTCTAAACCATTTTTCTCCTAGCATTTATTACATTCAAAGTCGACCCTAGGAGAAATTTTTTGAGGTACATACTGGGGGTCCTTCCTCTGCTGGCCGGTGAAATCGACGAACGCACTCGAATCGATGTTGCTCGCGTGGAATATCCATCCTCGTGCTAACTGCTTTATGCTCTATGCTGCTCTAGGCTCTCTAAAGCAATTCAAACTAAGACAAGTGTGCAAATGAATTGTCTTGTGGACCTAGCTCCTATGTATAGCATGCAAATCCTTACTTGGCTAGGTGGTGATTGCGACTACTTCCCGCACCTGTTGCTTCCAGTTTTCTTCTAGTTTCTCTAAAATGCGTCCTGTTTTCTTCAACCCTAACCAAGTTTTCCCTTCTTCTTCGTGAGATTGTCTGTCTCACGCCTTCTGCCTTCTTCCCATCCAATCTCTCGAGGGGGCATCTTGTCGTCATAACCTGAACTAGGGGCAAACTGGGGCATGTATCATTATCAGACTATCTATTCTTTGAAGCAACACTGTAAACTGCATTGCATCAAAGAGGGGCAAAATGTATACGCCTAAAAATGACACTATTTGGTCTAGATAAATATTCTTAATATTTATTCCCTTCTAATTCCTCTATCAATAAATAAATTTATTTATTTGATTCATATTCTTCCAACAATTAAATAAAATCCTTTATTTAATTCAATTCTTCCCAAACAATTAAATAATTCTTAATTATTTAATTAAATCAAATTCATTCTTCCGAATTTGAATAAATCAAATCAAATTTATTTAAATCCTCTCAATCTCAAAAATAAAATACAATCAAACATTTTATTTATTCTTCTAAATCATGCACAACAATTAAATAAATTAATTTATTTAATTTGCTTTCTTATCTTCTAAATTAAATAATATCAATTATTTAATTGTTTTCTTCCAATAATATCTTCTCTAAATTTAAATAAATCAATTATTTTTTAAAGTTGTCTTTTCTTCTAAATTGAGTTATCTCTAAATATAATTCAAGCTTTGTGCACATGCAATTAAATATTCCTAATATTTAATAAAACAAAATATCTTCTTATTCTCATGCAAATCCCTTCTTCTTGTTTTAAATCACTTAACTGATTGTTATATTCTTTTAAAGTGTTTTAACTCATTCTTCTATTCTTGTTATCTCCTCTCATGCAAAATAAAGCAAGACACATGTCCTCTTCTTATTCATTGCACGTTCCTCATCTATTCTATACCGTTGATCTTCATTCTTCCAAGTCTATAAATTGAACCCTATTCTTCCATTTCAATCATCCAAGCTTTAAGTATTGTTACTCTGCAGGAATTACAGTGCGCCTTTGGCACCAATTCCTTCATTGCTTGTGATCACATTTGCTACTACACACTACGCACCACTACCATTGCTATGAAGCTCCTCTTCATTGCAATAAACTATCACTGCCATTCCCAATTGACATTCTTGAAGCATAGCAAGGAAGTGCACTCTCTGAGGGCATCATTCATACATGCAAGAACGATTTTTATAGGCGATTAATGGAAGCTTCAAATTGAGGAAGGTTTTCTTTGCTTTATTTAATTAATCTTCTTAGTTCACTATTTCATTGAAGTTTTGGGTATCATTGATATATACTATATTGATTATTCATATTTACTCCAATTTTCCCTTAACAACTACTTCTGGCCACAACTAGTTGGAGTCACTCAATCTAGAGAGGATATATTTTTATTATCATATCAAAAGTTTAAAGAATAGAAGATAGAAGAGTTACTACTTAGTAATATTCCTCCTAGTGATGTTCCTGAGCCTCCTCGATGTTCTAAGGCTATGACTATAATTCCTCCTATACCACAGGTAGTGAATGAAGCTAAGCCTGAATTTAAGATTCTTAGCCTTCACTGAGTACCTGAAAGATATGCCAAGGTTCCCCCTCCGCCATCCCTTCAAGGACAATGAGGCAGCCTCTGTGCACAAAATAGACCTCCCAACAATTGCAATGTTACTTTTGTACCAATTTCTTCCATAGAGACTAGTGGAAAGCAATCAGTTGCAAGGGTTTTATTTCTTGAGGTTTCTCAACTGCTTGAGGATGCTAATGTACTTCCACCTGTTTCACAAGTTGAGAAAGAAGAGTAGCCCGCATTGAGGAACCCTTACCCTATAGTCTCTCAGCCTTTGGTGGTTCCTCCTATTTCTTCTAATGTTCCTGAAACAAAAGAATAAAAGGAACTCACATTGAAAGACACTATGGTTCCCATCACAAACATCATGAATAAATCTAAGCGAAATAAGATTGTGAGAGAAAGAAAGAAGAGTTGTTGTGCTATGGCTCGCCTTGCTCCAGGAGAGGAAAATCTTCCCCCTCACAAGAATTTATCACCAACAGATGCAAAAGAGACAACTACTACCATTGTGTCTCCTCTAGAGAAAGAAGAAGCTTCACAAGTCGCTATGGAGCCTATTGTACTATATTTCAATAGTGAGTCTAAAGGTAATATAGGTATGGCTCTTATTCCTTATACCTCACATGCTATAGTTCCTCTTGCATCTTGTCCACCTTTCCAAATGGATGATGAGAAAGATTGGGAGGAGGATAATTTTCTTTAGGTTGACTTGCAGGTGAGGTACCTTATTTCTATCATGTTATGAGTGCATGTGATTGTTTTCCCCCATGATGTGTTGCTTGATATTGTATTTATGTATTGTTATTGTTGTTGTTATTGTTAAGCTCTCTTTGGATGACCCTTGACACCCTTGTAGGTGCAAGGATACAAAGGGACCAAAATCTGTTGTGACATTCTCTCTATTTGTATCATCATTCTTCTATATGTCATAATTTTTATTGTTGTTGTGTCCTTTCGGGACAATGTAAGGCGTAGGATATTTTGGCATTCTCCCTTGTTGACCCAAGGGATGTTTATTTTGATTTCATGTGATACTTCTTCCTTTGTTTCCATAGTTCTACTAGTTGGTGGATCATGATAGTTCCAAATATATATTTATGTATAGTCTTCTCCTATTATACAACCATTCCTATACTGACACCAGTTAAGTAGATCCCTTTATGGTTTTACTTAGTATAATTTATTGCTTCTTTTATGGTTTGATTTACGTGGCACCTTATTGCTATGCTTAGCATCATACCATGACTACACAAGCCATTGTGTATCATACCTGTAGCATCACCTCAGTTTTCCTTTTGTGGGGGCAACCCCTTTGTGTAATGTAGTTTTTAGGAACACATATCTTATGGGCATGTGCTTCCGAAAAGCTCTTGTGCCTGTTTTGTGATTTATTCTACCTTCAAGCAATTGCTCCCTAATAGGAGTTAGCAATCACTTTAAGGTGGAGGCATGCATCATGATATGATCTCTTTTGGTTGCATATTTACTTGTTGGCAGGGAACTCACCTAGTGATTCAGCGGTCCTCACTAGCATGTGATGCTTCCTCTTTGGTCCATGAGCCACCTAGTGCAACTTAGTTGGCTAGACCATGTGCTTCATGTGATTTGTCGTGGTCACCTAGTAATTTTATGGTCCTTACTAGTGTGTGATCCATGGTGGCACATCTTTCCACATGACCCCTAGCGACAGAGAAAGCTAGTGTTAGAGTCATGTGCCTTGTGTGTTTGTTTTGTGTGTTCTTATGTTTGCTTCTTTTATGCATTATGTTTTAACTTATCTACATCATGTATTCCATGTGTTCTCTATGTATTCATGGTGACTTATGTGTATGCTTTGTGTTAAGCATGTATGCATTGTGTTTGGCATGTATTACCTTTGTGTATTGCATATCTTTTGTGTGTATTCCAATATATGCTTTTAGTACTCCATGTATGTGTGAGTTATGTTGCAATGTCTTGTGTGTTTGAAAATCTATTTGCTTATGTGTTTGTGACCTTAGGATCCTAAGCTTGGGGGCTACTTGTAGTCCACAACTTGGCATAATTCTTTGGGCTTCTATGTTTGTGTGTTTTGTCTATCCTTTAGTATGAGTTTGAATGTAAGTTTGTACCCACAATAAAGTGGGGGCTAAATGTAGTGTCATAAAATTGTACACTAACATTTTACATTTAGTTTAGCACTTGGTTGGACCTATTTTGTTGCCTTTGTTAATCAAGACCTATTTTAACACCTTTTTGAGCTTAAAACGATGAAATCGCAATCCCAATAAATAAACCTGACTGAATCAACTTAGGATTGGACTAAGTCCGCTATATTTGGCACTCCCTAGAATTTGTGGGCTAAAGTTCTAGGGTGCCCAAGCACCCTGGTCTCAGTTGGGACCTTTAGCCCCACTTGTGTAGTGTCAGCTTAGGACACTTCTTTAGTTACTATTTGTCAGTTTAATTATGTTTATTTGTCATGAGTGAGTGGGAGTGCATATTTAAATGAGTGTTGTAGTTCATTTTACACCTATATGACAACTAAAAGATTAATGTGAAGTTTTCTCTCATATTGTGTTCTATGCTAAAGTGTTCTTCATGCTTGGAGTTTCAAGCCTTCTTCATCACTCTCCTTTGTTGGTCTGGGATCTTGAGTCATCTTCATCAACTAAGGCCATATCTCTTGTGGTTATCATCATCATTATCATTCATTATCTATCATATTATTATAGATCTAGCCTCTGCCTTCCTTGGGTATGCACTCTTGGATCTAATCATCATTGTAGTGGAGGTGGGAACACCAACATAGGGTTTGATTGAGGCAAGCCCTTATACACAATACAACCTTTTCCTCTTTCCTTGTGTGCAGTTTAGAGAAATGAGTTTTTGGAGCTGGTTTCTGGGAAGAAGGCAAAATAGATAGGTATAGGTCTAGTGATATCCAAGATTTTGCTAAACCCTAGAAAATGTCTAAGGCACCCAAGCACCCTATTTTTGGATATTTTTGTTATAAAATCTAGGTTATGAATCCTCCTTTGATCTCTACTTTATTTTCTATTTCCTGAGATTCACTTTTGATAGTTAATTATAGTTTGATCTTCATCTTCTAGGGTTTGATCATTTGTTTTATCTTGCTTGCTTGACCTTGGTTGAACTTGGTTGATCCATATATATACAACAAAAGGGTAGAACCCCTATAGTTTGGCTCTCCTTGGGTAGAAGCCAAGCTCGATTTGTGTTCTAATGTTTGTAGAAGAGGGTTTTGACCTAGTTTAACTCCTTAGGTTAGATCACACTTTTCTACACTACATAAATAAGTCTGATGTAAGAATGATGAAAAAATTAACATCCAAAGCTCTTGGACCAACCTTAACATCAAGAGTTAAACCACAAAGAGTTGGAAGGATAGACCCATCATGTGTTCTAATATCCATCTCTGATACATCATAGGAATCTTTATGTAAACCATGCATGTAGAGAAACTCGTCAGTCACTACATTCTCCATGCATATATGATCTATCATAGCACCTTGAATAGGTTTATCATTGATTCGAATAGTAATGTAAAGATGCACATTAGGAGCTTTGATAGTAGCATCATGTGGAGTAAAAGATATAGCAGGTTCCAAATCCACTTGCTCTTTGTGAGGGCGAGCATCCACCATGCAAATATCAATAACATTAGACTCGTGATGAGGTAAAAGATTGGTATATATTTGAAGATTTTGATTATGATCCACCATCGATTTATTCCCTTTGTCATTCACATCAGCTACTTGGATGGCATTGAGGTCAATGAGGTCTTGAACTTCATGTTTAAGATGCATATATCTTTTAGTGTCATGGCCAAAGGAGTGGTGAAATAAAAAAAAGACCTTTGCATCAAAGGAAGATGATTGCATCTTACTTGGATTGAGAGGTATAATAGGTGGAAGCTTGATGAGATTGTTTTACAAAATTTATGCCATGATAGCATAGAGAGATTCTGATAATGGTGTGAAGTTTCTTATTTTTGGTTTCAACTTGTAAGGGGTGGGAGTAGGAGATGATGCTTCCACCACATGTTTTCTTATGTTATTCACTAAAATTTCATTTATCTTGATGAAGTTTTTGTTTTGTATTTTGAAAGAATGATTGTGAGAGGCTTCAGATTGACCAACTAGAGCCGATGAGGGATTATGATCATACTAACTAATCAAAAGTTGATAATCACGAAGAGCCATGCAGAGATGACTGAATGAATCATATTGCATCAACAATATCTTATCACAGATGTGAGGTTGTAAGTTTTCTATAAAGATTCTTTGCACATCAACATCCAGAATAGAATATTGGATTTGTGAGAAGAGGGCTTGATAACGGCCCATAAAATCTATTATTTTCTCTTTCATTCCTTGTTTGCAATGAACCGAGTATGTCAAAGAGACTTGAGGTCCAATGTTCACTTGAAAATTCTTGAGGAACTTATTGACTATTTGTCAGATAGAATTAGGAAGTAGCAAGCAAAACCAATCCAAGGTTGCATCCTCGAGTGACCTAGGAAAGAGTTTTGCCAAGATCGCATCCTCAAAGAAGAAATCACTACACATAGTGATAAAGGCTGCCACATGGTTGTTAGGGTCTCCCTTCCCATTATATTTCTCAAAGCGGGGGGTCTCAAACTTCTTAGGCATTGGAGTTCTTAGGATGGAATAGGAAAAAAGGCTATGGATATAATGTGTTGTCATGCTAGGATTAGGTGGACTGCTACTCATGCTAGCTAATTGTTGTTGAATGGAGGTAATATTTTTTAACAATTGGTTTATGACAGGATCAAAAGATGAATCAAGTAGAGATCGGAATGAATTGGAAGGATTAGGTGATGGTGTATGAGTAGCCTTTTGGAATGTGATAGGAGGTTTAGATATAGGTGGAGTAACATTAGGTGTGTAACTATATGGAATGGTACTATAATGGCGAACATGATTCCCAGTGGATAATCCAACACATGTGGTAGCACTATTACTTGGTTGTGTAATAGTGTTGAGAATAATAGAAGTATAAGTAGGAATAGGGAGTGTAGTTTTGGGTGCTGATACTTGAGTCCCTATTTGATTAGAACAAGTGACATTGGTGATGATTTCAGTGCAACTAGATGCAGATAGAATATTGTTATGCACTATGTGAGCAAGACCATGGAAGACTTCCAATCCTTCTTGAGCTTTGAACAAAAGACTTCATAGACTCTCAACAACATGGACAAACTCCTCAACTATGTGTTCCATGCTTACAAATTGCTAGAAATTAGCCAAATCCGTGTCTAATCTCTGAATTTGAGCTTCAGGAACATGAGCCACAAGGTCATCAATGTTGATAGATTCATGGAAGTTTGATGCTTCAGGAAGATGCGAAGTAGGGATATTAGGAAGAATTGTTTAACCTTCTTGTGTGATAAGCTTAGGAATTTGTGTTTTTGATGTATTGGTATCATCATTATGCAAAGCATTAGAACCCATAATTTGATGACTTCTTTGCACAAGAATGTTAGAATTAGGGCACCAGGTCACAAAGCTCATAAAGCATCTACAAGATTTAGTAACAGACAAGATGCACCAATAGAAGAAATGAATGATGAAGAAAAATAAATATTTGAGTTTTTGTTTAAGTGAAGCAATAATATACCCTTGATCAAATTAAATTCTACTCAAATCCACTTAAATATCAACAATACTAATGCTTAAATCAAACCCAAATTTCAATGATGCAACAATTCAAAATTGTTCTTATCTTCAATTTTCAACGCAAGATGACAATTGTAATGTTGTAGAACAATGAAAAATCAGATTTGGAATGCAAATAACAAAAGCAAAATCTAAAATTAAACCATCAATCATAAACTCTAGATTCCACTATCAACTAGGTTTTCAAAAAATGCAACTTTTTTGACAATTTCTAGCAATGAACAAGATTCAAATGCACAAAGTAACACTTATGAAATGACTAAATGCTGAAATAATAATCAGATCTGATGAAAAAATTAGAAAAATTAACTTATGCTATGATGATCTATCCTTATGAGATGCAAAAAAAAGTGACAACTATGCTTATTTCAAATTCTAGAATGAAGTTTTTCTTTTTCAAATCTCAAATGCAAGAAATGAAGAATGCTTTGAATAGTAAGAATGATAAGGTACATCAAACAATCTTTCAATTCAACAATATCTGAAACAACCCTCAAATCTATAAACCCTAGGTTCAAAACTAGCTAGATTTTCTATAAATGCAAGGCTTTCACAAACCCTAGTTTTGAAATTATGCAAAATTTTACTATGTATGTATGGAAAAAGATTAATGAAACCAATTCCAATCAGATCTACAGTGATAAACAACTCAGATACCACTATGATGTAGAGCCAAACACCCTAGCTTGCATTTCCCTTTGTATGTCTTCAACACTTGTATCTGTCGAGAGATACATTACCCAATGTACATTCAGAATATGCATATACATTCGCAATGTGCATTGACTTCGGTGAAACACTAACTGTCGGCAGACGCTCCTAGCATCTGGCCAATACACCGATAGAAAATAATTTGTACATACTTCAGTTGACCTGTGACCATTGGTTTCCTTCACCATTACTGCCGGTCACGCTTTGCATTCAACGCAAAGTATATGCGCAATGTATATTTCAAGATACATTTGCAAGATGCATTCACAATATGCTTCGCAGAACATGCATTTGAAAGATGCATTCAAAACATGCATTCAGAAAGTTTGACCACTGAATTTCCTTGTATCATACGAAAAGCACATTCACCACATACAACTGCAACATTCACTTGCGAGCTACACAGGAACATACAACTGCGAGATACACATGAAATGACCCCAAAAAACATTAGTGATATACACACAGAATGCATACCTGGCGAAACAACACAAATCTTCACCTAACTTCCTGTGTCGATCATACAAAACACCTTTGGCCTAAGTGTCGATTCTCCTCTGATGGTCTTGACCCTTTGCAACTTCACAACTACACAAAGATTTTACTCCGCCAACCTAGCACATGATGGCGCTAGGATCTATTTGCACCCTGTACGCGATCCTACAAACATGAAATCAAACAAAATAGAAAACACAAAATGAAATCACTATATAGCCATTCCACCGATTTCGAAGAAATCTAACTGGTGGAATGGATTAAGGATCCATCTCGATCACAAAACAGCAATTCAATTTATACAGAGAAAACCTAAGGAATCCAAAAGACAGGAAGATACACAAAAAGAATTGTTATTTATGCCTTTCAGAAATGTGCATACAGATGCTCTATTTCTCGATTACAATCACACTGATCTCTGATCCGATCTCAACTAAACTGAACTCAACTACAACTACTGATTACATTCGATGATCTCCTCTATTTATCTACTCGCCTGAGTAGTACCACCTGACTCCAAGTGGCTGGGAGACTAATCCAAGCGGTTGGGAGATCTAACAACCTCCAACTGCCTAACAACCTTCGTAATGATAGATCGACAAGTGTCCTTGGGACTTACAACATAAACCTAGATACAAACTAAAATTGACATGCATTGGTCAAACAGACCTTATTACATTAATGGTCAACTTAGGACCTTATTGGAAACATCAAAATGAACTATAAATAGTTAATACCTTATGGAGGCCACTGTGGATTAGGTGCTCCTACACCATACACCCCACCACGAAAAGAACTCATGCCACATGAGTTAGTTCTTTGTCTTGCTCTAGCTGTATACTCTGTTGTCTCATGTCTTCCTCATGATCTCTGGACTGCATTGTAGGCTATTCTCATACCTATCCTTTGCTTGCCATTCTTTCTTACTATCATATCTGTCTGAACACCTGCATTGGAAACCTTGGTAAGTGCTTCTTGTACTGCTGTTATGAAAGAATCTATTTGCCTTTCAACTCTTGTTGGTGCTAGAGGACAAACAATTGTCCCAATTATGATTGCATCACCTTCGTTCCAATCAACTTGTAGATGCTTACAAACCTGCTCCTGGACCTTCTACTGATCCATCTGATCTCCATCATTTAGAATTGAAACCTTCTTCAAATGGTCATCTCCACTCCTTGAGATATCTTCTATTGTCTTTGACTTGGTTTCATTGATCTACACAAATTCTTTCTTTCCCACTAAAATAACCTTGGCTGCCTTTTGTGCTGCAGCATCCTCCTGCAATGGTGTCAAGTCCTCCCATCCTTCTTGATGGTGTATGTGTTAGCATATCCATCATACAATGCTCTCCTATCAAATTGCCATGGCCTACCTAAAAGTAGGTGACAACATTCCATGGGCAATATGTCACACAAAACCCTATCCTGATATTCTCCAATCTGAAAATCAACATATGCTTGTTCATATACCAAAAGTGATTGACTATCACTGACCCAAGATGCTTTGTAAGGATTTTGATGTGGAATCCTTTCCAATTTCAACTTATCCACCATTTCCTGAGATACCATATTATCGGTTGAACCAGAATCTATTACTACCTTGTATAGTTTACCTTTAGTTTTGCATTTGGTCCTAAAAAGAGCTCTCCTTTGTAGCATGTCCTTGGATGTCTTCAGGATTGTTCTCCTTAGCATCAATGATTCTCCATCTTCAACTGGGGCTGCACTTCCCATTGGAGAGTTAACACTTTCATCTACCTTCTCTTCTTGCACAAATTGAACCCTCTTGTCATTCTTCCTATCATTTCTTGATGATGAACCTTGCCTTTCTCAACATCTGAATGTTGTATGACCAATTTCATTACAATGATAACTTCTCCCAGTGAAAACATTAGAACCTCTACCACTTCCAAATCTGCCTCTTGTGCCTTTCCATCCACCTCTAAAATCAAACTGCTCTTGTCCTTTACCAGTTTCTTCTTGGTTAGACTCACCACTAGGCCTCTAGTTAGGACTTCTTCCTCCAAAACTGCCTCTAAAATTTTTGTCACTTCTTCCTCTATTGTTCTGCTCACCTTTCCTCTTTATCTTCTCTTCAGCTCTTAAGGCCATTTGGAAACACTTGTTCACTATATTTGGTGCTAAAATGTTGATCTCATCTTGGATGTTCATCCTTAGGCCATTCAAGTACCTGGCCACCTTCTCTGACTCTTCTTCTTGTCTCTTTGATCTGAGACTAAGTTTATGAAACTCTTGTGTGTATGCATTCACATCAAGATCTCTCTGTCTGAGGTTCTGCAACTTTTTATACATCTGCACATCATAGTCCAAGGGTAAGAACTGTGCCTTGAGTTTGGTCTTCATCCTTTCCCAGGAGGTTATCATATTCTTCCCCTCCTTGACTCTCTCTCCTTGTTCATAATTCCACCATGCAAGAGTAGATCCCTTCAGCCTTGCTTTTGCCAACTTAACCCTCTTATCATCAGGGATTTCTTTGTATTCGAAATGATTGTTCAATGCCTCAATCCAATCAATCACCTCTTCAGCTTCCATACTTCCACTATACATAGGCAACCCATCTATGGTGTCCCTATTGACTGAATGTAATGCATTTAAAAATGTCCTCTGGTCTGCTAGTATCTCCTCTGTCTTTTTACTGGTTTCGGCAATTTCCGCATCGCCTTCATCACTGTCACTTTCAGCTTCCTTATCCTTGTTTTTGGACTGCTTGAACTCTCCCAACTTGGTTGCAAGCATCTCCTCAATCAGCTTCTTAATGGCGTCCTGCGACATACTTTTGGGAGGCATCCTCTCTGCTTCTGTCTCGCTTTCTTTGTCTAACATAAACATTCACAGTTAGCACCCAACACCAACACTCCTGCAAATCCTTAATTTGATTTGCTGCCTAAATCTTAACTCACTCTGATACCACTATGATGCAAAGCCAAACACCCTAGCCTGCATTTCCCTTTGTATGTCTTCAACACTTGTATCTGCCGAGAGATACATTACCCAATGTACATTCAGAATATGCATATACATTCGCAATATGCATTGACTTTGGTGAAACACTGACTGTCAGCGGACCCTCCTAGCATCCGGCCGATACACCGATAGAAAACAATCTGTACATACTTCAGTTGACCTGTGACCGTCAATTTCCTTCACCATTGCTGCCAGTCACACTTTGCATCCAAGGTAATGTATATGCGCAATGTATATTTCAAGATACATTCACAAGATGCATTCATAATATGCTTCGCAGAACATGCATTCGAAAGATGCATTCAAAACATGCATTCAGAAAGTTTGATCGCTGACTTTCCTTGTATCATATGAAAAGCACATTCACCACATACAACTGCAACATTCACTTGCGAGATACACAAGAACATACAACTACGAGATACACATGAAATGACCCTGACAAACATTAGTGATATACACACAGAATGTATACCTGGCGAAACAACACAAATCTTCGCTTGACTTCCTGTGTCGATCATACAAAACACCTTCGGCCTAACTCCCGATTCTCCTCTGATGGTCTCAACCCTTTGCAACTTCACAACTACACAGAGCTTTTACTCCGCCAACCTAGCAAATGATGGTGCTAGGATCTATCTACACCTTGTATGCGATCCTACAAATATGAAATCAAACAAAATAGAAAACACAAAATGAAAGCACTGTACAACCATTCCACCAATTTCAAAGAAATCTAACCGGTGGAATGGATTAAGGATCCATCTCGACCACAAAATAGCAATTCGATTTATACAGAGAAAACCTAAGGAATTTGAAAGACAGGAAGATACACAATAGGAATTGTTATTTATGCCTTTTAGAAATGTGCATACAGATGCTCTGTTTCTCTATTACAATCACACTGATCTCTGATCCGATCTCAATTGAACTAAACTCAACTACAACTACTAATTACATTCAATGATCTCCTCTATTTATCTACTCGCTTGAGTAGCACCACCTAACTCTAAGCAGCTGGGAGACTAATCCAAGTGGCTAGGAGATCTAACAACCTCCAACTGCTTAACAACCTTCATAATGACAGATCGACAAGTATCCTTGGGACTTACAACATAAACCTAGATACAAACTAAAATTGACATGCATTGGTCAAACAGACCTTATTACATTAATGGTCAACTTAGGACCTTATTAGAAACATCAAAATGAACTGTAAACAGTTAATGTCTTATGGAGGCCACTGTGGATTGGGTGCTCCTGCACCAGCTTAGGTGGACTGCTACTCATGCTAGCTAATTGTTGTTGAATGGAGGTAATATTTTTTAACAATTGGTTTATGACAGGATCAAAAGATGAATCAAGTAGAGATTGGAATGAATTGGAAGGACTAGGTGACGGTGTATGAGTAGCCTTTTGGGATGTGATAGGAGGTTTAGATGTAGGTGGAGTAACATTAGGTGTGTAACTATATGGAATGGTACTATAATGGCGAACATGATTCCCAGTGGATAATCCAACACATGTGGTAGCACTATTACTTGGTTGTGTAATAGTGTTGAGAATAATAGAAGTATAAGTAGGAATAGAGAGTGTAGTTATGGGTGCCAATACTTGAGTCCCTATTGTTGATAACTGAGAGGGGGGGTGAATCAGTTGTCCTAATTATTTCCCTTATTGAACTTTCTTTTTAATTGATGCAGCATTGAATCAAACACAAAAACATTAACATGAAATAAGAAACACATGACACAGTATTTTTGACGTGGAAACCCTGTTAAGGGAGAAAACCACGGGGTGATTAACCCAAAATTATTCTCTGTTAGAAGAATAGGAAATTACAAAATGGCACTTGCCAATTAGGGCTCACTGCCCGAGCACACTGCTCACAAGAGGCCCACTGCCTACAAGAAGACACACTGTCTACAAAGTGATAAGAATCACAGTCTTGAACTGATTGGAAGCATCTGCATATGCTGGAGTTCAGTTCCGGTTAGGCTCAGTACACTGATCTGCTGCACTTCATCTTTCCTCTGTTCTTTATTCTGCTATCTTTCACATACCGGATCCTTTTTGCTACTTCTGCTCTGTTCTAGACTTATTCGCATATATATTAATTCCTTCACACACTTCACAACTAAATCCATCCTCTATATATATCCACACAAGTAATTTCATCACTTTTCTAGTCGGCATCCGGAACAGTCTAGTTTCTTACAAACTTTGTTCTGTCGGCTGAATCCTTGCTCACCAAGCAATGCGGATCAAGCATATACTAGTAGATATCATTAATCATGTTGGCCAAACATGATTCATGCCTTCACAACTTTTATCATCAATAGTAATACATCCGGAAAGTAGTCTGATACTCTGTCAGTCAGTTCTTCCTCTGTTTTGACTGTGTCTCAGGAATCCGGTACTCAACTATTCATATCTTTTTCCTTGTCCATCACCGGAGGCTAAATCCTTGGAATATACCACTCAAGGTAGTCCTCTTGACTTCCCCAAATCCGCACTACACCAAGACACTTCCTCTGAGAGATCCGGATCAATCTGTCGGACCTTGCCACATGCTCTGTTCTTGTTCACCAGACCACAACAGTCTTTATTCTGATTTCCAGTAGAGACACATTATAACTTGCGGATATGTGGGATGACCTTTGTTGCCATCAATGACAACAACCATGAATCCATATAGTGTCTCTTGCCAACAATCTCCCCCTTTGGCATTGATGGCAACACTTAGTGAAAAATGACTAAGTGTTTTCACTATGCTCCCCCTTTGCTGATGCTCTGTCTTTATATACAATTTCCGGAACTCCCCCTTAGTTGGATTCCTCATTTTTCACTGCTCCTCACTCCCCCTTTGACATCAATGGCAAAGGGTAGGGTCCGTACACCAAAATTTTCAAAAATTTTCTATACATAGCCGCATATTTACATACTCACATATACTGAAGAATGTCTGCAAAGGATGTCTGCAATTGGATCATTTCTGTAGCCCAACTTTGCTTCATTCTATCCAAAATTGAAATGTGACCACTCAACAAAAATGCAAAAGCTTCTGCCCGCTTGAGATCTGTCGGATCTTTTGTTTGGGCGGTGGTCTGAGCATTACTGATGGCCTCATGCATAGTTTCCAACTTAGGGATTATAATCCTTCTAAGTTCTCCCATCCGGTTAGTGATATTCTTCCTTTCCTTCTCAAGATTCTTTATTTCATTCAAGACTGCAATAGTCTGACATTCTTGATTTATTATGGAGGAAGAGAGAGGATCAAAACTTTGAGATAAGCTTTGTAGCTTATCCTGTTCCTCTTTTATTTTCTTATCAATTTCTGCTGTTGCCTTTGGCCAGGATATACAAAATTTGTAAATGTCACCGCCATCCTTAAGAGCATTCTCTAAGCTCTTTATTCCAATACTCACAATCTTCCTATCTTTAGAGATTAATTCTAATACTTCTGAAAATCTCTTATCCAAAAATTCCTTCCGGACCTTTTCTTCAGCAGATTTTTCTAGAGATTCAAAATGTGTACTAACACTGCTGACTAAGGTTTTGAGATTACCGGAAGAGGAGGCTGTGGGATCCTTTTGAAAGGATGGCATGATCTTTTCTAGCACTCCAGATGCTACCTCCATAAGCTCACAGTCTTCCATGTGAGATTTCAGCAGCTTCTCTTTGACTTTCTCATTTGCAAATGAGGCTATTTTCATTGTTTGCACCGGTGACAGAGAGTCAAAATCTAAGGGTCCTTTTAGCAGGTCCGGTTCATCAATTTCTATAGTGGCTTTGCTCAAAAATTGTTGAACAGTTTGTGTAGTGTCTCTTGCCGGAGACAGATGTTTCTTTTCTTCTGCAGTCTTGGAACTGTCAACCTCTTTGTCTTCCGCCCCTGCTTCCTTCTCCTGTAATTTCTCTTCTTCTTTGGATCCGGAGACTGTAGGGGAAACCGGAGGAGAGATGCTTGTCTGTTCAAGGCCCACTTCTTCCGGAACAGATGATTCTAAATCCGTAGCTGTTTCTGCACCTAAGTCCTCTACAACAGGAAGATTGAACCTTTTGAAGGCCTTCCGGAGGATCTCTTCTGTCTCTTGGGCCACTTTGTCAGTCTCACCAAGCATGAGTTGATTCATCCTGGCTTTACTTCTGAACTCATCTTTGCAGTCCTTGAAGATTATGTTCATTGTCTTGGGATCAATTTGAGGATATAGCTGAATAGCTATCTGTTCCCGGATCTCAAGATCTTTTGCATGAGCATTGTTCTTTCTTACTTCTAATTCCTTTTCTAGGCTTTTAGGAATAAGAGATATGATCTCAATGAAAGCCTTATTGTATATGTTCAGATATTTGACTGTGGCTTCCTGCAGAGTCTTTTGGTCAGCCTCACTGAAGTCATCATAAGATTCAGTCATTGGTTGAAGATTTCCATCCCCCGTGACCGACTTGATTACATTCTCTAGAGACAGAGTGGACTTTTCAACAGATACCTCTACCATTTCTTCCTTGTCTTGTCCTGTGGAGGGTTTACCGGATCCTTTCTTCTTCTGCTTCTTTATTTCTTTTACTCCCTCATCTGACTCTGTTTCCTCTTCATCCTTTTGGCTTTCATAAGCCCTTGTGGCTTTTGTCTTGGATCTTTTACCGGATGCCTGGACTTCCGGTTTTGAACTTTTGGTTGAGGGAGGTGTAGATCTTTTTGATGATCTGGTCCGGGTGGGAGTTTCAACCGGAACACTTTCTTTACTTTTCTCTTCTTCCTCAGCCTTCCTCCTCTTTTCCCGGCTGGCATCAAGTGCCTCTTTTGAGATGCCTAGGCCTTGAGCAATATGCTCAACTTCTTTTCTTACCTTCCTCTTTATTTCCGGTTCCCTGAGTTCTACATGTAACTTTACACTCAGTTCCTCAAAGGTTCCAAACCTTTCTGCCTTAGGATCTTTGGGCTGGCTTAGCATGTGTTGAACATGCAGCTCTACTATCTGTTCATCCACTTCATACCCCATAGGCATGATCCAGACAGTCCTTGGCTCCACTGCCTCCATCAGACACTGATCTGTTTCTACCATGAAGCATACTGTGTCTTTGTATTTTTCAACAAGGGATTGGGGTATTCTTTCTCTTGCATGCATCATGCTTTGGAAGTTCTTGAAGTAACCCCATAGAGCTGTATTTCTTGCTTTTGCATCCCCAAGTCCATGCAAATAGTCTCTGATTTGAATGGCAACCGGTCTGTCATTCTGCCATATCCATCCACTGGATCCGGGAAGCTCATTCATGTAGTAAAAGAAGAGACAAAGGATCAGATTGCCATATTTGAAGGAGTTTTTCTTGTCCTTCTTAATCTTCTGCAGATTTTCAAAGAGTTGGTTTACTAGAAGCTCGCACAAGTCATAGTCTGCATTCTCCTTTAACATCTGATAGGCTGTGTAGATTGCAGTTCCTGGTACTGAATTTTCCCTACTGGAGTGATAGATTTTGTAACCAATTATCATAGCTGCAAATTTGACATCCGGTTCAATGATGTCATCAACTGTCATAGCTCTCTTGTCAAACTTGGATCTGGTTGCATCACTGACTGTCTGATTTTTGACAGATTTGAGAACAGGTAATCCACCGGATGAGTGCAGACCGGTTACAGCCCTAATTGCGTCCTTGGTGATCTTGAAGGGCTTGTTCAACCATAGGAAGTTGTCATGTACTCTACTTAGTACATACCGGACCCATTCATCTTCTTCAAAATAGGGGAAATGAATGCACTGTGCAAAGTGTTTGTCCTGGATGGCTTTATACTGAGGTTTGATCTCAAAGGAGTCATCTATCAATTGTTTGTGATAGATATCCATTAGTTTTGATTCTCCAAAGTCTTCAAGATTCGCATGGATGTAAACCCTAATATCTTCCGTATGCAATACACCATGAGGAACACTAGAGAAGGCTCCTAGTGGATCTACCTCCAATGATTTGTAAGGATGTTTCTTGAATGAGGGGCGAGGTCTATCAGAGATCTTAACTATATTTGGAGTAGCCATTCTTCAAAGATTTGCAGTGAGGTAATGAAAAACGGAGAATACCTTATGCGCCTTCGATTTGCACGGAGTGATTGGATTGATTTCTTTATGCAATGACTTTGGCAGGAGATCCTTGGTGTGCTTGATGAATCTTGTTGCAGAGCTCCACTATTCGCTTCTTCTTGAGTGCAGAATGAGCAAATGACTTTTGAGAAATCCCTTATATTGCTCCGCGAACCCTAATATCTGTCTGCAATAAATGCTTCACCTACATTATTCCGGTTTGCCTTGTCTGGATAGCTTGGAGTATCCCGGATTAGTCCTGATCTGTGAATATCATCCGGATCTTTCAATCATGAATAAATCGAGGTAACATATTACAAGAACATCCCAAACACTCTGTCCAATCCGCAGAACAAGATAGTGCACTTCCGGATCTCTCCGGACCTTTTTGTAATCCTTTGTCATACCGGAGCATCTCCCTGAATAGGTCTTATTTGATTGATCACAGCTTCTTCATAACTCCATGCGGACCTCTGAAAACTTGACTGAAGCATCTCAAGACTCATATCTACAAACCCTTTAATCTGCATCTTGTGCCATATCCGGCACCACTTGTTTGGCTGGGGGAACAGGATTTTCTTTGAGTCTCCCCCTGAGCCTGAGCTCACTTTTTAATTTCCGGAAGAAATATCAGCACCAGAGTCTGGTGCGGATCCAACCTCTACATTCTCTAAACTTTTCTTCACCCAAATCTTGCTCATCTGATTCCTAACTTCATCCGCATTCATCTTTTGTTTACCCTTGTCTTGATTCTGATTATACACCGGACCTCTTTTGTCCTGATTCTTGTTTCTGCAGACTTTAGCATTATGACCGGACCTATTGCAGATTTGGCAAATAACATTTCTTTGCATATTTGACTGATATCCTCTTGATCTGCATTGATTAGCCATATGACCTACTCTATTGCATGTAAAGCATCTACCTTTGAATGATTTGTTTACTTGCATAATTCTGCATTCATGGGATTTGTGTCCATACCTTTTACAGTTGAAGCACTGTCCGGAGAAGGATGAATTAATCTGATTCATTCTCATTCTGCACTGATTAGCTTTGTGACCAAAGTGGTTGCAGCTGTGGCAGTATCCATTGAAGGATGGATATCTTTGAGCATTTGGCTGTCTTACCGGAGGTCTTCTAGGCCTGCTTCTTGGATTTTCTGATCCAAGATTCTTCTGACCGGATCCAGAGCTTTCTCCTTTCTCATATCCCAAACCATACTTGTCATCTGTCCTCTTTTGACTTCCAAGAAGAACTTCAAGTTGAGCAGAACTTATCTTGAATTTCTCTTTATATTCATTTGCTGTTTGAAGGTCTCTTTTGAGAAAGGCAATTTGATCCTCAAGTTTTTCTTCATTATCTTTGGCATCTTCAAGATCAGATTCAAGATGTCTGATAATCCTGTCCATCTGGTGGCATTCTTCTGATTTTTCTTTAAGAGATTGTCTTCAGCCTTTCTTTTTTCTTCAATCTCTTGAGTAAACTTTATAGTTCCTGATTCCATTTCATGTCTTAACATAATGACTTCTTTTGATAACTTTTCACATAACTTGGTTTGCTCAGTCAATTCTTCATTTGTATTGCTTTCTTCACTTTGTCTTGCCAACTGTTGGAGCAGCTCCTTTCTCTTTTTCATAGAGAGACTTAATTTGTCTTTTAATTCTCTCATGAATTCATCAGCCTGTTTGAGTCTTTCTTTTAATTCATTGACTTCAGAATTTGACTGTTCAAGATCCTCAAGGGCAGTCTTGAGTTGCTCCCTTAAACCATATGCATCCATTTGAGTTCCCAGATCTTCCTCAAGCTGTTAGGCTCTATTAGGAGGAACTTAGCTCTGATACCAATTGTTGATAACTGAGAGGGGGGGGTGAATCAGTTATCCTAATTATTTCCCTTATTGAACTTTCTTTTTAATTGATGCAGCATTGAATCAAACACAAAAACATTAACATGAAATAAGAAACACATGACACAGTATTTTTGACGTGGAAACCCTGTTAAGGGAGAAAACCACGGGGTGATTAACCCAAAATTATTCTCTGTTAGAAGAATAGGAAATTACAAAATGGCACTTGCCAATTAGGGCTCACTGCCCGAGCACACTGCTCACAAGAGGCCCACTGCCTACAAGAAGACACACTGTCTACAAAGTGATAAGAATCACAGTCTTGAACTGATTGGAAGCATCTGCATATGCTGGAGTTCAGTTCCGGTTAGGCTCAGTACACTGATCTGCTGCACTTCATCTTTCCTCTGTTCTTTATTCTGCTATCTTTCACATACCGGATCCTTTTTGCTACTTCTGCTCTGTTCTAGACTTATTCGCATATATATTAATTCCTTCACACACTTCACAACTAAATCCATCCTCTATATATATCCACACAAGTAATTTCATCACTTTTCTAGTCGGCATCCGGAACAGTCTAGTTTCTTACAAACTTTGTTCTGTCGGCTGAATCCTTGCTCACCAAGCAATGCGGATCAAGCATATACTAGTAGATATCATTAATCATGTTGGCCAAACATGATTCATGCCTTCACAACTTTTATCATCAACAGTAATACATCCGGAAAGTAGTCTGATACTCTGTCAGTCAGTTCTTCCTCTGTTTTGACTGTGTCTCAGGAATCCGGTACTCAACTATTCATATCTTTTTCCTTGTCCATCACCGGAGGCTAAATCCTTGGAATATACCACTCAAGGTAGTCCTCTTGACTTCCCCAAATCCGCACTGCACCAAGACACTTCCTCTGAGAGATCCGGATCAATCTGTCGGACCTTGCCACATGCTCTGTTCTTGTTCACCGGACCACAACAGTCTTTATTCTGATTTCCGGCAGAGACACATTATGACTTGCGGATATGTGGGATGACCTTTGTTGCCATCAATGACAACAACCATGAATCCATATAGTGTCTCTTGCCAACACCTATTTGATTAGAACAAGTGATATTGGTGATGATTTCAGGGCAACTAGATGCAGATAGAATATTGTTATGCACTATGTGAGCAAGGCCATGGAAGACTTCCAATCCTTCTTGACCTTTGAGCAAAAGACTTCGTAGACTCTCAACAATATGGACAACCTCCTCAACTATGTGTTCCATGCTTACAAATTGCTAGAAATTAGCCAAATCTGTGTCTAATCTCTGAATTTGAGCTTCAGGAACATGAGCCACAAGGTCATCAATGTTGATAGATTCATGGAAGTTTGATGCTTCAGGAAGATGCGAAGTAGGGATATTAGGAAGAATTGTTTGACCTTCTTGTGTGATAAGCTTAGGAATTTGGGTTTCCAATGTATTGGTATCATCGTTATGCAAAGCATTAGAACCCATAATTTGATGACTTCTTTGCACAAGAATGTTAGAATTAGGGCACCGAGTCACAAAGCTCATAAAGCATCTACAAGATTTAGTAACGGACAAGATGGACCAACAGAAGAAATGAATGATGAAGAAAAATAAATATTTGAGTTTTTGTTTAAGTGAAGCAATAATATACCCTTTATCAAATTAAATTCTACTCAAATCCACTTAAATATCAACAATACTAATGCTTAAATCAAACCCAAATTTCAATGATGCAACAATTCAAAGTTGTTCTTATCTTCAATTTTCAACACAAGATGACAATTGTAATGTTGTAGAACAATGAAAAATCAGATTTGGAATGCAAATAACAAAAGCAAAATCTAAAATTAAACCATCAATCATAAACTCTAGATTCCACTATCAACTAGGTTTTCAAAAAATGCAACTTTTTTGACAATTTCTAGCAATGAACAAGATTCAAATGCACAAAGTAACACTTATGAAATGACTAAATGCTGAAATAATAATCAGATCTGATGAAAAAATTAGAAAATTAACTTATGCTATGATGATCTATCCTTATGAGATGCAAAAAAAGTGACAACTATGCTTATTTCAAATTCTAGAATGAAGTTTTTCTTTTTCAAATTTCAAATGCAAGAATTGAAGAATGCTTTGAATAGTAAGAATGATAAGGTACATCAAACAATCTTTCAATTCAACAATATCTAAAACAACCCTCAAATCTATAAACCCTGGGTTCAAAACTAGCTAGATTTTCTATAAATACAAGGCTTTCACAAACCCTAGTTTTGAAATTATGCAAAATTTTACTATGTATGTATGGAAAAAAGATTAATGAAACCAATTCCAATCAGATCTAGAGTGATAAACAACTCAGATCTGAAAGAAGTAGAATGCAAAAGTGCAAGAAGTGATGGGTTCACCAAAATGTTGTGTGGAAAAGAGTGATCTAGCCTAAAGAGTTAAACTAGATCAAACCCTCTTCTACAAACATTAGGGCATAAACCAAGCTTAGCTTCTACCCAAGAAGGAGAGCCAAACTATAAGAGTTCTAGCCTTTTTTTGTATATATATGGATCAACCAAGTTCAACCAAGGTCAGCAATCAAGCTAGGACAAATGGTCAAACCCTAGAAGACAAAGATCAGCTTATAACTAATAGACAGAAACCGATCTTAGAAAACCACAAGAGCAATAGAGATCAAAGAATAATTCAGAACTTGGATCTTGGAGTAGAAATGCCAAGGACCAAGGTGCTTGGGCACCCTAGGACTTTTTTAGGGTTTTGCAAAATCTCAGATATCACCAGACCTGTACCTGTCTGCTTTGTCTTCTTCCCAGAAATCAGCTCCAGAAACCTGTTTCTCTGACCTACACACAAGGAAAGAGGAAAATATTGTGTTATGTATAAGGGCTTGCCTCACTAAAACCCTATGTTGGTGTTCCCACCTCCACTACAACAATGATTAGATCCAAGAGTTTGTGCCCTAGGAGGGTAGAGGCTAGATCTATAATAATATGATAGAAATATGAATGATAATGATGATTATTACCACAAGAGGTATAACCCTAGTTGATTAAGATGACTCAAGATCTCACACCAACAAAGGAGAGTGATGAAGAAGACTTGAAACTCCCTTCAAGACTTGCAAACAAACTTCAATAGCATCCACAAGTAGATAACACTGAACCAAGCATGTAGAACATTTTAGCATTACACACAATATGAGAGCAAACTTGACATTATTCATCTAGGTGTAAAATGAAATACAGAACTCCTTTAAATATGCATTCACACTCACAACAAATAAAACACAATTAGGCTGACAAATACAAACTAAGGATGTGTCCCAAGTTGACACTACAAAAGAGGGCTAAAGACCCCAACTAGGACTAGGGTGCTTGGGTGCCCTAGGCCTTAGCCCACAAACTATGGGGAGTGCCAAATATAGGCTTAGCCCAATCCTAAGTTGATTCCATCGGGTTTATTCATCGAGATTGCAATTTTATCATTTTAAGCTCAAAAAGGTGTTAAAATAGGTCCTGATTAACAAAGACAACAAATTAGGTCCAACCAGGTGCTAAACTAGGTGTAAAATGCTAGTGTACACATTTTATGACATAACAGCTAGCACCCATAAAAGGGAAGAAAGTGAAAGGTGAACTTGATAGTATTATTCCACCATTTGATCCAACCAATTTAATGACAAGGATGTGGCTCCAAATTCCATACACATAAAATATGAGAAAGGGTTGGCTAATGAGTTAGTAGAGACATGTTAAGGAAGAATTTATTTTTCTTTGCCTTAGGTTTGTCAAATTGTCATTCAATGCAAAACTTTATTAGAAGGTAATTAGAGAGGATAATTTCTAGCAAATGATTAATCAATGGGGAAAACAACTGGAAAAAGAAATAAAATATTGAGCTAACAACATGGCTTTGTCAAGCTATTTGAGAACTCTTTTAAATTTGAAGAAGAGATTAGTCCACATATACCATGCAAATTAATTATGATGATAGTGAATATTAGGATCAAAAGGACCTAATTTATTGTGCATTTAGTACCAAGCTTCCTTATCACTAGTTGTTCAGTGTATAGGAATATTATTACACTTGTTTGATGCCATTTCCACCATATTAAAGTCCCCATGACCCAAGTTGCAATAGGAGTTGAGTCAACAATTCAATGTCAAAGATAGATTTTTCAACATCATCACTAGAAGTATAAATCTTAATAACAACGGAGGAGTGGTTATTAATTGAAAGAGGTCCCATAAATCCCTATTGGTAGGGTCAAGCCCCTAGTCCATTAAGTGAGGCCACTATTTAGGAGAAATAAAAGTAGCAACTTCACCATGTCCTACCACATGGTTGTTGCATAAAAGGTGGCTAGCTAGTTACAATGTCAATATTTGCATACCATTACAATTGTACATTATGTTTTGGACTTGCTTTATGTTCACAATCCCTAGTGTGTCTTCTAGGTTTATTTAACCTTCCCTTGGCTTTCTCTCCCCCATGGTGCCAACTTGTGTTTTATGTTCTTATGTGTTTTTCCACTTTTTTGTATTAACTAGTGTTAATTTTGTATTTACCCTATGTTGTGCTAAGACGTCAAGAATTCATATTGTCTATTAAACTTAGATGCTAGTGCGATGTGTGGACATCCATGCAATACACTAGCATCCACAAACAATTTATTTATGCAACAATCTTTTTTTTAGAATCTTGTACCTTTCCTTCGATGAGTAGGGTTGGTAACTAACCTGGGCTGAATCTCAATAGCCAATTTGAATCCCTTGCCTATTCATCTTCCCTCTAAGTCTCATTTTTGAATAATCAATTTACATTCTAGAATCAACCAAGTTCTCTTGCAAGTTATCTTGATTTTTCAAGCTCTCATGTGATTGTGACATTCTTTTACTAATATTTTGAAGGTTTTTTAGAACTCTATTGGCCAACGTGATTTCCTTAACTTCCTTGAACTCTTTAGGACATATATCTTGTGATTCTTACAAGTTTTTATTTATATTCATGGTGTGAGGTGATAGTGTTCAAACCTTACTCTTTTATTTCTATTTTTAATAACAATTGTGAATGTTAGAATCTGCAAAGATGGATAACCCATAAAACTAGTGCTATTAATAGATATTAAACTATGAATTCAAATGAAACAAGATCAAAATAGCAACATAGAGTTAGTCTCCATGAGAGAGAAATACAAATTCTACAAGAGCAAAGTAGCATTAAGAGGATGCAAAAGCAAAACTGCATAATACAATGTGAGAAAGATAAGCTAGGGTTGAGTATTTATAGATATGAGAGAGGGGAGAGGTGGTAAATATGACCAATGGGAAGAGGCCACTACAATAGCCTCAAAGTGACAAGTGTAACTCCCATGGAAGATGCTAACACCTTGCACCCACTCACACTAATACTCACATTGTTAATCCTAAGCAAGCTTAATTACATGGTGTAGGAAAAACTTAGAAATAGGAAATTACAATAACCAACTAGGAAAAATAAAAACCTACACTAACACCCCCTTAAACACAACTTAAGTGGGTGAAAAGATGGGTCTCAACAAATGAATCCTAGTGAGGTACCCACGGACATAAAAATCCCCCCCAAAGAGAAGAATCCCCCCAAGAAGAGAGAATAGTCCCCCCTCAAATAGAGAGAGAAAAGACCCCCCAGAGTAGAGAGAGTTAGGACTCAGAGTAGAAGGACTAGGTAGAACCCCTAAAGCCTCCTGTACCTCTAGAAAAGCTCATAGATGACCATACTTGCTTTCTGTGAAGGGTTTGGTGAAGATATCAACAACCTGCTAAAAAGTTGGACAATAGCGAAGGTCGATGATGTGTCCATGAATGAGTTCCCAAATGTAGTGCATGTGGACCTTAATGTGTTTGGTCCATTGAGATGGACCAGATTCTGTGAGATTTGAATAGCACTTAGGTTGTCACAAAATTTTATAGATGGTTGTCTAATCTAAATACCAAACTTAGTGAGAAGATTCTAAAGCCAAATGGCCTTAGTGGTGGTATTTACAACCCCCTATACTTAGCCTCAGTAGAAGATAGAGAAATAGCAGACTGCTTCTTTCTCAACCAACAAATAGGACTAGAACCAAGTGAAAAGCTATAACTTGAAGTAGACTTGCGAACCTGAGAATTACCTGCCCAATCTGAATCTGTATAGCCCACCAAGTCAAGATCAATGCTTGCTATGTAGTGAATTCCAAAACTGTGTGTACCCTAAATGTAGTGAAGAATCCACTTGGTAGATTTCTAGTGTAGCTCATGGGGGGTCCTACATGAAGCAGGAAACCATGCATACAACATATGAGATGTCAGGTCTTATATGAGTCAGATAAATGAGACTCCCAACAAGTTTTCGGTACAAAGTGCCCTCAACAAAGTGTTAAGAACACTGAGCCTCAAGTTTGACTCCAGAAAGAAAGGGAGTCAAAGCAAGCTTACAGTCAGCCATATGAAATCTCAAGAGAAAATCTAGAGCATACTTGGACTAAAAGTAGACTGAAAGATCTCAATCTTGAGAAAGTAATGCAACAAGCCCAAGTGAGTCATCAAAAACCTATCATGAAGGGCAATTTTGACTACCTTAATGGCAAATGAAGAACTCCTTGTGATCAACAAGTCATCAACATACATAACCAAAAATAGGAGTGAATCATTTTGCTATAAAATATAGACATTGGGATCAGAATGACACTGAGTGAACCCAACTATCAGAAGGAAGGAGTCCATCTTGGCATACCAGGATCAAGGGGCCTATTTGAGGCCATAGAGAGACTTCTGAAGATGAAACACAAGTGAAAAATCCTGAATGAATCCATGTCACTACTCCATGTGTATCTCCTCCTAAAGGTCACCATGAAGAAAGGCACACTTCACATCCATCTAGTGCACTTCCCAACAATGGGTTGTAGTAATGGCAAGGAAAAGTTAGATGGAGTTCATTTTGGCAACTAGCGCAAAAGTCTCAGAGTAGTCAATCCCAGGAACCTAGGAGAATCTTTTGGCAACCAAGCAAGCCTTATTATTATCAACTGGCCCATCTGCAACAAATTTTGTCTGATAGATCCACTTATATCAAGCAAGTTTCCTTCCCTTAGGAAGAGGGACAAGATCCCATGTGTGGTTCCTCTTCAAGGAACTATACTCCTCCTGCATAGTTGTATCCCACTCAGGAATACTAGAAGACTCTCGAAAGGACTATGGATTAGAGGCACTAGCAATGAAGACATGTGGAGCATCCTAAAACTGTGAATGAGTTTACCTGGTGTCTAATGGATCCCTAACCCAATCACTTGTAGACTGTAATATCTATTAAGCCTAAAAGGGACCCGAAGTTAGAGAATCTGGAGGAGAATCATCAACCTCTGAATGAAGACTTGGAGAGGAAGTAGGTGCATCCTCAGAATTACTCTCAACATTAGAAGTGGAGTTAGAAGACTCCTCAATATCAGGAATCTTCTTAGGTGAATTTGACTCATCAGAAGATCTATCATGTAGTACTCTAATGTCAATGTAGAAGGAGGTGGAGAAGTGATAAGAGTGGAGCTCAAAGAGCCCTCCTCAAATCGAACACTCCTCTCGATGAATATCTCATGTGTAGTAGGGTGGAGCAACTGATAACTCTTCACACCATCAAGATAGCCTACAAATATTCAAGGTTTGCTTTGCAGATCCATGGCCTTATGTTTCTTTGTAGGAATGTGGGCCCGTGTAGGAGAATCAAAAACTTGAAAGTGCTTAATTGATGGTTTCTAACCACTCCAAGCTTCAAAAGGAGTGACTCCCTTCAAGGCTCGATGAGGAACATAATTTTAGATATAACAATCACAATTAATGGCCTCTTCCAAACACTATGGTGCAAGAGATTTGGAGTGAATCATGCAATTTGCCATTTCCTTCAAGGACCTATTATTCCATTCTGCAACACCATTTTGCTAAGGATTGTATGGAATTGAATGCTACAAATATTCCTCTCTAAAATGCAAAACTACTCAAAATGATGGTTGACATACTCGCCACCATTGTCAGTGCATAGAACCTTGATGGATTTGCCTGATTTCTTCTCTACAAAAGTCTTGAAGTCTTGAAAATAATCAAATCCCTTAGGCTTTTGTTTGAGGAAGTACACCCAAGTATAATAAAAAAGTTATCAATAAATGTTAGAACATATCTAGCCTTGTTGAAGGATGGATGTGGATATGGACCAACCAAATCACTTTGAACTAACTCAAGTATCTGTGAAGCTCTACATGCCTTTCCTTTGTCAAAATTTTCCTTAGGATGCTTACCAAGAATGCAGCCTTGGAAAATACCACCCAAAAATTGAACTGAAGGCAACTCTATGACCATGCTCTGTTGGTTGAGCTGCTGCAAGTAGTAGAAGTTAAGGTGGCCAAACCACTCATGCCATAATCTACTCATGTCATCAGAATGAGTGAGAAAAATAGAGGAAGGAGGATTAGGAACAAAATAAGAAAATAGATAAAGTCATGACTGATAATCTACTTTCCCAATTGCAACTGTAGAATCATTGTGCAACTCACGAGTTATCACTGAAGCAGGAGTGAACTCAACTTGCTTTCCTATACCAGTGTAAGTGATTTGAATGACTAAAAGGAGATTAGTTAATAATAAGGGCACACAAAGAACATCATGGAATGCGCCATCCCCCACATCAATAGACCCTCTCCCAAACACCTCAACAAGAGTGTCATCACCCATCAAAATAGAAGGCATAGTAGACAGGTCCAAAGATGTAGGTTCATTCTTTAGATGAAGCCATGTGGTGAGAAGAACCCAAATCAAGAACCCAATTGGATGGTTGTGAAGCAACTACTACAAGGGCTTTACCCTTCCCTTTCCCCATGTTGTTATCTTTCACCTTATTAGACCCTTCATTTGAACTTTGTTAAATACAGATTCAGGAACACTAATATTATCCTTTTCAATTATGTGAGTTAAGTGATCAATTTGTTTCTTCAAACATTTGTGTTCATCATGACTAGGTCTTTTACAATAGGCACATTTGACCTTCTCTTTCTTATGCTTTTCACCATTAGAAGATTGGGTTTGATTAGCTACTTTTGGGGCAACCAGTTTCTAATCCTTCTTCTCCTTGTTATTCTTTTGTTTCTTATCCTTATTGTTACTACTTTGTCCTTTCTATTCTTCTATGCCTTGGTTTGTAGCCAGAGCATGTGACTTAGAGGATTTTTGGGTGCCCATTTGGATTAGCTTATCTTGCTCTAATGTGTGAGAGAGAGAAAAATCATCTAAAGATGGCATGGTGAATTGTGTCTCTAGTGCACTCGTAGTAGCATAGAAGTTAGAAACAAACATTGAATATTCAAAACTTAGCTTGGAGAGAATACTAACAATCAATTGTTCATCTTTCTTTTCAATTCCACATTGTTTTAGATGAAGCCTTAGTGATTTTAGTTTGGTGAAGAAGTCCCAGATTGTGTTAAAATTGTTTGGACTTAAACTGATTAGTTCATTTTCTAACATATGACCCCTCATAGAATCTTGTGTGCCAAATAGTGTCTCTAGTTTCATTCATATTTCATTTGGTGAATTCAAAGATTCAATATGAAAGAGCAAATTAGGAGAAACAAACAAACATAGTGTACCAAAAGCTTCATCACATTTGTTAAACCACTTAGGCTTTTTTATATCTTGTGTAGGTTCAGTTTCTAATCCCATTGTTATCCTATACAAACCATCTTTTCTTAATTAGATTGTCATTCATGATTTTCATTCAAAATAGTTGTAAGGAGTTAAGATGGGTACTGTTGTTTGATCCATGATGCAGAATTGCAAAAAATGAAGTGTTGAAAAGAAAAGTGAACACAAGTACACCACCCTTTTCACTAGTATCTAAAATGAGCCCCCCAAAAATTACAATGTTGGCACTTTATAATTTAGTGTGGTTACAAATGCCACTAGCAAGAATGCTTAGTGGTCTTGACTTCAATGCTAGTTACAAATTCTCAAAAATGAGTTTATACTGAAAGTACAATTTTGCCACAATAGTGAGTGAAATTATTAGCATCGTTGTGAATTACACAAAAAATTATGCACTTTCAAAAAAGGAATCACCTCAATCCGAGGTTGTATGCAAAAGATATGAGCCTTTGAAGTTCTCAAAACAAGAAATACATAGTGTCATCTGTGAGAATTTGTAATTTCTAGAAAATCCATTCACCAAAATTAGAAATCATTTTCACCAACATGTAGAGTGTGAAAAATTAGCCCAAATCAAAAAACATTGCTCGAGAAATGGAGATCCTAAGCCCAAGTTATCAGTCTTCAAAGTTGGAGTGCAAAATGTAACTTGCCAATGGAGAGGGGGCCTAGTTTTCAAAAAATCTCCTTCTACCAAACTTAGTGAAACCACCAACTATAGAACCTTCTAGATAAAAATAAAACCCGTGCTAGTTTGAAACTCCAACTAAATCTGGAGATGGACTTAGTTATGGCCAAATATGATGGAGTTGTCAAATTAGCCACCAAATGTGGTGACTCCCAAAACTGGCATGATGGCCAAGGAGCTGGAGCACCTTAAAAAAATTGAATTAAATGAAATGGGGGGCCGAATTGTAGGAGTGACAGACCTAAAAGGTCGAATGAAAGACTGGTCGGGGGGCCAAAGCCACTCCCCATGACCCTTATCAAAGGGTCTGTGAGCTATAAGGGCCTACAACCTTTTATATGGGGCATAAGACTCTGTGGGTACCCGCATACCCTTGTCCTTGCAAGGGCGGTATGGGGGCCTGCACTTGAGTAGGTACCCTCAATACCTAAATTTTTTTGTTTTTCTTTTTTGAAAGATCTTTAACAATTTTTACAATTATAAAAACTGTGATTTTTGTTTTTAACATACAAATATGAAAAAAGAAAAAAATAGAAATCACAAAAAAATTTATCATTTTTTTTGAAAACGTACAACTAGGTATTGTTCAGGGGGTCGTACAACTCCTTGGACAAAAAAAATTTGCCTCTTTAGGCAAATTTGTCCTAAATCGATGATTGGACAGTCAATTTTAGGGTTTTTGAGCCTCTGGAGTTTGATGGCAAGGTTGGATTTGATCCAAAATACTCTGAAATGGTTGATCTGTGCTAGATTTGAGCTTCAAACCCTTGTTTGCAAATGAAGCATCTCATCTCTGATTTCGGTGAAATGAAATCCATATAACTTTCTTGAGTTTTCTGGACACTATGGAACAACTTAAAATGCCACCAGGATTACCAGAATGCTACAAAAACGTAGATTTTAGAAAAAAAAATAAAAATGTACAAAATCCCAGAGGTTAAAATATTTCCATCAATCTTTTCTGATTCTCCAGATCATCTGAAGATGCAAGAGAAGAGCATACTAGGTTTTTAGGAATCCTGCAAGCAAATCTCATTAGCACCCCTTGAATCTCTCAACTATGGAAACCAAAATCTATTATTGCACTAAAATAGCTCTGATACTACGTTAGAATCTACAAAGACGAATAACCCCAAAAACTAGTGTTATTAATATATATTAAACTATGAATGCAAATGATACAAGATCAAAATAACATCATAGAGTTAGTCTCTATAGAGAGAAATGCAAATGCTACCAGAGCAAAATAGCATTAAGAGGATGCAAAAGCAAAAATTGCATAATGCAATGTGAGGAAGACAAGCTAGGGGTGAATATTTATAGATATGAGAGAGGAGAGAGGTGGCAAATATGACCAATGGGAAGAGGCCACCACAATAGCCTCAAAAAGACAAGTGTCACTCCCATGGAACATGTTGACACCTTGCACCCACTCATACTAATACTCACATTATTAATCCTAAGCAAGCTTAATTAATGGTGTAGGAAAAACTTAGGAATAGGAAATTAAAATAACCAACTGGGAAAAATAAAAACCTACACTGACAGTGAATCCATTAGTGTTTTTGGCATTTGTTAGGTTTTTCATTTCTTATTTGACATCTATACATACAATTTTATTAATTCTTGTAGACCTAGGAGTAATATTCATGGCACTTTTATTTTGTTACTCTAGTTCTAGAATCACTAAGGCTAGGAACACACACTCATTTTCCTCTTCTCTTTATCATTGGCTATCTATGGAGGTCAAAAGACCAAAACAAGGACTTGACCATTTATGGCAAGCTCCTAAGCAACCCAAACTTTCTTTTGTATTCATGGCTACAGGTTTTTGTGACACAAACCTATAGAGGATTTATTTTCTCTCTTCCTTTCTCTTGCCATTTCACTATTTCATTTGTTATAGTTAGTTTAACTTTAGTCACATTTGGGATCTCTTGGTTTGTTGTTGTGCTTGTATTTTGCTTCTTGTTGTGTAGAAGAATTGAAATCAGATCCTATAGTCAAGTTTTACAGTTTTCTAGGATGACAACATGTATCGTAGACAATGACACTTGAGTCGAATGATAACACATCATGTAGATGTCTACGCTTGTGATCGTGTCCTAGATAGTGAGCTCTAGTTTTTGATATCAAGTTTTTTAGCTTCTATACTTCGTATTTCTATGTTTCATTTATCAGTTTAGTTATCACATTTTCTATAGTTTTTTTTTTCAATTCATCTCTCTTTCTCTTTTCACTTAAGTAGGAAAGAGAAAAATATCTAGATAAGACTTTTCTTTTGAAATTTATACATTTATAAGAGTAGAGTTAATTTCTTAAAACATAAAAATATATATTTCCTTTTAATCTTATCTATTGTGGTGATGAAAAGAAAAGTTAAACCCTTAGAGAAAATCTTAGGTAAAATAAAAAATCCACTTTCTATTCATTACACTAGTCATATGACGTGATATACTATAGAAAGCAAAAAGCCTAAAATTCCAACCTCTTGCAAACAAAGAATGTCTAGGTTTGCAAATCTTTGTTGAATATCTAATATAGCATACTTTGTCGTGAGGTCTATTAAACCTCAAAAATTCCATGAGAGTAAAATCACGGAATATGAGAATCCAAAGGCATGTCATTGCTATCATGCACATCAAGAGCTCCATAGCTATTCTACAAAAAGTTCATTTCCATTGAATTGGATTATAACTTCCTAGCTGGATAGCTAGTGTGAAATCCTTCGCTTGTCTAGATTATATCCCCCATCCTTCAAGCTCTGAGCTAGGCTGCAAGAGCCTCTGCTTGTCTAGAGTATTGAATGTACTTTGAACCCAACGGGATAGCTAGTGTGAAATCCTTCGCTTGTCTAGATTATATTTCCCATCCTTCAAGCTCTGAGCTAGACTGCAAGAGCCTCTACTTGTCTAGAGTACTGAATGTACTTTGAACCCATTTTACTTAAACATCACCCAATTTAATGGTTAAACAGTCAATAAAAATTTTACGGCTATGAACTTAAAGATAATCGACTTCAATTGTCAAAAGTCAATATTGGCCAATAAAAATAGGACAAATATTTACCACTTTTTGTTGTGGATGAGGTGTAAAATTGCTTGTTTGACCATTGAAGTGGATGATATTTAAGTAGAGTGAAATTTTACACCTCAGATCCACACCAAAAAGTGATAAATATTTATCCTATTTTATGGGCCAAGATTGACTTTTGACTGTTGAAGTGGATGACATTTTTTTAGAAGGAGAAGAAACCAAAAACTTCTATTTGAGAAGAGAGAACACAAACAAGGCTTGCTCACCTCTTTGGAGGATTCTATAAAAATGACATTGCACTTGTACTTTATGCAATTCTATAAGAATGATGCATTTTAACTTTATAAAAGGGCTAACAATTTCTAAATTCTCCTGTAGCTCTGACTTATCAAACAAAAACTACCGATATTTATGGCGAGACCAAGCATAGGATGCAAACATTTCATTCAACTTTAAAATGATTTTCACTGTTTTACAGTTCAACATCATGGCATCAGAATGATTTTTTCAGACAGAGACGTCTCACAAATTGTTATTATCATTGAAAATTTTAACTTGCATCTAATGAACATCCATCGTACATGACAATGTCATAAGAAAACAGCAGCCTGGTTATATCAGATCAATATTTTCTACCTGATCTAATTCTAGAAAGCCGTCCAGAATTGATCCAGAATTGATGTATGACATGAAAAATATATCTAAGTCAATTAGTTTAAATGTTAATTGTTGAGGAAGAAAAGGATGTTGCATTTTGAATTTTGGCTCTATGTGTGATAAGATCATATAATACAGCTGTTAGACTTTGGATTTTGTGTATGAGTATACTAGCCTACCTCTGAATCAATTGGCTTCAAGTTTTTTAATTTTTTTTTAAGGAATGAATAATAATGAGTATAATACTTTGACTTTAGATGATTAAAAAAAAAAAATAATTTGAATGATATATTATACAAATTGATTTGTGTAGTTAAATAATGAAGTCAAACAAATTAAATTAAATTAATTCATTATTTGGTTGTGGTTTCATTCTACCTACTTTGATATGTATTATTTTTTATAAATTATTAACTACCAAATTCATTAAAAAACTTTTATATTATTTATCTAAACCTAATCTTTGCATTCAAATAAATAATCAATCATTTAATACTGATGTAAGGCTTATTATTTTCTCCAAATAAGCTTTATTTTTGTGTTTCAATGCTTTCAATCTTTTAAAGAAAGTTTGAAACAAACCCGTGTTAGACTGCCCATCAAAGCAAATGATAGACAAGAAAATTTGAAGTTATGAACATATAACATTATTGTATTAAAAGATAAAATATTAAGCTCACCAATAATAAATGAAATCTCAAAGTAGGATGCTTGACTAGGAAAATAGACTCAATTTGTTCCTTCACACGAATGGAGGAAGCCCACACTCTTGATTAGGTAGTGTTGAAAATAAATATATATATAGAGTGGTATAATTAAATGATAAAGATGTAAGTATATATTTGTCTTTAATATTTTAATTTTATTTTAGTGTATATAAATTTATATGAATAGATATGCTAAAGTAAAAATGTAAGAAATAAATAGTTATAGAAAAAGGAAGTAATTTTTTTATTATAGAATCTAAGTCAACTAGAACAAGCATGTGTTCTCTTTGTTCTTGATATGCAATAGACATCTAGTAAAATGTCATGCCATCAAAAGAAAAACATCAACTTGTGGATACTAAGCGTAAATAGAAAGTAGAATTAATATATCCCTCTCAAATTGTGTGCACTATAAAGTGCTGCTAACAAATCAATGAGGGATAGAGGTTTTTTTTTAAAATTGAAAATTGTGTTTGACAATTGAACATGATTGTAAACTTAAAGGAAACTTAGTAGAGATTGAGTACCTCATGTATACTTACCTATGTGTGCAATTAATGTGAAAGATGCCTCCAATTTTTGCCCCCAATGAGAGCAACTATGAGCATGTAGAACTTGTAAAGGAAAATTATCTATCTTGCCTCCCAAGTGGCAAGGTCAAGTGAATGCAGTGACATAACATGAACATAACATATATAAAAACAATACTATATGTAATGAAAGATAAGTAATATGAGAAGTGGAAGAGACTAACTAATGATGTCGGTGTACTTTGGTGGTAAAGAGTCAACCTTAATAGGACCAAAAGATCTGCCATAGAAACCACTGCCCCATATAACTACCCTCTATGATATGATGATGCAAATATGGTGATGATGATAATGAATGTTCATGAATTGTCTCTCTATGAACAAAAGTGATGTATAAAGGTGATAATTTTGATGCTATCTTTGGGGAAGTTGGCCAAGATATTGTCCTTTGCATTATATATTATATATTGTGCATGTGTATTTAACATATTTAATTATCATTTATTTGTTAGTACTTTGAGCATTGCCTCAAGAGAATGTATAGCTAACGATGTATCCTTTGTAATTTTTGGCTCACATTGGTTCTCTTGAGGGACCCTTAGTTCAATTGTAATATTCATTGGGGCTTTAGAGTCAATCATCATAACACCACATAGTGTTCTAGATATGCTACATGTAATCTTAGATTTTTCAATAAAGCCAATGTGTTCATGTTATAACTAGCAATGGGAGGATCCTTATCATCCACTTCCACTTCATTAGATTCCTCATGTGGATGCATAGGAAGGATATCAGTGAATATCTTGAGATTTTGATGGAGATGCTGCAAATTTGTTTCCATTATCAATAATATGTTTTACTTGAATCACATTATTTGAATGGCGTCTTGTATCTTGTATTTTAGTGACATTCACCTACTTCTAGTACATGTGCATCTATACAATGATAGTAAAATAAAAATGAGCATTAAAATATTGTTGAACATCTCTAGATGTATCAATTGGTTTGATGGGAGGTAGGGTGATAAGTTGGTGTTGTAAGAGTTGTTGTAACACTATATGTGGAGGATCCACCAATGTATGAAACTTTATATTCTCTCTTGGTTTGATTTGAGTGATATTTGCATGAGAATCATTCATAATATTGACATTATGCTTGTGTTTGAATCCATCCTCATCGTGGCACCCATGCTTGAAATTTGACTTCAATTGAAACTTATCAGGATGGGAAGGTTTTCTATAGATGTCATAGTGTAGGATATTATTATTTATAAATTTAAGATCATATTAACAAACACTAGCACATAACTCAAAAAATTAGTTATAAGTATTAAAAAACTCTTTTTATTTGATGATGGGTAATAAACTATCTATAAATAAACTTCAATTAATATTGTATGGTGGTTGATATCTTATGTTAGATAACATAGTTTGAAATCTAAACACATAGTTCATTGTCTTATTGTCCTTGCTTACATTATGCTAATTTGGAAAATGTAACTTCAAATCCAAATTGTGTTGTAGATGTTTAATGACAAGATTAACTAAGTCTTTAAATGAATGAATATAAGTGTGAGGTAAAAAATAAAACTAATTAAGTGCTTAGCCTCTTAAGCTTTGAAGAAATAATTTGGCTAGTACTCACTCATCATAAATTTAATATAAACATGTTGCATTGAAAGTACATATGTGATGCAAGGGATTGCCTCTACTATCATTTTAAGTATGAAAAAGATGCACAAGCCTACATGGAAGTCTGATAATGAGCTATAGTCCTAATCATGTACATGTAAGCATGAAATATATAGACCTCTCGGTAGCTTCTCTCTTGGTGACACATTTTCAATTATTTTTCTCTTTGTTTTTGCCTCCCTCACCTTCAAGCTAATCTTCTAAGGTCTTGCATGCTTTCTTGTTGACCACCTAGCCTATGTTTGACAAATCACTCTTGTCACTTGATATCCCTAATGACATGACCAATCCACCTCACAAGAGGGGAATTCATTTTCCCTAGGGGATTATTCATCATTCCTTCTTCTATGATCATTTAATTGACCTTCCAAAGCCCTATGTACCCTCAATTTACATGACCAAACCTTTCTTTTTGGGTCACCCCTATTGACTTCATGGTCTCCTTGGGTGACCCTACAACTGAAGTGTGGTCTCCAAGAGTGACCTACCCTACTAAAAGGAGTGACCCACTTTCCTAAAGTCATCTTGTTTCAAGCCTTCGAAACCATTTTCATCCTTCCAAGACCACTTTCCCACTTTCAAACCATCTGTTCAAACCACTTTGTCTAGGTCTCCCCTATTATCTTTAGGGTCTCCCTGGGTGACCCCATAACTTAACTTGACTCTCCAGGGGTGACCTTCCTTTCTAAAAGGGGTGACCCACTTCTCGAAAGGGGCAATCTTGTCATCTTTTCCATGTGTGATTTCTTCCATTTTTAGCTATTTATGGTGAGCTCCCTCATGCACAACTGAATACTCCCCCTAACTATTTCTAGACTCTCAATTAGTCTATTCTTAAATTTCAATCCATTTGTTCTTATCTCTCAATCAGTCTTTGGTTATCTCCATTTATTCTTCTATAATTTGCTCTCCAACCATTGTTCACTCCCAATCAAACCCAGATCACTCATCAATCAATTATGTTAACTCCCCAATCATCACAACCTTTGGTGTGGATTTTCAGCCTATAAATACCCCCTCCTCTATACATTTGGGGAGGCAAATTCATTATTGCATCCTTGCTTTTTGATTTACAAATAGTTGTCTCGATAAAAATTTTATGCTCACTACAGGACCTTGTGTTCCTTTTTCTTTCATTCATAGCTTCATAGCTCAAGCCATTTATGCTTCATAGCATCCATATGCTTGAATCAATTTCCTTTTTTAATTTTTATATCTTTCATGTTCATTGCCACTTGCTTTTATCATCATTTTGTCCCTATTTCCAAGAGGAGAACCACACTGCTGCAAAGGAAGGAATGGTTACCCAAAGGAATTCTGAGATTCATGCCAAGCACTACCACCCAATTCATATAGGTTCTTCAAGTTTTTAGTAGTAATTATATCAAACTTTTCTCTTGGGAAAGTAACACATTCCTTTCTTTTCTCTTGATAGGAAATTAAATTTGCTTTCTTAGAGTAATTTTTGCATTTCATTTGCTTAGATTATTTTTACTTTATTAGATTAATTTCATTTTGTTGTATTCATATTAGTTGCAACTTTCAATTTCATTAGATTACAAATCAAAAAAATTGATCCACAAAAACATAGTTTAGTTTGCATATGAAAAATCATATAGATTGCATTCATTTTCCTTTATTAGATAGTTAGACCATCTTGAAATTCAAAGAAAAAAAAATGTTTTGCATTCATCAAAAGACCAAAAACATTAGAAAATGCAAAAATCAAAATAAAAGATGAAGTCAAACCCTTGATTCTATCATGAGGTCATCATCTTCAGCACATTCAAAATCAACACAACAAACATTTCCCCCTCTTTTCTAGCATTTGATGTGCCCATGCATTAGGGAAGATTGGATAAAATCTATCCTAGACAAGATTAGGGAGAACTTCCCTTAGCCAATTCAAATCCAATAAGACAGAAAAAATAAGAGAAGAAGAAGAACATCGATAATTAATCATCAATCAACAAGAACTCATACAAGTAATTCAAAACGAGGAAAGGAGGTTAGAACACCTCCACATCTTGAATGAGAAAAACATTCTTCATGCTAGACTTAGGACAAGTGACCCTTCAAGTCATATCATTATCACAAGGACAACAAAAATTGAGTGCTTCCATCAAAACATTCATCAAGCATACAAAAACACACATCACACAAATAACCCAACTACCATCCATGACATTTTGCTCCCTCATGAACAAATCAATCCCTCAGTTCTACCTCCACTCAACTGGCTCTTGCCACGAGAGTGTGAGTGACTAGGAGGTTGCCCATAGCAAGGATATGGTTCATGTGTCATGTTGGATTCTAACTCACTTGCATTCTATTTAAGTCAAATTCTAAACAACACAGTCATATATTGCAAAACTAGGTGCTACAAATATTATAGATATATGATAAGATAGTATTAGATATACCAATGGATTATGTAATAACTCAATTGTCAGATACTTTTTAGGATACTTTGACAAATTATTAATGCATGTCTTCATATCCTTCAACTCACTCATGAAGGTGGCCAATTGGTGGGAAAGATTGGTAGTATAAGAAATAAAGGGTACATATGAGTGGACAAAGGAGTGATATAAATAAAATGCATATGAGCACATAGAAAGGATAAGTGTATATGGGTTGTGTAGCATCAAAAATTGCATACCCTTGCAATTTCACACTACATTTGGAAACCACCTTGGTGCTTGATCTCTTTGTGCATTTTAGGCTCATGTTTGCTTCATTTTGGCCTCTTCTTAATTTTATCAAATTATGTTATAATGCTTTGTTATTCTCTTAGCTTGGAGACACTACATAAGATTTTGATGTAGATTCAATTGGACACTAGTGCTTAGTATGGATGTTCGCATGCTACACTGGCATCCTACAAATGTGAAATGGTCAATGAGCTATTTCGGGACACGTTGAAATATCTCATGAGGCTGACAAGATTCTTGTAATGCTTCTTCAACATCGAATGGCTCTTTCCTCTTTGCATGTTGACTCATCTTTCCCTCTCAATCTCTCATATCCAATTTTTGAACAAGTTGAAATCTCTCTCTCACTTTCTTCTGCAACTTTTTGAGAAATCTTGTAAACACTCCTTGGCATCTGTCTCTACAATAGCTATTGAGGATTCTTATGATCTCTTGAATTATGGAGTTGTCTCTACTATCTCTTAGAGATCTTTTCTTGCAGCTTGATTATTTGTGAAGGCTCTTCTTTAGGGTTTGAAGCTGTACAACTAGATTTCTTCCCTCAAGAAGTTGCAACCTCCTTTACTATCCAATCTAGTAATATTATTTTGTGATTAGTGAATATTGTTCTTGTATTTGAATCTATTTACATATAGTGCTATTTCATTTACTTTACAATTTCATGGTGTAGACCACCATTTCTTTCCTTGTGCATGCTCTAGGGTATTCTTCCCCATAGACCAAGGAAGCTACCTTTAGTTTTTTTTTTCTATTGTCACTACTCTTTATTCCTAAACATACGTAGGATAGGAGAACACACTATTTTTCTATTCTCTCTATCATTTGTTTCTTGTGGAGGACAAATACCAAAATGTGGGATTGACTTAGGCAAGCTCCTTTGCAACTCGACCATTTTTTTCTATCTTAGAAACATATATCTTGAAGATAAGAGCTCGAATGCATGGAGGTTTTGTAGTTGCTTCTTCTCTCTTTTTCTTTATGTTAATTTCTTTCATTTAGACATATTTGAATTAAATATTTCCTTTACTTTCATATCTAGTACTATTCAGACATTTCTGGGTTGCTTCTTTGCATATAGTTGTGTTGTATAGGTGTTCTCGATCTGTGTAGAGTGAATCATTTTTATTTTTGAAGATTTGAGGATGGTAGAACTTAGCAGAGATGTCCCCACAGTGCACTATCATCTAGGGCAGTGAGCTCCATCTTTTGGTTCCAGGTTCCTCTTTTCCTCTTCTTTCAGCTTATGTATTTCATTTTTCAAAATTTTGTCTATAGCTATTGATTTATAGCATTTTGTTATATTTATTATTTCCTTCAACCATTCATTTTAGTTCATTATCATGTTTGTTAGCATAAAAAGGGTTGTCTATCATAGATTTTGTTTGAAACATTGGAAAACAAAAACTAGACTAGACCCTAGTGTAACAATAGTGAAAAATTCACTTGGTTGATACATTTGACCAAGGAGTAGTTTTTCCTTTGCTACATTTTGGTGAACCTAACATTCTTAACACACACCTTCATCATATTTATCATCACATAGTATTGTGTGTTGTGAATCTGAAACTTTGTTTATAAGCTTCACAACTTAGTTCTCTAATTCTTTGCATACTATTCTTAGGAGTTTAAGACATCTTTCTATAATGGCACATTCTGGAACTCCAAGCACTCCTATTCAATTAGCATGTGACTTTACACATTCTTCTTATGATACTATTTTCACTACTCTTCCTTCTCTTTCTACTCAAATAAGTGTTCCTATGACTAGCTATCATGATGCAAATGAAGATTTTGATCATGAGGTTGGCCTAGGTTATGTCTCACTAGAGAAAATCCATGAGTTAGATCACCATTTGGCTCATTACTAGGATTTGTTGAGATATGAGGACAAACCTAGGTCTATTATTCCTTTGGTTAATGTTATTCATGTTATGCTAACTAGTCATAGTAAAGGTCTTGACTTCCTACATGGCATCGCACATATAGTGCATACTGACACTCCACCTTTAGCGAGCTACATTGTGGAACCTCAAGATTCCCACTCTAATATAATAGGAAATTAGTTATTTTTTCCTCTTCCTACTTCAAGAACTCAGATTTTCACATCTTCATAGATGGCTACCAGTTCTTTGCATCATGATAGTGCAAGTACTAGTTTGTCTAGAGGTTCCATGAACCCTATCAACTAGTATGAGTTTGTTCTTCCCTCAAGGCCCTTGCAGTTTAATTTTCCTACCAGTGCCCTCAGAGTTATCCAACAGCTATATTTACCCCTTTCTTCCACTCCCCTCCCCATACCCACTCATAGCATTGATCCTGTTATCAACCAACTTCTTCAAAATGTTGGTTCCATTCAATAGTAACTTGCTTCACTTTCCATGTCATTTGCACAACCTCTTATTCCTTCTTATTATAGATGCAGTCCACTTTTCCTTGCCATACTTGCTACTTCATTTCCATAGAACTTTGAGGTACTGAGGTTTGAAAAGTACTCTGGTAAAGGAGACCCACAAACACATGTATCTGCTTTCATTACTTTATGTAGTGATTTCATATTTTAGGATGCCTTGCTAGAAAAACTATTCCCTTGGTTGTTGAAAGACACCACTTTGGATTGGTTTTGTTCACTTCTTAATCATTCTATTATTTATTTTGACCAGTTGGCAAATTAGTTCCTTCAACATTTCCAAGCCAACATTGGACCTCAAGTCATGTTTACTGACCTTGTTCATTATCAACAAGTAGTAAATGAAAAGGTTATTGACTTTATCTTCTGTTATCAGTCTCTTTACTCATAGATTCCTTATGCTTTGCCTGATTCTAATGTATAGTAGGTTTTATTAGGAACCTATAGCCTAAGATTAGGGACAAGATTCTATTAATGAAATATCAATAATTTGCACATCACTTTGGGACTATCAACATTCTATAAGCTAGTTCAAGGTGTCTACCTCATTAGCTCCTTTTGGTCAGTGTGGAGCATCTTCTTCTTTCACAAATTATAAAAAGAATAAATACTTCTTTAAAAAAATGCCTCAATAGTGGTTAGAAATACAACGGCTGAAGTGCCTTCCCAAGCTACTCTAGCCCTCTCTGATCCTAAATCATAAAAAAATCATAAGTCTACTCCTCTTACAGATTCTCTCTATTCTATTCTTCGGCCACTCCTAAATAATAATTTAGTGCAGTTGTCACCTATCCATCCTCTCCACACTCACAAGCTAGTTCCTCCTTCTTATGACCCGAAGGCCTTCTATTAGTTCCATAGAGTCCCTAGACATGATACTAAATGATGTATGTGTTTGAAGCACATTGGGCAAGACCTCATTGAACAAAATGTCATCCAAGTCTCTAGTGTGAATGATAGAGGAAATAAATTGGTCACCATATGAAACTAGCATTTGTAGATCTGCACCAATCCTATGTCGTGGCACTCTAATTTTGTTGATCTTGCCTCCCCCTTGTGATGCTAGATTCAACTTCTAAAATTCCCTCTTCTTCTTCTTATGCTGAGATGGTGGGCATGGTGGATGTTCTCTCTCTCCCCACTCGAGAGTGTCATGTTCTTGAGCCCATCATTTCTTTTTCTTCTTCCAACATTCCTACCACTATATATGAAAGTCCTCTACATTGTTGTTGAGTTTAATGGGAAACCTATCAAATGTGTCTTAATCAACCCCAATTTCCTAGTAAATATCGCGACAGAGGATTTTATATATATTCATGAATTGTATAAGGATGTTTATGAGAAATTATAAGTCTTTATATGATGTCATGATGGGATGTCCCGCCCTACTCTGGGTTTGATTACCCTAGCTATCTAGATGGGACCCAAAACCCTAGATATTCCCTTCTCCATTGTTCCCACCTTGGATCATTTTCGTTTGAGGTTAGGCCAGCCATGACTCACTTATATGAAAGTGGTCCCCTCAGTAGTTCATTAGTGTCTAAAGTTTCCTTGGAGATAGGGTGTTAATTTTATAAATTTATTCATAAGGGATGAAGGTTTCACCATCAGTGATAAGTTATTTTATTGGTATTGTAAATAATTATTTACTAGCCTCAGTAATTAATTAGTTACCGACAGGTTGTTATAGAGTTACTTTTACTACTCAAGGAATCTCGGTAAATAGTAAATGAGGTGAGATGGAGAATCTTGGTGCCCATCTTTGGGAGGTATATTTTTAGACTGTTATGATGCATGTCATAAGTTTGTAAGCGTATCTATGACAACTTACAACTGTCATAAGGTGTAAGAGATTCTATGAAAACATATGACATCAATTATTGTCTTGTAACTGCCTATTCTTGAATCTAGGCGTCCATATTAGGAAGATGCCTATGACAGGTGTAAGGGAATCTATAAGAAGATAATTTTGGTGTTTCCCAAGATAGGAATGTTGGATTTTTTCCATCTCCCATGAATTTGTTTGTTGGGTACTCATTTTGTATAAATATGAGACTTGAGATTGAAGGTTGTGAGTAACAGTAAGAGTTGTTTTGTATGTAGGTGTTGTTGGATTGAAGACTAAAGAGGAGATTGGAAGGATTGTATTGTAGTCTCTATTTTCAAGAATAATACAACTTGAGACTCTCTTCATGGTGGAGTTTTTTCCCGCAAGGGTTTCTCCACGTAAACACTATGTTATGTGTTTGATCATCTATTCCATTGTTACCTTGTGTTGTGAGACCTTGCATTCTTATGTTGTTGATTTGTGTCTCTTTGTTGCTACTATCTTATGGTGATGTTATTGTTGTTTTTAGTTCTTCTAAGGTGGTCATATCTAGCATGTTAAAGTGGCTAATTTTAGCATCGTAAAGAAGTTGAATATCTTCATGGTATTTCAAGGATTAAGTGAACTTAATTTTTAGATTTGCCTACAATTTTTAGATTTCTATTTTGTAGTAGTCAAAGCCTTGTATCTCACCAATTGGTATCATATCTTGGTGATTTGATGATTAACAATTGGATTAGAGATTCTTCATTTATTCCAACAATTGGTATCAGAGCCAGGCTAGGAGCCCCAAGCACTTGTAGTGTGGATTAAGGGGAGTGTTGGAAGTAAGCCACACCCAGATTGATGATGGACTGGCCACAAGGGGCTAGTAGTTCAGTTGGTAGAGCACTCCAACAGAAAATGGAAGGTCCAAGGTTTGCATCCTAGTTGGTCCATATGAGTTGTAGCTCAACAATTAGTATCAGCTCTAATATTAATTGTTGGAATCATGGTAATTTGGTTATGGGTATTCCTCCATTTTTTAATTTAGCTTATAAAGCTTGTGGGAATCTGTTGAAAGGAATTGTAGAATGTTGGAAGTTTTAGGCTGTAGTAGATGTTCTATATGTTAACATTGTTTTACAGATCTGTGAGATTGGAAGCCATGGTATCTAAGTCTCGGATGGATATTGTCAATGTGATCTATGGTGGGCATTGGAAGCTCATGGTTAAAGATATTTTTTTCATGGAGTTGGTCGTGTGTTTGTTCCTTACAGAGTGGTGACTTGGAGATCCAATTTGGCAATATGTGAGTATCCTCTTATTTTGGTGGTTTTATTCCTTTATCTTGTTGTCATGTGAAGTGAATGGGTGTTCATGTTGGATGGTTGCTTTTAGTGCCCTGGTCACATGGAAGAAAATTTACTTTTTGGACTATAGTATGGAGTGCTTGTGTTGGCTTCATGGTTTTAGCCCTTGGTTACATGAAAGCACTGGATGATTTGCCACTAGTTGTATGTGGGTTGTAGAGTTGGTCTTTTTTGTGATCTGGACACTCCTGAACAACCTAGTTCCTCCTTTTTCATATTCATGTTATTTTGGATATGTAGGTTTTATAGTTTTCCTATTTCAAAAGGTTATGGGTTTGTAGATTTGTGGTATTCCATTGTTTTAGATGACATATTTGATGTTGTTCATTGGTGTGAATTTCTAGATGCTTAAATGGTTTCAGATTTACAGAGAGATGGTTTTGCAAGTTCTACATGTTAACCAAAATCTATGGTTTGTAGATATGTGGAAAGATTGTGTTCAGACTCATAGAGTATTCTGGATGGAAACAATTATAGATTTGTAGGGTTGCTTGTTGGGTTCTTATGATCTATAGTTACTCTTATATGGATTTGTTTGGGAAATCAGGTCTAGTGTTGATCCTGGTGTTTGTGTCTTGGAAATCTACATGTTACTAATGTGGGGTTGAATTGTTTTATTCAATTATTTGAGATTGGAGCACTAACCATGTTTTTCTCCTTTGAGATGTTGCATGAGTGCAGATCTTGTAAATTGTCTGATGAGGATTCTGTTTGGTTGGCCTCTTCTTGGTCACCTTGATTGCATTGGTATGTTTATTATAGTGGAACAAAATGATAGTTTGGAATACCTAATATAGTTGTTCATTTCTATAGCAGTAAGTTATGGTGCATGAGAAGCTCTATTAACTTTCAGTGGAGTTTTGGTAATGATGTTGGTCATGATACCATGCATAGCTCAGTATCACTTTCAGTGGGAGTTTTGTGTAGTTACATAATGTGTTCTATCTTCTTTGTTTTTAGGATTTTGGTTCTAAGTTGTTGTTCTTACAATGTGTAGTGAGCCATGGATAATCTTTGGTTAGACGATGGATGATCTTTTGCAATGGTTGTTGGTGTCATAAGGAGATCTTGGATTTTTCCCTTAGGTTGTAGTGAGGGTTTATTGACATCTTTGGTTCTATTGAAAGAAGGTGCTTGATCTTCATATTATTTGAAGAGGGGATAATATCTTGTTTCATGGAGGACCCTTAGAGTCTTTGATAATAGTGTTATTGTTCTTCCTTTGGAGAGGATGTAGTACTCTTTGGTTTTGAGTATTAATCATTTTGGAGCTTCATGATTTTGGAGGTTGAATTTGAAGTTGGTGTTGTCTTATTTTGCCCAGGCCAAAATAACCCAAAAATCCCTTCTTCCATCAAAAATATCCAATCTGAGACACTTGAAATGGAAGAAGTTTCCCTTAGCAAAAAACCTAGAAACATTTCCAAGATTTTGGCCCCTTCTTTGCCTTAGTCGGCAAAAGTTTAGTTTGGCGAACCTTTGGTTCACAGGTTTGAAAGTTAGTTGATTCGTCAATTTGTTGACTGAAGGGTGAATTGGCTAAGGAAAAACAATACAAGGATAGGGCAGTAGGGATCTCTTCTTCAAGTCCAAGGAAAAGCTAAGGCACAAAAAATAAAGGCCATTGATAAATTCGTAGAATTTCAAACTTACTAAGTAGTTCAGAATTTTGAGAATTCACCGATCAGGTGATATGAGCTAAGAAGCAAAGGAAGGGAGATGGTTCTAAGAAAGGTAGATTCACCAAATAAGGCCAAAAGTGGCTAAGTTTGTGAGATTGTAGATTCTCCGATAAGGCAAAAGTAGCCAAAGGCATTAGTTTGGGAAAATTAGAATTTACTGACAGAAGGGCCCAGGGAAAGAGACAAAGTCATCAATGACTAAGTCAAGGTTCAGAAAAGGGGCAATTTGCCAATAAGGCAAAAAGAGGCAGAAGTTTGCAAAAGTGAAAGTTTATCGACTGAGGGGAATCGGTGAATCAGCAAAAAGGGGAACTTGCCGACAATTTCATGATATTTTAAATTCATCAATAAGGTGAGAAGAAAGGGCAAGGGAAGGTTCTAAAAATGGAGAAATCACCGATAGCAAAGGAAAAGAAGCTAGGTGAAGGAAAGGCCTAAAAAAGAAAAGAGAGAGCCTAGTTCGCGATTCCTCAAAATCATCAATAAGGTGAAAATGATAGTAAAGTGAAGAGAAAAGGGTTTGCCTAGTTTTGAAAAGTGAAGTTTGCCGATAAGGAAAAAGAGGCAAGCAAAGGCAGAATTTTGAAAAGTCAGGTTTTTCTGACTACGGAAAAAAGCAAGCATAGAGAAAGTTTGCCAAAGATGAGGTTTGCTAATAAAGGTAAAATAGTAGGTAAAGTGCCAAAGAAAGATGGTTCACAAAATTGAACTTTTGTCAGCACAAGAGGAAGCTAAGTTCAAAAAACAAAGATTTTGTCGATAAGGAAAAAAGATAGAAACAAAGAAAGTTCTAAAAGTGAAGAAGTCACCGACAAAAGGAGTCAAAGAGAGATAGTTCTAAAAAGTGAGATTTTGTCGATGAGGCAAATAGGAAAGACAAAAGACATGGCAAGCTTGGTTCATGAAAATGGGATTTTGTCGATAAGGCAAAATAAAAGGCCAGAAAAAGGGAAAATCAATGAAATGTAATACTGTAGAATATTTAAAGAAATTTAAATATTTTGAAGTTTTGTAAAATCTTGAAGGACACATTTTTTTGCCGTTGCAAAAATGATTTAATACTTGAAGTACAAAAATGGCAGAAAAGTCAGGATCAGGTGGTTGAAATAGTTATATCCTTCAATGTAACTGTACAAGAAGGGACAAAATGGATTTTCCTGGTACATGGGAGGATTTCAGACCTTCCTTCTTCAATATGTTTGACATCCCATGCGTGTGGGCAATCTCCTCTGCAGTCTTCACAAATTCAATGAGCATGGTCGTCGTCCCTCTTCTGGCAGCATTCTGAGCAAAAAATTAAATGCAGCATGGGCATGTCCTGGGCTATTTGACCAAAATTTAGTGCCCACTATTGCATAGTGAATTGTAAATGTTATATATACATTTAAAAATGATGTAAAATTGTTAGTTGTTATGTTGGGCAGATTATTTGTTATTTTCAAACCTTGTAATGCACCTACAGGACCAATTGGATTTGATACATTGTGCTCAATTCTGAGCCTTTGTTGTCTCTGGTTGATTGTTCACCCATGAATGTAGATGATTATTTTGTGTCTACTCTTCTGTAACAGGTTATATTCCCTTTGTAATGGCTATTTATCCTTCATGATCAATATAATTGCTGATATTTTGCCTCTCTTATGCTTTTTCTCTGTGTTTATTTGAAGTTGTAACTCATTCTGTGGATAAAACGGTCCCTCTATTAGTTACACTCTTCTATTTGAGCCTCTATTAAAGTTATAAGTCTGTGTGAGTTTCTTTTAGTATTTGAGGTCATTGTTGTGTTATGTCAGCCCCAGCTAACATATTAAAATTTAGTGCATCACTTGCCCTTTTAATTTCAGTATTTTCTTCCCCCTTTTCCTTGTGAGCAATATTAGGTTTAGTTCAATTCTCTAAGCCTTAAGCTCAAAAAAAGGAACCAGCCTCCTCTGGAGGTCTGATCTCAACTACAAGGTCCCACACCTTGAGATTAGTCCCATTGTGTCATTGGAATACTTGAACAGGCTTCAAGCAAGGTGCAATTTCACATGACAATAGTTTCTGGCATGCCCGATGGGACTCTCTACTCTGAGTAAGAGCTAGACTAAGAAATTTCGATGTTGTTCTCAGTTTATTCACTATTGTGGAAGCATAGAATAGGCACCTGGCAACTCTGTTGATCTAGTATTTAGATCATTCAACATATCATGCCTGGAGTGTAGACCCAGTCTTCTTCCAGAGGTAATTTTCAATTTATTGAACTATCATTTGTTGATTCTACAAGAAGTAGACTGTCTAGGTCCCTTGTGACATAAAATAGGAGTGTTGTTCCATCTCCTTCAAGAGCCTAGTCTACCCCTCCAATTAGATTTAAATATTCAAGAACCTTGCACATACCCAGAATTAACTTAAATATCCATAATATGGCAAGGAATCTCCCTTTTCTTGCATTCAATGGAGGTAGTACTCCAGACCTAGCCTAGTATGATGATATACCCACCTCTACTCTAAAATAAATTCCATGTTTTACTGGTGAATATTCCACCACCCCTGTTGAGCATATCCAAGACATTGGTAGTGTCCGCTCTGTCCATAATGTCATTGCAGACAATGTGGCTTTGAGGCTTCTGGCCTCTTCCTTCAAGGGTAAAGCCCTTCAGTGGTATAGAGGTCTCCCAGCCAATTCCATTCACAATTGGGATGACTTGGGGACAAGATTGTGCCAACACTTTGAAGACAAGAGCGACCACCTGTCACTGATGGAGTAGCTAGCTACAATCAAAAAAGCCCCCTATGAATACATGGTGGACTTCAACTACATGTTTCAAAAGACATGGGACAAAATTTTATTATTGGTAAAACCCTCCCCAAACATTGCATTCATATATTATTTGAGATCTCTGAATCCTAACATTACTGTCATGATTCAATCCATGGGAGGGACTATGTTACCAGATGCATATGACATGGCCATAAGACTAGAAAACTATTTGATACAGGTTGGGAAGATTGCTCCAAGGCCACCAATGCCTTTGTTTCTAGAGGCTCATGTTATTCAGCCTGTTGTAGCTCCAATTCCTACAATAGTCAACCTTGATACTCCTCTAATTACACCTTCCATTAAGCAATCGAAGGATAAAGATGCCACGATAAGGATGTTGATGCTGGCAAGGAGACAGAATGCACAACCTAGTAGGCAATATCAACCATTTAATCAAAATTATCAAATAAATCTACTTTAATGAATTGGACATAGGATGATTTCTGTGGTGTCAATCAGTGCACAGGCCCAATAGCTTTCAATACGAGAGCCAAAAGGAGGGTGAATAAGGATGCAACTATCCCTATAGTTGCTCACATCCCCACTCCTCACGCATCTACATCTCATGCATCCCCAATGAGTGCAATCAGAGGCAGTGAAAGAAAAAGCAAGAGAAACACATTCTGCCCAAATGGATCATTCTACTGGGTGAGTGAGTTCAACGCCTTTAGTACAGGTGAACTGTTCCACTAGGCAAAATGTAGATTCAGTGCCAGCAATGCACTCCTAGGCCGATCAACATACAAAAGCTGACTTTGTTGTTACTAAAATATCACAGAAGGGCAGTCAAATCCACTTCAACATAGTTGATCAAATGAATAAGACCAACATAAGCATCACTATGTGGGATGTTCTTTTGATTCCATCATAGAGGGATTTGTTGCAGGAAGCTCTGACAAGCTTCAATCAGCTTGTCATAGAGGCAACAAAAGAAAAATCCACCATCCTAGCAAGCCTATGCTAACTAGAAAAGGAGGGAACAAGCACAAACAAAACTAGTAAGCCCCTCAATTCTATGTTTCCTTGATCATTGGTGAAAAATTGTTGCACAATTGTATGATAGTTTCTGGGACGGGTACTTCTATTATGCCTAAAAACATAGCTGATATGTTAGGCATAGAATATGAGCATGTGAGTAAAGGGGTAGTGTAATTAGATGACATTGTTGTTAAGGTAGTAGGTGTAATTAAGGATTTAAATCTCATCTTGCATGCATTCCCTGGTTACTCTATTTCACAAGATATCTTAGTTATTGACCTCCCTATACATACTTTCGCATATGCCTATCTAGGGACTTCATTGCCAAAATAGGTGGGTACCTTGTTGCAAGTATGAAGGTGAACCAGTGTTGTCATTGATGTCAACATACTCATATTGCATTGACAAGAAGGATTGGATGAGCAGTGTGCTGAGAAAATTAGCCTCAGTCAGAAATAGTGAAGAATAGTGATGAGAAGAAGGCAAATGTATTGTATAGGTTGAGAATCGGAGGATGCGGATCAAAGAGTTTGTAGATATGTGTCCTGAGATGTTTCAGTTAAGATTTCAGAGGTCCGCATGAAGATCTAAAGAAGTTATGGCTGTCTGTGTGGAACCGGTTCTGGCAAGTGTTCAGAGGTCACAGAGGATCACAGAAAGGTCCGGTGAGGTCCGAAATTGTATAATCCTAATCTGCGGATTGGAAGGTGTGTTTGGGATGTCCTTGTGATGTGTCATCTCAAGTTGTGTATGATTTTGAGGTCTGGAACTACCCTTTGCATTATGACAGTGACGACAGACTGTGTTCTTGAAGTTCCAGATGAGGAAGAGAAGAGATTCCAGTATGTAGAGAAAGTGCAGATGTACCTAGTCATTCAGGTAGGCTTGTGAAGGTTCTTGGATCATGTTGAGGTTGTGTTGTTGGTCCGCATTGATGGTAGAGCCTAGAATTGAAGATATTCTTCCGGATGAAGTTCTTGTTCCGACTAGCCGACTGGATGAGTTGTTCATCCTACGAATGTTCTTATGGTAGCCGACCGGATGTGTGATTCATCTTACGGATACTCTTATGGTTAATTACTGACTTAGATGATTATTCCTAAGTCGATGTCTTATATAAATAAAGGTTTGTGAGTTCATTTCGGAGTGTGGATTATGTGGATGAGTGGAGTATAGCAAAGAGAAGTGCGAAGGGCAGAGCAGAGACTTTTGGGCTTAAATGGAACTAATCCAGACATGGTAGAGATGTCATTCTCCAGTTCAAGATTGTGATTCTTATCACCTTGTAGACAGTGTGTCTCCTTGTAGGCAGTGGGCCTCTTTGTGAGCAGTGTGCTCAGGCATTGAGCCCTAATTGGCAAGTGCCATTCTTTTTCTTATTCTTTTAATAGAGAATAATCCTTGGGTTAATCACCCCGTGGTTTTTCCCTTAACCGGGTTTTCCATGTCAAAATCTTGGTGTTCAATGTGTTGATGTTTATCTGCTCTTGTGTTTGTGCATCATGCTTTCATGGATGATTAATTGATATACTATTAACTAACAAAGAAGAATCAAGTGTTTAAAGTAGAGCAGGTTTTTATACAACTGATTCACCCCCCCTCTTAGTTGTATGCCCTAGATCCAACATACCTATCTTTTGATTGGTCCCACATGTTATTCAGAACAAGATATGGCACTAACATGACCATTAAGGCTGAGCCTATTGCTAATGATCATGTAGAGCCCTATTCTCCTAATCCTACCAATATGAACTGCATAATCCATGAATTGGAAGAGGATGACAACAGTAGGCATGAAGCTACCACACCTATGGAGGAGATCCCTAATATATTGCTTGATGAGTGGGCAAACTATTTTCAGTTTGATACTCCTGATAATATAGAGGAAACATGGCTAGGTACTTATTGTATCCATGAAGAGGATGCCATCATCCCTAATATTGAGAAGGTAGCAGCAGATCCAAGTGGGATATGGCAGTTATATTTTGATGGCTCTAAAAGCAAAAATGGAGCAGGTGTTGGGGTTATACTGATTTCACCCCAAAAAGAAAGTTATTTCTCTATTTTTAGATTTTAGTTCAGTTGTACTAATAATGTCGCTGAGTATGAGGCCTTAATTCAGGGTATACAGGTGGCATAGAAGAGAAGAATGAAGGTTTTACAGGCATTTGGTGACATTGAACTTGTTGTCCACCAAATCAGATCACAAAGTGCTTCAAAGAATGACTTTCTCAAGTCATATTTACATAGAGTCTAGGATCTAATTGAAGACTTTGATGCCTTCAACATATAGGCAGTGCCCAGACAAAGAAACAAGGATGTTGATAGACTGACTATAGTTGGTGCCCAGTTTGACATTCCCCAAAATGTCAAACAAAATTCAGATCAGCATGTGAAGATTGTTGTGAGGCTTGATGTGCCTGACAATGTGATGAGTTGGCAAGTGTTTGAGAGTGATCAGCAGATTGTAAATTTTTAATAAGATGAGGTAGAGTTTGCTGTCAAAAATTAGTCAGTATTGCAAGAACAATATGGTGACCAAATAATCCAACTGAAAACCAATAAACTACCCAAAGGATTGATCACTTTAGAGAGCATATTTGGTACTGATGATCAACCAAAGAAGGAGAAAATGAACATGACAGTCAAGAAAGAAGACTATGAAGAGGTGGAGATTGCACAGGGCTGATTTCTAAAACATGGTAAGGTATGTAATCAAGATGAAAGGTAAGGTTTCATTAAACTCTGTAATGAATTTGATGATTTGATTACTTGGGACTATAGGGATCTAAAATATTTCAACCCTGGTTTAATCCAACATACCGTTGATCTAGATCCCAATGCAAAACATGTCCATCAGAAATAAAGGCTAGTCGACCCCAAAATAGAGTCATTAATGAGAAGGGAGCTATCCAAACTCATAGAGGCTAAAATCATTTATCCCATTAAACATTCCTCTTAGGTAGCTAATCTAGTTCAAATTAGGAAGAAAAATGGGGAGATCAGGTTGTGTGTGGACTTTAGAGACCTAAAAAAGGCCTCCCTTAAAGACCACTATCCACTCCCTTCCATGGAGAAAATCCTCAAAATAGTAGCAGGAGTTGAAATATTTTATCTCCTTGATGGCTACTCAGGCTATAACCAGATTCTTGTAAAAGAATCGAATCAGTACAAGACAAACTTTACCGCCAAGTGAGGTACTTTGGCTTATCAGAAAATGTTATTTGGGTTGACTAATTTGTTGGGGCAACCTTCCAAAGGGAAATGGATTTGGCCTTCAAAGGCCTGATTAATGATATTATTTTAGTATATCTTGATGAGTTGACTGTGTATTCCAAGCATGCAGCGGACCACCTAGGTCATTTGAGAAAAGTATTTGAAAGATGTAGAGAATATGGAGTATCATTGAATCCAAAGAAATGTGTGTTTTTTGTCCTAGAAGGCAAATTGTTGGGACACGTGGTTTCAAAGGAAGGGCTGGCTATTGATCCAGAAAGAACCAGTTCCATTCTAGCTCTTCCTCTTCTCAGTCACAAGAAGGGCCTGCAGAGTTTTCTGGGAAAGATCAATTTCGTGAGGAGGTTCATACCTAATTTTTCTTCAATAGCAAAGCCCCTCATAGCCATGCTTAAAAATAATGTTGTCTTCACATGGTCAAAGGAAGGTAGAGACAGTTTTGAAGCTATCAAGTAGTCCATTGCACATGCTCCAATGCTGATAAATACAAACTATGAAAAGGATTTTATCTTGTATGCCTTTGGAGGCAAAGAGGGCATATCAGCAATTTTAACACAACAGAATGAAGAGAAATTGGAACAGCCAATTGCTTTCTTCAACTAGTCGCTCAAAGAATATGAGTTGAAGTATAATTTTGTGGAAAAACAAGTGTTTACTATGGTGAAAGCACTTAAAAAGTTTAGACATATGCTTTCAAATAGCAAAGTATAGTTGATGGTGAACCACCCTGGCATTAAAGAATTTCTTTTGAGCAGAGATATCAATGAAAAGAGGGCTAGGTGGATCACAAAGGTGATGGAATATGATGTCAACATCAACATTACCTAGATGGTGTGAGGCTAAGGCCTGTGTGAACAGATGGTCGTAGGTTCTGAGGTCAAAAATAATGTTGTATGTGTCCTGGAGTAGACATAGCCAGCTAATCCTCACACTCCAACTGACTAGTACCATGATATGGCCACATTTATGCGATCAGGTAGATGCTCAGATGGATTGGATCAAGCCAAAAGAAGGTATTTCAAGATCTAGTCCATCCCCTATGTTCTTTTTTATGGTGTCTTGTTTAGAAAAGACATCAATGGAGTTCTTCTTAGATGTATTACACAAGATCAGACTTCTAAGGTGCTAGAAGAATTTCATAATGGCCCTGCTGGTGGTCATTATTCTCCAAAAACAACTATTGTCAAAATCATGAGGGCTAGTTATTATTGGCCCAATTTATTCAAAGACGCCCATAAATGGGTAAGGAGCTACAAAGAATGTGCATTCTTTGTAGGTATACAAAGGTTGGTTGATCTTCCCTTGCACCCAATTCAGATGGATCAGCCATTTGCCCAATTGGGTTTGGACTTCATTGGGATGATTAATCCACCTTCTAGTATCGGCCACAAGTGGATTTTAGTGGTCACTGATTATTTTACGAGGTGTCTAGAGGCAGTTGCATTGAAGGATGCTACAAAGGCCTCCATTTTGGATTTCCTTGAGGGGATAGTTACCATATTTGGTGTTCCATACACCATTATTTCTGACAATGCCAAGGCTTTTGTAGGCACAAAAAATAGTGAATGGGCACTAAACTATGGGATTTATATAAAGACATCATCCAATTACTACTCCCAAGGGAATGGCTTAGCTAAGTCCACAAATAAAAATTTGATCAGAATCATCAAAAGAATAGTGGATGATAATCAGAGAACTTGGCATTCCAATTTGAAGACAACTCTTTGGGTTGATAGAATTACCCCTAAGACAGCCATTGGAAATTCACCCTTCATGTTAGAAATGAAGGTGCAAACCACACAATGGAAATCTAATTCAAACCTTATTTATGTTTTTTAAACAATGTAGAATCAATGGAGATTGCAATAGAAATTAAAACCCACTACACAGAAATAACATGCACTAAGAAATGAACACATAACACATCATGTGACATGGAGAAAACTCTTTCAGGTAAAACACTCCACCAAGAAAAGAGGCTCCAAGTTGTATTATCTTCATATATGAGATTGCAATACATGCACTTCCTATGTTTCTTCAGTCTTCAATCTAGTGGCACATGTTACTCTCCAATCTAATAAAAACGTAGTACAAATATCCTTATAAAAGGGGGTTGCCTTCTAGGGCAAGATAACTGACAAAATATCAATTGTCAGATCTGTTACCTAATAACGAATGGTCCAGATTCACAATGATAAAATATAAATAAAATGTGGTTTCAGGGGCACTACCCCTGAACTCCCGCTGGGGCGCAAGACTTTCATTATCATTGGAGTTGCCTACCCTTGAGATGGCCCAATAGCTAAAGCTACTTCAAAATGATTCCATGACAGTTAGGTTTGTTGAGTTGATGGAGCTTGAAGAAAAGAGGGGTGCTACTATGAAAACCCTTGAAGCCCACCAAAATTAGGTCAAAAGGACCTTTGACAAAAAATCAATTGATAGAGTCTTCCAAGAGGGAGAATTGGTGCTGAAATGGGATGAAGATAGAGCTAAGGTTGGGAGGCATTCCAAATTTGACATCTTATGGAGTGGCCCTTACATTATCCCCAGTTGTAAGCAAGCCAATGCCTTTCAACTCTCCAATCTGACTAGTGAAGCACTTCTGATCCCAGTGAATGGGATTCATCTCAAACCATACTTCTAATTTTGGTTTTGAGATTCTTGTAAATATTTAGAATAGATTTGTTTTCTATTTTAGATTTCCATTCCTCTAAGTACTTTTGCATAGGCAACATTCTCATTAGGAGATTGTTTGCCTTGTGTTTTTGTGTTTTTTGGAGGCATTTTCAGTTATGTTTGGTCATGTGGCTACTTTTATTTTGACCCTGTGCACAATGGATTGTATAAGGTAGCTAGACCCTTGTGTTTAGTATGCAAACACCCCTGCATAGTTGCCAAAATGTTGTCTTATTTTGCCCAGGCCAAAATAACCCAAAATTCCCTTCTTCCATCAAAAATATCCAATCTGAGACACCTGAAATGGAAGAAGTTTCCCTTAGCAAAAAACCCAGAAAAAATCCCCAAAAATTTCCAAGATTTTGGCCCCTTCTTTGCTTTAGTCAGCAAAAGTTTAGTTTGGCGAACCTCTGGTTCACAGGTTTGAAAGTTAGCTGATTCATCGGTTTGCCAACTAAAGGGTGAATTGGCTAAGGAAAAACAATAGAAGGCTAAGGGAAGCGGTGATCTCTTCTTCAAGTCCAAGGAAAAGCTAAGGCACAAAAAATAAAGGCCATCGGCAAATCGACAGAATTTCAAACTTACTAAGTAGTTCAGAATTTTGAGGATTTGTCAATTAGGCAATATGAGATGAGAAGCAAAGGAAGGGAGATGGTTCTGAGAAAGGCGGATTCACCAACTAAGGCCAAAAGTGGCTAAGTTCGTGAGATTGCAGATTCACTGATAAGGTGAAAGTAGCCAAAGACATTGGTTTGGGAAAATCAGAATTTACCGATAGAAGGGTCTAGGGAAAGAGACAAAGTTATCAGTGACTAAGTCAAGGTTTGGAAAAGGGGAAATTTTCCAATAAGGAAAAAAGAGGTAGAGGTTTGCAAAAGTGAAAGTTTGTCGACTGAGGGCAATCGGTGAATCAGCGAAAAGGGGAACTTGTCGACAAGTTCGCAAAATTGTAAATTTTCTAATAAGGCGAGAAGAAAGGGCAAGGGAAGGTTTTAAAAATGGAGAAATCGCCAATAGCAAAGGAAAAGAAGCTAGGTGAAGGAAAGGCCTGAAAAAGCAAAGAGAGAGCCCGGTTCATGATTCCTCAAAATCACCAATAAGGTGAAAATGATAGTAAAGTGAAGAGCAAAGGGTTTGCTTGGTTTTGAAAAGTGAAGTTTTGTTGATAAGGCAAAAGAGGCAAGCAAAGTTAGAGTTCTAGAAAGTTAGGATTTGTCGACTACGGAAAAGAAAGCATAGAGAAAGTTTGCCAAAGATGAGGTTTTCTGATAAAGACAAAATAGCAGATAAAGTTCCAAAGAAATATGGTTCGCAAAATTTAACTTTTGTCAGCAAAAGAGGAAGCTAAGTTCCAAAAACAAAGATTTTGCCGATAAGGCAAAAAGATAGAAACAAAGAAAGTTCTGAAAATGAAGAACTCGCTGACAAAAGGAGCCAAAGAGAGATAGTTCTGAAAAGTAAGATTTTGCCGATGAGGCAAATAGGAAAGACAAAAGATATGGCAAGCTTGGTTCATGAAAATGGGATTTTGTTGATAAGGCAAAGTAAAAGGCCAGAAAAAGGGAAAATAAATGAAATGTAATACTTTCAAATATTTAAAGAAATTTAAATATTTTGAAGTGTTGTAGAATCTTGAAGGACATATTTTTCTATTGTTACAGAAATGATTTAATACCTAAAGTACAAATATGGCAGAAAAGTCAGGATTAGGTGGTTGAAACAGTTATATCCTTCAATGTAATTGTACAAGAAGGGACAAAATGGATTTTCTTGGTACATGGAAGGATTCCAGACCTTCATTGTTTAATATGTCTAAGATCCCATGCATGTGGGCAATCTCCTCTACAGTCTTTGTAAATTCAACGAGCATGGCTGTCATCCCTCTTCTGGCAGTGTTCTGAGCAAAAAATAAATGCAACATGGGCATGTCCTGAGCCATTCGACCAAAATTCAGCTCCCACTATTACAGAGTGAATTAGAAATTTTATATATACATTTGAAAATGATGTAAAACTATTAGTTGTTCTTCTGGGTTGTTATGTTGGGCAGATTATTTGTTATTTTCAGACCTTGTATTGCACCTACAGAACCAACTGGATTTGATACATTGTGCTCAATTCTAATCCTTTCTTGTCTCTAGTTGATTGTTCACCCATGAATGTAGATTATTTTGTGTCTACTCTTCTATAACATGTTATCTTCCCTTTGTAATGGCTATTTAGCCTTCATGATCAATATAATCACTGATATTTTGCCTCTCTTATGGTTTTTCTCTGTGTTTATTTGAATTTGTAACTCATTCTGTGGATAAAATGGTCCCTCTATTAGTTACACTCTTCTATTTGAGCCTATGTTAAATTTATAAGTTTGTGTAAGTTTCTTTCAGTATTTGAGGTTATTGTTGTGTTATGTCAGTCCCAACTAACATATTAAAATCTGGTCCATCACCTCCCCTTTTAATTTCTGTATTTTCTTCCCCCTTTTCCCTGTGAGCAGCATTAAATTTAGTTCAATTCTTTGAGCCTTAAGCTCAAAAAGAGGATCAGCCTCCTTTGGAGGTCTAATAGCAACTACAAGGTCCCACACCTTGAGATCAATCCCATTATGTCATTGGAATGCTTGAATAAGCTTCAAGCAGGGCACAATTTCACGTGACAACAGTTGGCATGGATTGATTGGTGGGTGCTCATGGAGACCTGGGTTAGGCTAGATATTTGTTATGTTTAGAGATATGTGTTGGAATGGTTACTTGTTATGAAAGTTTTTCAATAGTAAAAACCGCTTGGAGCCTACACCTGGAAATGGATATGAGTCCATCATAGACCTGATGAGAAGGTTGTCTTTATTGAAAGATTATATTGCTTGGTGTTGTATGCATAGGACAATCTTGTATCCCACTCTTGGTCTACTTGGCAGGTGAATGATCTAAGAGGTGTTTCCTACCTGATTATTAGATGCATTCATTATATGTATCTTGTCTTCTCTTGTGCATTAGTCTTGAATGTTGAGTTCTGACGGCTTGTTGAAAGTAGATGCATGGTTTAATGTATTTTTGTTGTCCTCCTTGTAATCTTGAACTTGGGTTAGTTTTGAGGATTTGTTAGGAGAGGTATAGAAGATGGTTAGTGGCTTTGGGCATATTCCCTTATGTTGTGGGAATGTTTGGCTAGTTTGATCTACTTTATGTGAGAGGTTTACATCTATTGCTTCCATGTTTCATCATAAGTTGAATGGTTAGATGTTGATATCCTTTCAGTTTGGGAGTGTTGAAGGAGATCTTACTTTACACAGTTTGGCACAAGTTGGTGTGGTATAAGGACATGGTTTGGTTTGCAAGTTCTCTCTTTCCTGGTATATTGTCTTCTTCCTGAAGGTTCTTATGTTTATGGATTTAAGGTTTTGAATGGAGTCATGTGTTGTTGTTTCTACTTCATTATTTTTTGGCAACAGTTTGGTAGCTCCTTGATCTCTTTCTTCATTAGTTTGGAGGAATTGGAAGAGTTATTTGGATCGGTAATGAGAGATGTATTTTGCATATCATAGTATGTTTCTTTAACACTATGATAGAGTCCTCTATGTGAAGTGTTATAGGAGGACTTGTTAATGCTATGATCTTGTTTTCAGAGTTAACATTACCCATGCAATGGGAGTTCCAGAAGGTATATGTGTTTTGTATGAGAGGGGAACCTCACTTGGACTAGTTACACTTTACTGTAGTGAGTTACTTTAGAGGTTTTTTATTGCATGTCTATGTGTGTTATTATCTTGGAGTCTTCTTTTGTAGGATGGTGGATATACAGGGACTTGTTTTCAGATTTGGGTTGCTACGTTGATAGCATGAAGTTTTACCTATGATAGTTTATTTACCCTAGTTTAAAATATGGATAGTTTGGATGAGCTAGCAATTTGTGTGGTTGCTATTCCAATTTGGTATGAGTGTGGCAATCACTCAGAATCATTTGTTATCATTTGAATTTGATGTTTGTGTTCATGTATAGATTGGTGCAGGTTTCAGTGACAATTGATATGTTTCACCTTGGTATGTTCCTTGTCCTATCATGGGTGACATGATGTGAGGCATTCGTGCTTGGAATGGTGGTTATCATGGTTGTTTAAATTTGCAGGTATCTTGTTGGAGCACAAAAGCATGTTGAATAATCAATGGTACATGGATGGCTAAGGGATGTTTTTCCGTTGGTGATTTTCCTGTGGATATGTATTTACAATGTATGATGTCAAGTGGGAGAATGTTAAGATTAAGGTGTCATCAACCTTGTAAATCCTATTGCATGGTTTCCACTATTCTTGGAAAGTTCTAAGGTTCTTGGAGAGTTCTAACATCCTTGGAGATAGGGTGTTAATTTTGTAAATTTATTCATAAGGGATGAAGGTTTCACCATCAGCGGTAATTTATTTTTACTGGTATGATAAATAATTATTTATTGGCCTCAGTAATTAATTAGTTATCGGCAGGTTGTTATAGCGTTACTTTTACTGCTCAAGGAATCTTGGTAAATAGTAAATGAGGTGAGATGGAGAATCTTGGCGCCCATCTTTGGGAGGTGTATTTTTGGACTGTTATGACATGTGTCATAAGTTTGTAGGAGCATCTATGACAACTTACAATGCTCATAAGGTGTAAGAGATTCTATGATAGCATATGACATTAATTATTGTCTTGTAACTGCCTATTCTTGGTTTTAGGCATCCATATTAGGAAGATGCTTATGACAAGTATAAGGGATTATGTAAAAAGATAATTTTGGTGTTTCCCAAGATAGAAATGTTGGATTTTGTCCATCTCCCACAAATTTGTTTGTTGGGTACTCATTTTGTATAAATATGAGACTTGAGAGTGAAGTTTGTGAGTAACACTAAGAGTTGTTCTGTACACAGCTGTTGTTGGATTGAAGACTAAAGAGGAGATTGGAAGGATTTTATTGTAGTTTGTATTTTGAAGAATAATACAACTTGGTCATTTCTTCTTGGTGGATTTTTTTCCCCGTAAGGGTCTCTCCACGTAAACATTATGTTATGTGTTTGATCTTGTAATGACCACCCTAGAAATTTTTTCCAAACCCAGAATAATTTGCTCACAAATGTGCAGACATTTATCAAACACTTTGTATTGTTTGTTTTGATTGTTTCTTCTCAGCATGTTTGGTCATGGGATGTAGGTTGGAACAATATTAATTCAATATCTAAACCCAAAATGAACAATAACAGCATAGACATTTAATCGAAAAGTTTGCATGTAAATGGAAACAAGCCAATAACAAGTTCTGACCTTAAACTCCAAAATTTATTGATCCTTGAATAATAAGCTTGTTGCTACAAGGTACAAATTACAACAACAATGTTTCAAGAACAAATGTTGATGACCCATAATGAAATTAAATCGATGTCATAGTAGTACATACTGTTGTAGCTTAAAACAAGCGATGGGTTGTGATAGACTCAAAATAGTTTAAACTCTAATATCAACCTTAATACCCCACTTAATCTGTATAGAATGGCACTTAAATTAGTTGTATCTTAATGTCTTAATACCCCAAACTCCTTAAAAGGCAGGTGCCTTGCCTGATAACTATCACATTCAACACCAAATATTCTTCCATGTTTGGAGAAGACTACTTAGGCGCAGCACCTCAGACCACATTTTGCTTAATAATTGTACTTCACCTTCCCAAATCACTTTAATATAGTAGTGGCTAGCAATTTATTATTTCCTTGAAATCTTCAATAAATTGGTTTCAACTGTAGCATTCCATCAACCAGCAACATTCAACACAAAAGACAACCTCTAAATTAAATTGCTCATGTGAAATCTGAGGGTTTTCATCCCTAAACTCCAAATCTTCAGCACACTGTCGATTCCTGTATGGAATTGCACTATTGAAGACAAAAGGTTTTCATCCTCAGCTTTAAGAAACCATTGGGGTTTTTGTCCTGCTAGTAAGAGTCGGCCATAGGCACAATCTCAAAATCTCCAAGAGAAAATAAACAAACTTATTAATGTCCCAAATGAGCTCTCACAACCTCCTTTTATACTTTATTCCCACTGACCTTTCCAAAAGCTTATTTTTTAAATCACTTTTTAATTAAAAGCTCATTTTTGGCTCCAAAAGACCTTTTTATCAAAATAATGATAATATTTGATCTGCAAGGTCCCAATATTATGCGTCGATGATTTAAAACTTTTTATTCTCTTTATGAAGAGCTATAATACTAAGGTGCCCTCTAAATCATTTTAATTAAATTAAGCAACCTTAGTAAAATAATTATATTATAGCCAATATTACACCCGTGAAACCTTAGTAAAATAATTATATTATAGCCAATATTACACCCGAGTCACGGAAATTGTTGAAAAGCTTCAGAATCAAAATTTGACTGCACTAGAGTGATACTGATGATGAATAATGAAAATCAGGCCTGACTGGGTGACTTACTATAAATAGACGCACTCTCTAAGAATCTTGGAGAACAAACTAGAAGTCAAAATTCACTTCAAAAAGTGGCATAAGTGTCCTCAAGACTTACTGAGCTCATTGGAAACATCAAATAACCTCTCTAACAAGGCTAACACTCACCGAGAAGGTCAAAGCCAACTACAATGCTAGAGAACCCAAAACTGGGGACATTACAAACCTCCCTCCCCAAAGATTGCTTGTCGTCAAGCAATGTTAACACAACATCAGAATCAGTAGACTGATCCACACTGCAACTGAATGTGATCCCAGGGTCCCACGTCAATCTCAAAAAAAACCCACCATGTTGACGTCGTGCCACTCTGACTATAACTAAAAATCCATCGTGCCAAATCTGCACCCTCCTCTCCTATAACCCAATAATGTGTCCATCCTCAAAACCCAAACTGAAATACCTGTAAGGATTGAAATCTATATCATGAAAGATCTCCTGCCAAAGCATCTCAATAAGGTTCACATTTGCAATCTCACTACTTGACATGATCCTGGGCAATAGGAAAAATAATCTGCTCGACCCAAAAACATAATTCTCAACATATCTCCTCATGGTGTCCCAAAAATGATGTAGATCAGTCCCTGACAAGTGGCTGATATAGAAGATGACAACAGTACTGTCTCTAAAATCATCTATCCTCGGAATGCCTCCGCACTCATAAACTAATAACATCACATCGACACTTAATTTCCAAGTGTCAAAAAGGTGATCCTGAGCACACCAACTCACCCAACTAGATGCAATCATCAAAGCATCATCTAAATATATATATACCAACATCATGAAATGACTGCAGTAACCATCACTCACCACTGTGGAAGTAAAAAATAACTGAACTATATCTGAAAAATCTCCCCAACATGCTGCCATAAAACCTGCAAGTACCCAAAATCAATCTGTTCATAAACTATAGTTGCCAAACTCAGCACTGTAATGTTGGGGCAGTAGCTATCAAAATGAAAAACTCCTAAATACACAGGGAATATGAGCACAAAAGCGGCTGGAAGGACCTCACCAATAATTAGATCACCTCTACCATCCAACTCCAACCACAAAATACTCCATTGTTGGTTTGGAAATTGCATGTCAAATCATCTGTGTGCAAGCAACCAAGGTCTTATGTGGGTTGATTGGAAGGTGGATAGCAGTCCCAACTCTAAAATCTAAATCACCACCCCAATCCTAAGTCATTATCTCACAGCTAAAAACTTCACCTGGGTCCCAAACCATGTGATTGTCACCCACCATATCACTGAAATTGGAAGGTGCCCCATCATACAACTCAAAAGGTGGATTATCAAAAGATGACTTAGTATCCATCTCAAACAATGAATTATCAATTAACTGAATACTATCATTGCCTCCATCCTCAACCCAATCTTCCTATTGATCCAAACCTCCATTTTATGATTTCTTGAGACAATGGACTAGATCAAAAACCTCCCATATGTTATCAAGCTCTTTAATCACCTACTTGATTTCTTTAGTCCTCTCTTTATTCTCTTGCTCCCTAAATTGATTGGCTACATAAAGTTGATCTTCTACTTCTAGAAGTGCCTTTTGGACACTCTCTAATGCAAGCTTCGTGGAATTAAGCTCAATGGTGAGCTTACTAACCTTTACCTTTGTCTCCCTAGACATAGATAAATCCTTATCTACAAACTTGGTAGAAACATCTCTATCACTGATCATGTGCAAGTATGCTGATTTCGTTTCCTCCATTGTGCTCTTTATTGTTTGCAAATCAGCAAAGGAAACAATTTGTTCACGCTAATCTCTTTGTGTCTTTTGGATTAGATTTTTAACAAATCTCTTTGTATCATCCAACTTAGATAAAGTTTGCACTTCAATTTCATCTGATACCAATAATTTATTCTTCCAACTTCCCTCATAAGTGTTAAGATCATGCAAGTTTAATGAATTGTTGTTATAATGTATGCAAAAATTAGAACTTTCTTCATACCTTTCAGCAGTGTCTCCATGGTTGTTGCAAGCCTCATATGCCTCTCCTTTGAAGCTTGTCTCATCCTCATTGGTCTCTGGAACTGTCCTTTCTTCTTTCATGAATGGTAGATGATCCTTCAAATTGTGTGATTCACTAGGTCTTAGATCAAAATCAGCTCCTTGCATTAAAATTTTTGATTTGTCTTCAAGATCAAGCCTCTCACAATCAGCGACCACAATGTCATCCACTTTGCATAATTTAAGTTTCAAAGTTAGGACATCACTTTAGTAAAAAACAAATTCATCCCAAACCGGTTCTTCATCATGTTTAGGTGCCAACACACTTGGATCCCATGGACTTAAGAGCTGGTAGCCTTGGTCAAAATAAATATGTTCATTGTGTTCCTCATGAGTGGTTGTTTCCCTAAACAAATCACTCTCCAAATCAAAAAGGCTGAAACTATCATGAACACTCTTCTTCATAGGTTCTGATTGGGAGTCAAACTGATACTCATTTGGCAAAGAAGACTTTCTCTCATCATCTAAACTATCATCACTATAAACTAATTTGAAAACTTCAACATACCCCTCTTCATCATGCTCCTCTTCTAGAAATGAATTAGTGATCCCAACAATTCCACTAGTGTCATCAAGGAAGCTAATAGTCTCAAAGGCTTCATTAGATTGATATGAATTTGTACGCAAGGTTGTTGTTTTATCATCTTCTTTAATCATATCCTCAACATATGTAGATGCATGCACTTCAATGGAGTCATTTTGGGGCTCTGTCATATATACCTCTTGAGATAAGGCATTTTCCTCAAGCTCTATTGTCTCAGTTTCTTCTTTGCTCTCATCATTACTTGGCTGCAATAAACATGCGGTAGGATTCATTAACTTGCTTCTTTGTTTCTCCCACATATGTGACTAGATGTCCAATCTCCCTGGCATGTGAAACAACGCTGCTCTCTTCTCAATTGGTTCTTTCTCATTTTAGGAGATCTTGTATCCTATAAACCACAAGAAATCAATTCATCTCTTGTCAATTGATTTTTAATTTTCTCAATTTTCTGCTCAACCAATCTCTTTCACAACTCATGTGTTGTGGGTGAAACATGTTGCTCCTTTCTCCAAATAACCAACAAGTTAGATAGTAATAGCTTGGAGATATCATCATCTTCATCTAAAATTAGAGACAAGATAGTTTGTATTGTTGTTTTAACATTCTCTGCATGATATTTTTTGATTTTGGCAAAGAAACAATGAAACATTTTGAGAATTAAATCATCACATTTAAGATCAAGCATCACCGCATAGGATCTAACCTTTGCAATGGTTTCTAGGATTTTTACCCTTTTATCAAAAAAAGAATGTCTAGTATCATCCAACCCATGAAAACTCTCCTCAATCAACTGGAATATTTCTTTCATTATGTTATCTATGTACGAAACTTCAAGAGCTGTAATCCTTGTGATTTCACTAAGACAAGAGGTGATTGCAAGTCTCACATCTTTGTTTGAATGTCTCATAATCTGGGGCTGGGATAATGCAATCAATGGTACCTCCATCGCCCATTTCAAAACCTCAGAATCTGATTGATCCAACTTTGATAGACACATTTTCACTTCTTTCAACCTATTAAGAAGAACATCTTTTGACTAATGTCAAGACTCAAGTTGTTTTCCCAATGCATAAAGCATACTACTCACATCCATTACTTTCGGTGAAGGCTCAGACTTAATGAGTCTAAATGATTTCCATAAATGTTTTGTTAAAGGACTCCTCTCTCTATTGGCCATCTTCTATAACACACAGGCTAACAGGTTCTTCCGCTCTGATACCACTATAATGACCACCCTAGAAATTTTTCCCAAACCCACAGAATAATTTACTAACAATTGTGTAGACATTTTGTCAAAAACTTTGCATTGTTTGTTTTGAATGTTTCTTCTCAGCATGTTTGGTTGTGGGATGTAGGTTGCAACAATATTCATTCAATATCTAAACCCAAAATGAACAATAACAGCATAGACATTTAATCGAAAAGTTTGCATGTAAATGGAAACAAGCCAATAACAAGTTCTGACCTTAAACTCTAGAATTTTATTGATCCTTGAATGATAAGCTTGCTGCTACAAGGTATAGATTACAACAACAATGTTTCAAGAACAAATGTTGATGACCCACAATGAAATTAAATTGTTGTCATAGTAGTACATACTTTTGTAGCTTAAAACAAGTGTTGTGAATACAAAATGACCAAATTAGACTGTATACACCTCCAATCTCCTACAACAATAATCACTATAGGTTGTGATAGACTCAAAAACAATTTAAACTTTTATATTAGCCTTAATACCCCACTCAATCTGTATAGAATTGCACTTATCAGCTATATCTCAAAGTCTTAATACCCCAAACTCCTTACAAGGCAAGCACCTTGCCTGATAACGATCACATTCAGCACTAAATCTTTCATGTTTGCATAAGACTTCTTAGGTGCAGTACCTCAGACCACATTTTGCTTAGTAATGGCAGTTCACCTTCCCAAATCACTTTAATATGGCAACGACCAGCAATTTATTATTTTCTTGAAATCTTCAATAAATTGGTCTCAGTTGTAGCATTCCATCAACCAGCAACATTCAGCACAAAGGGCAAATTCTGAATTAAATTTCTCTTGTGGAATCCGAGGGCATTCGTCTCCAAACTCCAATCTTTAGCACACTATCAACCCTTGTATGGAACTGCACTGTTGAAGACAGGGTTTTCGTCCTCAGCTTCAAGAAACCATTGGGGTTTTCATCCAACTGGTAAGAGTTGGCCATAGGCACAATCTCCAAATCTCAAGAGAAAATAAACAAACTTCTAAATGTCCCAAATGAGCTCTCACAACCTCCTTTTATACTTTATTCCCACCGACCTTTCCAAAAGCTTATTTTTTAATTCACTTTTTAATTAAAAGCTCCTTTTTGGCTCCAAAAGACCTTTTTATCAAAATAATGATAATATTTGATTCACAAGGTCCCAATATTATGCATCCATGATTTAAGACTTTTTATTGTCTTTTTGATGAGCTATAATACTAAGGTGCCCTCTAAATCATTTTGATTAAATTAAGCAACCTTAGTAAAATAATTAAATTATAGCCAATATTACACCTGAGTTGCAGAAACTGATGAAAATCATTGGAATCGAAATCTGACTGCACTAGAGTGATACCAATGATGAATAATGAAAATTGGGTCCACACAAGTGACTTACTATAAATAGACACACTCTCCAAGAATCTTGGAGAACACACCAGAAGTCAGAATTCACTTCAAAAAGTGGCATAAGTGTCCTCAAGACTTACTGAGCTCATTGGCAACATCAAATAACCTCTCTAACAAGGCTAATACTCACTGAGAAGGTCAAAGCCAACTGCAATGCTAGAGAACCCAGCAATGGGGACATTACAAATCTTTTGTTCCATTGTTACCTTGTTTTGTGAGATCTTGCATTCTTATGTTGTTGATTTGTGTCTCTTTATTCCTACTATCTTATGGTGATGTTATTGTTGTTTTAAGTTCATCTAAGGAGGTTATATCAAGCATGATAAAGTGGCTAATTTTAGCATTATAAAGAAATAGAATCTCTTCATGGTATTTCAAGGATTAAGCAAACTTAATTTTTAGATTTGCATACAATTTTTAGATTTCTATTTTGTATTAGTCAAAGCCTTGTATCTCACCAATTGGTATCATATCTTGGTGATTTGATGATTAACAATTGGATTAGAGATTGTTCATATATTCTAACAAGTATTATATTTAAGACATTCTAATCAAAGTGGACCAAAATCCTAAAACAAAATAACATGTTAGTATACAATTTTCACCATTACAAATAAATCAGGCATTTGGACCAAATCTTTAGAGATAAGTGGTGATGGGATCGAGATATGAAGATGTTATGAGCCAATCTTATGCAAGAATATACTACCCATACATTGATTATCACATTTAGAACATTCTAATCAAAATAGGCCCAAAACATAAAAGAAAAGAACATGGGTATACAATTACCTACTTTGTAATAAATCATTTAAATGTATTTACTACTTTGCAAGGTAACCTCGCCAAATTGAGAAGATTGGTATTTTACATCTTGGTAGGAACAATTATTTTCATTAAGCTTCATTCCACTCTTCATCGCTATCTTGGTGTAAATAACATTAATGCTTGATTACAAGCTCTTACAAGGACCACAATGGATAATCACACCCATATCAATGGCAAAGCAATGGCATTCCCTTGTGTGTTGACAATCAATTCAAACATTGTTACACAAGTTCTATATTTCAATTTTCTAATATGACTATTAGTGCCCTACATTTATGGCCATTGGACCACACCATACAATTGTTTGCAATAACTCAATAATATTCAGACATTCTTTCAAAATTCCAATCCAATGTTATATATCTTTATTTTTTTCAATTTTGAATGGTCATATGTATCTTTTAATTCCTATATCTCATTTTTTTAATATAACTAGTGGTGCCTTACATCTATGGCCATTTAACCACTACACCACATAACTATTCACAATAACTCAATGATATTTAGACATTCTTTCAAAATTCCAATCGAATGTTATATATCTTTAAATCTTTCAATTTTGATGGCCATACGTATCTTTCAATTCCTATATATCAATTTTCTAATATAACTAGTAGTGCCTTACATCTATGACCATTTAACCACTACACCATGTTTGCAATAATTCCAAAATTAGAAAACCAATTTATCTATGATGTATATCATGAAAATCTACCCCAAATCAAAAAAATGCATTGAAAACAGAGTTAGTATGACCTAGAACAGAGCCTTAGAAGTTTGCCTTCAAAACTGCAAACATTAATGGAGAGGAGTCTTGGTTTGCAAAAAATAACCTCTGCCAAATTTAGTGGGATTTCCATCAATTTTAGTAGTGTCACCAAATATAGGGTCCTCCAGACAATTTTATCCTTTGATAAAAATAGAGCACCTCCTACTAAATTTAGTTGCGACTAAAATAGTGAAATCTGCCAAATATAGAAAAAATTTGGCATAAAGCCAAAATGCCAGGCACAGAGATCAAGGTGTACATAGAACAAGCTATAGATTTGAAATAGGAGAAGGATTACAAGCCTAAAATGTTGAAGAACTATTTTAAGGCCAAATTGAGGGGTTCGAACCCCTTAAAGAAGGGTTTGCAGCCTTAAAAGGTCCACGTGGCCTCTAAAAGGGGGATCGAAGCCCTCATGTAGGGTCGAAGCCCCTTTACAAAGGAGGAAGCACTTTTGAATTTTTTAAATTTTTTTAAAAATTTTATAAAAAACCAGTTTGATTAGCATGCTAGGGGGTTGAAATGGCCTTCCGACAAATATTTTTGCCTCAGATGCTCCTGGCACAAAAACTAGGCAAATTTTATGTCAAAATTCATTTGTCTGGCCTTCTAGATGCAATGGCGGGGTCCTTTTTGGCCAAAAATGCTTCATATGAAAGTTGATTGCCAGATCTAAGCTTCAAACCTCTGTTATGCAACTATATCAAATGATCTCCAAATCAAATAAAACAAAAGACAATATTGACTTTCTCGAGCCTCCTAAACATGTTGAAACAAGCAGAAATATTGTCAATATAACCAGAATAGTTGCAATCACCTAGATCTCACAAAACACATATGCAAATTGAAGAGGTTATTGGATCTTCATAAATCCTTTTTGATTCTCCATATCATTAAAAAATGCAAGAGAAAAGCATACAAGATTTTATAAGATATCACAAAAATAAGATCAAACTCTCAATTAGGAATCTATGAACTCATAATTCTCAAAACACAATCTCTGATACCATGATAGAAATATGAAATAGATTGATAACCCAAGAACTTTATAAGAGAAATTCTAAGCTACATAAACTGGAAAAAGCATAAACAATGCAAACCAGTGACTCTGAGAGATATGCAAATGTCAGGATGACAAAATTGCATTAAGAGCTCAAAGAAGAAGCTACAAAAGACTGACAGAATTTCCATACAAGATACAAAATCCAAGCTAGGTAGTGAGTTTATATAAACCAGGGAGAGGGGTGAAGATGGAAAAACTAACCAATAGGGAGAGACCACCAAATGGTCTAAACATAGTAAATGTAACTCTCTTGTAGGATGGTGACACCTCAAATGACCCACTCCCCTAATAAAAGTGCAAGAAAACCTAGGAAGTAGGGAAAATAAATAACCCACTAGGAAAATAAAAACCTACACTAACAGTTTTCCTTTGTGAATATAAATATTTGCACACACCACCCACACTTTATCACTAAGTCTACACACACCTTAAAATTTTCTAATAATGTCTTGTGGAGATTGATATAAACCAAACAAAGGATTAACTGAGGTAGACTCCTTTATAGCATGTATTTTCCCCATTCTCCCAAAATTTAGCTTAGGTATTCTCATTATTTGGACTATGTACATGATCAGATTGCGAGTACAAACATGATTAGGAGACTGGGGTAAGCAAGTCCTAAAATTTTTAGAGGTTGTAGAGACCAAGACACTTACACCTAGGAGCGGTAGCTACATTCCTTAACTCTACAACCATACCCATCAACACTATTGTAGTGCCCAAATCTTAGATTTTATTTGAGAGTGTAAATTTTCACAAGAACTAACTCTAGGTTTCTTCAGCCTATTTAATTTCCAGTACCAAATCTACCAAAAACCAAGTGCACATGTTTCATTTTTAATGTTCTCTTTTGTAACATTTCAAGTTGCAATAGTCATTTCCTAGCTTTTCTATATGATAACACAGACCAAATTAGACAATACTTTAATATATTCTTTATTTTATTTATACTTTATAGTTTTTGATAGAGATAAGCAGAAAAAGCTAGGGTGTTGATCCCACTATAAAACAACCCAGTGGGCACACAAAAGAGGCACAGAAAGCTAGACCAGAAACACTAGACCAATAGAAATAGCAGACCGACATCAGATTGACAGAACACCAATCACCAAAAAATAGCACAAAATAAAACACACAAGACTAGTTGAATAATTGAGCCCAATCTTCCATCAGGAAGTGGTACATTTCTTCATGGTCTTTCAGCTTCTTCTTACCAATGCCGTGTTTTTTCATTTCCAGGTCTTGCAGTACGGCCAAGGTGGTGGCCAAGTGGTGCATCACTTTAGAAGTAAATTGAGCAAGAATTTTGAAGTTTTTCTCCAACTTAGTAATTCTAGCATTCATAGCCTCAATCGCAGACGCTTCCTTGGAACTAGTTTCCCTGTCCTTGTTGACAGGGGCATCCTCCATCTACTTGGTTGATGTCTCAGTCTCTGAACTAGGCAGGTTCATCTCTTGAAAAAGGTTGGGACCTTCCACATCCATAGCACCACAAATATCTGAACCAGTAGTCTCCTCCTCCTTTTTAGCATTTTCCTAGATGTCTAGGGTTTTCTCTTTCTTTTCCAACTCATTGGAGTCTGCCAACTCCTTGAGGGAGGCAATGGGATTCGTAGCAAACCTACTAGACCTTTGGGTAGTAGGCTTTCTTAGCTTCCCTCAAGGAGTAATCTTACCCTCATCCTGGGTCTCATCACTATCTTCATCATCACCCACCGAAATAGCAACCTTCTTACCTTTCTCCAGATTAGGCCCCTCCTTCTTGAGTAACTCACCCACATTCATAAATCTGCAAGTTTCCTCCTTACCATCCTTGGCCCTCTTCAGATTATTTTCACCCTTGTCATCAGAGACCACTAGCTTCCTCTTAGAAGACTTCTTACCCGGGCTTGGAATGTCAACTTTTTGAGCAATGTCGACCTCATGCTAGTTGAGGGGGGGATTAGCCAACATGGGGTTTTTCATTGGATTGGGCTTGGAGCTGGGCTTTTTCTTAGAGTTCAAAACTCTAGGGTCAATAGGACTTTCCAGAGGCATCTCAAGAGTGAGTTCCTTGATCACCACCCCGTGACCCGATTTACCTTTGGTATGCTTAGGAGCACAGGCAGGTGGACTATCAATCAAGCTAGTCGTAATCTACATAGGGGTTATAAAGCCAAATGAAAATTATATAAGCAAAAGATCAGGCCTTGGTGCAAAGGAATCATCAGCTTCTTAGGGTTCTAGGCATACAAATTGGTGACAGCCTTAACAGAAGTTTCAAGGGATGAAAGAAGGTAAAAGGGAAAGCTTATCAACTGGTTCCTCCTAAAATGATTAAGGAGAACAAAATGGTAATGATAGAAGTGCCTAAATCTACCTTCCAGAGTAAAATACTTCATCACCATGTAACATACCTCATCCCAGGGTTTGGGGAGTTTCTCGCAGTCAAAACTGCCTTACAGATTGAAGAGCTCCTCGCCCTCTTTCAGAAATAAGGCCATGTTCTCCAAGTCAGAGATTTTACTCTACCTTTCTTGCTTCATACCCTTAATGGACATGCCCATGGCGAGGCCTATGACCTCCTCTGATAGCTCGAACCCAACTCCCCCTATTTGGACCCTTCTATTGTTCCATTAGACTGCACATTGTCTGGATAAGTTTTCATTGTGCCCCTGCAAACATTCCAGGTAGGAAGCGACTCCACCCTCACAATAGATATGCCACAATGTCTTGTTTCTTTTAAATTCTTCACATAAGATAGGTTTAGTTCTTGTTCTCTCTCCATCCATTGTAATAGAAGCCAGAAGCTTAGTATTGAGCAAAATAATAAGAGCAAGACTATGAGCAATAAGATGATGTAAAAGATGGTTCTTGTATATGATGGAAATACAACTATGCATTTCTTGAAATCAAGAAACTTCTTTGTTATCCCATTGTCTCATGATATCACCTTGTAATAAGTTCACCCTACGTGAACTAAATTTAGTGTACCAACTATGATGGGTGATATCAATATAATCATTAATATAAGTCTTCTACGGGGAAAAAACTCTTCACCCCGTCATCTTCACCTCCACGTGACTAACCATGTGATAAGAGGGTTGAGTTAGCCCTTTAGTCTTGCTAACTCGTCTCCTAGTCATACCACCTTGGCACCGAAAAAGTGTGTACCCAGGGTTTGAATTCAAATTCTACATCTCGTAAGACATAACAAATAACAAAGAGGGTTAGAGTAGCTCCTTAAGGAGGAGATCCTGCACATGCTTAGGGAGGCTATCCACGCTCCTCCAACACCTCCAGCTTGTGAAATTCTGACCAAGGTTGGCCAAACTATTTGCCACCTTATTGCCCTTTTGTACATGTGGGCTATTTCCTTTTCTTTGAAACCAACCAAGAGGCCTTTATGTCCCTAACTTAATGCCACTAAGTCTCCAGCCAGTGTCAGCATTACCCAAAATAACATCAATTATAATTTTGGATTCGCCTTCAATTCCGATTCTATCAATTCTCAAAGTGAGGGCAAGTTTTAGACCCCAAAGCAAGGCCAATCCTTCTGCCACATTGTTAGTCTGACTGCCAATACCTCCCGCATAAGCTGCAATCATTTGACTATTTCCACTTCTAATGATACCCCCCACTAGCCATTCCTGATCTACTCTTTGTCGCTCCATCAAATTTCAACTTAAACCAATCTTGTGGGGGAGGTATCCAAGTAGTGTTCTGGCAAGAAATCTTTTTGGAATTATCAAAAGTGGAGATGTCTGGAGAAATTCCCCAACTTTTAGCCAATTGTAGCTCTATGGGGGTGAGGGGGGTTTTAGCAATGTTCAAACTATTGTTAGAGGTATTTTTCAAAAACCAGTTTAAGGAATGAGAAAAAGACCTCATTAGAGCTTTTGATAGAATCTCTAAAGATTCTACTGTTCCTCTCCTTCCAGATGCTCCAACCTAAGTTGGGGGATCTACCTCTAGAGATCCCTAATTCTCAGGTGGTTGAAGGGGGCTTTCCAACTCACCACAATCTCAACAAGGTTTTTGCTCATGACCCAATCTAACCCAAGCTTACACAATATCATACCCCAAATTTCTTTTGTATAATCATAGTGGAGTATCAAATGGGATATGGATTCTTCATCCTTGTGACAGAGGACACGTCTATTGAATAATAGAAAGTGAAAAGGTGTAATTAACCTAGGAATACCACTCCCTTTTCATTTTTTCAAGATGAAACCTTGGCATACATAGAACTCACAAAACCCTAAAGGCCAAATGTGTACGATGCAATATGAAATTAGTAAAATTAGGAAGTGATCAAATTTTGAAAATAAATCAACACATGGAACCCTAGAGGCAACACAAGAGTGGGTAGGGTGGGTGAAAAGAAGATCACACAATGAATCACAAAACCCTAAAGAAAGTTTTTATCTATAAAATGCAAGTAAAAAGAGAATCCAAACCCTAATGAGATTTGAAAATAGGATATGCAATTAGAAAAATCATATATGAAAACCTTAATGAAAGAAGGATAAATCCTAAGGCCAAAACCCTAGGTCATGTAAGAAAGAAAAGTTTACCAATAATGTGATGAAAAACAATGGTTCTCACTATCTTTTACCTAGAACAAATAATTTAAACTAACAAATACCTAGGATCTAGAGTTGGGACTAGAAATAATAAATGTTAAATTAAATGAATTTAAATGTGATACTCACATGGATTTCAAAGATAGGAAAATGATGTTGAAGATGCTAGGACCGATTTTCTAAGGTGTTGGAATTTTAGGGCCTAATCAGACAAGTGTCACAAAATCTATAACTAGTTATGCATTGCTTTGGTTCAAATCCATGTCTACGGGCCTCATCTTTGTGCCTACATAACTGAACTAATGCACATATCTAAACTTGTACCTATGGGAATGAACTAGCAAAATCTAATTATTAGAATTCACTTGCCTTAATATTTTGATATTTATAAGATCTCAGTAAGGACCAATGGTGTTTATAAACACCTTTGGGGAATCTATTGAATTGCAAGGGTTGAATTCTTAATTAGACCCCTAGCAAATTGACTTTATGACTCTAGGTGAAATATTGAAGACAAGTAAGTGTACAATGGTGCTTAGGATAATGTCACAGGAAAATAATACAAATTGATTCTCCTTTAAGCTCTTTGATCTAGATATTCTTTTACATTCCAACATGATTTCAAAGGAGTGAAAGAATGTCTTTAAATACAAGATAGCACACAAATCAACACAAACATGTGCTAGGCCAACTCACAATAGCTAGTAGGAAGGTCACATGATTTAATTTGAATTTTAAAAGTGTTTAGGTTCTGACCCATGACTGTAGAAATGACCTGAGTCAAGCCTGCACTCGTGAATTTGATCTAGGTTGAGAAATGGGGGATTTAGGGATTTAGACCAAATCTTTAGAAATAAGTGGTGATGAGATCAAGATATGGGGCTACTATGAACCAAATTCATGCAAGAATATACTACTTTTACACTTAGTATTATATTTAAGACACTCTAATCAAAGTGGACCCAAATCATAAAAGAAAATAACATGTGAGTATACAATTTTCACCATTACAAGTAAATTAGGGATTTGGACCAAATCTTTAGAGATAAGTGGTGATTGAATCGAGATATGAAGATGTTATGAACCAATCTTATGCAAGAATATACTACTCATACATTTTTTATTACATTTAGAACACTCTTATCAAAATAGACCCAAAACATACAAGAAAAGAACATGGGTATACAATTTTATGCTTCGCAATAGATTATTTAAATATATTTACTACTTTGCTAGGTAACCTCACCAAATTGAGAAGAATGGTATTTTACACCCTCGTAGGAACAATTATTTTCTGTCACGTCTCATTTTTATGGACTATATTATCATTCTAGATTAACGAATATTTACTACGGTGTTTTACTTTGAGTAAGTTCCACATGTGTGAAGGTAATTATCATGATGTTATATTTACATAAATTAGAAAGTTGTTTTAAATATTAAATATTATCAATATGATTATGATGTTTTGCTTTGGCTATGTTTTTGGGAACTAACCTATTGACATTGAGTTGAGTGTGAATAAATCCAGGTACTCGTCAAAGACAAGAACATGGTTGAGGTAGAGGTGTTCTAGCCACTTGGCAAAAACTATTTGGGATGGTTAACTCTGATGTAATCACACACTCACGTAGTCTCATATTGCATTTTGAATGGTTTGTTATGCATTAATTATGTGGATAATAAATGCTTAGAAAAAATTGTGTTTTTAATTGTTATGAAAATCCTTTTTGAATACATGATTTTATTATAAAAATTATTGTCTTTTCAAATTATATTTTAATTGGTGTATTTGAATTTGAATAGTGAATATATATATATGGTTGTATTTTATATTATTTAATAATAAATAATAAACTTTTCTAATTATATAAATATGCATGTTTGGAAGACAATAGCTAAAATTATATTTAAGCAATGAGATATTTAATTATAATAGATATATAGATATATATTATTTTATTATTTAAATACTTCTTGATTGATTTAAAGTAATTTTGTTTTATTAAAAATAGTTGAATTATATTGATTATTTTATTTAGAATCTTAAATAAACATAATTAAAAATAACTTACTATCATGCATGTGACAGTAAGCTAATTAAGTTGTTTATTCTAATTTTAATAGAAAATTGAGAGCCTTTTTAATTACAATTCGCATGCAAAAACAAAAGTAATCTGCGGTTATCACAAAGCAAGAAACCTAAAAATAATTGGATGCCAAGATTGGAAGAAGATTTTTATTTATAAAAACAAGAAGGGATTAGCATATATGCGATCATCATCTTACAGTGACCAAGATCTCTGACTTTTCAGTGACAGAGAGAAAGAAAGCAAACACCATCTACCAGCGACCCATACCTCTGGATCTAGGAGCGTTAGGAAGAAGTAAAAGGCAGCGATTGGGAAGTAGGAGTATTGAGTGACCAAAGTAGAATCATTCTTCCTTTAGCTCAAAAAATTGGGTATTTTTCGCTGTATACTTTGCAAATAATAATGATTGTTTTTGGCTGATTAAAAACCTTAGTTATTTTGGCCAATGAAATTTTTGTTTCTGGTTTGTGTCCTACATTTTTGGCCGTCAGAAATCAACCTTCTATATTCACTATTCTTGCCTAATAATCTATCCTTGTATGGGTGTCTAGACTTTATTTTTCTCAACCTACTACTTTTCCAGCCATAGCGCAATTATCTTTTGACCGCCAAAATATTCATATGCTGGCTTGTGTTATTCCTCTGTCTTACCTTGCATTGACCACCTATAGGGTAGTGTTTGGGCTTCTTTTAAATCTGATCGACCTATCTTTCATCTCATTCTTGTCGCCAATCTTCTTTAACTGCAACATAGATATTGGTTCAGCCTGTTGTTCATTATTTATCTAGTTCTGATAAATGAATCAACCTTCTTTCTTGTTCTTACTCTCTTGTTTCATGATAAGTGGATCAGCCATTTTATTGGCCATTGTCTTAAAACCTGTGAATTGAAATATTAGATAAATTCCCAGTTGTTGATAAACTTACTCTCTAACAGACTTAAATCTGATAAATGTATCTTCTTGTTTTGTTGTTCAAAACCAGTCTATTATTATAAATCAACCTCTTCTTAGATGATCAAACAAATGTGTAAATAACTCTTATACTTGGGTGCTTAAATGGGATTCTTGTAGCTAGCCTTTCCCTCTATTGGTTTGTTGTTCTAAACTCCATTTTAAATCACTGACATGAGTGACAGTAAGTTTGTTATGTATTCTGAAATCAGACAGTAACTTCATTTTAAATTATTATTGCTAGTTAGATAGTAACTTCCTTGTGAAATCAGACCTTTCTGCAGTTCCTGTCGTAGGTGCGACAGTAACCCGTTTTTGCCTTTTTTAGTTCTTGTTTCTAATGCGACAGTAAGCCTGTTAATGAGTTTCCTAAACTTACAATCATAGCTATAACAATAAGACTGTTAAATTATTTAGAAAACCTATTAATTTATGAATATTAAAGAATGAATAGATTATATGTTAAAATTATATTTTCCTCATATGTTAGTGTGATGAAGCAAATTATGAGACATAAATATCATTGTCTTATTAAAGCTTCTAGAAGAGAATTGGTATACTTGATTTGAATGATTTAGAAAACTTAATATATTATGGAAATTAAATGAAATATGAACTACGAAATAAAAACCAATTTGATAGCCTTATAGATGCAACTGTATGAACAAATGATGAACTATTGTAATATATATATATATTTATTTATTTATTTATTGAACGAAATAGTTCCTATCACAGATATGACAGTAAGATTAAATAATAACTTAGAATGTTTATTCCAATACAAATTTTGAATGAAATATGGACTTGGTAACTAAATCAATTTTAGTAGTTTTATAAGATGCATTTTTGCGTAAATCAAATGATGAGTTGCTTGAAAAGTGTGTTTTCTTGATTAATGCTTTAGAAAGGTATTAGAGGTGGTTATAGGTGATTTTAATTTATTTATTTGTTTATTTGTTTATTGACTTATCTATTTATTTATTAGGGAAGGAAAGTAGATTTTTATCTAGGAATGTGTTTGGGTTACTTTTGGGCTAGGATGCCGAATGTGGATTATCAGAGATGACTTTTCCTTTTTTTAGGAATTGAACCAGTAACTATTTGATTTAAAGTTTTAGATCTAAATGATCTTTCATTGAAAAAGATGAATATTATGTCTAGAAAATTTTATTGATGGATTGATATATATCTCTGCCACATCCTATTGTGAGACAATTTGCATTTCATTATTTAGAATTGCACATTAAGACATCAGGTTGCATCGAGTGTTCCCTCTTGCCAGTTGTTTCCAGGTACCTAGACATTTTGTGCAGGGTTGGTTTTCCTTCGTTTCATAAAGGGATCTAGGGAAGTGTAATTGCTTCATGGTTGGGTGGAAAAGCCCCTAAACCATGTTCCTGTCTCTCAGCTCGCAGGAGAACCACTTGGTTCATGGTGACTGATGAGCCTATTGATTTATTTATGTATTCTTGTTGTAAATGATTATTGTAACTTGTAATTGGATGTATTATGGCATGATTGCCAAAGGACTTTGTATATTATTTTTTTAGTGCTTTCACCTAGATTGAGCACAAGATTTGTGTATGATTTAATGACTTTTATTGATTTATATTTATGAGATTATCTTTTTACTTGTGATATTGTAATTGCGGATTAATTACACCTTTTTATCTTTTATGAATTAATTACATCATTTTACTTTCGTTACTTGATGCGTTGTATTTAAGTGTATTATTTACTTCATTTTACTTTTGTGATTGGTTTGAGTAGCTTTTACATTTGGTATCAAAGCACGGTTCTAGCATTGGGAGCTCTAGGTTTGTGTATTGCTTAGTTTGATCAAGCATGTGTGGGTCCTTGTGTGTTGGCCTGTTGTGAATAGCATGTGCCTTCTTTTTACAGGGTTAAATAGACCCTGATGATTATTCTTGAGTATGAATGAACTAGGTTCTTTTTTTCTTTTAGAGTTATGCATCAGTACGTGAAAGAGGATGTTGGATCATATGTTTGACTTATTTTTTTATTTATTTTGCCTTCCGGTGAATGCTTGCTTGAAAAGCATATTGCATTGTTTTATTGAGAGCATGATCATGAATATGGATTCATTATGTGGTTATAAGAAAGATAGTATTACATTGCCTCATTGAAGTTTTAAGGAGAGAAATGATAATCGTTGAGCTTGTAGGAAAGAATGATGTGTTGTGATATCTTGTAAACCTGATTTTGTCTTAGTTTTTTTTTTTTCTTTTGGGAAGTTGCCTTCTAGGACAGGTGTCAAATATGGGGAAACAAAGAAATAGGTTTTCTTTTCAAAACCTACACATCGTTAATCAATTTTGTATTTAATTCCATGTCATATCCTATTAATGAGATGTTGCATTCAAGTTAGGGATGCATGTAGGTTAACAGGCACGCACGAGATTCCACCTTGCCATTTATTTACGTGTTGCTAGGCCCTTCAAGTAGGGTCAAACATTCTTCAGTTTTCTTGTGATTTCCTTAAACGGAATGCAATCTTTGTTGCTAGTTATCTTGAGTGATGTTGTGTGGAAATGATCTTATGATATAGAGGTGTTTGGAGTCTTAGAGGGGTTGAAATTAAGGAACACTGAGAGGGGGCTGAATCAATGTTCTTCAAAACTTAATATTATGTCCCTTTAATAATTTACCACATACATCCAAAAGAAAGAAGCATGAACATAAGAGTAGAAATAATAAGATCATAACACATGAACACTAGGATTTTTATGTGGAAACCCGATTAAGGGAAAAACCACGGTGGGGGTTAACCCATGAGAATTTATACTCTGTTAAAAGTATTACAAATGGGAAGGCACATGCCTTCGCGCACATTGCCCAGAGCTCACTACTCAAAGGAGGCTCACTGCCTACAAAATTGATTACAAGAGTTCACTGAAATGTTTTAACTGAAGAATAGCATCTAACTATGCAAAATTATAGTTTCGATTAAGCTTAGTACACTGACTTCACACACTTCATCTCTTTCTTCCTTGCTTTACTATTTTGTCATGATCTGGAGCTTAGATCTCCTTGCTTCACACTTGATACTGTTATACTTCGCACCTATCCCTTCATATTTGCACTCTCAAATTCCAAAATGCTTGAATCCATCGATCATATATATCCACTACATGAAATTACATCAACTGTAGTCGGCCTTAAGAAAACTTGGAAACTATTTCAAGAACATCATTCTGTCGACTGAATCCATGCACAAACGTCAATGTGGACCAAGACTTATGTATCCAAGTTACCTCACATGTCGGTCAATACCATTGGATCTCATAACTTACTCAACCAACCACTTCTCTTCATCCGCACAAGGATCAAACATCTAGTTGGCATGTTCTTCACTGGACTGAACTATCTAACCAAAACCCGATACTCAGATGCTTGTAACTTACAATCCCTTCATCACCGGAGGCTAAAATCTTGGATTTAGGTAGACATAACATCCCTTAACATTCCCTCAGATCTGCAGCTCAATATGATTACCTGTGGAGAAATGTGGACCAAAATGTTGAACCCTGTCATATGCCCTGTTCCTATCTATTTAGACTTAGACAAATCTGCAATCTGACTTCCGATATGAATAGATGATACAATGCAGATGTGTAAGATGGATTTAGTTGCCATCAATAACATCTGACATGCCTAGCAATGTCTCTTGCCAACAATCTCCCCCTTTAGCATTGATGGCAACACTTAGTGAAAAAATGACTAAGTGTTAGAACAGCTCCCCCTTACTATGTGCACTTGTGATTTCCAATGCTCCCCCTTTGATGAATTCTTGATTTTTCATTGTTTTTCATCTCCTCCTTTGACATCAATGGCAAAGGCTGGGATCTGCATATCAAAATTCATGCAAAAATTTTATGTACATGGGTCAAAACTCTAAGTATATACTTCCACATATGAACACACAGTCCTTAAGCCTTGTTCATCAGAAAAAAGATATCACCAAAAATGTTTTTCCACCGTGACAATTTACTATCCCAGTTCTTCTTTATGTTGCCCAAAATAGATGATTTTGCCTTTTGCAGATCAGTAGGATCACTAGTAGCAACAGCAGCTTCAGATTCTGCCAATAGATCATACATAGTTTCTAACTTGGGGGAAATCAATCCCCAGAGCTCATCCAATCTGCCCAAAACTTTGACCTTTTCCTTCTCCAAATTACTCAATTCATTACGCAAACTCACTACTTGGCATTCTTTGGTTGCTACAGACTCAGTTAAAGGACTATAGAACTGAGAAATGTTAGAAAGTTTGAGCTCTAAGTCTTTAATCTTCTTCTCAATATCTTCAACAGCTTTAGACTGATTTAGACAAAACTTATAAATCTCTGCACCTTCAGAGAGAGCATTTTGAATACTCTTTACACTAGTGTCAAGCACTGATCTATCATAACTAATTATTTTCCTTATTTCAGCAAATCTCTTCTCATTGTATTCATTTTTTACTTTAACTTCTGTTGACTTCTTAAAAGTTTCAAAATGGGCACTTACAAAGTTTATCAAACTCTTTAACTAACCGGAGGGGGATGCTGATGAGTCCTTCTGAAGTGTAGGCATGATTTTTTCCAAAATCCCAGATGCAAGACCAAGCAATTCACTATCTTCTATATGGGATTTCAAGATTTCCTCTCTGGCCTTAGCTTGTACAATAGAGGCCAACTTCATCTTCTGTACTAGTGACAGAGTATCAAAATTGATTGGTCCTTTATTATATCCTAATCTTCTGCCACTTGTTTATCTCTCTCCAAAATTTATTTCACTGCTTCTGTAGTATCTCTTGCCCAAAATGATGTTTCAGATTTATACTCTTCAGGGCCTCCATCTTCTCCCTTTTTGGAGTCAACCACATTGTCTTGCACATCATTTTCATTCTTTTTCTCTACTTCTACCTTCTTTGCATCATCATCAGAGGCATCTTTGCTTTTATATATCTCATAAATATCTTTTGTATTATTCTCTGGAGGATTTCGTGTATCCTCAGTAGCAGTATTATCAAATTCCTCAACATTCAGAATGGAAGAGTTAATTACATCATCAGTTTCCTTTTCTTGATCTTCCTTCATCATCTCTTCATCTTCTTTATGTTGCACATATGTGCCTAAGTCGTGTTGTCATTGATGTCAACATATCCTTGCTGCCATTGATGTCAACTGTATCCTATTTTGCTGCCTATTTAGAAGACCAGATTGTTGAGGATATTGAGAAAATTAATGGAGATCAATATATGTGGACCATATGGCTAGGTAGAGCTTTGTCTGAAAAAGCTCCAGTTATGATTTGAGAGGTTTGCATTAAGATCTGAAGAAGTTATAGCCATCTGAGTAAAATCAGTTCTTGCATTATTTAGGAGAGACAGAGTGACAGGAAAGAGGTCTAGATTGCTCTGATAATGTAAAATGATGATCTATGGATCTAGAGACATGTTTGGCAAGTCAATGTGTATCATCCATTCAAGTGGTTCATGGTTTGGAGGTCCACAAGCAATCTTTCTAATGTGACAGTCATGGTAGATAGTGTTCTTGAGGTTTCACCAGAGGAAGATGCAGGTGATTCAGATGATTTGGAGGAGTGCGAATGTTTTTGTTGAATTCAATGTGCTTGTGGAAGTCTCTGGATCGTGTGACTACTAGATTGGAGGTCTGCATTGAAGTTTGAACTTTTCAATGAAGATTTTCTTCTTGGTGTTGTTGTTCTTCCCAGTCTTGGCCGACCAGATGATTCAAGCATGTTGTGGATGATCTAAGAGCAATTCTTTGAAGTGTGGCATGTTGATCAAGGAAGATTTGAGTCCCAGTTATGTTTGGCCGACAACTTAGTGATTTGCATTAAGACAGATGTTTGTAGTACCGAACTTAATGTTCATTCCAAGGTTGATGAAGTGTATAAATACTTGTTGATGAGTTGTGGAAAATTATCCTTGAGCGAAATGAATTAAATCCAAATAAAGGATCAGAAGCATAGTAGAGAAGAAAAGGAGTGAGAGCAGTATAGAGTGAAAAGTCAATGAAGAAGAATTTGGGGCAAAGTAGAATTTTTGTGAACATTCAATGAAACTAAACCAGGCATGAAGTAGATGCTATTTCTCAGTTAATTCTTTCTGTTCTAAATAAATTATGTAGGCAGTGAGCCTCTCTTTTGAGCAATGAGCTCTGGGTAGTGCGCCTGAAGGCATGTGCCTTCTATTTTTCTAAAGTACTTTTAACAGGGTACAAAATCTTTGTAGGTTAACCCCCACCGTGGTTTTCCCTTGACCAGGTTTCCACGTAAAATTCTGGTGTTTTGTGTTCATTTGTTTCTGTTCATGTGTTGATAACTCATGCTTTAAATGTTTACATCATTAATCAGTTTTGTGTGATAAAGAAATAGTTGCAAGTGTTAAAGATTTGGGACAATTGATTCACCCCTCCTCTCAGTTGTCCGGCCTAATTCCAACACTTTATTCAATATTCCAACACTTTATTCAATATTTCTTCTTCTAGAATGGAGACACCATCTACTTTAGTTTGTTGCTCATTTTTCTGCAACTCTTCATCATTCAGAATTGATGAGTCAATAGGTTCTTCTGTAACCACATAAAAATTGTTCTTGTCCAGTGCTTTCTTTAGAATTTGTTTTGTTTCTTTAACAACTTCATCAATGTCTCCAATCATTAGCTTATTCATCCTTTTCTTGCTTCTGAATTCATTCTTGACTTCTTTGAAAATTTTATCAGCTTCCTTTCTGGAGATTACGGGACACATACTGGATAATACATGTTCCCTTAGCTCCAAATCTTTTGCTTTGGCAGCTTCTTTTCTTATTTCTAGAATGTCTCTTAAACTCTTAGGAACTTCTAACAAAATCTCCACTAGTGCTCTGTTGAATACATTCAAGTATTTTACAGTAGCATCCTCCAAAATTCTCTTGTTAGCATCACTACAATGATCATAAAATTTAGTTATTGGCTTTAGGTTTCCATATATAGTGATTGACATTACAATGTCTTCCATAGAAGGAGTAGGCTTCTCAACATCAGCCTTTGACTTATGCCTTCTACTTGGCTTTTTGCTTCTGGAGGGTTTCTCCTTAGACACTTTAACTGCTTTAGTCCCTGAGGCCTTCAATTCTTTAACTTCACTATCTGAGTCAGTTTCTTCATCTTCTTTCTCCACACTGACATATGTTCTTTTACCCTTTACCTTTGTCCTTTTTTCTTCCTTACCAGTAGGTTTTTCTTTGGATTTTTCTGTAACAGGTGATGTATTAGAGGTTGAACTAGAACTCCTAGTAGTCCTTGACTTAGAAAGAGATTCTGCCGAAACACTTCCCTGTTCCCTATCCTGCTTCTCCTTCTCATCTTTCTTTGTCCTTTCCTTGAATTGCATCATAGCTTCTTTAGTAAGGCCTAGATTCTCAGGCAACTGCTCAACTTCTTTCCCCACAGTCCTTTTGATTTCAGTAGCCTTGAATTCAAGATGCAATTTTAGTGAAATCTCTTCATATGTTCCAAAACTCTCCTCAGTTGTATCCCTAGGCTGGCTCAACAGATGATGTGCATATAGCTCCAATACACGTCCATCCACTTCATACCCCATGGGCGTGATCTTTACAACTCTAGGTTCCACTGCTTCCATTTTGCACTGATTAACAGTAACCATAAAACAAATGGTGTCCCTGTATTTTTCAACCACAGCCCTAGGTATTATATCCCTAGCCTACATTATACTCTAGAAGTTTTTGAAGAATCCCCAAAGTGCATTCTTTTGTGTATCATAATTACCCAGACAACTCAAATGATTTCTAATCTAGATTGCTACCGGTTGGTTGTTGGACCAATATATATTCTTATTCCTAGGGAGCTCACTCAAGAAATAAAAGAAAAGACACATGATTAGCATACCATATTTGAATGAGTACTTCTTGTCCTTCTTTATCTTGCTTAGGTTCTCCATAAGTTTATTCAGCAATAGTTCATAGAGATCATAGTCTGCATTCTCTTTTACCATCTGATATGCAGTATAGATGGTTGTTTCAGACACTGAATTTTATCTGCTAGAGAAATATATCTTGTACCCTATTACCATCGATGTGAATCTGACCCCATGATCCTCTATATCATTTATAGTCATAGCTCTCTTATCAAATTTTGATCCAATTACCTCTGTGACTTCCTGATTCTTCACAGCCTTCAACTGAGGCAGAGTACCGGTTGAATTCAATCTTGTAACTATCCTTATTGCATCTTTTGTGATCTTGAATAGATGATTAATCCATAAAAATTCATCATGGATATGGCTCAAGACATACTGGACCCATTCGTCCTCTGCGAAACTCAGAAACTCAATAAATTGTATGAAATTCTTGTCTTTCAAGACTTTGTACTCCGGTTTGAGCTCAAAACCTTCATCTTTTAAGTGCTTCATGAAAAGATCAACAAATCTTGAGTCACCATGCTCCTCTAGAGGCACATGAATGTAAGCCCTAATGTCTTATGTGTGAAGAACTCCATATGGAACCCTAGAAAATGCTCCCATCGGATCGACTTCAGTGGACTTGAAGGGGTAATTTTCAAACTTTAGCCTAGGTCGCTCAGTGATGTTCACAACCAGAGGTGTAGCCATTTCAAAAGATTACAAGTTCAAAGCTTCGTAGAGAAATACCTTTTTCTTCACGGAATTAGGGTTAGCTATCAAATTCGTTCTTTGCACTTCAAATCTCTGAAATTTCATCTTAGGCACTCTTCTCCTTGTTCTCTTTGAATGCAAAGTGATTCAAGTATTTGAATGAATGACCTTTTATCCTCCACAAAACCTAATTATTCATTCTAATAAATGCTCCGCCCTAATACATCTGGTTACATTGTTTCTGCATATAATCAATCTTTAATTGCTCCACAATCAATTGTATTAGCTTCTTTTCTTCTAGAATTTGCTTCAACAGATCTACAATAGGCTTCTCTTTCTTCATTCATCGTGCCAAATTTAGGCACCCACTTGCTGGCAGGGGGAATTAGATTTTTAATGCAGCTCCCCCTAAGCCAGAGCTCCTGATTCAATTCCCGGAGGAATTATCAACACCTGATTCTGGTGCAAACCCATCACTGTCATTCATTACACTTTTCTTCACCCATGTTTTATTCATTTCATTCTAGATCTCATTCACATCCACTTTGCCCTTGCCTTTGTCCAACTTCTGCTCTATTTTTCCTTTACCTTCTTGTGAGTTCTCCTTTTTGCTTATGTAAAATTTAGCAATATGTTCGAATTTGTTGCAGTTGAAACACACAATCTTATTTTTCTGACAATTACATGTTGGAGCAGGTTTAGATCTATAGTGCATTGCAATATGCCCAAACTTATTGCAAGTAAAACATCTTCCATTGAACACTTGTTTGTTCTTAGGAGGATTCCTTGATCCACTTCTACATTCCTCAGCCTTATGACCTAACTTTTTGCAATTAAAGCATTGACCAGAGAAAGATGCATTTTGATTCACTTTACTTATGCATTTATTAGCTCTATGACCATACTTATTGCATTTGAAACAATTTCCATTGAAAGATGGATACCTTTGAGCATTAGGTTGTCTTACCAGAGGTCTTCTAAGATTCCTTCTTTGATTTCTTGCTTTAGGATTTCTTTGACCAGATCCAGAGATTTCACCTTTCTCAAATCCCAGACCATGCTTATCATCTGCCTTCTTCTGACTTTCAAGCAGCACCTCAAGTTTGGTTGAGCTTATCTTGAACTTTTCTTTGTACTCATTTGCAACTTCTAGGTCATGTTTGAGAATGACAATTTGTCTTTCAAGTTGATCCTCATTATCCCTGGTTTCTTGTAGATTAGATTTTAGATGACCAATTATTCTGTCCAATCTGCAGCACTCTTCTATTCTTTCTTTTAGAGATTGATTCAATTTTTCCTCAATCTTCTTCCTTTCTTCAATTTCCTTGGTTAGTCTCATCACCTCAGATTCCATCTCATGTTTTAGGACAACTTCTTTTGCTAACTTCTCACATTCCTTTGTCTTCTCCTTCAGGGCCTCATCCATGTCATTGTCTTCATTTTGATTTGCTAGCTGATGAAGTAGCTCCTTTCTCTTTTCATTAGATTTGCTCTGTTATCCTTTTAAGGTCTCAATGAAATCTTCAGTATCTTTAAGGTTCTCTTGCAGATCTATGATTTCTACTTTGGACAGGTCAAGATAATCTAAGGCTACTTAAAGTTATTGATTGATACCATCAGAGTGCTTGAATGAACCCATTACAAACACCTTCCCAAATCTTCCTCAAGCTATTAAACTTCTTCTAAGGAACCTCGCTCTGATACCAATTGTTGAAATTAAGGAACACTGGGGGGGTGAATCAGTGTTCTGCAAAACTTAATATTATGTCCCTTTAATAATTTACCACATACATCCAAAAGAAAGAAGCATGAACATAAGAGTAGAAACAATAAGATCATAACACATGAACACCAGGATTTTTACGTGGAAACCTAGTTAAGGGAAAAACCACGGTGGGGGTTAACCCATAATAATTTATCCTCTGTTAAAAGTATTACAAATGGGAAGGCACATGCCTTCAGGCACACTACCCAGAGCTCACTGCTCAAAGGAGGCTTATTGCCTACAAAATTGATTACAAGAGTTCATTGAAATGTTTTAACTGAAGAATAGCATCTAACTATGCAAAATTACAGTTCTGGTTAAGCTCAGTACACTAACTTCACACACTTCATCTCTTTTTGTCCTACTTTACTTTTCTGTCATGATCCAGAGCTTAGATCTCCTTGCTTCGCACTTGATACTGCTATACTTTGCACCTATCCCTTTATATTCACACTCTCACATTCCAAAATGCTTGAATCCATCGATCATATATATCCGCTACATGAAATTACATCAACTGCAGTCAGCCTTAAGAAAGCTTGGAAACTATTTCAAGAACACTGTTCTATCAGCTGAATCCATGCACAAACATCAATGCGGACCAAGACTTATGTATCCAAGTTACCTCACATGTCATCCAATACCACTGGATCTCATAACTTACTCAACCAACCACTTCTCTTCATCCGCACAAGGATCAAACACCTAGTCGGTCTGTTCTTCACTGGACTGAACTGTCTAACCAAAACCTGATACTTAGATGCTTGTAACTTACAATCCCTTCATCACCAAAGTCTAAAATCTTGGATTTAGGTAACCCTGACATCCCCTAACATTCCCTCAGATTTGCATCTCAATATGATTACCTGTGGAGAAATGCAGACCAAAATGTTGAACCTTATCATATGCCATATTCTTGTCTATCCGGACTTAGACAAATCTGCAATCTAACTTCAGGTATGAACAAATGATACAATGTGGATGTGTAAGATGGATTTAGTTGCCATCAATGACAACATCTGACATGCCTAGCAGTGTCTCTTGCCAACAAGAGGACTAGGTTGCTTGTGTGATTCAATATGCTCTCTTAACTCGCCCCAATTTTGGTACCAGACATAGTGTAGCATTGTACTCCCTCTCTAGTGGCTAGAATTAGTCACATAGTTCATGTAATGTGAAGCTTTTGAATTTTGATATTTATTTATTTGACTTTTATAACTTCTCTGAACGTTGTAAAGACCAACATTGAAATTTTAGTTTTATTTATGAAAAAGTATAGCCATCAAAATTTGATATTTACTTATCTTGCGACCTTGATGGTCATGTTTGATTTACTATTGAAATTGAGATCATTTTATACCTTATTGTTGGAATTAAATTTTTATATCCTTCAAAATTTGTTTATTTGTTTATTATTAGTGGTTATACTTGAATGTTTTAAACTGTTGGTCATGTATCATGTTATGTTTTATATCATGTCCATGACGAGCCTCTAATAGGTTGTGTAAGGGAGTAGGATGCAGAGAATATACTATTTCATAGCGAGTGTGTTACTAATAGCTTTGGTAGAATGAGTTCATTAATTTGTTAGATGCTTGGTGTCACTATGGATCACTTGAAGTAAGTTGAAATGTTGTATGAAGTTAAAGGTTTATGGGGTGAAAAGGAATTTTTGATAGAAGAATTGGAAAAAGTTAATAAAGAATTGATGAATGTTAAAAAGGAGTAATATAGAATATATGGAAAGAATAAAGGAGTTAGGAAGGGAAAAGTATGAAATTTTTTGTGAAAATGACCTTTTGGAAAAAGAATTGGTGAACTTGTTCAAGAGAAAAATGAAGGATTAGAAGAAAAGTTGAAGAACCTAGAAGGAGAAAATTCAAATAGAAAGATCAAAATGATGAGTTAAAACAAATGGTTGTAGCATGCCCAAAAATAAAATGAAGGTTGGAAATTAAGCCATTAGATTGTGAAGTCTCATGTGACAGATGATTTGTGTTCTTTTGATCAATCACTTGGTAGTTGTTGAAGTTGCTTATTGTTGAAGAATGTAAGGATGAAAATCATGATGAATCTACTATCATAGCTAGTTGTTTTGATGATAATGTTGGTTTGAAAATATTGAAGAAAATTGGTTATATAGGTGAAGGTTTTGGTAAGCATGGGCAAGGAATCAAAGAGCCCATTGAGTCAGTTGTGGGGACTAAGTATGAAAGTCTCAGGTATCAAGGTAAAGGGAAAGAAAAGACAAATATTTTTGCAAGTACTGTTACTAATTTTTTGTTCACACTTAAAATTAGTTGGACCTAAGTGTAATTGTTTAGAAGGAATAAAAGAAAACTTCAAGGTTATGCATTTATTGAACTGGTTGATATCTTGACAAGAGCAGAGAAGGAGATTTAGTTGACAGGATAGCCCATCAGTCTAATCAAGACTAATGAGTTATCATGACAAGCGAATAGGATTGCCAAGGTACCAATCATTCAATAAATACAGTTGTTGTTACATCATGTTATCTTTCAGGAGTTATAAGGTAGATTGATTATTCATTTAATTAGTTTTGGATAAAAGAAAGAAAGATATTTGTATTGAACTGTTATTTCATGTCATGTTTTGAACATACATTCAAGTATTTGTTACTTTATCTCATGCATTGATTGAAAAGGAAATACATATACATCATATGCATAAGAGAAATTAACTGATCATGCTTAAAAGAAGTGTTCAAATGTGTCCCACACAAGCCATGGGAGTAACTAGACTGAGCAATTACAGACATGCAAGCTATATATCTGTTTGATAAAACAAAGGAAATGGACACATGATAAATGAAACATCCATCATTGCCTGAGCAAGAAGGTTGTTTGTTAATGCTAGCCTTTAAGTCTTCAGTCTTACTTTCAGCTCCATCATCAGTTGAACCTACAAAATTTTGGGGACAGCCCTATTAGTGCTCCAGATGTTTAAAGTTATCACATGCTTTTATCAGACAGATACATTTACTTATCACATCATGCATTCAGATGAGAGATCAAATCAGATAAGTGACACAAATCAGGAAGAAACCATGAAGAAGATCAATCAATACTATCAGGTATATTTTTATGCTAACTTGTTTGTTCACTGTGCAAGTATAGGACAAGTGTTGTTGATTTGAAGACAAATAAACATGTGGATTAAATGTGGCTCCCACAAGGGTTTGAGCCCAGCATGTTTTCTTTTCATTTGAAAAGAGTATCAAAAAAGGCAAGATGCATCATTCCAAATCACATCATGCATCATCTAATCAACTTGCAGAAAAGTTATGTCATCATGACATTGTTACAGTTGATTGGAGCAAATCAGATTAACATGACTGAGTCAGTTGATTGCAGAAATTAGATTACAGTCACAGAAGGTATTTGATCTTTTTCATATCATTATCAGAATATCATATTTTCTGTCATGATTTATGTCACATTTGCAAAATCAAGCTTAAGTGACAGAAGAGTGAATAGAGATAAGTGCAGTCATTGCTTTCAGAAAACATACTCATGCACATGGGTTACAGTATACAATAAGAAGCTTATCTGATCATGTGTATAAGAACAGCAAATAAAAATCATGTTACAATTTTGACAAATGATGTAAGTCTTACCTTTAAAAGGACATATGCCAATCAAATTTCATGTACAGATTAGATAGAATATATAGGCTATAGGAGCCATCTTGATGCAGAGTACATAGTGGAAGCTCTCAAAACATGGGTGAAATACCCATCATGCCCACAGTTCAAATAGATTAATGTTCAAATGGTTTTAAAACCCCCTCTCAAGGTCCTAACAATACTAATCACTTCATAGTTGACCCCTATCGGCAAGACCATCACTATCGGCAACCCTTGAAGTTGTTATCCCGATATCACAACTCTCTCTGATGGAGACTCTTCTTTTCGCCTGTCGGTGTGACTTCGTTCATTGGCAAGCACTCAAGAACATAAGCCAATGTGTTGATACAACTGTCGTCGGCAAGACTTAGATCGTCGGCAGGACTCTTTTCTTCTTTTTTGATACGTCGATGTGCATCAACTTATATGCTTTCGTCGACTTGCGATCACCAGTTCCCTTCACCGCTGCTACCAGTCACCTCTTGTATCCATCACAATGTATATGCGTAATGTACATTCCAAAGATGCATTCTCAACATGCATTCAGAATATACATTCGGTGGGACTGACCATTGACTTTCTTGGTATGCCGATACACTATCGGCCAGACTTTCAATATCGGAAGCTTTCAACCTTCTCTCTCCGACACCTCCAGTCCTCCTGATGCATAACTTAACCATTCTCAACCGGTCATCTAAAGCATGATCAGGCGTATCATCGACGATCAAAGGTAAATCAATGCATCTAAACAAGGTTTCTTTCTAAAAGACTTTTCAATAGATCTTTGCCCGACTTCCTGTGCCGGTCATACAAAGCATCTTCGGCCTAACTGCCAATTCTCCTTTGATGGTCTTGACCCTCTGCAACTTCACAACTTCACAGATCTTTTCCCTGCCAACCTAGCACATGAGGATGCTAGGATCTATCAGCACTAGTGTACGCGATCCTATAGACACAAAACCCCAATGAACAAAACAAAAAAAGTGAAAGAACTGTACAACCATTCCATTGATTTCAAAGAAATCTAACTAGTGGAATGGACTAAGAATCCATCTTGACCACAAAACAAAAATTTGATTGCATAGAGAGAACCTAACGAGTTCAGAATGACAGAAAGATACACAGAACAGGACTTTGTTTATTATGCCTTTCTAGATATGTTCATACACAGATATTCTGTTTCACAATTGCATATCACACTCCTCTTCGATCTGATCTAATTACATTTGATCTGCTCTATTTATCTACTCGCCCTGAGTAGTACCAACCCGACTCCAAGCAGCTGGGAGACCAATCCAAGCGATTGGGAGACAACTGTCTAACAACCTCCAACTACCTAACAACCTTTTGTGATTACAAATTGACAAGTGTCCTTGGGACTTACAAAATGAACCTAGATACAAACTAAAATGACATGCATTGTTCAAATAGACCTTATTACATGAATGGTCTTCTAGGACCTTATTGGAAACAACAAAAATGAACATCAGACACATCATGAAGTTAAATGCCTCATGGAGGCCACTGTGGATTAGGTGCTCCTGCACCATACACCCCACCGAGAAAAGAACTCATGCCCCATGAGTTAATTCTTTGTCTTGCTCCACCTTTATCCTCTGTTGTCTCATGTCTTCCCCATGAACTCTGGACGGCAACATGCTTCCATGGAATCAAAGACTCCTGCCTAGCATTGTAGGCTCTACTCACCCCTTGCCATGAGTGAGTGCTTGCAACCAGACCTATCCTTCGCTTGCCATTCTTTCTTACCATCATCTCTACCTGAACACCTGCATTGGAAACTGTGGTTGATGCTTCTTGTACTGCTGCTATGGCAGAATATGTTTGTCTTTCAACTCTTGTTGGTTCTAGAGGACAAACAATGGTCCCTACTATGATAACATCTTTGTCTTTCCAATCAACTTGTGGTTGCTTGCAGACCTGCTCTTGGACCTTCTACTGATCCATCTGATCTCCATCATCCAAAACTAAAATCACCTTCAAACTTTGATCCTTCGCAACCCCACTCCCTGAGGTATCCTCAACTTTCTTTGGCTCTTCTTCATTGATCTTCACAAACTCTTTCTTACCCACCAAGATGACCTTGGTTGCCTTCATTGCTTCAGCATCCTCCTGCAATGGTGTTATCGCAAAAGTTCTCCCATCCTTCTTGATGGTGTAGGTGTTAACATATCCATCATACAATGCTCGCCTATCAAATTTCCATGGCCTACCTAAAAGTAGGTGACAATATTCCATGGCCAAAATGTCACATAAAACCCTATCCTGATATTCCCCAATCTGAAAATCAACATATGCTTGTTCATATACCAAAAGTGATTGACTATCACTTACCCAAGATGCTTTGTAAGGGGTTTGATGAGGAATCCTTTCTATGTTCAATTTATCCACCATTTCCTGAGATACCATATTATCTGTTGACCCAGAATCTATTACTACCTTGCATATTTTACCTTTGCTTTTGCAATTGGTCCTAAAAAGTGTTCTCCTTTGTAGCATGTCCTTGGATGTCTTCAAGAGTGTTCTCCTTAGCATCAATGCTTCTCCATCTTGAACTGGGGTTGCACTCCCAATTGGAAAGTTAACACTTTCATCTACCTCCTCTTCTTGCACATATTGAACCCTCTTTTCATTCTTCCTATTACCACCTGATGGTGAACCTTGCCTTTTTGGACATTAGAATGTTGGGTGACCAATTTCATTATAATGATAACATCTCCCAGTGAAAACATTAGAACCTCTACCACCTCCAAATCTGCCTCTTGTGCCTCTCCATCCACCCCTGAAATTAGACTACTCTTGTCCTTTACTAGTCTCTTCTCGGTTCTCATTGGTTTGTCTTGTTGTAGGGGCTGATCCTCCCCCTCTTATATTGCTGCCTCTTCCCCTCATGGACTTATCTTGTCTCCTTTTCATCTTCCCCTCAATCTTGATTGCCATTTGATAACATTCTTCTACACTCCTAGGGTTAGCCAAAACTAACTCATCTTGTATATTCAATCTCAAACTAGCCAAGTATCTAGCAACCTTTTCAATCTCATTCTCATGATGACCAGACCTCATACTTAATTTATAAAACTCCTCAATATATGCCTTCACATCCATTTCCTTTTGTCTTAAAAATTGAATTTTTTAAACATTTAAACTTCATAATCCTTGGGTAAGAATTTACCTTTGATTCTTGCTACCATCTTGTCCCATGAAGAAATATTTGACTTTCCCTGCTTTCTCCTCTTTGATTGTAAGTAATCCCACCATACCAAGGCATGACCTCCCAATTTCATCTTTGCAATCTTTACTTTCTGCTCCTCAGGAACCTCCTCACATTCGAAATGATTATCTAATGCAGCAATCCAATCAAGCAACTCTTCCTCATTTAAACTTCCATTATACTTTGGAACATAAATCTTTACCTTAGGTTTGTCATTCTTGACTACCCTTAACAGTTTTGCAAATCTCTGATCTTCAGGATCCAGATCTTCATCTACATCTTCAAATTCTGCACCATTCTCTTCTTCTTTTGATTCACTTTCTTCCACTTCTCTTCTTTTGTTCGTCTCCAAGGCTGCAAGCCTATCTTGAAGGGCTTCTGTAAGCTCTTTCATTTCCCTCATCTCTTTAGCATGTTTTTCCTTCATCTCTTGCAACTCTCTAGCAGTGCCAGCATTTTTCGGAGGCATCTTGCTAACTTGTTTCTGCAATCTCTCAGTCCTTCTGCTTCTACCTTCTCAATGACAGAACTGAACACACAAATGCCCAGACCTTCTGCTGGGATTTGATACCACTTTGATGCAGAGTACATAGTGGAAGCTCTCAAAACATGGGTGAAATACCCATCATGCCCACAGTTCAAATAGATTAATGTTCAAACGGTTTTAAACCCCCTCTCAAGGTCCTAACAATACCGATCACTTCATAGTTGACCCCTATCGGCCAGACCATCACTATCGGCAACCCTCGAAATTGTTATCCCGACATCACAACTCTCTCCGATGGAGACTCTTCTTTTTTCCTGTCAGCATGACTTCATTCATCGGCAAGCACTCAAGAACATAAGCCGATGTGCCGATACAACTATCGTTGGCAAGACTTAGATCGTCAGTGGGACTCTTTTCTTCTTTTCTGATACGCCGATGTGCATCAACTTATATGCTTTCATCGACTTGCGATCACCGGTTCCCTTCACCACTGCTACCAGTCACCTCTTGTATCCATCACAATGTATATGCACAATGTACATTCCAAAGATGCATTCTCAACATGCATTCAGAATATACATTCGGTGGGACCGACCATCGACTTTCTTGGTATGCCGATACACTATCGGCCAGACTTCCAATATCAGAAGCTTTCAACCTTCTCTCTTCGACACCTCCAGTCCTCCTGATGCATAGCTTAACCATTCTCAACCGGTCATCTAAAGCATGATCAGGCGTATCACCGATGATCAAAGGTAAATCAATGCATCTAAACAAGGTTTCTTTCTAAAAGACTTTTCAATAGATCTTCGCCTGACTTCCTGTGCTGGTCATACAAAGCATCTTCAGCCTAACTGCCGATTCTCCTCTGATGGTCTCAACCCTCTACAACTTCACAACGTCACAGATCTTTTCCCCGCTAACCTAGCACATGAGGATGCTAGGATCTATCAGTACCAGTGTACGCGATCCTACAGACACAAAACCCCAACGAACAAAACAAAAAAAATGAAAGAACTGTACAGCCATTCCACTGATTTCGAAGAAATCTAACTGGTGGAATGGACTAAGAATCCATCTCAACCACAAAACATAAATTTGATTGCAAAGAGAGAACCTAACGAGTTCAGAATGACAGAAAGATACACAGAACAGGACTTTGTTTATTATGCCTTTCCAGATATGTTCATACACAGATATTCTATTTCATAATTGCATATCACACTCCTCTTCGATCTGATCTAATTACATTCGATCTGCTCTATTTATCTACTTGCCCTGAGTAGTACCAACCTAACTCCAAGCAGCTGGGAGACCAATCCAAGCGGCTGGGAGACAACTGTCTAACAACATCCAACTGCCTAACAACCTTTTGTGATTACAGATTGACAAGTGTCCTTGGGACTTACAAAATGAACCTAGATACAAACTAAAATGACATGCATTGGTCAAATAGACCTTATTACATGAATGGTCTTCTAGGACCTTATTGGAAACAACAAAAATGAACATCAGACACATCATGAAGTTAAATGCCTCATGGAGGCCACTATGGATTACGTGCTCCTGCACCACATCTGAAATACAAAAATCTTTTGAATGCATGTATTTACTTCATCTCATATGATCAAGTGACATAAACAGCTGACAGAGTGCATTCATAGCACAAAGGCATCTTATAGGTATCATGGCCTCTGGCAAAATGGAGAAAAATATCTACAAATATTTGATACCCAAGAGAGATCAAATAGCAAGGCATAAACAACTCTGACATACATGCCATAATGAAGGAACGAGATGATCAAGAAAATGAAACAATATATATGGAACAGCTGTGTCATAGTATTCAAGAATGCTACAACCAAGTCCTAATGAAGACAACAATGATCCCACAATCACATACATAAGGCAACATTCATGAGTTAGCCAAGGTTAAAGAAGTAGATGCTGATGGGCAACCAAATAATAATGATTAATAAATATAGACAAAGGAGCCTCAACATTCAAAAAGCAGTTGAAAATGAAATCTATATGCTACAGGATTTCAAACTTGATGCCACTTTGTTTAGACATTCATACTTTGTAATGAGGAAGGGCTGAAGCATGTTCAAAAGATAAACAGGTAATCATGATACAATCAAGCATCCAGAAGCAGTAATTATCTCATATGCCATTGATATGCAACATTTCTCATGGAGCTAGGAGGAAGGATTCTCATCATACACATAGCACTTACAGGATGACAGCCAACAAGAGGGCATTCATTGTGAGAGAGATGATATACCAAGAAGTTCAGTGCATACAAAAGGGTATACATTTTTGCCATCACAAAGGAACCCCTTATTCCATTTTCTTTCATACAACGAAATGAAAGCTACAAAGATACATCTACTAGCATGGTCGTGACAAGAAGAGCTATTGTGTGAAAAATATGAAATACCCATCTCAAAAAGTCTTGAAACCCTTATTGCATTTTTGGCTTCTAGTGAAATGAGCACTACAAAAAGGTTTTCATAGCATAGCCATGACAAGAAGACAGGGTTTTGTGCATGAATGAACACCCAGCTGTTCAATTTTTTTTTAAACCCTAGTCTCTATTTTTACACAGTGAAAAGAAAAGGTGGAGATACAATATACCTTTTATCATGGTCGGGCCTGAAGAAGGTAGAAATCATCATTATAGTCAAAACCCTTGCTACAGGTATAAAGCCTTTCATCATCTTTTAAAGAGCAGTGGAAAAGGAGAAAGACATATGTTTCCAGTATAGCCGTTTGCATACAATGCAATTATGTGCATTTCCAAAGAAACCCTAATGACAAAGCTGGAAACCCTTTAAAGTTTCATACAAAAACTAGTGATTATGCTACAGAAAGTGACAGTAGCCACGTCCATACAAAAGAAAATAATATTCAAAGATACCCAGATGAAAAGATTGAGACTCTTGTCTCTTTTTGAGATATACAGAGATAAATCAAGTATCTACAGCTTAGAGAGCAGGAGTTACCTTCAAAAGCAAAGGAGAGAGATGTAATGGTGGCAACCTCCTATAGGTCTTTCCATAGTCACCAGTTTCTGTCACTTCTTTTCACTAAGAAGATGCAAGGAGTTCGAACACAAAGAGCCAAGGAGATGGAGAAAATGTAGAGAGTAATCAAACCCTAATGAGTAATGAACTTGCAGAGCAGCGGCCAGTATGGAAGATTAAAAAATGAATGACAAAATTTAAGGTTATTCACTATTTTGTTCGAAGCTTCTTTCCCATCATTTGTCTTTTTGACCCATAAAATGCCAATATCATTACTAAATCTTTTGTTGACCATGGTCAAAACTTGCAATAATATAATCCCTAGTGATTATTACAAAGAGTGGCCGACAAGAGGGTGTCTTGTGTGCAAAGGTGGTCGGTAGTAATAAGGATAAGGCTTAGGCCGTAATGCCTTATGATTTCTAATGATGCAAAACCCCTTTCCTTCTAATGTTGTCTATTTAGTCAAATATGATGATCATTACCTTAAGGTCGACATGAGACTTTGCATGGCCAAGGTGGAATATTCCTTATGCTTTTGGAAGGAATCATCAAAGAAGTCAAAGGTAAAAGATGTATGAAGACAAAATGAGATTGCAAGGTGGCAAGACTATCATTGTTTTTTACATGAGTGAGATAGTGGAAAAGAGGAAGATGTATTTGCATGAAGATGCAGGATGGACAAGTATGGCAAGGTGGCAAAGGTTTGCTTAGGGTTTTGATTTATTTTGCATGCTAGAGGTCACATGGCAGTGAGGCCATTCCTTTTTTACATTGTAATTGGAGTGATAAGGGGTATTTTTATACCTAAATGTTTGTAATGCATTTTGACATTGTGCATGGAGTAATAAGGATAGTTTTGACTCATTGCATGATAAGAATATATAGTCAAAGGGAGATATAAGGTTTTTGACTTATGATTTAAATAGCATATATATTATAATTTATTAAAGATATTATTAGGACAATTACACTAATAGTTCTAATAATACCTTAAATAAATTATTTTAAAATATAAGTCATATATAGCACACAAGAGGACTTGGATATAATATTCATTTATTGAATATTATTCTTGCCATTGCATTGCATGGATTAGTGAAGATATAATTTATTTTTGACTTGTGCATGGAGTGATAAGAGGGATTAAGTCATCAGTTTGAGCTTTCAGTTAGAGGTAGTTTGGGGAGCAGATTGAGGAGTTATATGAGCAGTTTACCTTGAGTCAGGCACTTCATTGCATTGGTGCATGGACCAACACTAGTTTTGACACATTATATCTATTTTTCCATCAGTTTGGAGGTGTTTTTTGCATGATTTCAGGGCTTGCATGGGAATCAGTTATCATAATTTTTTGCATGTGCTATTTTGAGATAACTGAGGTTCAAAATTCCCGTTATCTTTAGGTCAATCTTTTTGACCTATCTTTTCTATATATTGTAAAAATTCATTCATTATGGAGTTAGTTCTTGATTCTCATTCTGATTCAGACAAATTGGGGAATTTTGTAGCTCATTTTTACAGTTTTTATTGAGAGATCGGCAGGTTACAGGTTCTATTTTTGTCTTCTTTGTAGTGTTTCCTTTGTTTCGTTGAGATCAAATAAGTTACCTTTCCATTTAGTGCTAATTATTTGAAGTGATTTGATGAAATTTTGTTGTGTTTAACCTTTAAACCTTTGAAATTGTTGTCTCACTTTCTTGCTTGCAGCATTAAGCATATAATCATCATAGGTCTTAGGTTGTGTTAATAGGAAGTAATCCTTTTGTGTTGTGAAAAACCATTTCCTTCATAGAAAGTTTGTTTTCAAGCCTTCCTTAGAATCACTTTTGTGATATTTTATGCCAAGATTGGATTGTGTGAAACTCATATTTCTGAGTTATATTTTGAGCCAAATTGCATATTATTATGCAAATTAGGTGCATCACTGAATTTTACAATTTTCATTTCATATAGTTTCTTTCTTCCCTTTTCCAAAACAGAATACATACATTCCAATAGAACATTTGAAGGGAACCAACCCACAATCTGGAGGTCTAATTTCATTATAGGGCACCCAAAACCTAAAATTAGTCCCATGTTACATGGAATTGCAAAGCTTTTCCAACCTTGCATACGGGTGCAATTCCCAGTGATAACAAGTACTAAGAAGTCATTTCAAGAAAAGGAGATCTTACATTGTTCCCATTGTGATAGAGAAAGACATAGAAAAGAAAATTGTTGGAATTTACGTCCTTGCAAAATTTGTGGTTTGAAAAATCATAGTGAAAGACATGTTGGAATAGAGAGTTGAAAAACAGGACAAGTTGTTTGAAAATGAGTTGTGGTTGGATAAATGTATTTGATTGGCAAAAGAAAAGGAAAAGAATTGAACAACAGAAACAAAATAACCAAATATAGTGAATAGCCAAGTGCAGAGAATAGTAAAGAAATTGAATTATTTTCGGTACAAAAGCACAAGGAAGACAAGGAAGAGCTTTTCCAGAAATTCTGAATTGTAGATCAAGTCAAAGATAAGGTTTGGTTGTAAGTAATGAAAGAGGAAATTGATTCCATTGATAGAAATGATATGAGTGGTATAGTTTCAGAGGAGTTGCTTGCACAATGATTGGATATGACCTAGTTGGTGCACCTTTGGAGTTTTGTCTTCTTGTTGGAGATCTCGACCAATGTTTGATTGGAAGATTGATCTTTTGATATTTTATTTGTGTTACCATGAGGTGGTATATGCATTATGAGGATTGATTCTTGTCTTTATGAGTCTATGTGAATTGATTTATGTCGCCTTGGTGTGCATTAAAGATGTGATTATTATTCTTATGCTCGAATGGATGTAATTGAGGGGCAGTTGTGCCATGTGTTGGATTAGACATTGAATTGGCAGTTGTGCCATGTGAATTGATTGATTGATTATATACTTGGATTTATTGGATAGACACAATGTTAAAAGTGAGATAAAGATATTGTTTTGTATAAAGTTGAGTAGGACCAATAGTTTGGTGGATGGTGCCACATGGGTGGATGTAAAAGGGCATTAATATGCTTTGTTTAAATTGATGATACCTTAATGAAACTTTGATTAATACAAGTGATATACTTCTATTATTTTGATTATGTGATAAGACATCGAGACGATGTCTATTCCTAGTGGGGAAGGATGTCATGTCTCGTTATTATAGACTCTATTATCATTCCAAATTAATGAACATTTACTATAGTTGTTTTACTTTGAGTAAGTTCCACATGTGTGAAGGTAATTATCATGATGTTATATTTACATAAATTAGAAAGTTGTTTTAAATATTAAATATTATCGATATGATTATGATGTTTTGCTTCGGCTATGTTTTGGGGAACTAACATATTGACGTCGAGTTGAGTGTGAATGAATGCAAGTACTTGTCGAAGATGAAAACATGGTTGAGGTAGAGGTGTTCTAGCCACTTAGCAAGAACTGTTTGGGATGGTTACCTCTGATGCAATCACACACTCACGTAGTCTCATATTGCATTTTGAATGGTTTATTATGCATTAATTGTGTGGATAATAAATGTGATTGTTGGTTAGATGCTTAGAAAAATATTGTGTTTTTAATTGTTATGAAAATCCTTTTCAAATGCATGATTTGATTATAAAAATTAATGTCTTTTCAAATTATATTTTAATTGGTGTATTTTAATTTAAATAGTGAATATTTATATGGTTGTATTTTATATTATTTAATAATAAATAATAAACTTTTCTAATTATATAAATATGGATGTTTAGAAGACAATATCTAAAACTAGATTTAAGCAATCAAATATTTAATTATAATAGATGTATAGATATATATTATTTTATTATTTAAATACTTCTTGATTGATTTAAAGTAATTGTGTTTTATTAAAAATAGTTAAATTACATTGATTATTAAATATTTAGAATCTTAAATAAAGAGAATTAAAAATAACTTATTGCCATACATGCGACAATAAGCTAATTAAGTTGTTTATTCTAATTTTAATAGAAAAATTGAGATCCTTTTTAATTGCAATTCGCATGCAAAAACAGAGGTAATCTGCACTTATCAAAAAGCAAGAAACCTAAAAATAATTGGACGCCAAGATTGGAAGAAGATTTTTATTTATAAAAATAAGAAGGGATTAGCAGATAGGCGATCATTATCTTACAGCGACCAAGATCTCTGACTTTTCAGCGACAGAGAGAAAGAAAGCAGACACCATCTACCAACGACCCATACCTCTAGATTTGGGAGCTCCAAGAAGGAGTAAAAGGCAGCAATTGGGAAGTTGAATTATTGGGCAACCAATGCAGAATCATTCTTCTTCCTTCAGCTCAGAAAACTGGGTATTTTTCCATGTATACTTTACAAATAATAATGATTGTTTTTGGCTGATTAAAAACCTTAGTTATTTTGGCCAATGAAATGTTTATTTTTGGTTTGCATCCTACCTTTTTGGTCGTCAGGAATCAACCCTCTATATTCATTGTGCTTGCCTAATAATCGATCCTTGTATGGGCATCTAGACTTTATTTTGCTCAACCTCTACTTTTCCAACCATAGAGCAATTATCTTTTGACCGCCAAAATATTCATATGCTAGCTTGTGTTATTCCTCTGCCTTACCTTGCATTGACCACCTATAGGGTAGCGTTTGGACTTCTTTTAAATCTGATCGACCTATCTTTCATCTCATTCTTGTTGCCAATCTTCTTTAACTACAGCATAGATATTGGTTTGGCCTGTTGTTCATTATTTATCTGGTTCTGATAAATGAATCGACCTTCTTTCTTGTTCTTACTCTCTTGTTCCCTGATAAGTGGATCTGCCATTTTACTGGCCATTGTCTTAAAACCTGTGAACTGAAATATTAGATAAATTCCCAATTGCTGATAAACTTACTCTCTGACAGACTTAAATCTAATAAATGTATCTTCTTGTTTCGCTGTTAAAAACCAGTCTATTATTAGAAATTGACCTCTTCTAGATGATCAAACAAATGTGCAAATAACTCTTATACTTGGATGATTAAATGGGATACCTGTAGCTGGCCTTTCCTTCTATTGTTTTGTTGTTCTAAAGTCCTTTTTAAATCACTTACATGAGTGACAGTAAGTCTGTTATGTATTCTGAAATCAGATAGTAACTTCATTTTAAATTACTGTTGCTAGTTAGACAGTAACTTCCTTGTGAAATTAGACCTTTCTGCAGTCCCTGTTGCAGGTGCGATAGTAACCCGTTTTTTACCTTCTGTAGTTCTTGTCACCAGTGCGACAGTAAACCTGTTAATGAGTTTCCTCAACTTACTGTCACAGCTATGACAGTAAGACTGTTAAATTATTTAGAAAACCTGTTAATTTATGAATATTAGAATGAATAGATTATATGTTAAAATTATCTTTTCCTCATATGTTAGTGTGATTAAGCAAATTTTGAGATATAAATATCATTGTCTTATTAAAGCTTCTGGAAGAGAATTGGTATACTTGATTTGAATGATTTAGAAAACTTAATATATTATGGAAATTAAATGAAATATGAACTAGGAAATAAAAACCAATTTGATAGCCTTATAGATGCAACTGTATGAACAAATGATGAACTATTGCGATATATATATTTATTGAACGAAATAGTTCATGTCACAGATATGATAGTAAAATTAAATAATAACTTAGAATGTTTATTCCAATGTGAATTATGAATGAAATATGGACTTGGTACTAAATCAATTTTAGAAGTTTTATAAGATGCATTTCTGTGTAAATCAAATGATGAGTTACTTGCTTGAAAAGTGTGTTTTCTTGATTAATGCTTTGGAAAGGGATTAGAGGTGGTTATAGGTGATTTTGATTTATTTATTTATTTGTTTGTTTATTGACTTATCTATTTATTTATTGGGGAAGGAAAGTAGATTTTTATCTAGGAATGTGTTTGGGTTACTTTTAGGCTAGGATGTCGAATGTGGATTATAAGAGATGGCTTTTCCTCTTTTCGGGAATTGAATCGGTAACTATTTGATTTAAAAGTTTAGATCTTAACGAGCTATCTTTGAAAAAGATGAATATTATGTCTAGCAAATTTTATTGATGGATTGATATATATCTCTGCCACATTCTGTTGTGAGACAATCTACATTTCATTATTTAGAATTGCACATTAAGACATCAGATTGCATCGAGTGTTCCCTCCTGCTAGTTGTTTCCAGGTAGCTAGACATTTCGTGTAGGGCTGGGTTTTCTTCGTTTTATGAAGGGATCCAGGGAAGTGTAATTGCTTCATGGTTGGGTGGAAAAGTGCCTGAGCCATGTTCCTGTCTCTCAGCTCACAGGAGAACCACTTGGTTCGTGGCGACTGATGAGCGTATTGATTTATTTATTTATTCTTGTTGGACATGATTATTGTAGCTTGTAATTGGATGTATTATGGCATGATTGCCAAAGGACTTTGTATATTATTTTTTTAGTGCTTTCACCTAGATTGAGCACGAGATTTGTGTAAGATTTAATGACTTTTATTGATTTATATTTATGAGATTATCTTTTTACTTGTGATATTGTAATTGCGGATTAATTACACTTTTTTATCTTTTGCAGATTAATTACATCATTTTACTTTCGTTACTTGATGAGTTGTATTTAAGTGGATTATTTACTTCATTTTACTTTTGTGATTGGTTTGAGTGGCTTTTACATTTTCATTAAGCTCCATTCCACTCTTCATCGCTATCTTGGTGTAAATAACATTAATGCTTGATTACAAGCTCTTACAAGGACCACAATGGATAATCACACTTATATCAATGCAAAAGTGATGGCATGCCCTTGTGTGTTGACAATCAATTCACAAGTTCTATATTTCAATTTTCTAATATGACTAGTAGTGCCTAAACATTTATGGCCATTGGACCACACCGTACAACTATTTGCAATAACTCAATAATTTTCAGACATTCCTACAAAATTCCAATTGAATGCTATATATCTTTAATTTTTTCAATTTTGAATGGTCACATGTATCTTTCAATTCCTATATCTCAATTTTTTAATATAACTAGTAGTGCCTTACATCTATGACCATTTAACCACTACACCACATAACTATTCGCAATAACTCAATGATATTTAGACATTCTTTCAAAATTCCAATCAAATGTTATATATTTTAAATCTTTCAATTTTGATGGTCATATGTATCTTTCAACTCCTATATATCAATTTTCTAATATGACTAGTAGTAGTGCCTTACATCTATGACTATTTAACCACTACACATATCATATAACTGTTTGCAATAACTCAATGATATTTAGACATTCTTTCAAAATTCCAATGGAATGTTATATATCTTTAAATCTTTCAATTTTGATGGTCATATGTATCTTTCAATTCCTATATCTCAATTTTTTTAATGTAACTAATAGTGCCTTACATCTATGACCATTTAACCACTACCATATAACTGTTTACAATAACTCAATGATATTTAGACATTCTTTCAAAATTCCAATGGAACGTTTTATATCTTTAAGCTTTTCAATTTTGAATGGTCATATGTATCTTTCAATTTCTATATCTCAATTTTTCTAATATGAGCCTAATGTCTTACATTTATGGCTATTTGACTACCATACCATACAACTATTTGCAAGAACTGAATAATATTAACATTCTTTGAAAATTCCAATCAAATGTTATATATCTTTTAAGCTTTTCAATTTTGAAGGGTCATATGTATCTTTCAATTCCTATATCTCAATTTTCTTATATCTCAATTTTCTAATATAACTAGTAGTGTCTTACATTTATGGCTATTTGACTACTATACCATTCAGCTATTTACAATAACTCAATAATATTCCAATTAAATGTTATCATGGTGATATGTATCTTTCAATCTTCCAATTGAATGCTCGTGCATTTCATGTTTTACGAGTTTTCTAGTTTTTCTAGATGTACATTGATTTGTGATCTTTTTAACTTGCCTAATGCCTAAATTTCCCTTGGCGTAACTTGTACTAATACCAATTTGTTTTGAAAATAAAAAAAAAGACTTGGGAGAAATTTCCTCCGCATTGGTAAGAACCATAACCGTGGTTTCTGAGCGGTTTCCGGATTTTACCTCGGTTTAGCGAATGAAATTGTGGGCCAATTAAAAGTGTTCAGTCGCCGCAAGCAAAAGCCAAGACTGGTCAATTGTTGGGTCGTTTAAGGCATTGAAACCCACCAAACTAAGTGAAACCCAAGAAACTAATTATCAAACATATAAATTTAAAGTCAAGTCAATGCTTAACATTATCTCAGATCTAACACCACCAAAACCCCGTCAACACGCCGTCACTATTTGGCAGCGCGTTTTTCTATGTCAATTAACATTGAACTGTTGAAACGGTTAAAAATGAATCAAACCAGTTTAACACTGCAATTCCTTTAAAATCACGGTGTTTACGTTCACCAGGACTTAATTTGTAGCAGTAAATTACAGTGGTTTAGAAAGACTTTGCCAACTTTGATCAAAACACTGCGAATTAATTCCTGTTCAGACTCAGTCATATCATGATTTATCCCTTTTCCAAAACACAAAGCCAAAATGATAAAATAATACAGATAAAAATGAAAATTTTGAAAAAGAAGAGAAAAAAATGCTTGCTGTGATTTTGCAAAATCACAGCAAACGCAGAGAAAATTACATGTTTGTATATAGCAACTCAAAGATTTTAAAGATCGCTGTTGTTTTTATCTATTTTTGATCTGAAAGACAGCAATGATTAGCACGCAAAAATAAACCCCAACATATTGCGTCAATATTTAAAAAAATCGAAAAAGAGCTTCCTACACTTGACAAAATTTTGAAAAAGAAGAGAAAAAAATGAGTAAAATGCAAAATCACAGCAGACGCAGAGACAAATTTCATGTTTTGAGAAGAAATTAGGTATAGCAACTCAAAGATTTTAAAGATCGCTGTTGTTTTTATCTATTTTTAATCGGAAAAACAGCAATGATTAGCACGCAAAAATAAACCCCAACATATTGCGTCAATATTTACAAAAATCGAAAAAGAGCTTCCTAACTTTACAAAAATATGAGAAATGGAATGTTCAGAGTAGATGACTGCCGCTAAGTTCTACATCGGGATTGTTATTGAACCACAAATCAGGTTCCTGCGTGAAATTCATAAAACCCTGGTTCTGATCCGCCACGAAAAATCCATTTCCGGCTCCTCCGCCGCCGCCGCCGCTGCTGCCATTCTTCATAAACGACTGCATACAAGCAGCTCTGAGCTTCTCAGAGATAAAGAAATCCTCAGCCGGAGCAGTAGTGCGAACAAGAGGCGGCGGCGGAGAAGAAAAGGCATTATTGAGATTAGCAGCAGCAGAAGCTCCGCCACACGCAGCAATGAAAATAGCAGAAGTGTCTAGGGTCGGAAGACCCTGGATTGCAGCCGTGGCGGTGGCGTTGACGGCGGCGGCGGAAGAAGAAGAGGCGCGCTTCGGCTCCGGCCTGACGAGCCCCGGCATGGCGACACCAGCAGAAGAAGAGCTCCAGAGACGAGTTGCGTTAGGGTTTATAGGAACTCCCGTCACTTGCTGCACCATAGCTCTGAAATTCGCCGGATCCGCGTTCAGAAACGTTATAGGCGTCTTGTTCGCCGCTCTTGACCGCCGTTTGCTCACCTTTCCCGTCGCACTCAGACCGTTATTTCGTTTAACCTGATGATTTGCCCGGGACTCGATCCCTAGACCTCCTCCTTCTCCATCTCCGTCTCCTTTCGCTCCGCTCTCAGAACTCACTTCGCTCTCGCTCTTACACTTCAATTCCGACACCGTCCAGCCAGGTGGAGTCTGAAATTCATACAAATTTGCATTACTTTTGTTGCTCTGCGAGCACAATTCTCTCTGCAAAGCCATGGTCAAAGACTGCATCTCACGCTGAGATGTTTGGGATATCCAGGCATCCGCAGAAGCAGAATTATTTTGTTCCAGCATCGAGCCAGGGTCGAATCTCCACGCGGCCAGCGGATTGTTCTTCAAAGACACCAGTTCCTCCCACGCCTTACCATGACTCAGAGCAGCAGGCACCATTTTTTACTACTATCTATTCTCACCGCCTCGCTCGCTAATGTTGTGTATATATATCTATCTATGCGTCAAGTAAGTACATACACAATGTGTATGTATCCAAGTGGTGGTGATATTCAGGAAGAACGAGTAGAACTTAGAAGCGTGAGGACGAAGAAAAGAAATGTAGGCGCGGGGTATTAATAGCGAAGAACGTTTGAATTATCAATTGTTTAAGGTGAGGGATTTTTTGATTTAATTAATATTTGACCGCTTACCATGGTGGATTAGATAACGTGTAGAGTTAGATGTTAGGGTTAAGGTTTGAGTCAACATCGACGTTGACGGTGGGCGCCGTCTCGTTCCTCATTTCTATCCGCGTCACGCGGATTGACAGAGCCAAGAACGTTCCTCCTTATTTCTTTTGAGGTCTTTTTCTTTTTTACATGGGGTGGGGCCCTCCATGGCCCTACAACCCCTACCCATACTAGTTACTACCCCTTTCTATATTCCATGACAACATTGCCTACGCAAGCGTATTCTGTCATTTTTGCATTTATCGTATTGTACGATTGACGAGTGGGCTTCTAGAACACGAATTGACTCATCTCCACGTGAAATTCTATTTTATTACAATGTAAATCAATGAAAAACAAATGTGCTTCAATGCTATTAGACCGCTTGCGACCCTTCACTTACACACAACTGGATTGTCTATCCAAATTCTAAATTCTTATTAATCAAGTATTATTATCCACCGTCGAATGTGCATAGTATGTTGGATGGGCATTGCCTAGTTAAAAGGCCCAAGGACTCAATTTGACAATGTCAATCAATAAATATTTTTATTATGCGATGTAATTATAACCATATATTCGAATTGTAATAGAGTGAGTGGATAACCAAAAAAATTACTTTTAACATAAATTGATTTCGTTGTATTTGATGTAATTAGGATGTTGTCATGATGCTCTCCCAACCATTAACTTATTGTAAATGAGTGCTTCAGGATTTAATTGTGTGAAAGTTTTTCCCTCGATGTTTCGGATCACACTCCATGATCCATCATTAGGAGATTAGAGAGCAAGAGAAATAGGGTATTGACATAGGATGTGACCAGGGTATTTGGTTGGATGGACTTTCCTTCCTCCATTTGATAGAGATACTCAGTTCTAGTTCAAGTCAATGAATCCTCAACTACCCCAACTATAGAGTTTATAGTTGAGACAGTATGAGTGTTCTCACAATAATCTTAGATGATTTAAATGAATTAAGGTTAGACTTTAAATACACCACGCTAGCCACGCGCACTTTAAAATAATTAGTGGTTTATTTTACTTGTAATGATTATTATCAGACTTCTAAAGGTGTATTGACTAACATTATTATCATACTTCCAAAGGTGTATTAGACTTCCAAAGGTGTAATGATTATTATCAGACTAACTTATCATCATCAAACTTCCAAAGGTGTATTGACATAGGATGTGTCCAGGGTATTTGGTTGGTTGGATGGACTTTCCTTCCTCCATCTGACAGAGATACTCGGTTCCAGTTCAAGTCAATGAATCCTCAACTACCCCAACGATAGAGTTTACAATTGAGATAGTATGAGTGTTCTCACGATTTAATCTTAGATGTTTAAAATGAATTAGGGTTAGACTTCAAATACACCACCCTAGCCACATGCACATTAAAATAATTCATGGTTTATTTGACTCCTAATGATTAGTAAGGGAGGGAAACATGGGCATAAATTAAGAAAATTTAAATTTAAAAGTCTAGGGTTAAGATCCATGGGTGGAGAAATGGTGTGGGTCAATTTTGTACTTATGGATCCAAACAAGGTGAACTATTGGATATAGCATCAAATCTCAATCTTGGGGATGAGTGATGGTGCAAATAGGCTAGGATAAGGTTTTACCAACCTTCATGCAAAAATATGCCAACTTGCACATTAGTCAATGCATAAAGGACAACCTAATTTCGTTGTGGGTCCAAAACATAAGGAAAAGGGCATCACTGTGTAATTTTCACCATTGCATTTTGTCCCCACTTTGAGTTGCGTGAGAAATACTATGAGGATGTATTTCAAGGTAAAAGCAAGCAATCAACGTGGAAATTTAATATTTTAGACACACAAAAGATATAGATATGGATGATAAATCTTGTACTCTCCTCACACTAGGCGTTCCATTGAAAACTTACAAAACATAAGAATAAAAATATGTAATGAGTAGCATGTGTCACACATTTAAAACACACTAACTACAACATGTTTGAAAACTATCTTTAAAAATAGTAAAAGTATAAAGGAGAAGGGGAAGAGATTCTGTCTAAGCAAAACATGGTAGGATTTTGACTAATCAAAAAGATGAAAGGGTTCTAACCAAATGGAAAAGAGCTTTGACTATGCAAAAAAAGGTGCCAAAAGGCTCTAACTATGTGGAAAAGAATCTGGCTCTATAAATAACATGATAAGGGCTTCAACTACTTGTGGAAAAAGTGATATACTTTTGTTATGTCGTAAAATGTCCCCCTAGGACTTTTACCTCCTAAGTTTAGTTCCCAGGTCCCTTGTTTTTCATCATGTATGTTAGATTTAAGTCCTGAGACAAAATGGCCTGAACCCATGTCAAATGGGGCTTGAGGGGCATTGTTGAGCTTAACCTTGACTCAAAATAGGTCCTGGGGCTTGGGCGCTCGCGCGTTAGCCCTACCCTATTTTAGTGGGGTCCCAAATTTGAATATCAATTTTGTGACCGTTAAGAGGTTTCCTTGTCGACATCTTAAGTTTGAATTACGAAATTTGCAGCGGGAATGCATATAGAAGTATGTTTAAGGTTTCATTTGTAAACTATAAGATGATTATGATATTTTGGCGAACTTATGATTTTAGAGCATTCAAGGCATTCATTGTTACAGAGTAGAATATTGTTTGTTGTGTTTGTTATTGCAGATTTGGCTTCATCTTCTCATGTTGTGAAGGATTTTCATCTACATGTGAGCTACACCTCCGAGGTGATATCTATTTGTGTTTGAATCAATCATTTATCAATTTATTTTTGCCTCTGTCTTGCAAGGACACACACCATCTATCTAACAATGGTGTTGGAAGGCTTGAACGCCATTCTGGGGCTTGACTGAGGCAAGCTCCTAAACACCACAACCCCCAACCCATCTTCTTGTGATTGTAGGTGGCATGTATCAGATCGCAAAGAGTGGAGTTGCAGAGGATAAATATTCTAGATCTAATAGAAAGAAGCAGAAAAGAGCATCATCAGGGCTTGGGCACTAGTCCCTTTGCCCTCTAGATTTGTAGAGGCAGAAATCTCTGGAACAGGGATCATTAGTGTTGGAAGGACTCCGGAAGCCCTCGAAGAAAACATTGCATTGGGCTTGGGCGCTAGTCCCTTTTCCCCTAACTGTTCAATGTCTTGAACTTCAAAAATGGTCAGTATCTAATCTCCATTTAGCATCTTTGTGTGCGAGCATTTGTTGGGATTCATCCATTTGTTTACGATTTTACATAATTAGGGTTTGAAGCATAATTGAGCATTAAATTAACACATTAATCATTAATTTCCAAATTTCCCTATCATTACAAGTGACAACCAACCTGTAGGTGAATCCTCTTGCAGAAGTTGTGATTCAACTCAGTTAAATGTCCTTGAATGTGTGTAGTGAAAGGAGGATCTAGGCATGTCATTCATTAAACCCTTGTCTCCTTTTTCATACATAATAACTTTGTCTAAAATGATGATAAATCTTTGTTTGGTACCAAAGAATGATCATAAATGTCATCATGTAATCATAATCATAAAGGAATGGTTGTGATAATATATGCTCCCCTCCAATTGGTTGCATGCAAAGGATGAAAGGAATTGGAGGTAAGGGAAAAATATTACATCATGTAAAGCACAACAAACATGTAAGAAATGCCAATACTAACATTGTGTAACAAAAAATAAGATACAATAAGAAAGAGATAAGCATGTCATCACAAAATAAAGGACTATAAGATGTCCCCATGGTTGCCCCCAATGGCAAGGCAACACAAGCAATAACTTGTAAACACAAACCCTATAAACACAGTGAAACATGTTATGTGAGATGTACAATGTCAGCACTAACATGTAAAATAGTAATAGAGATATATATCAACTAAGATATGAGTGTGAATGCACATGGAATATGTCAAAAAATAAGGTCATCTATGGTGAAAGGTATGATAATGAATAACACATATAGGTGAAAAGGGGGAATAGATAAAAGACAATAAGGAGTTTATAAACATTGTGTACTTGCCCCCTATAACATCATACCAATGTAATATGTATAAATCAAAATCCATTGAAAGTGCCATCAATACTAATAATGACATAAATGAGTAACACTAATTGGATCTTTCATTGGTTTTCCCTATGGAGTAGATAAACCAAAACCATGTGTTCCAAACCGCCCTTGGAAGTAATAATGAAGGCTCCCAACCAATTAGGATGAAATTTACCTCATAATTCTTCAATTTAGCATTTGGATTCTTAGGATAGGATTAGCATGAAGAACCAAGACACCTAGTTGAAAATCTCTTTGAATAATGCTCTTAATAAAAGTTTCCTTTTGATCACTTTGATATGCCCAAATATTTTCCAGTGCATTAACTCTAGACTCTCATCAAGTGTTTTATGCTCTTATAACTGTTTTTATATATGTATTATCATTAATATTAATGCCATGAAGAGAAACATGTAACAAAGGAAACTCTAGCTTAAGAAGCATAATGGTCTCAATACCATAAATGAATGAATAAGGAATGTACCTAGTAGAAGTGTGAATACTGGTATAGTAAGCCCACAATATAGGGACAAACTATGTATTCCAATTAGTACCGTGCTTATCAAATGTTTCCCTCAAAAATTGTAGAATAATCATATTAGTAGCCTCTTCCTGATCATTACCTTGTGGGTAGTAAGGAGAAGAGAAACATTGTTGAATTAAATTTTTTTCTAAAAACTTTATTACTTCTATAGTCTTCAAAGATATACCATCATCTATAATGATAGTGGATGAAAAACAAATATAAAAACATGATTATCCATAATGAAGGCACAAATATTGCGTGTTGTTTAGTATATTTGAGGAGGATGGCCTTGACTCAATAAAATAATTTGTAGTAATGATGATAAATGTGTGTCCATTTGATGATGTTAGGGTAATCTTACCAACCAAGTCTAACCCCCATGTAGAGAATATCCAAGGAGAGGTAAATGGTTGAAGCTCATGAGATGATACATGTTTTAAATTGCTATATTTGGCATGCTAAAAACTTTTGAAGAAACTCATATGAATCTTTCTCTATTTTACTCTAGTAATAACCCATGCATAAAATTTTATGAACCAATAACTTAGTACTAACATGGCCTCCAGATATGTCCCCATGGGCCTCCTAGAGAGAAATAGATTTCTCATGATCATCAAAGCATCTAAGTAATAAACCATTATAACCATGCCCTTAATAATCAAATATCAATTAGTTGACTTAAAAATGTAGATACATGTATTTTTAGAACAATTAGGGAGGAATGCCCTTGAATCAAGATAAGCATAAATATCATGAAACCACTCCTCACCAATCAATATAGCATAAACCAATAAAGAAGTGCCCTTCATAGTAGGTTGGTGTAATCTATGAGTAAGCAATGTGAAGTGAGGACTACCATCATCAATACTCATAAGTGAAGTGATATTGACCATAACATCAATATGCCTATTATCCTTGCAAAGAAAAACATTAAATGATAAATGAGCTGAGAATCAAGCAAATACAAATTTGACTCGTCATATCGTGCAATTCTAGTATCTTTAGTCTCATAATCACTAATAATCTATCTATCCATCAAATATGAAGCACCATGTATATCAATAGATTTAACTTTCAAACAAATAGTTTCACATAAGTCCACAATTAATGCCTCATATTCAGATATAATATGTTATGTCGTAAATTGTCGACACTGGTGATTTACACTAGATTTAGCACCCTTATAGACTGCTATGTAGATTCCTGTTAAGAAAAGACTAGATTCTGAAGCATAGATCAATTCTAGGTGTTATTCTCTGTGTTCAGGCCCTAAAAGGACCTCGAACACTTGAACACTAGTGCCCAAGTGCTAGTGTCCTTGATATTTACAAAAATAAAGGCTTGAGTGGCCTTGGATGTCGGTCTTACTACTTTGTGCATTACACTTTGTCAGCTTTACTTGAAAGGTTTTCCTAAAAATGAATTGATATGCATATATATAAGTTTATTCCTCTCATTTGAACTAGAAGATGATTATATGAAAAGATTAAGACTTCAAATGATATTCAAGTGATGAAAGCTCTATTGTGAAGATTATGCAGATTTATGTGATGCTCTATATTGCAGATTTATAACATTTATTGTAGATTCTAAGGGAAGCTACTTCCTTCATCTTCATCCTTGTGGCGATCTTGAGTCGTCCCACTAGGGTTTGTGTTGTGGTAAATGTACTTTATTACAAGATTCATTTATTGTTTATTTTTCCTCTATCCTATAAGGACACACACTCTCTTATCATCATCTTAGCTATTGTGGAGGTCGAAACACCATTCATGGGGTTTGACTAAGGCAAGATCCTAAAACAACCCAAACCTTTTCCCCTCTTGTTTTTGTGCAGATTATGGAAGATCAGGAATAGGTACAACAGATCTGGAAGCAGATTGATGAATATAGACCCCGACTCTCAGAAACTACCTGAACAAAGGGCCTAAAACCCTAGGACACCTACGCCTAGGTGGAATAGTCCTCCTAGATCTACCCTAATTTTTGGTAGTGAATTCTGATAGATCTGCACTACTTAGTTCAAACCCTATTTTCTAGGTCTCCAGTTCTGTAAGGTATGTTATCTCTATTTTGGCATATTTCATTGTAGAAACCCTAGATCTAGCATATTTCATCTCAATCTTTCTGATTACAGAACCCTCGTAGTTTGGCTCTCCTTCCAGGACTGTAGCCAAGCTCAATTTGTGTTATAATGTTTGATCTAAAGGATTGACTTAGTTAACACATGATTAATTAAGCCATCTATCTTTTTCATCAAACATAATATTAGTGTAACATCAAAAATTGCATACCCCTATAATTTCATGCTACATTTTTCACTCAGTTTAGTATCATTCCCTTAGTTTGTTTGTAGGATCATTTTAGCCCTTGCATTAGCCTTTGTCCTTCTCATGGTGCTCAGGCCTTGTTTCTCGTGTTATCTTTTGTCAAGTTTTATTGTTTCCTTTGTGTTATCCTCGTGATTTTCTAGTGTCTCATTATTTTTGAGCCCAAACTGTCTAAACACTAGTGCTTCACATGAACATTTGTGTGATGTGCTAGTGTCCCATGACAATTTCTTGTTTGGTGGCCATTTTAGAGCGTTTTTCCACTTATCACCTTCCTAGGTTAGTGGTAACAATTCAGGATGATTCCAAATGGCTCATCGGCCTCTTCCTCTTGCCTCCTCCTCTCTTTTTGAACCTATCTTTTCACTCTTACATTCTCTTAGCTCTTCCTTTTGTGGACTCTCTCTTATACTCATATAGCTCTCTCAAGCTCTACAACTCTCTATAACACTCCTACAACATCCTCCTTCAACTCTCTTATCCTCTTGGCTTCCTCAAGCATCTATAAGTGATATTATTCTTGTTTCTTATTATTATTGCAATCATTTCTTTCGTTGTGCCCTTGAACACCTTGGGATACTCACATCCTATCAATATTTCATTTTAGTTACTATTCTTATTTCCAGATGCACTTATATTAAGAATACACACTATTTTCTATCTATCTATTAGCTACTATGGACGTAGAAATACCAAAGCAAGGGTTTGACCTAAAGGCAAACCCACAAATAGCCCCAACATTTTTCTTATTCTTTTCAACTATAGGTTTCTTTCAGTGAAGATATCTAACTTCTTGAGAGTTTGGTGTTGTCTTTCTTTTCCCTTTCTTTCCCATTTCTTCATTCTTTTTAAATAACCTAGTTAAATCTGTCATTTCCATTTTTTCTATTATTTGGTATCTTTTCGTTGTGTTCCCTTTTCTAGTTTTATAGATTAGGTGAATTGTTGGGTTGAAGTACATTTCTAGAAACTTTTTTATTTTCTAGGTCTATGGATGACAATGCTTCACATGGACATCTATGTGATGTGTTGGTGTCCTAGACAATGGCTTTCTCTATCTGGCTCCAGATTCTTCTCTTTGGTTTATTTCCTTTTCTGTTATCAAATTCTATAAATTATTTTCCAGTTTCTAGTAATTAGCATTATATCATCTTTTCCTTTATTCTTTAATAAAATAAAACTATCCGTTTCTTTTATTTCAAGCATTTTTAGGATTATAGCTCTATTTTGTTAGATAATAGCAAACTAGCTCAATCCCAATGTAGAAAGTAGGGAAAATCATTTGGCTAATACATCTTGGCTAAATCATAATTTTCTCACTTTACATTTTGGTGAACCCGCCTTTCACTTGCATCCTTCTTTATTGGTTCACCTTTACATTTTGGTGAACCTGCCACTTTAACACAATAATTCTTTTTCATTCAATTTTCTTTCAAAAATTTAAAAAAAAAATCTTTCCTCAAAAAAACAATTAGGGCACTACCCCATTCCATAGCCCTAAAGGATAAAAATGAAGGCCTCCAACCGAATTTGTCTATACCTTTCTTGATTTTCTCCTATTTTTCTAAATGGACTTCATATAGTCCAAGGGATTGAGCTTAATTGGTTAACACATTGAGTTTTCATTGTGGAGACCCAAGTTCAAATCCCAAAAGGGACATCTAATATGGAATTCTAAGTTGTGACTCTTGGTCTTCCATAGGTGGTTTCTAATGTGGTTTCTCGAAAGGAGCTTATATTAGTCTCATGGTTGTGTGTAATATCCCCATTTTGGGTTCTCTTGTAGTGCCCTTCAGTTGTTCTCTGTTAGATTGACAGTTGTTTTGTTTGGATTGAGACATTATGGCATTTTGTTTGATGTTGGACTCACTGCTACGATGACAGTTTGATGATACTTTTATTACTGGTGTTTTATGCTTATGTTATGATTAGTTATGGACTTAATTGACTAGGTGGATCAATCTTATTATGTGCATCATGCGATTATCTAATGATGTTTCTTATCTAGTTGTTCAGTTATGGATTGTTATGCGTGATGAGGTTACTTGTTTGATGTGTTGTTGTTGTGAAAGGGACAGTGTCGCATTACTCATTCGCAAGTACCCTGCTATGCTGTGATTCCCTTTCACAATGTGTTTGACTGTATGATTATATATATATATATGTTCAATCATTTTTGTTTGCTACAAGTTGCAGGTATTAGGCATCGACTCCACCTGAATTGACAGGTTTGAGCATGCCTTAAACCTAATGGAAATTGTTGAATGGAGATAACATATGGTCCCTTAGTTATCCATCATCTTTGAAAAGGATGAGTAATATATATATATATATATATGTTCAATCATTTTTGTTTGCTACAAGTTGTAGGTATTAGGCATTGACTCCACCTGAATTGACAGGTTTGAGCATGCCTTAAACCTAATGGAAATTGTTGAACGGAGATAACATATGGTCCCTTAGTTATCCATCGTCTTTGAAAAGGATGAGTATCTAGTTTTGTATCCAGTCAGTGTGGTCGGTATGGGTATGATAGTCAGTCATCGTTGTTGTGGTCATGCTTTTCAATTGTGCATGTTGGTCAGGTATTGTTGGTAGTTGGATTATTTAGTTTAGAATTGGTTGATTAATGCTTTGGTTAAATGCTATGTTAAAATAAAATTATTTGGTCAAGAGGGCACTTTGGATAAATAAATATAAATGCTTATATGTAAATTTAAGTTTATGGAAAATATATTATAATGGAGGTTAAGGTCAATAAATAATAATAGTGAAATAAATAAAGTATTATAAAAATAGAATTATAAAGATGATTATTAAATGTAAATAAATAAGAATATGTTTTGATAAATGACTATAAAAATAAATTTATAAATAATTATAAGTTGTCATAAAACATATATATAATAAATATTAAAATAAATAAAATAAAAATTATTTTGTAAGGTTGTAAATTAAATTAATAGAAAAATGTGAAAAAGAAAAAGATGAGTTTTGATGTCATTAACGGAATTCGGGGCATGAGAATTTGTAAATGTATGGAGAGCTTTTGGAGGAACCATCTGGAAGAAATTGGGGATTTCTCTCTCTCTAAAAGGGATGGCATGATTGTGGTGAAGGAGGAAGGATCATTTAGAGATTGGGAGATTGGTTTTGTAGCTGTAGAAATTGATTCCAGCATTGAATCTTCAGCCCAGCCAAGCATTCGGACCCAGGTTCCATTATTTTCTAAATTATATCTCTGTTTTCTTTTGATACGAATGTTGGAATTTGGTTTATCTCTCTGCCTTCTGATTGTATTTTCCTGAGAGTTTTGGAAGCCTTTTCATCAGATCCAATTTGTGCATGTCTGTATCATTGTACTCTATGAGATGGGTGCCCTTCATTATTGCTGAATATTTGTCATAGTGCACATTACAATGGTGTGAGCCTTTTTTTTTTCTGTTAGTTTCATTTAGCATCACTGATATTCTCCACAAGAATATTGTTTCTGTTTAAAATTATGGGAATGGTTCACATCTCTCAGGATGGTTTCACTTCACTAAGCCAAATTCTTCAACCTTACTTAGATTTCCTATGTCTGTGGGTGTGATCTGTCTCCTACTTTTAAAGCATGTATTTATTTTGTTATGGTGGCCAATTCAGCCGCGTCTCCTTGAAGTATTTTGTCAAACTATTCACGAGCCTTGTGCATGCTCCCTCATTTTGCATACAAATCTAGCATGGCAGATTCAACTACAACAATCAACATACGTTTCCCTTTCATTATGCCTTGGTGGATGTCCATAACCTGCTCCAAAGCTCCATTTTGGTGCAGACTGGAATGAACACTGGCAAAGGTTGCAGATCTAACTTTATACCTACCAATTGTTTTTGTTAAAAAGATTTAAAGGCCTTATCAATGAATCCATTTTGTGCATATCCTGCAATCATTGAAACCCATGAGATGATGTCTCCTTGAGGTGTCTGTCAAATAGTTCACATATCTTGCCTATGTGTCCAGATTTTGCCTATGTGTCCAAATTTCACATACCTTCTAATTGCATTTGCTTGAAAGTTTCTAAAGTCTTTTCAACAAATCCATTGGGCATCGATGGATGTCCATTATCTGTCCCAAACTATCATACGTTGAGAGGTTGCTGGCGAAGGTTGTTGATTTGGTTGATTTAGTTTTACACCTACTTGATAGTTTCTAAAGTTCTTTAATAAATTTATTTTATTAATCATTAGGTTTTCTGTTTTATTATATAATGTTTAGTTGAGGTAAATATTAAACTAAGTGGTTTAATTAATAGCTTAGGGTTGTAACTATACAATTAAATGTTACTTTCAATCTTCGGCATAACCCTTGAACCTTCTATGGGTGCAAGTGCTAGTTTAGGTATTTGTTACCCGCTTGTTGGAATAGCTTAAGGAAAAACATTTGATATATATATATATATATATATATATATATATATATATATATATATATATATATAGTAATTAATAATCAAGGTATAAAATATATATGACACACACACACACATATTGTATTCAATTATTAAAATCAAATATAAATCAAATATTATAGTTAAGTTACTTGATTCTTTTAGATTAAATTTATTTGATTAGATTAATTGATCTATTGAACTATATATTGAAAAGGAATAAGATAAAGAAATGTAGTGATATAGATTGTATTGTATCTAATGCATTTGTTTAATTTTGATTAAATGAAAATCGATATGATTATATATTAATGTTGATAAATTTAATTTAAATTGATATTGATTTTATTACGATTTCTTTATAATGGTTTTGTTAAGTTGAAATTTGGTTTAAAATAGGTTTGGAATTAGGGTTATAAACATTGTATTTGAAATTTGATTTATAAGTATTACATTTAGATAATTTGTTTATTGCAAGTTGAATTGCATTATGTAAGTGAAATTTATGTGAGATAGATCATTGGTTGTAATGGTGGTCTATGTGCAAGTAAGATGTTTCAAGTTTCTAGAGGCCTAGGATGTTTATGTTTTAATTTCATGTATTGTGTTGATAGGTGTCTTGAAATAATGAAGTAATAAGAGCATGATGTCTTTTGTTTATGTATAAGGACTCTGGTATATGATAATGTGAGATGATGTATATTCTGTGTTGTAAATGCATCATGATGAGAAATGTGATAGATCATGTTTGAATGGTGTTATGGGCTTTGAGAGCCTAGATGCAGTGAAGGGGGAGTGGCTTTCAATGTGGGGCTGAGGCCCAAAGTGGCTTGCTAGGGTAACCCATTGAAAGTTGGTAACCAAGTGATAACCTAAAATGAATTAGGGGGAAAAGGGTAGATTCCACATTAAACAAGATAATTGGATTCCTCACCCATGCTTGTAGTGCTAGTTTAGACTAAGGATGGGATGAGAAGGCCTAGTTGGCAAAACCAACTTCCTTGTCCTCACGAAAGGAATGTTGGTTCCGCATGTGTCACCCTATGGGGCCGGCATCTAGTGAGAGACTATAAGGGTAAACATAGATGGGGGCCGGCGTCTAGTGAGAGACTGTCAGGGTAACCCATGTTAGGACCATGTGATGACACTCTACCCTACTACAACCTAGCATTCCCTAATTATATTTCCCCATTCATTGTGTAATTACCTCTGGAAGTGATGTTTGAGATGCTCATGATGTTCATATTGACTCGTGTTGTATTGGAGTCATGTGTTCCTTGCACCTGTTAGCCTACTGTCTTCTTGACTATTTGTTGTAGTGGGACCTTATGTTATCTCCTAGCACGGGGGTGGACTTAGGGTTCCACATGGTCGGGTGGTTGTGCTTTATCTCCATTAGTTTCCCTTGCTATTGTTCATGTGCAAGAAGAATGTATCTCTTATAGAAAATTTTAGATCTTGTACTAGTTTGAGGAGATAGTTACTCATGTTCATGTTCTAGTCTTGTATATCAGTTGAATCATGTACTGTTATCTTGATGTATACATCCCAATATATTCGGGAAAGTGATATTGTAAACAATGTAATGTTGTTCTCTCGTATAAGGGAATTTGTATATACATTTGTAGTATTATACACATGATCTTGATGATTACTTAACTGATGCTATAATATGGAAATGTATGTGTTTATTCATTTAATGCAAGAGATTTAGAATGTACTATCATTGCTAGTTAATTCATAATGTTTGTTTAGATTTTGTTAATAGTTTGTTAGTAATGCAGCTGTGGAACCCTAGAGGATAAAGCTTAACATAAATGATATGTGTAGATATGATTTATGTTACTTTGTTATCTCTTTCTTTTAAAAAAAAAAATTATCCTTTTGTATAACATAGTTATGTTTGTTCTCCGGGGTTCCTTGGCGGGGCGTTACATCTGGTATCAGAGCCCAAGTTCTAACACTAGGTACTCTGGTTTTATATGAGCCCATTATGTTGTCCTAGTTGCTTAGATTTTGAAGATTATGTTTTCCCCTTTTTGTCATCCTCACATAACACCTTGAGGTTGTTCTTTGGCGGGGCGTTACATCTCTTGTAGTGTAGTTGGCACTTACCTTGTGGGTGTGTGTCAACATTATTAGATGGGTTATTTAAGGATTCCAATGAGCTCAGGTGGTCTAGAGGACTCATATGCCACTTTTTGAGGTGATTCCTGGCTTTTGGTGTGCTCTCCAAGAATTTTGGAGAGGGCGTCTATTTATAGTAAGTCACCCAGTTGGCTCCGTTTATCATTATTCTTCATCAGGATCACTCCAGTGCATTTAGTTTTTGATTCTGAGGCATTCCATCAGTTTCTACAAAATGGGTGTATTAATGGCTTTATTTTAATTATTTTACTAAGGTCACTAAATATTATTTAAAATATTTTGAAAGCACCTTAGTGTTATAGCTCATCAAAACTAGGATGAAATGTTTTAAATCATGGATGCATTAAATAGGGATCTTGTGTGTCAAATTATCATTATTTTAATTAAAAGGTCTTTTTTCAGAGCTAAAATGGAGTTTTAATTTAAAAGTAAATTTTAAAATATAAGCTTCTGGAGAGTTTGGTAGAAAAAGTATAAAAGGACATTTGAGGGGCTCATTTGGATCATGTAATTTATTCTATTTCTCTGATTGAAACCCTTGTGGTTCTAGAGATCAAACTTGGTTCATCTCAACCTTCTTGAGGATGAAAACCCTCTTGGAGATTATCAACCTCAGTGGTGAAAGACCCTCTCAAGTTGATTGCTGGTAAACTTATTCAAAGTTTACGCATTGCACTTCATTGTAGGTTTGGCATTGCTTGGAGTTTCAAGGAGGTACTTATTTGTAGGCTAGCTTGGAATATTTATTGGTGATCTCATTTCAGGGATTACATTGAGCTGATTGGAAGCATTTATAGGTTGTCGTGGAGAAGTTATTCATTGTTGATATCAGATTTCTTTCCATGATAATTTGATATATATATATAAGAGATAATGGTGACAGATTTTTAGGTGATTTAAAGCAAATTTAAGGAGGGTTTATGGTAAAGTCATTTGACTACCATTCATTTCTATAAACTATGAGTATTATTTATCTTTTGGGTATTGTCACTTCCATGTTATATTGCTGCTCATATACTTTATCAGAGTTGTAACATGCTACAACACATGGAATGTTGCAAAAATTAAATATTCAATGACTTTCCCATCTGAGTATTTGAAGTATTGTTTAGATATTACTGTACACAACCATTTATCATTGAATCAATCATATTGCAGCAATTTGGTTTCATGGATGTTATGAAGTTGTGAGTTCACGGGCAGATTTTGGAGTGTGAATTTTTGGTGTTTTACCATCTGGCTTTTGGTGCACAACCATTCACGTGGGCTAAAACTATAAATGTTTATGACAACAGTCTGATATCATGCTACAATAGCTTATGTGTACTTGGGAATTACATATTTTCATTTGTGGAGTGTTATTTTGGCACTATACTTCCATAGTGGATGACTAAACTTTGTAACAACAAGCTATTCTATCACAAATCAATATATTATTACTGGATTCAAGGTCAGATTTGTGTTTCGTTGTTATTTCTATTGCATGCGAAGGGTTTGTTATAATGTCTATGTTGTTTATCTGCAAATTTGAGATGTTTCTTGTGTACTTTCAATTCCCAACTGCATATTGAATGATCCCAAACATAAATACATTGAAATGCATTCGAAACAACACCAAAACAACAAACAAAAAAGTGTTTCACGAAATGTTAGCTCACTAGTCTAAGTTAGTACTCTTATTGGGTGTTTGAGAAAAAAATTGTTCCAAAACTAGGATGGGACACTACATTGTGCTCGCAAGAGCTTGTATTGGTCTCATGTCGATGCTTGTATGAGCATAATATTTGTAAACAATTAGCAATATAAAAAAATAGACTTCATATCTTCTTTTCTTACATCACTTTCTAGCTTTGCTTAGAATGTCCAAGATATTTCATTCCATGCATGTGATGGTGACTTAGCTCTTCCTATGTCACTCTATTTGTTTGATCCCTCTCCTAAATTTCCTCCTACTTACGAGGATATTATGGTGCAAGAAGATGAAATCATTGATACTTTTCTTAACATTACTTTACCTACTCTTCATATCAATGCTCTTCCTTCTAGAGATGAAGCATTAGTAGATGAAGAGTCTCACCTTACATTAGATCCTCCACGGATAGATGTTGAGCATACTTCATATATCTCTTCTCCTACATCTAAAGAAGATAATAATGTTAACTCAAGCACTATTAATAGACTTATCCCACCCACTAATGGGATGTTGGATAAGTCCATTAATGTTCAAAATCTTTCTTCTATTCCTAAAATCATTCTATGTTGGGTCCCTAATTTCCCCCCACCTTCTCATCCCGTGATAACTATTTAGGGTATTCCTGATAGTCTGCAGCCTTCTACTCTCTTCTCCTATTTCTTCAACACATGAAGTATAATGTGCCTATAGATATTGATTACCATGCAATAGCCCACACATATAAAACTCAAGAAAACAAACAGGTTACTCCTATCCTTGTTTCCCTTCCTCCACCAAATCCCATTCTTCCACCACCTCCTTGTCTTGCTACAGAGAGTACCAAAGAGTATGATCTTTTTAAGTAGCTACAGGCTATACAAGCTAAGATCTCTCTTTGGGACCTAGTACAAGTTTCACCTTCTCATCATAGTGCCCTTCAATAGGCCTTTTAAAAGATATCTATACAATATTTCATAAATCCCATGGACATGGCTGCTATTCTTGAATGCTTCATTCTAATTCTACCGATATCACTTTTCATTTCTTTGAACTCCCTTCTATTGAAGTTCAGAAGCAAAATGACACTCTTATTATTATGGTATCTATAAACTCAACTGGGATTAAGTGAACCCTTATTGATAGTAGTTCTAGTCTTAATGTTTATAGTTTAGACCTTCTTACTTATCTTAATATTGATGCTTCTTTTATTTCTCCTTCAAATTTATCCCTAAAAGATTTTGATAAGTGGCTTTCCCAAATTTAGGCACTATCACATTGCCTATTACATTAGGACCCATTATGTCACCTACTGAGGCTCATGTCATGTTGGGGAGTCTTTCTTATAATCTTCTTTTAGTAGACTATAACAAGCCAATTCTCATTACCCATAATTAATCAACTTAATTGCTATTAAGTACAAGGTCATGATTAACATAATCATAGTTAGGCAAAGTAATAATCAATATCATAAACAAAAATCAATATACATATCTTTTTGGATATTTCAAAACTAAAATTTACAACAATTCCAAAGATAACATACTAGTGAATTCCTTTCACTATACATTTGCAATATTTTACTCATAGCATCAATGATAAGTGTACACATAATATTTGACTATCAAGTCATATAAAAGAATGTATTGTATCTAGAACTTTGACATTTTTCTTCATAAGTCTCAGCTTGTCTTCTGCTTGGGAAGGAGAGCATCACTTGAGTGCTTTTTCTCCAACCACAGACTGATGATCCCCTGCACAATTTCCTTCCTAGAAGCGGCCCTACCCTTCACGAAGGGAATAGATCTAAGGAACCATTAGGTTTGCCATCTGAGTATCTAGTGGTGTGTCCTTCATAATACTTTGTGGCCATACAACTATAGATCCACTCTAACTATGTATGACACTATTGGAAGCATTATGCCATTTGGAGCACAATGAATCGACTAATGCATGCAAAGACATATGCATTACTTTGGTCAAAGATTTGTATACATAAAATGGTCTTGGGTGCATGTAACAAGGAATTAAGGTCTTTGTGGAACCTACATCACACTTTTCTACAGTAGGTTTAGGTTACCAACCTTCTCCTCTATCTACATCCCCTCCTCCATTGTTTGAGGTCTCCATGGTTTCTTCTTTTCAAAAATAAACCTTTCTTCATGACAAAAAGGGTTGCTTCCTACTCCACTTACTTCTTCTCTTCTACCTATATATGAGCATATCTTTTTGAGGATTCTCAAGGCCTGCTTGATCACTCTTCCTCCTCCTACATGCAAGAAATTTCCTAAACAAATTTAACCAACACTTCCTTTCTGTGCATATCATTGAGCACTCAGTCATTCCACCAGTGAATGTTGATCCTTGAAGGAATATGAAATTCAACACCATCTTGACATGGGTGCTTTCACTCTTCCTTTTGTTGAAGCACCTATCTCTTCTTTGCATGACAAGTGACATTGAGGTTCACCTTTGTCGAGTTCATTTTGCATAATAAATGTTCTTCCTATATGTCATCACATTGTGATTACCTCTAGCATTCTTATAAAATGGCATAGTATAGAGTCCACCTCTATCTTTCTTTCTACTTTCTCATGAGGTCTTCACACCTCCCTTCTTCTATTATTTTGCTACCCACTATGTGGCACCTATATCTTTCTTTGTTTTCTCGTTCCCATTCATGGTGGTACAATCTCATGTGCAACCATACTTTCTTTTAGTAACAACACAATATTCTTTTTCATGGTTGTCCTAACCCATTTGAGGGGGGGGAAGGACAACTTGTTCTATGGGTGCACATTCTTTCTAAGGATCTCCCCTCTCCTTTCTTCCCCTTTTCTTTACATTAAAACATTCACATATTATACATCATTCAAATATTTTAAGGGGGGTCTATACTCTACTCACATGTGCATCCATACATACACCTTTCTATATTTGCACCCCTTGAGGCATTGTTTATTAATTTCCCCCTGTGACATTGTTTGCTTTATGTTGCTTGAAGCATTCACCCCTTGCAATGTTGGTTTTTTATGTGTTCCTTAAGGCGTTGGTAGCATGTGAGCCACCTAGCATAATATAGCTTGCTAGTATGTGCGCTTCATGTGACTTACCTTTTTACACCTGTGACCCATAAGGATATTTTGATTTGTATGACTCCTATTGATAGAGAAAGCTAGTGTCTAAGTCACGTACTCTCTTTTTCTCATTGAGTGCTTCCCTATCTATTTGTATATATTCTCTTCTTGAAGCAATTGATCGAATCAGTATACTCTTCTCTCCACTTAAGAATTCTTCTATCTGTTGTTTTCTTTATTTTTGTTACATTTTGGGGATGACACATGGTATTGAGATAACCTTTCACATTGAGGTCTTTTTTAACTTTTCTGACTCAAAATTTTTCTTTGCTTGCTATGTATTTTTCTCCTCTATGTATGTCTTGTTTATGTTTATATATATATATATATATATATATATATATATATATATATATATATATATATATATATATATATATATATATATATATATATATATATATATATGTTTGTGATTTTCTGATGCCATGGTTTTTGCATGTTTATGTTCTAACATTATTGTCTTGTGTAGGTTTTTATTGCTAATGTATTAGTTTTGCAAGTTCTTAGCCTAGGAGCATAGTTCCTCTGTTTGAAAAGTTTGCATCCTCTACAATATCCTTTTGGTGTTGTAATATTATTTAATTTCAATATTTTTCCTTTTACTTTAGCATGTATATTCACATTGTGTCATAAGCCCACTAAAGTGGGCTAAATGTAATATCAAAAATTGCATACCCCTACAATGTCACACTACATTTTTCACTCATTTTAGTGTCCATTCCATTAGTTTGTTTGTAGGATCATTTTAGTCCTTGCATTATCCTTTTTCCTTCCCATGGTGCTTAGGCCTTGTTTCATATGTTATCTTTTTGTCAAATTTTGTTGTTGACTTTGTGTTATCCTTATGATTTTCTAGTGTCTCATCATTTTGATCCCAAACTATCTGGACACTAGTGCTTCACACGGACATCTATGCAATGCATTGGTGTCCTATGATAGTTTCTAATTTGGTGGTGGTTTGAGTGTTTTTACACTTGTCACCTTCCTAGGTTAGTGGTAATGGTTTGAGATGATTCCAAATGGCTCATCAGACTCTTCCTCTTACCTCCTCCTCTCATTTTGAACCTATCTTTTCACTCTTGCATTCTCTTGGATCTTCTTTTTTTGGACTCTCTCTTGTAAGTTCACACAAATCTCTCAAGCTCTATAGCTCTCTACAACACTTCTACAACATTCTCCTTCAACTCTCTTGTCCTCTTGGCTTACTCAAGCCTCTATAGGTAATATTATTCTTGTTTCTTATTATTGTTGCAAGCATTTATTTTGCTGTGCCCCTAAGTACTTTGGGATACTCACATCCTATCAATCTTTCATTTTAGTCACTCTTCTTATTTCTAGATGCACTTAGATTAAGAACATGCACTATTTTCTATCTATCTATTAGTTGTTGTGGAGGTAGAACTACTAAAGAAAGGGTTTGACCTGAAGGCAAACCCCCAAACAACCCCAACATTTTTCTTGTTCTTTCGAACTATAGGTTTCTTCAAGTGGAGATATCTAACTTCTTGGGAGTTTGGTAATATCTTCCTTTTCCCTTTCTTTTCCATTTCTTCATTCTCTTTAAATAACTTAGTTAAATCTTTGTCATTTCCATTTTTTCTATTATTTGGTATCTTGTTGTTGCACTCCCTCTTCTGGTTTTGCAGATCATGTGAACTATTGGGTTGAAGTATGTTTTGGGAACTTTTCAAGTTTTTGGTCAATATGAATGACAATGCTTCATGCAGATGTTTGCAGAACGCACCGACACCCTAGACAGTGGATTTCTCCATCTGGATCTAGGTTCTTCCCTCTAGTTTATTTGCTTTTTCTTATCAGATTCTATAAATGTTTTTCCAGTTTCTAGTAATTAGCATTATATCAACTTTTCCTTTATTCTTTAATAAAATAAAACTGTTCATTTCTTTTATTTCAAGCATTTATAGGATCCTACAACTATTTTGTTAGATAATAGAAACCTAGCTCAATCCCAATGTAGGAAAATCATTTGGCTAATACATCCTGGCTAAATTATAATTTCCCCCCTTTACAATTAGTACAAGAAAAATCTAACTAAAAATAAAAAGGAATCAAATCACTTAGGGTGGTATAAATATCACACCCACCCATAAACCAGTCATAAATATAAAACCATCAAAGAACATGGTCTAAGGGGACAACGAATCAATATATAGTATATGCTCATAAGGAAAAGAAGTATTGGAGGTGCATACACATGATATGGTGCTTCAACTAACTGATTAACTACTACTTGACCCTTAATAAATTTATGAGAAATAAATTCGAGATTAAATTATATGAGTAACATGTTCTGCCACATTTCATGACCTAAAAGATTAGCCTTAGAAAGCATATATTTTAAAGGATCTTCCTTTACAATCACATGTTTCTTAGTGTGTAACATATAATGCCTCAAAGTTTGTGATGAAAAGACCATGAATAGGCATAAACTTTTTATACTAGTATACCATGGCTCATAATCCACTAAAGTTCAACTAATATAATAAACAACATTTTCTTTACCCTTCTCATCATTCTATACTAGTAACCCACCAATAATATACTTAGAGGTAGAAATATATAACTTAGTAAAGGTTTAGTATGAATAACATGCATAAGGACTAGTTTCAATTCATCAAATATTGTTTTATATTATCAAAATCTTTTTGATATTCAACATTCTATTGAAATTTACTATCTTTCTTCAATAGTTTAGTGAAAGGTAAAGTATAATCCACTCATTGTGTAAAAAAATAAATAGCTTGGATATTGCCTTAGATATTGCAAAGCTATGTAATATAATGAGGTAGAGGCATATTGACAATAACATCTATCTTCTTAGCATCAACCTCTTTTCCTTACATCGAGATACAATGAATATTAATACAAAACCATTGTTTATGCCAAATATGAAATTCTTCACATTTAATCAAAATTGATATTGTCATAACCTCTCAAAGATGGTCCTCAAGTTTTAATTATGATTAGTTTGTTTCATAGATTTACCGATAATGTCATCCAGATCTTATAAAATATTATGCATTAAATCATGGAAAATCAAAGTCATAGCTCTTTGATAAGTAACACCAACAATTTCAATTCAAAATACATGACAACATAGAAAAATGTACCCCATGGAATAGTAAAAGAAGTCTTATGTTGATCTTGGGGATTAATAAGTATCCAATTATAGACTAAAAAACATTCATAAATCATTAAAGATTTCATGCTTGGGGAAGAATAAATATTCGTATCAATATTAGGTAATAGAAAATCATCTTTAGGTGACGCCTTCTTAAGATCTCTAAAATTAGTACACATACAAATACACCAAGTAGGTTTAGCCACATGCACTATATTTGGAATTCATGGAGAGTAGCTAATTGGTCTAATAAAGCCAATCCTAATAAATTTTTAGTTGCATCTTTAACCATCAAGGCAAACTTAGGATGTGACTTCCTAATTTTCTAATTTTTAAGTTTAGCATATGGATCAAGAACAATATTATGCATGACAATATCACTAAAAATGTCTATAATGTCTTAATACGATCATGCAAATAAGTTCCTATAATCAGGAAGTAGTGTAGAAATGTTGTGTCACTAAAAAATGTTCAAATATTCACTAATTTTAACACATTGGATTTATTTGATTTGTTCATTTCAAAATTGAAAGTATCCCCAACAATAAACTATTTACTTCTATTCTTAATAATTGGTCCAGTAGGTAAAGCTTTAAATAATTATAGATAGCCACCTAGTGTATTAGAGGTTTCCCTCAAATAATAACAAAACTCAAGAGCATATGGGAAACCTCTACAATAGTAGAAAAAGAACAATAAATGACTAAAAAAACTACTAAAAATTGCATATAAATGACTAAGCTTGGTCACATGACCATTAGTAGTTTATTGCCGGTCATTTATAACATGACCAAATTTATGACTAAACCATTTTTAGTCATTTATTGGTTGTTTTGATTGATCAATTTGGTAGTATATTTAGTCGTTACTTTAGTCATTGATTTAGTCATATTTATTCACTGAGCTTGGTCACGTGACCATTAGTAGTTTATTGTTGGTCATTTATAATGCGACCAAATTTATGACTAAATCATTTTTAGTCATTTATTCATTTTGTTCACTGATTTCTTCCTAAAAGTGTTGGAAATGAGATAGTGCTTTTGAGGTTTAAACATAAAACATAAAAAAACATAATCAATCATTCATTTGCACATAATGAAACAACTATTAAGAAGGAAAAATACATAAATTTTATTGAGAAAAAGTATTCTTACAACAGATACAAGACTTCAATATGTGCCTTTGCTTTGAAAAATGTGTTACAAAGTGTGTTTCTCAGTGCTGTGATTGAGAAAACTGAGTTACAAAGTGTGAGGAATGTATTCTTTGCAAAGAAATTTAGGCTTTTTGAGGTATACGACTTGCCATTCCAAAACTATGATATCTGCCCTTTTGGTACTATATGCACATGTTTCATGAGAGTCTTCATTCATTGAATAGACTTCAATGGAAGTTTGTCCTCTATAATGCATAAACTGCCCCCATGACTGTCCATGCAAACTTTGATTAATAACACTTTTCACATCATCCACTTTGATGGTTTTCACTTGACATTATCATGGTTCTCACGGCCTTCTCCACTCACAATAGCTTCTTTGGACTGTGCAACTGAATACAAAAAACTCATCTTACAAATTTGCACCTATCATCTATAGACAAAAATCACAATATAAGCAAGCACATCACATTCAGAGGCAATAAATTAAACATGTATTTACACAAGCATGACAAATTCAAAGTGGTTATATAATGCTTACCAACATATCCCTTATCCTTTGAAAAGTGCCTATGTTCTCGTTCTTCAAGTTCCTCTCTAAGGTTTCTTTTATGGAGTTCATCTTGAGTATCTTGGCCTTCCTTCCTGAAATGAACAATTGTTAGTATGTTTTATACTATATTGATAATTTATAAATAGAAGTAATATTTGATATGTTTAAATACCCAACGTGATTGGTCAAATAACATAAACAAATTTTATTGTTTACCAAGCCCTAGGATGGACAGTCAAATCACCTTGAGATGAGGAGTCATAGCCATAAGGTTTGCTAAAAAGGACAGTCAATAAGAGCACAAGTTTTGAAGTCCTCTAATGCAAGGATAGTTTTCAAACCTTAGATGATAGTGATTAAATGCATACAGTGATGAGAGGGACTGTCCTTTAATGAGCAGAGCATCTTTTAGGGTAGAGTTATCAAGGGCATAGCCATACCTCAAGAGGCACAATGCCAAGAAAGGGGCAACTGGCAGTCAAATAGTGATTTTGAATGGAGGATTATCTGTAAGTCTTGCACTACTTTGGAGATTATAGGAACTATCTTGTTGAACAATCACCTAGGAGAATTTTTCCATTTGATGAAACTCTTTCAAGGTTCATGGCTATATTAGGTTGCATTAACATTAACTTCCCCAAACATTCATCAAAATAGTGGTTAAGGGAGGCCAAAATCCAAGATTGAGTGATAGTTGGAGGTGCAGTAAGTGTTGTTGTTCTTGTAGGAATAATAATTGCTCTTATATACATTTATTCAACATGTAGCAAGAGGATTTCAATTAGATCTTTGAAGACTTTCTTTTCAGGACCATCTGTAAAGAGGAGCAAACCTTCAAACATAGTGCTATATACAAGATGACTCATGACAATATGTACATAATAGATAGTGAACCCTGCACAATAAAGGGGCAAGACCTTATAGAGGAGCAATATGAGACAACAAGACTCCAAGGAAGATCATGATTATGAAGCTTGAAGAGGACAACCACCTTTTAGAAATGATAGTGAAAGTGCTCCAAAAGGGATTTTAATGCTTAGAAAATATCACTCTAGTGGACAACCAAGAGGGTCATGTCAAAGTAGAAGCCAAAGAAGATGAGGATAATGAGGGTGAACAAGATCAATGGATAGTTAATTGTCTTTTCATAGGGAAGGGATATGATGTGACATGGCATGTGACATTGGAAAGTGCAACATAACAATTACTTGCAACAACAGTAATAGCAAAGAATAAAGGTGAAATTAAGAGCATTGTAATGACATGATGACAGTAACATAGGGCAGTTATAGGATTGTCTTAAGGAATGAGAACACTCACAAAAGACAGTGACAGTGGTTTTCATAGAAGACACTATTTTACTCAGCTTTCATAATCATGATGATAACCATTATTAATATCACCATCACCAAATGGATAGTTATAGAAGGGGTATATTTTTTTCAAACTAAATAAAATTAAAAAAACAATTATCAAAGCTATAATAAGAATTACTTTAAAGGAAAAAATAATGGTTTCACTTAGTGCTCAACAAACTAACTAGATAGACCTTGCAGTTCAGCTATTACTACTAATATGAGTTTTTAGATATGTGAAAAACACATAGTCAAAGCATATTCAGAGATACAATGACATAAATAAACATTTTTGAAAACATCTTAGGTTGATTGATGGATCTTGCACTTGGTCATAAGAGATGTTTTGTCTTAGACTCTTAGCTTGTTGAATACATGTAAACTATAGATATTTAGATAGTGACAAAAAGGCAAACAAGAAAAAAAGTGTTAACAAGGTAATATATCCTCACTGATTTGATCCTTTTGAATAGCCAATGGCCCATATACGTTCTAGCCCATAATTCAATGTGTTTTCTAGCCTACAAAGGAATACTTCAAGAGTTAATCATAGTTGTCACACATGTCATGAAACAGTTTCAACCATCATATCTAAATTTTGATAAATGCTTATTAGGTACAACGAATGATAACGGCTAACAAGATATGAAATTACTATAATCCTTCCAAAAGTTAATCATTATATTCCAATTTCCTTTCATTCACAAATAGGAAGAACAACAACATCAAGTCAAACAATGATACAAGTCCCACAACAGTATGGCCCTTATGCATCCCATATACAGGAACCTATACAGTTTGTAAAATACTGTCAGTAAAGGACTGAAGACACTATGGATACATCATCAAAAGTGCTACAAAAGCTAATGGCACTACCATTGAGAACATATTTCATGTTTACAAACTCCAGTAAAAAATAACTCAATTAATCTTGCCTGTATGTTGTTGAATGCCAAATCTGTACAGTATCATCTTCAAAGCCAGTGATAATGATAGGAAGTTCAGGATGAAAACAAACTATTGAGATATTATGTGTATGTCCTTCAAGAGTCTGGATACAACTTTTTGTCTAGTAGTCCCACACCTAATACAAGTACACAAAGAAAATGAATGGACTAGTATTCAAAAGGATTCATACAAAAAGTAACAAATATTAATAAGAAAAGGAATTTGTAAAGAGAACCTTTGTTGTATGATCGTCTGAACCTGAAATTAGATATGGTTTGTCACCTCTATAAAGTAATCAACACAATTTACACCCATTTTATGGGCATCAAGTGTAAAATTTGGTTCATATAAAACTAGATGTACATCAAGCTTGTTATTACTCTTTAATTGCATCTTTCTTGAGTAGAATCTATCCACCTCTAATATGTTAATCTTCACGTTCATTGATCTCTATTATTTGGTGAAGGCATCAAATCCTTTGTCGGTGTACACATCAGGATCCATGATAAACTTTACAGTACTAATAGATTGGGGGGACTTTCCTAAGCTCCTTCTGATATAATTCATTCTCTTCAATAATCTTTTGTATCCTTTAATGTTGATCATCTCATCGAAGGGACTTCAAAACATCTCCTCCTCATATATTATCGTTTGCTCGATAATGTTTACATTCTTTCATGTGAAGTATTTTCATCGAAGAGACTTTAAAGTACCTTCCATCGATATGGTATAATCTCTTTGATACACTATATGTTCTTGAATACATTGTTTCATTAAAGGCACCTTAGAATGTCTTCTCCTGATATCTTATAATCTCTTCGATACCAGTACTAGGAGAACTAATAGCTCTAGCTTGCATGGAGTTTAGACTGACAGTGTAGAACAATGTTGATGCAGAGCCTTCTATCTGTGTGATAATCTTTGAGTCATCAATGTTACAATCATGACATTCTGATGCTTGTAAGGTATTTGATAAAAAACCCAAAATAGGGGAGTATAAATGATGCTTGTAAGGCATTTGATAAAAAAACTAAAATGATGTTGTAGTGTAGACTGCTACTACTATACGATGTGCACATCATAGATTAGAACATCAATTTCAAATGAATCCTATTGGCAGGTATCAAGCCAAATGCCATAAACTTTGTAAGAATTTTCTTTGCTTGTAGCCACTATGGTCTCATTGATGAAGGCATTGCTATCTTGATTCAATGAGCCATGAATATGGCATCACTCCAGGAATAGAACACTTTGTCTGCATAGTTTTTTTTCTATATTGAATCCTTTGTCTGCATAATTGATCTTCTTGGTTGTTCTGGGTGTAGTTGGATTGAGATTAGGGATAAGGTCCATTCATTTGCTATTGGAGATAGATCACATCTACAAATAGAAGAGATCTACACTTTCTTGGAGAAATTGTTTGGGGAATTGAAACAAGTAGAATATATCCCTGACACAAACTTTGTGCTGCATGATGTGGAGGAAGATCAGAAGGAGCTTCTTCTTAGTCATCATAGTGAAAAAATAGCAATTGGTTTTGGACTCATTAGCACACCTTTAGGATCAACAATACAAATTGCAAAAGGGTTATTGCCCAAGAATGCTATAGAGAACATCATTAGTGAGGGCCATGCTTGGAGGGGACAATTTATCGAGACTATTGACCATTATTCCCACCTATGAAATGAAGGCCTTGAGCTTGTTTTCCCAATTGGAAAGCACTGGCATTGCACCAAATGCTTCAACCTCTATTAATGTTCTCAAGGAATGTGGAAGTAGTAAGGTGTTTGGACTGGAGAAGTAGATCTAAGTTCTTGAGCTCAATGTGGGACTTGCTAAATCTAATATGTTATTAGTATTGCCCTATTTGATGACATGGTCATAAAACATGGAAGCATAGTCTATGCCTACAAACCATTCGACAAATACATGTATCATGTGAAGGTAGAGAGCAAACAAGTGAACTGTTTCACAAGGTGCTTTGAAGGTATGTTCAACTATAATCAATGCATGCAAACTATTGGATAGAATCCTTGGTTCCTAGAGTTCCAGACTCTAGCATGGGTTTCTAAAAATAGACAGATCTATTATCTATATAAAGCTTTGCATCAATATTGTCATGTACACTTATAAAAACTCCCACATTCTCCCAGAATGTATCACCAAATATGTTTTCAGTGGCTGTAGACACACGACTTTGTAATGCTTCAATCTGTAAACAAGAATTGATCTCAGTTGTTGCAGATGCTGCAACTATTGATTTAGCCTAACCAATATTCCAATCTTAGCTTGATACTTACTTGGTTCATCTTCTCTCAATATCTACAAGAATTACACAATGAAATAACACTAAGTGTAATTAGACATATGGAAATAAAATAATCCTAATCCCATCAGAGGTGCAACATAACCAAGATATTGGTATCACTTAAACATCTCATATATACTACTTAGTGATGCATTAGCAGTGACTCTTCTGGTGCTAATTCAAGTTCTGGGAATTTTAGCAAGCCTACAAGGCTTAATTTTTTAATCATTAACCATCTAAAATATATACCTGCTTTTCAAAATTTCACAAAGCTGGCTATTATGCTATAATTTTTCCATAAAGAATCTTACCTAGTGAGACATTCACAAAAACCAAAGAGCATTATCACAGTGGCAATTTTCTCACCTTCATGTATGTAGAGACATGACCTCCAAATATATATTTTTGGTGTACATCAGCATCCAAACTTTTATCATCTTTACTAAATCCAAAAAAGTGCTTTTCACTGTGAGGAATATCTAGTCGCCCATCAAACGCACCCTAAATACAAACATCAACACCATAACTGAAAAAGTAGAAATAAAGTAAAATAGGAACAATTATATTTCATTTAGTCCAAATTTAACAATTATATTAAATTAAAACAATCACTTAATCGAGTGCAGAAAGGCATAACATACACTTTTAGTTTCTATTAAAAATAAATAAAATACAAATTAAAACTAAATTTGAAGATAACCATATTTACCAACACAAATACATACCATACCATTGCCAAAACCACACAAGAAGACAAAATTACAATTCACAATGGTCACAGAAGGATAAGAACCAACTGTTAGAGGGAGAAAAAATACAAATCAACATAAACAACCAAAAACACTTATGTGACTCAAACAAATTAACACACTAATTTGGATTTGGAGTTACATAGTTAAAAGTATAGAACCAATCATAGTCTTAACTTCAAGAACAAGCTACAACATTTACAAATTAAATTGAATTCAATAACAAATTAATAGAACTGAGCAGCAACCAGTTCACATTTATGAGATGTATTTCTAAGTAACAAAAATCAATAACTAGCCAACCTTGAGAGCTCCAAAAACTTAGTTTCCAGTAGTTGTCCTGACAAGACCCACATCCAACAGGGCCCTGAATGGCCTCCTGGAGTCACCTGGCTCCACACTATAATCTTCTCCAATGGCTTGCCAACAATATCAGAACAACAAGAATTTTAATTAAAGTATTGAATTTACCTAAATTGACATAAAGAGGATGGCACATTCCCTACAAAATGTTCAACTAGAGAAGCAAGAAAAAAAATGAAGATGATGTAAAAATAGGGCAATGGAAGGAACTCTGATATATAGAAGGGAGTCCTACTATAAATACAACTATAGAAAGGAGTCCTACTATAAATACAACTATAGAAGGGACTCCCACTACAACATCCCCTGTAAAAGAGCATTTGAGTAACCTACATTAAAAAAATTATCAACAAAAACTTAGCATCAAAGCCCCAGGGTACAATATTCATGGACAAATCAAAGAGTACAACAATTGATGGATAATATAAATAAACCCCTTGGTAGTCCCTTAGATAACCAATGATAAAATACAAAGATTCAAAAAATTGATGCCAAACAAGTAATGTTCACCATCCAACATTAAGTTACAAGGTTCAAAAAGTAATGCCAGATGCAAATAAAATTCCTTCACATGGCACCCAATATAGAATCTCTAATTTTGAAGCCAAGTGTTTTACATATGTTATTATCAGACTTGCAATTTTAAATTTAACAAGAAAATGCATCAAATAATTCATGCATCACCTCCTCATTGCCAACATATTCATCATCCATATCCAACTACTTCAGCAACTGACAGGCTAACAAGAGACTAGTATAGTATGCTGCAAAAGCAAACAAGAGATGCATAAATATCCACTATAACAAATAGAAAGAATAGGTTGTTTAAGTGATTACTACAACATCAACAAGTAGTAGCAACGAAAGATTTAGAAAAAAAATCCAACAGTAAACAAATTATGTAAATCAATACAAGCCAAATGGGCATAAAACTATCCAGCAAGCAAGGATAGGAGGTAAATTACACATTCTAGTGCATTCAATGTTAAGGTTCACAAAAGTTTAAATAGTCCAGATCACTAGATGTGAAGATCCAAAGGTAATTTGTACATTCCAGTGCATTAGATGTGAATGAGCATGTGCAAATAGATGTTTATAATATGGGAAAATGAGCATCACTATGACTGAGTAAAATTTGTGGAGCAGACTAGCAAAAAGTACACCCAAGCAAACTAGGAACTAAAGATAAATTACACGTTTGAGTGCATTAGATGTTAAGGTTAAAAGATAAATTGCATATTCCTGTAAATTAGATATCAAAGTCCAAAGATAATTTGTATATTTCAGTGCACTCGATGTGAATGAGCAGTGAGAATAGATGTTTATAAGATGGAAAAATGAGTGTATCATTGCAATTTGAGTAAAAGTTGTGGAGCAGACTTAAAAAAAGTATACCCATCTTACATAATTGCACATTTAAATGCATTTATTAGTCCTTGTGTCAACCCCACAAAAACCACTTATTCAAGCATGTTTACATCTGTACTCCAATTAATGCATTGTGTAAAGCAATGTAAAATGCCACTGAAAATACAAATGCGCACCTCACCAAAAAACTAAATGTGTACTCAATTAATATTTAGCATTATAGGATAACTTTATATTTTCTTGTAAATTTGCAACAGACCAAGAGGGAGATATGTTTACCACAAAGAATTGTACAAAAAGCTAGCATTGAAAGTTAAAATTGTGTATAAGCTAGTTTCTATGAACTAATAAGGCATATGCACTTGAACTACAAACATAAAGCAATCCTTCAATCACCCAATGCCTATTGCAAGTTCATGAACTAATATATAATACGATATTATACAATAATGGTGCTACATGATGTAGACCTTAATTATAGAATAGGAAACATTATCGTTAACATTGAAAACAATATACAACAAAAGAGTCAAAATGTTTTTGTTTTAGCTAACACACCAATGTCAATCAACAAATATGACTAGAGAACAGGGTTATTTGAATATACCCGCATCATAGTTTGTGAGGCCGACTTCCAGGCCATATGGAGGTAGCTCATGAGAGTAAGCAACTGCCATTGTAACATCTCCAACAAGTGTTGCATATGCGATTTGTGCAACAATATCCTTGTTGCTCTTTTGTTTGAAAAACCAGTCAAGGATCATACAAATTAACATACCCTAACCCTAAAAGCCCATTAGCCCAAAACCCCAAAAGACATTTCTCAAGTAAGAGTCAACAATCATACAACTTCTATGTACCCAACACCCTAAACAGATATTCTCTTTGTATCAATGTGATTTCATACAATTTCTCGTATACCCAGAACCCTAAAAACTTTATTTTCAAAAAACAAAGCTCCATACACAAACAAACTTTCACATATCTAAAACCTTGAAATAGATTATTTTTCATAAAAGTAAAAAGTCATGCATTTTCTCATGTACACAGAGCCCTAAAATACATTTTTAACCAAAAACCTCAAGCAACCCAGGCACTGAAAAAGGATACAAATCACACTACAAAGATATGTACTTAAGCATATTATATTTGTTCTTGTCCTGATTTATCAAGTGGATTCTCACTCTATAATCAGTCTTCCCCTTCTTAAATCAGCTAGAAGAACAGACTATAAAAACACAGCAGAGGTAACTATTTTATCAGAAAGGGGCATGACAAAAGTACCATGCCATTGTGTTTAGCAATCTTAACTTCAGATTGAAATTTCAATATGTTTTATGTAGATTTATGATTTGGTATACACAAATGTTCTCAAGTGCCCTCTTAAGGGCACCAAACAAATGTAATGATTTCAAGTGTTTTTATTAGAAATGTAGTCACGTATTACTACAATTGCAATAAATCTGATTTGCATGTTCCTTGGCACCTTGCCAAGTAATTTTTCCCTACATTTAGTGAGGCCCAAGGGTAAAGTAATCATTTTCACAAGTTTTCTTCCATGTTCTTGAATCTTAACATGTCAAATTTTTAATTGCTTACCTGACAGAGCATCCAAAAGAGACCTAAAGGAAGTGTTATGAACAAAATTAATATTAGCAAATTTCTCAACTTCCAAAGTTTATTACGAGTATGCATGAATGATATGTTTGTTGTGATTTAAGAAAAATAAATACTCTAATCCTTAAGAATAACGAATCAGATAGCTACTTGCCATGTTATGAGGTTGCTAGAGATGTCCAAGTTGTTTCACAATGATAATGATTTTCTTTATAGAAAGGTCTATTGGAAAGAGACACTGCTATGCATGACAGGTGTTGTCATTGATGGCAACTAAGTCTATCTTATGCATCCACATTACATAATTTGTTCATACCGGAAGTCAAAGTGAAGATTTGTCTAAGTCCGGGTAGTTAGAAACAGAGCATGTGACAGGGTCCAGTATCTTGGTCCGGATCTCTCCGGTGGTAAATCAAAGTGTGTTACGGATCTGAGGGAGTAATAAGGATTGTTAGGACTATCTAAATCTATGAATTTAGCCTCTAGTGATGAAGGATTCAAAAGTTATAAGCATCTGAGTATCAAGTTCCAGTTAATCAGTACAGTCAGAAGAAGAACAGGGCGACCTAGTATTTGATCTTGGTCCGGATGAAGAAAAGCTATTGGTTAAGTAATTTGTGATAACCAATGGTATTGGATGACATGATTGATGATTTGAGAACACAAGTTTTTGGTTTGCGTTGTTGATTGTGCATGGATTCAGCCAATAGAGCAGAGTTCTTAACAAATGTTCTATGTTTTCTTGAAGCCAACTACAGTTGATTGAATTTCTTGATGCGGATATATATAGACAATGGATTCGAGTGTTTTGAAGTGTGTGTGTGAAGTGGTGATGGATTAAGTGTGAAAAAGGTAGAAAGAAGTGCGAAGATAAAGATCTAAGCTTGGATTATGGCCTAAGAGTGAAACATGGCAAAATAAGGATGAAGTGTGTAAGATTAGTATTCTGTGCTTAACTGGAATTGAACTTCTGCATTGGTAGATGCTATTCATCAATTCAAACAATCTGTAATCTTCTTATAATCATCTCTATAGGCAGTGAGCCTCTTGGAGCAGTGAGCTTTGGGCAGTGCGCCCTGAAGGCACGTGCCTTCCCCATTTGTAATATTTTTAATAGAGTATAATTTCTTGTGGGTTAACCCCCATCGTGGTTTTTCCCTTAACCAGGTTTCCATGTAAAAATCCTAGTGTTAAGTGTGTTGATTATGTTTCTGCTCATGTGTTGTTGATTTATACGTTCATGGTTATATCATTAAATTGTTAATAAGTGATAAAGAAGGTAAATTGCTGCAAATGATAAAAGTTTTTGTGACAACTGATTCACCCCCCCTCTCAATTGTCTACCCTTATTTCAACAATTGGTATCAGAGAAAGGTTCCTTGGAAGAAGTTTAACAGCTTGAGGAAGATCTGGGAAGGTATTTAAATGGATTCATACAACCTCCAAGAACAAATTAAACTTGCTTTAGAAGATCTTGATCAGTCTAGAGCAGAAGTTAAAGAACTTCAAGAGAACCTTAAAGATGTTGAAGACTTCATTGAGACCTTAAAAGAAAAATTGAGAAAAACTAATGAAAAGAGGAAGGAGCTACTTCTTCAACTAGGAAATCTGAATGAAGACAATAATAAGGATGAGGCCCTAAAAGAAAAGATAAAGGAATGTGAGAAGTTAGCTAAAGATGTTGTTTTCCTAAAACATGAGATGGAATCTAGGATGATGAGGGTAACCAAGGAAATTGAAGAAAGGAAGAAGACTAAAGAAAAACTAAATCAATCTATGAAAGAAAGATCAGAAGAATGCTGCAGATTGGACAAAATAGATGGCCATCTAGAGTCTGATCTACATGAAAGCAGAGACAATGAGAAAGAACTTGAAAGGCAAATTGTTATTCTCAAACATGACCTAGAAGTTGCAAATGAATACAAGGAGAAGTTCAAGATAAGCTCAGCTAAACTTGAAGTGCTTCTTGAGAGTCAGAAGAAGGCTAATGATAAGCATGGTCTTGGGTATGAGAAAGGTGAAAGCTCCGGATCCGGACAAAGAAAATCTAAATTAAGGAATGGGAGAAACAGACCTAGAAGACCTCCAGTAAGACAACTTAATGCTCAAAGGTATCCATCTTTCAATGGAAATTGTTTCAATTGCAATAAATTTGGTCATAGAGCTACTTAGTGTAGAAGCATAATAAATCAAAGTGGTCCATCCTTCTACGGTCAATGCTTCAAGTGTAAGAGGCATGGTTATAGATCCAATGAATGCATAAGTATGATAATGAATAACTCTAACAATAGAGGAAATGATAATTCTTTCAATGACAAATTCTTTGCATGCAATAGATTTGGACATATGGCTAATTAGTGTAGATCAAGAGGAAATCAATCAAATGGGCAAAGAAATGTTGTGTGCTTCAATTGTAACCGATCCAGTCATGTTGGAAGATTCTACAAAAGTAGGAATGATGACAAAAAAGGTCCGGTAAACAAAAACTGGATGAGTAGAGACAAGACAAGGGTGAGGGCAAAGTTGATGTGAATAAGGTCCAAAATGAAATGAACAAAACATGGGTAAAGAAAGGTGAAATGAATGTTGACAATGCGTCCGCACCGGAATCCGATGCTGATAATTCCTCCAAGAATTAAATCAGGAGCTATGGCTTAGGGGGAGCTGCATTGAAAATCAAATTCCCCCAGCCAGTAAGTGGGTGCCTAAATCTGGCATGCTGAATGAAGATAGAAAAGTCTATTTTAGATCTGTTAAAGCAAATTCCAGAAGAAAAGAAGCAAATATGATTGATTGTTGAAGAATTGAAGTTCAATGAGAAGCAAACTGAGATAGATGACTCCTCTGTTCTAGAAGAAGAAGCAATAAACAAAGAAGATGAAAAGATGATAGGTAAAACTGATGATGCAGGATGTATTCAAACTCCTCCAAATCAATCTGACAAAGAAGATACAGAGATGAATGTTGAAACAGATGCTCAAATTGAAGATAATTCATTGAAGAATAAAGTGCATGAAACAAAAGAAGCTAACGACCAAGAAGCAGAAAAGGCCAAGAAAAAAATTGAAAAAGAAGAAGAGATTGCAAAGGTTGAGGAAGAGCCCAAGCAGGACAATCCGATTAACAGTATCGGTAAGGATCAAATAGATACATCAACATCTTAGGCAAGAGACACTATAGAAGCAGTGAAAGAAATTTTGGAAAATGATAAATTAGTTATAGAAGAGTTGAAAGGTCCAATCAATTTGGATAGTCATTCACCAGTTTAGAAGATAAAGTGGGCCTTGCTCACTCAAGCTAAGGCCAGAGAAGATATTTTGAAGTCTCACATAGAAGACAGGGAACTACTTGGTCTGGCATTAGGAATCTTGGAGAAGATCATGCCCACCTTTCAGAAGGATTCTTCAGCATCTCCCTTCGCCCAATTGAAAAGTCTAATAAACTTGGTAAGTTCTCATTTTGAATCTCTAGAGAAGTCTACAGAGGTCAAGGTTCAAATTGAATTCAATGATAAAAGATTTGATGCTCTAAAAGGGATGATTGGAGTAGATAGAATTGTGCTGGATACCAGTAGAAAGAGTATTCAAAATGCTCTTACAAAAGGAGGAAATGTATATAAGTTTTGCTTATCCTGTCCTAAAGTAAGAGGATATTAAAGATAAAATAAAGGAGTCTAAGAAAAAACTATCAAGTGTATCCAAATCTTTTGATCCTGTGACAACATCTATGGCAAGCAAGGAGTGTCAGGAAATCATCTTGATTGAAGAAATAAAATTATTGACAAAAGAGAAGGAGATCATTGAGGCAAGGATGAATGAGCTCTAGGGACTAATTTCCCCCAAATTAGAAGCAATGTTCAATGCTTTGACCGAAGCCCAAGCTGCTTCTAAGTCAAGTGATCCTACTGACTTGTAGAAAGCAGAGTCTTAAGCATTCTTATTTAGTGGTCACATCTCAGTTTTGAACAACATGAAGAAGAGTTGGGATAATGAGTTGGCATTGTTGAGGAATGTCTTTGGTGGTGTGTTCAAACTTATGTAAATAAGTCATAGGGTTGTTTGTATATATGCCCATGTACATAAAATTTTTGGTGAATTTTGTTATGTGGATTTTGTCAAGTTTGATGCTCAATTACAGAAATTGGAACTACTGGACCATAAGGCAATATTCACTCCTAGCTATAAAGTTGTATTACATATACACTCCATTGTGGAAGAATGTGAGATTATGGAATTGTTACATCCAAAAAGTATTTTCCATTGATGTTAAAGGGGGAGTGAAGAGCAATGGAAAATGAGGAATCCAACAAAGGGGGAGCACTAGAGAACAATGAAAAGCATAAGTGTACATAGTAAGGGGGAGTTGTTCCGACACTTAGTCATTTTTCACTAAGTGTTGCCATCAATGCCAAAGGGGGAGATTGTTGGCAAGAGACACTACTATGCATGATAGGTGTTGTCATTGATGGCAACTAAGTCTATCTTACACATCCTCATTACATAATTTGTTCATACCAGAAGTCAAAGTGAAGATTTGTCTAAGTCTGGGTAGTCAGAAACAGAGCATGTGACATGGTCTAGTATCTTGGTCTGAATCTCTCCAGTGGTAAATCACAGTGTTGATGCTTAAAATTGCACTGTTTCCAACACCAACATGGGAAGTTTCAAGAATGTGGGACTTGCGACCTGAAACAACCTCCAGATTTTAAAGAAGCTGGCTCTTCCTTATCTCAAATGTATTTTGGGAAAAAGGGGTAGAAATAAAACGGAATCACAAATGCAATGAAAGAAAATTAAACTATGGTGATGCGCCTGAGTATGATTTTTGCCTTAATACTAAGCACAGTGAAAATATCTTTAAGATTTAGTTATATTGAAGAGAAAAGAATGCATGATCAATGTAAAACATGAAGAACAAATAGAATCAAAGGCTCACAACTTAGACGATTTTGCAATAACACAGAAAATATCAGCAAAGGCATAGAACTCAGTCTTCTTATTAATTTTCCAATCACATAAAAGGCACTGATACATGCACAGTTATACAAACTTTTTGAATCAAGAAAATAGAACAAAGGCAAATGATATTACTGGCGACAGCAAAAGGTCTTCAAACTTCTCTTAAATCTCTGATAATAGTCTGTATGTAGAAAATTCTCTATATCCTCCTTCAATCTGTGATCTAGACCCATATTTATAGCATAGGACTGGCTCAAGATTGCCCGCACAATCAAATCCCAACGGTCTAACTGAACTAGAACTTAACTAGAAGTGTCTGACAGAAGATATCTTTCGGATCTGAAATAGTTAGCCTTTCTGCAAGTTCATTGGCTGAAATAGGTACACGTGGCACTCCCCATTGTGAAATAGGCGAGGACACTTGGTAGCATCCGTGAGTCTTTGTGACTATAAACCCTTGAGACCGATGGCACGCATACGCGCCCTTTACTTGAAACTCCTTCATCTTTCTGGTAAAACAGGAACTTGACACGTGGCAGCCTCCACGGCAATTGAAACATAACCCTTGAGACAGATGGTAGCATCCGCTTGCTTCACTTTGAAAACTGTCTCATTATTCAGGAGGCACTGGAAAATGACACTTGGCAGCGTCTGTGGCCTTTGCAAAAGATACGTGGCGAGTTCTGCGACATTTTACTTTTTACTATGTCTTTGCATTGGGAGTGCTGCACCTTTGACATCTGTCACAGTCCGCGACCACAAAACTTTTATCACTTACCAAAAATGGGACTCACAATACTTCTTGCTTGAGCAGCTTCAAAAAGGAACAAGGACAGGTGGCACCTTCCGCTGAGCTTAACAAGTGATACGTGGCGGCTTCCACGTTACTTAGAGAAACTTTAGATACCTTTTTAGAGTCCTGTGGAAGATGACACATGGCAGTTTCCGCTAACTTTAGAAACACTTATAGAAACATTTGAGACTCATTTAGACTCACGTGGACGATGACACTTGTCGCGCTCTGCTTAACTTTAGCAACTCACCGGGGGCCCACCACAGTCTTTACTCAATAATGAAACAAAAGAAGAAACTCGCGGACGATGACACATGGCGCGCTCCGCGGATATTACAAGGGACACGCAGCACTTCCTACTGGTCTTAGATGAAACATATAGAAACCTTCCGCAGCTGCCACTTGGCGCCTTCCACGCTCACTGAAACTTTGAAACAGGGACCCGCCACATTCTGAGAAACATTTAAAAGGGGCTTTTGAAGCTTATGAGAAACTAAACACGGATGCTGACACTTGGCGCGTTTCGCTGCTATATAACAGGACACGTGGCACTATCCACATTACTTAGAGAAACTTTATAATGTGTCCCGACTGATGACACTTAGCACTCTCCGTGCTAATTTGGGTCTTAGGCAAAACTTAGGCAAAACTTAGGCAAAACAAAAACCCGCGCCCATGCTCTGTGTCAAAACCCTCACTGCCAAAACTGAAACTTGCAGGGACAAAACTGGAGCGCACAACTAGAAACTCAAAACAAAATGTAGAGTATTTTACTCTATAGTTCTTGGCGACCCCGAGGACTTTTGAGCCTGCTCAAAAAAGAATCCAAAGAATGTGTATATATGCGGTAAAAATCACAAATTCTGCAAGGTTGTTTGATAAACAAACCATTTAGCATCAGATAGTCCCTGTTTGTTTTGCAAATCTTGGAAGGCTAAATCAAGGTTAATGATATCCTTGTGTGAAAAACTTTGCAAAACATGAACTACAGCCTTCAATTGGAAATCAAGTTGGGCCATGGGAATCAAGACAACTTCCACTTCTGGTACTGATGAAGCATTTGTTAAACCCTGGAAAATTGACTGATCATTTTGCCTGGCTAACAACAAAGGCTTAATTTCATCAACCATTAACACAGTGTTGCTATCAGGGAAAGGGGAGGGAAGACCCAATTGCACTAGATCTTTAATATGCTTCTTCATGTCTTTTACTCCCTCTTTGACCACATCAAGGAGCTCTTTGCAATTTATTGCAGCAGAATTGCAACTGAGAACTTCGTTCACCCCTTTTGCAACAATCATTCTGTCACTAATCCCTACTACTGATAATGTTTCATCAGTGGTGTCATACAGCTTCTTCAACAACAGTTGAGAATCTGAAACCCTCAAGGAAATAGTGGACAGAGTGGCATGAACTGAAGTCTCTACCTTCTCACACAATTGTTGTGCATGTAGCAGGAAAGTTAAAGAAGGTTTGAGTTGTGTAATCTCCTCAGAGATTCTCTTCCACACTGATACATATAGCTCCTTAACCAGGTTCAACACTCTTGTATTCTTTGGCCTATTAGCCAACTCAAGTGTCAACTGTTTTGATGTTTGTTGCTCGGCTTGAAGTTGGGCCTGCATGGCAGCAGCATTATTTTGTTCATTCAGCAGCTTCTGCTGGAACTATGTGACTTGTTGCAGGTTTTCCTGATATTTTATCTGTAGTGTGGCCTTTTCCTGCCTTAGGGTTGCCACTGCAGACTTTACTTGTACTAGCTCTTCTTTCAAAGAAGCATTTTGGCTCTGTGTAGCCTGATGAATCTGACAAGAAACAGTATTTTGCAATTGTTTGTTGAGATCCTCTATTTCATCATTTTTTGATTTAAGCTCTGCACCAAGGTTGCCACAATGTGTCTTTTCTTGAGCTAAATCAGCCTCCACCTTCTGCAACTTCCTTGATAGTTTCAAATAATCAGTAGCTACAACAGAAGTGGTTTCATTTAGCAGCTTGACCCTGTCCTGTGGTCTAAAAAGTGACATATCCATAGCCACTGCACTCATGGTATAATCCTGGGGCTGCATCTGCTCATTTGGCCTGGCTACATTAGGTGACAAATGAGTCACAGTTAGCTGCTGCTAGATTGGGTCAAATAGTGACCTCATGTGTGGTACAGCCTGAGCTTTATTATCTTTCTTCCTCTTTTTATTCATCCGGGCCTCCCTAGCCTTCTTAGCAGTGTCTGCTTGAGCTTGGAAGGTAGGGGGAGAGGCAATATACCCGCCTGCAAAAGGATGACCCTGTGGCAAGCCATAGGGAATAGCCAAATGTTGGCTAGGAGGAATCTGGGGAGGTATTCTCTTTGGAAAAGAGGGGGAAAAGGGAGGCAATGATGTGGCCTGTGATGACATGGCCTGAGTAGTAACAGGTGGGGCAAATTGGGAAATTGGCACAGCAGAGGTGGCAGGGGAAAATATTTGGCCAGTTGGGATTGCCACCCCTATGGAAGAAGAAAAAGACTGAGAAGAAGAAGGAGAAAAAGCACGTACCTAAGGAGCAACAGATGTACTCGGTGGTTGTTGCTGTGTAGGTTCTACCTCCTCATCTGAATCAAGTTGAAGTTTCAGCTTCTTATGTTTCCTTGGCCTTTCTTCTTGTTGTCCTTCCTTCTCTTCCACATTTACCACTGCTGCTAGTGGTGATTGCACAAAACTGGAAACCCCAATGGTTGACACTGATGGAGAAGCTCTGGGTGGTGAGGATACCACACTCTTTTGCTTTTCTATGCACTGAGAGATTGGGGCCAAACAGTTACAGGGACTGTAGATGAGGCTTGTCCTAGGGCCTGTACTGTATGAGTGGACTCAGGATCTTCTTCAGACTCCTCACCCTTCCTATGGATCCTGCTTGTATTAGGGCTAGAGACTGGAGAGGGATGCCATTCATCCCAAATGGACTCCCATTTTTCATCTGTATCAACCTTGCCAAAAGAGTGAGTTGTCTCAGATATTTCCTGCCTATATTTCCAATAGGCTTCAATTTTATCTGCTTTCCATTCCCTGTCTCTTAATAGATTTTTCTTCAATTCAGTGCCCATTTTGAGCTTAGGGTCATAGGCCTTTTGTTTATTATAAAATTTTTCCCATGGCTTGGGCCCCTCAAAGGGCAAATCTGTCAATTCTACATACAAATCAGGATTATCCTCCTTAGGGTTTTTTCTGTCTTCCGAAAAGGGACGGCCCTCATGCACAATTTTAGCACCGACATTGTTATTCTTGACCCATAAGGTTATGAAACTGCTTGGGTCATATCTCCATTTATCTTCAATCAGAAAGAAACCCAGGACAGCTAACTTCCTCAGCAACAAGTGCTCAGCATCTCTGACCAGTAGGGCCATGTTTTTCTTCACCATGGAATATCATACATTTTCTTTTTCTTCTTCCCAGTGCCATAGTCATTACCAACCACAGACATTTGTCGGGTGACCTCTAAGAATGCTAACCTAGGAGTCAAAATCTTGGGTAGCAACACTGGTTCTCCATTAAAACCATGGACCCTAATGATGGTGTGATGGGACCCAAAGAAATAATCACAGGGAATGGGGGAATTTGCCATGAGGCCTCTAACACTTAATGTTAATCTATTCTCAATAGGCTCTGGGCTTAGGTGCACAAAGGCAGGGGCAACAAAAAATTCCCAAAATTCATAGGGATCAGATGCTTTGGATAAGACATGTGTCCATGCGGACACAGGAATGGTCCTATTTTGACCGAAACTTGGGTCATACATATTCAGATGCATATACTGTGAAAAGATGGCAGGGTTTTGATATAACATGAGGTGAAACAAATAGGAAGAATACCTGAAAACCCCTGTGGATTTGAAGTGGGTGAGCTGGTCGACCATTGAATAGGCAATCTGCTCTGAGAAGTCCAGCTGAAACTCCTGGGATTTGTCCACAGTCTTTAATCGGAACAAAATGACAATTTTCCAGTCATATATAGTAATGTCCTTCATTCCAAAGATAAATGCCATCATTGACAATGCTTCCTGGCTAGCCTGAGTGAATTGTCCCCTCCCTGTTGGTAGCACTGGCATTTGAGTGTTTTCATCTCCCAGCTGCAACTTTGAATTAAGAAACCTTAATTGATTATTTACATTTGCCCATGTTTTCTGCATTTTGGCAATGGTGGGAAATGTGGCTGTCTTGTCATGGTATAGGGCCAACATGTCCCTGATAGCCTTTGGTGTAATTTGCACCATGAAGGGTCCTTGTTGAATGGTACTTGAGGGTGCATGAAACAATTCTGCGCACATCTCAATCAGGTCGGGGCATAGATGCACACTTGGGACAATAAATTTTGCCAATTAAGAGGTCCATATCCTCATTATGAATGTTTCAGATTATCTAGCCTTGGCCTTCTGGATACATCTTTGGTGTGCCCCTTCTCACAGAGCTTTGCCAGGCTTTTGAAGGGCTGGGTCTGCGATACCGTCTGTGAAATCCTTCACTTTAGCTAGGTCAACTGTATAACCAACCTCGAGGACCCTAGTCCTTGGATAGGTCCTTAAGGGTTGTGCAGGGGCCGAAGCATATGAATTGCTGGCGAGAAGCTTATCAATGGACTCGTAAATCCCCAGCCCCTGTTGTGAAGACTGTGCCTCTGCCATATTTGAATCAATACTGGAAACTAGTGAACTTATGGTAACAAGTATGGAAGCTTTGCAACAGGGAAGACATGTTTATGAAGCAGGTTTTGCTATGAATTGAAATTGTAGGTAACGGGGATTTTCTAAGTAGACGTAAGAACAAATGAGACATAGTTAAGCATTAACTCTTGTTATTAGGGCATTTTAATGACACATCAAGTCTCATAAATGGCATTAAAACTAGAAAACCGTTAGTGAATCTTATGAAATCTACGTGGGACAGAGTGTCAGACACGTCATAAAAGTGGCTGCGTAAAGGTACCTTTGGGGAATTTTGGGGATTGGAGAGAGACGTAGTGAATATGAGAGTTTTGAAAAATGAAGAGACTTGAGCCGTGGCCACGTGTTCATGGAATGCTTATTTAAAAGAAAGAGTGGGAAAATGAAGCGGGAAAACAAAGCAATAAGGAAAGGGAAACTATCTAACTATAATACATAGGAGACAATGCTTAATTGAAATGCTTCAAGTAGATCCCATTCATAGGAATCTCTTTAGGTTCGCCTTCCATTGTTTCAAGCTCAAATGAATTCTGCCGTTTACATGAACGAATCTTATAGGGGCCAGTCCACAATGACTCAAATTTACTGTGTCGACCCAGCTTGGCAGCTCTTTCATCCCATTTCAAAACAACTGAGCCTACTTCAAAATAGGGGTTTGAAGTCTTCTTATCGAAGCAGTCTTTGATTATTTTCTGATGTTTCAATAATGATTCATGTGCTGTATCCCTCTTTTCTTAAACTTCAAGGAGCTCAGCGAGTCTGACCTATATGGGGCCATTTTCCTCAATCTCAATCTGTTTTAATAACCAGAGAGCAGGAATCTCCACGCTCAGGGGCATTACAGAAGGCTTACCATAGACCAATTCATATGGGGAGATCTTTGTCACTTGTTTAGGTGTAATTCTATCAGCCCACAGTGCTTTATTAAGCACTTTATGCCACTCTTTGTGATGATCAACCCCTATTCTCTTAATAAGTCTAATCAGAATCTTGTTAGTTGATTCTACCAAACCATTACCCTGAGGATAATAATTTGAGGAGGTTTTTAGATAGATTCCATATTTTAGTGCAAAGTCAGATATTTTTGCCCTTGAAAATGCCTTAGCATTATCTAAAATTATGGTACGAGGAGGCCCAAAGCGAGTAGTGATACCCTCCAGAAAGTCTAGGATCACCTTTTCTGTTGCTTCTTTGAGTGGTACTACCTCACTCCATCTGGTAAAATAATCTGTGGCAGTTAGAATCCATTTGTGTCCCATGCTTGACATCGGATTGATCATTCCAATGAAGTCAAGACCCCATTGAGCAAAGGGTTCATCAACAATTATAGGACTAAGGGGCATTGCTGCATTCCTTCTCTTCCCCACATAATACTGACAAGATTGGCATTCTTTGACCAGTTGATAACAGTCTGTAAATAAAGTGGGCCAGAAGTAACCTGCTTGACTTATCTTTATAGCTGTGATTCTTGCAGAAAAATGTCCACCTGAGACTCCATGGTGCATTTCATGTAGTATTCTTTGGGCTTCACCTTTCTCTATGCATCTTAGAAGTATGCCATCAGTATTTCTTCTGAAAAGAACTTGGTCAATTAAAACAAAATGGACTCCTTGTTGCCTATATTATCTCCTCTTGTCATGAGAGAGCTCTTTTGGGAAAATCCCATGTTTCATAAACTAGATTCTGTTTGTGACTCAGGAGTTCTGATCAATTTCTTGTATCCTCAATACATTTTCTTTTTCTGTTTCTTCAATTATCATCTTTTCAATATCTTGAGCCATGTATTGGCACAACCCCCTACCTCTGACCAACTTAGTGGATCTGACCTCTACATCATACTCAAGGATCTTTGTTATCCAGTTTGCTCTTTTTTCAGTGATTTCACCTTCCATAATGTATTCTTTGACACTAGGATGAGCCACAAGTATCAGAATCTTATTTCCTGTCACCATATGCCTGAATTTCTTGAGTGCTTTTACCATAGCATATGCCTGTTTCTTGACAAAGTTATAGCTGGCTTCATACTCCCTAAGAGTTCTTGAGAAAAAGGCTATTGGGTGTTCTCCCTCTTGTTGATCATCTTTCTGTGTTAGGACAGCAACAACACTGAACTCTCCTACATAGACATACATTATAAAAGACTTAGAGAAGTCTGGGTTCCTAAGTACTGGGGCTATTGAAATTGCTTTCCTGACCTCCTCAAAAGCTTGTCTTCCTTCTATAGTCCACTTGAACACCAGGTCTTTCTTCAACAAAAGTGTCATTGGTCTTATTAGGCCTGCAAAGTCTGATATGAATCGACTGACAAAATTAATCTTTCCCAAAAAAGACTGAACTACCTTCTTATTTACTGGCAAGGACAAGTTCATTATGGCTGTGACTCTCTCTAGATCTATAGAGACTCCTTCTTTTGACACTATATGTCCCAGCAGTTTGCCCTGGGGTACTGCAAAGATGCATTTCTTAGGATTCAGGGATATTCCAAACTCTTGACATTTCTTGAAAACAACTTCTAGATGATCAAAATGATCAACAACATTCTTGGAAAAAATAGTGAGATCATCAAGATAAATCAGAATGATCTTATTTATGAGTTCTCCAAATGCTACATCCATTGCTCTTTGAAAAGTGGCTCCAGCATTTGACAGGCCAAATGGCATCTTAGCATATGCAAACGTTCCCCATTTGGTAGTGAATGCAGTCTTGTGTTGGTATTCATCAGCCAACCAAATCTGATTGTATCCAGAGAAACCATCTAACAAGGAAAATCTCTCTGATCCAGCCACAGTCTGTAAAATTTGTTCCATAGAGGGCAGGGGATAGTGATCTTTCAGAGATGCTCTATTTAGGTCTCTGAAATCCACACAGAGCCTTATGTCACCATTCTTTTTTCTGACTGGTACTAGATTGGACACCTAGGTTGAGTGTTTGATTGGGAAAATTATTTTAGATTCTAAGAGTTTCTGCAACTCATCCACCATTAAAGGTTCAATCCTTGGATTCACTAGCCTCTGCTTCTGTCTAATTGGCTTAGATCCTTCAGTCAGTTCTATGGTGTGCTAAATGATGTCTTTGTTATAGCCATGAAGGTCTTCATAGGTCTAGGCTATTACTCTGTCATATCTTTCACACAAGTCAATTAGTCTTTCCCTTTCCTGTTGGGTTGTGGAATTTCCAATCTTTAGTTTTCTCCCTTCACTCACTTGTATCTCAGAATAATCTACTTTATTTGCTTGGAACCTTTTCTTCTCTAGGCTTACATCTTCTGGATCAAATAGGTTTTCTAAAGTAATCAAGCCTTTGGGAAGCTTATTGGTCTTTAATTGAATAATCTGGTCTCCATATGCTTCTTCAATTTTGGGTTGCAATTGATCAGCAAACTCCCCTGACTATTGCAAAAATGAGAGTACCTAAAAATCATTTTCAAAGACTTGCCAATTTTCATCATTGTCTGGGATAGTTGGCCTTACTATAACTTTGACTGACTCATTGTTGACTAATAGATCAGTTGCTGGGTCAAACTGTGAGCCAATCTGTGCCATCCTATCTGCCTCAGAATTTTGGGTTCTAAGAACTACTTCAATATTGAAAGCTTCAAAATCATCTATTAAGTCCCAAATTCTGTGTCTATAGGACCTCATCCTTACATTTTTGGCTACTACCTTTTCTCTGATTTGTTTCACCACTAGCTCTAAATCTCCTTTGACTATCAGATTCTTTACTCCCTTTTTCTTGGCTAACATGAGCCCATGTACTAAGGATTCATATTCAACATCATTATTAGTACAAGCAAATTGGAAACAGATAGCTCTTAAAATTTTCTCACCATTTGGAGCAATAAGACAAATTCCTGCCCCAGCACCATTTTTACTTCTAGCCCCATCAAAATTTAGGGTCTAGATTTTTGAGTCCTTTTCAGATTCTTGAGTCTTTGGTGTTTCTTCCCTTAGAACATTTGGGATTTCATGGTCTTCATCAAATATGACATAAGTGCCCAGACCAGTAGAGTCATAATTTCCATATGGGTCACTTTCCATCATAGTTAACAACTGATTATTTTCCTCTTCTTGGTCATGTTCAGTCCAGTCACCTAACTCTTCAGCAAAGACCCTTTCTTCTTTATTCAGCATAGCATGAGCTGCCTCTAATTTTGGGGTTGGTTCATTTGTGATGTGATCCTTAGATAATGACTCAGATAGTATTTTCATTTTTGTACCATATTTGGTTCTTAGGATGAGGTGAGACCAATCAAGTGACATATAACCTCCTATCTTGGCTATGAAATCTCTGGATAAACATAGGCCAAATACAGGGGGTATATCTATGACTACAACATCTTGATTCACAATTATATTAGGGCAAGTATATAGTTGCAATGGGAGTTGTTTAATTTTCCCTATTGTTTGCACCGATTTTCCATCCAGCTGCATAACTCCTTTAGTAAGTGGCTCATACTTTATCTTTAAAGTATCTGCTATCTGTTTAGGCATTACTGTAGTACTGGCCCCTGAGTCTATCATTGCATTATGTAACAGCTTCTTTCCAACTATCAAAGTCAAATAGAAGGGCTTTGGTTTGGATTTGCTTACCTCTGGTGCATTGTTCAAAAGGGTTATTGTCTGCAAAGGAACAGTGTCTTTGAGCTTTTCCTTATCAGCAGGTCCTCCTTTGGTACCAGTATGTTTAGGCACTGCTTGGCCTTATAGAGCTTCTTGCAATAGTGTCTTTTGCTCAAGAATAGCTAAAATGTCCCATATTGACATATGTGCAGGGGTCCTCTTCAGCTGATCCACCACATTCACAGGTCCTAGTGTTTGGGTTCTTGGATAATAAGGGTACCTTGCTTTTTCTTGAACTTGTCCAGAAACTACCTGGTTCTGCACTGGCTGAGGTATTTCTTGTCTAGCAGCTATGTTTTGATGATCTTGAAATGGAGGAATCCCCATAATTTCCTTATTTGTGACTTTAGGCTATTCCATCATCATTCTCTTGGCTCTAGTGTAGTAATCTGATTGTACCAATGGCTTCTTGGAAGTAGAAGCTTCATTCAAGAATACTAACTCTTCATCTTCAATCCATGAAAACAAAGCATGCTCAGGGGCTATTTCTTCTTCTTGCTGTAAGGACATCCCTTGCATCTGAGCCACTAGGACTGAATTTTGCATACCAGGAGATTGGTAGGGTTGAGTGTCAGAAGTATTTGCAAATTGTCCATCTACTCTTCTTTGCTCTGCTATCTTTTGCTGTAGATTACCCTTGGGACAATCTCTGGGCATATGAGCATTATTACAAGGGAAACACCAGGCATTGGTGCCATCTGCATAATTATTCTGCCCTGGGATAATTTCTCTGTTTGGATTAGGAGGAACAGTCTGCAAGGGTGTAGGAACTGTGACTAATTGATTTGATGGCTGAGGATTAGCCTGTCTCTGAGGGCCTTGGTATTGATTTGGCTGAAAAGAAGGTCTATTCCCTTGGTAACCTTGATATTGGGGCTTAGGATAGGGATTTTGCTATCTTTTTAGGTTAATTATCTCATTAGAAAATGTCCTTAAGATGTTCTTGACATCATCCATCTCAGATGACTGGACAGGGACAGGTGCTTTAGCAGGTTGTTGAGGAAATGCATACATAGACATAGGTGGGGCTATGGGATTAGGGGCTTCTTGAGGCAAAGGTAAGGTAATCTCTGGAAACATGGGCATGGGAGGCCTTGGGGGCAACTTTCCAGCATCTATTAAGTTGTTTTCAGCTCTGACTGCATAGTCATAGGCTTCTAGCAGAATCTGACCTCCAAGTGATTGAATCATTACTGATATATCTAAATTTAGGGCTTTAAGATAAAATACTATAGCCATACCTGGTAATGGTCTTGCTATAGTAGGAATTCTTTCCCAAGTCTTTTGAAATCTTGAATTGAAATCAGTCATTGCTTCTTGTGGTGCCCTTTTGATAGTAATCAATTGTTGCAACAAAGAAGATTTATCACCCTTTTCTTTAAATCTTGCAAAGAAAGCATCTCCAAGCCAATCCCATGTAGATATTGTATTTGGGGTCAAAGATCTGTACCAGTCCAGAGCCTTCCCCTTAAAAGAAGCTGCTAACAATCTTATAGCCACATTCTGCTGAGTGATTACATGTATTGCACAGACATCAGACACATCTTATAGATGTTCTTCAGGTGTTTTGAAATCTTCCCCACTGAATTTGGGTAGAGCTTTCAGGGCATTTGCTGGAATAGGATCCCAAGTGGCTGGTGGTACTGGGAGAATCAGAGCACTACCAGTGTTCCAATTCGCATAATTCCTTGGGGCTATAGGTGCTCCCATGTTTTCTCTTGGTGTTGCTGTAAACTGATTGACCCTTCTTCTTGAATTAGTTATCAATGGTGGTAAAAGAATACCTGGGTTCACAGCAGATTAAGCTCTTGTTACTGGTCCACAACTCTAACTCCTTGTACCTCTCTGGTTCATACAATCTTGAAAGAAACTTCAAGAATGGTCCCACCGGGTGTGCCAAAAACTGTTGATGCTTAAAATTGCGTTGTTTCCAACACCAACATGGGAAGTTTCAGGAATGTGGGACTTGCGACCTGAAACAACCTCCAGATTTTAAAGAAGCTGGCTCTTCCTTATCTTGAATGTATTTTGGGAAAAAGGGGTAGAAATAAAACGAAATCACAAATGCAATGAAAGAAAATTAAACTATGGCGATGTGCCTAAGTATGATTTTTGCCTTAATACTAAGCACAGTGAAAATATCTTTAAGATTCAGTTATATTGAAGAGCAAAGAATGCATGATCAATGTAAAACATGAAGAACAAATAGAATCAAAGGCTCACAACTTAGACGATTTTGCAATAACACAGAAAATATCAGCAAAGGCACAGAACTCAGTCTTCTTATTAATTTTCCAGTCTCATAAAAGGCACTGATACATGCACAGTTATACAAACTTTCTGAATCAAGAAAACAGAACAAAGGCAAATGATATTACTGGCCACAACAAAATGTCTTCAAACTTCTCTTAAATCTTTGATAACAGTCTGTATGCAGAAAATTCTCTATATCCTTCTTCAATCTGCGATCTGGACCCATATTTATAGCATAGGACTGGCTTAAGATTGCCCGCACGATCAAATCCCAACAGGCTAACTAAACTGGAACTTAACTGGAAGTGTCTGACAGAAGATATCTTTCAGATCTAAAACGGTTAGCCTTTCTGCAAGTTTATTGGCTGAAATAGGTACACATGGCACTCCCCATTGTGAAATAGGTGAGGACACTTGGCAGCATTCGTGAGTCTTTGCGACTATAAACCCTTGAGACCGATGGCACGCATATGTGCCCTTTACTTGAAACTCCTTCATCTTTCTGGTAAAATAGGAACTCGAGACGTGGCAGCCTCTGCAACAATTGAAACATAACCCTTGAGACAGATGGCAGCATCTGCTTGCTTCACTTTGAAAACCATCTCATTATTCAGGAGGCACCAGAAAATGACACTTGGTAGCATCTGTGGCCTTTGCAAAAGATACGTGGCGAGTTCCGCGACATTTTACTTTTTACTGTGTCTTTGCATTGGGAGTGCTCCGCCTTTGACATCTGTCACAGTCCGTGGCCACAAAACTTTTATCACTTACCGAAAATGGGACCCATAATACTTCTTGCTCGAGCAGCTTCAAAAAAGAACAGGGACAGGTGGCGCCTTCCACTGAGCTTAACAAGTGATACGTGGCGGCTTCCGCGTTACTTAGAGAAACTTTAGATACCTTTTTAGAGTCCTGCGGAAGATGACACATGGCAGTTTACACTGACTTTAGAAACACTTATAGAAACATTTGAGACTCATTTAGACTCACGCGGACGATGACACTTGTCGCGCTCCACTTAACTTTAGCAACTCACCGGGGGCCCACCACAGTCTTTACTCAACAATGAAACAAAAGAAGAAACTCGCGGACAATGACACATGGCGCGCTCCGCGGATATTACAAGGGACACGTGGCACTTCCCATTAGTCTTAGATGAAACATATAGAAACCTTCCGCAGCTGCCACTTGGTGCCTTCTGCGCTCACTGAAACTTTGAAACAGGGACCCGCCACATTCTGAGAAACATTTAAAAGGGGCTTTTGAAGCTTATGAGAAACTGAACACGAATGCCGACACTTGGCGCATTCCGTTGCCATATAACAGGACACGTGGCGCTATCCGTATTACTTAGAGAAACTTTATAATGTGTCCCAGCTAATGACACTTAGCACTCTCTGTGCTAATTTGGGTCTTAGGCAAAACTTAGGCAAAACAAAAACCCGCACCCACGCTCTGTGTCAAAACCCTCACTGCCAAAACTAAAACTTGCAGGGACAAAACTAGAGCGCACAACTGGAAACTCAAAATAAAATGTAGAGTATTTTACTCTACACACAGTTTACTGTGGATCTAAGGGAGTAATAAGGATTATTAGGACTATCTAAATCCAAGAATTTAGCCTCTGGGGATGAAGGATTCAAAAGTTATAAGCATCTAAGTATCGGGTTCCAGTTAGTCAGTATAGTCAGAAGAACATGATGACCTAGTATTTGATCTTGGTCCGGATGAAGAAAAATTGTTGGTTAAGTAATTTGTGATAACTAGTGGTATTGGATGGCATGACTGATGATTTGAGAACACAAGTTTTTGGTCCACGTTGTTGATTGTGCATGGATTTAGCCAATAGAGCAGAGTTCTTAACAAATGTTCTAAGTTTTCTTGAAGCTGACTACAGTTGATTGAATTTCTTGATGCAGATATATATAGCTAATGGATTCGAGTGTTTTGAAGTGTGTGTGTGTGAAGTGGTGATGGAGTAAGTGTACAAAAGGTAGAAAGAAGTGTGAAGATAAAGATCTAAGCTTGGATTATGGCCTAAGAGTGAAACATGGTAGAATAAGGATGAAGTGTGTAAGATCAGTATTTTGTGCTTAACTGGAACTGAACTTCTGCATTGGTAGATGCTATTCATCAGTTCAAACAATCTGTAATCTTCTTATAATCATCTCTATAGGCAGTGAGCCTCTTGGAGCAATGAGCTCTGGGTAGTGTGCCCTGAAGGCATGTGCCTTCCCCATTTGTAATACTTTTAACAGAGTATAATTTCTTGTGGGTTAACCCCCACCGTGGTTTTTCCATTAACCAGGTTTCCACGTAAAAATCCTGGTGTTAAGTGTGTTTCTGCTCATGTGTTGTTGATTTATGCTTTCATGGTTATATCATTAAATTGTTAATAAGTGATAAAGAAGGTAAATTGCTGCAAATGATAAATTTTTTTGTGACAACTAATTCACCCCCACTCTCAGTTGTCTTCCCTTATTTCAACAAGGTCAACCATCAAACCATACATACCAAATCCTAATGGAGCTGATGCAGATCCTGTCAAATAGCAATTTCTCACATATGCACCCCTGGAGATATCAGTGTTATTCCACAAATATAATGGTATTCTTAAATAAATAGATTATACCATCATTAACCAAATCCTGATGGAGCTGATGCAGATCTGTCGGATAGCAATTTCTCAGATGTGCCCCCTAGAAATATCTAGGTTGTTCCACAAATTTAATGGTATTCTTAAATAAATATATTACACCATGGGTACCAAATCTTGCCACAACTGACCTAGAACCTGTCCAATATTGATTTCTAAGGTGTAGTGAAATTGGCAAATCCAAACCAATGTTGTTTTTATGTTCTTTTATAAAAAAATATTTTTTCTATTTATATGCAAATTCACTGCTAACTTTCTCTGCTCATCTCAGCAATAAAAAAATTACATATGTTTGTGTTCAAACATTTATACCATTTTCCCTAAACCAGGTTTTCCCAAAAAAATTTAGAATTCCTAATTCAGATTTTAGTTTTTATCCCTATATCTACTATAACCAAACTAGAGTTGTGATGCAGAGCAGCATTTGAAAGCTTCCTGGATTTGTTTAGTTATTAGGAGTGGAAGCATTAATGCTGCTATGAATCTTTGACTAGAGCTAGCATATTTATTTCATAAACCATTCAAAGTAGCTTGTTTTCTAATAGCCTTGTAATTTCTTTGAATAAGTTTTCTACTAGGTAGTTTTAGCAACTAGTTGGACCCCAAATCATAAAAACTTTGGAATGAAAAAGGAATAGAATTTTGAAGTCGGTCATGGTTTTGTGGATTAAGGAGATTGATTGTTTGGGCTTTGACAAAACCAGACATCTAAGATAATGCTCATAACCCTAACTTTTATAATAAACTTTTGCCAACCTAATCTATATATGGCCCAATTTTAAACTAGTAAGACAACACTACAAGAGTACAATCAAATACGATATAGGTTACTCGTCCATTTTTTCTAAATATCAATTTCCTTATTTTGTTATGAATTCACTATATACATTTTTCCTATACCTAAATCATATATTTCAGACATTTAATCTGTAAACATGAATTTTTTTTCCAGAAACAGAGTAAGATAATGTAAACTTACTTGTTACCGAGTCTCAACCCATCTATTTCCCCACACTGAGTAGATATCGCTTCATCCTATTTTTCCTTGTTAGTGTACCCTTATCCATTTAAATCACACTAGTCTTATACCTATTTACTTGAATCACAAATTTGGCTATACCCATATATTTGAATCACAAAATGGTCCACACCCATTTATCTGAAGCATCACAAAATGGCCCTATACTCATTTATCCAAATCATAAATAACCTACACATATTAATCTGCATCACATATGATCTATACCCGTTTATCCAAATCATATAATGGCTTACACCCATTAATCTAAATCACATATGGCCTATATCCACATCCAAATCACAAAATGGTCTGCACCTGTTAATATCAACCACAAAATCAAAATCACAATATTATTTATCTAAATTACATAAGTTCCATACCCATATATCTCCATCGCATATGTCCCATACCCATTGATCTAATTTGAATTATAAAATAGCATATTCTCTTAGCCATTTATCTGAAAGGCAAAATGGCCAATGTCCATTAGCCTGAACCATAAAATAGATGATATCCATTTATTGAAACCTTAAAAATGACTAAAACCAATTTATCTAAATTACATGTGGCTGGTATCGATCCCTTGACTACTGCGGAAAACAAAGAGAAAAACCTAGTTTTTGAAAAACAAAAGGGTTGCACCTTGATGTCGTGATCGGTGCCTCTTGTTGCGAGAAACCCCGTGAGACGATGAAAGTCAAGAGTGAGAATGAGATTGAATCATGCCATGTTATCTGCACTATGCCGCCGTTCATTTTTGCACTTCCACCCAACAAATGAATGAATGGATTTTACTTCACCTGAGGATCTATTGTCCAGTGTTTTGGCAGGAAATTAGTTTTATTTATTTATATATAACTTCAAATATATATATATATATATAATATTATATAAGATAATAAACTACATATAATGCCATTCAAATAGATATATAGATATTTATCAAAATAATCATATATATATATATATATATATATTTTACGGTAATGTAATTATATATACATATATATTAATATATATACATATATATTAATATATATACATTATATATATATTTCAATAATCATATTAAATCACATATAATCGCGTACTCATAGATTGATGTATATACACAAAGTATATATATATCTTAATTGTCCAATCGACATTCTCATATACATGGGTTATTTGTTCATGAGCATGCATAGGTACGTAGTCATATTATCTAATTTTTATGTGTGACTAATTATTTAGTTGTGTTTTTTACCCTGTGATCAAATTAGTCATTTCTAGTTGTGTTGCAATTAATTTATAGAATCTAGTCATTTTAGTTGTCGTGACTAAAAGTTTTAGTCACATAGTCATTTATTTGCCAAAATTCTACTAGTGATCATAATGGAACATAGAAAAATTCTCATAAACACCCGGGAATTCAACAAGAGATTCCTCATTGGAAAAAGTATCTAAAGGAGTAAAATCTAACAAGTTTGAATAAATCAACTTAGGATGTATCAAATTTAGTTCCATGCAATGATTAACTATACAAGTTGATTGAAAAGTTATTTTATGTGTATCATTTGCATTCTTATCTATAGTATGAGAATAACCCAAACCAATAGTATTACATTGTTGTGATGACTAAATAAGTCTTAATATACCTTGCTCTTTTAAACCTAAACCTTTTCTAGTATACCCAATCTTCTATAGAATAAAGAAACCTTTTACCATATTGATGAGATAATTGAGAAGAAGATAAATCATAATTAAGATTAGAACAAGGCTTAGAATTGTGAATAAGAGCACCCTTATCTATAGAAATATCCTCATGAATAGCTGAATTTAGGAGACCATTTATGGAAATATCTCCATATGTAAGGGTGGAATAGTATAATTTTTATCATTTACTTTATGTTCATTAGCACATGAAGATGTAAATCAAGAGAATGGGCCATTCATCCTCAAGATCAATATGGTGTGTAGATGATAAAGAGGGTAAGTGCATAAAAAATAGGGGCCAAAAATGTTTTGGAATCAAATTAAGCTATAATGTAAATGTGTTCTCAAAAACTTAATGTGTGCATGTTACAACATGGTCATGTTGTTGGCAACATGGTCAAGAGACACTGCTAGTATGATTGTGATATGGTGTTCTCATTGATGGCAATAGTTAGATATGATTGGGAATAGGTCTTGAGACAAGTTGTGTACAACACTTTTGGTCCGGAAAGAATGACTTAGTCAAATTGACTAAGTGTTGGCAGCTTACTGAGTTAGTGACAGAAAGTTGGATGGTATTCCTCTGCAGATGCAGACTTTGGTATGTAGTTTTGGTATGTTGCATATAGTTGTTTGATGATTTTATATTCCAAATCTCATGTCCTAGCAATCTCTAGAAGCTACACTTTGAATTGCTTAAGTCTAGGTTAACAGAGTTCAGTCATGAACAGTGTAGAACACCTGAGTATCTTACTCCGCTATTGGTTGTTTCGATTTGCAATTTGAAGGTGTTGTAAACACATGTTAGGAGTTTCCAATTCCATATTTGTAGAGTATGAGATTCACTGGATGATTGTCCACAAGCTCCTAAGTATCAACATTCAGGTTAATAGTATTTCACAATGACAGAGACAGTAGTTCAGAGATCCACATTTTGCTGCATAAGAATATCATGACTCATAGTTCTGAAGGTATGTTGTGTGATGCATAATGAGTGTCTGATATGAATTTTAGAGTCCCATGAGGTTTGCATTAGAAGTTGTGGTATGACAGTAGATTTGGTTAAGTGTATACTTAAGGATGAAGCTGACATACATGTTGGATTGATATGTGATAAAGATATATTCTTTGGATCATCATTCTAAGTGATTCTATAATAGGTCCATACCTATATGAAGGTTCTTGAAGGATTGCATTGGTTTGCATAACTTTCTATGTAGAGAATTCAAGCTGACAAAGTATAACTTTTTGTGTACACGTTTCATTTCTAGAAAACTGACCCAGTTTTGAGTTAGATCTTGTTGCGGATATAAATACTTGATGGATTTTGATGTTAATTGATGTGATGACTTATTGAGTTTGTGTGTATGCAATCTAACACTATTTTTGTGATTCAAAAAGTGCAGTAAGAGTGCAGAGGGACAACAAAACATAGTATATGTGAGTAGAGTAGAGAAACAGAGTAGTCATTATGAAGAGCTTTGAAACTGTATTTTGAGGTATCGATGGAACTGTATTCCAACATTCAATAGATGCATTTGTAACAGTTCTTTATTGGTAGTGAGCCATTCTCTCTTCTCTTCTATCTTTCTTTCTCAGTGGGCAGTGAGTCCACTTGGACAGTGAGTCCACCTGCAGTGAGCATTTCTATGTAATATCTTGTAACCTGTTATAATATATTGTGAGCTAACACTCACTGTGGTTTTTCCCTTGTTGGGTTTTCCACGTAAAATTTTTGGTGTCTATGTGTTATGACTTTATGGTTGCTCTTCCTATGTTTATTTTGCTTTCATGTTATTGAATTTGGTAAATGGGTTAAAGAGTATGTGAAGAAATGGTTTTATAGAATACTGATTCACCCCCCTCTCAGTATTCCTTGTGTTCAACAATTGGTATCAGAGCTAGGTTCCTTGGAAGAAATCTAACAGCTTGAGGAAGATCTAGGAAAGTGAACACATGGCAACTAGAAGATATCCTACTCCTCCAAAAGCAATTCATCCAGGTAGTGTTACAATTGATGATTGCATATATGTTAGCAATGAAGAACTAAAAATTGCTCTTAAAGATCTTGATAAGTCTGAAGCAGATATCTGGGATCTGAAGGAGAATGTTAGGGAAGTTGATGAATGTATTCTGAAGCTAAGGGAGCAAGTCAAGAAATCCAAGGATAGGAACAAAGAGCTAAGTGAACAATTGAAAGAAGCAAATGAAACCCTAAATGGTTTATCAATACTGATTGAAGAGAAAGCAAATGTTAAGGAGCAATTAAATCAACTTATGAAAGGCAAGACTGAGGAATGTGAAAAGTTGGCAAAAGATGTTGTGATTCTAAAACATGATATGAAAATAGCTAATAATTACAAAGAAAAGTTCAAAGTAAGCTCTACAAAGCTTCATGAATTGAATGACAATCAGAAAAGTCCAGATGATAAGAAAGGTCTAGGATTTGAAAGAGGAGAAATTTCTAAATTAGGACAAGTTAACACTGAGATGAAGAAATACAAAGGCAACTAGGTCCAAAATCAGAGAAATAGACCTAGAAGACCTCTAGTCAGACAACCAAATGCTTAAAGGTATCCATCTTTTAATGGCTATTGTTTTAATTGCAATAAGTTTGGTCATAAGGCTACTCAGTGTAGGAGCAGAATGAATCAAAATATCCCATCATTCTCTGGTCAGTGTTTCGATTGCAAGAGAATTGGTTATAGAGCAAATGAATGTAGAAGTCAGATAAGGAATGGTTTCAACAATGGAAGGAATACTCAATATTTCAATGGAAAATGCTTTGCATGCAATAGATTTGGGCATATGGCTAACCAATGCAGATCAAGAATTAATCCAATCAATGGAAGGAACCAGGGACAGAAGAATGTTGTTTGCTACAATTGCAATAAACCTGGACACATTGCAAAATTCTATAGAAGCAAGAATGTGAAAAGAAATAATCCTACAGAAAAGAGGAAAATAGAGCAGAGGAAAGATAAAGGAAAGAACAAGGTTGATCCAACAGAAACCAAGAAGGAAATGAGAAAAATATGGATTAAGAATGATGTAAATGAGGTCAAGGATGGATCCATACTAGGCTCTGGTGCAGATACTTGCTTCGGGAAGTAAATTGGGAACTCTGGCTCAGGGGAAGCTTTCATGGAAAATTTTGATCCCCTAGCCAGATAGTTGGTGTTGAGATCCAACATAGGGATATGAGTTAATGAGCTATTTGATGAATCTTTTGAAGAAGTTACTGACAGAAAAAGGTCTAATGTGGTGCATTGCAGAGAAATCTTCATCGACTGTGCTTAATAGTGAAGTGTTTGACAGCTTTTCAAATATTGGCATTTATGGCGATTAGGTTTTGGCAAATAAAGGATAAAAGGCTTGCATTAGAAGGAATAATCACTTTGCATTAAAGTTTTCAAGAATTCAAGAAGATTAGAAGCTAAACCCTAAGAAACTTCAGTGATTTCCAATGATTTAAAGTGAAGAAACCCTAATTTAGCAAAAAGAGGTATTTACAATTGAAACTTCTGTGTGAAATTGTTTGAATTATTGTGGAAACATGTCAACCCCACAAGTAGTAGATATCATAGAAAGGCCCCGACCAAAATTTAAGAAACATCCTTTCAAATCAATGGAAGTTGACCCTAGTGGTACATTCTCGAAAGTGCCATATGGTGTAATGCATGAAGAAGATATTAGGGCATACATCCATGTTACCCTAGAAGAACACAATGATTGCAAACTTATGGATCTATATTTGAAGCATTTGAGTAGTGATGATTTCAAATTGAAGGAAGAATACAAGGCATTGGCAAAGAAGGAATTCATATAATATCTCGACTTGCCAACATTTGTAGAGGATGAATGGGTCCGGCATGTGCTGAGTAGGATTCACGATGAATTTATGTGTCTTGAAACACCCTTCATGATCACAAAGGAAGCAATAAGTGTTGTAACAGGATTGAACTCCACTAGTAATGTGCTCGTGCCGAAGGCTATAAAGAATAGCATCAGGACATTGACAATAGACTCCATTGAAGACCATGCAGTGAGATTTGCATAAATGGTGGTCGGATATAAAATATATTTTACCAACCGGGAAAACTCTGTCTCTAGTACCGCCATCCACACTATGTATGAGATGGTCAAGAAGAACATTGACTACAACTTATATGAGTTGCTCCGACAACAGTTGATGGAAAACATGAAGAAGACCAAAGAATCAAAATATCCTTTTAAATATGGTACGCTAATCATTTACCTATTCTTCTATTTTATGAAAGAATTGCCTAGAATGAAGAATTTGATCTAGTTTGATAGCAAACCTGTTTCCATACAAATTAGGAATCATTTGAATAGTTTAGGCAGTCATGATGCATGAAATGAAGCCCTGTAGGGCTACTTCAAAAACTTTTAGAAGGCCATGCAATCTAGGGAAAGGATACCTAAAGGAATAGTGGAAAAGTACAAAAATGATATATGTTCTATTGTGAATAAAGATTGGTGTATGATGGTAGCTGTAGAACCAAGGACAATATGGGCCCCTTCTATGGGATATGAAGTAACTGAGGATGTGTCGATTGGCTCAACTAAGCTCATGTTGAGCAAGCCCAGGGATACCACTGAAGAAAGATATGGAACATATGAGGAAACCTCAATCAAAGTACATGTTGAATTAAGAAAGCCTGAAAGTGTAAAGAAGGCTAGGAAAATGGCAGATGAATATGCCCAGAGCAAGGGGTTTACTAAAGAAGAAATTACAGAAGAAAGAGCAAAGCCAGAAGCAACCAGAGCCTCTAGAGAAAAGAAGCAAGATGAATTGGTAAAGGCTCCAGATGATCCTGAGAAGAAATTAGAGAAACCTACAATACCAAAGAGGAGAACAAGAGGTTCAACCTCTACTGAAACTACATCTAAGTCCTCTGGTCCCACTCCTTTAGTGAGTGTGGAAGCACCTACAAAGCAATCCACTACTGAAGGGCATAAAAGAAAGAAAACCAAGGGCAAAAGGATGTATATGAGTGTTGGAGTTGATGAAGAGGAGACTAAAATAGATGAAGTAGAGAAAATGAATGCTAAGGATAGTGAAGTCTCCGAGAGCAAATAGGACAAGCCCTTCGGTAAGGGAATAAGTAAGAAAAAGTCAAGGAAAATAGAGCCCAAAGAAAGAAAGGCCACAATAACTTTAGAAGACACTCTAAATTCTATGGTAACTCATGGTAATCTCAAGCCAATAGAAGAATTATATGATGAGTACAATGATGCAAATAAAGGTATCATTGAAACTGCAGTAATTAGATTTTTGGAAATGTTCAACAAGGCTCTCCTTGAAGTGATTATTGACCTACTAGATAGCTTTGGAAATATTATGTATGTTAGAAAAGAAGTACCAATGGAAAAAGATTTAGAGTTAAGAGAACATGTAGTAATAAAGTTGTGTTCGGATATAACTGCTGAAGAGAAAAACAAGGTCACCAAGATACTTGGGAAAAAGTTTGAGATAAAGACTAGGACCAACATTTTGATGTCTGGAGACATAGAGAAATTGGTGGAGGACATAGAAAAAGTAACTCTTGATGTCTTAAGAGAGCTCAACATCCCAACAATTTATGACAAGGAAGAACCAAATGTTGGTGATGATACTTCTCTTCCGGAAGTCATCTCAGAACAGGGCTTGAATCAAATAGAGACAACTTCTCCGGTAAGCCCAGGAAGATATGAAGAGATGTAAGACCAAGAAGAGGACAAAACCCTTGAGAATACAGAAGCCCCTCTAGAGCAAAATGAAATTGATGATCAAGGAAATCAGGATGATGAACAAGGTAAGGCTAGCCCTTCTCCGGAACATAAAATTGATGAGCAAGAAGCTATGGACCAAACACCTTTGGAGAAGACTGAAGAGGAAGAAGTGTCTCATGACATGGTAAGAGACACTGTTATAGCCACACAAGATCCTGTTGATTCAGTCAGAGAATTATTGGAGAAGTAGCAAGAAGCGCAGTTTTTGGATACACCTGAGTTGCTATAAGGGCCAATCAATTTAGCTTCCATGTCACCTCTGCAGAAGCTAAAATTAGGGACAATTTTCCAAGCCAAGGCTCAAGAAGAAATGTTGAAGTCCCATATTCAAGATAGTGATCTTATTGGTGAGGCATCCAATGTTTTAGAAAAGCGGATGCCTGGATTGTAGGACACATCTCTAGCCCCCACTGAACAATTCAAAAAGCTAATAAACTCTGTAAGTTCACATTTTGAGTCTTTTGAAAAGGTTGCGGATAAAAAGGTGAGAGTAGAAATTAATGATAAAAGAATAATTGAGCTGGAGGATAAGTTAGTTCAAGATAGAATTTTGTTAGACAATAACATTAAGAACATAGATAGTGCCATCAAAGAAGCCAATGACATATACAAAATTTGTCTAACATGGCTAGAAACTACAAAAGAAATAAAGGAGAAAATAGATGCCATGGAAATTCAACTGCTAAAATTGTCAGAAACATATGATCCAACATCTGATTCCATCAAGAAAGAAGAAATTGAAGGTATTCATGCAAACATAAGCAATCTACTAAATCAGAAAGAGGCCATTAAAAGTAGAATGTGCCATCTCAGAGAGATAATAGGTTCCAAAATTGATTCTATGACTGGTCTAGTAGCTGAGACATTAAGCATAAAGGCAATAATTGAAGTGCCTACCCTTATAGATAAAGTAGGGGAACATGTGTTCCAAGTGAATGAGAACATTTAGATTTTGAGCAGGGTTAAGGCTCGATGGGATGGATAAATTGCTCAACTAAAAATCATATACACAGACATCCTTTCCACTCATAGCAAGTAAGTTATGTGATTGCACTTGTACATATGCGGCCAAGTATAATAGTTTTGAGATTTTAATACAATTTTGTCACTTGTACATACACCTTTTCCATTGATGTCAAAGGGGGAGAAGAAAAACTAGTGAAAATAGCTAAATACCTAAGAGGGAGAAGAAAAATCAGATGTACATAGTAAGGGGGGAGCAGTATGAACATTTTTCACTAAGTGTTGCCATCAATGCCAAAGGGGGAGATTGTTGGCAATATGGTCAAGAGACACTGCTGGTATGGTTGTGATATGGTGTTGTCATTGATGGAAATAGTCAGATATGATTGGGAACTAGTCTTGAGACAAGTTGTGTACAACACTTTTGGTTTGGAAAGAATGACTTAGTCAAATTGACTAAGTGTTGGCAAATTATTGAGTTAGTGATAGAAAGTTGGATGGTATTCCTCCATAGATGTAAAATTTGGTATGCAGTTTTGGTATGTTGCATATAGTTGTTTGATAATGTTATATTCCAAATCTCCTGTCCTAGCAATCTCCAGAAGCTACACTTTGAATTTCTTAAGTTTGAGTTAACAGAGTTTAGTCATGAACAGTGCAGAACACCTGAGTATCTTACTCTGCATTTCTTTGTTATTGGTTGTTTAGATTTGTGGTTTGGAGGTGTTGTAAACACATGTTAGGAGTATGAAATTCTAGATTTGTAGAGTATGAGGTTCACTGGATGATCATCCACAAGCTCCTAAGTATCGATGTCCAGGTTAACAGTATTTCATAGTGACAAAGACAACAATTTAGAGATCTGCATTTTCTGCATAAGAATATCATGACTCACAGTTCTGAAGGTATGTTGGGCGATGCATAATGAGTGTCTGATATGAATTTTAGAGTCCCATGAAGTCTGCATTAGAAGTTGTGGTATGACAGTAGATTGGGTTAAGTGTATACTTAAGGATGAAGCCGACATACAAGTTGGATCGATATGCGATAAAGATATATTGTTTGGATCATCATTCTAAGTGATTCTATAATAGGTCCATACTTATATGAAGGTTATTGAAGGATTGCATTGGTCCACATAACATTTTGTGTAAAGAATTCAAGCTGACAAAGTATAACTTTTTGTGTACACATTTCATTTCTGGCAAGCCGACCCAATTTTGAGTTAGATCTTGTTGCGAATATAAATACTTGATGGATTTTGATGTTAATTGATTCAATGAATTATTGAGTTCATGTGTATGTGATCTAACACCATTTTTTTTATTCAAAAAAGTGCAGTAAGAGTGCAAAGGACAACAAAACATAGTATATGTGAGCAGAGCAGAGAAACAAAGTAATCATTATGAAGAGCTTTGAAACTGTATTTTGAGCTATCAATGGAGCTGTAATCCAGCATTCAATAGATGCATTTGTAACAATTATTTGTTGGTAGTGAGCCATTCTCTCTTCTCTTCTATCTTTCTTTCTCAGTGGGCAGTGAGTCCACTTGGACAATGAGTCCACCTGCAGTGAGCATTTCTATGTAATATCTTGTAACCGGTTATAATATATTGTGAGTTTTTCCCTTTCTAGGTTTTCCACATAAAAATCTTGGTGTCTATGTGTTATGACTTTATGGTTGCTCTTCCTATGTTTATTTTGCTTTCATATTATTGAATTTGGTAAATGGGTTAAAGAGTATGTGAAGGAATGGTTTTATAGAATACTAATTCACCCCCCTCTCAGTATTCCTTATGTTCAACACATGTTGTGGCTTGACCACATTTTAAGTGTGCACATGTTATGGCTTAGATATATTGATCCATAATGCATATATAGTATAACTTACTCAAATTATGTTTTTCAGAAAATCAAAATAAAAAAAAACCCATCATGCACAGGGCTAGCCAGTGAAACCTAGTGCTTAACCATCTATTCACAATGTGATAGCCCATTTATCTATGGAGGAGAATTTGGAAGTTCAAATAGTCTAGGCATTAGTTCATTGACATATTCCTTGGTTTAGCATAGCGTGCATTGAAATCAAATGCTTGTGAGGGATATCCTTCAAGGAGTTAGTTATCATGGTACCTTTCTTTATGTACGAGGCTTTATGTAATTTTAAGTCAAAGGCCTCTATTATGGGGGACCAAGCATAGACTAAAATATTTGACCTAGATAATAGATTATTTATTGACATGGTCCCCATTAGACGCACATTCTCATAGCTATTTTTATCTAAATTACAAGTTTAATTTTTTTAAATCAATTTATTGTTCATGTAGCATTATTGATAGATTAAATAATGTAATTTGACGTTGAACAAATGGATCTTGGACCATATACAAGTATGCATGCTAATGTTGTTGTCTCTCAACCTCCCTATAGATAGATAGAGGTACATGTCATTATTTTTAATCATATAATATAGTTAATATTATGTCATTGTGTATATAAATTGTTGAAATAACCTTTATCTTATTTGTTTCATGGTTGGTTACATCCATGGCAAATCTATAGCTAATGTTTCATCTATGCCTATGACATAGGTATGAGGTCATAATATATATATATATATATATATATATATATATATATATATATATATATATATATATATAATTGAATTTATCATTTTAATTAGTATTAATTAGTGCAAATCATTTGTTGAAATTAGAGCAGACAACTGAGAGGGGGGAGTGAATCAGTTGTTACAAAACTTTATCTTTTGCTGCATTTAATCTTCTTTACCACTTATTAACAGATTAATGATATAACCATGAAAGCATGAATCAACAACACATGAGCAGAAACATAATCAAAACACATAACACCAGGATTTTTACGTGGAAACCTGGTTAAGGGAAAAACCATGGTGGGGGTTAACCCACAAGATTTATTCTTTGTTAAAAGAATAGAAAAATGGGAAGGCACTTGCCTTCAGGCGCACTGCCTAGAGCTCACTACTCCAAGAGACTCACTATCTACAAAACATTCACATGATTAACACTGAAAGGTTGAACTACGAAACAACATCTTCTTCATGCCAAGGTCAGTTCCATTGAAGCTCACAACACCTCTACTCTGCCCCCAAACACTTCTTCGCTACATCCGTATCTTCACACATATCCACACATTTACACGACTTCATTACACTTATTTATACATGACATTGAATTTGGAATGAACATCAAAGTTGGCCTTACAATCATCTATCTGGAACATTCTCCAAGATAGGCATTACAAGCAATTACAATTACAATACTTGACTTAATACAAAATGCTACATGCACACCACTACACTACCAACCAAACATAGCTGGGACTCAAATCTTCCGCGAACAACATGCCATGCTCCATAGAAATTCTCTTAGATCATCCGCAACATGCACCAAGCATCCGATTGGCCAAGACTAGAAAGAACAACAACACCCAAAGAGAAATATTCAACTATGAGCTCAATCCTTAATTTGGACCACCAACAAAATAGGCAAATGATCCAGAGACCTCCACAAGCACAATGAAATCAACAAGAACAACTGTACCACCTCAAATCACCAGAATCACTTGCATCTTCATACAGGAACTTAAGAACACTAACTGTCATGACTGACACACTAGAAAGATTGCTTGCAGACCTCCAAAACATGAACCACTTGAGTTGAGGATACACACCAACATCCCAAAAATACCTCTAGAACCACAAACCATAATATTCCAATGCGGAACAATTTGGACCAAATTCATGTCACTCTGTTACCTCTGAACAACTGCAAAACCTGGTTCTACTTAGATGGCCATAACTTCACCAATCCTCCATGCGGACCTCTCAAATTTTAACTGGAGCAACTTTAGACAATCCTCTACAAAACCCTTAAGTCTGCAGACTATGATCTTCATCTCACTGGGGATGTGGAGAAATCTACTTTACTGAACTGCACTGTCTTCACTGTCTCTAACAAAGAGATATGTTGACATCAATGACAACACATCATAGGCACATATTTGCAACCCCCTTTGTCATTTATGGCAACATATGATGTGAAAAACTTATTCAACCATCAAGACAAGGACTTCTCCCCCTTTCTCTTATCACACCTGCAACCACCTTCTTCACTACTCCCCCTTTCACTAGCAACTACTTACTTCCAAGTTTTTCACATGACTTCTCTCCCCCTTTGACATCAATGGAAAATGGCTCATATTTGCAATCATCTCTCCCACTTTTTGTTTCAAACTAAACTCTAGAATTAGCATACTGACTACTCCCCCTGAGTAGCATCCCCTTAACACCAATTCAGATCACAAGATATGACTGTGAGTTCCACTAGATTGATTCACACTAGTGCACCTTAGTTCTGAATAGGAGGGGTAATAACCCCTAGCTTCACTCTGAGATGCTCAAAAGTGTCCTTAGGTAGAGGCTTAGTGAAGATATCTGCAATATGATCCTTTGAAGGAATAAACTCTAATCTGACTTCATTCTCATTTACCTTCTCTCTCAAAAAGTGAAACTTGATGGATATGTGCTTTGTCTTTGAATGCAACACCAGATTCTTTGAGATGTTTATTACACTTGAATTATCACAGAAGATTGTAACAGGCTTTTCAAACACAATTCTGATATCCTTCAGCATTTGCTTCATCCACAAAACTTGAGTACAATTACTTGTTTTTGCTATATACTCTGCCTCTACAGTAGATAGAGATATTGCCTCCTACTTTTTGCTCAACCAAGAAACCAATCTCTTTCCCAAGAAAAATGCACCACCACTAGTACTCTTCCTATCATCCACATCTCCTACCCAATCAACATTTGTATATGCATGAAGAATGAAATCATCATCCTTAGGATACCATAAGCCATAATTAGATGTCCCCTTCAGATGTCTAAAAATTTGTTTGACTGCTACAACATGAGATTCTCTAGGATCAGCTTGAAATCTAGCAACAAGGCCAACTACATTCATAATATCTGGTCTGGTTTGAGTCAGATAAAGCAATCCTCCAATCATTGATCTATACCTTTTCTGATCTACCTTAGGGGAATCATCATCTTTACTCAACTTGCATCCGGTTATCATAGGAGTACTCACTGGTTTTGAATCCTTCATTCCAAACATTTTCAACAACTCTTTCACATACTTAGACTGAGATATGAAGATGCCCTTATCTGACTGAATGATTTATAGACCTAAGAAGAAATTCATTTCACCAAGCATGGACATCTCAAATTCACTTTGCATCTGATCAGCAAATTTTGTACACATGCTCTCATTTCCACCAAAGATGATATCATCAACAAATACCTCAACAATCAAGATGTGTTCATGATCAATTTTGAAATAAAGATTACTATTAGTTGTGCCTTTGCTAAAACCTAACTTTAGCAGATACTTATCTAATCTTGCATACCAGGCTCTTGGGGCTTGTTTAAGTCCATACAATGCTTTCCTCAATCTGTAGACCATGCCTCCTTGATCAGACAATTGGAATCCTTCTGGTTTCTCAATGTAGACTTCTTCTTCCAACTCTACATTCAGGAATGTTAACCTAACATCCATCTGGTAAACTTTGAAATCTTTGTAAGTAGCAAAGGCAAGAAATAATCTGACTACTTCGATTCTTTCCACCGGAGCAAAAGTTTCTTCAAAATCAATTCCCTCTACCTGAGAATATCCTTTGCACACCAATCTTGCTTTGTTTCTCACAACTTCACCATCTTCATTTAATTTATTCTAGAAGACTCATTTAGTTCCAATTGTATTTTTGTTTTCAAGTCTAGGAATAAGATCCCATATATGATTCTTTTCAATTTGTATTAATTCTTCTTCCATTTCTTTTACCCAATTTTCATCATTACAAGCTTCATTCACTGATTTTGGTTCAATCTTTGAAATCAAACAATACTCCACTTGTTCTTAAGCAATTCTTCTTCTAACTTGAACACCTTTATTTTTATCTCCTATGATCTAATCTTCAGAATGATTCAACCTTACATACCTGAGAGTTTTGGGATTTTCTTGACCTTCTCATTTTTGAACTTGTTCCTCAACATTTGTACTAGCTTCTTGAGTCATTGGATTCTTTGGAGCAATCTGAATCTGAGTTTGAGTTTGAACTTGCTTTCCTTTATTTGGAACTCCATTTTGATCATCTGATTCATATCCACAAGACTTGGAAGGTCTCTCCTTGCTTTCATCAACCTTGACATTAGCACTTTCAACAATCCTTTTCAATCTCTTGTTAAAGCACCACTATGCCTTGCTTTGGTTATCATAACCCAAAAATATTCCTTCATCACATCTTGCATCAAACTTGCGTAGATCTTCATCTCTCTTGATATAGTATTTACTACCAAAAATTCTGAAGTATTTCACAATAGGAGCATGAGCAAACCACAGTTCATAAGGTTTTTTTACCAGTATTACCTTTAATCTGCACTCGGTTAAGAGTGTAGACAATAGTACTCATAGCCTCTCCCCAATAGACATGTGGAACATTTGCCTCCATCATCATGGTTCTAGTAGCCTCTTGAATAGTCTGGTCCTTCCTTTCCACAACTCCATTATGTTGAGGAGTCCTAGGAGCAAATAACTATCTTCTTATTCCATGCTTTTCACAAAATGCATTAAACTCGCCGGAGCTAAACTCTCCACCTCTATCAAATCTTAGACACTTTATCTTCACACCAATCTCATTCTCCACCAAAGCATTGAACACCTTGAATCTATCAAGAACCTTTGATTTCTCTCTCAAGAAAGTGACCCACATCATCCATGAGTAATCATCAATCAGCAACATAAAGTATCTATCCCCTTGCAAACTCCTAACTCTGACAAGACCACACACATCAGTGTGCACAAGTTCCAACAATGCACTTGAAAATTGTTCTTTACTTTTGAATGTAGCTCTATTCTATTTACCCAACTGACATTCCTTACACATGCTATTAGCAGGTTTCACAAACTTTAGAAGATCTCTCACAACCTGAGTAGTGCTTATCTTGACAATGTTATCAAAGTTTACATGACACATTCTTCTATGCCATAACAAACTCTGATCAATCTGAGCAATCAAACAACTTTTACTAGTACCACTTAAATGAAAGATATTACCTCTAGTCTGTGTACTAGATGCAATCTCAGTTCTGGAGCTTCCCAAAATTCTGTATTTTCCATCCTTGAATCAGAGATCATACCCTTTGTCAACCAATTGTCCAACACTGAGAAGATTATGCTTTAACCCTTCTACATACAAAACATCATTAGTGTTATTCTTACCATCAAAAGAAATGGATCCTTTGCCACAGATTCTACCAGTTGAATTGTCTCCAAACTTCACAATTCCACCTTCATATCTTTCCAAACTTACAAACTTACTTTTATCGCCAGTTATATGATGAGAACATCCACTATCAATCACCCATTCATCCTTCTCTTCAACTTGAGTAGCCAAGGTATTTTCCACATTCACACAGCTAGCAGATTCAGTAGGCACTGGATCTTCTTCTTTGATATCAATGAACACCTACTCATTTCCATAGGTACTTCCCATATCAGATTCATCATCTATCACTCCTTCATTAGTAGCTTCTTGGACATAGTAGCATTTCTTCTGAGCCCTAGGCTTGTTAGGGTTTGTCTTTGAAACCCTTTCTGGACATCTTGAAGCAAAATGACCAATCTTATTGCAAGAAAAACATTTGAAAGACAACTTTCCTTCATACTTACCGGATCCTCTTGGTAATCTTTTGGCAATAAGGGCTTCAAGTTCTTCAAGTTTAGATTCATCTTCTTCAAGTTCCTTCCTTGCCTTCTCATATCTGGTTAGCCTTCTTGAAGAGCTTTCACCTAGATCAAATCTTTGCTTTCTGAAAACACTAGCTTTAAATACAGATTCTGATTTAGGAAGAGAATCACCAAACTCACTTATTTCAAATGCTAAAATCTTGCCAACCAACTGATCCCTTGTAACATTTGTCATAGTCTTGATCTCCTTAATGGCAACAACTCTATGCTTGTATGAGGCAGGTAAGGATTTGAGCACCTTTCGAACAATCTCTGATTCTTCCAATTTTCAACCAACACACCTGATACTATACACAAGTTCATTCACCTTCTGCATGTAGGAAGTGATGTTTTCATCTTCACTCATCCTCAAACATTTGTATCTACCCTTCAGGCTCAGTAGCTTAGCACATTTGACATATGCATCACCTTCATACAAAGTTTCCAACTTCTTCTAGATTTCATGAGCAGTTTGCAATTCCAAGACATTTGTCATTTCTGTATCAGTCAGAGCACTCAACAATGCTTCCTTAGCCCAAATGTTGTATTGAACTTCTTTGATTTGATTTGGAGTTGTAGGACCATTTTGCGGAGGAGTATACTTATTCTTAGTTATTAGCCAATAAGGATCACCCATGCATTGCAAATGACACTCTAGGTGATTCTTCCAAAGAGAGTAATTTGTTCCATCAAATCTCAGACTGTCCTTCTTGTATGTCATCATCCTAGATCTCCTCAAGCAGTCAAGCTTCTTTTAGAGGAACTGACTCTGATACCAATTGTTGAAATTAGGCCAGACAACTGAGAGGGGGGGTGAATCACTTGTCACAAAACTTTATCTTTTGTTGCATTTAATCTTCTTTACCACTTATTAATAGATTAATGATATAACCATGAAAGCATGAATCAACAACACATGAGTAGAAACATAATCAACACACATAACTCCAGGATTTTTATGTGGAAACCCGGTTAAGGGAAAAACCATGGTGGGGGTTAACCCACAAGATTTATTCTCTGTTAAAAGAATAGAAAAATGGGAAGGCACTTGCCTTCGGGCACACTGCCTAGAGCTCACATGATTAACATTGAAAGGTTGAACTGAGAAACAACATCTTCTTCATGCCAAGGTTAGTTCCATTGAAGCTCACAACACCTCTACTCTACCCCCAAACACTTCTTCGCTACCTCCGCATCTTCACACATATCTGTGCATTTACACTTCATTACACTTATTTATAAATGACATCAACTTTGGAATGAACATCAAAGTTGGCCTTACAATCATCTATTTGGAACATTCTCCAAGATAGGCATTACAAGCAATTACAATTACAAGACTTGACTTAATACAAAATGCTACATGTGGACCACTACACTGTTAGCCAAACATAGCTAGGACTCAAATCTTCCTCGAACAACATGCCACACTTGATGCAGAGGAAAAGGAGGAAAGAAAACTATCCCAATCTCATTTGACAAATTCCAAAACACTCCTTGTTTCAATTCACTCTATTGAGGCACATTTCACAACAATGTGTTGAGAATACCACAAGTTCAACTGTCTTTAAGTGAAACCTTAATAAATCCTTGACACAAACCTAACTTCCTCACAACTCTAACCCAAACAAGGTCCTCAAAAACAAACCACTACAAAGTCTGCCCATTCATCTTTTCATCCTTCCTTCATGACTGTTCTCAATGTGCAACTATGGCACTCACACTACAACCAACACAAATTTGTCAAATACATAACCAACACATGGTCTCTAACCCAATAACTATATTCTGTACCTTCAAGGATAATGGACAGTAACTTACAGTTTGACTGCACTTTAACAATGCCTAGAGAGGCTTGTTTCCTTGTAGCCCTACCATTAAGGACTGTCAAATACAACTTTTGCTGCAGAACCCTTCTCAAAACTATGATGGCACATTTGGACACCCTTTATGTCATTTTAAAAATTATCCAAAATTGGGATACCTTTGTTTTGTAACAACATTCTAAACTAATGACTGTAATGCCCCAATTAGGCCTAAATAGGCTTCTTGGACTATACTCTGTTAACAGTTTGATATTCAACTTTAAAAAGATCCTCCACTCTTCAATATAGGTTTGATAGCTTTCATGTCATCCTTAATTCAACAATCTCCAAAGGATTCAATTGTCACTAACTGTAGGAACTCAAAAGTTTATTCTTCACACAGTCTTGGTTATGGCTGACTTACTCCCATGATAGGACAGTGTTTACAAAGCTTTAATCACTTAAGGATTTTGATAAACCCTTATTTTGTCAACATTATCCAAACACCTTGGCACCTTTCTCACACATCCCCACCTTTAATAGGTAATAAACTCATCAACAAAACACAAAAAACCTCACTGTTCTTGCTCAACAGTCTGAAACAAAGGAAAACCAGTCCCTAGGGCATCAAATTAACATCTGCAAACCAAATCTTCACAACCTGTAGTATTGCACTATGGAAGAATGTATAAAAATGAACCAATCTACAAATTTATTGGAGTTTCCAATCGCTAGACATGGAGAAACACAATTCTAAATGCTCACTGTTACCCTAGAACAGGGTTTTGACTGTCTTCAACAAACTCACAATATCTTTCACAAATGGAAACTAAACTACATGAAATAAAGAGCATAAGGAAGGTGATTCAGCATATTATCACTTACAAACACTTAGAGATGCTTTTATGTCCGTACAAGTTCGTACAGTGCCTGGAAACAATGTATATCTGAAGAAAATGCATAAAAACAGTGCTCTTTATTGATCCAATTCACACATTCAATCACCCACGAATTCTCTAATGGTTACAAGGCCTTTTAAAGGCATTACATCATGATTCTTCAGTTTCTAACTAACTTGGAATGACCTAAGAGCCAAATGACCCTTCATCTTCCATACATTTTACATTTTTGAAAGACAACTTTTCATATTTTGCAAAATGAACATAAAACTTGAACATTTAATGCTCCTAATGACCTAGACACATGACAAATGACTTGATTGACCTCATTACAATGTTGAATCATTTAATCAAACTCCTATGGAAGTATCAATTTGTCAAGGTGCTCCTGCACCATACAACCAACCAACAAGGATTTCCAAGTCCCTTGGAAATGTACCTGTAACAAAAATCTTTTTCTGCATCTCTGTCTGTCTCTTCATCTTTAGCTTCAGGCTTCCAATCTTCACATCAATGGCTAGTGACCAACCAACCAACAAAATCAAACAACCATCAAATTTAGAGCTTCTTTAGGCTCCTTCTACTCCCATCAGCGGAGTACTCTTTAGGCTGCAACATCAAGTGCATCTTCAGTCAGGTATCCATCTCTCTACTGCTTCACAACACCAACTCACCAAACCATTCATCTCACCCAGCAACAGATTCTGGTGATGCACCTACCACTCTCTCCTCAGTGGTTTCTCTCTGCACCCTTATCCAACCTAATCTCCATTGGAGAATGGTCATGATAGACCTCATCTTGTCTTCCCACACACGCAACCTCAGAAAACATCCTTCTGTAGCTAGATGGACCAAGCACCTGCAACCAAACAACTTAACAACACAAAATAATGGTCACCAACAAACTTTAACTCCTTATCTTCCTTCAGATACACAACACTTTACCCAGAGCTTTTGCTAGCTCTGATACCAATATGATACACAGGAAAAAGAGGAAAGAAAACTATCCCAATCTCATTTGACAAATTCCAAAACACTCCTTGTTTCAATTCACTCTATTGAGGCATATTTCACAACAATGTGTTGAGAATACCACAAGTTCAACTTTGTTTAAGTGAAACCTTAATAAATCCTTGACACAAACCTAACTTCCTCACAACTCTAACCCAAACAAGGTCCTAAAAAACAAACCATTACAAAGTGTACCCATTCATCTTTTCATCCTTCCTTCATGACTATTCTCAATGTGCAACTATGGCACTCACACTACAACCAACGCAAATTTGTCAAATACATAACCAACACATGGTCTCTGACCCAATAACTATATTCTATACCTTCAAGGACAATGGACAGTAACTTACAGTTTGACTGCACTTTGACAGTGCCTAGAGAGGCTTGTTTCCTTGTAGCTCTGCCATTAAGGACTGTCAAACACAACTTTTACTGCAGAACCCTTCTCAAGAATGTGATGGCACATTTGGACACCCTTTATGTCATTTTAAAACTTATCCAAAATTGGGATACCTTTGTTTTGTAACAACATTCTAAACTAATGACTGTAATGCCCCAATTAGGCCTAAATAGGCTTCTTGAACTATACTCTGTTAACAGTTTGATATTCAACTTTAAAAAGATCCTCCACTCTTCAATATAGGTTTGATGGCTTTCATGTCATCCTTAATTCAACAATCTCCTAAGGATTCAATCATCACTAACTGTAGGAACTCAAAAGTTTATTCTTCACATAGTCTTGGCTGTGGCTGACTTACTCCCATGATAGGACAGTGTTTACAAAGCCTTAATCACTTAAGGATTTTGATAAAACCTTATTTTGTCAACATTCTCCAAACACCTTGGCACCTTTCTCACACATCCCCACCTTTAATAGGTAATAAACTCATCAACAAAACACAAAAAACCTCACTGTTCTTGCTCAACAGTCTGAAACAAAGGAAAAACAGTCCCTAGGGCATCAAATTAACATCTGCAAACCAAATCTTCACGACCTGCAGTCTTGCACTATGGAAGAACGTATAAAAATGAACCAATCTACAAATTTATTGGAGTTTCCAACTGCTAGACATGGAGAAACACAATTCTAAATGCTTACTGTTACCCTAGAACAGGGTTTTGACTGTCTTCAACAAACTCACAATATCTTTCACAAATGGAAACTAAACTACATGAAATAAAGAGCATAAGGAAGGTGATTGAGCATATTATCACTTACAAACACTTAGACATGCTTTTCTATCCATACAAGTCTGTACAGTGCCTAGAAACAATGTATTTCTGAAGAAAATGCATAAAAACAATGCTCTTTATTGATCCAATTCACACATTCAATCACCCACGAATTCTCTGATGGTTACAAGGCCTTTTAAAGGCATTACATCATGACTCGTCAGTTTCTAACTAACTTGGAATGACCTAAGAGCCAAATGACCCTTCATCTTCCATACATTTTACATTTTTGAAAGACAACTTTTCATATTTTACAAAATGAACATAAAACTTGAACATTTAATGCTCCTAATGACCTAGACACATGACAAATGACTTGATTGACCTCATTACAATGTTGAACCATTTAATCAAACTCCTATGGAAGTATCAATTTGTCAAGGTGCTCTTGCACCAACACTCCATAGAAATTCTCTTAGATCATCCACAACATGCACCAAGCATCCGGTTGGCCAAGACTGGAAAGAAAAGTAACACCCAAGGAGAAATCTTCAACTATGAGCTCAATCCTCAATTTAGACCACCAACACAATAGGCAGACAATCTAGAGACCTTCACAAGCACAATGAAATCAACAAGAACAATCGCACCACCTCAAATCACCAGAATCACTTACATCTTCATATGGGAACTTAAGAACACTTACTGTCATGACTGTCCAACTAGAAAGATTGCTTGTAGACCTCCAAAACATGAACCACTTGAGTTGAGGATACACACCAACATCCCAAACATAGCTCTAGAACCGTAGACCATGATATTCCAATGCGGAGCAATCTAGACCAAATTCCTGTCATTCTATTACCTCTAAACAACTGCAAAACCTAGTTCTACTCAGATGGCCATAACTTCAATCCTCCATGCGGACCTCTCAAATCTTAACTAGAGCAACTTCAGACAATCCTCATACACTACTCCTCTTTGTTGTTAATTCCAATGGAAAATGTTTAGATTCTATTAATATCTTTATTGTAGGAACTGGAGAACTGTTGAACTACATCGGACAACTAAGAGGGAGCGTGAATCAGTTGTCCTAAAATGTTTACCCAATTATGAACATCAACTTATCAATTACTTATATTTAGAAATAACCATGAAAGCATGAAATGAGAAGTTCAACACAATAACATAATCAACATTGAAGACACTAGATTTTTACGTGGAAAACTCTAAAAGGGAAAAACCATGGTGGGTGTTAGCCCATAGAAATATATATGTTATATCAATACCAGAAAATAGAGGCTTACTACCTATAGGGCTCACTACCCAATTACTCACTGCAAAGGATGGCTCACTACCTATGGGTGGCTCACTGCCAAAGTGTGGCTCACTGCTAAAAGGGTGAACTGATTTAACAACATCTACTCCATGCCAGGGTTCAGTTCCATTGAAGCACAATATTATTTCTCTGCTATGCTCTTTCAAACCTTCGCAATTATCTTGTCATCATCGCAACACACACACTTTTTTGCAACTTCACTACATGCTTTTATACAATTCATCAACCTTGGAATGTGCATCAAGGTCGGCATTACATTCATCAACCATTGGATCAATCTCCAAGGTCAGCATTACAATTATACATAAAATAGGTCTGGACCTAATACAAATTAAGCTAAAGTAAAGATGTATGCGGATCACACCACGCCTTAGCTAGGACTCAAACACAATCCTCCATGCCACAACATGTTTCTACAATCTTTGATGCATCTCTGCAAATAATGAATTCAACCAGGTCGACTAAGACTGATGATAACACTGGGTCTTCCAGAACATTCTTCATTCATGATCCATTTTTCTCTTTGTAGACCAATCCAAAAGTAGGAACATCATCAGGAGACATCCACAAGCATATTGTAATCACCAGGAACACCCGCACAATCTCTAATCACTCTGTCAATAAGATTCTTCAAACTGAAGCACAAGAACAACACTGTTAGCCACTGTCATGAATGAAAGATAGCTTGCGGACCGCCAAATCATGAACCGTTGCATTTGAAGGCACTTAACATTATCACAGACTTAATTCCAAAACTGTAGACCAAATTACTTCAATGTGGAGGAATGCGAAGCAAAACACTTTCTCCCTGTCACCACCAAACATACAGAAAAAATAGTTTTCACACTGGTGAACACAACTTGCTCAAATCTTCATTTTGGAGGCTCAACCTTGGAATATAATATCTTCAGACAGGCTTCTAAATAATTTCCAATCTGCAGGCAAAGATATTTATTCTACAGGAAATGCGGAGCATTCTTCTCGATTGTTCTTCTACATGTAAAGCATTGTTTCTACTGCAATTCACTGTTTTTACCTGATGAGCTAATTTTCTCCATATCCTCAACATCTACAAGAAAGTAACAAAATGAGGGCATAGTTTACACCAATGACAACATAGATATGTTGACATCAATGACAACATTGATTAGGCACATACTTGCAACAATCTCCCCATTTATCATTGATGGCAACATATGATGTGAAAAATTGACCATTAAGACAAGATTCTCACTCTTTCTGTTTACACATCTGCATTCTTTCTCCTCCTAAGTTTTTCACATGATTTCTCTCCCCCTTTGACATCAATGGCAAAGGGCACATACTTGCATGCTGCTACTCTAAACCACTTTATCAGAAACATCTAGCTACTCCCCCTGAGAGGTAGCCTTCATAACATAAATCCAGATCAAAGAATGACACTTTGAGCTCCAGTGGATTGATGCATTCCTATGCATCTTAGTTCAAGACAGGAGGGGTAATGACCCCTAACTTTTCTCTGAGATACTCAAAGGTATCTTTAGGCAGAGGCTTAGTGAAGATGTCTACAATCTGATCCTTAGTGGACACATTCCAATTTTACTTCATTCTCTATCAGCTTCTCTCTCAAAAAGTAATACTTTATTGATATGTGCTTCGTTCTTGAATGCATCATTGGATTCTTTGAAATGTTTATGGTAGTTGTATTGTCACAAAAGATTGCAATTGGATCTTCATACACAACTCTTATGTCCTTCAAAGTCTACTTCATCCATAACACTTGAGTACAAGAACATGTTGCTGTAATATACTCTGCTTCTGTAGTTGACAAAGGTATTGAATCTTGTTTCTTGCTTAGCCATGAGACCAAGCTATTACCCAAGAAGAAGGCACCTCCACTTGTACTCTTTCTATCATCAACATCTCCGGCCCAATCTGCATCTGTATAAGCATTGAGAGTGAAATCATTGTCCTTAGGATACCATAAGCCATGATCTGGAGTACCTTTTAAATACTTCAGGATTCTCTTAACTGCCATCACATGTGATTCTCTTGGATCAGCTTGAAACCTTGCAACAAGACAAACTGCATGCATAATATCAGGTCTAGTTTGAGTTTAATAAAGCAATCCTCCAATCATGGATTTGTATTTTTTCTAATTAGCCTTAGGTGATTCATCAGTTTTGCTCAACTTGCAGCCAGTCACCATGGGAGTTCATACCAGTTTAGAGTCTTCCATCCAAAACTTCTTCAACAACTCTTTCACATACTTAAACTGAGATATGAAGATTCCTTTATCTGATTGGTTTATTTGCAGACCTAGAAAGAAATTCATCTCACCAAAAATGGACATCTCAAACTCTTTTTACATTTCACCAGTAAATTTCATACACATACTTTCATTGCCTCCAAAGATAATATCATCAACAAAGACTTCAACAATCAAAATTTGATCACCATTAATTTTGAAATAAAGATTACTATCAGCAGTACCTTTATTGAACCCTAACTACAATATGTGCTTATCCAACCTTGCATACCAGGCTCTAGGAGCTTACTTGAGTCCATACAAAGCTTTCTTCAATCTACACACAAAATCACTTTGGTCTGATAACCTAAATCCTTCTGGTTGCTCAATGTAAACTTCCTCTTCCAACTCACCATTCAGAAATGCAGACTTCACATGCATCTGATACACTTTGAAATCTTTATGGGCTGTAAATGCCAGAAATATTTTGATTACTTCAATCTGAGCTATAGGAGCAAAAGTTTTTTCAAAATCTATTCCTTCAATCTAAGAGTATCCTTTACATACAAGCCTTGCATTATTCCTTACAACTTCTCCATTCTCATTCAGCTTATTCCTAAAAACCCATTTGGTTCCAATAACATTTTTGTCAACAGGTCTAGGAACTAATTCCCAAGTATCATTCTTTTCTATTTGCATCAGCTCTTCCTCCATGGCTTTTACCCATCTTTCATCATTGCATGCTTCATTCACAGTCTTTGGTTCAACCTTTGAAAGCAAATAGTAATTGACTTGTTCCTCTGCAGCTCTTCTCCTTGTCATCACACCTTTGTTTTTGTCACCTATAATCTAATCTTCAGAATGATTGATCGTTACATACTTGGGAGTCTTGACAACACTTTCCGGAGCCTCTTCATCTTAACTCTCTTCTTTCTCATCTTTTTCTTCATTCATTATAGTCACAGCTTCATCTGGTTCATAGCAATTCAAGTTTGATATTCTTTCCTTGCCTTCATCCACTTTCACATTTCTACTCTCAAAAATCTTTTTGAGCCTTTTGTTGTAGCATCGGTAGGCCTTACTCTTGGTAGAGTATCCAAGGAAAATTCCTTCATCACACCTTGCATCAGACTTTCCTAGATCTTCAACTCTCATGATATAGCATTTGCTTCCAAAGATTTTGAAATATTTTACTATAAGAAATCTTCCATACCACAATTCATAAGGAGTTTGAGTACCATTACCTTTCACTTGAACTTTGTTTTGAATGTAGACAGTAATATGAATAACCTCTTTCCAAAAGACTTTCGGCAGATCTGCTTCCTTCATCATTGTCCTAGCAACCTCTTGAACTATCCTATTTTTTCTTTCCATAACTCCATTTTGTTGAGGAGTCCTAGGTGTAGACAACTATCTTTTAATCCCATGTTATTCACATAAAATGTTGAATTCATTTGATGTGAATTCACCTCCTCTATCAAACCTCAAGCATTTGATTTTCAATTCTATTTCATTCTCCACCATTGCCTTGAAAGATTTGAACTTCTCTAGGGCTTTTGATTTGTCTCTTATAAAAGTAACCCAAGTCATTCTAGAATAATCATCAAAAGTAACATGAAGTACTTGTCACCTTGTAGACTTTTCACCCTTGTAGGACCATAGAGATCTGTATGCACTAGATCCAGCAAATCGGCAGAGAATTGCTCTTTGTTCTTGAAACTTGTTCTTGTCTGCTTCCCTAACTGACATTCCTTGCAGATCATATTGGATGGTTTCACAAGTTTTGGTAAATATCTCACAATCTAACCTGAACTTATCTTTACCAGATTATCAAAGTTTATATGATACATTCTTCTATGCCACAACCAACTTTCATCTGCCTGAACCAATAAACAATAATCATTAGTTCCTCTTAATTGATAGATGTTACCTTTTTCTCTTCTTACCAGTAGCAATCACAGTTCCAGAGCTTTCCATGATCTTGCACCTGTTATCTTTGAATCTCAGATCATATCCTTTGTCATGCATCTAACCAACACTCAGAAGATTATGCTTCAAACCCTTCACACATTGGACATTGTCAGTATTATGCTTTCCATCAAATGAAATAGATCATTTTCCACAAATCTTACTAGTTGCATTATCTTCAAACCTAACCAGTCCTCCATCATACTTTTCCAAACTTACAAACTTACTTTTGTCACCGGTCATGTGATGTAAGAATCCACTATCAATAATCCATTCATCCTTATCCTTCTCAACTTGAATAGCCAAAGCACTTTCTTCCACTAGTTTTTCTTCCTTTACACAACTAGCAGAATTAGGAGACATAGGATCTTCTTTAATAGCAATAAATAGACATTCATTTGCACTAGTACTAGCATCATCAGATTCATTATCAATCACTCCTTCATCATCAAAATCTCTAACATAGTAACATTTCTTAGGAACTCTATGCCTGCTCTCATATCTTTTCTTATTTCTTTCAATTCTTTTAGGACATCTGGAAGCATAATGTCCTACTTTGCCACAAGAGAAACACTTGAAAGGTAGTTTACCTTTGAACTTTCTAGAACCTCTTTGCAACCTGTCAACAAAGTTAGCTTCAATTTCATTAAAGTCATCATCCACTTTATATTTCTTAGCTTTGGAAATCTTTTCTCAAGTACTGGCTTTAAAAGTTGATTCAACTTTTGGCAGGGCATCACCAAATTCTCTCATCTCAAAGGTTGTAAGCTTTCCAAGTAACTAATCTATGTCAAGAGTTTTCATAGTCATAAATTCTTCAATAGCAGCTACCTTGTGACTATAGGACTTTGGTAGTGATCTGAGAATTTTCATCACAATTTCCTTATCATTGAGAGTTCCTCCCATACCTTTTATTCCAATGACAAGTTCATCAACTCTTTGCATAAAGGTTGTTATGTTTTCATCTTCATTCATCTTCAAACCCTCATATTTCACTTTCAGGCTCTGTAGCTTAGCTTCTCTTACAGAATCATCTCCTTCATACAAATTTTTCAGCTTCTCCCATACCTCATTTGCAAATTCAAGGTCCACAACTTTTGTCAACAATGAGTCACTTAAGGAACTTAACAGAGCATCCTTTGCTTTGACATCCAACTCATATTCTTTGATATCATCCTCACTTGTCAATCCACCTTTAGGCATGACAAATTGTGATTGTGTAGCTAGCCATACTTTATAACCAAGACAAAGGAGATGGCTTTTCATTCGCACCTTCCAAAGAGCATAATTTGTCCCATCAAAATGTGGAGCTTCCTTCTTATAAGACATCTTGGTGTTGCAAGTATGAGAAGTAAGTGTTGTCATTGATGTCAACACCTAAGGACAACATTTAAGGAAGTTATTTGTGGAAATAGTTCAAGTGCAAAATTATTTTATCTTCCAGAATAGTGTAGTGTTTTGCTCCGCATATTCTATAGATTGAATATCTTTGTCTGTGGATTGGAATTTAGCTAGAGACTTGTCTGAAGTTGCTATGTTCCAAGATTGAGCCTCCGATATGAAGATTTGAGTGAGTTATGTTCATCAGAATGAAAACTGCTTCTTCTGTGTATTTAGTGGTGACAAGGAGAAAGTATTTTTCTCCGCATTTCCTCAGCATTGAAGACCAGAGTGTGAGATTGGGATATGATTTAGAGAAGTGTCTAAAGATGCTAAATCTTGAGTTTGGTGGTCTGGAATACTGTGCAACAAAAGATCTATTCACCAGTATGAAGACTGTGTCTGGCAATGTATGCAAAGTGACAGGGAGAAAATGTTCTGCTCCGCATTCCTCCGCATTAATGTATTTTTCTCTGTGGTTCTAGAGGGAAGTCTAGGATGATGATAAGTGTCTACAATTGCAATGGTTCATGTTTTGGTGGTCTGCAAGCTATCTTTCTTTTATGACAATTGAGGACAGTGAAGTTCATGTGCTCCAGTGTGGAGAATCTCATGGATAAAGTGGTTTGAGTTTGTGCGGTTGCTCTTGGTGATTTCAATGTGCTTGTGGATACCTCCTGATCATGTTCACACCTTTACATTGGTCTGCATTAAGGAATTGAGATTGTGTTTGAAGATTATTCCCAAATAACGTAGCATGTAACCAGTCTTAGCTAACTTGGTTAACTCCAGTGATTGTGGAGATCTCTTGAAGATTATAGAAGCGTATTGTAGTTTGGAAGATCATGTTTGAGTCCCAGCTAAGGCGTGGCATGATCTACACACATCTATACTACATTTCCTTTGCATAATTTTTGAATTGGGTCAAGACCTATTTTGTAAATGTTTGTAATTCTAACGTTGGAGATTGTTCCAATGGTTGATGATCATAATGCTGACCTTGATGATCATTCCAAGGTTGATGAAGTGTATAAATACTTGTAATTGAGTCATGGAAAAGATGTCCTTGTGCTAAGATGGGAAGATAGGGAAAGAGGTGGAAAGGCAGAGCAATGCAGAGGAACTATTGTACTTCAATGTATTAATCTTAGACATGAAGAAGATGTTGATCTTGGTAGTGAGCCTGGCAGTGAGCTACCAGTAGGGTTTAACAACCCTTATTGTAATCTTTCTAGGTTTAGGGTTGAGGCAGTGAGCCTGCTAGACCTAGCTGTACTTCATGGCAGTAAGCCAGCATGTTCTAGGCCCATGGAGTGACCAAGCCTAAACATCATTTTTCAAAGATTGCAATATATTTTGAGAGATAATCCTCTCCATGGTTTTTCCCCACCTTGGGGTTTTCCATGTAAAAATATGGTGTCTCTTGTGTTTAATGTTGCATCTGTGTTTAAGTTTCTAATTTCATGCATTCATTGTTTAATCATAATAAATATGGACAAGTGATTAATGTTTAAGTGCAGAAGTGTTTGATTTTTTGGGACAAATGATTCACCCGCCCTCTCAATTGTCTGATGCATTTCAACAATTGGTATCAGAGCGAAGGTTCCTCAGAAGTAAGCTTAATAGCTTGAGGTAGATCTGGGATAGCGTACCACAAGGTTGCTCTTGAAGACCTAGAAAGAACTAAAGAAGAAATTAGATATCTAAAGGAGACTGTTAAAGAAGCAGATGAATGTATCAAAAAATTAAGAGAGTAAGTCAAGAAGCTCAAAGAAAAATATAAGGAGGCTACTGAACAACTGATATCAACAAATGAAACCTTGAATGATTTGAAAGTGTAAGTTGTAGAAAGAGCAAAAGCAGAAGAAGACCTAAATCTGTTGGTGGAAGACAAATCAGAAGAATATGCTAAGCTTGAAGAGGAAATTTGGATCCTAAAGTTAGACTTGGAGAAAACAATTTTTTTTGAAGAAAAGTTTAAGGTCAATTGTGCAAAACTTGATGAGATGATTGCTAGTCAGAAGAACGTTGATGACAAAGAAGGCTTGGGGTTTGAGAAAGGTGAAAGTTCTAAAATAGGACAAGAAAGGAATGCTAAAATCAAGAAGAACAAAGGAAAACAAACTCAGAATTGAAGGAACGGACCTAGAAGATCACTAGTCAGGCAACCAAATTCTCAAAGGTACCCATCTTTCAATGGTTATTGTAATTCATGCAATAAGTTTGGTCATAAGGCTACTCAATGTAGGAGTAGAATGAATCAAAATGTTCCATCATTCTCTATTCAGTGTTTTAATTGCAATATAATTGGTCATAGAGCAAATGAATGTAAAAATTAGATTAGGAAAGGTTTCAGCAATGGAAGGAATGATCAATCTTTCAAAGGTAAATGTTTCACATGCAATAAAGTTGGTCATAGAGTTGTTGTATGCAAAAGTAAAGTGAGTCAGAATTCTATTAGGTGCTATGCATGCTATAAAATGGGACACATGGCTAGTGAGTACAGAAGTCAAGTAAGAAATGGCTATGGAAAGAATAGGACAATTAAATCCTTCAGTGGCTACTATTATACATGCAATAAGTTTGGGCATAAGGTGAACCTATGCAGGTCAAGGATGAATGGAAGGAACAATGGTTAGAAAAATACTGTATGCTTCAATTGTAACAAGCTTGGACATATTGCAAGGTTTTGCAGAAGTAAGAACATGAAGAAGGATACTTAAGAAGAATTGAAGAAACTAGTGGAAAAGGTTGATCCGATAGAAGTCAAGAAGGAGATGAACAAGGTTTGGGTCAAGAAGGAAGTAAATGAAGTCAGAGATAAGTCTGCACTAGACTCTGGTGCAGATACTTCCTCTGGGAAGTGAATTAGGTGCTTTGGCTCAGGGGGATCTTTAATGAAAATCTTTTCTCCCCTGCTAAAGGACTGGTACTAATGCCTCAGCATGAAGGAACAAAGTCAAGGATTAGTAACAAAGGCCTAAGTTAGGACAAAGAACTATATTTGTAAAGGATAAAGGAAGAGTTGTGCAGTTTAAGAAATCTGCTATGCAAAAAGAAAAGAAGACAAGACATGAATTTTGGCTAAATCAAGTGACAGTGCTCTGGTAATGTGGTCCCCATTGGTTTGCTATTGAAGATAATGCTCCGTGGTTTTGGCATATGGTTATTGATCATTGATTATGGTGCAGTCATGGTAGGAGGGTTCACAGAATGAACTATCTGGACCATATAGCAAGAGTAAACATAATGGAAACAACTCAAAGAAATGGAACAAATGTAGATTCAGTCATTCGATATATCATAGAATTCAAATAGAGATCAGACAGCAACCTATAGGCTTACAATTAGGGCTCATAGGCCTAATTGTATACATGCGCAAGATAAAGCTTTGAAGCTCCTTCTCCAGAAAAATGCATAAGCTATCATTCTAGAAATTAGTAACTTATGAACTACTTTCCTAAGGATCTATTACATCAATATAGATCAAGTCCAGATCATAAGATTCCTCTGTGTCAGCCAAGGAAGATTACAAACTCCAATGAAGAGCTATAATGTGTGTACATGGATAGGTTAGGCCTAATTGCATAGAACTCCTTTAGAAAATAAATGGAATGATGTGCCGATCTTCGGGGAAGGTCAACCACAAACCAAAGATCATTGAATGATGTGTCATTAGGCTTCACAGATCAGGAAATGCTTCCACAAGTTTCTCCTTCAGCTGGTTGTCTATGATTATCAAGATGCTCTGTTATGAGAAACAGTTGATCTTCTGATAGCGATATCTTTCTGGTAATGAAGTGAAGATATCTAAATTTAGGATATGATGTAGATGAATGAATGTAGATGCTAAGTCTAGCTCCACAAGGTTTGCAATGTAACTGGACCAAAATATAGAAACTACTTCTGACTGAACTGCTTGAACTGAACTGGAAAATGAAAGAAACAAATTGAGTTGCAAACAAATTGAAGTGCAAATGTTTTTGGTTGATGCAAGATTGTTCTTGAACCAGGGATGCTCTTGCATCAGACATCTAGGGTTATTGAAAAAGTGAGTCCCTCACTTTGCTAGGGCTAGGGGAGAACCAAGACGGTCCACCTCAGCCTGAGAAATCCATGATGAATCTTCTTCCGGTCTACCTTTCCACTTCACAAGATATTCTTTATATTGTCTTCCTCCAGTGCTGCATCCAACTCTGCTATCCAAAATGTCTTCAATCTACTCTGTGCTTGTTGTGGTAACTGCTTCTTCAAGTCTTCTTCCATGTTGTCACTAAACTCTACTTCCTGATACTAATATAAGTCTACAATTTTGAAAATAGGTGAAATACCCAATGTCTCCGGTAATTCCACTTCATATGCATTTCCTAAATCAAATTTCCTAAGTATCTTACAAGGTCCAAACTTCTTCATCTTCAACTTGTTATACATCCCAACTGGAAATTGTTCTTTTCTTAAGTACACCATCATTTCATCTCCAACTTCAAATTCCTTATGTCTTCTCTTCTCATTAGCCTTCTCTTTGTACTTATTGTTCATAGTTTCCAAATGCTTCTTCACTTGATTATGCATTGTCTTCATGTGATCTACAAATTCTTCTACTTTTGTACTTCTCTTTTCTTCCATGCTGATATCTCTTAATTTTGTAACTCCTTTAGGGTTTACTCCAGTAACAATCTCAAAAGGTGTTCTTCTAGTACTCCTATTCACCTAATTATTATATGCAAACTCTGCATGTGAAAGAATCAAATCCCAACTTTTGGCTTTCTCTCCAACCAAACATATCAACAAATTTCCCAAACTCCTATTCACTACCTCTGTCTGTCCATCAGTCTGTGGATGAAAAGATGAACTGAACTTCAAATCTATCTTCATGTTCTTCCAAAGTGTCCTCCAAAAGTATCCAACAAACTTTGTATCTCTATCTGAAACTATACTCTTAGGTAATCCATGAATCTCACAATCTCCTTGAAAAATAGGTCAGCTACATGCACTGCATCAGTTGTCTTCTTACAAGGTATGAAATGAGCCATCTTTGAAAATCTATCCACCACTACAAATATTGAATCATGTCATGTCTGTGTCATAGGCAATTCCATCACAAAATCCATGCTTATGTCTTCCCAAGGTCTCTCCGATACTGTCAAAGGTTTATACAATCCAGTGTTCTGACTACTCCCTTTGGCAACTTGACAAACTCTACAACTCTACACAAATCTCCTAACATCCTTATGTATCTGAGGCCAAAAGTAGTTTTCACTCACCAAAGCCACTGTCTTATCAATGCCAAAATATCCTGTCAATCCACCACTATGCTTCTCCTTGATCAAATTATCTCTCATTGAACTCTTAGGTATGCACAACTAATTTCCTTTGAACAACATGTCTTCTTGAATGAAATAGTCCAACCACTTTCTCCTATCTGTCACAACAAGTTCCTTAAATGCTTTCCAAGGTTCTACAAAATTAGTGTCTCCCTCATACATGTTCTTCAATTCATGAAAACCCAACACTTCAACTCTCATCTCTGTCAACAAGTTTCTTCTCCTACTCAAGGCATCAACAACTTTGTTTGATTTACCACTCCTATGCTTCAACACAAAAGTATAACCTTGCATGAACTCTACCTATCTCATATGTCTCTGATTCAACTTACCTTGGCTATTCAAATATTACAAAGCTTGATGATCTGTATACAACACAAACTCCTTAGGCAACAAATAATGTCTCCAATTCTTTAAGGCTTGAATTATGGCATAGAATTCCTGATCATAAATTGAATATCTTCTCCTTGCATCATTCAACTTCTCACTGAAATAAGCTATAGGTCTACCTTCTTGACTTAATACTACTCCAATTGCACTTCCACTTGCATTACAATCTACTTGAAATACCTTATTGAAATCTGGTAATGCCAAAATAGGTTGTTCTGTCACCTTCTGCTTCAACAACTCAAAACTTTTATCTGATCCTGATGTCCACTTAAAATCCTTTCTATCACCTCTCATTGTCTCTATCATAGGGTTACAAATTGAACTAAAATTTTTGATGAAATTCTGGTAGAAGCTAGCCAATCCATGAAATGATCTAACTTCTCCAATGCTCTCTGGTGTAGGCCATTCAATAATTGCTCTTAATTTCTCAGGGTCCATCTTCAATCCTTCTGCATAAATCACAAATCCCAAATATACTAACTCTTCCTTCATGAAACTGCACTTCTTGATGTTTATCAGCAATTTCTCTTCTCTCAACCTCTGCAAAACTTGTCTAATATGCCACAAATGTTCCTCTTTTTCTTACTGAAAATTAGAATATCATTCAAGTATACAATCACAAACTTACCCAAGAATTTCTTGAAGACTTCATTCATCAACCTCATGAAAGTACTCGATGCATTTGTCAATCCAAAGGGCATCACTAACCACTCATACAATCCTTCATTTCTCTTAAAAGTAGTCTTCCATTCATCACCTTCTCTGATTCTGATATGATGGTATCCACTCTTCAAATCTATCTTTGTGAAATATCTTACTCTACTCAAACAATTCATGATATCATCCATTAAAGGTAAAGGAAATCTATACTTAACTATGATCTTGTTTATTGCTCTAGAATCATTGCACATTCTCCATTCTCCATCCTTCTTAGGTGCTAACACTACAAGTACTACACAAGGACTCAAGATTTCTCTGATCAAACCTTTCCTCAACAATTCTTGTATCTGTCTATTTAGTTCTTCATTCTCTGTAGGTGTCATCCAGTGTGCTGCTTTGTTAGGAAAACTTGCTTTCAGTATAAGATCCATGTGATGACTGATACTCCTTATAAGTGGCAATCCATCAGGTACATTATCTGATATGATGTCTTCATACTCTGTCAGTAATTTTCTTATCTCCTCCAGTTGTGATTCTTCGGTCTCTTTCTTCAATGCTTCAGGTTTCTTAGGAATCAAAGCATAACACATATTCTCATGTCTTAGACCATCTAGAAATTTTCTTCCATCTACCAAAGAGATTCTAGCATTTCCACATACCACATCTTTAGGATCATCCTCTAAAGGAATCAAAGTAATTCTCTTTCCATTTGATGTTATAGTATATGTATTCTTTCTCCCATCATGTATAGCTTTTCTATCATACTTCCAAGGTCTACCCAACAAGATATGACATACATCCATAGGCAAAATATCACACAAGACTTCATCATGATAAGATCCAATGTGAAATTTCACCAAACATTGTTCACTCACCAGCACCTTATGATCATCCTAAATCCATGTTATCTGATAGGGCTTAGGGTGTTTCAATCTTTCCAACTTCAGCTTAGTCACCATCTCCTCTAAAACTAGGTTATCTAAACTACCACTATCAATTACAACTTTACAACACTTACCTCCTAATTTGCATCTAGTTCTGAACAAACTCTTCCTCTGTGGTGGTTCCTCATTTGTTTCTACTTGAAATAGTGTTCTCCTCATTACCAGTGATTCTCCTTTCTCAGGTTTGCCAACTGAATAGGGATCACCTAGTTCAATAGGTTCTTCTTCAACATAGGTTGCTCTTCCACTATTTTCTGTCCTCTTACATGTAATACCCTAATTACACTCAAATGCTCTATGTCCTTCACCTCCACACTTGAAACAAGTACCTCTAAATATTTTCTTATCAAATCCTCTTCCTTCTCTTCTGTATCCTTCATTCCGATATGCACTAGGGTTTCCTCTTTGGTAAAATTTTTTGTCATCTCTCTTGTAAGCATTGTTATCTCTGTCATCCTTCTTAAATGGGCTGTCAAACTTGTTCTGCTCCATATATGATCTATCTCCTCTGGAAAATGTTCTACCTCTCTAAAATTTACCTTCTCTACCTCTCTATCTCTGGTCATGTCTTTTATTCATCTTCTCTTCAACCTTCAGGGCAAACTGATATGCTTCTTCCAAAGATGTCATCCTTACCAAGCTTAGTTCCTCTTGAATGTTCAATCTCAGTCCATTGATATATCTAGCTACTTTCTCCTTGCTTGCTTCACTATGTCATGTCCTTATGATCATTTTATGAAATTCTTCAGTGTACTCCTTCACTGATTTCTCCTTTTGCCTTAGGTTTTGCAATCTTTTCAACAGTTCCAACTCATAGTTAGTAGGTATAAATTGATTCTTCAATTTTGTCAGCATCCTATCCCATTTTGTAATCTTTTCTTTTCCTCTTCTATTTCTTTCCAACTAAACTTCTTTCCACCATATAGCAACATGTCCTTTCAATTTTGTCTTTGCAAATTTCACCTTCTCCGAATCTTCAATTTCCTTATATTCAAAGTATTCTTCCATATCATTTATCTAGTCAATCAATTCTTCAAGGTTCAATGGTGCAGGAGCACCTACCTAACAGCTGGCCTCCATGAGGCAGTTAGTTTGTTTTGAGTCTTGTTAATATTTCCAAGAAGGTCTTGTAAGACCAATGCATGTAATAAGGTCATGTTGACCATACTTTACTATTTTTAGGTAGGTTGTTAGGACAACTGTTATGCTGTATGTTCGGTTGGATCCTCCCAGCCGCTTGGAAGCTCCCAGCCGCTTGGAGTCGGGTTGGTAGTACTCGCAAGAGATCCTATTTATGTATTAGGATCGGTTGGTTTTAGATATAGATGTTGAGAAGCTAGATTGCAGGGAGTGAGACAGAGTGAGACAGAATACTGTATTTGCATCTTTTGAAATCAAATAAAGAGATCCTGTTTGTGTCCATTCTCTGTTTTGGATTCCATTGTGTGATCGATTTGCTGTTCTGGTGGTTTCATGGATTCGCTGATCCATTCCACCAGTTGATTTGTCGAATCGGTGGAATGGCCATGTATAATAGCTTAGGGTTTAGTCTGCATTTTGTGTTTGTTTGCATGCAGGTGTGCAGGATCGCAGTCGAGATGTGTTGAGAACCCTAGCATGGGTATGTGCTAGGTCGTGCTGATAGTTCAAGTCTGGAAAGTTGTCCAGGAAGTAGATCGGGTCACCTCAGGAGGTTCGGCGGATCGAAATTTGCTAAGGTTGGGAAAATCTGTCACAACGGCATCATCAGGATATTTCTATGTATATCCTGCGGTTACATTGGGCATCATCCGAGTAGATGGAGGTGAGCATGATGCAATCGTTTGCATAAAGTGAATGTGCATTGGGGTGATCATCATTAGGTGTTGCCGAGGAGGAGCGTATCGGCATAAGGTAGAAGATCGGGTTGATAAAACCATCGCGGGTCGATAATGTTAAGTTTGGCCGACAGCAGGATATTGGAGGAGCTGCATGTGACGTCATCGTCATCAGGATAATCGTCATCAGGATATAGGGGTGACGTAAGCATCGAAGGAAAGGTGCGTGAAGTTGTCGTCATCAGGATATATGGAGGGAACAGGATATTTTATATCCTGCTGATGAACATGATGGTGAACATCATGATGCTGCGGAAAGAGTTTGGCGGTAAGATGAACAGTGAACATCAGGAGGATGTTTGCGCTTGCCGAATGTGATGATGCTACCGATAGCCGGATATGATGATGCTGCTGACAGGCGAAAGGTCGAAGGTTTATCTGCAAGAGGATATCGGTCGGCAAGTGAAAATATGATGATGCTGACAATGTCAACAAGAAATATGATGATGATGAGGGGTTGTAGACATACATACTGTATGTCAAGGTTTTAGTGTGGATGCCTCTGCATCATTCAAATTACCAGTATAGTTCAGTACATCAACTCTAGGTCTCTTTCCAATCTTTGAAATAGCTCGCAGCATCTTTACTTAATTTGATTCTTCTTCATCGCCTCCTAAGGTTTCACCAATTTGTTCAACAAATTGAAATTCTTCTTCATCCTCACTTTCAACATTAGGTCTTGGTGTTAATCCTCTTCGCCTATCTTCTTCAACAACATCCAATCAAATTCACATTATTTTCATCATCTCCATCATCTCATCCATTCTACCAGCCATTGTTCCAACAACAGCAACTCTCCTCGGTAGCATTCTTCCTAGGATCAAGTGTAATCTGCCTCAGGTTCGGCGATCAGGCTACAAGGTGACAACTGCCTCTCAATCGGTGATCGATTGCGACACAAGTAACTTGTCTTAATTTAGTAATTTTTCCACAACAAGAACTTATGGAATTCCCTTGCTAACTTTGCTCAATTCACTCCCAAAGATTCAAACTTTTTCTCTGATACCACTTGGTGTAGTCATGGTAGGAGGGTTCATAGAATGAACTGTCCGGACCATGCAGCAAGAGTAAATACAATGGAAACAACTCAAAGAAATGGAACAAATGTAGATTTAGTCATTCGGTATATCATAGAATTCAAATAGAGATTGGTTGGCAACATGCGGGCTTACAATTAGGGCTCACAAGCCTGATTACATACATGCGCAAGATAAAGATTTGAAGCTCCTTCACCAAAAAAATGCATAAGCTATATATCTAGAGCTTAGTAACTTATGAACTACTTTCCTAAGGATCTATTACATCAATATATATCAAGTCCGGATCATAAGATTCCTCCGTGTCGGCCAAGGAAGATTACAAACTCTAATGAAGAGTTGTAACGTGTGTACACGGATAGGTCAGACCTAATTGCATAGAAATCCTCTAAAAAATGAATGGAATGATGTGCATATCTTCAAGGAAGGTCGAACATGAACTAAAGATCATTGAATGATGTGTCATTAGGCTTCACAGATTAGGAAATGCTTCTGCAAGTTTCTCCTTCAGCTCGTTGCCTGTGATTATCATATTGCTCTGTTCTCAGAAACAATCAATCTTTTGATAGCGATATATTTTTGGTAATGAAGTATAGATCTCTAAATTCTGGATATGATGTAGATGCTAAGTCCAGCTCTGCAAGGTCTACAATGCAACTGGACCAAAATACAGAAACTACTTCTGATTGCAATGCCTAAACTGAATTGGAAAATGAAAGAAACAAACTGAACTGTAAACAAACTAAAATGCAAATGTTTTTGGTTGATGCAAGATTTTTCTTGAACTAGGGATGCTCTTGCATGAGATTACATCTATATCCAGAAGTTTGTTTGATATTGAAAATTGGCTTGAGAGTAATGAGTAATAGAAGTTTGGGTTGATAGAACATAGTTGTTTTCAGTACAAATTTGTTTTCTTTGAAAATGTTTTGAGAATCTATAGATGAACTTAGAGGTGAATGTTTATGAATTAGATGAGCTTTCAAAGCAACGGTTGAGAATGAGATAGAACTCAAAATTAAATGCTTAAGGTCTAATAGAGGAAGTGAGTTCACATCAAATCAATTCAATATTTTTTGCGAAGAACAAGGCATAAAGAGACAATTGTCTGCACCTAGGACTCCTCAGCAGAATGAAGTTGTTGAAAAGATATAGGATAGTTCAAGAGGCTACTAAGTCAAGGATGAAGGAAGCTGACCTACCGAAAGTATACTGGAAAGAAGATTACATACTACTGTCTACACTCATAACAGAGTTCAAGTCAAAGGTGTGATGAATGGATTTTCTTGGATAATCTACCAAGAGTAAGGCCTACCAGTTCTACAATAAGAGATTGAAGAAGGTCATTGAAAGTGCTAATGTGAAGATGGATGAAGGAAAGGAAAGATTATCATATTTGAGTTGCTATGAATTACATTGAACCTGCTACTACAGTTAATAAAGAAAAGGTGGAACAAAAGGATAGTCAAGTTGAAGAAGAAGTTCTGAAAACAAAAATCTTGAAATCTTTGGGGTTTGTGTAGATCCATCACACTAAAGACTAGATCATTGGTAAAAAGAGCAAAGGTGCTTTGACAAAGAAGAACCATTGTAGATTGAGAAGAATCAGACTTGGGAACTTGCCCGTAGATCTACAGATAAGAATGTGATTGGAGAAGTAGTAAGAAACAAAGTAGGATTGGTATGCAAGATTGGATAAATACCTATTGCAACAGAAATTTAGTAAAGGGTTCACAGATAGTAATTTGTACACCAAGGTAAGTGAAGATGAAATCTTGATTGTTGAGGTTTATGTTGATCACTATTTATCAAAGGAAAGTTGGTAGCAATGATTGATGATAGGAGGTGTCTGCAAAAGAAACATTACAGACTAATAAGTGATTGATCTAAGGGTATTAATGGCCATATGTGTTGTCATCACTAACCTATCATGAAGATGTGATGTTATGTTCCCTAAGAAGAAGGAAAAGATCATGGTTGAATGTCATACTTTGGTTTGAGAAAAGGTAAGTTTGAAGCTCTGAGAAGACAAGATATGTTACTCTAGAAGTGTTAGTTTGTGAAGGCCCTGAGGAAATGTGAAATATAAGTTAGAATTGACATAGTTTGATGTGCACTCCTTAGGGGGAGTATTCAGAGCAGTTAAAGAAAAAGATGAAACCAGAGGTGGTTATTAAAGACAGGAGAAGTAAAGAAAAATTCCAGATTGATCAGAGAAGTAGTATCCAAGTATGTGAAAGAGTTGTTGAAGAAGTTTGGAATGGAGGATTATAAGCAAGTATCTAATCCTATGGTAACTTGTTGCAAACTAAGGAAGAATGATGAATCATCTAAGACTGACCAGAAAAAGTATAGGTCTATGATCGGAGGACTACTTTATCTAACCTATACCAGACCAGATATAATGCATGCAGTTTGTCTTGTGATAAGATTTCAAAAGATCCTACAAAGTCACATGTGTTAGCGGTCAAGAGGATTATGAGGCTACCTCTCAGGGAAAGCAGGTAGATGATGTTGATATGAGTTTTTGATAAAGAGCAGTAAGTGTTGCAACATTGTTGACAGGGAGAGTAGTGCAGTGGTAGTAAGATCTGAGTTGAGCTTTGATAACTAAAGGAGAGAAGTAAAAGTTCTGGCACCCTTTTCCATTGATGTCAAAGGGGGAGAGAAGTTCATGTGAAAAACCAAAGTTACAGTTAGGGAAAGCATCAAGTAAGGGGAAGCAAAGAAGCAAAACAAGTTTGTATGTCTTGATGGTTTTTCACATCATGTATTGCCATCACTGACAAAGGGGGAGATTGTTGCAAGCATGAGAAGTAAGTGTTGTCACTGATGTCAACACCTAAGGACAACATTTAAGGAAGTTATTTGTGGAAATAGTTCAAGTGCAAAATTATTTTATCTTCCAGAATAGTGTAGTGTTTTGCTCCGCATATTCTGTAGATTGAATATCTTTGTCTGTAGATTGGAAGTTAGCTAGAGACTTGTCTAAAGTTTCTATGTTCCAAGTTTGAGCCTCTGGTATGAATATTTGAGTGAGTTATGTTCATCAAAATGAAAACCACTTCTTCTGTGTATTTAGTGGTGACAAGGAGAAAGTATTTTGCTCCGCATTTCCTCAGCATTGAAGACCAGAGTGTGAGACTGGGATATGATTTAGAGAAGTATCTAAAGATGCCAAATCTTGAGTTTGGTGGTTTGGAATGTTGTGCAACAAAAGATCTATTCACCAGTCTGAAAATTGTGTCTGGCAATGTGTGTAGAGTGACAGGGAGAAAATGTTTTGCTCCACATTCCTCCACATTAAAGTATTTTTCTCTATGGTTCTAGAGGGAAGTTTGGGATGATGATAAGTGCCTACAATTGCAATGGTTCATGTTTTTGTGGTTCGCAAGCTATCTTTGTTTTATGACAGTTGAAGACAATGAAGTTCATGTGCTCCAGTGTGGAGAATCTCATGGATAAAGTGGTTTGAGTTTGTGCGGTTGCTCCTGGTGATTTCAACGTGCTTGTGGATACCTCTTGATTATGTTCCTACCTTTACATTGGTCCACGTTAAGGAATTGAGATCGTGTTTGAAGATTACTCCTAGATAACGTGGCATGTAACCAATCTTAGTAGACTTGGTAAACTCTAATGATTGTGAAGATCTCTTGAAGATTATAGAAGCGTATTGTGGCGTGGAAGATTGTGTTTGAGTCCCAGCTAAGGTGTGGCATGATCTGTACACATCTATACTATATTTTCCTTACGTAATTTTTGAATTGGGTCAAGACCTATTTTGTAAATGTTTGTAATGCCGACCTTGGAGATTGTTCCAATGGTTGATGATCGTAAGCTGACCTTGATGATCATTCCAAGGTTGATGAAGTGTATAAATACTTGTAATTGAGTCATGGAAAAGGTGTCCTTGTGCAAAGATGGGAAGATAGGGAAAGAGGTGGAAAGGCAGAGCAGAGCAGAAAAACTATTGTTCTTCAATGTATTAATAGACATGAAGAAGATGTTGATCTTGGCAGTGAGCCACTAGTAGGGTTTAACATCCCTTAGGGTTTAACAATCCTCATTGTAATCTTTCTAGGTTTAGGGTTGAGTCAGTGAGCCTGCTAGACCTAGCTATACTTCATGGCAGTGAACCAACATGTTCTAGGCCCATGGAGTGACAAGCCTGAACATCATTTTTCAAAGATTGCAATATATTTTGAGAGCTAATCCTCTCCATGGTTTTTCCCCACCTTGGGGTTTTCCACATAAAAATCTGGTGTCTCTTGTGTTTAATGTTGCATCTATGTTTAAGTTTATGATTTCATGTATTCATTGTTTAATCATAATAACTATGGACAAGTGATTAATGTTTAAGTGCAGAAGTGTTTGAGTTTTTGGGACAACTGATTCACCCCCTCTCTCAATTGTCTGATGCATTTCAACACCTGGATCTTCATCAAACTGTTAGGCTTTCTTTTGAGGAACTTGGCTCTGATACCAATTGTTGAACGACACCGGACAACTAAGAGTGGGGGGGTGAATTAGTTGTCCTAAAACTTTTACCCAATTATGAACATCAACTTATCAATTACTTATATTCAAAAATAACCATGAAAGCATGAAATGAGAAGTTTAACACAATAACATAATCAACACAGAAGACACCAGATTTTTATGTGGAAAACCCTAAAAGGGAAAAACCATGGTGGGTGTTAGCCCACATAAATATATATGTTATATCAATACCAGAAAATAGAGGCTCACTGCCTATAGGGCTCTCTACCTAATTGCTCACTACAATGGATGGCTCACTGTCTATGGGTGGCTCACTGCCAAAAGGGTGAACTAATTTAGTAGCATCTACTCCATGCTAGGGTTTAGTTCCATTAAAGCACAATATTATTTATGTACTCTACTCTTTCACACCTTCATACTTATCTTTTCATAATCGTAACACACACTTTTTTGCAACTTCATTACATGCTTTTATACAATTCATCAACCTTGGAATGTGTATCAAGGTTGACATTACATTCATCAACCATTGGATCAATCTCCAAGGTCAGCATTACAATAATACATAAATAGGTTTGGACCTAATACAAATTAAGCTAAAGAAAAGATGTAAAGATGTATGTGGATCATGCCACACCTTAGTTAGGACTCAAACACAATCCTCCATGCCACAACATGTTTCTACAATCTTCGATGCATCTCCGTAAATAATGAATTCAACCAGGTCGGCTAAGACTGATGATAGCACTGGGTCTGCTAGAACATTCTTCATTCACAATCCATTTTTCTCTTTGCGGACCAATCCAAAAGTAGGAACATGATCAGGAGACATCCACAAGCACGTTGTAATCACTAGGAACACCCGCACAATCTCTAATCACTCTGTCAATAAGATTCTTCAAACCGGAGCACAAGAACAACATTGTTAGCCACTGTCATGAGTAAAATATAACTTATAGACTGCCAAATCATGAACCATTGCATTTGAAGGCACTTAACATCATCACAGACTTAATTCAAGAACCACATACCAAATTACTTCAATGCAGAGGAATGTGGAGCAAAACACTTTCTCCCTGTCACCACCAAACATATAGAAAAAGTAGTTTTCACACTGGTGAACATAACTTGCTCAAATCTTCATTCTGAAGGCTCAACCTTGGAATATAACATCTTTAGACAGGCTTCTAAATAACTTCCAATACACAGCCAAAGATATTTATTCTACAGAAAATGCAGAGCATTCTTCTAGACTGTTCTTCTGCATGTAAAGCATTATTTCTACTGTAATTCACTATTTTTATAGGATGAGCTAATTTTCTCAATATCCTCAACATCTACAAGCAAGTAACAAAATGAGGGCATAGTTGTAACCAATGACAACACAGATATGTTGACATCAATGACAACGCTGATTAGGCACATACTTGCAACAATAACTATTACTCTAAACAATGCTTGCATCAAGATAAAATAGAGCACCAACAAAAACACATATAGAAATAAATATAGATCCTCACACCATCTTACACCCTCCACTAGAGAAAAAACCTACACCTAGAATATGCAAAACTCCATTGATCCCTTTCACTCTTTTATCAAGGAATTGAATTAGGACTATACCATGACCAAATTTTCTCCAATGAGAGTCATCACTAAGGTACACCTTCTAGCCATTATATTCTTCATACATAAAAAATTACCTCCAATGGAAGGTCATGTGAAAATGAACTCGAAAGTCTATCAACCATACACCCTTAAATGCATGTGTTACCAAGGCCATGACAAAGGGATCCACTATGTCATCTTGAGAAAACTTGTTAGAATCATCATTAGAATCACTCTTATTTTTATTTTTCTCCTCTTTTTAGTCTCTTTGATAGTGCCTACTTAATTTTTATTTTTCTCCTCTTTTTAGTCTCTTTGATAGTGCCTACTCTTCTTATAGTTCCTTTTAGGAAATGTGTCTCAACCTCACAACTACAAAAGGTTACTATTCTTCCCATTTTTGATCTTTTCGAATATCCTTTATCTCGAAGAATGGTTTAGAAATTTTAAAGTTTCCAAAAGGGACTAAAAATGGTAGGGCTTATTATTTTTAGTAACTCTACATTTGAGCATAGATGAACCCAAAATTTTCCCATAAGGTGTGAACTGCCAAGTGAACATCTTGGGTGAGTTTCAACTCAACAACCTACCTGGATTGCAAGATATTAAAGTTTCTATTTTTTAAAACTCCTTAAAAAGTTTTGAATTCATATTTGAGGAACTTAGAGGTCCCTAAATTATCCAAAAGTTATTTTAACTAACAAAATGGGTTATATCTTGATAGATCTCTTCACAAGATTTCCAACGTATCAAACAGTTCATCAATTGAACACCCAGATCAAAATTTATGGCCTCTGGAAGTTGGACCTCCTATTTTTGGAAATGTGAAAACGTGTTGGACACTTAAAAGAGCTATAAAGGAGAGAGTTACATTTGTTGGTGTGTGATTTGGCACATCATAAGGCATCTTTGATTAGAGATAATTTGGGCACCACTTTTGGGTGGTTTTGGCTCATGGTTTTGTAATTACCATTGGCGGTTTACTATATTGTATCTCCTATATATTAGGATCTTGAGATGGAAGTTGTGTGTAAGAGTCTTATAGATGTTGAGTTGCCTCCATATCTCTAGTTAGTTATACTCCTGTGAAAGCTTTCTCTACAAGTATATTGTAATTTTCTTGATTCTTGAATAATATATTAGGCAGCTTTGGACTATGGGGCTTTTCTCCTGAAAGGATTTCCCCACGTAATTGTTTATTATGGTATGATTGCTATTTGTGTTTACTTATGTAACTGTTGTAAAGATCTAATTTTTTTTGCATATCCCTCCCCTCAAGATTAGTGTAAGAAGTTGTTCCGCTACCTTAGCTTCGTTACTGTTCTAACATTTAGCCTTGGTCTTTTGAAGAGATGTAGATTTCCCATGAGATTTGGATTTCATATTATCTTTCTTCTTGTTCTTGTTCTTCTTCTTTCCTTTCTCCTTTGATCTACCATTAATATATAAGGCCTTAGTAGATTTAAAAGTTTCCATCATATCTCCTCCAAGAGTAACACAACCACTGCCTTATCCAACTTGAGCTTTTGTGGCAATTCTCTTGACTACTATCACCAAGATATTCTGAGTCTGGTAAATAACATAGAAGTGTCATGCATTGATCTTCCTCCTCCATATTCATTCCAATAGAGTGCAACTAGGTTACAATTGTATTGAATCCATTCAAATTCTCAACCATAGAACCACCCTTCTCCATTCTCAAGGTATATACATTCTTTCTTAGCAAAATTTTATTAACTATGGATTTATCCTAATACAATTCTCGCAAATTCTTCCAAAGAGCTTGTTTAGTGAGTTCTTCTTGTACATTCAACAAAATTGAATCTACCAAACAAAGCCTAATTAGGCCATTCACCTTTCTATCCAATAGATCTTAGTATTCCTATGATATTATAGATGGTATAGATCTAGATATTATAGTCCAGAAGCCTCTATCTACAAGAATGTCCTCCATCTTGAGCTTCCACAACTCAAGGTTGGTGCCAATAAACGTTTCCATCTCAATCCTTAATGTGCTTGGCATTTTTTTTGCAAGAAGATCTCCTTTTGTGCAAGCTCCTACTTCAACCAAGATTAGATTAAAAAAACCTTATCCTTAACACATAGGACTTGAGGTGATTGATTTTTGATTTCAAATACAAGGAAGAAAAGATACATAGAATATGCTTCATACACTACTTTGAAAGTGTTATGTCAGAAAAAGTAACCTTGGGGGCTTTTTCCTATTAAGGTTTAGTTCTTGGGTCCTTTAGAATGCATTTAGAGCATCTTGCATTATTTTGATGACTCCTGATGAGAAACCCTAAAGTTTCATGGAAAATAGGAGTTAGGGGATGCAATTAACATAAATCCTGCCTGAAATAAGGGGAGAGGACTTGGGTGCCCGCACCCTAGTCCTACCCTATTTTAGGTCAGGACCAATTTCAAAGTGTTGGTTTATGACCGTTATTTAGGTTCTATGCCGACACAGTAAGTTTGAATTACAAAATTCTTAGTAGGAATGTTTGTAGTTACATATATAAGCATGACTAGGTTATCATTTGTAGACTAGAGAGAAATTTTGATTCATGAGCTTATGTGAAAGTGATTCAAGGAATTCATTGTGTGGCGGAGCAGACTTTTGTGTTGTTATTGTGCTTATTTGTTGTAGATTTGGCATCCATCTCCTCATGGCATGAAGAGCATCTTCCTTCCATGAGATCTTCACTACAAGGTGATATCAATTATGTTTTCTATCATTTATCATTTCGATTTTGCCTCTATCTTGTAGGGATACACACTCTTTATTTGACAACGATGTTTAGAAGACTTGAACGTCTCTCTGGGGCTTGATTGAGGCAAGCCTCTAAACACCACAACCCCAACCCATTTTTCCATGATTGTAGCTTATAGGTTACGAAAGTAGAAGAAGTGGAGTTGTAGGAGAGTAGTGCGGACTTTCAGAATTTTAGATTAGAAAAGAAAATAGGGACCTGGACTCGGGCACCCGCTCATTAGTCCTCCGGATCCCGCAACAGAAAAATCTCAGGAACAACAGGAACAAGTTACAGACAAGATTCCTAGATCTCAACAAAAATTGTGGCATTGGACTAGGGTACCTGCTCATTAGTCCCTGGATTTTCCATTTTCCAAACTTCAAAATTTGGTACGCATTTGATTGTCACTTGATATCTTTGTGTGTGATCATTTTCTGTAATCTATCTATCTGTTCACAAATTCATGTAATTAGGGTTTTGAGCATAATTGGGCTTAATTAAACAACAAAATCACACAATTCCAATATTCCCCTATGTTCCAAGTGACAAGAATCCTATAGTAGACTCTTCTACTTAGCTGAATGTCCTTGAATGTTTAGTGGTGAAAGGAGGATCAACATAAACCATTGGAAACAAACCCTCTTCATATTTTACCCTAAACAGAGAGAAAATAATGTGTAGAAATAAACTTGATGACACAATTATCTAGAAATAAATCAAAATCTTACAACCATAACACAATAATTTATGTGGGGAAATTCCTTTGAAGAGAAAAATGCCACACTCCAAAGAAAAAATAATTGTATCATTCAACAACCAACAAGTTAGAATACAACTTCTAAGCTATTCCTTTAGAAGATTATCATCAACATTCAAGTTCTAGAATAATTTTTATAGAACAATGGTACCTACAATCCACCCATACAAAACCCCAACCCTAGTACCCAATTTATAGAACATGAAGAAGTAGAAAACCATAAATGGTTTTACAATACCATAAATGGTTTTACAAAACCATGAACCAAATCCATGAGAACAAAAGGGCACCTAAAATTGGCACAAATTCCAACACCCTATTCCTTGTCTTGTTCTTTATTCTTTATTTAGAATATCCCTTACATTTTCCATAGTTGTCATAACTCTATCATAGTTTACCACCTAACTTGGGTGCCCCATTTTGTCGTATTCTCCATTCCAAGATGCTCTATGACACATGTCATAAACTAGCACAATGTTGGTAAAGATTCCAATGTAACTTCCCTATAATGTTTCTATTACAAGTCATAGAATCCCTCATAAGTAACTTCCATCTTACAATGTGATAAGATGCTCTTACAAATTCTTACACACTTTATAAAATATCTAACAGATGGCCAAAAGTGCCACCTTAAACTAGGACACTCTCTTTCCCATGTGAGGACAAAATAATAAATAAATATACATTAGTAATAAATATAAACATTAGAATGTAAGATTGAAACACCTTTCTAAATAGTGCTCATCTATCAAATGAAGAAAGAATCCAAGGGGGCTTTAGTTGTATTTTATTTTATAGAGGCTATACCCAATTAGCTTCTTAAGGATTAATCTACCTTCAACATCAAGAAGATCTTTAGAACATACTACTACTTGATTCACATGATCTCGCACTACAATGTTAACCATTATTAGCACATGGTCCTCAACCTAAAAACTAATGCCACAAATGAGTCTTTTAGTAAAATTACCACATGGACTCCCAATCTATCTAGGTAATCCTCATATTATGAGCTTGTCAACACATTTACGATCCCTACCATTGGGTATTTTCAAGGACTGTATCTTCCAAGGATGTCATAAACACGGGTGATTGGTATTTCAACCAAGACTATACCATGATCCACCTATAAGGATTTACTGAAGAAATTTCCAAACTACCTAGATATATCATAGGCAAGTTCTTTTCTCTAGAGTACTTATAGAAACTTGATATCATAGACCAACCATATGGGCATGGAAAGAGGAAACAACCCTTCATGTAGTGTCATATTTCCACCACAAAGTCATAGTGATGAGATTCAATATTGTTGACTTCTTGGGTGGGAAACTCCTAGAAATACAACTATAAATCTTGATAGATAGACGGATCTATGACATAGATTGAGTCTTCACCTTCATACTTGAGGCCATTGGAAATTTAAAGGATAAATAATTTGTGCATCAAGGAAGGCCAAAACTCAGAGTAAAGAAAGGCCAAAACTTAGAGTAAAGAAAGGCCAAAGGAATTTGAGTACACAAAGTTTAAAGAGCTTAATGAAATCTATCAAAATAAACTAAACAGGGGACTACATGTCAAATTATTAAGCTATATGAGGCCTTTTTATCAAAAATTGATAGTCCTATGCTTCTTCTCCACCTAAAAAATTCTATCTAGTTTCTAAGTTGCCTTAGTGGAAGAACAGTGAAATGATGATTAGATTGATGCTTGGTGGAAGTTTTAGATTGAATCTAACCAGATGGAGGTCCCTCCTTTCAAAAACCATCTAGACAAGGAGTGAATTAGACTATATGATAAAGAGAACATGAAAAGTATCCTAGCTTTTAGCTTCTTAATTCATGAAGATAATCCTCTTATTATTGGTAGAACTAGAGAGGTACCCTCAAAATTTATCTAATAATTCAAGTAGAATTCACCAATTAGCTCCCATGTACTTAGTACACCTTAGCATCATAAATTAGTAAGGGTGGCCATGTTAAAAATGGACCAATGAAAGCACAAATTTAAATAGTTCTATAGACCTCCAATCAAGAGGGTAAATTCCCTCCCCTACAATAGGTGGGCACATTCTTTACACCATGACACTACAACTTCCTAGAAAAGATGTTTGTTCCAATAGGCAAGAAGAAAGTGGTGTAGCCTAACTCAAGTACATAAAGTGGCTCCACAAAGTAGAAAGAGAGAAACTTAAAGGATTAGATAAAAAGTACAACTTGTCAAGAGATAGATCAACAATAACTGATGTTGACATAGGTGAGGAGCACCATAGGTATGGTTTCTTCCTCTGCTCCCTCTATCTCCTCTACATCTCTTATCCCTCCAATTTCTAGGTTGAGTGGGCTTCCCTCTCTTTCCTTCTCTATTCCCACAATGATTTTTTCTACTATCCCTATAATTTTTGGAAGCCCACCTCCTTATCATCCCTCTCAATCCTAGTCAATACTATCTCCCAAACTCCCTTGACCTCTTCATCAAACCAACAAATGGTATTATCCCAATAGATGACTCTAGGTCCATTCTTTTCCCCTACCTCACTTTTACAACCCTTAGTTATCCCCCCTTGTCAATTATCATTCCACCTATCAACAAATAATGCACTAGCATGAGAAATAGTCTAAGAAGAAAAAAAGAAAATATAGGGCTACCATGATTAAGAAATTAGCCACAACTAGGAACAGTACTAAATGCAATGAGAAATGGTAGACAATTTCTTCTCCTACCTCAATAATCATCAAACTAGTTGATCAAATGTAACCTTTGGACTACCAAGTCTAAGGAATTGGCATAAGTATGGAACAAGAATGAACAAGGGGTTGACTAAGTTGAGATGATGAAGGGAAGTTATCAATTGGTTTCTTAAAATTATTTGAAGATAGAGTGGGGGATATAAAATATTGAAGTAGAACTCAAACATGTCATACAAATCTTTTAGAATGTAGATGCCAAAGAAAAATCCCTAGAGAAACAACTCAATAGCATGCAAAATATAGTAGTAGGCCAAGTTCCTGAGGTGATGGTTGAAAAGTAAAGGGCCAAAGTAAAAGAAATAGAGACAAATCTTACCTCTATAAAGGTAAATTAAATGGGATAGAATAAGAAATGGCATCCCTGAAAGCTAAAAGGAAGTAGCAATGCATAATATTCTTCCTACACTAATCTATGAAAGGAGGTATGTGCAAAAAATTAAACTAATCATATATTTACAAGGAAACAAATAAAAAATAAATATACATGTTGATGGGTGTTTTTGCACACAACAACATAGATGAAATATTTAGTATCCCACCCCTCTTGAAAGGAATCTAATCCCAGAAAATCTAGACTACCCCAAGGTTTATACTGTCAGGTCTTGACTTGTAGGATAATCTAGTTGGATATGTTTTGTTGTTCCAATCAAGGGGACTTACATGTAGAGTGAATTTACTTAGGGTTTTCAGAATGATGACAATCACTGGTATGCAGAAACCCTTGTAAGTTCAAACTTTGAATATGAAAACTTCATCTGTTATTTATCAACATGTGTGATGCTTTAACCTAATCTACTTGCTTCTTCAAAGAAATTTCAAAAGATGAGGGATAGGAAAAGAAATGAAACCCTAAGGACAAATCACAATGGATGGAATTACTTCAGATAGACAAATGCCCTAAAACTGATTTCTGCTTAACCAAGTTCTCCACAATGCTGCAGAAATAGTGCAATCTTTAGAGGTAATAAAGATTTTCAAATCACATTAATTCATCAAACACCTAATAAATGGCTTATCTTAACAAAATTATGCAACCAAACTTAACTTATTAAAATGGGTTCAGGCTAACCATGCAAAGTAACTCACAATCAACAAGGTACAAATGGTATGAACTAGAGAATTGATCAAAATATTTAAAGCATACATCCAAACTATAACTAAACTTTATCTAAATTAGGTAAGAAATGAACCATGAAATCCAAAACCTAATAACACAAAAACATAATATGCGGCAACACTTATAAATATGCTTTGTATTGATTCAGAACTTTGGCAGAGTCTCAACAATTCATTGTTCCAACCTTACAAAATGGAGAAAATGATTGCCTCTATATAGAGGGACAGACATACTGAGTTTTACAATGAAAGGCGTGGATTAATTGAACACCAAAGGTCCAGATTCAGTCAACATTTAATTTGGATAGCTAGGCAGTTACAAACTCAGACTTACTTTTGTCCTTTAGGGAAAGATGAAAATGTACAACTTTTGAACACAAGAGAATAAGAACAAAAGGCAACCTTTTGATATGTCTAATAAGATAAATTAATTGTACAATGAGTTGAAAAATTAAAAAGAGCATATGTGGCATGGTTTGGTGAAGACACACTGTAGTTAGGGTGAAAAATTGTGAATCAGGGTAAATGTATAAATAATGATAAAACCCTAATAATGCACAATAGAGAACAAGACAACATGAAAATCAAAACAATAAACACAAAATGCAAACTGAAATCTCCATGCTATTCTTTTTTTTTTGGTAACCACAGGGGTATCCCCTCGACCCAGCCTAGCGACCAAACCAGCCTTACCTTGGGTTTACATATTGCCAAGTTGGGGACCAGAAGGGGCGAGCTAGGGCGAGACTAGTCCCCTAGGGATGTATGCAACATCCCACAAGCCATGTGCATCGGGTGAGTCTAGGCCTCGGAGTCAAACCCAAGACCTTGGGGAGAAAACCCAAGACTCAAGCCAACTCCAATCAAAACACTTCCTCAAATCATCAATCCATCACTTCTTCCAATCAATCTCATCATCAATCTTCCATCCAATAAATCCAAATGCAAGTCAATTCTTAAAACCATACCAACCAAGTTAATCAATCTTGCCAAATTATCCAATTGCATCAACGGTCTTGATCCTAGCCTTGTTGTAAACCCAATCAATCAATCAATCAATCATCCTTGTACTGATCTAGGGATATATTGTTCCCCGTAATGACAACACTATCATCATCATCATCAATCAATCAATTAATCATTAGTTTTGATGAAGGGGGTAAATCATAAAACACACAACAAAAAAAATTGAACACAAAAAATAGAACTTTTTTTATTGATTTGGACAACTTATTACATTATAGAAGCTCAAATACAATCAGAGGAATCAACCCTCCACATGTTGCAATACATTACAGCTTCGTGTCACAAGACTCTGGAATCATCAGCCTTCTGTAACCCTAAATCAACTAGGGTTTCTATTTTCCTACCTATTCTTGACTCTACACTTTCTCCCTTAACTCTACTACCACCTAGGGTTCTCAAAAATGGTTATTAATAGCCTTTTTGGTGGCCAACAACCTAATTTTGAAATTTGCATCTCCGTCCAAAAATAGGTCAACTTCTGGGAGCCATAACTTTTGATCCGGGTGTCCGATTGACGAACCGTTTTATGTGTCACAAATCTTGCGGAGTTCTCTACGTACTAAGAACCTGTTCTTCTGGTTCTGGCCATTTTCAAGCCCGTACAGGGCCGTTTAGTGCCTCAAAACTGAGTTTGAATAATTTTCAGGTGTTTTTCGGGAAATAGAAAGTTTAATATCTCTCAAATCGCAAATGATCTTTACGTGATTCCTTCGCCAAAGGTCTTACTTTTTAGTTATGAAGCTTCCTATAAATTTTCACTTCAATCCATGCCCAAATGCAAACTTTCTAAAGATAGCAGGTTGCTATTTTTAGTAGTTTAGAAAAACTAAAAGTTCTACATCATTATTCAAGCGATTATGGAACCAGAACCATAAATTTTGAAAATAAATGGAAAGAACATCAACAATTTTGAAACACATCTTTTTTGGGGTGATGCAAGATTGAACTTACACCACTGGATGCTCCTGCATCAGACACCCAGGCTAATTTGAGAAGTGACCCTGTCACGTCTCAGGGGTTTGTGTGAGGAAAACCCAAATGGTCAACCTCTTCCTTAGACAACCAAGAAGAATCTTCAACATGCCTTCCTTTCCATTTCACTAGGTATTCTTCATATTGCTTGTTCCGAGTACTTCTTCCCACATGGCTATCCAAGATCTCTTCTATCTCCTCTGTTGAAGTAGATGCCAGAATACTCCATTGTTCTTTTGTTGGTCCATCCTCTGTTCCACCTTCATGATATTCTAATAAATCAACAATGTTGAAAATAGGGGAAATGTTGATCCCACTCGGCAGCTCTACCTCATATGCATTTCTTGAATCATGTTTCTTCAAAATTCTACATGGTCCAAATTTCTTCATTTTCAGCTTATTGTATGTTCCAATTGGGAACCTTTCTTTTCTCAAGTGAACCATGACTTCATCTCCTACCTGGAATTCCTTATATCTCCTCTTCAGATCTGCCTTAGCCTTGTACTGAATATTCATCTTATTAATGTGCTTTTTCACCTCTTCATGCAAATTCTTCATGTGTTCTGCAAAGTCTTCAACCTCAACACTTGTCTTTTCTCCTTTGTCCAGATTCCTTAACTCTGAAGCATTTCTTGGACTATTCCCATATACAATCTGGAATGGTGATTTACTAGTACTCCTATTGACATAATTGTTGTAAGCAAATTCTACCTGTGGTAAAATCAAATCCCATCCCATGGGCTTATCTCCTACCAAGCATCATAGTAGGTTACCCAAACTCCTATTCACCACTTCGGTTTGTCCATCAGTCTGTGGATGGTGTGCAGAACTAAACTTCAAATCTATCTTCAACTTCTTCCACAACGTCCACCAGAAATAACCAACAAACTTGGTATCTCGATCTGAAACTATGCTCTTTGGTAGACCGTGTAATCTCACCACCTCCTTGAAAAATGACTCTGTAATATGAATAGTATCATTAGTCTTCTCGCAATGAATAAAATGTGCCATTTTTGAGAATTTGTCCACCACCACAAAAAATGGAATCATGTCCTCTCTGTGTCCTCAGTAAACCAAGAACAAAATCCATACTAATATCATCCCATGGCTTCTCAGGTATAGGTAGTGGCTGATACAACTCTGTATTCTAACTTGTTCCTTTTTCCATCTGACACACTTGGCAACTCTGCACAAATTTCCTCACATCCTTCTGTAACTCTGGCCAATAATATTTTTTACCAATAATAGCAATGGTCTTATCTCGGCCAAAGTGTCTAGCCAATCCCCCACTATGCTTCTCCTTAATCAGGTTCTCTCTCATGGAACTCCTTGGAATGCACAACTGGCTTCCTCTAAACAACATGCCATCTTGGATTATGAAATCCAACCATTTTGTCCTGTCCAAAGTAATAAGTTCCAAACAAGCTTTCTAGGCCTCTAAAAAATCTAGATCTTCAGGATATAAACTTTTGAGCTCATCGAACCCAACAACCTCTATCTTCATTTCTGTCAACAAATTTTGCCTTCTACTTAAGGCATCTGCAACTCTGTTGGACTTCCCACTCCTGTGCTTCAAAACAAAAGTATAACTCTGTAAAAACTCAACCCATTTTAAGTGCCTTTGGTTCAACTTTCCTTGACTATTAAGATACTACAAAGCTTGATGATCAGTATATAAAACAAACTCTTTTGGCAACAAATAATGTCTCCATTTCTTCAAAGCCTGAACTATAGCATAAAACTCCTGATCATAAACAAAATACTTTTTCTTGGCATCATTAAGCTTCTCACTAAAATAGGTAATGGGCTTACCCTCTTATCTCAAAACAGCTCCTAGAGCACTACCACTGGCATCACAATCTACCTGAAACACCTTATTTAAATCTAGAAGTGCCAAAACAGGTTGCTCTGTGACCTTTTACTTCAGTGTATCAAAGCTTTTGTCTGCTCCTTTAGTTCATCTAAACTCTTTTCTATCCCCTCTCATTGTCTCAGTTAGGGGTGCACAAATGCTACTAAAGTTTTTGATAAACATTCTGTAAAAACTTGCCAAACCATGAAAAGATCGTACCTCCGTAGCACTCCTTGGTGTAGGCCATTCAATGATATCCCTTACCTTCTCTGGTTCCATCTTAAGACCTTCCTCTAAGACAAGAAATCCCAGGGATACTAACTCCTTCTTTACAAAGCTGCATTTCTTCAGATTGATCAACAACTTCTCCTCCCTTAGCTTCTCCAAAACTCTTCTGATATGCATCATATGCTCATCCCAAGTCTTACTGAAAATCAAAATATCATCTAAATAAATAATAATAAAACTTCCTAAAAATTCTTTCAATACCTTGTTCATGAGCTGCATGAATGTGCTCGGTGCATTGGTTAGCCCAAATGGCATGACTAACCACTCATACAAACCCTCCTTTGTCTTGAAGGCTGTCTTCCATTCATCTCCTTCTTTGATTCAGATCTGGTGATACTCACTCTTCAGGTCAATCTTTGTGAAATGCTTGGCTTCACTCAAACAATCCATTATGTCATCCATTCTTGGCAATGAAAACCTGTACTTGATCGTGATCTTATTTATGGCTCGAGAATCTGTACACATTCTCCACTCTCCATCTTTCTTTGGTACTAGTACTGCAGGTACCACACATGGACTCAGGCTCTCCCTTATCAATCCCTTCCTTAACAACTTTTAAACTTGTTTGTTCAACTCTTCACTCTCTGTAGGAGTCATTCTGTGGGCTGCCTTATTCGGCAAACTAGCTCCTGGTATCAAATCCATTTGGTGACTTATCTTCCTCATCGGTGGTAAACCTTTTGGTACATTATCAGAGATAATATCCTGAAATTCTTCCAACATATCTAAGACTTCTGCTGGTACATCTTCACATGTCTCTTGACTAATCTTAGGAATCAATGCAAAACAATGACACTCATGCTTCATACCCTCCAAAAATTTTCTACCATCTACCAAGCAAATTCTGACATTTCTACATACCTTTTCTTCCACCTCCTTCAAGGGCTTCAACTTATGATGAACTCCATCCTTTGTTAGGGAGTATGTGTTTGTATGGCCATCATGGACATCGCTCCTATCATACTACCACGGCCTCCCCAATAACATATGACATGCATCCATCAGTATGATGTCACACAACACCTCATCATGGTAGTCACCAATCTTGAACTTCACTAAACACTACTCATTGACCAAAGCTCTATGGTCCTTCTGCAACCATGCAATCTGATATGGATGCAGATGCTTTCTTCTTGTTAACTTCAACTTGTCAACCATCTCCTCTGAAACAAGATTATCAGTGCTTCCACTATCAATAATAGAATCACAACAATTACCTTCACATTTGCACCTTGTGTGGAATAAACTCTTCCTCTGATTGGGTTCTTTCTCCTCATTCAACAAAGTTCTTCTGACAACTAGGGTTTCTCCCCTTTCAGCATCTTCAGAGTGCTCAGACTACGCATCTTCATCGACATGTGCAACTCGTGCATTACCTTCGGGTCTTCTATTTGTCCTTCCTTGATGTTGTGGACACTCGTATGCTCGATGTCCTTCTTCTCCACATTGGAAATAGGTTCCTCTAGAACCTCCTCTTCCAGGGCCTTGCCCAGGACTACCTCTTCCTCTTCCTCTATGCTCACCATTGTTCTGGTCACGAGGGCAGTAGGTATTATCTCCTCTCTGATTTTGACTAGTGCTAGCTTCTTCACTTTTCTTTGAATCTTCATTTCGGCCCTCATAGGGTCTTCCACCACTCCTTCTGCCTTGACCTCTTCCCCTTTGCTTGCTGTCGAATCTTTTATTCAGCTTCTCTTCCACCTTTAGGGAAAATTGGTATGCATCTTCTATGGTGGTCATTCTGACCAAGCTCATCTCCTCTTGAATACTTGGCCTCAACCCATTAATGTAACGAGCTACCTTCTCCTTGTTGGCCTCTGCATGGCCTGTCCTAATAGTAATCTTATAAAACTCTTCTGTATACTCCACAGATTTGTTACCTTGCTTCAGTCCTTATAGCTTCTTCAGTAACTCCATCTCATAGTCCACATGAATGAACTGCTTCTTTAGTTTCTCCACCATCCTATCCCATCTAGTGATCTTTCCTTTTCCTCTTCTATTCCTCTCTAATTGGACCTCCTTCCACCAAATACTGGCGTGGCCCTTCAACTTTGTTTTTACAAACTTGACCTGATCTGGGTCTTCCACATCTTCATACTCGAAATATTCTTCCATATCATCGATCCAATCAATAAGCTATTCTAGATTCAAATCTCCAGAATATGTAGAAACTTCGATCCTGGGCCTCTTTCCAATCTTAGAAATGGCCCTCAACAACCTAACTTTTGCAGGATCTCCTATAGCTTCTTGTTCTTCCTCATATAGCTCTTCTTCAGCTTTATCTTCACTTTCTTCTCTTGTGCTCAGCTCAAACCCTCTTCATAGCTCCTCTTGCAATGCATCGATTTGCCTTTGCAGGGCTCTAAAATCCTCTTTCATCAAAGCATTCCTCCCAATACGATTTCTTCATGGAGGCATCTTGATCTCCGCAGCAAACCCACAACCTCAGGTCCTGGTGCAAATTGCCTCACGGTCGGTGATCTGTTTGCACACTCAGGAACCTTGCTCTGATATGACTTGATGGAGGGGGCAAATCATAAAACACACAACAACAGAAATTGCACACAGAAAATAGAACTTTCTTTATTGATTTGGACAACTTATTACATTACAGAAGCTCAAATACAATGAGAGGAATCAACCCTCCACAGGCTGCAACACATTATAGCTTCCTGTCACAAGACTCTGGAATCATCAGCCTTCTGTAACCCTAAATGAGCTAGGGTTTCTGTTTTCCTACCTATTCTTGACTCTACACTTTCTCCCTTAATTCTACTATCGCCTAGGGTTCTCAAAAATGGTTATTAATATCCTTTTTGGCAGCCAACAACCTAATTTCAAAATTTGCATCTCCCTCCAAAAATAGGTCAACTTCTGGGAGCCATAACTTTTGATCCGGGTGTCTGATTGATGAACCATTCTATGTGTCAGAAAGTTCACGAAGTGCTCTACGCGTAAGAACTAGCTCTACCGGTTCCTACCATTTTTGGGCCCGTACAGGGCCATTTAGTGCCTCAAACCTGAGTTTGAATAATTTTCAGGCATTTGTCAGGAAACAGAAACCTTAATTTCTTTCAGATCGCAAATGATCTTTACATGATTCCTTTGCCAAAGGTCTTATTTTTCAGTTATGAAACTTCCTATAAATTTTCACTTCAATCCGTGCCAAATGCAAACTTTCTAAAAATAACAGGTTGCTATTTTTAGCAGTTTCAAAAAACTAAAAGTTCTACATCATTATTCAAGCGATTATGGAACCAGAACCAGGAATTTTGAAAATAAATGGAAAGAACATCAACAATTTTGAGACACATCTTTTTTTGGGTGATGCAAGATTGCCCTTACACCACTGGATGCTCCTGCATTAGGTTTACAACTTGACAGAGGTAATACCTTGTTTGTTTTTGTATTATTTGTTCTTGCTTTCTTGTATGTGTTATCATTTTTATCTTGCATTTGCATAAAATCCAAATCACTTCCAACTAATATTCATGTCTTGTACCTAGACAAGGTTGTATTATGCTAGGGCACGAGACACATTGTCACCTTGGTCTTTATACCTTAGTGTATAACGTCTAATGCTATATCAAACATCATGGTTGCTCACTTTATTGTAGCATAATGTGTCATTCTTCTCTTTCATCCACTTCTTATCTTGAATCATTCAACTTATCCCTTCTTTATCATTTCATTTCATTTCGAGAGCCTAACCGTCTTTGTCCAACTCGCCTATCCTCTCAAGGGGGCATCATCATCATATCTTTTACATCATCATATTCTTCTATCATCTCATTTATTCATGTTAGGATTATCTATGGAGGTAGCTATCCCAAGATCAAGATGTCTAAGAGCTAATCACAAGAATCAAAGAAGATCAACATGATAGAATAATATTCTATACACAAGATAATGACTTGATACAATGTTAATTGATATGATACAATGAGAGGCCTTGGTTATAAAGACCAAGGTTGAGAGCTAGGATGTTGTAGTTATGTGACAAGTGTCACATTCCTATTACATGAGACAACTAGAGGATAGGATGCCAACTAGATCACATGTGTAGGATAAGACAACTATCGACACCTAGTAACAACTAGACATAACTAGAAACAACTAGAAACATCTAGTAGACTCACTAAGTCACCTTAATATGTGAACATGTGTGTGAGTATTATTTAACTAATAAATAGTTAAATAATATGAATTATCCACAAAACAAGGGTAAACTAGATAGGTAATAACCTTGTGCACACCAACACCCCCCCTTAAGTGCAACTTAGGGAGGAACAAACAAATACAAAGATGCAAAGATGGGTCTGGGCAACAAGGCCATGTTAGGTACCCATGTACAAAAGATCTCTCACAAGCGGAGAAAAGGAGAAAACCTCATGGGAAAAACTCCTCCCCAAAAGAGAGAAAAAGTGAAGGAAGAAAGGAAGGAGGACTCAACATGACCCCCCAAGGACTACTTCCATCACAAAGATACAAAAGATATCCACCCCATAGGAGATAAAAGAATGACTAAGAATCCCTCACAAATGATGTCCCAAAAAGATTAGGAATATGAAGAACTCCACTAAAGCACAAAAAGATGCAAACAACTACCGAAGAACTGCTACACTGCCGAGAAACCTTCACTGAAAATAGGATGAAGATCAGGATCAAAGAGACAAAAATCTGCACGAGTGACCCCAATGACACGACTCAACCAATCTGATAGTCGAAGATGCAAATGGCACATCAATCTATACGAGTGACCCCAACGATACTACTCAACCAATGTGATAGTTGAAAATATAGGTGCCAAAAGACTCAAGAAATCTGATCATCTGAATAAGGTAGAAGGTTGCCTCCACAAACTAGAATGCAAGAGTGTCTATATGGTATCTGTTCCATCTCACCGAAATGCATGGGTAACTAGCCACTACATTCGCCTAGTATATAGGAACAAAAATTGGATACATAGTTCACTCCAAACGAAACCAAGGAAGCATTAGCACAAGTAGTATGATACCCCTCCATAATGCTGACAAGGGAGAGGTATGGCAGCTACACTAAAACTGTGTGTCACAATGTAGTGCAAGAAGATGAAGAACCAACATCAAAAATTGCACATAGTAGTACCTGCAACTTTGTAAAGGGTGTGCAAATAATAAGGCACACACACATGAGGCTTAAAATGTTGTTGTGGAGGGACTCTCACCGGACAAGATTGTGATGGCAAATAACAAGGCACTAACACAACCCCCCATGGCACTTTATAAATTAGTGCAAGTACAAAAATGGCACAACATGATGTGCAAGATGCCCAAACTACAAATACAATAAATGGTACTTTATCTCAATTCGTTTACAAATCAACAAGTGCATTTAATGGATGCATGCAATGTCCAAACCAAGGACAGAATGAGTTGATGTCATGAAGTGGACAATGAAGACATAGACCATGCATGCCTTACAAACCTTAAAGAAATAACAAAAAACTATAAAGAATGAACCCCCATAACAAATAATGCTACAAAATATGCCCCAAAGAAAGAAATACAAGATTGAGTACAATGTTGTCAATGTGGAAGCCTAAATCGACCGTTTATAACATATGGCGATTTTACAAATTTTTAAGAAAATTGGCTTGCAAAATAAAAAAATGACCTATATCACAGATTCCTTGCATTTTTCTGATCAATTTCAAAAAAAAGTTTGCTCAATTTCGACATCGTGAGCAAAAGTTATGCCCTGTCAAAAAATGTCAAAAAAATTAAGAAAAAATGACATTCGGAGGCAAATTCTAGAAAAATACAGCAAGCTGGAAAAAAAGCACCTACACCATGATGAAGTACTCAGAACCATCTTTCCAATGACTATAAGAACGCAGAAATCTGACTCCCCGGGTGCAAGTTGTGGAAAAAATAAAAAATCCCCCTCTTGTCAAAATGTGCAAAAAAATGGTCGACTTCGACTTGCATGCGACAAAATTCAAGGTGCCACCAATCGTTGAAATCATGAAGCAAAGAGGTAAGAAATGAGTTTGTTTGTGAGGGGGTAATGGCCTCCTACCAAACTAGGCCTCAACCTCTATCTTCCGCAAACGAATAACAAACAAACAATGAATAGTACTTCCTTTCTACAAAGGTTGTCTTAAAAAAAGAGCTCACTCGATTGATAATAAGGGGCCTTGTTGATCACAGTCTGCTTCAAGATGTCCATAAAACCCCCGTATAGAAAATATATGGTGGATCAGAAGTGCCAGCACAAAACACAGTATGACCAGAAGATAATGTAGAAAAGTATCTTGATCTTTGTAATATGACAACCTCATATACCAGATGTATTTGTGTTGGTGTAGAGGGCCTTTAAGGCCAAGAGCAGTCCCAAGATGACCAGATACAAGGAAAAAAATGATTTTTCTAGGTCAATTTCGCTAAGATGAAAAAACTGCAGAATGACGATCAAGAACAAATCCAAAGCACAAATAGATAAGGTCGAAAGTGGCCAAATCTCTGAAACTACCAATGGATTTTGAATCTTGCTGCCAAAAATGGTGAAAATTGACTTCGGCTACGCCAATGCTACTGGAAGTGCTTTAACAGTCCCTTTGGCATCAATTTCTTTCTTGCAGGAGTTCAGTCACCACACACCTAGAATCACAAAATTCACGTTGAACAAGGACTTCAACCATGAAATGGACAGCGACCTCCAATGGTCGTTTTGCAAATGCCTTCACTAGAACAATAATGAAGTCGACCTCAATCCTCAATCTTGCAACTCCAATGGTAGACAATGATTCAAACCCATCTGAAACACAAAGGAGTAATAGGAAGACCGAGGATGAAATCACAAGCACAAATCCAAATATCAGATGTGTGAGGCGTCGAGATCAAAGATCCAAGGCATAACCGAGAAGGTCAGATCTAACAACGACTAGAACCTTCAGAGGCCGAGTGTATTGAGGTTAGGATCACAAAGAAGCTGGTGGTCCAACACAAATTCACACAGCTCTGAACAAAGAGATCCAAAAAATTGTATCTAGATCAAGCTGCGAACAAAGAAGGTGAATCAAAAGAGCCTTGGATGCTGATTAAATAATTGAGTCTGAGGTAGATGGCAGTTCTCAACACCACCAATATCTGCCTCGATGTCCGCAACGTCACCCTTATTCATTCCCACTCGCAGGCCAAACTCTTGTTGCCTTTGGCTGAGTAAGTGTTGAGCATGCTGCAGCGGGGAAGTAAACCGGGGCTTGATTCTCATTCAAGGAGACCTGCAGTCTCAGGCACAACGTCAACTCCCAAAGGTGACATGTACAATATCTGTAGAGGAGTGAAGCCAATGAGGCCAAAAAATCAAATGCAAGGCCGATCAAGCAACGAATAGACACTGAACAACAAGATCTAAATATGGCCTCAGATCGTAATGATGATTGGGTGGATCACCAAAAAAACCAATCAAAATCACCAACAAAGCCAATCAATGGCAAATTACTGTGAAGGCTATTAAAAACCACCGAGTGAGCCCGATCTATACACTGGACCACTTTCAATTTTTTTTACATAGAGTGTTAAATATCAATCAAGGTTGATCAAATCCAAAGCAGAGAATCCCAAAAGAAAAAAAGGGACTTACCTCTTTGCAAAAAAGGTGGTAGATATTTCGAGCCAAAAAAGGAACCGTAGCAGTTGGATTTGAGCGAAAAAACATCCAAAGACCGAAAAAACTGTGATCCCGTCTGCAAAGGAGTTGAGCTACCTGTATACCCAATGTAATGAGCCAAATACTACTATTTAGCAAATGCCAAATGCAAAAAAAAGGCCCGAATTGGGGCAAACTATAGAGATCAAATCAGATTCGTGGTCCAAATCTTGAGACTGGATCTGAGTTACAAGTGTGGACCGAATGGAACCAAAACCAAAAAATGCAAAGCACTATTGGGGCCTGTATCAGGCTGAAAAACAATAGATGAGGGCCTGCAATATAGATCGGGCCTACAAAACCTACTGATAAGATGATCAACCCAAAAAATTTGTAGGGGGCAATATTGCTCTCTGTTAAAAAAAAATTTGCCTTTTCAATTGATAAATTTGTAGAGGGGGTAGAAAAAAATGCCGAATTTGACTCACCAAAGCATGTCGAGTTTACAGTCGATCTTAGCAGATTTGACCCTTCTGATCTCAATGGTGAGGTCATTTTTTCTCCAAAATACACCAAATGAAACCTGCAATTTCAAAATCACAAACAAGAAAGCCCCCAAAAATTGTTATTTCTCTCAAGCTTTCTGATTCTCCAGGTCATCCAAGGATGCAAGAGAAGAGCATACTTGGTTTCAAGAAGGAAAAATAAATCAATATCTAAGATCTTCTAAATGAACTAAATCTAGATAATCTACAAGCTCTGATACCATGTTAGAATTAGCTATGGAGGTAGCTATCCCAAGATCAAGATGTCTAAGAGCTAATCACAAGAATCAAAGAAGATCAACATGATAGAATAATATTCTATACACAAGATAATGACTTGATACTATGTTAATTGATATGATACAATGAGAGGCCTTGGTTATAAAGACCAAGGTTGAGAGCTAGGATGTTGTAGTTATGTGACAAGTGTCACATTCCTATTACATGAGACAACTAGAAGATAGGATGCCAACTAGATCACATGTGTAGGATAAGACAACTATCAACACCTAGTAACAACTAGACACAACTAGAAACAACTAGAAACATCTAGTAGACTCACTAAGTCAACTTAATATGTGAACATGTGTGTGAGTATTATTTAACTAATAAATAGTTAAATAATATGAATTGCCCACACAACAAGGGTAAACCAGATAGGTAATAACCCTATTCACACCAACACTTCATTCATCTTACTCCTCACTTCCTCAAGTGGCTGGGGCATCATCTTTTTTCCTCTATCCATACCTTAGCTTCTTTGAAATGATGTTACTCGACATAAATCTCATCATCTCGAACATCATCTCAAAGAGGGGCAAAATGTAGACACCAAAAATTGTCCATTTCATAACATCACCTAATCATCCCTGACCTTGTAAAACATCTTGTAATATTTATTCTAGGTCATTACATTATCCTATTTATCCCACTTGATCACCTTTCCAATTAATTAAATAAACTCCTTTATTTAATTAATTTTCCTTCACATCTCTCAAAACAATTAAAATTAAATATTTCAATTAATCCCTCACTTTTACCACATTGCAACATGTGTCACATGACTACAACTCTTATCATGCACACATAATTTAAATACTTTTATTATTTAAATTATGATATTCCCCTTGTTGGGTCTTTCTCTCTGAATCAGCAAAGGGTTTGCCAGTTCCAATACACAGGCAGATTCGGCCAACAAATACAGGAGGTTACGTGAGCTGCCTCCCCTTCACTTTTGGTTTTGTTGCACCAAGGGGGTATCTCTATTTGCTAAAGATTTTGCTTTGACTCACCCAATAGAAAGATTTAGCTTTTTAGTCATAGGCAAAATACTCTCATGTTTGGACCAAGATTGGTGTGGTAAATCACAAGGTTGGCAGTGTTCTTAGACATATCTAACTGGTTAGGAATGAGAGTATGCAGGGGTCCTATTTCTACTCCTTCAAACTAACAGGTTGGAATTATGAAATGATTTGTATTTATGTTTTGGATGCAAGACAGGGGGTTTTGGATCATAACTACTACACAAGGGCAGACCAGTGCCTATCTCTGGGCAAGGAGTCAACTAGACGTATACATGTGAATGATTTGCACAAAATCGACAAAGATTCAAGTTTCAAGGGGTTAGATTGGTGTTTGCCTTACAAACACCACCCAAGAATGAGTATTTAGCTATCTCTACTTACAAATATCCCTGCTGCCATACATTCTTCCTCATACTTAACCTAAAACAGTTTAATCCACTCCTTGAATGGAAGTTAAAAGTTAAGCATGCAATATAGAAATCTATATCCTAGAATCCAAGTAACCCTTAGCAACCAGATTCAAAAGAAGGGATGCATACAACGAATGGAGACAAATAGCTAAACACATGCAAAGAAGCATTTTTCATATAAACATAACATAAAATTGAACATATGTGCAACGTGCATTCAAATGCAACTCATAAACTCACAAAAGAGACAAAACAACCAAGAAATGCTCTATTTTTTATTATTTCTCCAAAAATTTTGCCCAAGTCTTCCCCCTCCTCAAAAAAATGAGTGACACAGTCCTGATATACCCAGAACGTGTACTCAGCAATTAATTACATGGTCTTTTCAAAATGCTGCCAGATACAATGCACCTTTTGAATAGCTGCTAAAACATTCAATGCAGTAGGGAGACAAAGAGGAAAGGAGTAGGTGAGATTGAGAGGTGTACCACCGCCTAGAGATTTTCCTTTAAAATGGTAGCTGGCCTGTCTATTTAGACCCATACCTCTATAAAATTTCCATTAATGGCCAACCTACCGATTACGGGATGCAACAACGGTTCACGTGTTCAGGAATTTTTTTCCGCCTAGAATGCAGCTGCAAATGCATAGGAAAACCCTCCTAGGAAAGTTTGAAACAAGGCCGTCAATTTCCATCCTCCCGCTGAGATCTACAGCTTCAAATCATGCTGACTGGTCCTCGACCAATTAAAATGTGCCACGTAGGTAGCTTTTCTCCTTTTTTGACTTTTCACAGCGTGAACAAACATTTCTGCCTTTTCGCCCATTTTTGCCTTTTCACCCTCAAATCTTTGTATATAAAGTTGTATATACATACAACTACCCTTGGACACATGCCAGCACCTGATTGGTTCACCATCGCTGAATATTTGTATCTCCATCGGCGAGCCATTGTATCTTCATTTGCATTTGAAATTGTATGTGCAATTGTATATACATACAATCACCACATACAAGGGTGAACCCCAAATCATTATGAATCAATTTGAAATTTCAATCGGGTCTAGGCATTGTATGTTTTCCCTTTGTATATCGGCTTTGTATATCACATATACAATGCAAACATACAAGCAAAACTATATACAATTGCACTTTGTACATTGCAAACATGCGTCCGACCTTTGTATGTTACATTGTATATGACCCTTGTATGTGCAAACATACAACGCGGACATACAAACAAAGATACAAACAAATAGTTGTGCCTTTATCAACTAAACTACATATTCACTTCAGGTCCGGGCCTTGTATCTAAGAAATGTATATGCCCCTTGCATATGCAATTGTATGTGCAAAGATACAATCGCATATCATACAACTGGTGGGCCCAAGCCTTTGTATCTCTTCTGACATGTTTCCTTGCATGTGCGACTTGTATATGAGATACAATCGCCTTTGTATGAAAGCGGACCCCATTTTCCTTTGTATATTCTGCTTTGTATATGGTCACTTGCATGCTTCCTTTGTATCTTCATCAGCCGATCGGAGAAACCTTGGACTTAGCTACCGATGAGGCTTATCTCGTCAATGACCCTTTGTATATTGGCCTCTTGTGTATTTTCCTTTGCATATCTCCTTTGTATATGCAAACATACAATGGTGAATGTATATGCGAATATACATTCAAGAATGCATACATAAATACAAAGGATGAAACTGAGAAATCTCTGTGATGAAAATACTTGAAGCTAAAAGATTTCTGGGTTTTTCTGGGTTTTTGGCAAAGATTCTCAATGTGAGATTTTGGGACTTTTTGGCAAGGAAAAGCATGGGTAATTGAAAATTTTAAGCTTTCTTTCCTTCTATTCAGGCTCTCTCTTTCATCTCTAATCATTGCTTATCAACACACTTGGATTTGGGGCTTAAAAAGAATAACTTGTTTGATCACACACTTGGATTTGGGCTATTAAAATGAACTCTTATTTTCTATCACATCAAAATCAGGTCTAAAATGAACAAGTGTCTTCCTACACATTTGGCTTTGGATCTAAAAAGAACAAGTGCTTGAACTATTTACCACACATCTCATTTTTCTAAGGGAAATTAACGACTGTGAGTGTGAATTGTACGTGTGTGTGTATGCTCTCTCCTCGCACTGCAAGGTGATCTTGGAGATCAAAAACACCTCACTTGATTTTCTTTTGTCATACCTTTCTTAGGAGGCCTACTTGGAGACACACCACTCCAAGGGATGACCTCAACCGAGGTGTGAATCGAAAGACACCCGCCTTTGGAAGTTGAAATCTTGTCACTCTTGGCTAAGCCCCAAAGAACTTTATACCTTTGGGAAGTGAAGGTGAAGGGTGGGTTACCCCTTTCTCCCAGCTATGTGGCAGGATTTTTCTTTCATTGCATCCTTAGTCAACCTCGTGAATCCTAGCTTAATACCTAATTGGCCATACCCCACCTAACTAATCATAAGGCTTGTTGTTGTGTTTTCAAGTGTTTACTTAATCATAACATTTAATCTTGAAAGTAAAATTGAACATTGTGTTTGGTGTGTGTGTTCATGCATTTACATAAGATTTTGTGTTTGATATTGCCCAAGTCAAACTATCAATAAACATTTGCCACATCATCCAATCATTCCAAGACATTCAATCACTTCATCCTAATCATTACCTAATCAACTTCATCCATTTCATACCCAAATCACATCTTAATCAGTCCACATCCTCACATTCTAATCTACCACTTGTAAACATGGACATGACATTTCCAAACAAGACCTATGAGAATGATCCTTATGGCACCATAAGAATGCTTGATACATTTGAGTGGTTATATAGAAAGGAACAAGTCCCTACACCACCACAACATCAATAATTCCCTCAATATCAAGTCATAAGTCAAAACCAACAATCCCAAATACAACAAGCACAACATCAAATCCAATCACCACATCAACAACTTCTACATCATTCCTGTGTCACCTATATGATCATATCAACTTCATCCATTCACATGTCATGTTACCCCTTCGTCAACCTATCACACCTCTTCCAATGTCGATCATTATCCATACCAATCTATATCTCAACAACCATTATCCTATACAATCCCTCCACCACAACACCATCACAACTTCCAACACATTCAACCACAATTCTATGTGTCACCTTCACCATTAGGCCAACCTAATCTATCTACACATCATGTCAATGCTATATTAACCTATCAATGTCCACCCCAAGATTATCCAATTCCTCATTCCAACCTTCCAACACACCATCAAACCCATCCACAAGGCAACCAAGTGTCCTCACAAGAACCACATGCAAGTTCAAGTGGCCCTTTATACATAAATCAAGTGATCTCGAGTCCACTTTTGCAGCAAGACCTAATAGACTTAAATCCACCTATGCTACAAGACCTAATAACCTTTGACAAGGGAGATACCAATCTAGGCTTTGCATCCTTTGAGAATCTGTTGTTATATGGAGCCTAATCAGACTCAGAGGTTAAATTTACCCCACTTTTATCAGCACAGTTTCCCCCCAAATTATTTAATGGGGTTAAGGGGCAGTACCCCTTGTGGGGTCCAGGGAGTTATTTTTCTATTGGCCGACATAAAAAAAAACCTATTTTGTAACAGACATAAGGCTTGATAAAAGTGGCTAAGGGTTAGGGTTTCCGTTGATATATTGTAGCATTTTGCAGTAGTATTGAGCTGCAAGGATTGTTGGTTGTAATTGGTTTGATTTATTGGATAATAATATTGGACTCTCTGTTGGTGGATGTAGCCCGAGTTTGGGTGAACCATGTTAAAACTTGTGTCTCATTGTTATTATTTCTATGTATTTTCACTCCTTTGTTTAATCTTTATTTGCATTTAATTGATATCTTCCGTATGCAATCCCTAACAAGTGGTATCAGAGTGGGTTGTGTTTGATTATCATCTGTAGGAAGGTCTCACGGTTGAGTGGGAGCAATGGCAGAGGGTAAATTGAAGGTAGATAAATTCAATGGGTAGAACTATCAGTTATGGAAGATGCAGATGGAGGATTATCTCTATCAGAAGGATTTATGGAGGCCGTTGGAAGGAATAGCCAAGAAACCAGCAATAATGACTAATGAGGATTGGAATCTTTTGGACAAAAAGGCACTGGGAACCATTCAGTTGTGCTTGGTACCATCAGTGGCATTCAATATAATGGAAGCAAAGACAACAGATGGTCTAATGAAATCTTTGGTTATATTTTATGAAAAACCCTCAGCCTCAAATAAGGTATTTCTCATGAAGCATTTGTTTAATATGAAAATGATTGAAGGTGGATCTGTGACAGATCATTTAAATGAGTTTAATATGATTATCAGTCAGTTAACTTCTGTAAAAGTAAGTTTTGATGAAGAGGTGAGGGCTCTCTTGATATTATGTTCTTTGCCAGAAAGATGGAATAGCTTGGTAATGGCTATAACTCTGTTTCTAGTTCAAAAACTTTGAAATTTGATGATGTTGTTGGTGTTATCCTTAGCGAGGAAATGTGATAGAAAAGCTTAGGAGGGTCCACATCAGGTATTGTTTCGAATGCAGAAAGCAGGGGCATATCAAAGGAGAGAGGAAAAGGTTCTGGAGGTCATGGGAAGTCACGAAGAAAATCAAAGGACAAGAAGTCCCAATTTAGAGGACAGAAGGATTGTTGGTACTATGGGAAACCAGGTCATTTGAAGAAAGATTGCTAGTTTCAGAAGAATAAATAAGGAGACAAACAAGAAGGCAATAAGGAAGCAAATGTGGTAAGTAATAAATCTAAAGACAATACTTTGATTATTTCCCTAGATAATGTTGATGATTCATGGGTTTTAGATTTAGGGGCCTCATTTCATGCTATGCCCCATAGAAGTTATTTTCTTGATTATGTCCAAGGAGATTTTGGGCTAGTTTATTTGGGAGATAACGAACCCTGTCAGATTTTTGGAAAGGGAAGAATCAAGATTAAGTTGCAGAATGGGAATCATTGGCTACTACAAGAGGTAAGGTACGTTCCAAGGCTGAGTAGGAATTTAATTTCAGCTAGGCAGCTAGCTGATGAAGGTTGCATTGTTACATTTACTGATAAAAATTGGAAGGTTTCAAGAGGTGCCTTAATAGTAGAAAAATGTGTGAAAGTAGGAACCTTATATCTTTGTACAGGTCATACTATTCCTTCTACTTTAGCTATTGTAGAGAAAAAACAAACAAGTTCAAGAATAGTTGCTACAGGTTTGTAGGAAGAGACTGAAACAGTTGTTGCAGGTTCTAAGACAACACTATGGCATAATAGACTTGGGCATATGAGTGAAAAAGGTATGAAGGTACTTCATTCTAATAAAGTTTTACCAGGTCTGAAATGTATTAATATAGATTTATGTGAAAGTTGTGTGTATGACAAACAAAAGAGAGTCAACTTTCTCAAGGATGGGAAGCAAAAGAAAGATGAAAAGTTGGAGCTTGTGCATACAGATGTATGGGGACCAACTCAAGTATCTTCTCTTGGTGGCTCTTGGTATTATGTTAAATTCATAGATGATACAACTAAGAAGGTTTAGATTTATTTCCTTAGGCAAAAATCTGATGTATTTGAAACATTTAAGAAATAGAGAAGCTTGGTTGAGAATGAGACGGATAAAAGATTAAAATATCTCAGATCTGATAATGGTGGTGAGTATTGCAGCAAATAATTTAAGGATTATTGTTCCTTTAATAGAATTCGCAGGTAGAAAATAGTTCCAAGGACTCCACAAGAGAATGGAGTGGCTGAACACATGAATAGGACAATAATGGAGTGTGCAAGGACCATGAGATTGCATGCTGGGCTGCCTTTAAACATGTGGGCAGAGGCTATCAACACCGCTGTATATTTAATTAATAGAGGTCCTTCAGTTCTTTTGGGCTATGGTATTCTATAGGAAGCATGGACAGGTAAGAAGGTGAGTTATTCTTTTCTCAAAACCTTTGAATGTGAAGCATTTGCACATGTAGATTCTAAAAATAAAACCAAGCTGGATGCAAAATCAAAAAAGTGTATCTTCGTTGGATATGGCATTGATAAATTTGGTTATAGGCTTTGGGATGTTGAAAATCTAAAAATTGTCAAAAGTAGGGATGTTGTATTCAATGAGAAGGTGTTCTACAAAGATCAGTTGCAACAACATGAGAAGAAAGAAAAAGATTATGTGGTGCTGGATGATACTCCAGATAGTGATGTTCCAATGGTTCCTCATGCTCCGCAACAACAATAAGAAATACCACAAACTCCAGTGAATGTTAGACAAACAACAAGGCTGAGTAGACCTCCTGAAAGGTTTTCTCCCTCTTTGTATTCTATTTTGTTAATAAATGCTAGTGAATTGGAAGGGTATGATGAAGCTATGCAGGTGGATACAAAGGTTTAGTGTGAGCTTGCAATGAAAGAAGAAATGGACTCCTTGCTGAAAAATTAGACTTGGGAATTATGTAAGTTGCCTGCAGATAAAAAGGCTTTACAAAACAAATGGGTTTATAGGCTGAAAGAGGAAGATGGAGGTAAGAAAAGATTTAAAGCCAGGTTAGTTGTAAAAGAATTTGCCCAGAAAAAAGGTATTGATTTTGATGAGATTTTTTCTCCGGTTGTTAAGATGACTTCTATTCGTACTGTTTTAAGTATTGTGGCTGCTAAAGATTTGTATTTGGAACAACTAGATGTGAAAACTACCTTTCTCCATGGTAATTTGGAGGAGGAGATATATATGAAACAACCCCAAGGATTTGAGGTCATAGGTAAGGAGAAACTGGTGTGCAGATTGAAGAAGTGTTTGTATGGCTTGAAACAAGCGCGTCAACAATGGTATTTGAAATTTGATAGTTTTATGGCTAAGCAAGGCTACAACTGGTGTAATTCTGATCATTGTGTTTATTTTAAGAGGTTGGATAATGGCAGCTACATTATTTTATGTTTATATGTTGATGACATGCTTGTAGCAGGATCTAACATGGATCACATAAAAGAGTTAAAACAATAGTTAGCACAATCATTTTCTATGAAGGATTTGGGGCAGTAAAACAAATCCTTGGTATGAAAATTTGCAGAGATAGGAAGAATAGAAAATTGACTCTATCTCAGGTTGATTATGTTGAAAAGGTGTTGCAGAGATTCCATATGGAGAATGCAAAAGCTGTCATCACACCTTTGCCTAGTCATTTGAAATTGACTAAGGAGATGTGTCCTAAGACACAAGAGGAGGAAGAAAAAATGTCCAAGGTACCATATGCTTCAGCTGTGGGAAGTTTAATGTATGCCATGGTATGCATGAGACCGGATATTGCACATGCTGTAGGAGTCGTAAGTAGGTATAGAAGTCATCCCAAATTGGAGCATTGGAATGCAGTAAAATGGATTCTTAGATATTTGAGAGGTACATCCAATAAGCACTTATGTTTTGAGGGCTCTAATACTAATTTAGTAGGCTATGTGGACTTAGATTTGGCAGGGGATATTGATTCCAGGCGGAATACTACATGTTATGTCTTTACTATAGGTGGAACAACGGTGAGTTAGATCTCTAGGTTGCAAAAGGTGGTTGCTTTATGCACCACAGAGGTAGAGTATGTAGCTGCAACAAAGGCAAGCAAGGAGATGATATGGCTACAATCTTTCATTAAAGAATTGGGCAAACAACAAGGTAATAGTTATTTGTTTATAGACAACTAGAGTGCCATACATCTTACAAAGAATTCTGCCTTGCATTTAAAGACCAAACACATACAGTTGAGGTATCACTTCATTCGATCAGTGTTGGATGATGGACAGTTAAGGCCGGAAAAGATACATATAGATGACAATCTAGTGGATATGTTTACAAAGATAGTAGCAAGGGAGAAGCTGAGCTCCTCTTCAGCTTCGATTGGTCTTCAAGACTGAAAAAAAATTAGAACAACAGAGTCTAGGGTACTTATTTCCAATGGGAGCTATAGGTTCAATGGTGTTATGATCAGTCTCCAAGTGGGAGATTGTTGTTATATGGAGCCTAATCAGACTCAGAGGTTAAATTTACCCCACTTTTATCATCACGGTTTCCTCCCAAATTATTTAACGGGGTAGCGCTCCTTTCAGGGGTTTGGGGGCAGCACCCCCAAGATGAGGTCAAGGGGCAGTGCCCATTGTAGGGAGTTATTTTTCTATTGGCTGACATAAAAAAAACCTATTTTGTAATTGACATAAGGCTTGATAAATGTTGCTAAGGGTTAGGGTTTCCGTTGATGTATTGTAGCATTTTGCAGCAGTATTGAGTTGCAAGGATTGCTGGTTGTAAATGGTTTGATTTACTAGATAATAATATTGGACTCTCTATTGGTGGATGTAGCTCGAGTTTAGGTGAACCATGTTAAAACTTGTCTCTTGCTGTTATTATTTCTATGTATTTTCATTCCTCTGTTTAATCTTTATTTGCATTTAATTGATATCTTCTACATGCAATCCCTAACAGAATCCTACATCACCATCCACTCAAATGCCAATCCATGAGCTTACTAGTCCTATCCTAACACCACCATGTGATCCTACTCCTAGTCTATTGATCCACCCACCTTTTAATCCATCCAACCTTATTATCCCTCCATCCAATATGAACCTTAATATATCTAATCCTACTACTCCTCCATCCAATTCAAATCCTAAAATGCCTAATTCCATTATCCCCCCACCTAGTCCTAATTCATCAAATCTAATTAGCCCTCAACCTTATCATGATGATAAGCCTACAATACCATCCACCATTATTGTCCATCCCCTCTATTGTCCAGCCACCCATACTCTTGCAAAAGATGTGATCCAATGGCTACTTGTACGGAATAGACCATCCCCATGTCAAATATCTATCCTTGAGCCACTTAAAGAGCCCTCCATTAACATGCCTAGCCCTTCAAGCCCATCATGTGACCCACAAGCCATCGAGCCTATTCAAGAGCCTCCTATCATGAGCCCAATTCAAAGTCCATCATATTCTCTTATTGATGAATATCAAGTACCTATCAAACTTAGCCAAGAGTCTCCCACTTTCACTTTCATGAATCCACAAGAGTTATGTCAAGAGTATGATCCTAAGCATGTGGAAACATCAAGCCCTAGTCCTACTCATGATCAAATCACTTTCATCCAACCTATCCATAACCTATATATTTTCTATGATCAAGCTTTTACCTATGAAGAAGCTATCTATGAGTAACTTGATCCTATACCTATCCATGAGCAAGACACCCCTTCCATCCATCCTCCATCTAGCCCTAATGCACAAGCTTCCACTTTTCATGATGAGACACATGCCTCCCAAGCAAGCATAGAAGATCAAACCAATAGCTTGAATCTACATGCACATAATCATGATCCTAATGATCCTTCATCATCCATTATCGACCATATTTTAAAGCCATCATATCCACTTGGTCTTACCACCCTCATCCATGAATGTTCTTCCTTAGGACAACAACAACCTTTGTCCTCCACCTCATTTTCTCTACCCAATAAGGAACTCGTGTCTAGTTCCCAAACCACCCCTAGTCCCATTATCTATCACGTACTCTAAAACATGAACTATCATGGTAAAGGCTTAGGCCTTCATGAACAAGGTATTTTGGAGCCTATCCATGTCAAAATCCCTCCACACTCATATGGCTTTGGATATACACCCCAAGGTAAACACTTTAAAGATGTTGGTACTTTGCCCATGTATCCTAAGTCCACCACTTCCTATCATAAATCCTATGATACCCCTAAATCATATGTTGCCATTCCACCTCCATCATCCTACAAATCACAAAAGCATGTGACCATACACCTTCCACCATCCACTTTACCTCCACTTCTTCCAACTCCTAATTTCCCTCCATCCAATTTACCTCCACTTCTTCCAACTCCTAATTTCCCTCCATCCACTTTACCTCCATTGCTTCTGTTGTTATATGGAGCCTAATCAAACTTGGAGGTTAAATTTTCCCCACTTTTATTAGCGCGATTTCCCCCCAAATTTTTTAACAAGGGAGTGCAGGGGGTTCAGGGGCGGCTCGCCTAAAGCAAAAATTGCCTATTATTTTATAAATGCGTCGGGAGTTATTTTTCTATTGGCCAACATAAAAAAACCCTATTTTTGTAACCGACATAAGGCTTGATAAAAGCGGATAAGAAATAGGGTTTTTTTGTGGATTTTGTATTGTAGCATTTTGCAGTGGTATTAAGTTGCAAGGATTACTTGTTGTAATTGGTTTGATTTATTAGATAATAATATTGGACTCTCTGTTGGTGGATGTAGCCCGGGTTTGGGTGAACCACGTTAAAACTTGTCTCTTGCTATTATTATTTCTGTGTATTTCCATTCCTCTATTTAATCTTTATTTGCATTTAATTGATATCTTCTATTGGCTAACCCTAACAAGTGGTATCAGAGCGGGTTGTGTTCAATTATCATCTATAGGAAGGTCTCACGGTTGAGTGGGAGTCTCATAGTTGAGTGGGAGCAGTGGTGGATGAGGGTAAATTGAAGGTAGATAAATTCAATGGGCAGAACTATCAATTATGGAAGATGCAGATGGAGGATTATCTCTATCAGAAGGATTTATGGAGGCCGTTGGAAGGAATAGCCAAGAAACTAGCAGCAATGACTGATGAGGATTGGAATCTTCTGGACAAAAAGGCACTGGGAACCATTCGGTTGTGTCTAGCACCATCTATGATTTCTAATATAACAGAAGCAATGACAACAAGTGAACTGAAGAAAGCTTTTGCTAAATTGTATGAAAAACCCTTAGCCTCAAATAAAGTATTTCTCATAAAGTGTTTGTTTAATCTAAAAATTATTGAAGGTGGATCTATGATAGATCATTTAAATGAGTTTAATACAATTACCAGTTAGTTAACTTCTATAAAAGTGAAATTTGATGAAGAGGTGAGGGCTCTCTTGGTTTTATGTTCTTTGCCAGAAAGCTAGAATAGCTTGGTAATGGTTGTAAGTAACTCTGTCTCTAGTTCAAACACTTTAAAATTTGATGATGTTGTCAGTGTTATCATTAGCGAGGAAATGTGACGGAAAAGCTCAGGAGGGTCCACATAAGATAGTGTTTTGAATGTAGAAAATAGGGGTAGATCAAAGGAGAGAGGAAAAAGTTTTGGAGATCATCGGAAGTCATGAGGAAAATCAAAGGACAAGAGGTCCCAATCCCGAGGACAGAAAGATTGCTGGTACTGTGGGAAGCCAGGTCATCTAAAAAAAGATTGCTAGTCTCAGAAGAATAAAGGAGACAAACAAGAAGGCAATAAGGAGGAAAATGTGGTAAGTAATAAATCTGAAGATGATGCTTTGATTCTTTCCCTAGATAATGCTGATGATTCATGGGTTTTAGATTCAGGGGCCTCATTTCATGCTACGCCCCATAGAAGTTATTTTCTTGATTATGTCCAAGGGGATTTTGGGCTAGTTTATTTGGGAGATAACGAACCCTGTTAGATTGTTGGAAAGGGAAGAATCAAGATTAAGTTGCAGAATGGGAATCATTGGCTACTACAAGAGGTAAGGCACATTCCAAGGATGAGTAGGAATTTAATTTCAGCAGGGCAACTAGCTGATGAAGGTTGCATTGTTACATTTACTGATAAAAATTGGAAGGTTTCAAGAGCTGCCTTAATAGTAGCAGAAGGTGTGAAAGTAGGCACCTTATATCTTTGTACAGGTCATACTGTTCCTTCTACTTTATCTATTGCAAAGAAAAAATAAACAGGTTCAGGAGCAATTGCTGCGGGTTCTGAGACAACACTATGGCATAACAAACTTGGGCATATGAGTGAAAAAGGTATGAAGGTACTTCATTCTAAGAAAGTTTTACCAGGTCTGAAATGCATTAATATGGATTTATATGAAAGTTGTGTGTATGGAAAATAAAAGAGAGTTAGTTTTCTCAAGGATGGGAAGCAAAAGAAAGATGAAAAGTTAGAGCTTGTGCATACACATGTATGGGGACCAGCTCAGGTATCTTCTCTTGGTGGCTCTTGGTATTATGTTACATTCATAGATGATGCAACTAAGAAGGTTTGGATTTATTTCTTTAGGCAAAAATCTGATGTATTTGAAACATTTAAGAAATGGAGAAGCTTGGTTGAGAATGAGATGGGTAAATGATTAAAATGTCTCAGATCTAATAATGGTGGTGAGTATTACAACAAAGAATTTGAGGATTATTATTCCTTTAATGGAATTCCTAGGTAGAAAATAGTTCCAGGGACTCCATAAGAGAATGGAGTGGCTAAATACATGAATAGGATAATAATGGAGCGTGCAAGGACCATGAGATTGCATGTTGGGCTGCCTTTAAACATGTGGGCAGAGGTTGTCAACACTGTTGTATATTTAATTAATAGAGGTCCTTTAGTTCCTCTGGGCTATGGTATTCCAGAGGAAGCATGGATAGGTAAGAAGGTGAGTTATTCTTTTCTCAAAATCTTTGGATGTGAAACATTTGCACATGTAGATTCTGAATATAGAACCAAGCTAGATGCAAAATCAAAAAAGTGTACCTTTGTTGGATATAGCATTAATGAATTTAGTTATAGGCTTTGGGATTTTGAAAATCAAAAAACTGTGAGAAGCAGGGATGTTGTATTCAATGAGAAGGTGTTGTACAAAGATCAGTTGCAGCAACATGAGAAGAAAGAAAAGGATTATGTGGTGTTGGATGACACTCTAGATAGTGATGTTCTAGTGGTTCCTCATGCTTCACAATAGTGACAAGAAATGCCACAAACTCCAGTGAATGTTAGATGATCAACAAGGCTAAGTAGACCTCCTAAAAGGTTTTCTCCCTCATTATATTCTATTTTGTTAATAGATGCTGGTGAACCGGAAGGGTATGATGAATCTATGCAAGTGGATACAAAGGTTCAGTGGGAGCTTACAATGAAAGAAGAAATGGACTCCTTGTTGAAAAACTAGACTTGGGAATTATGTAAGTTCCCTGTAGATAAAAAGGCTTTACCAAACAAATGGGTTTATAGGTTGAAAGAGGAAGATGGAGGTAAGGAAAGATTTAAAGCCAGGTTAGTTGTAAAAGGATTTACATAGAAAAAGAGCATTGATTTTGATGAGAATTTTTCTCCAGTTGTTAAGATGACTTCTATTCGTATTGTTTTGAGTATTGTGGCTGCTAAAAATTTGCATTTGGAATAGCTAGATGTGAAAACTACTTTTCTCCATGGTGATTTGGAGGAGGAGATATATATGGAACAACCCCAAGGATTTGCTGTCAAAGGTAAGGAGAAAGAAGTGTACAGATTGAAGAAGAGTTTGTATGGCCTGAAACAAGAACCTCGGCAATGGTATTTGAAATTTGATAGTTTTATGGCTGAGCAAGGCTACAGTCGGTGTAATTTTGACCATTGTGTTTATTTAAGAGGTTGGATAATGACAACTACATTATTTTATGTTTATATGTTAATGACATGCTTGTAGCAGGGTCTAAGATGGATCACATAAAAGAGTTAAAACAATAGTTAGCACAATCATTTGCTATGAAGGATTTGGGAGAAGCAAAACAATTCCTTGTTATGAAAATTTGCAGAGATAGGAAGCATAGAAAATTGACTCTATCTCAGGCTGATTATGTTGAAAAGGTGTTGCAGAGATTCCATATGGAGAATGCAAAAGCTGTCAGCACACTTTTGCCTAGTCATTTGAAATTGACTAAGGAGATGTGTCCTAAGACACAAGAGGAGGAAGAAAAAATTTCCAAGGTACCATATGCTTCAGCTGTAGGAAGTTTAATGTACACCATGGTATGCATGAGACCAGATATTGCACATGTTGTAGGAGTCATAAGTAGGTATACGAGTCATCCTGGATTGGAGCATTAGAATGCAGTAAAATAGATTCTCAGATATTTGAGAGGTACATCCAATAAACACTTATGTTTTGGGGCTCTAATACTGATTTAGCAAGCTATGTGGACTTAGATATTACAGGGGATATTGATACCAGGTGGAGTACTACAAGTTCTATCTTTATTGTAGGTGGGACATCGGTGATTTGGATCTCTAGGTTGCAAAAGGTAGTTGCTTTATCCACCACAGAGGTAGAGTATGTAGCTGCAACAGAAGCAAGCAAGGAGATGATATGGCTGCAATCTTTTATGGAAGAATTGGGCAAACAACATGCTAACAATTATTTGTTTACAGACAGCCAGAGTACCATACATCTTGCAAAGAATTTTGCCTTGCATTCAAAGACCAAACAAATATAGTTGAGGTATCACTTCATTCGGTTGGTGTTGGATGATGGATAGTTACGACTAGAAAAGATACATATAGATGAAAATCTAGCAGATATGTTTACGAAGGTAGTGATAAGGGAGAAGTTGATCTCCTCTTCAACTTCAGTTGGTCTTCAAGACTGAAAACAAAAAAATAGAACAGCAGAGTCCAGGGTGCTTATTTCCAGTGGGAGCTACAGGGTCAGCGGTGTTATGATCAGTCTCCAAGTGGGAGATGATATGGTGTGGAGTCTGATCAGTCTCCATGTGGGAGATTGTTGTTATATGGAGACTAATCAAACTCAGAGGTTAAATTTTCCCCACTTTTATTAGCGCAGTTTCCCCCCAAATTATTTAACATAGGAGTGTAGGGGCCTTGGGGGCAGCGTCCCCAAAGGAAAAATTACCTATTATTTTATAAAGGCGTCGGGAGTTATTTTTCTATTGGCTGACATAAAAAAAAAACTCTATTTTTGTAACCGACATAAGGCTTGATAAAAGTGGCTAAGGGTTAGGGTTTTTTCATGGATTTTGTATTATAACATTTTTGCAACGGTATTGAGTTGTAAGGATTACTGGTTGTAATCGGTTTGATTTACTGGATAATAATATTGGACTCTCTATTGGTGGATGTAGCCTAGGTTTGGGTGAACCACATTAAAACTTGTCTCTTGCTATTATTATTTCTGTGTATTTCCATTCCTCTATTTAATCTTTATTTGCATTTAATTGATATCTTCTACCAACTAACCCTAACAGCTTCCAACACCTAATAGCTGACAAGGGTCATTTTACCTCATCATTTAATCATATTTTAGATGTTAAATCTAGGACTGTGTCCTAAGCTATTTGCAATTAGGGATCCTATAGTTGCCAATTTTATCTAACTAACTCTAATGATCTTTACTGATTAAAGAAACTTAATATTACTGATCTATCTGCTATGAAATGAATTCCAAGAATATTGAAAATAGAGATGAACAATGAATTGCTTAAAGTAAATCTATATTATTCATTTCAATTGAAACATGCATTTATCTATGAAAACAATAACTATCTCCTTAAAAAGAATCTGAAATAACAAAACAATAGTACTAGCCTTCTACCTTGGTGATGAGAGTGGGCCCTTGCTCCACACCCTTAGGGCTGAAGACTAAAGTGAAGATTCAGCACAAGAAGATAAGACCACAATTCAATTTCAATCCAATTCCATCAGCTTTGTATTTAGAAAATGTTTATGTCAAAATAATATTACAGATATCAGAAATTAATCGCTGTGTCCTTCTGCTGCTACTTCTGTAAGTTTATATCTAAATCAGTGATGAGATATCCCTTACCCTAACTACTAGTGCAAGTATGAGATAACATCAATCTCTTTATTCTACTAACTATCTAACTACAGAATAAATATCCATGCAATTAAAATAGATTCAGTGGAATAGAAGTCCACACTAAATCTGAGTCTTAGTTTTAAATACACTTTGGCAGCAAGGCCCTGAAATATAGGTATTTAAATCAGTTTATCAATAACTCTTGCAAAATCAAAAAGAGATAAAACTTCCAGTAGTTAACTATGGTATGCCCTCAATTACTCAGGTGATGATTTGAGTAACATCAGGAGCATCCCAATCACTACTGGAAGTGTTTGATCGACAACTGTGCTAGAAATATGTACTATTCTAAAGAGGCACCGGAGATGTATATTTCTGTCTGTAGCTCTGGAGATATGATTTTGGCCTTCTTGTTCATCTTCGGAGATGCTTATGACTTCAGTCCAGCTCCGGAGATGATTCACCTCCTTATCCCAAAATCTCTCCAATCAAATTGAAAACATTAGAGACTAGTTGTGGCATTTTGATGTCAGCTTCGGAGATCATTAGGACTACCTCCAGAGATGCACAAAATTGTCTACTTGAACACCTGCACCTATTGATTCAAAAAGAGAAGATTTCTACATATTTCCAACAATTCAATGCACATTAGTCCTTCAATCAGAAATCATGATTCTAATTAAGTCATCTCTTATTAATCATCATTAGAACAATCTTGTTAACCTATTTTGGTGCAGTCATCAAGACAATGGAATAAGAAGGGAGAAAAAGAGGGGTAAAAAGGTGTATTTCATGGGTGCTACCTAGCACTCATCACCCCCCCATACTTAAGGATTAGCAAGTCCTCCTGCTTCTCACAATTTGGACTTATTCTGGTGGAATATCTTATCAATCAAGCTATAGTCCCGTGCATAAGTAGTCCAAGTGGTGCAGTCTATATTACCATTTCCCCTGTACTGATCAACCTACTTCATCCATTCTTGAAACTTGTCATCTTCCATTTACTCAGCCCAAATAGGTAGTGGTTCAATGATGAGAGGAGGTCTGAAACGACCACCTATCCACTCCATCTGGTATTTATCCATCATTTTAGACACTGCCCTGGCCTCCCTCATAAATAGTCTCAAGTTAGCAGGAGTAACCACTTCTCTCATTTTCTACTCTGAAGTTAAGATATTCCACCTTTTCCTTACCACTGAAAGTACTTGATTAGTTGAACTATTCATGAAAAGACCAAATCAATGGAACATTCTTGTAAATGTTTTAGATACAATGGCAAAATCCTGGTCTTACTTTCTGGGTGGTAGACATATGCCCTAAATTGGACCTTAAAAGCATGGGGTTTTGGACATTCTTTTCTGATGAAAAGATTTGTTTCTGCATCCTTCTTGAGATAAGCCTCCATTCTCTCATTCCAAATCTGATGATTTCTCATCAATGACATAAATACCTTAAGTTGACATTCCCCTACAAAATAGTTGATAATGAAGGTCATATCATCTACACAGAAGCCATGCAAATATAACTCACATAGAAAATTTTTGTCTTCATTAGAACTTCTCATGTATGCTTCCATGAACCCCTCTCCTGTTTTTGTGTTCTCAGCAATATCAGATAGAACCAAAGATAGTTTTCTCTGCAGAACTCTCACTTGTAAGAAAAGAGCATAACTTCCACTTGGGGGCCTGCAAGATAGGATTTCAGATGAAATGGAAGCTACCTGAATGACTTTTTCTTCTAGGGTTTCTACTCTTTTTGACATGGCAGTAACTGCCCTCTGTAATTGCAGCATTGGTTTAGAAGCCTCATATTCTCTACATCTCCTTTCCCAATGGAATAGGGCTTTGGGAATATCTATTGGAATTGGGCCCACATATGGATCTGTTTGCACTCCTTGTTCCATAGTTGCCCCTAGGCCAATTAACTCATGAATATACTCTTCTTGATCATCTATTTTATTGTTGGCCCATGTTAATTGTTTGTCTTAACTCTGTACTTTCTCAACCAGTGCTACAATTATTGTGAGACTATTATCCTTGGCCTTGGTAAGATTAGAAATATTTTGTACTGCCTCTACCTCCTTTTCCTTGATTATTTGGGCTACCTTTGTTTCTTGGTCTCTCAATTCTGCATCTTTCTCCTGAATTATTTGTTGTTTATTCTGGAGCTCTACTTGTAGCCCTTCAATCACCTATTTTTGCTCCATTTATTTTTCTTTCATGACCTTCTTGAGGTTAGTAATAATCTAATTTTCTCCCATAATAATCTTTTCAGATTATCAATATCTTCTAACATCTATTGTTCTTTTGAAATTTCAATATCCTCTTGATCAAAGGGGTGAGAATAAGTCCCTGTTTCTTCTTCTATTGGCTCTACATCAAGGTTTTCCATAGCTATTGGCTCTTCACAGCCAGCTACATCCATTTGCTCTACTTTAACTTCCCCTGTAGCCTCCCTATCCTGAGTTTCTTCTTGAGTCTTCTCTACAACTGTTGGTATTGATGAAGGCCTAGCTTTTTCCTCAGAAGTTCTGAGACCCAAAAGAAATTCAACTAGGAGAGCAGTATCTTTTTCAGCTTGGGTAAGCTACCTTTTCCTTTTGCTTCTCCATAGCATAGGTGGAGCAAGTGCCTCCAGAGTAGGTATATCTTCCTCATAATCAGAGGAAATAGTAAAAGTTTCTTTTTGTTCTATCTCCAGAGCAGGAGAATGTTGTGAAGTTGGACTATGAGAATATAGATTAACAAATGGTTCTGGGGAAACTTCTCTTTGTTTCTTCTTTCTCACTAGGGGAATTTCATTTGAGTCATGAGATGCTTCTTCAGCCCAATAGTGTATGCTAGAGTCAGTTTTCTTTGGAGTTCTTTTTGTTTTATGACCCTGCCTTTCCCTTGTTGGTTTTGATAGAATAGACTCCTTAGCCAAGGTCATCTTCCGCCTTGCTGAGCAAGTCATATATGGAATTTGTTCAAGAGCAGGTTCTCTAACTTCCCTTTTCTCTTTCTATCAGAAACAGGGGTAGTAGATGAAGTTGCCTCTAGTGAGGGCTTTAGAATTTTACCTTTCTCAATAGCTAGAGAGGAAGTTGAAGGTTTTGCCTCCTCTTCTTGCTAGGTAGAGGAAGCCTCACCCACTTGTTGTGCCCTCTCTAGTTCTCTGTCCTAGGGTTTGTTATGTAAAAATGTCTTCCATAATGATTCCCCATCATCTTGAGACAAAAAGTGATGTTTTACTATTAGAAAAATGAGGCCATGGTGTTTCATAGGACCTTTTCCCTGTTGGTACTTTTCTGTAGTCACTCTAATGGCAGAGTACATAAAGTTTGGAATGTTTATGCTAATTTCTGGGTGAGCATTTCTATGTCTCAGAAAAATCAACATTTTCATTATTGGTCCTAGAACTAAGGAAAATTGGCCATCACATGTAAAGTACTTCATCAACCATAATGCTATAGATTGCCATGGGATTGGAAGTGAAGACCTAAGAATTCCTTTAACCTCATTCTTGCTTAAATGCAACTATATTGCAGGTTCACCTTCTATAGATAAATTTCTAATTAAATCAGCATATAGGGTTTTTAGATGGTAAAAACTCTCACCTTGTTCTGGCAATCCAGAGATATGACTGACAGTGGTAGCAGAGAGATTGACTTGAACCCCTCTAATAGTTGTTTGATTATCTCTTAGGTTTCGTAGGAAGTCATCAATAATATCCTCTTGAAAACCTTCAAATTTCTCGAAGAAATCCAACTACCCTGCATTCCTAAGAATATCTGCCACAACATCATCCTGCAAAAGACCTGTTATACTTTTTAGCTCTAATTTCTTTTTAATTCCCATCTTTCAGTCCTATTCCACCCTATGTAGCTAAAATTCTGTCTTCTTCTCTCTGTGGTCTATCTTTCCTCCTTTAACTCCATAGGCTCTGAAGGACTATGTTAACAGACTTGGATTTTTAAAGAATTTTAGAATCTTGAATGAGGGTTGTTATGTCAATTTGTTGAATTTCTTGAATTATGGGAAAAAGAGCTTGAAATTTGTTATCATGCTTATGCAGTCATTATTATAGTAGAGTGATGGGACACTCCATAGACATGTCGAAAGTATAGCAAAGATGGAGGCCTACATGAATTTAGAAGGGAAAATAATGGCAAGAGGACGTGTCATAATGATGGGACCCAAAAATAGAATTTGACAAGACAATTACTAACTAATGCTTAATTAAAGAGAAATACCTGAATCAATCTTAATGATGATGGCCTGATGTACATTTCTGTAATGCCGTAGATTTGATGAGAGTCAATGTGACTTGGCACGTGAGAAGCTTCTGCGTGGCTTTGAAATGGCGTCAACATCCTTGTTGTCACGTACCCTGTAATCATTCCTGCTGAGTGGTCAGAGAATGCCATGTGTCAGGTGATGTCAATGCAGTCATTTGTGATGACTTGCGCATGCGAGAGTGATGACTTTTTCTCAATCACTGATGATATGCATACTGACATCATGTTTGTCCTTGCCATAAAGTGGAGGATGAATCATGATGATCTCTTCAATGATATCTCTACTTTATTACCTGGAGGGGACTTTATTGATGAAGTGCCAGAGGTGCTCCAAGTTTGTGAAGCGCCAGAGGTGCTCCTTATTTGCGAGTGTCAGAGGTGTGTTTGAGGAACTTCTGACACCTGATTACCTCCATAGCTTGATTATTATTATTTGGCATGAAGGTGTTAGATCTAGGGCATACAACTGAGAGGGGGAGGTGAATCAATTGTATACAAACTTGCTTTCTATTTCAAACACTTGATTCGTCTTGTTAGTTAACAGCATATCAATTAATCATCCATGAAAGTAAAACGCACAAACACAAGAGCAGATAAACATAAACACAATGAACACCAAGATTTTGACGTGGAAAACCCGGTTAAGGGAAAAACCACGGGGTGATTAACCTAAGGATTATTCTCTGTTAAAAGAATAAGAAAAAGAATGGCACTTGCCAATTAGGGCTCATTGCCCGAGCACACTGCGCACAAAGAGGCCCACTGCCTACAAGGAGACACACTGTCTACAAAGTGATAAGAATCACGGTCTTGAACTGGAGAATGACATCTTTACCATGTCCAGATCAGTTCCATTTAAGCCCAAAAACCTCTGCTCTGCCTTCCACACTTCTCTTCGCTACACCACTCTCATCCACACAATCCACACTACAAAATGAACTCACAAACCTTTATTTATACAAGACATCGACTTAGGAACAATCATCTAAGTCGGCAATCAACCATAAGAATATCCGCAAGATGAATAACACATCCGGTCGGCCACCACAAGAACATTTGCAGGATGAACAACTCATCCGGTCGGCTAAATAGAGCAAGAACTTCATCCGGAAGATTATCTTCAATTCCGGGCTCTACCATCAATGCGGACCAACAACACAACCTAAACATGATCCACGGACATTTCCAAGCCTGCCTAAATGACCAGGTACATCCGCACTTCCTCTACTTACTGGAATCTCTTCTCTTCCTTATCCGGAACATCAAGAACACAGTCTGTCGCCATTGTCACAATGCAAAAGGTACTTCTGGACCTCCAAATCATACACAACTTGAGATGACACATCAAAAGGACATCCCAAACACTCCTTCCAATCTGTAGATTAGGATTATACAATTCCAGACCTCACCGGACCTTTCTGTGATCCTCTGTCACCTCTGAACACTTGCTAGAACCGGTTCCACACCGACAGCCACAACTCCTTCAGATCTTCATGCGGACCTCTGAAATCTTAACTGAAGCATCTCAAGACTCATATATACAAACCCTTTAATCTACATCCTCTGGTTCGCATCCTATACAATACATTTGCCTTCTTCTCATCACTGTTCTTCACTGTTCCTGACTGAGGCTAATTTTCTCAATATCCTCAGCACACTGCTCATCGAATCCCTCTTGTCAATGCAATATGAGTATGTTGACATCAATGACAACACTGGTTCACCTCATACTTGCAACAGAATGGAACCACCATTTACTGGTTTTCAATCCCCTTGTACAAGAAATATAGCCAATTACTAGTTTTCCATCTTCCTCTCTTTTTTTTTAAGAAGTGTTGGTCATGATGTTAGTCATAAGCAAGCATAGAATAAAAGTACACATTAACCTTTATTCATCTTAAAAGATACGATGAATTCAGAGAATTCATGATCGCAAGTCTCTGGTGATTAGGTCTTAATCTTCTGACGTTACTCAGAGGTTGATGTGTGTTGCTGTTTCCATTTTGGGGCATTACGTAAAGTTCATCATCATGACACTGCTTCTACAAAGATTCTTCACAGAGAGGTCATTTTATACAGTTGCTTGATCAAATGATGTAGTTATATTCAAACCTTTGCATGATATTTACCAATTATACATGCTTTAGCTTCAAATATGCTAAATATTTGCAATCATCTATGAGATGTCCACATATTTTCATTATTTGCTTAAGATTATCAGTTATTTGCAATTGTGATAGTGAGATGCTTTGAAATTTAAAAGAAATTGAAAGAAATGCTTCAAATTAAAGTTGAACCTTCAGCTATTGAACCACATGTACATCAGATACAGTCATGAAGAGAAGAAAACCAAACCGTATGTTCACCAGGACATTCATACAGCTAGATACAGTTGATGCTAACTTCAAAGGAATTTGTATGAAAGCAACATATGCAAGTAGACATGCACTCCAAGGGACGCAACAAATCACAGCATATATCCAGAATTCACACACTGATTACTCAAGATTTACTATGAATCGTAATCAAACCGGTCTTCTCATTCATTAAGTATGCAAAGATATAGATGTATATAAGAAGCTTTGAAATGAGCCCTGAATACTTCAGCAAACAGATTTCAATTAAGTTTCGAATAATAGAAAAGAGGCATTCCAACACCTTTTATAGAACAAGGTGAGGAATCCGTTAGAAAAGATCAACGATCTTGATTTGTCTATGAATATCTACGATCAAGATTTCCCTTTGACTATGTCAACCTTACAAAATGGCACAAGTTGCCAGCTGGCAACTATCTGAAAATACTTATTTTCACCAAGTATCTGATGCTGATATTCACTTTATGCTGCATCATCATCTATCTTATCTGATTCATGTGCATCATCATCATGTGTATCACTCCCCAAACTTTCATCATCCTGATGATGATGACTTCGCATATGAGGCTACATGCTGCTCCGGATCTGCTCATATAACTACACAATTTTATCTATTTCTCTGCCAACCTGAGTCATTGCTTTGATGATGGCATGCTTGTGTGCCTCGTATTTGTGTCTACTGCTGTCCAGTTTGTCTTTCCTGCTTTGCAGCGTCTCATTGTAATTTTCCATCTTGACTTTGGGTTTCATTATTTTATCTATGACTTCTTCTGTCAAGTGAACAAGTGGATCATCATCCATTGATTGGAAGTTGCCATGTAAAGCTTTGATGGCAAACTCTTCATCTTGATTTTCTACTTTCCCTTCCACTTTTCCTTCCAGTGTTTCCAACATTTCTGCCTCAATAGACATTAAATCATGCAACTTCATGCTGATATCTCTCAGTTTATTATTGCATCTTCTAAGTACTCGACATTCAAATTGAATATCCTTATACCATATATCAACCAACAAGGCAGTATTACTATTCAATACTTGCTTGTTGATAAGCAACTGAGGATTTATCCTCCTTATTTCTCCCAGGATGTCCAATATCTTTTCCAATCTGTAAGACCTTTTACCTGTCTGCATCTACAATTTATCTACCCTTGACCTGGATTCATTGAGAGTATTCCACCTCTTTAAAGAGGCCTTTACCACTTCCTCCACATTATCCAATGTGGATAACATCCATCTCCTTAGTACAGATGCCTCATGTTTCATGAGATCTAATTTATTCACCTCCTCTTGAGAAATAGTAGTCAATGGGACTGCATGTTCAGTTGAAGTATCTTCAGTATTAGTCAGCCTTCCTATGTAGGCATGCAACTGAGCAATGTGCTCTTTGTGTTCCTTATTTTTCTCCTTCTCTTTTTTCACCTTCTGAATTAAAGAATCAATAATATATTTGCCTTCTTGACCCTCTTGGTCTTCATTGGCAAATCCTAAGTCCATTGTGCTGATCTGAAACTCATCTAAGGTAATCTTACCCTTTTCTTTCTCTACAGTAGGTACTGCAATCTATGCAGTCCTTCTCCCAGTTGTTGGATCCCTCTTAATGGCTGAAGTGATTCTAGCCTTCCTCTTAGGTTTTATTATGTCCTTAGTAAATAAGGTAGATACATCAAATTCTTGAATTTCAAATTCTACCTTTGCATTTACCTCTTTCTCCAACCACGGAGGTATCTGATCATGTTTCTCCGCATCATCATGATGTTCACCTTTATCTCTTGTTTCTGTCAGCAAATGTGATGGAGAAGGTGATTTCCTTAGTTCTTCTTCATGATGCTCGCTTTGACATTGATCCTGTGGCACATCCTCCTGTTGAGGAACTTCTTTCTCCAGAGGAGCATCTTCCTAAGGTGGAGGATCCTGTGATGTATCTATATGTTGATCATGATGATCATGATCCTTTTCTATCATCACCTCATCCACTTTCGACTTTTCCTCTTGTTGAGGAACATTCTTAGTCATGGATACTTGGGAAGTCTCATTAGGTGATGGTGCTGGTTCTGCAATCACGAATTGTTCTACACTTGTGCTACTTATTTCTTGAACCTTGGTGGCAAGATCTTCTACCACATCTTTCTCATTAGCCTTCTTTTCTTGAACCTCTACTATAGTAGGCTCTGCTGACGTATCCTATTGGCTTTGCTGGCTTAGTTTTGAAGTATGGCCCTCTGGTTCTGCCATCTTTACTTCTTCTGCAGGGTGCCCTTTGTCAGGTGATCCTGCTGGATGTTCAGGATTCACATCCTGTTTCTCTGTTACGTCTATCACCGTAGGATTTGTCACCTCTACAATCAGTGTATCTAACCCCATTTCTTGGGCTATCTGCTCTGGGCTCTTTTTTTTCTCAGTTTCCACTTGCTTTATCTCCTCCAGTATAGTTTGAACTGGTGGAGTCTTGTGAGGGGTCATGTGTGTACCTGCAGCAAGAGTTTCCATCTTTTGTGAAGCCACTTCCTTCACAACTTCATCATCAGACAAATTTATTGTCTCCTCCGGTGAAATGTGACCTTCTGCCTGTGCCTGGGAGGTCTCTTTCATCTGATCTTCTGCAAGCTCAGTCTTGAACTTGACGATGGTAGGAAGTGGGACATTGTGCTGAAGTTCCCTATGCACTTCACTACCTGCCCCTTGTAACAATGTAGGGGTTTGTCTTATTTCACCTCTCATGGAGGTTCTTTGTTTCTTAGGTGGGGTAGACACCACCACCTGTGGAGCTCTCCTCTTGCTTTTGAATAATAAAGGAGCCTCTTCTTCCTCAGGCTCTTCCTCCATGAGGATATCCTCTTCATCTGGTTTCCTTGAGGATTGACCCTCTTCTTGGGTCTCAGTAATTCCAGCCTCTGCTCTCTTTCCTTTCTTGGACTTTCTTTTGCTTGTCCGTGGAGGTGATGCGGATCCTGATCTTGATCCTGATGCTGCTGCCTCTTCAGCTATGAACACTGCCCATTCAATAATAACCCCTTTAGGTTCATTATCTATTTTCTTGCCCCCTATGGGTCTTTTGTTCTGTTGTTGTTGTGGAGGAAGCCTATCTCCCTTAAACTTTCTTTTCTCATTTATGAAATCATCGTACTTCCCATCAGGAATATCCTGCCCCTTCTTTTTGTTGTCCATAGTAATGGCAACACCTTTCTTCTTCAAACCCTCTATCTGTTCATCAACCTAGGCTTGGGTTAGCTGTATGGTCCTGGCAATGAAGGGGTCCAAGGATATGTCTTCTTGTATGGTGAGGTCAGGTGCAGAGATGGTATCATTATATATTTTCTTCTGCTCATACTCATCTGCAATTATCCTGCCATCATCTTTCTTCAATTGTTGAGGGATGGGGATGCAGTCAAAGATTCTGATTTGATTCAGTGTTAACCTTTGATACCTTCTTCTCCTTGCTTCTACTTCATCTTCACAGTCAGCCTAGAAGTCTTCTAGGTGCCTTTGGTGAATAGGCCTTCCTATTATTTTCTGCATCCTGCCATAAGGATCATATGGTCTTATCAGTGGAAAAGGCTACAACTTCATTTTATTCATGGTGACCATCACCTTCTTGATGTTCTCTGAATCGGGAGACATGTACCAGCCAATGGTGACTGGAAACAAAATTGGAGGTAGTTTTCGGGCATCCTTATATGTTTTCAACATTGTGGAGCTCTGCCTTATAAATTCCATCAGTATCACTACATCAGTGGGATACCTTGGCAGCATGAGGGGATTTCCTTCAAAACCCTCAATCCTCATGTATAAAAATGTGGCAAATTGTATATACCAGGCTCCATGCCTATAGATTATCTCTTGAGCCTCCATGCTCAAACGTTTTGTTTTATCCTCCTCCATGGTTCTGACTAGATGCATAGAGAATGCATCATTTACCAGTTTGTAATCTTGGAGGTAATTGGCTCTTTGCAGCTAGGGATGATGATCCCAAATGTGCACAACATTAACTATGCATGTAAGCTTTCCATCTGTAACTAATGCATCAAATGTACCTTTATAAGCACATGAGTAAACAATGTATGATGTCATATAGAAAGCACAATTTGGACCTCCTAGGTTTATTAGCTGCTCATGCAGAGCATCACTTATTAGTTGGCCCCACAATGGCTTGATGTCTGAATATATACACATCATAATCACACCATACATCCAGTCTTTAAAACTACTAGCATCAGGCTGGCCTGTGACTCTACTCAATAATGCAATCATGTACTGGTACTCCTCACTAAAATCATATTTGAATAAGTGCACAGGAAGTTTCGCGGCTGCAAGATATGTGCTGTTCTCAGCCCTCCATTGGTACATGTTTTTCGTGGCTTGTTTCTTGTTATTTTCATATTATCTCTCTGATTTCTTCAGGTCCACACTATTGACCTTCCTGCCCAATGGCAGTCCAAATGTCTGGGAGAGACCCTTGATGGATAGGTCTGCATATATCCTCCCATGTTTCATCACCTGCGGCATTCCACATTCTGGACATGAATACGACATCCAGCATGGGACTTCTGTTCTTCTCATCATTCAGCTTAGCTGACCAGGCTTCCAAATTAGTATTCCCCTGGTAGGTATCTGTAATTGCGCCATATTTGAACAGGACACCCCTCTTTGATGAAAACATAGGCTTACTGAATTCAGCCTCACACTTAGCCAACCTCTTGTCAGCCATGGATGCCTGCAATTAACAAAATTTTGTCTTACAATGGGTTCTCACATGCATGCATATAGCAATTATCTCTACTAATCATCATGCCTACTACATTTATTTAGCATAAGCCCATCATGGGGGGGGCATAAACCAGGGCTTCAGATTAACAATACCATACCTGACTGTTACAGCAACAACATGATGAGGGTTTCATTTACTTACCTGGATATGCAAATTTCCTTTATACTAGTGGACTCCCAGAAAATGCTCTTAATTTGGCTGATAATCGCACACTTCTTACTTCCTGCAAACTCCATTCGTCGTTGTATCGCCTGTATGAGGATATGGAAGCTGGTGCTCTATAAAAACAATTTTATCGCAAGGTAAGAACTGAAATGATGGTGACTTCACCTTTTAATCATGCGCTTAGGTTGAAATTAGGGCAAACCCTAACAGATTGGATTTTATCCGTTAATTTTATGCACGGAAAGTCAGGATTTCGCCAGCTGTCTCATCAGGTTTAATGGTCGGCGGGAACTACCTACCATGTCTGCGCACTTTAAATGTTAATGGCGGCAATGGGAGTGGGGTGATATTCGAATATCGGGGTGATATATGAATATCAGAGTGATATTCGCACCATTAGGTCATGCTTTAAACGTCAGGAGGATATTTGAAAATATCAGGTGATGTTTAGATAATGATGACCGAAGTCATTCTTTCTTCCTCTCGAGATATCAGGATGACGTCATCCAGATATTCGTTTATTATATCGCAAAGGCATGATGATGTCATCGTCATGTTATGGGAACAGGATCATGTTTATGAAATATCCTACAGAGAGGTAAATGTGATGATGATGTCATCGTCATATCGTTTCTTCGTTTATCAGACTTGAATGACATCATCAAGATATTGGCTTAGGGGGATATTTCGCGGCAGGAGAATATTAAGAAATATCGGGTTACATTGAAAAATATGATCCTCACGAAATGCATAAGGCTATTGACGGGTAAAGGCTACTATCACCTAAAATTGACGTCCGGATATTCAGACCGCATGATTTATCGGGTGATAAAGTAGATCGGGGTGATCTTTTGAAATATGACTGATGTTACGAAATATGATCCTCCCCCTGGAAATATCAGGTTTGACTCAAAATTTGACCATTCATAACTTTTACATCCTGATGAATATCAGGGTGATGTAAAAGGCAAACCTACATGGAATTTGATACTCTTTCTAAATATGAGGTTATTGGAATGAAATACAAACTTTGACTCACTGACCTCATGATGATGACCTACCCAGCCTTTCTTGCATGATGATTTGCATGACTTACTTTTACCAAACCACCAGAGAGCACAGAACAAGCCAAACAAAAACTTGGGTCCCTATTTTGCCAAGTCAAAATGAGGCGTGTTGTGTAACCACACAACAACTTGCCACCAAAGAAAACAAACAAATTCCAATGATTCAAGTGATGTGATCATATTTATTCATAGTATTCTAATTCTTTCTAAGCATAAGCATCATGATCTTCTGAATGATAAAATTTCATCATGATAACAATGCTAACAAAGGATCATGTGTGTGCAAATGATTAATTATCCTCATCTTGAAAGCAAGTTGAAAACATAAGTAACTTGTGTTAAACTACATAGTTAGAGATCATCCCTCATAGCCAACCTGGATAGAGCCTTGCTGCCAGCAGGCATCTATAGCCCTGGCAAGGTTATCTATACAATCTCCCTAAGTAGAGCCCCACTGCCAGCAGGCGTCCATAGCCCTGGTAGAGTTACTTAGATGGCCTAATTTTATTTCTTTTCTAATTTTTCTTTAAAATTTGTATCTGATATCATCATGTCAGCTCATTTGTACAAGGTATAGTCACTTGCAGCTTTAGGTTGGAGATTGTATTGGTAGCAAGGGAGTCCCTTTAGATTTTTCACTTAACACCTATACTTGTGTGTTCAACAAACCCAAGGCTTTTAAGTGTTTCATTGTGATTGATTCACTTTGATCAAGAAAAGGCACCCTGATGAAAAGCTATCACAGACCTGATCATGAATACTTCTTAGAATGAATCATAACCTATGTCTAAATCTAATCTCATCACTTGAATCCTAACAATTTAGTTATTTTCTGTGGTGATGAAGTGCATCATCTTGACTAACCAAAACAGAAGCTCAACCAAAACAAAACAAAACAAGACAAACACAACTATACAAACAACTATACAAATGTACAATATGATACACATGACTGTCATGAAGTCACTTAGGCCTGGAAATAATGTTTGAGGAATTGTCCATTGACTGGCAATGGGACATCCTCACCTGTCAGGTTCTTAAGCCTATAAGTGCTGTCTCCTAAAATCTCAAAAATTTGAAAGGGACCTATCCATAATCTGTCAAACTTACCATGGTCACCATTCCTCTCATGGGCTTTATCCCACATCAGGACTAAATCAGATATCCTGAAAGCTTTAACTTTGGCTCTCTTGTCAAACCAACGTTTGACAACAGCCTGATGTTTTGCAAACTGGTCAATTGCTTGACTCATTTTCTCTTCCAGGTGCATCAGCTGAAGCAACCTGACTTCTTGTTTATTATCAATGCCTAGGTATTCTTGGGCAAACTGCAGAGTAGGAATTTTCAAGTTTACAGGGAGGATAGGATCCACCCCATATACCAATTGGAAGGGTGAGTTTCCTAATGCAGTTTTCATTCTAGTTCTGTCTACCCATAAGGCATATTTCAGAAATGAGTTCCATTCCCTAGGGTTCTTCTCTATTAATTTTCTTATGATATTCAGCAAATTCTTGTTGGTGGATTCTGCTAATCCATTCCCTTGGGGATAGTAGTTGGATGAAAACTTAAGTATGATCCCATGATCAAAAGCCCAACTTGACAATTTAGTTGAAGTGAAGGGAGAACCATTATCACTTACGAGAGCATAAGGAGTTCCGTACTTGGTAACAATGTTGCTCTCCAGAAATTTAATGACATCATCTGCAGTACAAGTCTTGCTGCTGACAGCCTCAGTCCATCTGGTACAATAGTTAGTAATTGTTAAGACATACCTATGGCCTGAGGAGGATGGAGGATTGATTGGTCCTATGAAGTCCATGCCCCATTGTGCAAATGGGCGCTCTTCCATCACTAGCTGCAAGGGTTGTGTAGCGTAATTCTCTCTATTGGCAGCAACCTGACATACATGACAACATTTAACATGATCAGCTGTGTCTTTAAAAATTGTGGGCCAATAATATCCTGCTCTGAGGATTGCATGTGTTGTGGCCAAAGCTGATCCATGTGCTATTCCGAACTTGTCATGGAACTCTGACAGAACCCTGTTTGCTTCTGGCTTTTCTAAGCATCTCAGGTATATTCCTTCATGATTCTTCTTGAATAAGGTTCCTCCCTTCATCATATATTCTTGTGACCTTATCTTCAAGGCTCTTCTCTATGAAGCCTGCAGTCTTGAAGGACATCTTCCAGTAATCAGGATGTGCCTGATATTTGAATACCACTCTTTATTGTCTTTCTCATTGATAACATACTACTGACTTGTGATGTTTGGGTCAATTTTAGATATCATCTGGCTTAAAGCCTGTCCTCTTACCAGCTTCATTGGTGTAATTTCCATGTCATACTCTTGTAATACAGTAATCCACTTGGCTCTTTTCTCACCAAGCTCACTCTGCATGAGCAACATTTTCACTGCTGCATCAGCTACTACTACAATCACCTTGCTTCTTAGTATATAATGCCTAAATTTCTTTACTGCCCTGACTAATGCAAGTGCTTGTCTTTCAACATCCACATATCTTAGTTTAGCATCCTTAAAAGGACAGCTCATGAAGGCTATTGGTTTCTCTTCTTTTTCCTCATTCCTTTGAGTCAACACTACTGCAGAGGTATGTTCTGAGGCAAATGAATAGATGTAGAAGTCCTTTGTGTAGTCTGGACTGATGAGGACAGGAGCATCTGATATGGCTTTCTTTATGTCTTCAAAAGCAGCTTTAGCTTCCGCTGTCCACTCAATCTTGGCATCTTTTTTTAGCATAGCATTTAGTGGTTTGACTATTTCTGTAAAACCAGTGATGAACTTCCTCACAAAGTTTATCTTCCCAAAGTAAGACTTAAGTTCTTTCTTGCTCCCTGGAAGTTGTAACTTCATGATAGACTCTACCCTGTCAGGATCAATGATGATTCCATCTTCTGTGATCAGGTGGCCTAGTAACTTTCCTGTTGTCACCCCAAATATGCATTTCTTGGGGTTCAGTGATATTCTGTACTCCTCACATTTCTTCAGCACATTTCTGAGATCTGTTACATGGTTTCCCCTTTCTTTGGAGAATACTATCAAGTCATCCATGTAGATAACTATACATTTTCATATTAAGCCTCTGAAGGCTATATCCATCGCTCGCTGGAATGTTACTCCAGCATTTATAAGTCCGAATGGCATACGTCTATATGCAAATATCCCCCACTTGGTGGTGAAGGTAGTCTTCAGCCTATCAATCTTATCAACCATCACTTGGTTATATCCTGAGAAGCCATCCAGGAATGACATCATTTTGGCTCCATTTACAATCTGCAGAACTTCATCTAATGAGGGCAGAGGATAATTATCCTTTTCTGATGCTCTGTTCAGATTCCTGAAATCTACACATAGCTTGATGTCTCCATTCTTCTTCCTAACTGGCACTAGATTTGCCACCCAAGTGGAGTGCCTCACAGGAAAGATTATCCTGGCATTTAACAATTTCTTGACTTCTTCAAAAATGATTGGTTCAAGCAAAGCATTGACGGGCCTTTGCTTTTGTCTGAAAGGTTTGGCCTTTGGCTTGAGAGGTATAGTATGAGTTATGATAGATGTGTCATATGTCTTTAGCTCATCATAAGTCCATGCAATTACATGGATGTAATCCTTAAGAGCCTGAGTTATTCCTTCTAACTCTTCTGGTGTGCAAACCTTACCTATCAAGACATTTCTCTTGTCATCATCCTATCCAATATTCACTTGTGAATACTGACCTCCATCAGCTTTGGGAAGATCCTTTTGTTTCAGCATATTATCCAAATCAAAGGCTCTTTCTAATTCAATCATACCTTTGGGAATCCTGTTGCTAGGCAACTCTAATATTTCATCTTCTTCCCAGACATGATCTTCCATACAGTTCTCATCTATGATCTGAGCATCAAATATATCCTTATTAGAGATGAAATCAAGGATGTGCCGATCATCATCAAAGACCTAAAGATTGGTAACGTTATCAAGTACTGATGGTACAGATACCAACTCTACTGAAAATCTCTTCAAACCTGATATAGATAGTGGCTCCAGTGTACTGGCAGCTTGGGCAAGTGCATCTGCCCTATGATTCTGTTCTCTAGGGACGTGGGTGATGTTAAATGCATCAAAGTCTTCAATCAAATCCCACACTCTGTGTCTATAATTTGACAATCTTTTATAGTTGCAAGAGTAGATTCCTCTAACTTGTCTGACAACTAATTCTGAGTCTCCAAAGACATGCAGAATTTTCACTTTCTTTTTGAGAGCAAACAGTATCCCATGAATCAGAGCTTCATACTCTGTCACATTATTAGTACAGGGGAACTGTAATTTGTATGCAGTTAAGTAGGATTTTCCTAATGGATCAATGAGATCAATCCCTACTCCGGCTCCTTGCTTGGATCTGGATCCATCAAATCTAAGGATCCAAGACTTATCTTTAGCATGAGGTTTAGCTGAACCTTCTCTTTTCTTTGCAGCTCTGGCAGCTGCTCTACCTGATATCCACTTTAACTTAGGAATGTCATCTTTCTCAGACTTCATCTTTTCTTCCTTCTGAGAAGCTGATTTTTCTTCTTGTTTTCCATCATCAGGAGGATGATCTTTTGGATCAGGCTCTGTATGTTTCTTCAAAATATGTAGACACAACAAACAGGCGGTCTCTGAATGAGGTGCCTCATGTAGCCTACACCAACCTTCAGTTAGTGCATCTTGTGGATGTTTCTTTTGTCTTATCATCTTCTTAATTTCTCCTGATAAGAACTCTTCAAATCTGGTCAGATTACTGCCTCTGTCTTCATCAGATAGTTCATAGTCTGACTCCATTAGACAATCACTCCCTGGGGTGATCTTTTCTTTTTTGCTAACATTTATCTGGTCATTTACCAGAATTTCCTCTGTTCTCTATACATGACCTTCATCATGATCGATTACCTTTTCTGTGGTTCCTGCAGAAGACAAACAAGAATCAGTATCATCATCATCACCAGATGTAGAATTTACCTCGGAATATGATGATGATGCCTCACTGCATGTTTGCTCTAGCATCATCATGTCTAAGCATGCTTCGCAAGTCCTTTCTGAATGTGCTTCATCGTGTAATATGCACCATCCATCAATCAAAATATCATTAGCAGGTATATTTAACAATTGACAATGCTTTACCTATTTGGACAAATGCATCTCAAAGTCTCTGAAGTGATCTATTTCATTTTCATTCTCAAAATTAGTATCGGGTTCTACAATTGGCACATCCTCCTGATGATCATCATGATGATAATGATGATGAAAGTCAAGCATCAGGATCTTTTCTATCCTGATAGTCTGTGGTCTAACGGCATAAACTCCCAGCTCAACGTCGACATACATGATCTCATTCGTTTTATTATACTCAGTTATCATGTGCTTCATTCTGGGTTCAGCATCTATTCTTATCTGGTTTGGTATACCTTTCCAAGGTAACCACATGTGACTGAAGTCAGTGGACATATATCCATTCAAAGTCTTTGACCAGTCTCTGCTAAGCAGCATCCCATATGTATTAGGTATGTCAACTACCTGGATATCAATGTAATACTGGATCCTGGGATCAGATGCTAGCTGCATGTGTATGTGAGTTAGTTCTCCTATTACACTCACTTCTGTTTTATCTAACTGTGTCACCTTTTTAAGGGATTTAGCAGGATGTAGTCCTAAGGCATTACATATGGACAAGGGTATCACATTTGTAGATGCACCAGAATCTACCAGACAGTTGTGTAAATTCTTTCCAAACATCCTTATGGTAAGGAGGAAAGGTGGTGACTCACTCTTATCTCTGTATAATGTCATATGTGATTTTTTGGCAGCTTGGACAGTAGCTGGCACCTTAGGCTTGATATTATTATCTCTAGCAGCATGATCTTTATTGCTAAGATGACTTGGAGAAGGACTATCCTCTTTAGGAGCAGGATCATCTAGTGACTTCATAAAAGCTTTTTTGATTGCAGGAGTTTTCAATAACTCTGATAAAGACAGGCTGATCTTTATCTTTTTCATCTCATCAACCAAGTATGTGACAAGTTTATCAGACTCCTGAGGTAAGGCAACAACTTTTGATGCTATATTCTATGGTGACATATATTGAGCATTTACCTTGGGGAACCCAGGATTATTGCTAGCTTTGGGGTCAGGAGGTGTGTTGAAATTGTTTGGAGGTAGAGATGAGGTCAATGGACTAGTAGGTCTGTTGGAGCTACTTCTCAAATTATAATTATGCTTGCTAGGATATTGCTGCTGGTATGCATGCACCTCCTCATGTTCAGTGAATGGTTCATTTTCATCTTCAAAGGGGAAGACATAATTTGATTCAAAGGCTAAAGCAGATTCTTCACATGCATAAGAATAATTTTGATGATCAGTATAACTCTCTAGCACTAGGGCTGAATCATATCCACAAGGAACTATTTCATTACCTTCCACCTGAAGTGGATTTCCAGCAGTATTAGACACTTCTGTTTGAAAAATGCTGGCAGCAATTTGAAATTGTGGACAGTCTAGCTCTGCATGAGCATTTGTGTTGTGGATCCTACACCAGTTGGTGAGGGCTGCTTCAGCAAGATTGACTCTAGTAGTCTGTTTGGCTTCACCAGGTGGCTAATTATCTAAAGGCGATGGTAATGAACCATTATTTGGCCTGGAATTCCATACTCTAGGCTGTCTCTGAGGATTATTGTTATTTCCACCACTATTATTGAAATTACTGTTGTTATTGTATCCTTTGTCAGGATAATTTGGTCTGTCATTGGAATAACTCCTGTTTTGACTTGACTGGGAATAGAAACCTTGATTTCTCAAATGTGTCACTTCTGTAGTAAGTTTTCTCAGTTGAGCAGAGATTTCTTTAATTTCTTCCTTCTCTTCTTGAGCTTTGGCTACTACATTCTTACTTTGAGACTTGAAGAAAGAGGATCCATGGTTATTATTAGATGGGTCAGCACCCTGAGGTGTCTGAGTTTGTGCAGGATATTGTGGAGTTTGGCCATTCCCATTAGGAGGTGGCATGATACTTAATGGAGGCACTTGCAAAGGTGCAGGCATGACTGGTGGAGGTATCATAGCTCCATTAGGATATTGTGCAGGATATGATATAGGATGATGTGGATACATGCTAGGCAGTGTAGGGAATGCAATATTTGGAGTAGGAGTTGGGACTAGCTGTTGATTTACTTTGATAGCTTCTTGAAAGGCTCCTGTCAAGGTAGTGATTTCAGGATGTGTTCTCTTGATGAACATAGAAGTCAATGGATCCAGGGCTGAATAATAGATACTCCTAGCAGAAGCATCTGCCACTACATATGGAGCAACTAACTTGGATAGCATTTTTTGGAACCTAGCATTGAAATTGGCAATAGGTTCATTCTCGAATCTTTTGATTGTAGCAAACATGTGGTAATTCATAGATGGATCAATAGGAACCTTGAACCTACCAAGAAAGGCTTTCTCTAGGACAGCGCATGAGCCAACATAAGCTTGACCAAGACTAATAAACCAATTATAAGCCTCTTCCCCTAAGGAAAAAGGAAATAATCTGCATACAACATCTTGATGTTCTATTCTGGCCCTACAGCAGGCCTCTTTAAAGGTTTTGATATGATCATCAGTATCCTGATAAGGATGATACTTTGGACAAAGTTTGTCTGGATTCTTTGGCAACTCATGATATGCATTGAAAGTCAGAGATGACTCTGCTACAAAGAAAGACATTGCAACCAGAGGAGGTTGAGCCTGTGGTACAGCTGGTTAAGGTTGGACTTGGGGTTGAGGTTGAACAGGAGGTGTCATAGATATCCTAGAAGGTATTTGCAAACCAACAAGAGTTACAAGAGGAGATTCTGGTGAAGCTCCTGATGCACTGGACCCTAGAGTATGATGGATGTCCACAGTTCTAGGTCTGAAACCTTTAACAGGCAATTCTTCAAAGATTACACTAGATCTAGACCTGGTATTTATCCTGTGAGCCAGGATTTCTCAATTTTGAGGCAAATTGGCTAGAACATTGCAAATATTAGTTGAAATTTACCGGCTGAGGTGATATTTGCGGTCGGATGACTGATCTGACTAAATATTTGTGAAATATTTGCAACGATACTACAAATACGAGAGGATATTTGAGGTATAATGACTCTCAGCACCAGATATCAAGTTTCTAAGGCCAAAACTCTGTAAAGCTTGAACAGATTTACTTATCATTGGCTGATATTTGTGAATTCATGATGATCTACTGTAAAGCTTGCAATATTTATGACTAATTTCAGGAACTTTACACAGAATGAGCATTTACAAGCTTGTTACAGTAAAGATTTGAGCAATATTTGAAATTCACGAATGCACTTGGGTTACCTTACTCTCTGCATCATCAAACCTGAAAATAATGATGATGAGCGTCCTCTTTCAGATAAAAGGCCCTCCTTCTAGCACCAATTTATGTTGTGTTAGGACCGAGGAGCCTTTAGATATGTTGCAAGATTTAAAGCGGGTTGATAAATAGAGGCAGGGGATATCACTTCAATTGAACAAGATTTCTTTGCTAAGAAACAGCTCATGCCCTCCTTCTGGTGCCAATTTATGTTGGTCATGATGTTAGTCATAAGCAAGCATAGAATAAAAGAACACATTAACCTTTATTCATCTTGAAAGATACGATGAATTCAGAGAATTCATGATCCCAAGTCTCTGGTGATTAGGTCTTAATCTTCTGACGTTACTCAGAGGTTGATGTGTGTTGTTGTTTCCATTTTGGGGCCTTACGTAAAGTTCATCATCATGACACTACTTCTGCAAAGATTCTTCATAGAGAGGTCATTTTATATAGTTGCTTGATCAAATGATGTAGTTATATTCAAACCTTTGCATGATATTTACCAATTATACATGCTTTAGCTTCAAATATGCTAAATATTTGCAATTATCTATGAGATGTCCACATATTTTCAATATTTGCTTAAGATTATTAGTTATTTGCAATTGTGATAGTGAGATGCTCTGAAATTTAAAAGAAATTGAAAGAAATGCTTCAAATTAAAGTTGAACCTTTAGCTATTGAACCACATGTACATCAGATACAGTCATGAAGAGAAGAAAACCAAACCGTATGTTCACCAGGATATTCCACAGCTAGATACAGTTAATACTAACTTCAAAGGAATTTGTATGAAAGAAACATATGCAAGTAGACATGCACTCCAAGGGATGCAACAAATCACAATATATATCCAGAATTCACAAACTGATTACTCAAGATTTACTATGAATTGTAATCAAACCGGTCTTCTCATTCATTAAGTATGCAAAGATATAGATGTATACAAGAAGCTTTGAAATGAGCCCTGAATACTTCAGCAGACAAATTTCAATTAAGTTTTGAATAATAGAAAAGAGGCATTCCAGCACCTTTTATAGAACAAGGTGAGGAATCCGTTAGAAAAGATCAACGATCTTGATTTGTCTATGAATATCTACGGTCAAGATTTCCCTTTGACTATGTCAACCTTACAAAATGGCACAAGTTGCCAGCTGGCAACTATCTGAAAATACTTATTTTCACCAAGTATCTGATGCTGATATTCACTTTATGCTGCATCATCATCTATCTTATCTGATTCATGTGCATCATCATCATGTGTATCACTCCCCGAACTTTCATCATCCTAATGATGATGACTTCACATATGAGGCTGCATGCTACTCTGGATCTCCTCATATAACTGCACAATTTTATCTAATTCTCCGCCATCCTGAGTCTTTGCTTTGATGATGGCATGCTTGTGTGCCTCGTATTTGTGTCTACTACTGTCCAGTTTGTCTTTCCTGCTTTGCAACGCCTCATTGTAATTTTCTATCTTGACTTTGATTCTCATTATTTTATCTATGACTTCTTCTGTCAAGTGAACAAGTGGATTATTAACCACTGATTGGAAGGTTCCATGTAAAGCTTTGATGGCAAACTCTTCATCTTGATTTTCTACTTTCCCTTCCACTTTTCCTTCCAGTGTTTCCAACATTTTTGCCTCAACAGACATTAAATCATGCAACTTCATGCTGATATCTCTCAGTTTATTATTGCATCTTCTAAGTACTCGACATTCAAATTGAATATCCTTATACCATATATCAACCAACAAGGCAGTATTACTGTTCAATACCTGCTTGTTGATAAGCAACTAAGGATTTATCCTCCTTATTTCTCCCAGGATGTCCAATATCTTTTCCAATCTGTAAGACCTTTTACCTGTCTGCATCTGCAATTTATCTACCCTTGACCTGGATTCACTGAGAGTATTCCATCTCTTTAAAGAGGCCTTTACCACTTCCTCTGCATTATCCAATGTGGATAACATCCATCTCCTTAGTACAGATGCCTCATGTTTCATGAGATCTAATTTATTCACCTCTTCTTGAGAAATAGCAGTCAATGGGACTGCATGTTCAGTTGAAGTATCTTCAGTATTAGTCAGCCTTCCTATGTAGGCATGCAACTGAGCAATGTGCTCTTTGTGTTGCTTATTTTTCTCCTTCTCTTTTTTCACTTTCTGAATTAAAGAATCAATAATATCTTTGCCTTATTGACCCTCTTGGTCTTCATTGGCAAATCCTAAGTCCACTGTGCTGATCTGAAACTCATCTAAGGTAATCTTACCCTTTTCTTTCTCTACAGTAGGTACTGCAATCTGTGTAGTCCTTCTCCCAGTTGTTGGATCCCTCTTAATGGCCGAAGTCATTCTGGCCTTCCTCTTAGGTTTTATTATATCCTCAGTAAATAAGGTAGATACATCAAATTCTTGAATTTCAAATTCTACCTTTGCATTTACCTCTTTCTCCAACCACGGAGGTATCTGATCATGTTTCTCCACATCATCATGATGTTCACCTTTATCTCCTATTTCTATCAGAAAATGTGATGGAGAAGGTGATTTCCTTAGTTCTTCTTCATGATGCTCGCTTTAACGTTGATCCTGTGGCACATCCTCCTGTTGAGGAACTTCTTTCTCCGGAGGAGCATCTTCCCGAGGTGGAGGATCCTGTGTTGTATCTATATGTTGATCATGATGATCATGATCCTTTTCTGTCATCACCTCATCCACTTTCGACTTTTCCTCCTGTTGAGGAACATTCTCAGTCGTGGATACTTGGGAAGTCTCCTTAGGTGATGGTGCTGGTTCTGCAATCATGATTTGTTCTGCACTTGTGCTACTTATTTCTTGAACCTTGGTGGCAAGATCTTCTACCACATCTTTCTCATCAGCCTTCTTTTCCTGAACCTCTACTATAGTAGGCTTTGCTGACATATCCTGTTGGCTTTGCTGGCTCAGTTTTGAAGTATGGCCCTCTGGTTCTGCCATCTTTACTTCTTCTGCAGGGTGCCCTTTGTCAAGTGATCCTGCTGGATGTTCAGGATTCACATCCTGTTTCTCTGTTACGTCTATCACCGCAGGATTTGTCACCTCTGTAATCAATGTATCTAACCCCATTTCTTGGGCTATCTACTCTGGGCTCTTTTCTTTCTCAGTTTCCACTTGCTTTATCTCCTCCAGTATAGTTTAAACTGGTGGAGTCTTGTGAGGGGTCATGTGTGTACCTGCAGTAAGAGTTTCCATCTTTTGTGAAGCCACTTCCTTCACAACTTCATCATCAGACAAATTTATTGTCTCCTCCGGTGAAATGTGACCTTCTGCCTGTGCCTGGGAGGTCTCTTTCATCTGATCTTCTGCAAGCTCAGTCTTGAACTTGACGATGGTAGGAAGTGGGACATTGTGCTGAAGTTCCCTATGCACTTCACTACCTGCCCCTTGTAACAATGTAGGGGTTTGTCTTATTTCACCTCTCATGGAGGTTCTTTGTTTCTTAGGTGGGGTAGATACCACCACCTGTGGAGCTCTCCTCTTCCTTTTGAATAATAAAGGAGCCTCTTCTTCCTCAGGCTCTTCCTCCATGAGGATATCCTCTTCATCTGGTTTCCTTGAGGATTGACCCTCTTCTTGGGTCTCAGTAATTCTAGCCTCTGCTGTCTTTCCTTTCTTGGACTTTCTTTTGCTTGTCTGTGGAGGTGATGCGGATCCTGATCCTGATCCTGATGCTACTGCCTCTTCAGCTATGAACACTGCCCATTCAATAATAACCCCTTTAGGTTCATTATCTATTTTCTTGCCCCCCTAGGGGTCTTTTGCTCTGTTGTTGTTGTGGAGGGAGCCTATCTTGCTTAGACTTTCTTTTCTCATTTATGAAATCATCATACTCCCCATCAGGAATATCCTGCCCCTTCTTTTTGTTGTCCATAGTAATGGCAACACCTTTCTTCTTCAAAGCCTCTATCTGTTCATCAACCCAGGCTTGGGTTAGCTGTATGGTCCTGGCAATGAAGGGGTCCAAGGATATGTCCTCTTGTATGGTGAGGTCAGGTGCAGAGATGGTATCATTATATATTTTCTTCTGCTCATACTCATCTACAATTATCTTGTCGTCATCTTTCTTCAATTGTTGATGGATGGGGATGTAGTCAAAGGTTCTGATTTGATTCAGTGTTAACCTTTGATACCTTCTTCTCCTTGCTTCTGCTTTATCTTCACAGTCAGCCCAAAAGTCTTCTAGGTGCGTTTGTTGAATAGGCCTTCCTATTATTTTCTACATCCTGCCATAAGGATCATATGGTCTTATCAGTGGAAAAGGCTGCAACTTCATTTTATTGAAGGTGACCATCACCTTCTTGATGTTCTCTGAATCGGGACACATGTACTAGCCAATGGTGACTGGAAAAAAAATTGGAGGCAGTTTCCGGGCATCCTTATATGTTTTCAACATTGTGGAGCTCTGCCTTATAAATTCCATCAGTATCACTACATCAGTGGGATACCTTGGTAGCATGAGGGGATTTCCTTCAAAACCTTTAATCCTCATGTATGAAAATGTGGCAAATTGTATATACTAGGCTCCATGCCTGTAGATTATCTCTTGAGCCTCCATGCTCAAATGTTTTGTTCTGTCCTCCTCCATGGTTCTGACCAGATGTATAGAGAATGCATCATTTACCAGTTTGTAATCTTGGAGGTAATTGGCTCTTTGCAGCTGGGGATGATGATCCCAAATGTGCACAGCATTAACTATGCCTGTAAGCTTTCCATCTATAACTAATGCATCAAATGTGCCTTTATAAGCATAGGAGTAAACAATGTATGATGTCATATAGAAAGCACAATTTGGACCTCCTAGGTTCATCAGCTGCTCATGCAGAGCATCACTTATTAGTTGGCCCCACAATGGCTTGATGTCTGAATATATACACATCATAATCACACCATACATCCAGTCTTTAAAACTACCGGCATTAGGCTGGCCTGTGACTCTACTCAATAGTGCAATCATGTACTGGTACTCCTCACTAAAATCATATTTGAATAAGTGCATAGGAAGTTTGGCGGCTGCAGGATATGTGTTGTTCTCAGCCCTCCATTGGTACATGTTTTTCCTGGCTTGTTTCTTGTTATTTTCATATTCTCTCTCTGATTTCTTCAAGTCCACACTGTTGACCTTCCTACCCAATGGCAGTCCAAATGTCCGGGAGAGACCCTTGATGGACAGGTCTACATATATCCTCCCATGTTTCATCACCTGCTGGGTCTCTGCGTTGTAGTTCTGGGCACACTCGATAACCTGCTCTGGAGACTCCATGGAGTACGGGAAACTGGTGGCATTCCACATTATGGACATGAATATGGCATCCAGCACGGGACTTCTATTCTTCTCATCATTCAGCTTAGCTGACCAGGCTTCCAAATTAGTATTCCCCTGATGGGTATCTGTAATTGCGCCATATTTGAACAGGACACCCCTCTGAGATGAAATCATAGGCTTACTGAATTCAGCCTCACACTTAGCCAACCTCTTGTCAGCCATGGATGCCTGCAATTAACAAAATTTTGTCTTACAATGGGTTCTCACATGCATGCATATAGCAATTATCTCTACTAATCATCATGCCTACTACATTTATTTAGCATAAGCCCATCATGGGGGGGGGGCATAAACCAGGGCTTCAGATTAACAACACCATACCTGACCATTACAGAAACAACATGATGAGGGTTTCATTTACTTACCTGGATATGCAAATTTCCTTTATACCAGTGGACTCCCAGAAAATGCTCTTAATTTGGCTGATGATCGCACACTTCTTACTGCCTGCAAACTCCATTCGTCGTTGTATCGCCTGTATGAGGATATGGAAGCTGGTGCTTTGTAAAAATAATTTTATCGCAAGGTAAGAACTGAAATGACAGTGACTTCACCTTTTAATCATGCGCTTAGGGTGAAATTAGGGCAAACCCTAATAGATTGGATTTTATTCGTTAATTTTCTGCACGGAAAGTCAGGATTTCGCCAGCTGTCTCATCAGGTTTAATGGTCGGCAGGAACTACCTACCATGTCTGCGCGCATTAAATGTTAATGGCGGCAACGGGAGCGGGGTGATATTCGAATATCGGGGTGATATTCACGCCATTATGTCATGCTTTAAACGTCTGGAGGATATTTGAAAATATCAGGTGATGTTTAGATAATGATGACCGAAGTCATTCTTTCTTCCTCTCGAGATATCGGGATGACGTCATCCAGATATTCGTTTATTATATCGCTAAGGCATGATGACGTCATCGTCATGTTATGGGAACAGGATCATGTTTATGAAATATCCTACCGAGAGGTAAATGTGATGATGATGTCATCATCATATCGTTTCTTCGTTTGTCGAACTTGAATGACATCATCAGAATATTGGCTTAGGGGGATATTTCGTGGTAGGAGGATATTAAGAAATATCGGGTTACATTGAAAAATATGATCCTCGCGAAATGCATAAGGCTATTGATGGGTAAAGGCTACTATCACCTAAAATTGATGTCTGGATATTCAGACCGCATGATTTATTAGGTGATAAAGTAGATCAGGGTGATCTTTTGAAATATGACTGATGTTACGAAATATGATCCTCCCCCTGGAAATATTAGGTTTGACTCAAACTTTGACCATTCATAACTTTTACATCCTGATGAATATCAGGGTGATGTAAAAGGCAAACCTGCATGGAATTTGATACTCTTTCTAAATATGAGGTTATTGGAATGAAATACAAAATTTGACAAACTAACCTCATGATGATGACCTACCCAGCCTTTCTTGCATGATTATCTACATGACTTACTTTTACCAAACCGCCAGAGAGCACAGAACAAGCCAAACAAAAAGTTGGGTCCCTATTTTGCCAAATCAAAATGGGGCGTGTTGTGTAACCACACAACAAGAAGGCCGCCATTTGTTGGTTGTCAACCTTCTCTCTTTTTTTTTAAGAAGACTGCCATTTGCTAGTTTTCAAACTTCTCTTTTTTTTACTTTCAATCCAAATCTGTGATAGAGGATGTGTCCCCTATAACCAAGTACAAATCTTTGATGAATTCTTCCTTAGTGGATGGCCTTTTATAGAGTCTAATTATGTGGCCATTCACTAAGAATGTGTCTATCCTTCGATCAATGGGTTCCAGTAGCACTATTCCATTCTCAAAAACTTCCTTTATCTGGTAAGGACCTATCCAATGAGTATGTGTCTTTCTCTTGAACTCCTTGAACTTAGAATCATATAGGAGAACCCAATCAGCTTGCTGAAATGTCCTCCTTTTGATGTACTGGTCATGCCATTGCTTCCTTTGATACTGAACCAGTTCTATTTATTGAATGGCTTCTGTCTAGATTTCATCTAACTCATTGAGCTAAAGAATTCTATTCTATTGAGCTATAGACAATGGTAGGCCAATATCTAATGCAGTTTTAAGTGTCTGGAGCTCAAATTCTATAGAAGAATGGGCTTCTTTCCATAAACTAATTCATATGGTGAGAATCCTGTTGTGGACTTTCAAGTGGTATTGTAAGCCCAAACTGCTTCAGGTAATCTGTTATCCCAGTCCTTTCTGTTCATGGCCACTGTCCTTGTTAGAATATTCTCCAGTTCTCTATTAGTCACCTCTACCTACCCATTAGGTTGAGGATGGTACGGTGAAGATTTTCTGTGTTTAACTTGATATAAGTCTGTTAATGCTCTGATTACCTATGAAGTAAACTGAGGTCCTCTATCTGAAACTATGGATCTTGGGGCTTCAAACCTCAAGAAAATCTTATTATAAAGGAAATCAACAACTTTCGCTTCTCTTGTAAATTGCAATGCCTGCACTTCAGCCCATTTAGTGACATAGTCTATACATACAAGAATGTACTCTTTGCCTGATGATGGTGGAGAAATTGGTCCCACAAAGTCTAGACCCCATTGCTTAAATGGTTCCAACATTACTTAAGGATGAAGCGACATTTCTTGGGTGAAAGTTGGTTGTCCCATCCCTTGGCACTGATCACACTACTGCACATACTTCTTGGTATCCTTATAAATAGAGGGACAATAGTAACTAGCTCCCAGAATTTTGTGGATGGTTCTACGTGAAGAATAGTGCCCACCAGATGGTTCATCATGACATGCCCTTAAGACATCAAAAATTTCATCAGCTTTTAAACACTTGTGCAAAAAAAAATCAGGACCACATTTAAACAGTAAACCATTTAACCATTTGTAAGATAATCCTTCCTTAAGTAAGTGTTTCTTTTGTTTTGAGGTAAAATGGGATGGAAACAAGCCTGTAGCTAAAAGATTAGCTATGTCTGCAAACCAAGGTGCAGTAGAGGAGATAGAAAAAAGATGTTCATCTGGAAATCTATCCTCCACTGGCTAGTTCTCTCCACCTATATGCAATCTTGATAGAAAGTCAGCAACCAAATTAAATTTGCCTAGATTGTCAACTATGGTAATGTGAAATTCCTACAATAGCAATAACCACCCACTACTAACTTATTCATTAAGTATTTGATGGTTGCATGATTAGTATGTACAAATATTTTGTACCTAGTGATATAATGTCTAAATTTGTTTATAGCATAGATGATTGCCAAGAATTCTTTTTCAGTTGTGGTATAGTTTCTTTCTACAGAGGTAAGGTTTTTGCTAATGTAATAGATGGCATGCATACTTTCTCCTTGCTCCTTCTGTCCTACTATTGTTCCAATGGTCTCATTTGAAGCATCAATTTGTATGTGAAATGGTAGAGTCCAATTGGGTCCTCTTAAAATAGGTGTGACAGTAAGTTTCTCTTTAAGGGTTTCAAATGCTGATTGACAATCCTCTGTCCATAAGAATTCTGTGTCTTTGTTAAGCAGGGTGGAGGAGTAGCTAATCTACTGAAATTTTCTATGAATCTCCTATAATATCTTGCATGACCCAGAAGACTTCTAACATCTATCTGATTTTTGGGTGAAGGTAACTATTTTATCACTTCTATTTTGTTTTGGTCCACTTTGATCTCGTTTGCTGAAATGTGGTGTCCTAATACAATTCCTTCCTCTACTATCATGAAGCATTTTTCATGGCTCAGGGATAGTTGATTTTTTCACAACATTTTAATACTTTTTCCAAGTTTATGAGAGCTTCTTCAAGGTTGTCCCCATACACAGTAAAGTCATCCATATAGACTTCCATGCACTCATTAGCTAGTTCAACAAAAATGGCTAAAACAAGCCTTTGAAATGTAGCTGGAGCATTACATAGTCCAAATGGAAGAACTTTGTAGGCAAAAGTTCCCTAAGAACAAGTAAAAGTGGATTTATCTTGATCTTCAGGTGCTACTTAGATTTGGTTATACCCACTAAACCCATGTAGGAAAGAGAAATACTTCCTCCCTACAAGGTTGTCCATCACTTGGTCAATGAATGTCAGGGGAAAGTAGTCCTTCTTTGTGGCTTTGTTTAGCTCTCTATAGTCAATACACACTCTCCACTTCCCATTCTTTTTAGGCACTATGACTAGGGGTGAGACCCATTGACTATTTGAGATTGGATATATAAACCCTGCTTGCAGCAACTTTTCTATTTCAGTCTTGACAATGTCTTTTAAAGCAGGATTCAATTTTCTCTGGGGTTGTCTGACAGGTTTGACATTTTTATTGTATATATGATGAGTATAGATCTCAGGAGGGATGCCCTTCATATATTGGTATTCCCAAGCAAAAGCTATTGAATGGGAAAATAGGAGTTGGACAAGTTTTTCTTCCTGATTTTCTGCCAACTGGGTGTTGATATTCAATGTTTTCCTAGGTAAAATCATAACCTATTTGGTGATATGATCCATAGATGTATTCAATCCATATCCTGGAGTCATGGTATTGAGGGGGCAAGAATGTGGAAGCAACATGTGGAATGTGGCTAAGTCTCTGTAAAAGGTTTCTCCACAAGGAATGATATTTGCTACGATATAATGAGCAGAAGTGAGAAGTTCTCTCCTTGAATCTTGGGCTAGCTCCATTATATCCTCATTAATAAGAATGTGGGTGATACATTCTATTGTATTATAGTGGGTTTCTTCTTCTAATTCACCCAAATGTTCTCTGATGGTAACTATAGCTACTGAGGCATTGTTCCCCATGTTATTTGGCTCATCTACCCATACTCTCCCTGAATAATGTATTGATGGTTTAGCTGGTGGATACAAAGATATTTTCTTCAAGTCTATCCCATTAGAAATGACCATATCCCCAGTTTGACAATCAATAGATGCTGCTACTGTAGCTAGCCATGGTCTTCCTAATATCAATGGATAAGCATTTCTTTGGTTTCTTGGCTCTAATATTAGGAAGTCTACTGGGAATTCCCATGATTCTATCACAACTAGAACATCAGTAATCACCCCTTTTGGAATAGCTACTGACTGTCCAGCAAGTTGAAGGATTGTAGATGTGGATTGGATACCTGTTAAGGCCAACTTGTCTATTGTATGAACTGTCATTACATTTATTGCTACTCCCAAATCAACTAAAACATTTGAAATTTCTACCCCTGAGATGTAAACAATCATGACAGGATTTCCAGGGTCTCTATATTTTGGGAGGAACATTTCTCCCATTAGGAGGTCTAATACCTTTCCTTCCACCTAGATAGTTGAGGGAAAGTTCTTCTTTCTTCCCTGGGTCTTAACACAATGTTGTTTGATGAATTGGTTCAGTTTAGGCACATCTCCGATTGCTTGTAGGAGCAAAATTTCAATGTTCAGTTGCCTAATTTCTTGTAAAATTTTTGATTCCAGTGTAGATTGGACTTATTTTTGTAAGACCTTTTTCTGAGGGACATGCTTTTTAAGCCGCTCTAGGTATGGTGCTAGTTTTTCCATCTCCAGAGCTCTTATCAGAAATGTTTCCAGGGATGTTCTCCAAAGTCACACTTTTAGGATGAACTCCAGAGTTATCCAAGGATGATTCTTTTAGCACTGTTTCGATAGTAGTCTCCTCTAGAAGCTGAGTGGATGGATTTTTAGGTTCCTCATCATTGGTTACATCGACTATAGTTGGAGGAGATGGTCTTGGAAGTGCTTTCCCAGAACACAGCTAGAGATTATTGGAATATATGGCATTAATACTAGCCATGTTTTCTTGTTCTGTCATGTAAACAGCTGCTCCTTGCTTATTCCGTGGGTTTGGTATAGGTTGAGCTGGTAAGGGTGGTTGGCTAACTGGTTTATTTTGTGACTGACCTTGTGTGTTGGGGGGTCCAGTTAGCAATGCTTGTTGTTGAGGTTGGAAACATCTAGGTTGTCCCTGGTACTATTGATTATACCCCTGTTGAGGACCCCAATGAGGCTGCATGTTTTGTGATCCAAATTGTTGTGGCCATTGTTGATTCCCCCAGGGTTGATTTTGCCAATGTTGGTTTTGCCATTGTTGATTTGGCCAATCCTATTGTCCCCAAGGAGGATTATTCTGAGGCCCATGCCGAGTTGGATTCCATTGATTATTTCCCCAATTAGAAGGACCTCTGTAAGAAGGCTGGTTTGGATACTGATTATAAGGGAAATTTCTAGCTTGTTTTTGTCCTACATAATTCAACTCCTCCTCTATAATGGCATTCTTTTTTCTTAGCCTTTTTAAGGCTAGGAGCTGATCACATCGACTAGTAGGATGTTCCCTATCACAAATCTGACAGATCTCTGATTTGTCTAAAGGGCATTCTCTCAACAGATGTTTGTTTCTACACCTATGACAATAGATGGAGAGTGGTTTAGTTTTTCTGTCCTGATCATTTGTTCTAGTTTTTTCCTGAATCCTATCTAATGTGGTATTTAGTTGGACTAGAATATCTATTTTAAAATTTGCAATTTCCTCCATTAACTATCCTATTTAATTCTTCCCTTTGAAAGGTTTGGGTGTTCTCACTCCATCTTGGGTTCTGGAATAGTTCCTATAGAGTTCTTCTATAGTAGGCATATCCATTTTGTTGATATTCCCTTTTTCCATCAGATCCAGTGCTTGTTTTGATTCTTTGTCTAATCCTTTTACAAACAGGGTTCTGGCCAAAGTGTGATTTACAGGGTTGCCATACCTTCTCAAAGCAAAGTTGAACCTATCCACATAATCTTCTAAGGTCTCTTCCTCTCTCTATTTAATTTTGAATAATTCCTCATTTTTATCACTGACTCTATAGTAGTCCTGGTATTTTCCTGAGAATTCTGTCTCCATCTGATCCCAGGAATGGATGGAGTTTTGGGGCAGGCCCATAAACCATCTCATTGCAGAATCCTTTAGGGTTAAGGAAAATAGTTTGAGTTTTTGATTATCTGATTCATAATCATAAGTCTGGCATACCACTTTGAATTCAAACAAAAACTGATCTGGATCCTCAGAAGCAAGACCCCTAAAATTTGGCAAGTGTGCAGGTGAAATATTTTTCATCAGGGCATTATCTCCAGCAGCTAGAATAATGGGATATGAGAAGGTTCTTGGAGCCTAATTTTCCTCATCTTCATGGTTATCATGATTATCATCCATGACTAATACTGGTTCTTCTCCTTGAGGTTCTGGGGAATTAGTTTATGTCAAAGGATCTACTTGGAATTTTAGATGTAATTCCTGGATATAGTCAGTGAGTGGAAGATTTGGAGGATTTAAGGAATTATTAATTTCAGGTGCAACTTCCAAGGTAGGTTCTAGATGTCTCTCTTCAACAAAATCTTGTGCCACCCCACTGCTTTCTCTTATAGTTTGTTGATGGGGTGTCTATTTTATGTATCTTCCTTTTAAATCTCTATCTCTAACCATCCAGATCAATCTATCCTAAAACTGTTTAACTAAATTTTCCTAAATGACACAGAAGTCCCCAGAAACGGTGCCAAAAATGACAAGGGTCATTGTACCTCATCATTTAATCATATTTCAAGTGTCAAATCTAGGGCTATGTCCTTGGCTATCTGCAATTAGGAATCATATAGTTGCCAGTTTTATCTAACTAACTCTAATGATCTTTACTGATTAAAGAAACTTAATATTACTGATATATCTACTATGAAATGAATTCCAAGAATATTGAAAATAGAACTGAACAATGAATTGCTTAAAGTAAATCTATATTATTCCTTTCAACTGAAACATGCATTTATCTATGAAAATAGTAACTATCTCCTTAAACAAAATTTGAAATAACAAAATAATAGTACTAGCCTTCTACCTTAGTGGTGAGAGTGGGCCCTTGCTCCACACCCTTTGGGCTAAAGACTAAAGTGAAGAATCAACACAAGATGATAAGACCACAATTCAATTTCAGTCCAATTCCATCAGTTTTGTATTCAAAAAATGTTTATGTCAAAATAAGATTACAGAAATTAGAAATTAATCACTATGTCCTTCTACTACTACTTCTGTAAGTTTATATCTAAATTAGTGATGAGATATCACTTACCCTAACTACTAGTTCAAGTATGATATAACATCAATCTCTTTATTCTACTAACTGTCTAACTACAAAATAAATATCCATGCAATTAAAATAGATTCAATGGAACAGAAGTCCACACTAAATCTGAGTCTTAGTTTTAAATATACTTGGGCAACGAGGCCTTGAAATATAGGTATTTAAATCAGTTTATCAATAACTCATGCAAAATCAAAAAGAGATAAAACTTCTAGTAGTTAACTATGGTCTGCCCTCAATTACTTAAGTGATGATTTGAGTAACATCAGGAGCATCCTGATCACTACTGGAAGTGTTTGACCGACAGTTGTGCTAGAAATTTGTACTGTTCTAAAGAGGCACCAGAGATGTATGTTAATGTCTGTAGCTCTAGAGATATTATTGTGGCCTTCTTGTTCAGCTCCAGAGATTCTTATGACTTCAGTCCAACTCCAGAGATGATTCACCTCCTTATCCCAAAATCTCTCCAATCAAATTGGAAAGATTGGAGACCAGTCTTGGCATTCTGATGCCAGTTTCAAAGATCATTAGGACTACCTCTGGAGATGCACAAAATTGTCTACCCAAACACCTACACCTGTTGATTCAAAAAGAGAAGATTTCTGTATATTTCCATCAATTCAATGCACATTAGTCCTTCAATCAGAAATCATGATTCTAAGTAATTCATCTCTTATTAATCATCATTAGAACAATCTTGTTAACCTATTTTGGTGCAGTCATCACAATAATGGAATAAGAAGGGAGAAAAAAGGGGTAAAAAGGCATATTTCATGGGTGCTACCTGGTACTCATCAATAGCCCTATCATTCAATCCCCTTATCCATTTACCCATAAACCCTCTAAAAATATTAATCATGACCAATCAATTCATACATTGTCTAAACATAAAGCTTCCACTTATTCCACCAAACCCAAGGGATTCCAAAATAAAAATTTGGATGCCTCTACACATGAAGTTAAAAATCCTAAAGGTCATAATCCCTTAGCATACAATTGCAAAAAGTCAACGTCAAGTACATCTAAAAAGTAATCTAAGCCCATAGCTCCAAAATAAAAGTCTAAAACTAAAATGGTATGGGTCCCTAAGCAAAAATAAAGCAAGTCAAATGAGACATCCACATCTCAAAAATCCCAACCATCCACTTCCACCTCATATTCCCACTCCATTCAAAAGTTACAAATTCCTAAATTCTACAAGCAAAGAAAAGATTGTAAAAATACTAAGTCTATGTGGGTACCTAAAGCACTTTGTCAGCCATCTCCTAAGCAAACATCTCCATTGCTTCCTACACCACCTTCCCATCAAAAGCTTAAATGTTTATCATGGTGTGTGCAACCATTGGTCATGGTTCCCTTCCATTCCACAACATTCCCACATACCTCCATCTCCCCATCCTTCAACTACTATCCTACATATCTTCCCCATCCTATTCCTATGGTCCATGCTTTTGCATAAACCTTTCATCCATTCTTTTGCATAAGTCCTATTTAATCCACATCATAATCCATTATCTTCCTTATATAATCCACATCGTAATCCATTATCCATCCATCCATAATCCATATCATGATCCACTATCTACCTACTCCATCTACCTCACTTTCATGTTATCCATTACCAACATCTATGAGCACACTTGACATGGTCCATGCAACGACATCCATCTAGCAGGACTATCACCTTTCATGGAACTAGACACTTGAGTCCCTCCTATCCTTCTCCCATCCAAAAATCAAAAAAGTCAAAAGAAAAAAGTAAAGAGAGATATCCCTTCGTCCAATGGTGAAAACCTGGTAAACAGGCACCCTGGATAAGTACCATGATGAAAACCTGGCAAACAGGCGTCATGTGTAGGTTGATCTTCTATGTCACTTACACTTGGGGGCACCTTGCCTCATCCCACCTATCATTTCCTATCTATCATTTTCCCATCTTATTATATCCTATCTTACCATCATTATCCATTACCCGCATACCTATCCTATTGAGTCCATTCATCCTCCCTTCCTCTTTTGATCTTGATGAAGATATAGGGGCAAAAATAAAAAAAAAATGTTGAAACATGTTTTGGGTATCTCTTGACATACCTCATCCTTTCCAATCCAATCTTATCACCATCCTATTGCCATAGACTTTGTCATGAAAAATCCTAATCATATTATCTAGAATGGGGCATGTTATTCCGATGTGACATAGCCTTTTGAGATCACATCCTTTCTCTTATGCATCCATCTTCTTCCAGTATCTTCACTGTACCAAAATTCCTCTAATCTTCTCATCTTCATCTATCTATTTTCTTTTATCATCTTCATCTTAGTGTTATGCTGCTGATTCGAGCAACCAACATACATTTCAACAATCAAACCTTTAAAATCTTGCATTCTCATGTGAGGTGGAGAAGAGCAATGGAGGTCAATCAAGAATAGCATGGAGTTTTCAGTTTGCATTTTGTGTTTATTATTTTGATTTTCATGTCGTCTTGTTCTCTATTGTGCATTGTTAGAGTTTTATCATTGTTTATACATTTACCCTGATTCACAATTTGTACCCTAACTACACACATGAGCTGGACTTGGCATTTGTTTACTAGATAGATAACACTACACAACACTGCCCTTCAAGATGTAGGAGCATCATCTTCTACAGTCACCTTATTATTTTCTTCCTCCCTCTTCTTGTATGCCATCATGGCTTCAAGTGCTGGATTGGTCTCCTATGGAGGGGGATTCTTTACAAAAATGACATGGAATTTAAGAGTATCCACTACCTTAGATAAGTTGTGATAAATCACAAGCTTTGTTCGATCATTCTTCTTAAATTTCTTAATCTGCAGCTTTAGACTACTAGCCTTATTCATATCTGATACATTGAAGGAAAGGGATTCATCAGTCAGATTACCCTGTAGTGACTTACTTAGTATCCTTTTACATTCTTTCACATTTATAGCCATTGTATCATCTAAATATAACCCTGTTAATGTGTGGATAACATCAACAAAACCATATATTGCTTCCAAAACTTGAGTCTTTGCTAACGCATCATCAATTTTTGCCTTATCAAAAATTTCCTTTCGCAATTTTAGCATTTCCAACCATTGCAAAGGCAGACTCATTTTATCCTTTGCCAAAATGTTCTCTTAAATGAGAACCTCAGAGGATAGCTTGCATATTTCCTGAACTTTGGGATGTATGTGGGAATGGTAATCATCATATTCTTCTTTGTCTTCAACAATTTCATCCCATTCTTCTTTAAGAGCGGAAAAATCCTTATGCATTTCACTAAGTTCATCAATGGCTTCACAACCCTCAGTATAGATCTCTGTCAACCATTCCTTGTTTATTGAGGTAGTTTGCCTCATCTTGTCAAAATTTTCTAATTCTTCGTTCAAAAGAATAAATGGAGCAATTGCAGTGCCATCATCACTACATGTTGGTTTTACTAGATATTTTATACATGCATGCAGCTCCTCAATCTAATTCTTTAACTACTTCTTAGTGAACTCATCGCTATCCATCTTGTGGATAATGTTGGAAATAGATTCCTTAAGTTCTTCAGTTTCTTGCAGCCTAGAGGTGGGATTGAGATTCAATCTGGAAATTCTATAATCTTTAGGTCTGACCTCTTCTCTATTAACCTGGACTGGCAGGACTACAGCTTCTACAACATTGGATCTAGAGGCATCCTTATATATCCTGGAGTAGACCTTTGCCTGCTTTTGCTTCTTGGGCTTTTCAAGCCATGCAAGGAAGCTATCTAAATCTAGATCAACAACTTCAACCTAAGGTTGCTTGCCTTGTAATCTCTATTGTATCCAGTCAAGAGCTATCAAAGAATCTGTAGGAGGCTCTAGTTGCCCTCCCTATTTATTTAAAGAATCATTCTCTCCAAAAGCCAAGTCCTTTTTTGAGTTATCTCCCCTGGAAGATTATGTAGTAACCGTCTTAGGTTGCCCAACCTACCGTAACTAATCACCTATGTTCTCCTTTGCTTTATCAAATATATTATGTTGCTCTGGTTGATCCTTTGGAGGACTATCATTGAGATCTACTATCTCTACAATGCTCATATCAATAGGTGGACTATCAGGGGCATCTTGAATATAGAATTCCTCATGGATTATATTCATTTTGGTGCAGACCTTCTCAAATCCTTCTAACAAGAGAACCTTTGGTGAGGAGGGATCAGAACTTACCTCAACAGTCTAGAATGGTGGGGAAAAATTATTGTTTATTGCAAAGGATGAGAACTTTTGCCTCAGGAAGTTGCACTTTGGACAAGTTTGCAAATGCTGCAAACTTTAGGGAAGGCAAAATGGAAGGGTGATCAAGGATGGATGGAATGATTAGGGGAGTGGATATGCTAATCTATAGTAAGGAGAAAGATGGAGGTGACATGATAAAGGAAATTGGTGGGAAAGGGGGAAAGGTTAAGGATGTGAGCAATGGGATGGAAGACATAGGAAGTGTGGTGGAAAGGGGGGCTTGAGGCAATAGAGAAGTGAGAATGTCAATGGAAGAGAGTGGTGGAGATGGTGGAGAGATATAAGAAGTGTAATCAATTGGACAAGAGGTAGATATAATATCAATAGAAGATGATGCAACGGAAGGAGAGGGTATGCAGACAAGAGGTGAGGTGGAAACAACTATGTCAATGACTAATCCTAACACAATTGGAGATATAGAGGCAACAAAGGTAGTTTGTACACTAGTAATAGCTGGAGGAGAAATAGCAAGAGAGGCTTGCACATCCAAAGCTACAGGGGTAGAGATAGCTGGTAATGGAATAGAGGTAGTGGTTTCTGCAGTAGGAGGAGCTTGTTAAACTTTGGGGGTTTGAGCCTTCTTGGTGACTCCAATTTTCTTAGGGTTAGACCCCTCAGCTTCCTAGTCTACCCCAACTTCCTTTTAGATGTTCTAGTTTTTACTTGGGAGATATTTCCCCTTATGTCCTTCTTCCTGGGATCCTTTATTACTTTTCCCTTTCCTTTCTTATCTACCAAAGGCACCTCATCCTCAGTGTCTTCACTATTTAATTTCTCTCCTTGCACTGATTGCTCTGAACTTGCCACTTATATGGGCTCATCCTCTTCATTGTCACTATCCCTTTCATCTTGAGGTTCTACGTATGTCAAGGGCACGCCAACAACATTAAGCTATGCAACTTGTGCATCTACCCAAGCTCGACTATATCTCATAGGATTTCTCATGATTTCCTCAAGGGTGTTAGGTCTCAAAAACGTAGGTTATAAACCTTAAGAGGATGCCAAGCTCTCTTAACGCTTTTGGCTAACAAAACATGGTTGATATGATTCAAAACCCCCTTCTCTTTAGGCTCTGCAGACCTAGGCGGGTGTACCTTGATAGCTAATGCAGATTTGTGTGACCTTAGTGATCTACTCATAGTGGCATGTAGATGCGAGACAGATATAAGGCTGAGAGTTATTCATACTCCTAATGTGTGAGATTTTGAATATATGAATAAGGTTTTGAAATGTTGCTTTATGATGAAGGTGACTAGTGCCTAATTCTATTGGGTAAGTGGGGTCAAGAGTTATATGATTGTAGATTTAGCTACTTGGTTTAACTCTAACTGCCTGACACTTTTTAGATGTTTATACCTTATATAAAAATGCAATATTGTTGGTTATTTAACTACTCTTTAAAATCTCATTGATACCTCTTCAAGTTACTGTGATTGCCTGAAAGGATTTTAATTCTAGCTTGAAGGAAACCAACTAAGATGATCTATTTCAAGGATTTTAAATCTGGGTAGAGACCAATCAATAGAAATCACTTAGAAGGACTTAAATCAACTTCTCACATAAACCAATCAAACATATCACACAGAGACAATGAGTGTGCCTTGATAAATCAAAATGATTTAAATAACAGGAAAAGACCAATATGGAGATAGCCAAATAACTCATAGAATAAATATTGACAAATTGAACACCAAAGATAAATCCATTGATTAAACCATCTTGCCCATTATATAATTTAAAATTTTATAGAAGTCTCTATATTTGGTACTGCAAATATAACTGAAAATAATAGTATTATATGATAATTGTTCTTCAACTGATGATCCCAAAAATGATCTTGGTTTCCCTTATATATACAGGAAGCAAAATAGCTTCAAGCTGAAAGAGGGTGTCACTTCATGACTTGAGCCTCTTGTGATAACTAACAAATGTTTAGAACATAATTAAGAAATAAACAAAGGCAATAGTATGGGCGTTCACAATTGTTAGGATCTGAGTCCATTAATAAACATAGAGAACCCATGATCATTTCGATCTGGCAAGGTCCTCCTCTCCAATGATGCAGAATCTTGATGCATATGCTTTGCCCATCACTATTGTAGATTTCCTCTTCTATACGTTGCCACAAAATTCTTGAATTAGCATTGGCAAAATTCCTAAGGATCAAAAAGATTCTCCAGGTTTTCTAGCTTCTTTAGCTTCTTTCTTAACCATTGTCTTCCATTTTAAATCAGATGAGGATGTAGACAAGGTTCTTTTGACCCTTCATGCTACTCTAGAGATAAACAAATTAATTTTGGCAATATGATCAATATACTCCTAGGTTGCATAAGTATCTGTAGTTGATACCATTTCTTTCATAATAAACTCAAGAGAAAAAATCTTTTCTAACTTCTCATGTGTATTTTTCATAACTGTGGACTCATCATTTACTTTATTCAGAGCTATTGGTAGCAATTGGGCAAGTTCTTCCCTCCAAGCATCATTTTCTCTTAGATTGCCTTCATCATCAAAAAAGATAGGAAAAGATAGATCCAATAGTTGATCAAAGTCACTGAGGTCTTGTGTGAGCTCAGTGTTGAATTTCTCATGTATGTCGATCAATTCATCATATTGTTTGAGGACCTGTACATTAATATCTCCCTTAGACATTAATTCTTCTTTCTTTGCTAGCATTCTGAGGTGCAATCTCTTATGTTCTTGATATGCAGCATATGATCCTTTGTGTATTATCCACACCTTATCAACGTTTGCAATCATTTTTTCAAATATATTCTGAGACCATTTTGTATTTGACAGTCTTCATATCTGTCTCCAATTGATCACTTTTCTTTTGGAATTGCTTTGCCTTAATTCTCCAATAACTAGCATCAACTCTGGCCTCTACCAGTCTTTTGTCAGATTCCAAGTAAGGTGAATAGCTGCCTTAGAATGATGGCAACCTATCCTTATAATTGGCAACTTCTTGCCTCAGTTTTTCATTCTCTATTATGTATGCTTTATTTTTACTCACCAATTGCTCAATTTGAGATTTTGTGAATTTGACAACATTTAAATTCAGATCAGCAATATCGATTGGGTCAGTGTCTTCAATTCTTTCCACAAAAAGATGGCCAAAAGCCTTATTTGGGTGATTAATTATCAGAGGCCTTTTATTTGGTGGGTACAAGGCCCACATCAATAGGGTAGCATTATCTAGATTAAAGCCTGACCCAGAAATAACATTGTCTATTCCCTCAACACTCAACTGTACTTTTTAATCCTAATTTCTCCTAAAACTATCAAGAACAATGGTTGAAGTCATGTCCCATCTAGAACCAACAAGACTCCTGCTTCTTCAAGCAATGCTCTCCCCTTTTCTGGAGTCATAGTCTCCATCTCTTTATGAATTTCTGATTGGAGCTCCTTCAATGCCTCATCCTATAATTCAAGAGTGATGTTCTTCATTTTTTCCCTGGCATGTTTGCCTTTGTACTCATACAAGAAGGCTTTGAATTTTGGGGTTTTAACAAAATCATCATTTGAGACAATTTTTTTGCTTTCCATGTGTCTGATATCATCTGAAAGCTCATCAGGGGCTTCCATCATGACCATTGCTCTTTCCAAAGGAGGCTCATATTCTTCAATTACAAGCTTACAGCTCTGTCCACTTTCAAATTCTTCATCCTCTGTGATACTCGTATCGACACAGAAGTTGATGTCTAGTGTAGACTGAGGGGAAAGATGGCCTAAGGGTATTTCATACTCATCTTATGTCTCCTTGATATTCTTACCTTTCATTTCAAAAACCCCACGGGGAAATCCATAGTGAATTCTGATGCATGTGCAACTAATGTGTCCAACCTTTCAACAAGATCATTAACTTCCAGAAAAGCTCCTTTATAAGTGGGATTTTTGGCTATCCTCCAAGCCTCAGCTAGCATTATTCTATGATACAAATTTCTCTTTTCAATTGCAAAATTTTCATCAACATTCCTAATTAGATCATCATCTACAAAAAGAGTATGCTAATATCTTTTCAACTTCTGACATACTTTGACATTATTTAAAAAATGCTCAGGGTCAAACCTTTACTTAGCATTCCCTTTAGGCATTCCGAAATGATCCAATTTATTCATACCCCTTTTCAAAAAATGGAGTAAAATCTCCAAAATGTAAGGTACCTAGCATAAAAGACTCTTTATTGTGAATTCTCAAATGCATAAAATCAAAACAAGGCAATTGCCTCACAATATCTAAATATGCAATTCTATCAGGGCAAGTCTTTGGAAGCAGGAGTGGTGCTCCTTCATATCCAAAAACTCTAATTTTTGTGCAATCATTGTATGCATACCAATGACCCCAGTTGTGATTGATTTTCTTATCATTATCCATATCATTTAGGTCTGAGAAACTTTTGTATAGCAGGTGAGAAATTATAATTACATGGATGACTTAGTAAACCATATAGTGCCTTCACAAAATATTCTTCCAAGTACAAGTAGTGTGATTTATCACATCTATTGTCCCAAATAGCTGTCCACATCTGTATGGGTTTAATGTCTCCATTTCTATCCAAATCTCTCACCCTGAGACACTCATTCAACAGACCTATGTTCTAACCCTCATATAGAACAAGATACATAAACAAAGAATAGTGCATGAACTTAACACCTCCCTTGTTACCTTTTGTAGTGACCAAATGATTATGGAGATCATTGGCAAGGTACTCAATATAATCTGATGGTCGAGCATCTTGGCTCTATACAAATGTAGTCAAAACCATTGGTTCCACTTCCATGAATGCAAGGGCATCCAAGCCTAACACTTGACAGACAGAATAATAAGTGTATTGAAAATATTTCTCAAATAAATCGATAGAATATGGGGGATCTTCTACCCCAGAAAACATTCTGAGCTGATTAGTTTCATCACGAGGCCTATGAAATGGCAGCCTCCACCTCTTATAACTATTACTCAAATTGTGATATTAATTTAGGAGGTCCCTTATCCTAAACCTCATAATGAGACTTGTATCTAATTGGAATACCATTGACATAGAATCCCTAGTGATAGGGATAAAGGCAAACCCATCTTTAAGTTCAATCATATTGGTTTGAGGGTTGTATCTATCTTCTAATACTTTGAGCAATTCCACATTTACAAACACATTAGGCACCGCTAATTTCTCCAAGTTTAACCTCCATGGATTTGAAATAGGTTTATGTTTATATATTTTTCTGTAGTGATATATAAACAGGTCATACCCTCTTATTGGGGCCCATGAGTCACCTACTCGTTTGTGCACATCTAATTTTTCAGCATGCGGTTCAATTGGGTGTTTCTCCTTGACCTTTGTCTGGAACTCGAGCATTGCTCTATCAAATCCTGGTTTAAATGCCTCTCTTCTATTTTTTGCCTCTTTATAGGGTTCTCAATTACATTTTCCATTATATTCCTATGTTTATACTTCAACGAATCTATGTATATTCTACAAATTCAAACTTGAGCTTAGGGTACTTACTTGAATGAGCTCCTTTTGGTTATTGACTTCCTGCCCTTAGTCACTCGCCGCCTTGATTTTCTTTGACTACTTAATGATTTCAAAAATTCTTTTGGAGATTGATTTTTCTACACTCAGCTCTAGTTCATTGATGGCATTTTGCGGCAAATTTCATATGAGGCCAAGAGTAATTAATTCATTTGAATGTGAGCCATTTTATCTATGCTAAATAGTCTTGTCAATAGCTCATCAGGATGATAGCTTTCTCTTTCCCCGATGTTCTTTTATTCCTTTTATTTCTTTCAGGATTTTGGAATGACCCTAGATGGCATCATACCAATATGATAATTTCCTCCTAAAATCTCTTTTATGAATAGTCTCTTCGATATTTGCTTGTCTCTTTGATGCTCTTTTACTTATTATATAATTTTCATCTTTTTGAGGGGACTAGGGATAGACTCACTCTGATATCCCTATGTCTCTTTGAAATACTCTCAATGTTTTTCTGTATTCATAAATATCATCAGCTTATCGGCAGGACTGGAAATCTCATTACTCTGATATCCTAGAGTCTCTTCGAAATGCTTTAGTTACTCTTTAAAATTTTTATCACTTTATCGATGGGACACATTTAGGTGTCACGCTGATATATATCTATCCCTTTGATATGCTTTTGGTGTTTTTGGAATATCGAAGAGACCCTTAAACAACTCACTCCGATAATCCTTAGTCTCTTCGATCTTTCAGTCCCTTCAATTTTCTGATGTTAGCCTGATATGGCAATGAGTTATATGTTTGTATCCCTTTAGCCTTTCAGATTATCAAAGAGACTCCAAAGTGGGTCTCCCTGATATGGTGGTTTCTCTTCGATATTCTTAATATGACTTTATTAAAGGGACCCTAAGGTAGGTTTTAGCAATATAGAAGTATTTTTTCTAATATAACTTTTGCTTTTGGATAAAGGTGACAAGGCATGAATTTGTCATGGTGGAGACTTTGGGTCAAATGGATATGCCATTTTGAGAGGGGAAAATTTAAAATGGTATTTTTTGGGGACAATATTATGGCAGGAAATGGGGTTTTTATAAAAAATTTTGGGGTTAGAATTTTGTTCCAACAGTGGCTCTGGCTAGGGATGAATGGCCGTGAGGTCATTGCAAGAATCTAGAAACACTCTCTGGAATGCAGACTAATGGTGGTGGGGAGGGGTGGGAAATGGAAATCCTAATCTACTGTGCATGGAAAAAGATTTTCATGAGAAGAAATATTTTAGGAATTGTCCATGCATTGGTAATTCCTGTTCTTCACCACTCAGATTCTGTATGTAATATGAGTCTTCACCACATTTACTAGTGACAATAAACAGGCCTATCCATAATTCTTCAAATTTACCATGTTTCCCTTTGTCCTGTCCTCTGGTAGTCCACATGAGGACCATGTCATCCACCTTGAATTTTATATCCTTAGCCCTTTTATCAAATAGGTATTTCATCTGTAATTGCATTTTTTCATTTTGTTCCTGAGCTTGGGCTCTTATTTCATCCAATTCAACCAACTGTTCGATCCTCTTTTCCATAGGTTCAGGAATGTCTATATCTTCTTGGATGATAAACCTATAAACTAGCAAAAGATTATGTATAGGAAGCCTAGTTTGAGAACCATTTACTAATTCGAATGGGGATTTTCTTGTAGCCTTCTTTATGGTAACCCTATCTGCCCATAAAGCCATTTTTAATTTTGAATCTCATGCCTTCTTGTTATTTTCTAACATCCTCTTGATTATTTTTAGGATGCGTTTGTTGCTTGACTCTGCCTGTCTATTGGCCTGAGGATGATGTGGGGAGGCATATGAAATTATTATGCCATAGGATTCACAAAATGTTTTAAACTCATCTGATCTAAAGCACATGCCATTGTCTGTAATGAGTCTCACAAGAACTCCAAACCTAGTGATGATATTTTCTAATAGAAAATTAACCACCACCTTACTAGTGGCTTGTCTGGTTGGAATTGCTTCTATCCATTTTGTAAAATAATCTGTAGCTACCAGGATCCATTATATCCACTACTGGATCTTTTTACAATTTCCCCTACAAAGTCAATTCCCTATTGATGAAATGGAGCTTCAACTTGCATTGGTCTTAATGATAAGGCTTCTTGGTAGTTTAATCTACCAGAGAACTTTGAACAGGCTTCATATTTTCTCACATATCTATGGGCATCCTTAAAACTTCAGGCCAGTAGTAGCCTACTCTCATTATCTTACGATGAAGGTGACCAGTGCCTAATTCTATTGGGTAAGTGGGGTCAAGAGTTATATGATTGCAGATTTAGCTACTTGGTTTAACTCTAACTACCTGACACTTTTTAGATGTTTATACCTTATATAAAAATGCAAGATTGTTGGTTATTTAACTATTCTTTAAAATCCCATTGATACCTCTTCAAGTTACTGTGGTTGCCTGAAAGGATTTTAATTCTAGCTTGAAGGAAACCAACTAAGATGATCTATTTCAAGGATTTTAAATCTGGACATAGACCAATTAATAGAAATCACTTAGAAGGACTTAAATCAACTTCTCACATAAACCAATCAAACATATCACACAGAGACAACAAGTGTGCCTTGATAAATCAAAATGATTTAAATAATAGGAAAAGACCAATATGGAGACAACCAAATAACTCATAGAATAAATATTGACAAAGTAGTTGAACACCAAAGATAAATCCATTGATTAAACCATCTTACCCATTATATAATTTAAAATTTCATAGAAGTCTCTATATTTGGTACTACAAATATAACTACAAATAATAGTATTATATGATAATTGTTCTTCAACTGATGATCCCAAAAATGGTCTTGGTTTCCCTTATATATACGTGAAGAAAAATAGCTTCAAGATGAAAGAGGGTGTCACTTCATGACTTGAGCCTCTTGTGATAACTAACAAATGTTTAGAACATAATTAAGAAATAAACAAAGGCAATAGTATGGGCATTCACAATTGTCAAGATCTGAGTCCATTAATCAACATAGAGAACCCATGATCATTTTGATCTGGCAAGGTCCTCCTCTCCAATGATGCAGAATCTTGATGCATATGCTTTGCCCATCACTATTGTAGATTTCCTCTTTTGTACATTGCCACAAAATTCTTGAATTAGCATTGGCAAAATTCCTAAGGATCAAAAAGATTCTCCAAATTTTCTAGCTTCCTTAGCTTCTTTCTTAACCATTGTCTTCCATTTTAAATCAGATGAGGATGTAGACAAGGTTCTTTTGACCCTTCATCCTACTCTAGAGATAAAAAAATTAATTTTGGCGATATGATCAATATACTCCTAGGTTGCATAAGTATCTGTAGTTGATACCATTTCTTTCATAATAAACTCAAGAGAAAAAATCTTTTCTAACTTCTCATGTGTATTTTTCATTACTGTGGACTCATCATTTACTTTATTTAGAGCCATTGGTAGCAATTGGGCAAGTTCTTCCCTCCAGGCATCATTTTCTCTTAGATTGTCCTCATCATCAAAAAAGATAGGAAAAGATAGATCTAATAGTTGATCAAAGTCACTGAGGTCTTGTGTGAGCTCAGTGTTGAATTTCTCATGTATGTCAATCAATTCATCATATTGTTTGATGACCTGTACATTAATATCTTCCTTAGACATTAATTCTTCTTTCTTTGCTAGCATTCTGAGGTGCAATCTCTTATGTTCTTGATATGCAACATATGATCCTTTGTGTATTATCCACACCTTATCAACGTTTGCAATCATTTTTTCAAATATATTCTGAGACCATTTTGTATTTGACAGTCTTCATATCTGTCTCCAATTGATCACTTTTCTTTTGGAATTGCTTTGCCTTAATTCTCCAATAACTAGCATCAACTCTGGCCTCTACTAGTCTTTTGTCAGATTCCAAGTAAGGTAAATAGCTACCTCAGAATAATGGCAACCTATCCTTATAATTGGAAACTTCTTGCCTCATTTTTTCATTCTTTGCTATGTATGCTTTATTTTTACTCACCAATTGCTCAATTTGAGCTTTTGTGAATTTGGCAACATTTACATTCAGATCGGCAATATCGATTGGGTTAGTGTCTTCAATTCTTTCCACAAAAAGATGGCCAAAAGCCTTATTTGGGTGATTAATTATCAGAGGCCTTTTATTTGGTGGGTACAAGGCCCACATCAATAGGGTAGCATTATCTAGATTAAAGCCTGACCTAGAAAAAACATTGTCTATTCCCTCAACACTCAACTGTACTTTTTTATCCTAATTTCTCCTGAAACTATCAAGAACAATGGTTGAAGTCGTGTCCCATCTAGATACCAACAAGACTCTTGCTTCTTCAAGCAATGCTCTCTCCTTTTTTGGAGTCATAGTCTCCATCTCTTTATGAATTTCCGATTGGAGCTCCTTCAATGCCTCATCCTGTAAATCAGGAGTGATGTTCTTCATTTTTTCCCTGGCATGTTTGCCTTTGTACTCATACAAGAAGGCTTTGAATTTTGGGGTTTTAAACCAATCATCATTTGAGACAATTTTTTTTTCTTTCCATGTGTCTGATATCATTTGAAATCTCATCAGGGGCTTCCATCATGACCATTTCTCTTTCCAAAGGAGGCTCATATTCTTCAATTACAAGCTCACAGCTCTGTTCACTTTCAAATTCTTCATCGTCTGTGATACTCGTATCAATAGAGAAGTTGATGTCTGGTGTAGGCTGATGGGAAAGATGGCCTAAGGGTATTTCATACTCATCTTATGTCTCCTTGATATTCTTACCTTTCATTTCAGAAACACCACAGGGAACATCCATAGTGAATTCTGATGCATGTGCAACTAATGTGTCCAACCTTTTAACAGGATCATTAACTTCCAGAAAAGATCCTTTATAAGTGGGATTTTTGGCTATCCTGCAAGCCTTAGCTAGCATTATTCTATGATACAAATTTCTCTTTTCAGTTGCAAAATTTTCATCAACATTCCTGATTAGATCATCATCTACAAAAAGAGTATGCTAATATCTTTTCAACTTCTGACACACTTTGACATTATTTAAAAAATGTTCAGGGTCAAACCTTTACCTAGCATTCCCTTTAGGCATTCCGAAATGATCCAATTTATTCATACCCCTTTTCAAAAAATGTAGTAAAATCTCCAAAATGTAAGGTACCCAGCATAAAAGACTATTTATTGTGAATTTTCAAATGCATAAAATCAAAACAAGGCAATTGCCCCACAATATCTAAATATGCAATTCTATCAGGGCAAGTCTTTGGAAGCAGGAGTGGTGCTCCTTCATATCCAAAAACTCTTATTTTTGTACAATCATTGTATGCATACCAATCACCCTAGTTGTGATTGATTTTCTTATCTTTATCCATATCCTTAGGTCTGAGAAACTTTTGTATAGCAGGTGAGAAATTATAATTACATGGATGACTTAGTAAACCATATAGTGCCTTCACGAAATATTCTTCAAAGTACAAGTAGTGTGATTTATCACATCTATTGTCCCAGATAGTTGTCCACATCTATATGGGTTTAATGTCTCCATTTCTATCCAAATCTCTCACCCTGAGACACTCATTCCACAGACCTATGTTCTAACTCTAATATAGAACAAGATGCATAAACAAAGAATAGTGCATGAACTTAACACCTCCCTTGTTACCTTTTGCAGTGACCAAATGATTATGGAGATCATTTGCAAGGTACTTAATATAATCTGATGGTCGAGCATCTTGGCTCTGTACATATGTAGTCAAAACCATTTGTTCCACTTCCATGAATGCAAGGGCATCCAAGCCTAACACTTGATAGATAGAATAATAAGTGTATTGAAAATATTTCTCAAATAAATCAATAGAATATGGGGGATCTTCTACCCTAGAAAACACTCTGAGCTGATTATTTTCATCACAAGGCCTATGAAATGGCAACCTCCACCTCTTATAACTATTACTCAAATTATGATATTAATTTAGGAGGTCCCTAATCCTGAACCTCATAACGAGACTTGTATCTAATTGGAATACCATTGACATATAATCCCTGGTGATAGGGATAAAGGCAGACCCATCTTTAAGCTCAATCATATTGGTTTGAGGGTTGTATCTATCTTCCAATATTTTGAGCAATTCCACATTTACAAACACATTAGGCACCACTAATTTCTCCAAGTTTAACCTCCATGGATTTGAAATATGTTTATGTTTATACATTTTTCTATAGTGATATATAAACAGGTCATACCCTCTTATTGGGGTCCATGAGTCACCTACTCATTTGTGCACATCTAATTTTTCAGCATGCGGGTTCAATTGGGTGTTTCTCCTTAACCTTTGTCCAGAACCCGGGCATTGCTCTATCAAATCCTGGTTTAAATGCCTCTCTTCTATTTTTTACCTCTTTATAGGGTTCTCAGTTACATTTTCCATTATATTTCTATGTTTATACTTGAACGAATCTATGTATAATTTGCAAATTCAAACGAGCTTGGGGTACTTACTTGAATGAGCTCCTTTTGGTTATCGACTTGCTGCCCTTAGTCACTCGCCACCTTGATTTTCTTTGACTGCTTAATGATTTCAAAAATTCTTTTGGAGATTGATTTTTCTACACTCAGCTCTGGTTCATTGATGGCATTTTGCGGCAAATTTCATATCAGGGCAAGAGTAATTAATTCATTTGAATGTGAGCCATTTGATCTGCGCTAAATAGTCTTGTCAATAGCTCATCAGGATGATAGCTTTCTCTTTCCCTAATGTTCTTTTATTCCTTTTAATTCTTTCAGGATTTTGGAATGACCCTAGATGGCATCATACCAATATGATGATTTCGTCCTGAAATCTCTTTTATGAATAGTCTCTTCGATATTTGCTTGTCTCTCAATGCCCTTTTACTTATTATATCATTTTCACCTTTTTGAGGGGACTAGGGATAGACTTCTGATAGCCCTATGTCTCTTCGAAATACTCTCAATGTTTTTCTGTATTCATAAATATCATCAGCTTATCGGCAGGACTGGAAATTGTGTTACTCTGATATCCTAGAGTCTCTTCGAAATGCTTTAATTGCTCTTTAAAATTGCTATCACTTTATCGATGGGACACATTTCAGTGTCACGTTGATATATATCTATCCCTTTGATATGCTTTTGGTGTTTTTGGAATATCGAAGAGACCCTTAAACAACTCACTCCGATAATCCTCAATCTCTTCGATCTTTCAGTCCCTTCGATTTTCTGATGTTAGCCTGATATGCCGATGAGTTATATATTTGTATCCCTTTAGCCTTTCAGATTATCAAAGAGACTCCAAAGTGGGTCTCCCTGATATGGTAGTTTCTGTTAGATTTCTACCCAAGCATGCAAGTGATTGAGAGAAAGCAAAATAGAAATCAGATGAGCTAAATAAACTGTATTCAACTCAAGAGAATGCAAAGCATTACAATAGAATGGGATGCTCATATGACAGTAAAGTGAAAAAGTCCCTAAGTAAGCTTAACCTAGTGTGAAAAGAGCTAAGGTGGAGAACAAGCTAAGAAAGAGCTAGATAGCAAAGTAACCCTGTTCACACTAACACCCCCCTTAAGTGCAACTTAGGGGGAAATGTGGAAATGGGTCCCGCCATATCAAGCCTAATGAGGTACCCATAAAATTCCCCAAAAGAGAGTACACCCCCCAGAATAGAGAGAGAAAGAAGGAACTAAGAAGCCCCCTAAAAGGAGGACACCTGCCACACCCCAAGCAAAGCTCACAAATGAATGAACTTGCTCTCAGTGAAGGGTTTGGTGAAGATGTCAGCTGTCTAATCTGATGTCGAACAATACTAAAGATGAAGAACCTGCTCATGAATCAGCTCCCGAATGTAGTGCATGTGAATCTCAATGTGTTTGGTCTGCTAATGATGGACCGGATTGTGAGAGATCTGAATAGCACTCTGGTTGTCACAAAAGATGACCGTAGGCTTCCTGAAGGAAATACCAAACTCAGTGAGAATGTGTTGAAGCCAAATGGCTTTAGTAGCAGCATTAACTGCTCCTTGATACTTAGCCTCTATAGATGAAAGAGCAATAGCAGATTGCTTCTTGCTCGACCAAGAAATCAAACCAGAACCAAGAGAGAAGCAATACCCTGAAGTAGACTTGCGATCCTGAGAATCGCCTGCCTAATCTGAATCTGTGTATCCCACCAAGTCAATATCCACGCCTGTTGCATAATGAATCCCATAACTGTGAGTGCCCTATATATAGTGAAGAATCCGCTTAGCTGCTTTCCAATGCAGCTCATGTGGCTCCTGCATGAACCTGGAGACCAGGCCCACGACATATGAAATATCAGGCCTCGAATGAGTCAGATAAATGAGACTCCCAACAAGCTGTCGGTACAAAGTGCCATCAACAAGTGGAGAAGAACACTGAGCCTCAAGTTTGACTCCAGAAAGAAAGTGAGTCAGAGCAGGCTTGCAATCAGCCATATGAAACCTCAAGAGCAAATCTAGAGCATACTTGGACTGATTGATGGTGATCCCAGAAGAAGACTGATAGATCTCAATCCTGAGAAAGTAATGCAACAAGCCCAAGTCAGTCATCAAAAACCTATCATGAAGGGCAGTTTTGACAGCTCCAATGGTGGATGAAGAACTCCCTGTGATCAGCAAGTCATCAACATAGAGAACAAGGAAAATGAGAGTATCATCCTGCTGTAAAATGTAGACGTTCGGATCAGAATGGCACCGAGTGAACCCAACTGATAGAAGAAAGGAGTCCATCTTGGCATACTAGGCTCGAGGGGTTTGTTTAAGGCCATAGAGAGACTTCTGAAGTTGGCAGACAAGTGAAGGATCCTGGACGAACCCCTATGGCTGCTCCATATATATCTCCTCCTGAAGGTCACCATGAAGAAAAGCACTCTTCACATCCATCTGATGAACTTCCCAGCGATGGGCTATAGCAATGGCAAGGACAAGTCGGATTGAATTCATCTTGGCAACCGGCACAAAAGTCTTAGAGTAGTCAATCCCGGGAACTTGGGAGAATCTTTTTGTGACCAAGCAAGCCTTATGTTTATCGACTGACCCATCTGCAGCAAATTTTGTTTGATAGACCCACTTGCATCGAACAAGTTTTCTTCCCTTAGGAAGTGGGACTAAATCCCATGTATGGTTCCTTTCCAAGGAACTGAACTCTTCCTGCATAGCAACATCCCACTCAGAGACACCAGAGGCTTCCCTAAAGGACTGTGGATCAGAAGCTGAAGCAAAGAAGAGATGAGGAGCCTACTCGAACTGTGACCTTGTTCTTCTTGTGTCTGAAGGATCACCAACCCAATCACCTGCTGACCCCAAAGTCTGACGAGCCCAAAGAGGCCCAGTGGCAGGAGAATCTGGAGGAGAATCAACATCCTCTGAATGATGACTAAGAGAGGAGGAAGATGAACCCTCATCATCGCCATCTGAAGTGGAGGAAGAAGACTCCTGAGGAGGATTAAGGTCCTCAGAAAAACTATCATCATGAAGTCGTAGTGTCTCCATGGGAATGAAAGATGGAGAGGTGGTAGAAGAAGTATCCTCCTCAAACTGAACACTCCTCTCAATAGAGAGCTCATGTGTGGTAGGGTGGAGGAGCCTGTAGCCTTTGACACCATCTGGATAGCCAACAAATATGCAAGGCCTACTCTGCAGATCCATAGCCTTGCGTTTCTCTGTTGGAATGTGGGCCCATGCAGGAGACCCAAATACTCGGAAGTGCTTGACTGTGGGTTTCTGACCAGTCCAAGCTTGAAAAGGAGTTACCCCCTTCACAGATCGGTGAGGAACCCAGTTCTGGATATAACACGCACAGTTGATGGCCTTTGCCCAATACTGAGGTGCCAATGATTTGGAGTGAATCATGCAATTGGCCATTTCCTTCAATGACTGATTCTTTCGTTCTGCAACTCTATTTTGCTATGGATTGTAGGGAACTGTGTGCTGAAGATCAATGCCCTCTGAGACACAAAACTGCTCAAACTTTTGGTTGACATATTCCCCGCCATTATTGGTGCGCAGAATCTTGACAACCTTCCTAGATTGTTTCTCTACAAAAGCTTTAAAGTCCTGACAAGACTCAAAGACTTCAGACTTTTGTTTGAGAAAGTATACAAAGGTGTATCGGGAAAGATCATCAATGAAGGTCAATACATATCTAGCTCTGTTGAATGAAGGATGTTGAAATGGACTAGCCAAATCACTGTGTACTAACTCCAAGAGCTGTGTGGCTCTTCGTGCTTTGTCTTTGTCAAATTTTTCTTTAGGATGCTTGCCAAGAATGCAACCTTGACAAACTCCATCAGAGAATCGAATAGAAGGCAACCCTGTAACCATGTCATGCTGACTAAGTTGCTGCAAGTAGCGATAGTTCAAGTGGCCAAACCACTGATGCCACAAACGGCTCACCTCATCTAAGTGAGTGAGCAATGCAAGTGAAGGAGAATCAGGGACAAAATGAGAAAAGTGATAGAGTCGAGAATGGTTATCAACTTTTCCTACAGCAATTGTAAACCCACTGTGTAGATCACTGATAACCACTGAGTCAGGTGTAAATTCAACTCTCTTGCCGGAACCTGTATGGGTGATCTGGTAGACAGATAGGAGATTAGTTGACAAAGAAGGCACACAAAGAACATCATGGAATTCCCATCACCAATGTCAACAGACCCTCTCCCAAGAACTTCCTCTGGTGTATCATTACCCATAAGAATATCAGGCACAGAACATGACTCCAAGGATGAGAAACTTTCCTTTGTATTGGCCATGTGGTGAGAAGCACCTAAGTCAATTACCCAACTATCTGGTAGTGTAGCAACTGCAACAAGGGCCTTGCCCTTCCCCTTACTATTTTTCGTGTCCTTTGAAGATTGTGAAGAATCTTCCTTAGCTGAATCTGACACTTTGATATTATTCTTCTCAAGAAGATAAGTGAGATGAGCTATTTGCTTTTTCAAACACTTATGCTCATTGTGACCAGATTTCTTAAAAAAGGCACACTTTGTCTTCTCCTTTTTAGACATGTTGTCTTTAGAGGAAGACTCAGGAGCTACATTGTTTGCAGCTTGTTTTGGACCCTGTTTATTCTCTCCTTGATCCTTTTGTTTCTTATTTTGCTTTCCATTGCCTTTCTGATCTTTAGTGCCCTGATTTGCAGCCAAGGCATGAGACTTAGAAGGCTTAATAGTACCCATGTGAACTAATTTATCCTATTCTTTAGTGAGTTTAGCAGCAAATTTATCTAAAGAAGGCATTTTGTAGGTAGTCCCAAGAGCACTTTTGGTGGCATAAAATGTAGAAACAAACACTGAGTAGTTAGGACCAAGCTTAGAAAGAATACTTAAAATCAATTGTGAATCTTTCTTTTCAATCCCACATTGCTTCAACTGTAATCTAATGGCCTTTAGCTTTGTGAAGAAGTCTTGTATTGTATCAAAATTACATGGATTTAACCCTATTAGCTCATTCTCCAATTGATGTTCCCTTAATTCATCTTGTTTACCAAAGAGATTTTCTAAAGTAGTCCATACATCATTTGGTGTTGTAGTAGATTCAACATGAAAAAGAAGATCAGGAGATACAGACATGCATAGAGTTCCAAAAGCTTCATCTAGCCTGTTATGAAATTTAGGCTTTTCTGCAATTAAGGTTGGTTTAGTTTCTAGACCCATTGTTACTCTATATAGTCCTAACTTCTTAAGTTGGATAGTCATCTTGGACTTCCACTCATAGTAGTTGTACGGTGTTAGAACAGGTACTGTTAATTGATCCATCTTAATGCAGAATTAGATTGTTGTTGTTGTTGTTGTTGTGAGGAAAGAAAAGATGCAAGAATACACAAGACACCCCCCTTTTCCACTCAATCAAAGAACCCCCCAAGAAAATTTGATTTCGCACTTTATATGTAGTGGGGTTACAATGGCCACTAGCAAGAGAACGCTGAGTGGACTTGACTTCAATGCTTTTACAAATCCTCACAAAATGAACATATACTGAAATTACAATTTTGGGACAAACCCAAATGAAATTAGAAGTACCACTGTGAAGTACATGAAAAAATATGCACTTTCAAAAAATGAATCGCCTCAATCTGAGGCTGTATGTAAAAGTTATGCACTTTTGAAAGTCCCAAAAATGGGAACTACGTAGAGTCACATGTGAGAATATGAGATTACTAAAAAATCTGTACATTGAAATCAAAAAATGATTGCACCAGCATGTAGAGCATGAAAAATTAGCCAAAATAAAAAAATGAAGCTCACAAATCCAAGGTCGGGAGCCCGAGTTACGGCCTTTGGAAGTTGAACTGCAATTTTTAAAACGCCAATGGAGAGGGGTTTTGCTGTAGCTTTCTGATGTCATTTCTGTAAAATGTATAAGCTGTATGCAAAAACTAACAGATACCCAGATAGTTTTTCGGTGCTGCGAACAAAACCTAGAAGGCGTTTTTCTTTGTGATCTACAAAAAATGTGACTCTAATTGAAAAAAACGTGTTTTGCACCAAACAAACGACATGCAAAGACTGAATCAACTACCTAAGACAAACAAAGGCATGCTGCAACCTGCAAGATTGATCAAAATAAATAAAATGCAAGCCGATTGTTAGATTTTAGCTCAAAGAGTCTTGAGGAAGCTATGAAAAAAATTTACAACTGGCAAGTCAAAATATGAACCCCCCCAGAAACTAGAGTTTTTTTTTTCTCCACACTTTTCTGTTTCTCCAGATCATCCGAAGATGCAAGAGAAGAGCATACTCATGTGCTTCAAAAAACACAACTCACAAACTAGAGTTTTCTCCACACTTTTCTGTTTCTCCAGATCATCCGAAGATGCAAAAATAGAGTATACTCATGTGCTTCGAAAAACAACTCTACACTCTCAGATTTCTAAAAAAAATGCTAACCCACAACTCACAACCGCTCTGATACCATGTTAGATTTCTACCCAAGCATGCAAGTGATTGAGAGAAAGCAAAATAGAAATCAGATATGAGCTAAATAAACTGTATTCAACTCAAGAGAATGCAAAGCATTACAATAGAATGGGATGCTCATATGAGAGTAAAGTGAAAAAGTCCCTAAGTAAGCTTAACCTAGTGTGAAAAGAGCTAAGGTGGAGAACAAGCTAAAAAAGAGCTAGATAGAAAAGTAACCCTGTTCACACTAACAGTTTCTCTTCGATATTCTTAATATGACTTTATTAAAGGGACCCTAAGGTAGGTTTTAGCAATATAGAAGTATTTTTTCTAATATAACTTTTTCTTTTGTATAAAGGCAACAAGGCATGAATTTATTATGGTGGAGACTTTGGGTTGAATGGATATGCTATTTTGAGAGGGGAAAATTTAAAATGGTATTTTTTGGGACAATATTATGGCAGGAAATGGGTTTTTTATAAAAAAATTTTGGGTTAGAATTTTGTTCCAACAGTGGCTCTGGCTGGGGATGAATGGCCATGAGGTCATTGCAAGAATCTAGAAACACTCTCTGGAATGCAGACTAATGGTGGTGGGGAGGGGTGGGAAATGGAAATCCTAATCTACTGTGCATGGAAAAAGATTTTCAAGAGAAGAAATATTTCAGGAATTGTCCATGCATTGGTAATTCCTGTTCTTCACCACTCAGATTCTGTATGTAATATGAGTCTTCACCACATTTACCAATGACAATAAATGGGCCTATCCATAATGCTTAGAATTTACCATGTTTCCCTTTGTCCTGTCCTCTGGTAGTCCACATGAGGACCATGTCATCCACCTTGAATTTTTTATCCTTAGCCCTTTTATCAAATAGATATTTCATCTGTAATTGCATTTTTTCATTTTGTTCCTGAGCTTGGGCTCTTATTTCATCCAATTCAGCGAACTGTTCCATCCTCTTTTCCATAGGTTCAGGAATGTCTATATCTTCTTGGATGATAAACCTATAAATTGGCAAAAGATTATGTATAGGAAGCCTAGTTTGAGAACCATTTACTAATTCGAATGGGGATTCTCTTGTATCCTTCTTTATGGTAACCCTATCTGCCCATAAAGCCATTTTAAATTTTGAATCCCATGCCTTCTTGTTATTTTCCAACATCCTCTTGGTTATTTTTAGGATGCGTTTGTTGCTTGACTCTGCTTGTCCATTGGCCTGAGGATGATATGGGGAGGCATATGAAATTATTATGCCATAGGATTCACAAAATGTTTTGAACTCATCTGATCTAAAGCACATGCCATTGTCTATAATGAGTCTCACAAGAACTCCAAACCTAGTGATGATATTTTCTAATAGAAAATTAACCACCACCTTACTAGTGGCTTGTCTGGTTGGAATTGCTTCTATCCATCTTGTAAAATAATTTGTAGCTACTAGGATCCATTGTATCCACTACTGGATCTTTTTACAATTTCCCCTACAAAATCAATTCCCTATTGATGAAATGGAGCTTCATTGCATTGGTCTTAATGGTAAGGCTTCTTGGTAGTTTAATCCACCAGAGAACTTTGAACAGGCTTCACATTTTCTCACATATCTGTGGGCATCCTTAAAACTTTAGGGCAGTAGTAGCCTACTCTCATTATCTTATGAGCAGTAGTCTTTGCTGATAAGTGTCCTCCACACACGCCTTTATGCATTTATTGTAACATCTTCTCAGCTTGTGTTTTATCCAGGCATAACAACAAGATACCATCTCTATTTTTCCAGTATAAATCTCCATCTATGAAAACGTATTTTGATGCGCAATGAGTTTCAAGGTTCTTCTTTGATTGTCATTCAGGCCTTGGGGACATTTCATGTTTTTAAGATAATACATTATATTGGTGTACTAAGGTGTATGATCAATGCTTGCAATAATGTTATCTTCCTCTTTTATGTTGCAAACTTGTGTGGCCTCCATATTTGATTCAACCATTAATTTGGCCAAACCCTGACCTCTAACAAGCTTGGTGATTTGGATGTCAATGTTAAATTCTTGAATTCTATTGATCCATCTACATCTCCATCCTGTGAATTCATTTTGGGTAAAGACATCCTTCACTGCAACATTTGGTACATAGGCTATCACATGGGCTCCAACCAAATAGGGTATGAATGCCTTCACTACTTTTACTAGGGCATAGGCTTGTTTTTCAGTAATGTCATACTTCAACTCTACCCCCTAAAGTGATTTACTGAAAAATGAGATGGGTTGTTCATACCCTTCCTTATTCTTTTGTAACAATACAACTGCCACCGTATGAAAGGATGCAAAAGAAAATATTTGGAATGGCTTGTCAAAGTCTGGGGACTTTAATATAGGAGCTTCTTTAATAGACATAAATGCATCAATGGCCTCTTTGGTCCAATCTATTTTTGCACCCTTTTTCAACATTCTCGAAACTAGCTTAACTATTTCTACAAAGTTTGATATGAATCTCCTGACAAAATTTATTTGTCCAAAGAAAGAATGAATGGCTTTCATAGTTTTTGGAATAGGAATTTTATCAATAGCCTCTACCCTTTTAGGATCAATCCTTACACCATGTTTTGAGACTATGTGTCCTAGTAGTTTTCCTTCAGTCACAACAAAAAGGCATTTCTTTGGATTTAGGGAAATACCATATTCCAGTGCCCTGATGAAATTTTTTTCTAGGTGTAAACAATGATATTCTTCCCTTTTAGAATATGCTATAAGATCATCCTAGTAGACTACCATTATTGTGTTAATTAAATCAGCAAAGGCTACATCCATTGCTCTCTGAAATGTCGCCCCAACATTTGTAAGGCCAAAAGGCATTCTCAAATAGACATATGTACCCCAAGGTGTTGTAAAAGCAGTTTTATACTATTCTGATTCTTTAACCTTTACTTGGTTGTACACAAAGAAGCCATCCATCATGGACATCAATTCACGTCCTGTCACTTGTTGTAACATTGTCTCCATGTTTGAAAGGGGATAGTTATCTTTTAGTGATGAGATGTTTAAATTTATGAAATCTATGCACAATCTTATACCACCATTCTTTTTTCTTACAGGTACCAGGTTTGATACCCAAGAAGAGTGTCTAATTGATTTAATAATACCTCGTTCTCTAAGATTCATGAGTTCTTGCATCTTAGGCACCAGTGTAGGATTTATAGGTCTTTGCCTTTATCTAAATGGTTTGGCATCAGGTTTCAATGGTATTTCATGTTGGAATAAGTCTTCTCTGTATGCATTTAGATCATCATAGGACCAAGCAAACACATGTTTATATCTTCTAAGTAGGGCTATAAGCATTTCTCTAACTTTTGGGCTAATCATTTTTCCAATATAAACCTTTTTAGGAGCTATCTCTGTTCCCAGATTAATCTCCTCAACATCCTTAAGATTGACGAGTGTAGGTCTGAGATTATATCTATCCTGTCCATCAAATACTCTTTCTAGAGCTACAAGGCCTTTGGGTATTTTGTTGGTTTTGAGCTACAACACTTCTTGCCCAAAAAGGGTTTCCTTGTTGTCTACCTCTTCCATAAATGTATTGAAATCAATTTCTTGGGATTCATATTGGTCCACACAATGAAGGAACTTAATTAGATCTTCATCATCATTAAATACTTGCCAATTATAAATATTATCTAGGATTGCTGGCCTAGTCTTGAATTCCACCTCTGTTATTCCTGATAATGTAACATCATCTCTCTTCAGGGCCACATTTGCCAAGAAATCTGCCATTATGTTTTTAGATCTTTCTATCTAGTCTATAGAGAATGCATCAAAGAGTTCAATGGTGTCCCACACAACATTTCTATATTGCTTTAATCTCTTGTTCTTTGATGAATATTTTGCCCTAATCTATGAGACAATTAATTCAGAGTCACCATATACTGCTATCAGTTTGATTCCATATCTTAGGGCAATGTTTAAACCCAACAACAATGCCTTGTATTCATCAATATTATTAGTGCATTCAAAGGTTAACAAAAATGAATATTTCAATGTTTTGCCTGTTGGTGAGATGAATACAACTCCTGCCCCATTCCCTCCTTTACTGTATGCACCATCAAAATACATTCGCCACACACCATGTTTACCTAACTGAGCCTCTCTAGTGATTGGTTCTATATTTTGTAATTCAGGCTATGATTTTTCAATTCTGAAACTCTGAAGATCTACATCACAAAAACAATTTATCTGATTTGGATCCAAACATTCTATTATATTTTCATATCTGGGCTCTCTACATAACTTGACTTCCTTCCCATTCACTGGTATTGTTGCATATGATAAATCAAGTTGGACATTTCCTCCTACTACAGTAGTCCATTGTCTAGATAACAACATACCATAGTATGGTGGAGTATCTATTATAGTTATATCAGTTCTGTAGGTAGCTTCAAGACATGAGGCTAACTTCAATTCTACATCTCTCATGATTCCAACAAATGGAATAGACCCGTTGTCCATTGCATAACATTTACCATATGTTGTATCTACCCACAAACCTAATTCTTTCATGATAGCTATTGGCATGATGTTTATGGTAGCTCTAGAGTCAATCATACAATTTCTTACCAGTTTGTTATTGATTAATAGTTTTATATAGAACGGGTCCACCTAGGAAGGATTCTTTGTTATGGCATCACCAAGATAAATTTCAAGAGTTCTTATGACCTCTTGTCCTAGATTGTTTATTTTGTTTTGTGGCCCTTCTTTGTTTTTGTTATAATTTTTTTGTTGATTTGGTATATTAGATATCAACTTGAGACCATTGTCCCTATATTCATCTATTTTCATCATTTCCAATAATGGTGTTGATATCTTTATTTGAGACAATGCTTGTGTTATGCCAAATGAAGGAGTAATGGTGATTTGTTCTACTTTTTCTTTATTGGAGCCTTTCTCTTCAGATTGCTACTTACTGCTATCCTTCATCTTATTTTTCTCAATCTTAGATATTTCCTTATGTGTATTTTTTTGATTTTTTCCTTTCTTCTAGTTATCCAAGGCACCCTTCTTATGATTTGGTTCTATGATGAACAAGCCTTTGGGTGTTCCTTGATCTACATTTACAGTTCTATTCCTCAAATTGTAAGTAGTTCTAGCTTGATCCACAACAACAATTGTAAGAGATCTTTTCTCTTCCTCAGTAGGTCTTCTTAACTGGAACTATGGGACCATATTGGGTACATAAGTGGTTCCTTCATCATTATCTTCCTGATCAGAGAAGACTTCTTGTTGACCCATGTTAACATTATACCTTTGGTTTCTCACATCATATTCAAACCCATCTTCTTCAAAGGATGAGTATTCTTCATCAATTTAGTGAGGTGTCATTCCTAACATGTTTATAGTATGATCATCCCTATCCTGATCATAAGATACTTCATTTTCTTGTAATGATTGGGCCACTACACAGTATTCAAGTGAATGAGGTGGGTCACATGCTATACACCATGGATTATTTTCTACCTTATGTGTCCCATGTCTCTTTAAGGGATTAGGGGTGTCTTTACCATAATTCTTCTTTTGTTTGTTATCCACAGTCTTCCCATTCTTCCAATTAGTGTTGTAAGGCATATCATGTAACCTAGGCCTTTCATTTCTATAATAATTTGCTTGCCTTGTTTGATGGTTATTAGGACTTTGTGGAACTTTGATATTTTCCCTTTTACCAAGTCTTCCAGTAGCTCTTCTATTGTTTTCAATATTCACATCGACCTTTTGAGCTTCTGCAAGAGTCGTAGGAGCTCTATTTCGGAGTTCATATCTAGTTTTGGGGTCAAAGGCCTTTAAGTATAGAGCTAGGGCCATACCATCAGGAGGTTTCATTTCAGGTGAAATCTTGTGGTATAGTTTTGAAAACCTTTTGTTGAAATCCACTATTGACTCATTGTAGTCCTTTGAATGCTTGTCAATTCATGTATAGAAAAATTTGGATCAGAATGACTCCCATATTGCTCTTTGAACTGATCTTTGAAATCTACCAAGGAATTGATTGAAGCATCAGGTAGATTCTTATACCAATCCCTAGCATATTCAATTAGAGATAACATGAATAATTTCATAAGGATATCTTCATATTGTACATCATAGTTGTCCATAACTATCTCAAAGTTTCTGATATGTTCTTTTGCTGAAATGGCATTATTCCCAGAAAACTTTGGAAGTGCATTTCTCATGTCATTGTTAATGGGATCAAGACATATTTGGTATCTGGATAAATCTAGCTGTCTCTATCTATTTATATTCAAGGCTCGTTGCTGGTTATGATTTGGCTGGTATTGTTGGTGGTGAGGTACATGTTGATGTATAGTATGATGTGGGTTCATACTCATATTATGCTGGCGAGGTGGAACATGCTACTGACCAGGAGGTGGATAGGTATTAGCCATATGTTGGGAAGTCATATGAACATTATGTGTTCTTAGGTTTTGTGGTGGAATGTTTTGTTGTACATGACTAGTGTTACCTAGATTCTGTGGTGTTTTTGAAGCATTAATACCACTTACACTCTAATGTGAGCCTTGTGGATTGCTTGCAGGAGCATGCCCACTTTGCTTATGAGGAGGTATATATTTTGAGTTGCTTGTTACACATTGAGATTTTATCTGCTACAACTCATGCTTTATTCATTCTTCTTCTTCTTTCAGTTTGGCTAGTCTAAGCTCTTCCTGTAAATTTTGTAAGTCTTGTTGCACCTCATCAACATTTCTTGTGTCTTTTGGTGGACTATATTGAGTCTATGTGGATGTCATTTGATCAATAGACTCATTTTGAAATCCCCCACCCTGTTGCAGTGACATTTTGTAATCATATTATGCTTGCATTTGTATCCTTTCCCGTTCAAGTTGTGCCTCAAATTCAAGCTATTTTTGAGGGTCAGGTCTATATTGGTCTAGAACATCACCAAATCTGTTTTGTTTAGATTGGGTAGGATAACTTTTTGATTGGAATCCTTCATGGAATTTTGATTCATGCAAAGGAGTAATACTATTATGTGTTAGTATAGGTTGTTCTGATGTATTTTCCTGAGTACTCTAGTCATTAGTGCGTTCAGACTGATTTGGTATCCCAGTTTTCTTAGCAGGAACCTTTGAGGGTGGGGAAGATTGCAATTTTTTACCATTAGTTTTGGATCTCCTACCATCTATGTTATAAGAGATTATGACACTTTAATACATAAGATGTCTTGAATTTTCTATAGAGTCACCACCTCTCTTAAGAGGGCTGATTTATCTTCTAGGTTTTCTCTTCACCAGTAGAGTTATGATTCTTGAATTTCCTAACTCTATTGAGATGGTCTTCTACTAGGTTTTCTTATTTTGGTCCCTAGAAGATTCACCAATTCTGTCAGGTCTCAAAAACATAGGTTGTAAACCTTAAGAGGATGCCAAGCTCTCTTAATGCTTTTGGCTAACAAAACAGGGTTGATATGATTGAAAACCCCCTTCTCTTTAGTCTCTGCCAAACCTAGGCGGGTGTACCTTGATAGCTAATGTAGATTTGTTTGACCTTAGTGATCTACTCATAGTGGCATGTAGATGCGAGACAGATATAAGGCTGAGAGTTATTCCTAATCCTAATGTGTGATATTTTGAATATATGAATAAGGTTTTGAAATGTTGCTTTATGATGAAGGTGACTAGTGCCTAATTCTATTGGGTAAGTGGGGTCAAGAGTTATATGATTGTAGATTTAGCTACTTGGTTTAACTCTAACTGCCTGACACTTTTTAGATGTTTATACCTTATATAAAAATGCAATATTGTTGGTTATTTAACTACTCTTTAAAATCTCATTGATACCTCTTCAAGTTACTGTGATTGCCTGAAAGGATTTTAATTCTAGCTTGAAGGAAACCAACTAAGATGATCTATTTAAAGGATTTTAACTCTGGGTAGAGACCAATCAATAGAAATCACTTAGAAGGACTTAAATCAACTTCTCATAGAAACCAATCAAACATATCACACAGAGACAACAAGTGTGCCATGATAAATCAAAATGATTTAAAGAACAGGAAAAGACCAATATGGAGACAACCAAATAACTCATAGAATAAATATCCACAAAGTAGTTGAACACCAAAGATAAATCCACTAATTAAACCATCTTGCCCATTATATAATTTAAAATTTTATAGAAGTCTATGTATTTGGTACTACAAATATAATTGAAAATAATAGTATTATATGATAATTATTCTTCAACTGATGATCCCAAAAATGGACTTGGATTCCCTTATATATACAGGAAGCAAACAAGCTTCAGGCTGAAAGAGGGTGTCATTTCATGACTTGCACCTCTTGTGATAACTAACAAATGTTTAGAACATAATTAAGAAATAAACAAAGGCAACAGTATGGGCGTTCACAATTGTTAGGATTTGAGTCCATTAATCAACATAGAGAACCCATGATCATTTCGATCTGGCAAGGCCTCCTCTCTAATGATGCAGAATCTTGATGCATATGCTTTGCCCATCATTGTTGTAGATTTCCTCTTCTGTACTTCACCACAAAATTCTTGAATTACCATTGGCAAAATTCCTAAGGATTAAAAAGATTCTCCAAGTTTTATAGCTTCTTTAGCTTCTTTCTTAACCTTTGTCTTCCATTTTAAATCAGCTGAGGATGTAGAAAAGGTTCTTTTGACCCTTCATGCTGCTCTAGAGATAAACAAACTAATTTTGGCAATATGATCAATATACTCCTGGGTTGCATAAGTACCTGTAGTTGATACCATTTCTTTCATAACAAACTCAAGAGAAAAAAACTTTTCTAACTACTCATGTGTATTTTTCATTATTGTGGACTCATCATTTACTTTATTTAGAGCCACTGGTAGCAATTGGGAAAGTTCTTCCCTCTAGGCATCCTGTTCTCTTAGATTGTCCTCATCATCAAAATATCTAGGAAAAGATAGATCCAACAGTTGATCAAAGTCACTAAGGTCTTATGTGAGATCAGTGTTGAATTTCCCATGTATGTCGATCAATTCATCATATTCTTTGAGGACCTGTACATTAACATCTTCCTTAGACATTAATTCTTCTTTCTTTCCTAGCATTCTAAGGTGCAATCTCTTATGTTCTTGATATGCATCATATGATCCTTTGTGTATTATCCACACCTGATCAACGTTTGCAATCATTTTTTTCAAATCTATTCTGGATCAATTTTGAGACCATTTTGTATTTGATAGCCTTTATCTTTGTCTCCAATTGATCACTTTTCTTTTGGAATTGCTCTTCCTTAATTCTCCAGTAACTAGCATCAACTCTGGCCTCTACCAGTATTTTGTTAGATTCCAAGTAAGGTGAATAATTGCCTCAGAATGATGGCAACCTATCCTTATAATTGGCAACTTCTTGCCTCAATTTTTTATTCTCTACTATGTATGCTTTATTTTTCCTCACCAATTGCTCAATTTGAACTTTTGTGAATTTGGCAACATTTACATTCAAATTGACAATATCCATTGCATCGGTGTCTTCAATTATTTGCAAAAAAAGGTGGCCAAAAGCCTTATTTGGGTCATTAATTATCAAAGGCCTTTTATTTGGTGGGTACAAGGCCCACATCAATAGGGTAGCATTATCTAGATTAAATACTGACCCAAAAATAACTTTGTCTATTCCCTCAACACTCAACTGTACTTTTTTTTTTTTTTTCTGATTTCTCCTAAAACTATCAAAAACAATGGCTAAAGTCATGTCCCATCTAGATACCAACAAGACTCCTACTTCTTCAAGCAATGCTCTCCCCTTTTGTGGAGTCATAGTCTCCATCTCTTTATGAATTTTTGATTGGATCTCCTTCAATGCCCCATCCTGTACTTTAGGAGTAATGTTCATCATTTTTTCCATGGCCTGTTTGCCTTTGTACTCATACAAGAAGGCTTTGAATTCTAGGGTTTTAACAAAATCATCATCTGAGACAATTTTTTTGCTTGCCATGTGTCTAATATCATCTAAAAGCTTATCAGGGGCTTCCATCATGACCATTTCTCTTTCCACGGGAGGCTCATATTCTTCAATTACAGGCTCATAGCCCTGTCCACTTTCAAATTCTTCATCCTCTGCGATACTAGTATGGACAGAGAAGTTGATGTCTGGTGTAGGCTAAGGGGAAAGATGGCCTAAGGGTATTTCATACTTAGCTTGTGTCTCCATGATATTTTTACCTTTCATTTCAAAAACCCCAGGGGAATATCCATAGTCAATTCTAATGCATGTGCAACTAATGTGTCCAACCTTTCAACAGGATCATTAACTTCCAGAAAAGATCCTTTATAAGTGGGATTTTTGGCTATCCTCCAAGCCTCATCTAGCATTATTCTATGATACAAATTTCTCTTTTCAATTGCAAAATTTTCATCAACATTCCTGGTTAGATCATCATCTACAAAAAGAGTATGTTGATATCTTTTCAACTTCTGACTCACTTTGACATTATTTATAAAATGCTCAGGGTCAAACCTTTCTCTAGCATTCCCTTTAGGCATTCCAAAATTATTCAATTTCTTCATACCCCTTTTCAGAAAATGCAGTAAAATCTCCAAAATGTAAGGTACCCAACATAAAAGACTGTTTATTGTGATTTTTCAAATGCATAAAATCAAAACAGGCTAATTGCCTCACAATCTCTAAATATGCAATTCTATCGGGGAAAGTCTTTGGAAGCAAGAGTGGTGCTCCTTCATATCCAAAAACTTTGCTTTTTGTGCAATCACTGTATGCATACCAATCACCCCAGTTGTGATTGATTTTCTTATCTTTATCCATATCCTTAGGTCTGAGAAACTTTTGTATAGCAGGTGACAAATTATAATTATATGGATGACCTAGTAAACCATATAGTGGCTTCACAAAATATTCTTCAAAGTACAAGTAGTGTGATTTATCACATCTACTATCCTAGATAGCTATCCACATTTGTATGGGTTTAATGTCTCCATTTCTATCCAAATCTCTCACCCTGAGACACTCGTTCCACAGGCCTATGTTCTAACCCTCATATAGAACAAGATGCATAAACAAAGAATAGTGCATGAACTTAACACCTCCCTTGTTACCTTTTGCAGTGGCCAAATCATTATGGAGATCATTTGCAAGGTACTCAGCATAATCTAATGGTCGAGCATCTTGGCTCTACACACCTGTAGTCAAAACCATTGGTGCCACTTCCATGAATGTAGGGGCATCCAAGCCTAACACTTGATAGACAAAATAATAAGTGTATTGAAAATGTTTCTCAAACAAATCAACAGAATATGGGGGATCTTCTGCCCCAGAAAACACTCTGAGCTGATTATTTTCATCATGAGGCCTATGAAATGGCAGCCTCCACCTCTTATAACTATTACTCAAATTGTGATATTCATTTAGGAGGTCCCTAATCTTGAACCTCATATCGATACTTGTATCTAATTGGAATACCAATGATATATAATCCCTGGTGATAGGGATAAAGGCATACCCATCTTTAAGCTCAATCATATTGGTTTGAGGGTTGTATCTATCTGCCAATACTTTGATCAATTCCACATTTACAAACACATTAGGCACCACTAATTTCCCCAAGTTTAACCTCCATGGATTTGAAATAGGTTTATGTCTATACATTTTCCTGTAGTGATATATAGACAAGTCATACCCTCTTATTGGGGTCCATGAGTCACTTACTCGTTTGTGCACATCTTCTAATTTTTCAGCATGGGGGTTCAATTGGGCGTTTCGCCTGGACCTCTGTCCAGATGCTAGGCATTGCTCTCTTAAATCCTAGTTTAAATGCCTCTTTTCTTTTTTTGCCTCTTTTTAGGGTTCTCAGTTACGTTTTCCATTAGATTTGTGTTTATACTTCAATGAGTCTATGTATATTCTGCAAATTCAAACTTGAGCTTGGGGTACTTACTTGAATGAGCTCCTTCTGGTTATCAACTTGCTGCCCTTAGTCACTCACCACCTTGATTTTCCTTGACTGATTAATGATTTCAAAAATCCTTTTGGATATTGATTTTTCTACACTCGGCTCTGGTTCATTGATGGTATTTTGCGGCAAATTTCATATTAGGGCAAGAGTAATTAATTAATTTGAATGTGAGCCATTTGATCTGTGCCAAATAGTCTTGTCAATAGCTCATCAAGATGATAGCTTTATCTTTCCCCGATGTTCTTTTATTCCTTTTATTTCTTTCAGGATTTCGAAATGACCCTAAATGACATCATACTAATATCATGATTTCCTCCCGAAATCTCTTTAATGAATAGTCTCTTCGATATTTGCTTGTCTCTTTGATGCTCTTTTACTTATTATATTATTTACACCTTCTCAGGGGGACTAGAGATCGACTCACTCTGATATCCCTAAGTCTCTTTGAAATACTCTCAATGTTTTTCTTTATTCATAAACATCATCGACTTATCGGCAGGATTGGAAATCCCGTTACTCTGATATCCTGGAGTCTCTTCGAAATGCTTTAGTTACTCTTTATAATTGCTATCACTTTATCGGTGGGACACATTTAGGTGTCACACCAATATATATCTATCCCTTCGATATGCTTTTGGTGTTTTTGGAATATTGAAGAGACCCTTAAACAACTCACTCTAATAATCCTTAGTCTCTTCGATCTTTCAGTCCCTTTGATTTTCTGATGTTAGCCCGATATGCCGATGAGTTATATGTTTGTATCCCTTTAGCCTTTCAGATTATCGAAGAGACTCCAAAGTGGGTCTCCCCGATATGGTGGTTTCTCTCTGATATTCTTCATATGACTTTATTAAAGGGACCCTAAGGTAGGTTTTAGCAATATAGAAGTATTTTTTCTGATATGACTTTTGCTTTTGGATAAAGGTGACAAGGTGTGAATTTATTATGGTTGAGACTCTGGGTTGAATGGATATGCTACTTTGAGTGGGGAAAATTTAAAATGGTATGTTTTGGGGACAATATTATGGTGAGAAATGGGTTTTTTATAAAAACATTTGGGGTTAGAATTTTGTTCCAACAAAGGGAACAGTCCTTGACCTAACCTAATTTGTAGGAGGAATTGGATGACCAAAGACCCTTCTCCATTCAGCTTCTTGCATCATAACCCCATCATCAACAACTTGATCAAGCAGTGGGTTTATATGGAACTTCTTGATGAATTCAAGTGATAACCTTGAACACTTCTTCTTCTTTACTTCATGTTCATCGCCACAGTTGGCCCAAAAATCCTCCAACTCCTCAACATGGAAGAGTTTCTTGATGACATGTTTATCAAGGGTGCCAAATGGATCAAAATGGGGCTGAGCTTTATAGAAAATGATATTTAATTTTTTATCTCTATATTCGATGATTCAGAAACACCAATGGTGATGCAGGTAAACAATCATGTCCCTAGGACAATTGGGAACTTGATAATAGCCTTGTGCAAGTTCTTTAGTAAATGGTGATAGGTGCAAAGTTGCCTTGTCAATTCAAGTAGGACTACCTTATCTGTGGGATATTTTGGTAGCCTATACAGTGCTCTTTTGAACCCCTACACTCTAAGATAGGTAAACTTTGGGAATTGGATAAAGCAATACCCATATAGTGCACTGCATTGGCAGCCTCCAGTTATATCCTTCTATACATGTCTCCTTGTAACATCCTTGTGATGTGCATAGTGAAAGCATCATTCACTCTCTTGTAGTGAACCAATAAATTAACACGTTACAGTTCATGAGGGTAGCAATCATAAACTTTTAGTTCCCCAGCAACATTGTTGACTACTCCCAATTTGGTTAGCCCAGGGTAAACAAAGTTCCTAGCCAACATGTACATGATATAAAAGGATAGGTGGAAGACCTGAGGCTCTTTTAGAGATGTTAAGGGAAAATTGGATTCAAATGAATAATCAATAATATCAAATATCAAGATACCCAAAACTCAATGAAATGGTGAACTAAAGAGATTCAAATAAACAATGAACAACAACAAAGCAAACCTCCTTAATTTGTAGCTTCCATTGATCGCCTATCACAATCGATCTTGCATGTATGAAATAGGGCCCTCAGAGAGTACACTTCCTTACTATGCTTCAAGAATGTCAATTGGGAATGGCAGTGATAGTTTATTGCAATGAAGAGGAGCTTCACAACAATGGTAGTAGAGCGTAATAACGAATGTGATCACAAGCAATGAAGGAATTGGTGCCAAAGGCGCACTGTAATTCCTGTAGAGTAACAATACTTAAAGCTTGGATGAATGAAATGGAGAAAGATGGTTGAATTTATAGACTTGAGAGAGAGAAGATCAATGGTATAGAAAGAATGAGAAGATCAACAGTTGAGAACAGTTGAGGAACGTGCGTGAATAAGAAAAGGATAAGTGTCACACAAAAGTTGTTTTATTTGAGTTAACTACTTTCTTTTCTAGAGATAAGATATGCTTTTCATAAATTAGAAAGCTTTTTTCTAATTTAGGAGATACTGATAAAAACAAGGTTGATTGAGTCAGTTAACTCAACTTAAGATTTGCTTTTGCATGATTTGAGAGAAATTAAATAATAAATTATTTAATTTTGTGTGCATGGAGAAGAAGACTTATTTTTAGAAGATTTGGAAGATATTTGAAGAATTAAAAGATAAGAAAACAAATTAAACAAATAAATTTTATTTAATTGTTATGCATGATTTGGAAGAATAAATAAAATATTTGATTATATTTTATTTTTAGAGATTGAGAGGATTTAAATAAATTTGAGTTGATTTATTCAAATTTAGAAGAATGATTTGATTTAATTAAATAATTGAGAATTATTTAATTGTTTGGAAGAATTTAATTAAACAAAGGATTTTATTTAATTTTGACTTTAGAATAGGTAATTAAATATTTTAATATTTAATTAACTTAGAGGAATATGAATCGAATAAATAAATTTGTTTATTTATTTATTGATAGAGGAATAAAGATGGGATAAATATTAATAATATTTACTTAGACCGAATTGTGTCATTTTTAGGCGTATACATTTTGCCCCTCTTTGATGTAATGTGTTTTATCATGTTGTTTCAAAGAATAATTTTTTCTAATAATGATACATGCCCCAGTTTGCCCTTGGTACAGGTTTAACGACGATAGGATGCCCCCTCGAGAGATTGGATGGGAAGAAGGTAGAAGGCATGAGATGGACAATCTCATAAAGAAGACAGTGAAGAAAGAGCTGAATGATACTCTATGCAAGATAGAATGATAACACACACAAGAAAGTAAGAAAGTATGCACAAATGATACAAGAACAAACAAGGTATTGCCCCTGTCCAGCTATAAACCAATGATATATTGATAACAATATATGACAGTGTTGTCATGGTGGGGAATGATATATCCCTAGACCAACACGGTAGGCGTTTTGTCATGGCAGGGAACGATAGATCCCTAGAGCAACACAAAGGATAGTGTCTGGTTTCAGGAAATGAAGCATGTCGTGTAAGACGCATGTGTTGGTTTGATTTCGACAATGTGACATCATGTATAAGACAATTGATTGATTATAACTGATTGAGTTGGTTTACAACCGGACAAGGATCAAGACCACTGATTGTGATTGGATCATTTGACAAGATTGATTAACATGATTGGTATGGATTAAGGATGGACTTGCATTTGGATCATTGCTCGGATTGACCGAATTGAGAAGAATGGACCACAACGATAGATAGAATATTGATTGATAGAAGAATGACTTGATAGAAGGAATCACAAGCTTTTATTCGATACTCTACGGTTTGGATCTCTATATGCATGGGATACAGTATGAATTCTTTTGTGGATGTGAATGGTATGGATGAGAGTGGATGTGAATGGTTTTACCATCTTGATATTGCAAGTATTTTGAAGTGCTTATTTCATCATTGGGCGATTATTTTGGTACTTTTTCCGAATGTTGTAAGTTAATACAAGCATCTAGGTATAATTGAACCGAGATGACCTAAGTATTGCTTACATGGATTTTGATTTAGCAAGTTAATACAAGCATCGAGGTATGATTGAACCAAGATGACCTAAGTAATTCTTGCGTATCAATAGACAAGGATTGCCCCCTTTCATGTTTAGACCTTTTGATGTCCTCGATGATCTTTTGCTGATCATGTCATTAAACAAGGCGTCACATTACTAAAGTTTAATCCATAAATAGAAAACAAAGAAAAGAATCATGCCCCCATCATATCATCTCTAGCTTTCAGCATCCTCAAGTAGCATAGAAAGACATGATAACAAAAATCAAGACGCTATAACTTAACCTGATCACAACCACAAAACATTCTTGCATTTAGATGTGTTTGTTTCTTGCATTAATTTAGGTAAAATCATTTAGAGTGCTTTAGGTACTTTCTTTCTTTTCTTTGGATAGGTTGAGGTGTTGCGTCAAAACTTTTTTGCTTGGAAACAAGCTTTGCTTGCGCACGCTTGCATCTGGTGAAAAGTTCCACAATCCTTATTGGGGAGATAGACCCTAAGGGACTGACCTAGTACCTCGTGGGTGCATTGATAATGGCCTTGCCTACATGACGACACAGAGGCAATGTAGTTCAAGACTTAGACCATGAATGGGATGGGTAGGAAGCCTTAGAGGCACATTGATAATGGCCTTGCCTATGTGACGACGCAGAGGTAGCATAGTTTGAGTTGACTTTGATGGGCCTAAGATATGGATTGGATAAGACACAATATGGAATAGACATGGATCAGACATGGAATAGATATGGATCAGATAAGACACGATATGGAACAGACATGGATCAGACAAGACATGATATGGAATGGATATGGATCAGACAAGACATGATATGTAACAGATATGGAATAGATATGGATCGAATGGGATACGAGGAAGAATGGACACAAGGTGATTGGTTTCCCAAAGATGGAGGAAGCGGTTCATCACAAGTAACGCCTGGTTACCAGGTTTTCACCACTTTGCTTATATTTGAATGAAAGATAGAAAGTATGCATGACACTTGTTTGCCAGGGTTTCATCACGATACCTATCCAAGGCACCTGTTTGCCAGGTTTTCACCAAAGGATGATTTTTTTTGTATTTTTGTATTTTTTTTTTTGTATTTTATGCCCCCCTTACATTGGGGTTCTCCTAGGTATAGAGCTGGCGAAGATGCATGATGTTGATTGGGTCATCTAATAGCTCATCCTCTGATGTTGCTAACTGATATGCCCCCGATCCATAAGCAACTACAATCACATAAGGCCCAAGCCAGTTGGGTTCAAACTTGCCTTTCTTTTCCCTATCCTGTTGATTGCGGGGGTTCTCCTTAAGTACTAGATCTCCAACTTTAAAGACTCTTGGGTGAACTCTGTGGTTATAACTCTGTGACATCATTTGTTGATATGCTTTGAGATGGTCAAAGGCTTTCTGTCTCCTTTCCTCTAGCAACTCTAGTTCTTGCAATCTGGAGACTCTGTACTCTTCATCTGATATGAGACCTTTTAATGACACCCTAAGAGATGGTAATTCAACCTCTATGGGGAGGATAGCTTCTGAGCCATAGACAAGGGCATAAGGGGTAGAACCTATGAGAGTGTGTATACTAGTTCTGTAGGCCCACAAAGTGGGATTGAGTTAGATGTGCCAATCATGGCCAACATCGTTGACTGTCTTCTTGAGGAGTTTCAAGATGGTCTTGTTGGATGCTTCTGCTTGGCCGTTGCCTTGGGGGTAATAGGGTGTGGAGAAACGGTGCTGGATTTTTAATCGGTCATAGAGTTCTTAGACATCCTGGTTTTTGAAGGGTCTTCCGTTGTCCATGATAATGGATGAAGGAATTCTGTATCTGCAGATGAGGTAATTTAGGATGAATGAGGAGATTTGTTTACCTGTGACAGTGGTGAGGGGAATAGCTTCAATCCACTTGGTAAAGTACTCAGTGGCGGTTATGATGAATTTGTGGTCATTGGATGAGGGTGGATGGATCTTTCCCACAAGGTCACGTCCCCATTGGCAAAAGGGCCAAGGTGTCATTAAAGGTCTCAACTCTTGAGTTGGTGCATGTATTAGGTTCCCATGTATTTGGCACTACTTGCACTTCTTCACAAACTGATATGAATCTGTTTCCATGTTTGGCCAGTAATAACCCAAATGCATGAGTTTCTTAGCTAAGGAAGGACTGCTAGAGTGTGTTCTGCAGATCCCTTCGTGTACATCTTGTAAGGCAGTTTAGGATTCTTCTCATTCTAAACAACAGAGTAAAGTACCATCTAGAATATGTCGGTATAGGGTGTCGGCAATAATGGTATAACGAGAGCTTTGGCGATTAAAGGTTCGTCGTTGGTTTGAAGATTAGTCAGGTGGGAGGGTGTTGTCCTTGAGGTAACTGTAAATCTTACCATACCAAGGTGAATCAGATCCAACTAAGAGGCATATGGAGTAGGTCTTTGGAAGATCATAAGCTGGCTACTAGATAGGTTCCACTAAGAACTCGTACCGTGATATAAAAGGATAGGTGGAAGACCTGAGGCTCATTTAGAGATGTTAAGGGAAAATTGGATTCAAATGAATAATCAATAATATCAAATATCAAGATACCCAAAACTCAATGAAATGGTGAACTAAAGAGATTCAAATAAAAAATGAACAACAACAAAGCAAACCTCCTTAATTTGTAGCTTCCATTGATCGCCTATCACAATCAATCTTGCATGTATGAAATAGGGCCCTCAGAGAGTGCACTTCCTTGCTATGCTTCAAGAATGTCAATTGGGAATGGCAGTGATAGTTTATTGCAATGAAGAGGAGCTTCACAACAATGGTAGTAGAGTATAGTAACGAATGTGATCACAAGCAATGAAGGAATTGGTGCCAAAGGCATGCTATAATTCTTGCAGAGTAACAATACTTAAAGCTTGGATGAATGAAATAGAGAAAGAGGGTTGAATTTATAGACTTGAGAGAGAGAAGATCAATGGTATAGAAAGAATGAGAAGATCAACAGTTGAGGAACGTGCGCGAATAAGAAAAGGATAAGTGTCACACAAAAGTTGTTTTATTTGAGTTAACTACTTTCTTTTCTAAAGATAAGATATGCTTTTCATAAATTAGAAAGTTTTTTTCTAATTTAAGAGATACTGATAAAAAAAGGTTGATTGAGTCAGTTAACTCAACTTGAGATTTGCTTTTGCATGATTTGAGAGAAATTAAATAATAAATTATTTAATTTTATGTGCATGGAGAAGAAGACTTATTTATAGAAGATTTGGAAGATATTTGAAGAATTAGAAGATAAGAAAGCAATTTAAACAAATAAATTTTATTTAATTGTTATGCATGATTTGGAAGAATAAATAAAATATTTGATTATATTTTATTTTTAAAGATTGAGAGGATTTAAATAAATTTGATTTGATTTATTCAAATTTGGAAGAATGATTTGATTTAATTAAATAATTGAGAATTATTTAATTGTTTGGAAGAATTTAATTAAACAAAGGATTTTATTTAATTTTGACTTTAGAATAGGTAATTAAATATTTTAATATTTAATTAACTTAGAGGAATATGAATCGAATAAATAAATTTGTTTATTTATTTATTGATAGAGGAATAAAGATGGAATAAATATTAAGAATATTTACTTAGACCGAATCGTGTCATTTTTAGGTGTATACAAGAGCCAAGAGACCCTATGGATGTTATCACTAATAATTTGGGCCCAATATATCTTCTTGTCTTTTTTCAGTACTTCCTCAACATACCCAAACATCTAAGGTTCAAATGTTCATGCAATGGAAAAACCCATGACTCTGCTAAGGAGTGTCACCATGTCCCCTACATAGGTTTGAAATCACTCCTATATAGTACCTGAGGTACCTTAGACATAGCAGTCCTTCTGACCTTCATCCAGGTATCATTGATCACCTTCCTACATTTCTCTAGATTTTGATCATATAGACACTAGTTTGTCTCTTTAGTTATAATAGTCATGGTGGGAAAGATTGGAATATCAAAAGCCTCTAATATAGCTTCTATAGTGAGGTTGGTGATTATTCTCCCATCTTGTGTTACTGTGGACCTAGTTGGTGGGTGGTATCTCTCTACACAAGCCATGATGAACTCTGAGCACTGAACTGCTATGGAAAAACCTATTGCCTGGGCTATGCCATTTTGTCCTATCCTGCGAGCCTAGTTGATAGGGTTGGTACCAAATACCCTCAACTTGAAATCATCTAAATCCACATGGCCGATGTCAGTGTCAACTATGTTGTTCCAAATGGAAGTGATCTTGGATACTAGAGGAAATCCCTTAAACTCATACTTCATATTGATAGCTCGAGATGTCATTTACCCTACATGCATCACCTTAATGAATATCTCTTACTTAACAAATTCCACCATATTTAATTTACCAAGTGGGTTAGGAATTGTTTAAAATTAGTTTAAACAAAATATTAGCATAAATTCCTAACAACGAGTTTTCACCAAGATAGCAAATTTAACCAATCTGAAAGAAAGCGGGTATTTCTACCCTCGCAGGATATGAGTATTGCACATAGTTAAATCCATACTCCACATTAATAAAAAAGGATGAAATCTTTTAAATTTATGAAATTATGCAAAGTTATTCATCTTGGGTAGGAAAATGGGTTCATAGAGGATAAGTGATCTATCTTTGTTTAAAAGCGAGCCTGAGGACCCTGATTGGATATGCGAGGATTATAGGCTTCACTGGATGAGCGGGATATTTGGTTGTCACTGGATTAGCAGAGGTTTTGGGCTAGACATGATAAATATTGTATCAGGTGAAACTACTGTAACATGGTTTCCTACTCTGAGCGAGTGAAAGTTGAAACATAGGATAAGAGGGTCAAAGTCTCTTCATCGAATAAGTGGGGAAAATACTTTCAAGTGGATAAAATCCACATGCCTCAAAAACGTCCACAAAAGCTGGCGAGTTTTAAGACTTATTATTTTGTGGGCCTGGGTGACTACATAGGATATGTGGGAAAAAGTCCTCCAAATGGATAATATCCACTGCCACGTAAAATTCCCACAAAGGCTAGGGGCTCAGTGCTCTAAAGACTTAGCAGGCTCAAGCAATTGCACCAGATAAGCAGGCCTTCGAATCCTTAGTGGATAACATCCACTAAGGCCTAAAATCACTGCAAAAGCTAGCTATTGCATCCTAGGGCAAGTTTTACCAAAAATTTCTATAGAGGTCCCTTTGCCAATTAATCTAACCTTAAGGGACATCATCCCTTCCCTCACGATTCTCCCGCAATCGAACTATACAAAGAAAAATTTTAAACTTCAACAAATTACCTAGGTTTCAACCAAAAGACATTCAAAGTCAAACCCTAAGAGCTAATTGCCTAATATATTCACACAAGAGAAACCCTGCAAATCCAAAATAATGCAAACCCTACGAAAGTTTAAGCAAAGAACACACTAGGGTTTTGATGCAGGAGCATCCATGGTCAATGGCAACCTTACATCACCAAAAATATTTTAATTTTTGTTTGTTTGTTTTCAATAAGGTTTATGGGCTTGGGAAATAATATTTTAATTTGCAACAAATATAATTTTCCTTGGGCATATTGGTAAATGTAATTTTTGTGGAAAAATGCTCTGGTAATTTATAAATGCCTCAAATAGTGGAGAATATCTTTCCTAGGCAAAGGCATTAAATTCTATTTTAGTGGGGTTGATTTTTTTCATAAGTGGGGTTGATTCTATCATAAGTGGGGCTGCCAAGAATCATGGAATTAATGGTACTTATTATTGTAACTATCATAGTGTAAGGAATCTTGTAAGTGGTCTTTATGGCCTAGGTTGGTGGACCTAACTCCCAGAATTTTATTTTATTAATTCCAAAATTTGTAACTCCAAGATGGGGGGTCGTAAGTATGAGACCTAGTCTCGGTAAAATGGGCATAACTTTCTCATTTTAGATCAAAATTGAAAAATTTAAAATGTTCTGGAAAGATGGGAAGAAGGCCCATGAAATGCAAAAACCATTTTAGAAATTGTAAAAAAATGAGGGCTCAGTGAAAGGAATAAGTGACGGGTTTTCATTGGAGCTAGGAGAGGAAAATTAAGGAGAGACCTAGATGTTGGGGAAGGAGTCTAGATGTGGAGAAAATTATTTGTTGTAGGTGTTGGATGTGTAATTCTCAGAACCTCACAAGATTCCTTATTTTGTAATGCATTTTCAGATTTGAATAAAATATTTGGTAATATTTCTCTTCATATCTTTGTTGTAATATTTTATTTTCAGCCTTCTTGCATAGGCTTGTTTAAGTGTTGTGTTGTAGTTTTGAATGGATTAGTATCTCATTGTTGCATCAATTAGTAAATTAGTAGGCCCCTCTACATCAATTGGTATCAGATCCCAAAAAGATCTAGGCAAGGACCTTTTGGAGTTTGTGTGTTGCCTTTTTGCAGGTTGAAGAAAGAACCTATATGCCAAGAGACTAGGTGGTGAAGAAGAGAGGAAACCTAGGTGAGGTGTCACAAAGACAAGAGGAAGAAAGGTTAAAGGGACTTTCTTGAAGAGGAGATGGATTTGTTTAGAAGGTACTTGTAGGCTAGGGATTCACAAAAGAAGAAGCAAGAAGAAAAAGAGAGGAAGAGGAAAGAGGAAAAGATGAGGCAAATAGAGGTTGAGAAAGAGATAAGAGAACTAAGGCAAGCTGTGGAAGAGATGGAAAAAGATATGAAAAGAATAGTTCAGGAGTTCTAACAGTTGCAAAGTTGGCACTTGTCAGTGAAGAGGAACATTGCATGGCCCATCAAGAAAATTGTCCAAAGAAGAAGAAGACAAGCAAGGACAGTAGCAATAGAGGAAGAACAAAAGCAATCTTAGATAGAGGAAGACATAAGCAATGAAATGGTGAGTATACCTATGATTGTTTTGACATCAAGCATTGAAGAAGACAAAGTAGACATGGTTGTGAATGAGCCTTCATTTCATTTTTAGTCTCAAGAGCAAGTTGAACAAGTAGAAGGGCATATTACTATTAATGTTGTTGATGAAGTTGATGTTGATAATGAAGTTACTGATAAGGTTGTTGTTACAAAGTTACAGACCAAGTTCTTGCAGTTGGATGTTGTTATATCGCAAGGATCACCAAAGGAGTGTGAGAAGAAAAGTAAAGAATACATTGTTGGTACTGACCAAGGTGTTTTGATGAATGAAGTTGTCATTATTCAGGTGCAGGTATCCAAAGCAATAGATAAGAAGAAGTTATTTCCATTTGATAGACCTAATAACCTTAACAAGAAGTGGGGAAAACCTAAAGTGAAAATGAAGACCAATTGGAACTGTTTCAAAGAGGACAAGAGGTGGAGCATAAAGGACATCAAGGAGGAGCATTCAAAGGATGAAGACCTGTTACTACCCTCAATCCAAGAGGGCTTGGATTTTATTTTGGCTGGGAGTCTGATGCAGGAGCGTCCATGGTCAATGGAAACCTTACATCACCAAAAATATTTTAATTTTTGTTTGTTTGTTTTCAATAAGGTTTATGGGCTTGGGAAATAATATTTTAATTTGCAACAAATATAATTTTCCTTGGGCATATTTGTAAATGTAATTTTTGTGGAAAAATGCCCCAGTAATTTATAAATGCCGTAAATAGTGGAGAATATCTTTCCTAGGCCAAGGTATTAAATTCTATTTTAGTGCGGGTTGATTTTTATCATAAGTGGGGTTGATTCTGTCATAAGTGGGGCTGCCAAGAATCATGTAATTAATGGCACTTATTATTGTAACTGTCATAGTGTAAGGAATCTTGTAAGTGGTCTTTATGGCCTAGGTTGGTGGACCTAACTCCCAGAATTTTATTTTATTAATTCCAAAAGTTGTAACTCTAAGATGGGGGTTCGTAATTATGAGACCTAGTCTCGGTAAAATGGGCATAACTTACTAATTTTAGATTGAAATTAAAAAATTTAAAATGTTATGGAAATATGGGAAGAAGGCACATGAAACCCAGAAACCATTTTAGAAAATTCTAAAAAATTTTGGCACGGTGAAAGGAATAAGTGACAGGTTTTTATTGGAGCTAGGAGAGGAGAATTAAGGAGAGACCCAGATGTTGGGGAAGGAGTCTAGAGGTGGAGAAAATTATTTGTTGTAGGTGTTGGATGTGTAATTCTCAGAAGCTCACAATCTTCCTTATTTTTTAATGCATTTTCAGATTTGAATAAAAGATTGTGTGCCAATTTCTCTTCATATCTGTGTTGTAATATTTTATTTTCAGCCTTCTTGCATAGGCTTGTTTAAGTGTTGTGTTGCAGTTTTGAATGGATTAGTATCTCATTGTTGCATCAATTGGTAAATTAGTATTCTTCTCTACATCAGGTTTCATAGAAATAACTATCATGTTGTTGATTTTGAGCTACAAATTTCACTTCTCACTCACCCAAGCAAAATCCAAATTATAAATTAGCCTTAAATGCAAAAAATATAGAAGGAATTCCAAAAACTGACCTGGTTTTCTTTTAAAATGTGAACTACACTTCAGGGGCCAACATAGGGACAACCATGATGTGTGATGGAGGCTTCGAGGAATGAAGAAATCTACTTTGGACTTGATGAGATCACCTTGGAGCTCAAGAAAATTGGGGAATATGAGTGCAGATAGAGAAAAAGGATTGAACTCAAGATTAAATATTATGATAAAATTGATCATAAATGCCTCATATTATTGATAGGGTGTTTAACACCCACCAACACCCAAAGCATATCTTTAGACCTGCACCAGATAAGCAAGAAAGAGGTGGCCAAGTGGATAATATCCATTGTCTCATAAAATTTCCACAATAACCTGAAAACTACTTTTCTTCAAAAGGTAAAGATTTGCACTCATGTAGGATTTTCAAGGCACATAGGATATATCATGTGACACTAGATTTTAGCACAATATCTGGTAAAGGGCAGATTACCCACTTTTTTGGAAAATTCCTAACACTTCTCACTCTTCATGGGATCCAGGGAAAAGATGGTGTCTGGATATTATCTAGACAATAATAAATCCAACACAATATTTGGTTGAGGCATAAATTAGCACTAAAAGGTCAAAACATGGACTTCCTTAAAAAAACACATGCAAGCAAAACCCAAGCAAGAGTAAACACAACAGAAATAACTCAAGATATAAAGAAAATGTAGATTCAGTCATTCAGTATATCATAGAATTCAAATACAAGTTGGTCGGCAACATGTGGGCTTACAATTAGGGCTCACAGGCCTTGTTACAGAGTTACAGAATATGCACAAGATATGTCTTTGAAGCTCCTTCGCAAGGACTTCAAACTATCAAACTATCTTTATGAATTTCACTACTTTCTTAGGCATCTATTACATCATTATATATCATCTCTAGAACATAAGATTCCTCTACATCGGCCAAGGAAGATCACAAACTCCAATGAAGAGTTGTAATGTGTGTACATGGATAGGTCAGACTTAATTGATTAGAACTCCTTCACGAATGAATGGAATGATGTGCAGATCCTAGGAAAGGTCAGCCACGAACCAAAAAACATTGAATGATGTGTCATTTAGCTTTGTAAGTCATGAAATGCTCTGCAAGACTTCTCCTTTAGTTGTTTCTCTAAGACTATCGGGATGCTTTATTCTGAGAAAATAATAGATCTTTTGATAGCGATATCTTGTCGATAACGGATCCAAATGATATGAGATTTGGATATGATGTCCATGAATGTGTCTAGATGCTAAGTCCAACTTCACAAGGTCTGAAATGCAACTGCGATAGAATGCAGATCAAAATATAGAAACTACTACTGACTGAACTAACTATACTGAACTGGAAACTGAAAAGAAGCAAACTAAAATGCAAACAAACTAAAATGTAAATGTTTTTGGTTAATGCAAGATTGCTCTTGAACTAGGGGTGCTCTTGCATTAGACATCCGGGGTTATTGAAAAATTGAGTCCCTTACTTTGCTGGCGCTAGAGGAAAACCAAGATGGTCTATCTCAACCTAAGAAATCCATGATGAATCATCTTTCAGTCTGCCTTTCCACTTCACAAGATATTCTATGTATTGTCTTCCTCTAGTACTGCGTCCAACTCTGCTATCCAAAATGTCTTCAATCTTCTCCAGTGCTTGTTGTGGTAACTGCTTCTTCAAGTCTTCTTCTATGGTGCCACAGAACTCTGCTTCATGATACTGATATAGGTCTACAATTTTGAAATTAGGTGATATACCCAATGTCTCCAGCAACTCCACTTCATATGCATTTTCTGAATCAAACTTCCTAAGTATCCTACATGGTCCAAACTTCTTCATCTTTAACTTGTTATATGTCCCAACTAGAAATCTTTCTTTTCTCAAGTATACCATCACTTCATCTCCAACTACAAATTCTTTGTGTCTTCTATTCTCATCTTCTTGTTCTTTATACTTAATGTTCATCTCCTCCAAATGCTTCTTAACCTAATTATGCATCGTCTCCATATGTCCTACAAATTCTCCTACTTCTGCACTTCTCTTATCTTCCATACTAAGGTCTCTCAACTCTTCTACTCTTCTAGGGTTTACTCTGGTAACAATCTCAAAAGTTTTTCTTCTAGTACTCCTATTTACTAAATCATTATATGAAAACTCTACTTGTGAAAGAATCAAATCCCAACTTCCTGCCTTCTCTCCAACCAAGCATCTCAACAAGTTTCCCAAACTCCTATTCACTACCTCTGTCTGTCCATCAGTCTGAGGATGAAATGCTGAACTAAACTTCAAATCTATCTTCATCTTCTTCTAAAGTGCCTTCCAAAAGTATCCAAGAAATCTTATGTCTCTATCTAAAATTATGCTCTTAAGTAATCCATGCAATCTCACAATCTCCTTGAAAAATAGGTTAGCTACATGCATTGCATCAGTTGTCTTCTTGCAAGGTATGAAATGTGCCATTTTAAAAAATTTGTCCACCACTACAAATATTGAATCATGTCCTCTTTGTGTCTTCGACAATCCCATTACAAAATCCATACTTATGTCTTCCCAAGATCTCTCCGGTACTGTCAAAGGTTTATATAATCTAGTATTTTGACTACTCCCTTTTGCAACTTGACATACTCTACAACTATGCACAAATTTCCTAACATACTTATGTATCTGAGGCCAAAAGTAATTTTCACTCACCAAAGCCACTATTTTATTAATGTGAAAATGTCCTGCCAATCCACCACTGTGCTTCTCTTTGATCAATTATCTCTCATGGAACTTCTAGATATGCACAACTGATTTCCTCTTAACAACATATCTTCATGAATGAAATAATCCAGCCATTTACTCCTATCTGTCACAACAGGTTCCTTACATGCTTTCCAAGGTTCTACAAAATCAAGATCTTCCTCATACATGTTCTTCAATTCATCAAATCCCAACACTTCAACTCTCATTTCTGTCAACAAGTTCCTTCTTCTACTCAAGGCATTTGTAACTTTGTTTGATTTTCCAGTCCTATGCTTCAACACAAAAGTAGAACTTTGCATGAACTCTACCCATCTCATATGTCTCTGATTCAACTTTCCTTGACTATTCAAATATTGTAAACCTTGATGATCTGTATACAACACAAACTCCTTAGGCAATAAGTAATGTCTTGACTTCTTCAAGGATTGAATTATGGCATAGAACTCCTAATCATAAACTGAATATCTTCTCCTTGCATCATTCAACTTCTCACTGAAATATGCTACAAGTCTACCTTCTTGACTTAACACTGCTCCAATTGCATTTCCACTTGCATCACAATCTACTTGAAATACCTTATTGAAATCTGGTAATGCTAACATGGGTTTCTCAGTCACTTTCCATGTCAACAATTCAAAACTTCTATCTTCTCTAGATGCCCACTTGAAATCTTTTCTATCACCTCTCATTATCTTTGTCATAGGGTTACAAACTGAACTAAAATTTCTGATGAACTTCTGATAGAAACTAGCTAATCCATGAAATGATCTGACTTCTCCAATGCTCTCCGGTGTAGGCCATTCAACAATTGCTCTTACCTTCTCAGGGTCCATCTTCAATTCTTCTACAAAAATCACAAATCCCAAGTATACTAACTCTTCCTTCATGAAACTACATTTCTTGATGTTTATCAGCAATTTCTCTTCTCTCAGTCTCTGCAATAGTTGTCTCAAGTGCCACAAATGTTCTTCTTTTGTTTTACTGAAAATTAGAATGTCATCCAAATATACAATAACAAACTTACCCAAGAATTGCTTCAAGAATTCATTCATCAATCTCATGAAAGTACTCGGTGCGTTTGTCAACCCAAAAGGCATCACCAACCACTCATATAATCCTTCATTTGTCTTAAAAGTAGTCTTCCATTCATCTCCTTCTCTGATTCCAATCTGATGGTATCCACTCTTCAAATCTATCTTTGTCAAATATTTTTCTCCACCCAAACAATCCATAATATCATCCATCCTAGGTAAAGGAAATCTATACTTAATTGTGATCTTGTTGATTGCTCTAGAGTCTATACACATTCTCCATTGTCCATCCTTCTTCGGTGCTAACACTACAGGTACTACACAAGGAATCAAACTTTCTCTGATCAAGCCTTTCCTCAATAACTCTTGTATCTGTCTATTCAGTTCTTCATTCTCTGCTGGTGTCATTTTGTGTGCTACTTTGTTAGGCAAACTAGCTCCTAGTATAAGATCCATGTGATGACTGATACTCCTAATTGGTGGCAATCCTTTAGGTACATTATCTGATATGATGTCTTCATACTCTGTTAGAAACTCTTTTATCTTCTCCGGTTGTGATTATTCATTCTCTATCTTCAGGTTTCCAGGCTTCTTAGGGATCAAAACATAACACATATTCTCATGTCTCAAACCATCTAGAAATTTTCTTCCATCTACCAAATAGATTCTAGAATTCCCACATACTTCACTCTTAGGATCATCTTCTAAAGGAATCAATGTAATTCTCTTTCCATTTGATGTTATAGTGTATTAATTATTTCTCCCATCATGTATAGATTTTCTATCATACTTCCAAGGTCTACCCAACAAAATATGACATATGTCCATAGGCATAATATCACACAAGACTTCATCATGATAAGATCCAATATGAAATTTCACCAAACATTGCCCACTCACCAATACCTTATGATCATCCTGAATCCATGCTATTTGATAGGGCTTAGGGTGTTTCAATCTTTCCAACTTCATCTTAGTCACCATCTCTTCTAAAACTAGGTTATTCAAACTACCACTATCATCAATAACTTTATAACATAATTGACCTCCTGATTTGCATCTAGTTCTGAACAAATTTTTCCTCTGCAGTGGTTCCTCATTTGCCTTTGCTTGAAATAGTGCTCTCCTCATCACAAGTGATTCTCCTTTCTCAGGTTTACCAACTGAACAGGGGTCACCTAGTTCAACAGGTTCTTCTTCCACATAGACTACTCTTCCACTGTTCTTTGTTCTCTTGCTTGTCCTCCCCTGATTACATTTAAATGCTCTATGTCCTTCACCTCCACACTTAAAGCAGTTTCCTATGAACATTCTCCTATCAAGTCCTATTCCTTCTCTTCTGTATCCTTCACTCCGGTATGGACTAGGGTTTCCTCCATAGTAGAAAGTTTTGTCATCTCTTTGGTATGCATTGTTATCTCTATCCTCCTTCGTGAATGTGTTCTCTTGTCTATTCTGCTCCGCATATGATCTTTCTCCTCCAGAAAATGTTCTGCCTCTCTGAAATTTACCTCCTCTACCTCTCTATTTTTTTTTATCATGCCTCTTATTCAACTTCTCTTCAACTTTTAGGGCAAACTAATACGCTTCTTCCAGTGTTATCATCCTTACCAAACTCAGTTCTTCTTGAATGTTCAATCTCAGTCCATTGATGTATCTAGCCACTTTCTCCTTGCTTGCTTCATTGTGTCATGTCCTTATGATCATCTTATGGAATTCTTCAATATACTCCTTCACATATTTCTCCTTTTGTCTCAAGTTTTGCAATCTCTTCAACAGTTCCAACTCATAGTCAACATGTATAAAATGGTTCTTCAATTTTGTCACCATCTTGTCCCATTTTGTAATATTTTTTTTTCCTCTTCTATTCTATCCAACTGAACTTGTTTCCACCATATAACAGCATGTCCTTTCAACTTTGTCTTTGCAAATTTCACCTTCTCCATATCTTCAATTTCTTCATACTCAAGGTATTCTTCCATGTCATTTATCTAGTTAATCAATTCTTTAGGGTTCAAATTGAGCTCACAACATCTTGACTTGATCTGATTTTTCTTCTTCTTAATCTCCTGGGGTTCCACTGGTTTGGTCAGTGGATTGAAATTCATCATCATCATCATTTTCAACATTAGGTCTAGGTGTAAGTCCTCTTTGCCTATCTTCTTCAACATCCAAGCAAACTCACATGGTTCTCATCATTTCCATCATCTCATCCATTCTACCAGCCATTGTTCCAACAGCAAGGATTCTTCTCGATAGCATTTCTTCCTAGGATCAAGTGTAACTGCCTCAAATTCAGCGATCGGGCTACAGGGTGACAACTGCCTCACAATTGGTGATCGATTGCAAACAAGTAACCTACCTCAGATTCAACGATCTATTTACAACAAGATCTTATGTAATTCCTTCGCTAACTTCACTCTGTTCACTCCCAAATATTCAAACTTTCTCTCTGATACCACTTGGTCTAGTCACGGTTAGGAGGGTCCTCAAAGAGAATAGTCCAGACCGTGTAGTAAAAGTAAACACAATGAAAAAAACTCAAGATATAAAGAAAATTTAGATTCAGTCATTTAGTATATCATAGAATTCAAATACAAGTTGGTTGGCAACATGCGAGCTTACAATTAGGGCTCATAGGCCTGGTTACAGAGTTACAAAATATGCACAAGATATGGCTTTAAAGCTCCTTCACAAAGAATTCAAACTATCAAACTATCTTTATAAATTTCACTACTTTCCTAGGCATCTATTACATCTTTATATATCATCTTCAGAACATAAGATTCCTCCGCATCAACCAAGGAAGATCACAAACTCCAATGAAGAGTTGTAGCATGTGTACATGGATAGGTTAGACTTAATTGATTAGAACTCCTTCATGAATGGATGGAATGATGTGTGGGTCTCAGGGAAGGTCGACCATGAAACAAACAACATTGAATAATGTGTCATTTAGCTCCGAGAGTCGTGAAATGCTCCGCAAGTCTTCTCCTTTAGTTGATTGTCTAAGACTGTCAAGATGCTTTGTTCTGAGAAAATAGTTGATCTTTTGATATTGATATGTTGCCGGTACCTATTCTAAATGATCTAAGATTTGGATATGATGTCCATGAATGTGTCTAGATGCTAAGTCTAGCTCTATAGGGTCTAAAATGCAATTGTGATAGAATGCATACCAAAATACAAAAATTGCTACTGACTATACTGAACTGGAAACTGAAAAGAAATAAACTAAAATGCAAACATTTTTTGTTGATGCAAGATTTCTCTTGAACTAGGGATGCTCTTACATCAGGCTCACTTACATTAAGCTACATGAATGATACTCACCTCATGAACTACCTGAACATTGCCTCGCTGTCAATCAAGTGTCTATAGCCCCAATGAGGTTGTCTCTACAATCCCACTCAAAGCATAGCTCTACTACCAGCCAAGCATCTATAGCCCCAATAGAGGTACTCAAATCCTCCAACTAGTTGAGTCACATGATAGGAGTACTAAGAAGTACCACATTTTGATTTCTTTACTTATTTGAATAATTCAATTAATTTAGCTTAGATAGGAGTACTAAGAAGTTCCACCTACCTTATAACACATGTTTCTTCTATATGGGCTACATGCATTAGTTCAACTTTCTAGGATGGGAATCATAGTGGCGACAGAGGTGAGACCTTAAGATTTTTCACTTAATGGAAGATCACAAAGATTCACTTAGAAACTTTGGGATTATTAAGATGTAAAAGGTATAAGATCTCAAAATATTTCAAGTTATACCAAATAATTGACTCATCCTCCAAGAACATGCATCATGCTATTCAATACTAACAATGGAGCCCACAGTAACCCCCAATTCATGACTAATGTTTTTCAAATAAATTCTAAACCCAAATACCCAAAGGGGTACCCTTCGAAGCACCTACAGCTACCACCTTATTTAGAAAATGCAAGACCCTAAGAAAACAAAACAAAGGAAAATCAATAAAGGGGACCAAACTAAACAAACAACTAACCTAAACCAAAAATGAGAAAGGACTGAAAACAAAATTATGTACACAAAAGGAGACCTCAGGTGCCTCCTAAGCTAGGAAATAGTACTTTAAGAACTGCCCATTGATAGGTGGTGGGAGATCTTCACCAATAAGTGTTTTCAATCGGTATGCATTATCTCCTAGGATCTCAACTATCTGATAAGGACCTAGCCAGAGTTTGTCAAATTTACCGTGTTCTCCTTTCTTCTCATAAGCCTACTAAGTCTGCAATATGAAAAGCCTCAACCTTAGCTCTTTTATCAAACCAATATTTCAAAATGCCCTGATGTCTAGCAATAATTTTAATGGTTGCATCCCATTTTTCCTCCAGATGTAGTAGCTATGTAAGACAGGCTGAAATCCTGTTATCTAACTCTAAGTAATCATGCATGAACTATAAAATAGGTATCTTCATATGTATGGGAAACACAGGCTCCAATCCATAGACTAAGTGATATGGCGGAGTTCCTATGGCAACCTTGTTCCTTATCTTGTATGCCCACAAGGCAAACCTAAGTTGAGTATGCCATTCTCTAGGGTTTTTATCAAGCAATTTCCTAAGAACTTCCAACAAATTCTTATTCGTGGACTCATCAACACCATTACCTTGGGGATAATAGTTGGATGAAAACTTTAGTACAATACCATAATCAAATGCCCAACTAGAAAAGCGTAACGATGAGAATGTAGGACCATTATCACAAACAAGTGTGAATGGATAGCCAAACCTGTTGATTACATGCTCTTTAACAAATTTTATCACTACTTCCATAGTACATTACTTACATGACTGAGCTTCAGACCACCTAGTGCATCAGTAGTGGTTAGAATATACCTTTGTCCTTCTAAGGAAGATGGATTGATCATACCAATAAAGTCCAACCTCCATGGTGTGAAGGGTCATAACTCGATGACTAGCTGTAGAGGCATTGTGATGTTTCTCTCCCTGGAAGCAGTAGTCTAGAAAACATGGCAAGTTCGAGCATGTGCATGAGCATCACAAAAAAGAGTGGGCTAGCAATATCATGCTCACAAAATCTGGTTAGTGGTTGATAACCCAGAACCATGCCCAGTGCCAAATCTCTCATCGAAATTGATTAAGACCTATGAAACTTCTAGTTTGTTAGGGTATCATAAAAAATCCCTTCATGGTTCCTCTTGTATAATATTACTCCCTTAACCATAAAGCTGTTGCTTTTCAACCTTAGAGCTCTTTGATGAACATAATTTAGATGGGATGGACATCTCTGATGGAGAAAATAAAACAAGATGTTACTATACCAATCATCTTTGGATATATCTTCTAACACATACTACTAAGAAACTAAGTTTGAGCTTGTCTCTGTCATTGTTTAAGTGAGATCTTGTCCTCTCACCAACTTCATTAGTTGGATTTATAGATCAAATTCTTGCAATATTGTTACCTACTTCCCCCTGCATTCTCCTAACTCGCTCTGCATTAACAATGATTTGATGGCAACGACGAGGATGATAGTGTTTATCCTGCTTCTCTAGATATATTGCCTAAACTTCTTTACAGCCTTCACTAAAGCATAAGCCTATTTTTCTAATTGAGATAATAGAGCTCAGCATCTTTCAATGGAGTACCCATAAACACAATATGGTGTTCATCAATAGGTCCCTTCTTCTATGTTAGCATTGCTGCACACATATGCTCACAAGAAAATGATTAGATAAAGAATGACAAATTGTAATATGGACTTACGAGTACTGGGGCATCTATAATGGCTTGTTTGATTTCTAAAAAATCCTTCTTTGCTTCAGGTGTCCATTCGATTTAGCATCTTGTTTCAACATGGCATTCAACAGTCTGACAATTTTAGCAAACCCTGTTATGAATTTCCTTACGAAATTAATTTTCCCAAAATAGGACTTGAGCTCCTTCTTGCTAGCAGGTGGCTAGATTTTAAGGATAGCTTGGACTCTATTAGGATCTATTGATATACCCTCCTTGGAAATAATGTGACCAAGCACCTTACCTTTAGTTACCCTAAAAATACACTTTTTAGGATTGAGGGAATACCATAATCCCTACATCGTTGTAAAATCTTTCTCAAATCAGAAATATGATCTTCCCTTCTTTGGGGGAATATAGTTAGGTCATCCATGTAAATGATGATACACTTTTGGACTAACCCTTTGAAGGCTATGTCCATTTCTCATTGAAAAGTTGCACCAACATTGATTAAACCAAATGGCATCCTATGGTATGCGTATATTCCCCATTTGCAGGTGAATGTTGTCTTCAATCTATCTACATATTCAACCATCACTTGGTTATATCCTGAATAACCATAAAAAAATGACATCATTTGTGATCTGTTAACAATTTGCAACACCTCATCTAATGATGGCAAAGGATAATTGTCCTTTTCTGAAGCTCTACTCAAATTTATGAAAGCTACACACAATCTAATTTCACCATTCTTCTTATGTATGGGCACTAAATTGGCCACCCATGTTGAATGTCATACTGGGAATATGATTCTATCTATCAACAGTATCTTTACCTCCTAGAAAATTAGTGGCTCCAACAAAGCGTTAACAAGCCTCTACCTTTAACGAAATGGTTTGATCCCTAGATTCAATGGTATTGTGTGTGTGATAATGGATGTATCATAAGTTTTGAGGTATTCATAACTCCATGCTATAGCATCATGATAATCCATCAGGGCTCGAATGATTCATGCCCTTTCTTCAGGAGTGCAGATTTTACCAATGAAGACATTTTTGACGTTATTAGATGTTCCTAAATTATGCGGATCACATTTTCCTCCAACGGAATCAACCTGTTTACTCTAGGTCCCTAACTAATCATGATCAAACAACCTTTCTAGTTCAACCATTCCTTAGGGAATAGTGTTTTTTTTAAGTTTAGGACTCCCTCTAAATCTATTTTAGTTGCTTCGGCCTCTTCTTCATCAATAATTTGAGCATCAAACACGTCTGAGCACATGAGAAAATCAAGGATATGTTTATCATCATCAAAGACTTGGAAGTTGGCAATATTATCAGGTACAGAAGGGAATAGAACCAATTTTATAGTGAATTTCTTCAAATCAGACATAGCTAAGGATTTCAGAGTGCTGGCAGCTTGTGCAAAGGCATTAGCAATGTAATTCTTCTTCCTTGGAATTAACTAAATGTTGAAACCATCAAAACTTTCAATGAGATCCCAAACCCTATTTCGATAGCTGCCAAGCCTCTTCTCATGACAGGAGTATTGTTTCCTTACTTTTTTGACTACTAATTCAAAATCTCCAAAAACCTAGACAATTTTAGCCTTTCGGCGAATAACCATTAGTAATCTATGCACTAATGATTCATATTCAACAATATTATTGGTGTAGAAAAATTGCATCCTATAGGAAGCAACATAGGATTCTCTAGTGGGACTAATTAGCTCAAATCCATCACTAGCCCCTTGCTTAGACTTAGATCCATTGAATCACAATGTCCATATTTTTGGTTCTTCATTATGCACTTCAACAGGATCAATCATAATCTGGTTGATCTGCAATTTTGTTCCTTTATCATTTTGTTGGGTTGACTGAGTCTCCCCATCATCTAGTTTTATACATGATTTCAAATGTCTTTGGACCTGCTCCACCACTTCTATGCAAAGCGAACACTTGAATTCACAATGTGATGTGCTATGAATTTGACACCAATTTGGTAACAACTCTTCCATTTGTACTCTCCTACCCACGGTTTGTTCATCACTCATAAATTTAGCCACAAAGTCCCTGAATCCTTCAAAGATGCCTGGATCATCTTTGGAAGAATAATGATGATCTAATTGGATGTACATCTCTATATTGTCTTGTTGTCTATTAAGTTGAGGCTTGGGAGAGCTACCACAGTGAGCCACGAGTACCTCTTCTACCTGATTAATTTGGGGAAGATAAACCCTAAATCAACTTCAAAATACAAGATTTCATTGGTCTGATTGTACTCAATTATCATATGCTTCATTTTTATTCCCTTTCAATACAAATCTGATTGGCAATGCCTCTCCATGGTCACCACATGTGGGAGAAATCTATGGCTATATAGGCATTCAAAGTTTTGGACTAGTCTCTATTGAGGAACATACCATAAGCATCATAAATTTCAACCATTTGTATAACAATGTACTACTATACTCAAGGATCTGAGGCTAACTATGTGTGGATTCGGTTAAACTCTCCTACAACATTAACCTTGATTTTATCTAATTTAGTGACCTTTCTAGAATATTTTGTGGGAGTGAGTCCCAAAGCCTTGAAAATGGATAAAGGCATCACATTAGCCGATGCCCCTGAATCTACTAGATAGTTGTGGAGGTTTTTTTCCAAATATCCTTAGGGACAATAAGAAGGGGGGTGATTCTTTCTTCTCCTTATACAGTGTCACTTGTTGATCAATGTCAGATACATGAATCTTATCTTTGCTCTTGGTTTGGGCATCCTTCTGAAAGGTATCTTTTGTGATAGGATCTAACCTAGTTGACTCTCCAATGTTTTGAAGGAAAGTCATCCTTACTTCAGGGATTTTCATCAATTAAAAAATAGACTAGCTAACCTTCATCTTCTTAAATTGATCAGCCACATATTGACCCATTTTGAAAACTTTAGACTTATTGGAAGGTTCCTCAACATCCTGATGTGTGATGGTCTAATCTATGGCCTTAGGTGGGTCAGGATTGTTGGAGGCCTTAGGATCAAGAGGAACCTAATAATTGTTTGCAAGGGTGGAGGTAGTAAAAGGCCCTTTTGCCTTATTACTCCTAATGTTATAGGGAGTCCTATTATATTGCCGGTAAGCTTAAACTTCATCAACTTCTTCCTTAGTTTGGTTGTCATCTTGGAATGTAACTATCTAATACCAAAGCAGTATCATACCTCTGAGTAGGTACCAACTCATATCCAGTGGGTGGTGGAACCTCTTGTCCTTTAGCATTGTAAGCCTCTAGAAAATGATGGAGGTGATCTAAAAATCATGACAGTCCAACTTTGAATGTGCATTATATTGTAGATTCTGCACCATGTGGATAGGGCAGCTTCAGCCAACATGACCCGACCTGTGGGGTGATTTTATGTACTTTGAGAGATTCCAAAGGTGATGGCACGCCTCTGTTGTTGGGCCTAGTGTTCCATGTCATGTTCAATCTCTAATAATTCTGGTTTTGGATTTGATTCCTTTTTTGCAAGTATGCATTCTCATTTCTAAGATAGGTCACTTTTGCAGTGAGCTTTTTCATCTGCTTGGCCAAATCTTGGATGTTGTCCCTATCGTCTGTAGTCTTGGTGACTGTAGCTTTAGAAGATTAGAGAAATGGGAGTTGAGATGGAGGGATTTTTGATATGGGAGCTCCTAGATGAATCATCATGGCTTGTGTTGTAGTTGGCATTGGGACAAGATTAATCATAGGAGTATGATTGGTTAAATCTTGGTTAATCTATTGGATATGATTTGGCATACCCATGGGGCCTATGTGGTTAACATGGCCAGCCCAGATTGCCCTAGTTTTGTATTTACCTTAACCACTTCAGTATAAGCCTCTACCAAATTTGTTATATGGGGATTTGCCTTCCTTCTGACAAACATTGAAGTTGGCCTATCTAATGCAACGCAGTAAATGGGTAGTGTTGCATCTTTAGTGATGTTGTAAGGCACCTAAAGACAAAAGTATGCTTTATGGAATGTGTATTTGAATTTTCTTATTAACTCATGATCCTTCCTCTGAATATCTACAAAGGATTGACAATATCTGTAGGTGATACTAGCATCCTAAATCTATCCAAGTATGTGTCCTTAAGTAGCTTCCAAGAAGTAATGGATCATGTAGGTAAGTTGGTGAACCAATAGTATGCTTCATCATGAAGAGAGTATGGAAACAATCTATAGGCCATATCTTCATATTGAACTTGCAACATGTACATGTTGCTCTCAAAAGTCTTTATATACTTATCTATAGTGCGCTCTGGGTCATTAGAGCGAAATTTGGAATAGAACTTGTTAGGATTCTTAAGCATATCATGGTAATTGGCAAATCAGACAGGGGAAGGGTTTGCAGCTAGCCAAGCCATAATCAGAAATTTTACTTGAACTACAGTGGGATTTCTAGGTATAGATTGTGATCGGGGAGCTCTAGGGATCCCTTGGTCTCTTCTTGTCCTTCTAAACTGTGTCAAAGATAAAATAACCTCTCTAGCAAAGTTGGATCTTGTGAGTCTCTATCTGGTCCCCAGTCTTTCTTATTAAAACAATATGCAATAGGCCCTCCTTCTAGCATCAATCTGTTGATGGGTGTTTTTGTACACAACAACGTAGATGAAATACTGAGTATCACACCCCTCTTGAAAGGAATCTAATTCAAGAAAATCTAGACTGCCCCAAGGTTTATATTGTCAGCTCTTGACTTGTAGGATAATTTAGTTGGATTCGTTTTGTTGTTCCAATTAAGGGGACTTACATACAAAGTGAATTTACTTAGGGTTTTGTGAATGATGACAATCATTGGTATGTAGAAATCCTAGGCAATTCAAACTATGAAGTATGAGAACTTCATCTATTATTTACCAATGGCATGATGCTTTAACTTAATCTACTTGTTTCTTCAAAGAAATTTCAAAAGATGAGGGATAGGAAAAGAAATGAAACCCTAAGGACAAATCAGAGTGGATGGAATTACTTGAAATAGACAAATGCCTTAAAACTATTTTTTGCTTAACCAGGTTCTCCATAATGCTGGAGAAATAGTGCAATCTTCAAAGGTAATAAAGATTTTCAAATCACATAAATCCATCAAACACCTAATCAATGGCACAATTTAACAAAATTATGCAACTGAACTTGACTTATTAAAATGGCTTCAGGCTAACGATGTAAAGTAACTCACAATCAACAAGGTACAAATGGTATGAACTAGAGAATTAATCAAAATATTTAAAGCATACATCCAAACTGTAACTAAACTTTATCTAAATTAGGTAGCAAATGAACCATGAAATCCAAAACTCAATAACACAAAAAAACAATATGTGGCAACACTTGTAAATATGCTTTGTATTGATTCAAAATTTTGACAGAGTCCCAACAATTCATTGTTCCAACCTTATACAATGGAGAAAATGACTGCCTTTATATAGAGGGGTAGGCATATTGAGTTTTACAATGGAAGGTGAGGACTAATCCAACACCAAAGGTCCAGATTCATTCAACATTTAATTCAAGTTGCTAGGCAGTTACAAACTTGAAATTACTTTTGTCCTTTAGGAAAAAGATTAAAATACAACTTTTGAACACAAGAGAATAGGACAAAAGGTGGCATTTGATTTGTCTAACAAGACAAATCAATTTTACAATGAGTTGACAAAGTAAAAAGAGCATATGTGGCATGTTTTGGTGAAGACACACTAGCTAGATTTGGCATTTGATTACTAGATAGCTAACACTACACAACACTGCCCTTCAAGATACAAGAGCATCATCTTCTACAGTCACCTTATTATTTTCTTCCTCCCTCTTCCTATATGCCATCAAGGCTTCAAGCACTAGATTTATCTCCTCTCGAGGGGGATTCTTCATAAAACTAACCCAAATTTTAAGAGTATCCACTGCCTTGGATAAGTTGTGATAAATCACAAACTGTGTTTGAGCGCACTTCTTAAATTTCTTGATCTACAGCTTTAGACTACTAGCCTTATTCATATCTGATGCATTGAAGGAGAAGGAGTCATTGGTTGTATTACCATGTAGTGACTGACTTAGTAGCCTTTAACATTCCTGCACATCTATAATCGATGTATCATCTAAATATAACCCTGTTAATGTGTGGATAAGATCAACAAAACCATATATTACTTCCAAAAGTTGAGTCTTTGTTGCCACGCCATCAGTTTTTGCCTTATCAAAAATTTCCTTTTGAAATTTTAGCATTTCCAACTAGTGGAAAGGTATACTCATTTTATCATTTGCCAAAATTTTCTCTTGAATGAGAACCTTAGAAGATAGCTTTCTTATTGCTTGAACCCTGGGATGTATGTGGCAATGGCAATCATCATATTCTTCACTGTCTTCAACAATTTCATCCCATTCTTCTTTAAAAGTGCAAAAATCCTTATGCATTTCACTAAGTTCATCAATGGCTTTGCAACCCTTAGTGTAGATCTCTATCAACCATTCCTTGGTTACTGAGTCAATTTACTTCATCTTGTCAAACTTATCTAATTCTTCCTTTGAAAGAATAGATGGAGCAATTGCAGTGCCATCATCACTGTGTATTGGTTTTATTAGATATTTGATACCTGCACACAACTCCTAATTTTGTTGCTTTAATTGCTTCTTGTTGAGATCATCCTTATCCATCCTATGGACAATGTTGGAAATGAAGTCATTGAATTCTTTAATTTCTTGCAGCCTTGAGGTGGGACTGAGATTCATTGTGGAAATGCTATAGTCTCCAGGTCTGACATCTTCTCTATTAACCTAGACTAGTGGGACTGTAAACTTCTGCTACCCTAGATCCAGAGGCATCCTTATAAATCTTGGAGTGGACCTTTTCCTTCCTTTTCTTCTTGGGCTTTTCAAGTCATGCAAAGAAGCTATCTAAATCTAGATCAACAACTTTAACCTAAGGTTTCTTTCCTTGTAATCTTTGTTGCAGCCAATCAAGAGTTATCAAAGAATATGTAAGGGGACCTAGTTGTCCTCCCTCTTTATTTAAAGAATCATTCCCTCAAGAAGCCAAGTCCTTTTTTAAGTTATCTCCCCTAGCAAATTTTGTAGTAACCTACTGAGGTTGCCTGACCTATTGTAACCGATCACCTATGTCCTACACTGCTTTATCAAATATATTTTGCTGCCCTAGTTGATCCTTTGGATGACTGTCATTGAGATCTACTATCTCTACAGTGATCATATCAATAGGCAGGCTATTAAGAGCATCTTAAATATGGACTTCCTCGCTGATTATATTCATTTCAATGCAAACCTTCTCAATTCCTTCTAAGAAGGGAACCTTTGGTGAGGAGGGCTCATAACTTACCATAGTAGTCCGGAATGGCCAGGAAAAATTGTTGTTTATTGCAAAGAATGAGTCAACTACTACCTCAGGTAGTTGTACTTTGGACAAGTTTACAAATGTTGCAAACCCTAGTGAAGGTGGAAAGGAAGGGAAAGAAAGGATGGATAGAATGATGAGGGGAGTGGAAAGGCTAAGTTGTGGTAAGGAGAAAGATGGAGGTGACATGATAGAGGAAATTGGTAGAAAAGGGGGAAACTTTAAGGATGTGAGAAATGGGATGGAAGACATAGGAAGTGTGGTGGAAAGGGAGGCTTGAGGAAACAAAGATGTGAGAATGTCGATGGAAGAGAGTGGTGGAGAATACGGTGGAGAGATAGAAGTGATAGCAACCGGACATGAGGTAGAGATAAGATCAATTGAAGATGATGATGCGGAAGGAGAGGGTATAGAGATAGAAGGTGAGGTGGAAATAGTTGTGTCAATAATTGAGTTATTGCAAGGTGTGCATCCTTGGTCTCCTTATGTTGTGTAGTGCAGCGCTTGGGTTTGTGAAAAGGCTTAAATGCCTCTTGTGTATTCATTAACTCTGGTAGTTGTATCGGGCATTAACAAGTTGATCTTTTGGTGCAATGGCAACCATATCACTAATAATTGGTATCAGAGCCTGGGTCATAGGTTCAAACCCCTCGCTTGCATTGGGGGATCATTGCAAGGTGTGCACTCTTGGTCTCCTTGTGTTGTGCAATACAACACTTGGATTCATGACAAGGCTTAAATGCCTCCTATGGATTCATTAACTCTAGAAGTTGTATTAGGCATTAATAGGTTGATCTTTTGGTGCAATGGAAGCCATCTTGCTAACATGAGCCTAACTTAATGGGAGATATAGAGGTAGTAGAGGTATTTTGTATATTAGTAGTAGCTAGAGGAGAAACAACAGGAGAGGCTTGCACATCCAGATCTGTGGGGGTAGAGATAGTTGGTAATGAATAGAGGTAGTGGTTCCTACAACAGGAGGAGCTTGTGAAACTTTGGGGGCTTGAGCCTTCTTGGTGACTCTAATTTTCTAAGGCTTAGACCCCTTAGCTTCCTAGTCTCTCCTAGCTTCCTTTTAGATGTTCTAGTTTTGGCTGGGGAGATATTTCCCCTCATGGCCTTCTTCCTGTGCTCCTTTACTTCTTTTCCTTTTCCTTTCTTATCTACTAGGGGCACCTCATCCTTAGTATCTTCACTCTCTAAATTCTCTCCTTGCACTGCTTGCTCTAAACCTACCACTTCTATGGGCTCATCCTCTTCATTGTCACCGTCCCTTTCATCTTGAGGTTCTATGTATGTTAAGGGCACGTCAACAGAGTTAAGTTGTACAACTTGTGTGTCTACCCAAGCTCAGCTATACCTCATAGGATTTCTCATGATTTCCTCAAGGGAATAGTCCTCAGCCTCAACCCAATTCAGAGGGGAATTGGATGACCAAAGACCATTCTCCATTCAGCTTCTTACACCACAACCCCATCATCAACAACTTGATTAGGAACTAGGGTTATATGGAACTTCTTGATGAAGTCAAGGGATAACCTTGAACACTTATTTACTTCATGTTCATCAACATAGTTGGCCCAGAAATCCTCCAACTCCTCAACATGGAAGAGTTTCCTATTGTCATGTTGTTCAAGGGTGCCAAATGGATCAAAATGGGGCTGAGCTTTATAGAAAATTAGATGTAATTGTTGTAGATCTGTATCTGATAATTTGGAAACACCAATGGTGATGCAAGTAAATAGTCCTCTTCCTAGGACAATCGGGAACTTGATAACAACCCTGTGCAAGTCCCTTAGTAAATGGTGATAGGTGCAGAGTTGCCTTGTTAATTCAAGTAGGACTACCTTATATGTGGGATGTTTTGGTAGCCTATATGGTGCTCCTTTGAACCCCTGCACTTTGAGATAGGTAAACTTTGGGAATTGGATAAACTGATAACCATAATTTTGCACTACATTGTTAGCCTTCAATGATATCCTTCTATACATGTCTCCTTACAACATCCTTGTGATGTGCATAGTGAAAGAATCATTCACTCTCTTATAGTAAACCAATGAATTAACATGTTGCAGTTGAGGCTAGTAGTCATAAACTTTAAGTTCCCTTGCAACATTGCCAACTTCTCCCAATCTGGTCAGCCTAGGCTAAACAAAGTTCTTGTCTAGCATGTACATGATATAAGAGGATAGGTGGAAGACTCCAGTCTCATTTAGAGCCAAGAAACCCCCGTGGATGTTATCATTGATAACTTAGGCCCAGTATATCTTCTTGTCTCCTTTTAATACTTCCTTGATATATCCAAACATCTAGGGTTGAAATATTGATGCAGTCGACAAATCCATGACTCTGTTGAGGAGTGTAACCATGTCCCCTAGCTCAGGTTTGAAATCACTCCTATATAGTGTTGGCAAGAGACACTGCTAGTCATGATAGGTGTTGTCATTGATGGCAACTAAGATCATCCCAATCATCCACATAACACAATTTGTTCACACCTGAAGTTAGAATCAGAATTTGTCTAAGTCCAGACAGTCAGGAATAGAGCAGGTGACAAGGTCCGGTATCTTGGTCTAGATCTCTCCGATGGAAAGGTATGGTTTGTTCCAGATCTGAGGTAGTTGTAAGCATTGTCAAGACACTCTAAATCCATAGTTTTGTCCTCCAAAGATGGACTCAAAAGATATTAACTTCTGAGTATTGGGTTTCAATTTGACAGAACAGACAGAAGAAGACCAGGCTGACCTTGTGAATGATCTTAATTCTAGATGTATAGAAGTTGTTTATTGGGTAATTGGTGATGATCAGTGATGGTAGCTGACATGATTGATGATTTACGAGTGCAAGTTTTGGTCTGCATCTCATATTATGTATGGATCTAGCCGACAAAGCAGAGTACTCAACAAAGTTCTAAATGTTCTTGAAGCCAACTAGTAAAATGATTGTAGATCATGTTGCGGATATATATATAGCAGATGGAATTGGATGATTTTGAGGTGGTGTGTATGAAGAAGGTGTAAATGTGAGAAGAGCAAAAAATCTAAGGTACGAATGAAGGCAAAGTAATAAGAAGAGCAAGTAAAGATGAAATGTGTAAGATCAATTTTTGCACTTAACTGGAACTAAAATTCTTGCATGGGTAGATGCTATTTATCAGTTCAAAATCTCTGTTATTCTCTTGTAATCTTTCTATAGGTAGTGATCCTCTATTTGAGCAGTGAGCCCGAATGCATGTGCATTCTCATTTGTAAAAATACTTTTAATAGGGTATTAATTTTGTGGGTTAACCCCCATTGTGGTTTTTTCCTTAACCGGGTTTCCACGTCAAAAACCTTGGTGTCAAGTGTGTTATTTATGTTTCTGCTCATGTGTTATTGGTTGATGCTAAAATGTTTATATCATTAATTTGATTATAACTTGCAAAGGAAGATTAAAGGTAGAAAAGATTAAAATATGTGACAACTAATTCAGCCCCCCTCTCAGTTGTCCGGACCTAAACCAACAATTGGTATTAGAGCAAGGTTCCTTTTGAAATGTTTAACAACTTAAGGAAGATCTGGGAAGTGAGTAAAAATGGATGAATATAACCTTCAAGGGCAACTGAATCTTGCCCTAGATGATCTTGAGTAGTCCAAGGCAGAGGTCCAAGAGGTGCAAGATAACCTCAAAAAGGCTGAAAACTTCATCGAGAGTTTAAAAGAAAAATTGAGCAAATCCAATGCAAAAGGAAAGGAGCAACCTCTTCAACTAGAAGACAAAGCCCTAAAAGAGAAGACAAAGGAATGTGAAAAGTTAGATAAAGAAGTTGTTGTCCTAAAACATGAGATGGAAGCTGGGGTGATGAGACTAACCAAGGAAATTGAAGATAGGAAGAAAACTGAAGAAGAAATGAAGGAAAATCTGAAAGAGAGAACTGAAGAATGTTGCAGATTGGATGGAATAGATGGTGTTCTACAATCTAATCTACAAGAAAGTAGAAATAATGAGAGAAAACTTGAGAGATAGATTATCACTCTCAGACATGACCTAGAAATTGCCAATGAGTATAAGGAGAAGTTCAAGATAAGCTCACCTAAACTTGAAGCACTAATTGAAGAACAGAAAAAGGATGATGACAAGCATGATCTTAGATATGAGAAAGATGAAAGCTCCAAATCTGGACAAAGAAATTTTCAACCAAGGAATAAAAAAAATAGAACTAAAAAACCTCCGGTAAGGCAACCTAATGCTCAAAGATATCCATCATTCAATGGAAATTGTTTCAATTGCAATAAATTTGGTCATAGAGCTACTTAGTGCAAAAGTAGGGTAAATAAAAATGGTCCATCCTTCTCCGGTCAATGCTTCAAGTGTAAGAGGTATGGTCATAGATCAAATGAATGCAGAAGTACGATAATGAATAATGCTAACAATAGAGGAATTGACAATTCTTTCAATGATTACTATTTTGCTTGCAATGGGTTTGGAAACATGGCTAATCAATGCAGATCAAGAGGAAATCAAGTTCATAAGCAAGGAAATTTTATGTGCTTTAATTGCAATAAATCTGGTCATACTGGAAGATTCTACAGAAGTAGGAACAATAGAAGAAGAGGTCTGGTAAATAGAAAATTGGATGAACAGAGACAAGACAAAGGCAAAAGAAAAATTGATGTGAATGAGATACAGAGCGAAATGAACAAGATTTGGGTAAAGAAAGATACAATAAGCAATGGTGATGGGTCTGCACTGGAATCAAGTGTTGACAATTCCTCTGGGAATTAAGTCAAGAGCTCTAGCTCAGGGGGAGCTGCATTGAACATCAAATTCCCCCAGTCAGTAAGTGGGTGTTTGAATCTGGCACAATAAAAGAAAATATTTTGAATTGGTTCAGAACCTTTGAAAAGATTTTTGGAAGAAAAGATGTTGATATGAAAACTTGTGGAGTGATTCATGAAGAACTATAAAAAATAGAGTAATTAGATATAGTTAGGGAAACACATTTATTACAATGTCAAATTAGGTTTTGCAAAAGAGAAAAGGTCACTTGGTCACTCATTTGAATCACTTTGCATTCAGAGGAAACAAGAAGAAGAGCATTCAAGCAACAAATCCAGAGACTAAGGCACAAAGAGCAAATTCAACCGGTAACTAATCAAACCTAACCCTGCAAAAGAAAAAGGTACCTCTCTATAAAGCTTTGAATCTAAAATCTCTTGAGATGGCTACTCCTCATGTTGTTTACATTACTAAAAGGCCTCGACCCAAATTTAAGAAGCAACCTCACAAATCAATAGAGGTCGACACGTTAGGTGCTTTTTCAATTGTTCCGTATGGTGTGCTGCATGTTGAAGACATTAGAGTTTATATTCATGCAAACATAGATGAATTTGTAGATTCAAGGTATGTAGACTTGTTTGAGAAACAACTCAGGGATGAAAATCATGAACCTAAACCTGAGTATAAGGCACTACAGGATAAACACTTTATTCAGATTATGGGTTTCCAACATTTCATGAGGATGAATGGGTCTGCTATGTTTTGAGTCAGATGCATGATGAATTCATTTGGTTGTTAAAACCTTTCAAGATTACCAAGGATGCTATCAGAACTGTAACTAGGTTAAACTCAACCGAAGAATTGCCCATGCTGAAAACCATGAAAAACCAGACAGTGACTAATGCTACCGATGCCAAGTTTGACAAAAGGGCAATGACCATTAATGATATTATAGAACTGGATGTCAAATTTGCCTCGATGGTGATTGGGTACAAGATTTACCACTCAAGTAGAGAAAATTCTATTTCTGGAACAGCCATATATGCTGCATACAAGATGCTAAAGGAAAATACTGATTATTGTTGGCAAGAGACACTGTGTGGATTCATTAGTGTTTTCATTGATGGCAACAAAGTCCATCCACAGGACATGGTGTGTCTTTACTGGAAGTCAGACTGAAGAAGTGTTGTGGTTCGGTAAGCAAGGACAGAGCAGGCAACAAGGTCCGACAGTCAGGTGCGGATCTCTCAGAGGAAGTATCTCAGTAAAGTACAGTTTTGGGGAAGTCAAGAGGAGTACCTTGACTGATATATTCCAAGGACTTAGCCTCCGGTGATAGAAGAGTGAACAGATATGAGCACTTGAGTGTTGGGTTCCTGATTGGTAGAGTAGACAGAGGAAGACCTAACCGGCAAAGCATCAGACCTAAATCTGGATGTGATATTGATGGTGATTAAGTTTTCTAAGGTATCATTCATGATTGGCCAACATGATTGATGACTTCTATAAGCACCTTTTTGATCTGCATTACTTGGTATACAAAGATTCAGTCAACCGATCAGAGTTTGGGAAAATATTGAGTATTTCAGATGCCAACTAGAAAGTGGATGAAATCCTTGGTGTGGATACATATACTAGATGGATTTAGATATGAATGTGTGTGTGGTGCATTGTGTGGTGCGAAGAAAAGTAGAAGAGCAGTGTGAAGGCAGTAAGACAGGTCCGGAATGTAACAGGATAGCAGCACCTAAGGAGAGTAAGAATGAAGTGCAGCAGATCAGTATATTGGGCTTAACCAGAACTGAACCTTAGCATATGTGGATGCTTCTCATCAGTTCAAGTATCTAGTTTCCTTGTATAAACTATTGTAGGCAGTGAGCCTCTTGTGAGCAGTGTGCTCGGGCAGTGAGCCCTAATTGCCAAGTGCTATTTTGTACTATCTTATTCTTCTAACAGAGAATACAATCTTGGGTTAATCACCCCATGGTTTTTCCCCTAACAGGGTTTTCCACGTCAAAATCATTGTGTCATGTGTATTGATATTATTTCCATTTCATGGTTATGTTTGCTTATTTGATTTAATGTTGCACTAATTGATAAGGAAATTCATAAAGCTGAAATAATTAAGATAACTGATTCACCCCCCCTCTCAAGTATTAACAATTGGTATCAAAGCCAAGTTCCTCCAAATAGAGCCTAACAACTTGAGGAAGATTTGGGAACTCAAATGGATGTGTATGGTATGAGGGAACAACTTTAGTCTGCCCTAGATGATCTTGAGCAATCAAACTCTGAAGTCAATGAATTGAAGGAAAGACTTAAACAGGATGATGATTTCATAAATGAACTAAAAGGGAAACTGAGTGTCTCTATGAAAAAGAGAAAAGATCTACTTTAGCAATTGGCAAATCAAAGTGAAGACATGGTACAAATGAAGATCTAAAGGAGAAAACCAAGTTATGTGAAAAGTTATCAAAAGAGGTCATTATGGTAAGACATGAAATGGAATCAGGAGTTATGAAATTCACCCAAGAAATTGAAGAGAAAAGAAAAACTAAAGATGATATAAGACAATCTCTCAAGGAGAAGTCAGAAGACTACCAAAAAATGGATAGAATAATCAGGCATCTAAAATCTGACCTTGAAGAAGCTAGAGATAATGAAGAACAACTTGAGAATCAGATTGACACTCTTAAAAGGGATCTTCAAACAACAAATGAATACAAAGAGAAATTCAAGATAAGCTCTGCTCAACTTGAAGTTCTTCTTCAAAGCCAAAAGACGGTGGATGACAAGCAAGGCTTGGGGTATGAAAAAGGTGAAAGCTCTGGATCTGGTCAAAAGAACTCAAGATCAGAACATCCAAGAAACAGACCTAGAAGACCTCCGGTAACACAACCAAATGCTCAAAGATATCCATCCTTCAATGGATACTGCCACAACTACAATAACTTTGGTCATAAAGCAAATCAATGCAGAAGAAGAATGAATCAGACTAATTCATACTTCTCCAGACAGTGTTTCAATTGCAAAAGGTATGGTCACAAATCTCATGAGTGTAGAAATATGCAAATGAACAATTCATTCAATAGTAGATGTTTTGCATACAATAGAGTAGGACATATGGCTAATCAGTGTAGATCAAGAGGATACCAGTCAAATATGCAAAGAAATGTTTTTTGCCATAATTGCAATAGATCCAGTCATATTACCAAATTCTGTAGAAGCAAGAATCAGAACAATAAGGGTCCGGTACATCATAATCAAAACCAAGACAAAAGAAAAGGAAAAATGAATGCGGATGAAATTCAAAGGGAGATGAACAAGATCTGGGTAAAGAGGAGTACAAAAAATGTTGAGGATGGATCCACACCAGAATCTGGTGCTGATATTCCTTTCAGAAACTAAATAGATGAGCTCTGGTTTAGGGGGAGGAACAAAAGAAAAACATTTTCCCCCAGCCAGTCATTAGGTGCCCAAAATTGGCACATGAAAGGTTGCGGATTAAAGTATTCTCAGAGAAACATCTAAAGAAGGTTTGGTAAAGATATGAAAGATCTGCAAGAAGGTTTGAAGAATCTAATCTTCCTAGATAGATTTGGTTTGACTGTCATCCAGTAAAAGTAGGATTCTCACAGTTAGATCCGGCCTGATTCAAAATTGAGGAATCTTGATCTACGGAGAGATCAAATGATTATGAAAAGAAAAATAAATTGTCAATAATCACCAAGTGTAATTCGAAGCATATCTCAGTGATCTAGAAAAAGATCTTTCTCAGAACAAAGAGAACAAGGCAACCAGAATGTCTTGAGTTGCGCATTTATTGCAATGTGTAATTAGGGTTTGCTCAGGGATAAAAGGGTTCGTTTACTCTTCATTTGCACATTTGCATTAGTGAAATAGACAAGAAGAGCTCTGCAAACAAGCTTGCCTCATCTCTCTCAAGGATCATTCATAGAATTCAAATCAGCTAGTGATCTCTTCAGCTCATTCTGTGAACCCTAAAAGGCGTAAGAGGTATTTTCTGTTCTTTCTCTGAATCTTTAAAGATGACTACTTCGAATGTTGTGAAGATTTCTGATAGGCCATGCCCTAAATTTAAGAAACATCCCTACAAATCTCTAGAAGCAGATCCTTTAGGTGAATTTTTCAGCATTCCACATGGGGTTTTGCATGTAGAAGATGTTAGGGTTTACATTCACGCAAAAATTGAAGATTTTGGTGAATCCAAGCTGATGGACATCTACCACAAGGAACTGATAGATGAATCTTTTGAACTAAAACCTTAGTATAAGGCCATCCAGGATAAACATTTTGGTCAGTACATCCATTTCCCCTATCTTGAAGAAGATGAGTGGGTCCGGTATGTGTTGAGTAGAGTGCATGATAACTTCTTATGGTTGAATAAACCATTCAAGATCACCAAGGATGCAATTAGGGCAGTAACCGGTTTACTCTCTTCCTGAGGGTTACCTGTTCTCAAATCTGTCAAAAACCAAACTATGACTGAGGCCACCGAATCAAAATTTGATAAGAGAGTAATGACCATAGAATATATCACTAATCCGGATATCAAATTTGCATCTATGATAATTGGCTATAAGATATACCACTCCAATAGGGAGAATTCAGTATCTGAAACTACTGTGTATACTGCTTATGAAATGTTGAGAAAGAATGCAGATTATGATCTCTGTGAACTCCTTCTAAGCCAACTAATGGAAAACTTAAAGAATATCAAGAAGGACAAAAAGAACTCTTTTAAGTATGGTGGACTGATATTATGTTTGTTTTTCTACTTTATGAATGAGCTGCCTGGATCCAGTGGTTGGGTATGGCAGAATGACAGACCTGTTGCAATTCAATTCAGAGATTACTTGCATGGGCTTGGGGATGCTAAGGCAAGAAATACAACTTTGTGGGGTTACTTCAAAACTTTCAAAATATGATGCAAACCAGAGAAAGAATTCCCCAATCATTGGTTGAGAAGTACAAAGATACAGTGTGTTTCATGGTTGACACTAATCAATGCCTAATGGAGGCAGTGGAGCCAAGGACAGTCTGGATTATGCCAATGGGGTATGAAGTAGATGAGAAAATTGTAGAGCTACATATCCAACATCTGCTGAGCCAGCCCAAAGACCCTAAGGCAGAAAGGTTTGGAACCTTCCAAGAACTGAGTGTAAAAGTTCATGTGGAACTTAGATAGCCTGAAATCAAGATGAAAGTGAGAAGGGAAGTTGAAGAAGTTGCCAAGAGGCATGGAATCTCAAAGGAGGCACTAGATGCCCATAGAGAAAAGATGGAAAGAGCAAAAAAAGAAAAGGAAGAAGCAGAAAAAGAAAGTGCTTCGGTAAATGCCCCCTCTCCGACCAGATCTTCTAAGAGCTCTGCACCTGTAACTGCTAAAAGCTCAAAGGCATCCAAACTGGAAGCAAAATCATCTGGTAAAGCAGAGAAAAGAACTAAGACAAAGGCCACAAGGTCTTACATCAGTCAGAAGGATGATGAAGAAACTGAGTCAGATGAGGAGGTAAAGAAAATGAAGAAGAAGAAGAAGAAGAAAGGATCTGGTGAATCTTCTACAGGTCAAGACATGGAAGAGATGGCAGAAGAATTTGTTGAAAGGCCCACTCTATCCATTGATGATGTAGTCAAATCAGTCACCGTGGATGGAAACCTAAAACCAATGACTGAATTCTATGATGATTATAATGAAGCTGACCAAAAGATCTTGCAAGAAGCTACAGTCGGATATTTGAATATCTATAATAAGGCTTTTATTGAAATCATATCTCTCATTCCCAAAAGCCTAGAGAAGGAATTAGAAATAAGAAAGAATAATGCTAAGGCAAAGGATCTTGAGATCCAGGAACAGATAGCCATTCAACTCTTTCCTTCAATCACTCAGAAGCAGATGAATATGATCTTCAAAGATTGCAAGGATGACTTCTGGAGTAAGGCTAGAATGAATCAACTCATGCTTGGAGAAACTAATAAAGTGGCAAAAGAAATAGAAGAAATCCTATAGAAAGCCTATAAAAGATTCAATATTCTTGTTGTAGAGGATTTAAGTGATGATCCCTCGGGAATGGATAACAAAAAAGAATCTACTGAGACTGTAGCAGAAGAGGCAAAGGAGACTAGTGAAGAAAAAGCTAAGGACTTAGATTCCTCTATTCCATAAGAGGAAGTCCAAGGAGAAGTAAATCCGGATTCTCCAGTAGTCTCCAGATCCAAAGGAGAAGAAAGAATAGAGGAGAAAGAAGAAGAAGTGAAGGGAAGAGAAGAAGGTCAAGCTAAGAAGAACACAAGTGACAATGTAGAAGGAAAGAAAACTTTGTCTCTGACAAGAGACATTGCAGAAACTGTCAAGGATTTCTTGACTAAAGAAATGATGGAGATTGATGAACCAGAGTTACTTTAAGGACCATTTGACTTTGATTCTCTCTCCCTGGTTCAAACAATGAAGATAGCATCCTTTGCCCAAGCAAAGGCTAAAGAGAAACTTCTAAAGTCTCACATGGAAGACTATGAGCTGCTAGAAATTGCATCCGGTGTGCTTGAAAAGATCATGCCATCCTTTCAAAAGGATTCCTCAGCTTCTTCATCTGGTAATCTCAAGTCTCTTGTTAGTTCTGTCAGCACTCATTTTGAATCTTTAGAGAAATCAGTTGAGGTGAAGATCCGGAAAGAGTTCTTGGATAAGAGATTCTCCGAGTTACAAGGCTTTATAACCAATGATAGGAGAAATATGGATATTGGGATAAAGAGCTTAGAAAATGCTCTTAAGGATGGAGGAGAAGTATATAAATTTTGTATATCTTGGACTAAAGTGACAAAGGATATTGAGAAGAAAGTGAAAGAACAAGAGGATAAACTATCAAGCCTCTCTCAGAATTTTGATCCTCTCACTGTATCCATAATAAACCAGGAATGTCAAACTATTGTAATCATGAATGAGATTAAGAAGCTTGAGAAGGAGAGGAAGAACATACTAAGCAGAATGGGTGAACTTAGAGGGATGATTATCCCTAAATTAGAGGCCATGCATGAGGCCCTAACTGATGCCCAAACCATAGCCCAAACCAATGATTCAACAGATCTTAAGAGGGCAGAAGCTTTTGCATTCCTGTTGAGTGGTCACATCTCAATTTTGGATAGGATGAAGCAGAGTTGGGCAGTAGAATTTGCCTAGGTGAAGACATCTTTTGCAGATATACTTCAATATATGTAAATGTATCATGTATTTATACTTATGTGGCTAAGTATAGTTGATATTATTTTTTTAGGATTGTTGGTGTGCGAATTCTATCCTTTGCCATTGATGTCAAAGGGGGAGTGAGGAGCAGTGAAAAATGTGGAATCCAGCTAAGGGGGAGCTCCGAAAAAATGTACATTAGAATAGAGCATCAGCTAAGGGGGAGTGCAGTGTGACACTTAGTCATTTTTCACTAAGTGTTGCCATTAATGCCAAAGGGGTAGATTGTTGGCAAGAGACACTGTGTGGATTCATTAGTGTTGTCATTGATGGCAACAAAGTCCATCCCACACATCCACAGGACATGGTGTGTCTTTGCTGGAAGTCAGACTGAAGAAGTGTTGTGGTCCGGTAAGTAAGAACAGAGTAGGCAGCAAGGTTCGACAGTCAGGTCCGGATCTCTCAGAGGAAGTATCTTAGTAAAGTACAGTTTTGGGGAAGTCAAGAGGAGTACCTTGACTGATATATTCCAAGACTTAGCCTCCAGTGATAGAAAAGTGAATAGATATGAGTACTTGAGTGTTGGGTTCCTGATTGGCAGAGTAGACAGAGGAAGACCTAACCGGCAAAGCATCAAACCTAAATCCGGATGTGATATTTATGGTGATTAAGTTTCCTAAGGTATCATTCATGATTGGCTAACATGATTGATGACTTCTATAAGCATCTTTTTGATCCACATTACTTGGTATACAAAGATTTAGCCGACTGATCAGAGTTTGGGAAAATATTGAGTATTCTAGATGCCAACTAGAAAGTTGATGAAATCCTCGGTGTGGATATATATACCGGATGGATTTAGATATGAATGTGTGTGTGGTGCATTATGTGGTGTGAAGAAAAGCAAAAGAGCAGTGTGAAGGCAGTAAGACAGGTCTGGAATGTAACAGGACAACATCACCTAAGGAGAGTAAGAATGAAGTGCAACAGATCAGTATATTGGGCTTAACCGAAACTGAACCTTAGCATATGTGGATGCCTCTCATCAGTTCAAGTATCTAGTTTCCTTGTATAAACTATTGTAGGTAGTGAGCCTCTTGTGAGTAGTGTGCTCAGGTAGTGAGCCCTAATTGGCAAGTGCCATTTTGTACTATCTTATTCTTCTAACAAAGAATACAATCTTGGGTTAATCACCCCGTGGTTTTTCCCCTAACAGGGTTTTCCACGTCAAAATCATTGTGTCATGTGTATTGATGTTATTTCCATTTCATGGTTATGTTTGCTTATTTGATTTAATGTTGCACTAATTGATAAGGAAATTCAGAAAGATGAAATAATTAAGTTAACTGATTCACCCCCCCTTCTCAGTTATCAACAATTATGACTTGTGTGATTTACTACATAATCAACTGATTGAAAATTTAAACAAAAACAAGAAAGATAAGAAAAACACTTTCAAGTATGGTACATTGGTTCTATGTCTATTCTTTTACTTTATGAATAAGGTACCTGGGGTAAAAGGTGTGCACTAGACTAAGGATGAGCCAGTTGCCATTCAGATCAAAGATCATCTTCACAACATTGGTGATTTCAAAGCTCAGAAAACTGCAATATGGGGTTACTTCAAGAATTTTTAGAGTATGATGCACTTAAGAGAAAGAATCCCTAAATCAATTGTTGAGAAGTACAAAAATGAAATATGATTCATGGTTGATACTGATCAGTGTCTAATGGAAGTAGTGGAACCCAGAACTACTTGGATCATGCCCATGTGGTATGAAGTAGATGAAAAAATCTTGAATATGTATGCTCAACATCTTCTAAGCAAGCCTAAAGACACAATAGTTGAAAGATTTGGAACTTATGAGGAGCTGAATTTAAAACTGCATACTGAGCTCAGAGAAACTGAAACCAATAGGATAGTAAGAAAAGAAGTTGAGCAATTGCTAAAAATTTGGGCCTAACTAAGGAGGCTATGAGGAAATTCAGAGAAAGAACTGAAAAGGCTGAGAATGAGAAACAAGACAAGAAACAAACAGATGCTCCGGTGGAACTCTCTTCCACTTCAAGAACTACTAGGAGCTCTATTGCTGCCCCTGTTCGTTCCAAGACTGCAAAAATGAAAGCAAAATCATTTGGAAAATGGGAGAAAAGGAAGAAAACAAAAGCATCTCAGACCTATGAAAGCATAATAGAAGAAGAAGAAGATACAAATTTTGACATTGAAATCAAGGAAATAAAGGCCACTGGAACAAAAGCTGTAAAAGTAACCAAAGAAACATCCTCTGGAAGCAAAAGGGATAGTAAAAGGAAAAAGATAGAAGCATATGAGGAATATGTTGAGAAGCCCACACTTTCCCTGGAGGATGTGATAAAGTCAGTCACTGTAGATGGTAATCTAAAACCCATAATTGAATTCTATGATGAATACAGTGATGTGGATAAAGGGGTGTTGGAGGAAGCAACTGTTAGATATCTCAACATCTACAACAAGGCACTAATTGAGATAACTTCTGAGTTGCCACAAAGTCTGGCAAATATTTTGGAGTTGAGAAAAGAAAATGCCAAGAGAAAGGACATGGAAATCAAGGAACATGAGCTAATAAATTTGTGTCCTTAGATTTCACCTGATCAAATAGATATGATATTCAAGGAAGTCAAAGATGAATTTAGAAGCAAAAAGAGAATGAACAAACTCATGCTTGGAGAAACAAGTGAAATCATTAAAGAAACACAAGAAATTTTTTTGAAAGCATTAGAAAAACACAATTTTCCCATAGTCACAGAAGAAGTTCTGGATGGTGAAGAAGAGAACATCATCGAGTAGCAATCTGAGTTGGGTGAAGCCTCTATTCTAGAAGTGGAACAAGTAAATCAGGATGATACAAAAATGATGGATAAAGTAGTTGATGTAGGAGATACTCCTAATCCACCTAACCCATCAGGAAAAGATGATAATATTACTACTTCATAGAACCCTCTGGATCAGGTAGCAAGTGGTAAACAAACAGAAAAGAGTTCCTCTGCAGAGAACACAGAGAAAAGTAAAGAAAAAAAAGAGGAAGAAAAGGGAAAGAAAGATAAAGCAGAAGAAGATGGTGGAAATGTTGAAGCACCTAAAGCAGATACTGAGAAATCTGATGAACAAAAGGATGATTCAGAAAATGTTGCAAGAGACACTGTAGATGCAATGAAAAGTCTTCTTAAAAAAGAGATGATTGAGCTTGATGAGCCTGAACTACTCCAAGGTCTAGCCAATCCAGATGTTCTCTCTCCAATTCAATTGATGAAAATTGCATCATTCACCCAAGTAAAGGGTAGAGAAAAGATGTTAAAGTTCCACATGGAGGACAATGAGCTACTGGGGCTTGCAACTGAGATTTTGGAAAAAATAATGCCTTCCTACCAGAAGAGTCTATCTGATTCCCCCTCTGGACATCTGAAAAATCTTGTAAGTTCTGTAAATACTCATTTTGAGTCCTTTGAGAAGTCTACAAAGACAAAAGTCATAAATGAGTTTTTGGATAAGAGATTTAGTGAAATTAAGAGTCTAATAGGGTATGCTAGGACTATACTTGCTATCAATATAAAGAGTGTTCAAAATACTCTAAGTGATGGAAGTGATGTATATAAATTTTGTATATCCTGGCCCAAAGTAAATGAGGATATTGAGAAGAAGATAAAGGAACAAGAACTGAAATTGTCAAATCTATCCAATAATTTTGATCCTCTAACTATTTCACCCATAAGTCAGGAATGTCAAGTAATTAGCTTGACTAATGAGATAAAGAGACTTGTTAAAGAGAAAAGAAACATTATGAAGAGAATGTGTGAGCTACGGGGATTGATTACCCCTAAGTTAGAGACAATGTATAATGCCCTATCTGAAGCTCAGACTACAATTCAAACTAGTGATCCATCAAATCTATCAAAGGTAGAAGCATATTCATTTTTGTTGAGTGGGCACATCTCTATTTTGGATGGAATGAAGAGTACTTCAGCCTCTAAACTTGTGCAAATAAAAAACTAGCTTTGCAGACATTCTCAAGTTCATGTAAATAGAACTTAATGATTAGTTGTACATATGCAGTCCTACATACAAATTTTTAGAGAATTTTGGCTTGCGGACCCCACCCTTTGCCATTGATGTCAAAGGGGGAGTGAAGATTAGTAAAAAATGAGGAATCCAGCTAAGGGGGAGCACCGAAAAATAGTGTGAACAATAGTATGGAGCAAAAGCAAAGGGGGAGCTTTTCCAACACTTAGTCATTTTTCACTAAGTGTTGCCATCAATGCCAAAGGGGGAGATTGTTGGCAATAGACACTGCTAGGCATGATAGGTGTTGTCATTGATGGCAACTAAGATCATCCAAATCATTTGCATAACACAATTTGTTCACACCGGAAGTCAGAATCAAAATTTGTCTAAGTTCAAGTAGTCAGGAACAGAGCAGGTGTCAGGGTCCAGTATCTTGGTCCGGATCTCTCCAGTGGAAAGACATGGTTTGTTGTGGATCTAAGGTAGTTGTAAACATTTTTAAGACACTCTAAATCTAGAGTTTTTTCCTCCAGAGATGGACTCAAAAGATATTAAATTTTGAGTATCAGGTTTCAGTTTGATAGAACAGACAGAAGAACATGCCGACCTTGTGAATGATCTTAATTCTGGATGTATAGAAGTTGTTTATTGGGAAATTGGTGATGATCAGTGATGGTAGCCGACATGATTAATGATTTGCAAGTGCAAGTTTTGGTCCGCATCTCATATTATGTATGGATCTAGCCGATAGAGCTGAGTACTCAACAAAGTTCTAAATGTTCTTGAAGCTAACTGATAAAATGATTGCAGATCATGTTGCGGATATATATATAGCAGATGGAATTGGATGATTTTGAGGTGGTGTGTGCGAAGGTGTAAATGTGAGAAGAGAAAAAAATCTAAGGTGCAAATGAAGGCAGAGCAGTAAGAAGAGAAAGTAAAGATGAAATGTGTAAGATCAGTTTTTGCACTTAACTGGAACTGAAATTCTTGCATGGGTAGATGCTATTTATCAGTTCAAAATCTATGTTATTCTCTTGTAGTCTTTCTATAGGTAGTGAGCCTCTATTTGAGCAGTGAGCTCTAGGTAGTCAGCCCGAATGCATGTGCATTCTCATTTGTCAATTGCGTTATTTATGTTTCTGCTCATGTGTTATTGATTGATGCTGAAATGTTTATATCATTAATTTGATTATAAGTTGTAAAGGAAGATTAAAGGTAGAAAAGATTAAAATATGTGACAACTGATTCACCTCCCCTCTCAGTTGTCCGGACCTAAACCAACATATAGTACCTGAGCTACCTTAGACATAGCCATCCTTTTGACCTTTATCTAGGTATCATTGACCACCTTCCTACATTTCTCTAGATTTTGATCATATGGGTCGTTGGTTTGTCCCTTTAGTTATCATAGTCATGGTGGGAAATATTGGAATATCAAAATCCTCTAATATAGCTTCTATAGTGAGGCTGGTGATTATTCTCACATCTTGGGTTATTATGGATCTGGTTGGTGGGTGGTAGCTCTTTGCACATGCCATGATGAGCTCTGAGCACTAAACTACAGTGGGAAAACCTGTTACCTGGGCTATGCCATTTTGTCTTATCCTATGATCCCAGTTGGTAGGGTTGGCACCAAATACCCTCAACTTGAAATCATCTAAATCCACATGGTTGATGTTAGTGTCAACTGTGTTGTTCCAATTGGAAGTGATCTTAGTTACTGGAGGAACTCCCTTAAACTCATACTTCATATTGATAGCCCAAGAAGTCATTTACCCTGCATGCATCACCTCAATGAATATCTCTTACATAACAAATTCCACCATATTTAATTTACCAAGTAGGTTAGGAATTGTTTAAAATTAGTTTAAACAAAACATTAGCATGAATTCCTAACAACTAGTTTTCATCAAGATACCAAATTTAACCAATCTGATAGAAAGCGAGTATTTCTATCCTCGTAGGATATGAACATTGCACATAGTTAAATCCATACTCCAAATTAATTAAAGAGGATGAAATATTTTAAATTCATGAAATTATGCAAAGTTATTCATCTTGGGTGGGAAAATGGGTTCATATAGGATAAGTGAGCTATCTTTGTTTAAAAGCGGGCCTGAGGACCCTGATTGGATATGCGGGGATTATAGGCTTCACTAGATAAGTGGGATTTTTGGTTGTCATTGGATTAACAAAGGTTTTGGGCTAGACAACATAAATCTTGTATCGGGTGAAACTACCGCAGCATGGTTTCCTACTCCGAGTGAGTGAAAGTTGCGATGTGCGATAAGCGGGTCCAACTCCCTTCTTTGGATAAGTGGGGAAAATAATTTCAAGTGGATAAAATCCACATGCTTCAAAAACATCTATAAAAGCTGGCAGGTTTTAAGACATGATTTTGCAGCCCTGGGTGACTACACAGGATATGCAGGAAAAAGTCCTCCAAATGGATAATATCAATTGCCACGTAAAACTCCAGCAAAGGCTAGGGGCTCGATGCTTGAAAGACTTAGCGGCCTCAATAGATTGCACTAGATAAGCAGGCCTTTAAACCCTTAGTGGATAACATCCATTGAGGCGTGAAATCACCATAAAAGATAGATATCATGTCCTAGGGAAAGTTTGACTAAAAATTTCTATAGAGGTCCCTTTGCGGATCAATCTAACCTTAAGGGACATCATCCCTTCCCTCATGATTCTCCCATAATCAAACTATACAAAGAAATTTTTTAAATTTCAACAAATGACCTAGGTCTCAAACAAAAGACATTTGAAGTCAAACCCTAGGACCTAATTGCCTAGTATATTTCACACAAGAGAAACCCTACGAAAGTTTAAGCAGAGAACACACTAGGGTTTCACAGAAATACCTATCATGTTGCCTATTTTGAGCTACCAATTTCACTTCTCACTCATCCATGAAAAATGTGAAATATAAATAAGCCTTAAATGCAAAAAAAGATAGAAAGAATCCAAAAAATTGACCTGGTTTCCTTGAAAAACATGCACTACACTTCAGGGGCCAATGCAGGGAAAACCACAATGCGTGATGGAGACTTCGAGGACTAAAGAAATCTGCTTTAGACTTGATGAGATCACCTAGGAGCTCAATAAAATTAGAGAATATGAGTGCAGATAGTGAAAAAGGAACTAAATCAAGCTTAAATACTATGGGAAAATTGATCGTAATGCCTCATACTGTTGACAGGGTGTTCAGCACCCACCAACACCCAAAGCGGGTCTTTCAATTTGCACCAAATAAGTGGGAAAGAGGCACCCAAGTGGATGATATCCATTGTCTTATAAAATCTCCACAATATCCTAAGCCTACGAAAAAACCCCACTTTTCTTCAAAAGATAAAGGTTTGTGCTCACGGAGGATTTTCAAGTTACACGGGATATATCTTGTGACACTAGATTTTAGCGCAATGTCTATGATGCAGGAGCATCCAGAAGAATTCAAGATAGTTGAGACAGTGAATGGGGAAATAACTTATTTTGAATATGAGAGGCTGCGAACGTAGACTTAGCATCTAGACATAGTCAGTTACATCATATCAAGAATTCAAAGATCTGCACTTTGTTACTGGAAATATATCGTTATCTAAAGATTGACTATTTTTGCAAGAACAGAGCTGACAGTGTTAAGCAGGGTCTAATTGGCTTGCGGACCAATCCTGTGACTTGCAGAGAAAAAAGGATCATTGTTCAATGAAGTTTAGGACCTAGCCGACCTTCAGTGAGATCCGCATGAAGTTCTATGAATTTATGGAGTAGTACCTTATGTTTAGGCCCGACCTATTCTGTGTACATGCTACCTTAAACTAGCTGTTACAATTAGGCTGACTTGATGATGATTTGAAAGTTTATGAAAGACATAAAAAAGGAGATAAAGGATTGTTAGAAGGTAATGATCAGCAGCATGAAGTTATGAAGTAAGATATGGAGATGTTTTGATCCGGTCAAGTAGCAGAACATAATAGAAGGCAAGGTAGGAAGCAGAATGTGTTACAGAGCAGAGAATTGAGATGATGAAGGAATAAATCATGAAAGGATATTGTTGTACGAATATTTTGTAAACCCTGGCTATGGCCTTGTGTTTGTAAAGCCCTTGAGGCATTTGTAATTTGATTTGAAGTTACAATATAAGAAGAATGAGCTTTGAAGGCTGGGTTTTTCCCTGTTAGGGTTTTCCCAGGATACATCTTGTGTTATGTATTCATGAATCTATTTTATCTTTCAGTTGTTAAACTATAAGCTCCCGTTGCATACATGTATGACTATGGAGTTAATTGTTTAAGGCTGCAAGGTTGGACAGTCCCTAACCAGACCCTCATACCTTGACAACATTAGTCTAGTAAAGGGAAAATCACTCACTTTTTTGGGAAATTCCTAACACTTCTCACTCTTCATGGGATACAGGGAAAAAGATGGTGTCTCGATATTATCCAGACAATAAGAAATCCAACACAATATTTGGTTGAGGCATAAATTAGCACTAAAAGGTTAAAAGATGGACTTCCTTCAAAACAACACATGCAAGCAAAACCCAATACCCCATAAAATCATGCAAAAAGGTGAAACCAAGACCCAAGAGGATGAGAACATCCAAAATAAATCCTTTTTGAAGAAAACTCCCCTCCATGGCACAAATTCCTTACTCTCTCCAAAGAAGAAGGAGACATAGTCAAGACTCAAGCCAAAAGATAAAATAAAAAAGAGGGGGCCCACATTTTACTCAAAATGGGGCATGTGTGCAAGGAAAAACAATACCATAGCATAGTGATTTATGTTATCACCTAGAATTGCACCCTACTTGAAACATGTTCAAGCATTCCAATGACACAATGGGTCTGATCTCAAGGTGTGGGACCTTGCAAATGAGATCAGACCTCTAGAGAAGGTTGGTTCCTCATTCTGAACTTAAGGTTCGGAGAAAATAGCCAAATCTAATGCTACTAATCACCAAGGAAAAGAGGAACAAGGAATAGAGAAAAGGAAATGGTGATGCACCAAGATTTAGGGTGTTTACCTAAACTAACATAGCACAATAATGATCTCAAACCTTGAAGGGAACTCACATAGACTGATGCAAGTTCAAATAGAGGGTAAGGTAGAAAGATAAAACTATGAAAGGGACCACTTTATCCATAATACATATCTTACACCTATCAAATAAACATAGTGTAAGAATAATGAGAGAGGCAAAACATCAATTTATATTGATTATAGAGGCTAAATAGCCATTACAAAGAGAGAAAAGACTCATTACAGGCATGAAATAGACACAAATTATAGGCTTTCCTTCATTTTTGAACTAGTATAGAGACATGAGAGGCTCAGAAGAGAGTACAATCCATCAAATCCACCCACTTTTGGAAAATACCACAAGGTCTAAACATGTAAAGCAATCTTTTATCTAAATAATGACCTAGAACAACTAACCAATAGAAATGCATCTTCAATACATGCATATAGCTTTTCTAATCATACTGTAGTAGCCATGGAGGTGGGGAAGAGTGGTCAACAAGGAAAAACAATTTCCCATGCTATAATAAATTCATCTTTGTGTCCTTGGAGGGTGCCCACATGGCTCTGCCCTAGAAATCTGTTGAAGAAGAACATCCACCCAGGCCTTAGGTACAAGCAATTCAATGCAAAAGGAGCTACAGTGGCATAAAGGCATGGGAAATTAGTTTCCACAAGAAATCAGGCTCTGAAGAAGTAATAACGGCAGCCAAGAAGGTCGTTGAGCAATCCCGTCATATTCTAACTAGTGGAAAGAGCAGGGAGGGCAAAATAGTTGGGCCTTAACCAATCAAGCTTCCATCAATTGGGCTTTCACTGATCGATTGACATCTGAAAGGGTGAAAAAGGAAACCTTGATCTCCAAAGTCTGAAAGGAACAAAGGGAAACCATCGGGCTTCAGAGATTGGGCCTTCACTATTCATCGTGTATTTTGAAGAGAAGAAAAGAACCACCCAAACACTTGGCACCTTAGAGAAATGATTGAGGATTAGGCCTCAGACCTTCTCCCTTCCACCTGCAAACAACAAAGGGGAAGGGAAAACCTCTAATCACTGATGTCTGAATGAATTAGAATTTGGATCTTGGTGGACTTTGGCAATCGAGCCTTTTGCCTACCACTTGCTAAAAGAAAAGGAGAAATCTGCAACCCTAGCCTCCGATGTCTGAAACACTTGGAAAAAATTATGAAGCCTCGTTGGACTTTGGTCGTCAAACCCTCACCCTTTTGCCTTCAAAAAGGAAAGAGGAAGACTACAACCCTGACCTTTGACCAAAAGGATTAGAATAATTTGAAGCTTCATCAAACCTCGATGATGGGGCTTCTTGCTAACTGGTTGCTCAGGAGAAGGACGGCTGCCACTCTAACCTCTGGTGCCTGAAAAATTTAGACGATTTACAAGTTAGCGAGGCAGTGATTTTGGAGCCGATATGAATGGCATGATGGGATAGAGAACTCTGAAAATCTGAAGCTTTGAAAAAGGCATACCATCAAGGGAAAAAACACTTAGAAAATTTTAGGATTTTAGGGGATCTTCTCAAGGCAATACATTTTAGGATTTTGGTGATTTTCTGCAAGTTTGGGGATCCTTGGGCTATTTTGCCTGAAGGAAAAATAGGACAACAATTTACATGTGGAGTCTAAGCCTTAACTAAATGTATTATTAAATAATAAATGATTGCAATACACTTGAAGAGTCTAAGCCTTTATAGGAGTATCACCAACAAGAAATCTAGAACAATTCTAGTAGCATAATGATACCTAAAAAAACTCATTGTGAAACCTCCATTTCAAGCACCCAACAAGTAGGAGAAGAAATACTTGAAACTATTGTCACCAGGATTTGTACTCTTTTCTTGAAGCTTGCTACTGCAATAGATCTAGTGAAACAATGGGACTGATCTCAAGGTGTGGGACCTTGTAGATGAGATCAAATAGGCCAAAGAAGTGTGATTCCTCATTTTAAACTGAAGGTTTAGATAAAATGTAACTAAACCTATGCTAATAATCACCAAGGAAAAGGGGAGAAGGGGAACTAAAATAAAAAGGGGGTGATGCACTAGATTTAGTGTGTTTAGTTGAACCTAAGATAGCACAACAATGATCTCTAATACTGAATCAAACTCACATAGACTCATAAACTTTAATAGAGGTTTGAATATAAAACTATAACTATAGAGGGATTTTACATCCAATAAAGAATAAGCTCATATATTTCAGGTAAACATGGTGCAGAAGTAAAGAGGAAGGAAAAACATCAATTTATTATTGATCATGGAGGCTAAACAACTATTACAAAAGAAGAAAGATTCAATACAGAGAAGAAATGACACAAAATGACAACTTCCATCCATTAGCAAACTAGTAATGGAGATATCAAAGGCTTAGAATAGCGCACAATACATCAAACCCACTAAGTTTTGGAAGATACACAAGGCCCAAGTCTACTGTTGAATCCCTCTACCTGTGTGATGACCTAGGAAATTTGCTAACAAAAAATACATCTTTTTTCATGCATATATAGCATTTACATTTTCACTGTTACAACCCCTGAACTTGGGGAAACTTGGTCAAAAAGATTTGTAAATCACCCATGCCCTATTGCACACCCACATGGACTCTATTAGGATTTGATCGATGGAGTGTTTTCTCATGCCTTTTGGGTAGCAAACTTTAATTCTAGAGGTCTATCATTCACCCAGGGTTACTGAAAATCTACCCTATTTACTCCTGGTACTAGCACCTTGAAGCTACACATTCTTTGAGCTACCTAAAAATCTACCTCATCTTGTAATAATGGTGCTACTCTACATGCACAAATGACTCAATCTTCTATATTTCCACGCAGCTATTTCCTACTCAAATCCTTTCCAATACAATGGCAATCCTCTTCCAAACACTCGCCTTTCAAAAGCTATGCTAGGAGCCCCTCCTAGTGATGGTTAGTGTACGGGTGCAACCTCACAACCCAATGCCTTGATGCAAAGTCACATTGGCACGCTGAAACACTGCATAGTACACGAGCACAACTTCAGAGCCCATCGGCATAATGCAAAGTCACATTGGCATGTTGGGAGCCCGTCTAGTGCACGGGCATAATTTCACAACCCTGGCAATTTAGTCAAAGCCATGCTAGGAGCCTATTTAGTGCATGACGCAACTTCACAGCCTAGTGCCTTGATGCAAAGTCACGCTAGTGCATTGGGATCCCATTTAGTGTATGACACAACTTCACACCCTTGGTGGCTTAATCAAAGCTGTGATGATGCACTGGGGACTATTTAGTGCCATTTTCTTCCATTCTAAGGCAAAAATCACTCACAATAACACTTGGAAAAGGACAGCTTAGAATTTTTTTGATTTGGCCTCCATATTGGATATCTCAGATTGGATATTTTTGAAGGAATGAAGGCTTAAAACACGAAGGCTTGATATGGGATTTTTGACAACATTTTGCAAGTTTGAATGATGGGCTATTTTGGCCTGAGGCTTAAATAGGTCAACAAGAAGGGTTGAAGGGAAGGGAAAATAGAATTCTTGGATGGGAGATTACTTGGATGTGGCAAAGGAGTGTATCTACTATGTCTACTTCAAATGAGGATTCCTCTCCTTTGTGTATGTGTGTTTAAGGAGGTAATTTCCCCTCTTGCATTTTATTTTTAATTTGAGTTTTAAAATGGATTCTCTCAATTTTCCATGCCCACACTAGGTGGTAGCATATGCCTTTCCTTATTAGGGTGCAAATTGCATTGAATTCATAGTTCAATTTTAATGTTTTAAACTTTTTAAAAGTGCCCAAAATAGTCGTTACTATGCCAATTTTTTATGAAATCCTGTTTTCCCAATTTTATTTGAAAAGTGTGGTGTTGGGCTCATTGGGAACAAAATGGTATAATTGGATTTTTGAATTTTCCCTTAATTTGAAAAATGAAAAAAAATGGGAAAAGATGTAAGATAGTAACCATCTTCATTAATGGATGATTTCAGGGAATTATGGTTTTCTTGCTTTTGAAAAATAAATGAAAATTGCATTATATGCCTTGTATAGATGTTTTATAATGTGGGGTGAGTAGTCTCCCTATTATTTTAAGATTCTGCATCTTTTAAGTATGTTGTTAGAAAAAAAATATATGTTGTAAAATTGTGCATTGATTTGCATACCATGCCCAAAATTGTCAATTTGGTGCATTAGACATAGGATTGAGATATAGAATAGGGAAGGAGTGGGCTCACATCATTTGACATCATACAAAGGGATTGTAAGGAATAAAACATGTGGAGAGTTTATAATCAAGTGAAAATGTAATACAAATTGGGAGAACAAAACATGTTAATTAAGATATATGCACCATGACTGGGATGTTATCAAAGGTCCAATTTTAGTTGTAAAGGATATATCACAACTTTGGGAGTTGGTGAATGTTAGAGTGTTCATCATATGAGGATAGGTTGATCTACTCAAACTCTACATGGCTATTGTGCTATTGTAATGACACTCCTTCACCTATTTCTAGTCATCTCTATTGATAACTGAGAGGGGGGGTGAATCAATTATCTTAAATTTATTCAACTTTCTGTTCTTCTTTAATAATTAGTGCAGCATCAAAGAAAACAAGCATGAAAGTAGAAACAAAGTCAATACACATAACACAATGATTTTGACGTGGAAAACCCGGTTAAGGGAAAAACCACGAGGTGATTAACCCAAGAATGTATTCTCTGTTAGAAGAATAGAAGTACAAAATGGCACCTGCCAATTTAGGGCTCACTACCTGAGCATACTTCTCACAAGAGGCTCACTGCCTACAAGAGAAGAAGATAACACAATGTTTGAACTGATGAGAAGCATCCACACATGCTAAGATTCAGTTCTGGTTGAGCTCAATAAACTGATCTGCTGCACGCCATTCTTACTTTCTTTTGGTTCAGTTGTCCTGTCACATTCCGGACCTGTCTTACTGCCTTCACACTACTCTTCTGCTTTTATTCTCACAATTACACATTCACACCACACACCTTCATATCTAAATTCATCTGGTATATATATCCATACAAGTAATCTCACCACCTTTCTAGTCGGCATCTGGAATAGTCAATATTTTCCCAAGTTTTGATCTGTCAGCTGGATCCTTGCTTACCAAGTGATGCAGATCTAGGAGATGCTTGAAGAAGTCATCAATCATGTCAGTCAATCATGAATGATACCTCAAGAAACTTATTCATCAGCAATATCTCTTTCAGATTTGGGTCTGACACTCTGTCGGTACAGTTCTTCCTCTGTTTACTCTGCCAAATAGGAACCCAACACTCAAGTGCTCATATCTTTTCACCCTTCCATCACCGGAGGCTAAATCCTTGGAATCTATTAGTCAAGGTACTCCTCTTGACTTCCCCAAATCTGCACTTCACTGAGATACTTCCTCTGAGAGATCCGGACCTGACTGTCAGACCTTGCTGACTGCTCTATTCTTGCTTACCGGATCATAACACTTCTTCAATCTGACTTCCGGTAGAGACTCATCATGTCTTGCGGATGTGTGGGATAACCTTTTTTTCCATCAATGACAACATACATGAATCCATATAGTGTCTCTTGCCAACAATCTCCCCCTTTGGCATTGATGGCAACACTTAGTGAAAAATGACTAAGTGTCACACTATACTCCCCCTTGGCTGATGCTCTGTTTTTATATACATTTTCTAGAGCTCTCCCTTAGCTAGATTCCTCATTTTAAACTGCTCCTCACTCCCCCTTTGACATCAATAGCAAAGGGTAGGGTCCGCACACCAAAATTCTCAAAAAGTCAACTATACTTAGCCACATAAATAGCATACTTACATATACTGAAGTATGTCTGCAAAAGTTGTCTTCAATTGGATGAATTATGTTGCCCAACTTTGCTTCATCCTGTCCAAAATTGAGATGTGACCACTCAACAGGAATGCAAACGCGTCTGCCCTTTTTAGATCTGTCGGATCACTGGTCCGGGCTATGATCTGAGCTTCTTTTATGGCCTCATGCATGGCCTCTAACTTAGGGATAATTATCCCTCTAAGTTCACCCAACCTACTTATTCTATTTTTCTTTTCCTTCTCAAGCTTCTTGATTTCATTCAAGACTGCAATAGTCTGACATTCTTGATTTATTATGGAAGAGGAGAGAGGATCAAAATTCTTAGAGTTTTGTCAGTTTGTCCTCCTGTTTTTCACTTTCTTCTCAATATCCAATGTTACTTTGGACCATGATAAACAAAATTTGTACATTTCCCGGCCATCTTTAAGAGCATTTTCTAAGCTCTTTATCCCAATATTCATATTCCTCCTATCATTAGTTATTAACCCTTGTACCTCTGATAATCTTTTTGCCAAAAACTCCTTCTGAACCTTATCTTCTGATGACTTCTCTAGGGAATCAAAATGTGTGCTAACGCTATTGACTAGAGATTTGAGATTACCGGATGAGGAGGCTGAGGGATCCTTCTGAAAAGCTAGCATGATCTTTTCTAATACTCCAGATGCAACTTTTATTAGCTCACAGTCTTCCATGTGAGACTTCAAGAGTTTTTCTTTAGCCTTTGCATTAGCAAATGAAGCTATCTTCATTGTTTGTACCGGGGAAAGAGAATCAAAATCAAATGGCCCTTGTAGAAGTTTCGGTTCATCAATCTCCATTGTCTCTTTGTTTAAGAATTCTTTGACAGTTTCTGCAGTGTCTCTTGCCGGAGACAGATTCTTCTTCTCTTCTATAGTCTTAGAGCTATCTCTTGGAGCTTTCTCTCCTTCTACACTCTTACCACTAACAGCTATGGTCTTCTCTGTTGAAGTCTTCTTTCCTTCTGCAACCTTAGTACTGTCATCTTCTTTTTCCTTCACTCCTTTTTCTTTATCCTCTATTCTTTCTTCTCCTTTAGATCTGGAGTCAGCAAGGGAAACTAGAGGAGTGATGTTTGTTTGTTCACAGGCCACCTCTTCCGGAGCAGAGGATTCCAAGTCCTTATCTTTTTCTTCACCGGTGTCCATTACTTCTTCTGTCATTGCCTCAGTAGATTATTTTTCAACACTTGTAGCTGAGGGATCAACACCCAAGTCCTCTATAATAGGAATGTTGAATCTTGAGTATGCATTCCAGAGGATCTCTTCTGTCTCTTTTTCTATTTTGTCAGTTTCTTCGAGCATAAGTTGATTCATTCTTGCTTTGCTCCGGAACTCATCCTTGAAATCTTTGAAGATCATATTCATTTGCTTTGAATCAATTGAAGGATATAGCTGAATGGCTATCTATTCTTAGATCTCAAGATCTTTTGCCATAGCATTATTCTTTCTTATTTCTAACTCTTTCTCTAGGCTTCTGGGAATAAGAGATATAATTTCAATAAAGCCTTATTGTAGATATTCAGAAACTTGATTGTTGCTTCCTGCAAGATCTTTTGGTCAGCCTCATTATAATGATCATAGAATTCAGCCATTGGTTGAAGGTTTCCATCCACAGAAACTGATTTGATGACATCATCTAATGATAGAGTGGGATTTTCAACAAACTCTTCTGCCATCTCTTCCTTGTCTTCACCAGTAGAGGGTTCACTAGATACTTTCTTCTTTTTCCTCATTTTCCTTACCTCCTCATCTAACTCAGTCTCTTCATCATCCTTCTGACTGATGTAAGACCTTGTGGCCTTTGTCTTAGTTCTTTTCTCTACTTTACCAGATGATTTTGCTTCCAGTTTTGATTTATTTGATCTCTTATTAGTGGTAGGTGTAGAGCTCCTATAAGATCTGGTCCGAGAGGAGGATTCTACCAGAACACTTTGCTTTTCTGCCTCTTTCTTCTCTTTCTCGGTCCTTTCCTTCTTTTCCCTATTGGCATCAAGTGTCTCTTTTGAGATGCCAAAGCTTTTGGCAATGTTTTCTACTTCTTTTCTTGCCTTTCTTTTCATCTCTAGTTGCCTTAGCTCAACATGGATCTTCACACTCAATTCTTCAAAGGTTCCAAACCTTTCTGCCTTGGGATCCTTTGGTTGACTCAGCATGTGTTGAACATGCAGCTCTACGATTTTCTCATCCACCTCATACCCCATTGGCATGATCCACACTGTTCTTGGTTCCACTGCCTCCATTAGGCACTGATCAGTCTCTACCATAAAGCATACTTTGTCTTTGTATTTCTCAACTATAGATTGGGGAATTCTCTCTCTAGCTTGCATCATGTTCTGGAAGTTTTTGAAGAAACCCCAGAGAGCTATGTTTTGTGCTTTGTCATCACCAAGTCCATGCAAATAATCCCTGATTTGTATGGCAATCAGTCTGTCATTCTGCCATACCCATCCACTAGATCCGGGTAGCTCATTCATAAAGTAGAAGAATAAGCACAATATTAACCCACCATACTTAAATGAATTCTTTTTATCTTTCTTTATTTTCTACAGATTCTCCAAGAGTTGGTTTAGAAGGAGCTGACAAAGGTCATAGTCTAAATTCTTTCTTAACATTTCATAAGCAGTGTAGATAGCAGTTCCATGTACTGAATTCTCCCTGCTAGAATGATATATCTTGTATCCGATGATCATGGAGGCAAACTTGATATCCGGATCAGTGATATCTTCTATTGTCATTGCTCTTTTGTCAAACTGAGATCTGATAGCCTCACTTACAGTCTGATTCTTGATAGATTTGAGAGTAGGTATCCCACCAGATGAGTGCAAACTAGTAACTGCCCTAATGGCATCTTTTGTGATCTTGAATGGTCCATTCAACCACATGAAGTTGTCATGTATTCTTCTCAAGACATACCGGACCCATTCATCCTCAGCAAAGCAAGGGAAATGTATACACTGTGCAAAGTGCTTGTCCCAGAAGGCCTTGTATTGGGGTTCGAGCTCAAATGAATCATCTATTAGTTGTTTGTGGTAGATATCCCTCAATTTGAACTCTCTGAATTCTTTAATGTTTGCGTGAATGTAAACCCTAATATCTTATGTATGCAAGACACCATGTGGAGCACTGGAAAATGCTCCTAGGGGATCTACTTCCAAGGATTTGTAGGGATGTTTCTTGAGTTTGGGGCGAGGCCTATCAGTGATATTCATAATATTCATAGTAGTCATCTTTAAAAAGATTTGTAGAGAGATATTTAAGAATGGAAAATACCTTTTGTGCCTTTAGGTTTCACAGAGTGAGCCGGATCGATTACTGGATGAATCAACTTCTGCAAATGATCTTTGATGGGTTTGAGAAAATTTGTTGCAGAGCTCCTTTTTACTTCTTCTTGAATGCAGAATGAACAAATGTTTAATAAGAAGAACCCTTATATTACTCTGCAAATCCTAATACCAAGTTGCAATAAATGCTCAACTTAAGTCATTCTGATTTGCCTTGTTTTCCTTATTCAGATGACTTGATGAACTAGATCAATCTTGTTCTAAACATCTTGTAGATCTTTCATATCTTAACCACAGATTATTTATATGATTCTCTGAGAACCCTTTAATCTACAACCTTCCTTGTGCCAATTCCGGCACCAATTTACTGGCTAGGGGAAAAAGTTTTTCCTTGTGTCTCCCCCTGAGCCAGAGCTCACTTTTTAATTTCCAGAAGGAATATCAGCACCAAATTCTGGTGCGGATCCATCCCCTACATTTTCTGTACTTTTCTTCACCCAAATCTTGTTCATCTCACTTTGAACTTCATCCACATTCACTTTTCATTTTCCCTTGTCTTGATTCTAGTTATGATGTACCGGACCTCTTTTGTCCTGATTCTTGCTTCTACAGAATTTGGCAATATGACCGGATCTATTGCAATTGTGGCAAACAACATTTCTTTGCATATTTGATTGATGTCCTCTTGATCTGCATTGATAAGCCATATGACCCATTCTATTGCATGCAAAGCATCTACCATTGAATGAATTGTTCATTTGCATATTTCTGCATTCATGAGATTTGTGACCATACCTTTTGCAATGAAAACACTATCCGGAGAAGGATGTATTAGTCTAATTCATTATCTTTCTACACTGATTAGCTTTGTGACCAAAGTTATTGCAATTGTGGCAGTATCCATTGAAGGATGGATATTTTTGAGCATTAGGTTGCCTTATCGGAGGTCTTCTAGTCCTGTTCCTTGGATTTTCTGATCCAAAATTCTTCTGACCAAATCCGGATCTTTCACCTTTCTCATATCCCAAGCCACGCTTGTCATCTACCCTCTTTTGGCTTTCAAGAAGAACTTCAAGTTGAGCCGAACTTATCTTGAATTTCTCTTTGTATTCATTTGTTGTTTGAATATCCCTTTTAAGAGAGACAATTTGATCCTCAAGTTTTTCTTCATTATCTTTAGCATCTTCAAGATTAGATTCAAGATGTCTGATTACTCTATCCATCTTGTAGCAGTCTTCTGATTTCTCCTTGAGAGATTGTCTTAGATTATCTTCAGTCTTTCTTTTCTCTTCAATTTATCGGGTAAACTTCATAACTCCTGATTCCATTTCATGTCTTACCATAATGATCTCTTTTATAATTTTTCACATAACTTGGTTTTTTCCTTCAGATCTCCATTTGTATCATTTGCTTCATTTTGATTTGCCAATTGCTGAAGTAGATCCTTTCTCTTTTTCATATAGAGACTTAGTTTCCCTTTTAGTTCATTTATGAAATCATCAGCCTGTTTGAGTCTTTCCTTCAATTCATTGACTTCAGAATTAGATTGCTCAAGATCATCTAGGGCAGACTGAAGTTGTTCCCTCATACCATACACATCCATTTTAATTCCTAGATTTTCCTCAAGCTGTTAGGCTCTTGTTTGGAGGAACTTGGCTTTGATACCAATTGTTGATAACTGAGAGGGGCGGTGAATCAGTTATCTTAAATTTATTCAACTTTCTATTCTTCTTTAATAATTAGTGCAGCATTAAAGAAAACAAGCATGAAAGTAGAAACAAAGTCAATACACATAACACAATGATTTTGACGTGGAAAACCAGGTTAAGGGAAAAACCACGGGGTGATTAATCCAAGAATGTATTCTCTATTAGAAGAATAGAAGTACAAAATGGCACCTATCAATTTAGGGCTCACTGCCCGAGCATACTGCTCACAAGAGGCTCACTGCCTATAAGAGAGGAAGATAACACAATGTTTGAACTGATGAGAAGCATCCACACATGCTAAGATTCAGTTCTGATTGAGCTCAATAAATTGATCTGCTGCACTTCATTCTTACTTTCTTTTGGTTCAGTTGTCCTGTCACATTCTGGACCTATCTTACTTCCTTCACACTACTCTTCTACTTTTATTCATACAATTACACATTCACACCACACACCTTCATATCTAAATTCATCTAGAATATATATCCATACAAGTAATCTCACCGCCTTTCTAGTCGGCATCCGAAATAGTCAATATTTTCCCAAGTTTTGATCTGTCGACTGGATCCTTGCTTACCAAGTGATGCGGATCTAGGAGATGCTTGAAGAAGTCATCAATCATGTTGGCCAATCATGAATGATACCTCAAGAAACTTAGTCATTAGCAATATCTCTTCCGGATTTGGGTCTGACACTCTGTCGGTACAGTTCTTCCTCTGTCTACTCTACCAAACAGGAACCCAACACTTAAGTGCTCATATCTTTTCACCCTTCCATCATCGGAGGCTAAATCCTTGGAATCTATTAGTCAAAGTACTCCTTTTGACTTCCTTGAATCCACACTTCACTGAGATACTTCCTCTGAGAGATCTGGACCTGATTGTTGGACCTTGCTGACTGCTCTGTTCTTGCTTACCGGATCATAACACTTCTTCAATCAGACTTCCGGTAGAGATTCATCATGTCTTGCAGATGTGTGGGATAACCTTTGTTTCCATCAATGACAACATACATGAATCCATATAGTGTCTCTTTCCAACAATCTCATCATATCTTTTCTTCAAATTTGGCATCCAAAATGTGTTTAGACCACTTGCATGTATGGTGATGGATTATTGTGCTCTTATATATTTATATGTGATGGTTCTTGATTTATACCTTGATTGGCATGCATTAAAGGTGTGGGAATTTCCCTTATGTTTGAATGTCGTGATGTCATTCTATTATGTTTGTAGGCTTATGTGAGCCATTCAACATTGTATGCATTGGATTTGTAGTAGTGCTACATGTCACTTATATTGGTGTGAGATGCCACATGCATTTGTGTATGCTTTGAATGGTGTGAATGTTTTCATGTACTCCTTGATTGTGTGTGTGCTTGTACCCAATATGACTGTCTCCTAGGACATTGGGGTGAGCCTAAGGGTACCACATGATTGGGTGGTGATAAACCACTTTTGGGGATATGCATGCTTGGAGGATACTCTATGGAGATTATGCTAGACTTGTTGCTATATTATATTCTTGTACCATTCAATTATTATATATTGGTAATCATTGCAATTGGGGTCCTTGAGACCATTGTAGTAAGCTTATGTTTATGCTTTTATTTCGTGATGTGGGTTATGATCCATCCATGTTTGGGATGAGACCCTTTAGTTGTAATATTTAACTAATTCCTTTTGGTATGTTACCTTGCCTCATCATGTGAAGACATTGGCATGATTTACATGTTGCAATCTTGATATTTTAGTATTTTAGATTTAATTATGTGATGTTGTAATTGATGATTCTAGATGTGTTAGTATTGGATCACATTCTTTTCGTATACATGGTAAGGATCCTATCATTGCTTTTGTTGGCAATATGTGTTGTCATTATGTCAATATAATATGTGTCAACCTAAGGTCAGAGATGGGTGAAGCTAATGGATAGTGGAAGATTTGAGAGAGACAGTTTGACTAAGTTAAAGACATAGGATCTGCTTGCTTAAGAGAGGTCACTCCAGAAGACGTAGCAAATGGAGAAAAAATGTCCAAGTATAAGAATGGTAATCTTCCTGATATCTAAATCTGTTGCGGAGGTATGTTTTCTATATATCTACAATGATATCCTACCAGTTTGGAGTACCACACTTAGAGAAAAGTTGTAGAAGTTTGGTTAAGGCTCTCACAGTGTATATCCTAAGGTAGAGTTACAGTATTTTGGTCCGCATTCCTCCACAGTGCACGTTTTAGTCTTGTGGTTCAGGAGTTAAGTTGATATTGATATTAACATGCCATATCCAAGATTTTAGGTCTTTACTCTTTCAACAAAGAAAGTTATCAACAACAGAATTCAATGATGGAGACCTATTGGAATGCTCCACATTCCTTCAAAAGAGAAGTTGTACCCATGCAATTTTGGGAATATGTTTAGAGATGTGTAATACATGCTTCCTCATAGTATCAAGTGTTATTATGGTCCACAAGGTCATAATTTAAGTGACAAAAGTAACACAGACAGTTTTGGATGCAGAAATACTCTATAGAACAAATGATTGAGCACTTGTGGAAGATGGAAAGTATACAAATCAGCTATAGGATCTTGTATGGAGATTCTACATGCCTTGTGGCATCTCAGGTTTGAACCACATGCAAAGCCTTCTTATCTCATGTACCACATAAGGCATTTAAGTCAGTTAGTGAAGAATTGAATATGACTATCCTCCGGACTATAGCATACTTGAGTCAAGTATTTGATTTTCTTTGGAAGTAATAAATAAGGTTATGCAGATCTAGGAACATATGCATAATGATGTATGAATTTATTCCTAAGAAGTTTCAATTGGTTTGGTGGTCCGCAATGCAATATTATAAGTTATGATGTGTTACAAGATGCCTGGAATGTCTTGTTTTCATCAGTTCACTATGTTCTTTGTTTTGTGGATGAATGTATTGGTCATATACTTTAGGAGAATGGTGTATGAATGTTGTCAAGAAGATACGTTGTTGAAACACTGGTCTGCATGATGTTTTTGGCTTCTCCCTGATAGTGTGAAGATGAACAGTCAACAATGTTTATGTACTAGTTTGAGTCGACAATCTGGTTTCTGCTATGTGCGGTGGATCCTAATCAATTGTTTTGACATTACAAGGTGTGTAATGATGTTCCTTGAATTCTATTATGAGATGTTGTGGTCCACAACATTTTTTCTTGGCATATTATATGAGTTGAAGCCAACCCTTAAAGAATTAACAGTTTCATCTAAAGGTTCTTATGATGCTGACCTAGTCAATGTTTTGAAGTGTTGCGAAGGGTGTTTATAGGAGAACAAAGTCATTTGTGAGGTGAACAAGGAAGTGCGAATGTGATAGCAGAATGAGAAGTATGAAGTTTGTAGAATTAGTAATGAGTAATTGTGCAAAAAAGAGGACTGCAATTTTAGCATGAGTCAGATGCTTTTTCATAGCAGTTCATAGTTTTGTTCATCATTGTAATTCCTTGTAGCAGTGAGATTTCTATGGGGAGTAGTAGCTGTTGATTTAAGATAGACAACTGAGAGGGGGGGTGAATCAATTGTCCCAAAACTTTCTTTTCTTTAAACACTTAAATCCTTCTTGTAATTCAACAGCATAATAATAAATCAATCATGGAAGCACAATGCAATAATTCAAGAGCAAAAACACATTAACACATATGACACCAAGATTTTAACGTGGAAAATATGGTTAAGGCAAAAACCATGGGGTGACTAACCCAAGATTGTATTCTCTATTAAAAGAATAAGAAGAACAAAATGGCACATGCCAATTAGGGCTCACTTCCTGAGCACACTGCTCACAAGAGGCCCATTGCCTACAGGAGACACACTGTCTATAGAATAATAATAAATGTTACATACTTGAACTAGAGATTAGCATCTTCACCATGCTTGAGTTAGTTCCATTTAAGCTCAGTACTTCTGCTCTACTTTTTGCTTTTCTCCCTACTACAATTTCATCCTTCTCACCTTATCTTTGAAATGACTTCACAACTCTTATTTATACAAGACATTGACTTTGGGATAATCATCAAAGTTAGCATAATACATACTTTATTTTATTACAAAGAAAATACACAAATACAACTTGACTTATTACAAAAGACTTCATGTGAATCACCACACCGTCGGCCACACATATCTGGGACTTTAATCTTCTTTGAGGAACATGCCATGCTTCACAGAACATCTTCAAGATCATCCGCAAGATGTGAAAACCATCCGGTCGGCCATGATTAGGAAGAACATCATCACACGGAAGTAAATCTTCAATTACGAGCTCAATCTTTAATGCGGACCACCAACACAAACTGGACACAATCTAGAGACCCCCACAAGCTTGCCTGAATCACCAAAAACTTCCACACCACTTTCGCTTACTAAAATCATTCGCATCTTCATCTGGAACCTCAAGAACACATTCTGTCATTACTATCATATTAGAATAAATTTTTGTGAACCTCCAGACCATGAACCAATTGAGTTGTCAATTCACATTGGCTTCCTGAACACTCCACCAAATCCGCAAAACATGATATTACATTTCCGAATCTCACCAGACCTATTTGTGTCATTATGTCAACTCTGAACATCTGCCAAAACTAGTTTTACTCATATAGCCATAACTTCTCCAAATCTTCATACAGACCTCTCAAATCTTGACTGGATCATCTTTAGACACATATCTACAAACCCTTTGATGCACATTCTCTGATCTTCATCTTAGTTGGGTGATGCAGAGTATCTAGGACAGTAGTAGCATGATTATAACTTCACAGGCAAAGATCTCACAAGACAACCTTCAATACCATCTCTAACTTACTCTTAACACACACATAATGAAGGAGGACTCCAAGACACCTTCCAAGATGTCAACTCCATTTAACATCCCTTCAACTCCTCTATACAGGACTGCAGGACAGCAATCTCATAGACTATCATGGCATTGCTGCTCCATTGGAATAACAGTCACACAACCACCTTGGGATGGTCTCCCTCAACACAAACACATTCTCATTGCCACTTACCAATCCTACAACATGCATTCAACATAATGCCTTCCTTTGCAAAGTAATAACATGTCAAATATACCTAGTTGATGCTGTCCTCCTTCAGGCTTCCAACATAAGACTTCTGCAGAGTCATTTCTCATGCCCAAACTCATCTACCTCATTCCCCTACCTCCACAATCCTCACAAGACTCTAAAACAATTAAAATACAATCCATTCCATTGAGCAAAGATAGAAAATGGTCAATGGAATGGGCAAAAATCCATTGATTTGCTCAGAAATATCCTAAGTCAGGATTTTAACCCTCTTCCAAACAAAATAGGAATGCAGAGATAAAAATGGATGTCAAAAGCCCAAATAAGTTTCAAATGATAGGTAATTAAACAACCTATCCAACCAACACAAACACCCTTCACCCCCAGGCCGTACAAGTACGGATTTCTCAGGAAAACAACAAATTTAAGGAAGTGAACAGCAATTCTGAAAAAAAAATAGTTTTTGGAAAAACAACAGTATCTTCCTTCTAGTTCCTTGTCAAGGCTTCAAACCAAGTTTAAATCAAAGGTAATTTAGACCTCTTTCTTTCCATTACAAATTAGTGCCATGCTAGTGTCGTATATGTATGGAAAACTGTAGAAAATAGTGATTTTCAGAAGGAAACAACAAATTTAGAAAAAAATAGCTTTGGGGAAATTAGCCATATCTTCCACCTAGTGCATTGTTAAGATCCCACACAAGACTCAAATTAAAGCTAACACAATCCACTTTCCATCCAATATGCTAAGAGCTTTTGGTAAGTCTGTACAGGCATGGGTACGGCCTCCAAACAGTGAAGAAAATCAGAAAAAAGTAGAAAAAACCATAAAACAGAGCTTCTTTTGGTATTTTCCTCCAATCTAATCAATGTTCTCCACTTTTTTTGGCTTTAAAAAGCCTTATACAATACGTACAAAATGTTTGGGGTCGACCAAACTATCCACCATCGTGCTTCCTTCATGATTTTCTTGATTTGAAACTGCAGAAGATGAAATTGTTGTTTTGTTTTTAGAAACTGCCTTTTCTTTTCGACAGCAATGAATGTTTTTTTCTAAACACTTGCTTTCTAATCTATCTACACACCTTTCTATCCTTGACATGCCATTATAGGCTAATAACCATGGAGAATATTAAATGACTAACCTATTTAAAATTTAATGACTCCCTAAGACTACCTATGCAATATGACTGTCCTAACTAGGACTTGCAACAAAACAATACTAGAGTCTATCTATTTGGACATAGTCCATTACAAGAATGGCATTCGAGCCTTAGACAACATTGAAGATGGTCTTATAGACCTTATTTAACCAAACAACTACTTGTAAATCTAATCAAAACCCTGATGTCTATGATGCTCCTGCACCACTGGGATCTTTACTTCAAAGAACTTCACTATTTTCATTGTTCTTCTATGTTTCTGATGGGACTAATTTTCTCAATATCCTCAATACACAGCTCGTCCAATCCTTGACATCAATGCAATAGGAGTATGTTGAAATCAATGACAACACCGGTTAGGCCCATACTTGCAGCAATCTCCCCCTTTGTCATTGATGGCAACATATGATGTGAAAAACTATTTTAACCATCAAGACAAGAACTTCTCCTCACTGACTGACATAGCTCCCCCTATTAATAGCAGTTATTCATGTCTTCTCTTTCTTTATTGCTCCCCCTTTGATCAGCAACCACTTTTGTTTTTCACATGTCTTCTCTCCCCCTTTGACATCAATGGCAAAGGGAACATACTTGCATCAATCAAAATCATACAGACTGCTCCCTTTGAGTAGCAACTTCTTATCATCAATCTGGATCACAAGATATGACTGTGAGATCCACCGAACTGATGCACATTAGTTCACCTTAATTCAAAACCGAAGGGGTAATAACCCTAACTTCTCCCTGAGATACTCAAAATAGTCCTTAAGTAGAGGTTTAGTAAAGATGTCTACAATCTGATCCTTAGAGGGCACAAACTCTAATCTGACTTCATTCTTGTTCACCTACTCTCTCAAAAAGTGAAACTTGATGGATATATGTTTTGTCTTTGAATGCAACACCAGACTTTTTGATATATTTATTGCACTTGAGTTATCACAGAAGATTGTGATAGGTTCCTCATACTCCACTCTGATGTCTCTTAGCATTTACTTCATCCACAATACTTGAGTGCAACTACCTTTTGCTGCAATATATTCTACTTCTGCAGTAGATAGAGATATTGCCTTTTATTTCTTGCTCAGCCAAGACACCAATCTTTTCCCCAAAAAGAATGCACCACCACTGGTACTCTTCTGATCATCCACATCTCCTACCCAATCCACATCTGTATATGCATGAAGAGAGAAATCATGATCCCTAGGATACCATAAACCATACTCAACTGTTCCCTTTAGATATCTAAGAATTCTCTTGATTTCCATGACATGAGATTCTCTAGGATCAGCCTGGAATTTGGCAACAAGACCAACATCATTCATAATGTCAGGTCTAGTTTGAGTAAGATACAGTAGTCCTCTAATCATTGATCTATACTTTTTTTATCAGCCTTAGGAGATTCATCATCTTTTCTTAGTTTACATCTAGTTTCCATGGAAGTATTCATTGGTTTTGAATCTTCCATTCCAAATTTCTTTAACAATTCTTTCACATATTTGGTCTGTGATATGAAGATTCCTTTCTTTGTTTGAGTGATTTGCAGACCCAAGAAGAAATTCATTTCTCCAAACATAGACATCTCAAATTCACTTTTCATTTGATTTGCAAAAGTCTTGCACATACTATCTCTTCCTCCAAAAATGATATCATCAACAAATACTTCAATAATCAAGATATTTTCATGATCAATTTTGAAGTACAAGTTACTGTTAGCAGTACCCTTGTTGAAACCAATCTTCAAAAGATGTTTATCCAGTCTTTCATACAAGGCTCTTGGGGCTTGTTTGAGTCCATACAGTGCTTTCTTCAACTTGCAGGCCATGTCACCATGATCAAACAATTGAAATCCATCTGGTTGCTCAATGTATACTTCTTCTTCCAAGTCACCATTGAGAAAGGCAGACTTGACATCCATCTGATAGACTTTGAAATCCTTGAAGGCAGCAAAGGCAAGAAATAATCTGACTGCTTCAATTCTTTCCACTGGAGCAAAAGTTTCTTCAAAATCAACTCCTTCTACTTGAGAATAACCCTTGCAAACCAATCTGGCTTTGTTTCTGACTACTTCACCATCTTCATTCAGTTTATTCCAGAAAACCCATTTGGTCCCAATCACATTTTTGTTTCTAGGTCTGTGAACAAGATCCCAACTGTGATTTTTCTCAATCTACATCAACTCTTCCTTCATTGCTTTAGTCCAACTTTCATCATTGCATGCTTCACTTACTATTTTTAGTTCAATCTTTGAAATTAGACAATACTTTTCTAAGTCTTGAGCAATCTTTCTTCTTGTTTGAACACCTTTGCTTTTATCACCTATGATCTAGTTTTCAGAATGATTCAGTCTTACATACTTGGGAGTTTTGGGAGTTTCTTGCACTTCTATTTCTTGGATAGGTTCATTCAAACTTATCTCTTCTTCCTGTATTTCAAGATTCTCTAGATCAGTCTGGTTCTAAATTTCAGAGGGGGCTAGAACTCCTTGGACCAAAACATCATTCTAATCATCTTCTTCATATTCATAAAACCTTGAGGGGTTTTCAATGCCTTCATCAACCTTCACATTTGTACTTTCTATAATCTTTCTCAATCTCTTGTTATAACACCGGTATGCTTTGCTTTGAGTAGAATAACACAAGAATATTCCTTCATCACTTCTAGCATCAAATTTGCCAAGGTTTTCATCTCTTTTAATGTAACATTTACTACCAAAGACTCTGAAATACTTTATAGTGGGAGTGATGCCAAACCAGAGTTCATAAAGGGTCTTACCAGTATTGTTTTTGATTTGTACTCGATTAAGAGAGTAGATAGCAGTGCTTATAGCTTCTCTCTAGTAGATCTAAGGAACATTTTCTTCCATCATCATGTTTCTAGATGCTTCTTGGATGGTCCAGTTCTTTCTCTCCACTACTCCATTTTGCTGTGGAGTCCTTGGAGCAGATAACTGTCTTTTTATCCCATGTTTCTCAATAATTTGTATGAACTCTCTGGATGTGAATTCTCCACCTCTATTAGACCTAAGACACTTTATGTTTAATCCAGTTTCATTTTCTACCATATCCTTGAATATTTTGAATTTCTCAAGAGCTTTAGATTTCTCTTTTAGGAAAGTCACCCACATCATCCGAGAATGATCATTAATTAGTAACATGAAATATATATCACCTTACAAACTCCTGATTCTTGCCGGTCCACATAGATCAGTATGTACTAAGTCCAACAATCCGGTTGAAGATTGTTCCTTACTTTTGAATGTGACTCTGCTCTGCTTACCCAACTGACATTCTTTGCACAAACTGTTAGTAGGTTTCACCAGTCTTGGAAGATCTCTTATAGCCTGAATGTTTCTTATCTTGATGATATTATCAAAATTCACATGACACATTCTCCTATGCCACAACCAACTCTGATCAATTTGAACAAATAAACAACTTTTTCTAGTACCAACCAAGTGGAAGATGTTACCTTTTGTTTGAGTACTGGATGCAACCTCTGTTTCAGAACTTTCAAAGATCTTACATTTTCTATTTTTGAATTAGAGATCATAGCCTTTGTCCACCAACTGCCCAACACTAAGAAGATTGTGCTTTAGACCTTCAACATATAGTACATCATTGGTTTTGTTCTTGCCATCAAAAGAAATAGTTCCTCTGCCTCTGATTCTGCCAGCAAAATTATCACCAAATTTTACAACTCCTCCATATCTTTCCAGATCTATGAATTTATTTTTGTCACCAGTCATATGGTGGGAGTATCCACTGTCAATGACCCAATCATCCTTTTCTTCAACTTGGGCAGTTAGAGCTCTTTCTACCATTTTATGATTGACAGATTCAATGGGCATTGGATCTTCTTCCTTGATGACAATAAACACCCAGTCACTTCCAGATTTGTTTCCTGTCTTTGATTCATCATCTGTTACTCCTTCATCAGCATCATCTTCATAAACATAGTAACATTTCTTTTGAAATCTTGATCTATTAGGATTAGTCCTTGAAAATATTTCCAGACACCTTGAGGCAAAATGACCAATCTTGTTGCAATTGAAACATTTCAAGGGTAATTTTCCTTCATACTTACTAGATCCTCTTGGTAGTCTTTTTACAATAAGGGCTTCAATTTGAGCAGCTTCTGCTTCATCTTCTTCCAGATCTTTTCTTGATTTTTCATACCATGATAGTTTCTTTGAGGAGTTCTCTCCTGGATCATACCTTTGTTTTCCTTTTATAGAGGCACTAGCTTTGAATGCAAACTCAGTCTTGGGGGGTACATCTCTAAACTTAGCCAATTCAAATGCAGCTAGTTTTCCAACCAATTGATCTCTTGTGATATTTGATAAAGATCTAAATTCTTCAATAGCAACAACCTTGTGTTTGTAAGCAGGAGGTAGGGATCTGAGAACTTTGGCAACAATATCATCTTCATCCAAGATTCCACCAGCACACCTAATGCCACAAACAAGCTCATTTACTTTTGGCATAAATGTAGTGATATTCTCATCTTCATTCATCTTCAGGTTTTCAAATTTTCCTTTCAGACTCTGTAGCTTGGCATATTTAACATATTTGTCTCCTTCATGTAGAAGTTCCAGTTTTTCCCAGATCTCATATGTAGTTTTTAAATCTATAACATTTTTCAGCTCTGAATCAGATAAGGCACTTAGTAAGGCTTCTTTAGCTCGAAGATTATCTTCAGCATCTCTGATTTCATCTACAGTTGTTAGACCATTCTTTGGAGGAACATACTTCTTTGAAGTTATGGTCCAATATTGCATTCCCATACATTGCAACTAACATTCCATGTAGCTTTTCTAAAGAGTGTAATTAGTTCTATCAAACCTTGGACTATCCTTCTTGTAGGAAGACATCCTACATCTCCTCAAGTGATTAAGCTCTTTTAGAGGAACTTAGCTCTGATACCAATTGTTGATTTAAGACAGACAACTGAGAGGGGGGGTGAATCAGTTATCCCAAAACTTTCTTTTCTTTAAACACTTAAATCCTTCTTGTAATTCAACAACATAATAATAAATCAATCATGGAAGCTCAATGCAATAATTCAAGAGCAGAAACACATTAACACATATTGCACCAAGATTTTAACGTGGAAAACCTAGTTAAGGGAAAAACCATAGGGTGACTAACCCAAGATTGTATTCTCTGTTAAAAGAATAAGAAGAACAAAATGGCACATGCCAATTAGGGCTCACTGCCCGAGCACACTACTCACAAGAGGTCCACTGCCTATAGGAGACACATTGTCTACAGAATAATAATAAATGTTACATACTTGAACTGGAGATTAGCATCTTCACCATGCTTGAGTTAGTTCCATTTAAGCTCAATACTTCTACTCTGCTTTTCACTCTTCTCCCTACTACAACTTCATCCTTCTCACCTTATCTTTGAAATGACTTCACAACTCTTATTTATACAAGACATCGACTTTGGGATAATCATCAAAGTCGGCACAATACATACTTTATTTTATTACAGAGAAAATACACAAATATAACTTGACTTATTATAAAAGGCTTCATGTGAATCACCACACTATCAGCCACACATATCTGGGACTTCAATCTTCTTTGAGGAACACGCCATGCTTCATAGAACATCTTCAAGATCACCTGCAAGATGTGAAAACCATCCGATCTGCCATAATTAGGAAGAACATCATCACGCGGAAGTAAATCTTCAATTATGAGCTCAATCTTCAATGTGGACCACCAACACGAACTGGACACAATCTAGAGACCCCCACACGCTTGCCTGAATCACCAAAAGCTTCCACACCACTTCCACTTACTAAAATCATTCGCATCTTCATCTGGAACCTCAAGAACACATTCTGTCATTACTGTCATATTAGAATAAATGCTTACGGACCTCCAGACCATGAACCAATTGAGTTGTCAATTTACATTGGCTTCCAAAACACTCCACTAAATCCGCAGAACATGATATTGCATTTCCAGATCTCATTGGACCTATTTGTGTCACTCTGTCACCTCTGAACATCTGCTAGAACTAGTTTTACTCATATAGCCATAACTTCTCCAAATCTTCCTGCAGACCTCTCAAATCTTGACTGGATCATCTTTAGACACATATCTACAAACCCTTTGATGCACATTCTCTGATCTTCATCTTAGCTAGGATCTTTACTTCAAAGAACTTCACTATTTTCACTATTCTTCTCTATTTCTTATGGGACTAATTTTCTCAATATCCTCAGCACACAGCTCATCCAATCCTTGACATCAATGCAACAGGAGTATGTTGACATCAATGACAACACCGGTTAGGCCCATACTTGCAATAGTAGCTTCATTAGGTTGTAGCCCTAAAACAAAGTCAACAGGGAGTTGTAGCTTCCTTGGGTTGTAGCCCTAAAACAATGTTGTAAACTTTTATATAGCAGTGAGCATTATATTGTGAGTTAACACTTGTAATGTCAGAAAATGTCCCCTTGGGGGATTTTCTCTCATAAGGTTTAGCTCCTGAATCTTTTACATGCATTTAGAACATCTTGCTTCATAATTTGGCATCCCAATGGAATGAGCCCTAGGTAACATGACAAATGGGACCTAGGAGGATCTCTTGAGCTGTACCCTACCCAAAATAGGGGGGAGGACATGGGCGCTCATGCCCTAGTCCTGCCCTATTTTGGGGCAGCCCCAATTTTGGGGTGTCAGTTTATGACCATTATTTGGGTCCTTTGCCAACAAGGTAAGTTTGATTTATGAAAATCTTGGTGGGAGTGTTTGTAGTTGCATATAAAACCATGTTTAGGCATTCATTTAGAAACTAAATTGCAATTAGATTTCAACTAGCTATCAATTTGTGATTCAAGGCTTTCATTGTGTTATAAGAGTAGATTTGTGTGGTTTATGTGTTTGTGTTTGCAGATTTGAGCGTCCATTTCATCATGGAATGAAGAGCATCTTCCTCCCATGATATCTTCACTACAAGGTGCCATTATATTGTGTTTTCATCATCATTTCCTTTGGTTTTTGCCTATACCTCACAAGGGCATGCACTCTTTATCTGACAACGGTGTTCGAAGACTTAAGTGTCCTCTAGGGCTTGACTGAGGCAAGCCTCTAAACACCACAATCCCCTCCCAAAGTTTTCATGGTTGCAGGTTATAGGTTGCAGAGCTGGGCAAAGTGAAGTTACAGGAAGGCATCTTAAAGTGTTAGAATTGCAGAACAAAAGGAAAAATAGCCACCTGGACTTGGGCACCTGCTCATTAGTCCTCCAATTTCCATGACGGGAAAATCTCTAGGACAACAGGGAAGAGTTACAGACTGAGTTTCCAAATCTAGACAAAAAGTAGGGCATTGGACTTGGGCATGCACATAGAACCCTGAAAACAGGTACTCTGTGATTTGATAATTTTCTTCCGTCTACAAGAGCTTTTTTCTGTTATTCTTCTATTTACAGTTGTATTTGAGAAATTAGGATTTTGATGGTTAATTAAGCATAGGAGAAGGAAAATTGATAATTAAACACCCTAATCCAAGCTTCCCTACATCTCACAGTGATCTAGGGTATGATAATGAATTGCCACTCGACCCTAGATCCTTGAATGTATAGGGTGAAAGGAGGATTCAAACATCTAAACACCTAAACATTAACAAATCCCCATTTTACTCTAAACAACACTCACTGTGGTTTTTCCCAATTTTGGGTTTTCCACATAAAAATCTTAGTGTCATTGTGTTGATGAATAAGTTACATGTTTTACTTTCTGCTCTCTAAGTAAATGAATCTAATATACAAATAAAGTAGTTAAGTTTTAGTGTATGTTGATTCACCCCCCCTCCTAGCATCTCTGGGTGTTCAACAATTGGTATTATAGCTAAGTTCCTTTGATAAGCCTAATAGTTGAGGTAGATCCTGCACTTGAACACATGGAATATGAAGCTATGGATAATGATGTATTTATTCTAGAACTAGATCTAGAAGCTATGGAACTTGAAGGTTGGGACCTTAACCTGGATGATATTTGACCTTGAAGGAGAACTCTGATAAGCCATAGAGGATTTGGATGAAGCAAGAGAACTAAATCAGGAATATGAGGACATGCTTGAAAAATCAAATGAGACAATTATGAAATTGAAAACAAAGGCTAAAGAATCAAAAGAAGAAATTGGAAAATTGAAAGCTCAAATAGAAGGAGATAAAGAAGATGACATCAAGCTTAAGGAGGCAAAAGATATGATCTCTAATTTGAAATTTATAGTTGAAGAAGGAAAAAGGATTGAAGATTTCCTAAATATGAATCTCAATGAGAAAGCAGATGAATGTTCAAAACTTGAGGAAGAAGTTGTCACTCTAAGGATAGAACTAGAAAAAGCAAAAGAACAAATTGACAAAGGACTAAAATTGAAAGGAGGATCTAAACTTCTTGATGAGATAATTAACTCTCAAAAGCTAGCAAAAGAAAAATTTGGCCTTGGTTTTGAAAAGGGAAAAAGCCCTATAATTAGTGCATCTGCAAACTTATATGATAACTTCCAATCAGAAGGAAAGTCTAAAACAAAGATGGAAGAGGTCTGCACTGAAGATCCTAAGAAGAATGCCTCTAGAGATGCAAAAGAAGATGACTTTACTCCTGTCTAGAGACAAAGGAAGAATAAGAAGAAGAGTTTTAGAAAGACTGCACCTAAACAAACTACTCCTATCAAGTATCCTCAAGCTTTCAATGGTAATTACTATGCTTGTAATAAATCTGGTCACAACGTTGTTGAATGTAGAAGCAAGATGAATCAGAATTCATATAGGCCTCCTAGGTACAATGTTGTAAATGGTTAGTGTCATACTTGCAAAAAGGTTAATCATAAATCTAGTGGATATAGAAGTAAAATGATGAGGAAGGGGTTCATGAACAAGAACAATGCTAGGACCTCTTAGTTCTTCTATGGTTATTGTTACACATGTAAAAAGTATAGTCATAAGGTTGCTGACTATAGATCTAGTGTTAGAAGAGGTGATTATGCTTTGTAGTCCAATACCACCTACTACAATTGCAATAAAATAGGACACATTGCAAGGTTCTACAGGGGAAAGAATGTAAGGCCCTCTACTCCTCAAAAGAAGGTTGATGCAAAGGAAGGAAATCTACAGGACATGGAGGAAGAAGGAAGAGAGTGAAGTAAAGGAAGGATCTACACCTTTTCCTGGTGTAGATGGATCCTCCGAAAACTAAAAGGGAGGAAGTATTGGTTTAGGGGTAGTTGCAACCGTAAAAATTTTCAAAACCCCTGAATGCATAAGAAGTTGAAATCCTTAGCATATTGGCTAAAAATGGTTTGAACATGTTAAGATAATGTTATGAAGATGTTTGATCAAATTTCTAGAGCAATTGGACTACTTGTGGAGGATTGTCGAATGATCACAAGTTTCTACATAATAAAAAAGGTTGATTAGGTCAAAATAGGGAATGCAATTAATGCAGAGTAGTCATGGTTGGTAGAAAGACTATATAGGCAATATTTGATCATTTTGATCTCATTTTGAATGAAGACAAGGGTGTTGAAGAGTCAAAGAAGAGAAGGAGGTTTTCAACAGAGCATTGGTGCAAACCCTATCTACTGCATTTTCATATATTTTTCATTTTCATTGGTTAAAACCCTAGTTTCTGAAGGTACTATCATGGTGACACTGTAGTAATCAATGTTGTTGAGAGACCAAGGCCAAAATTCAAAAAGCACCCATACAAATCCACAAAAATAGATAAAGATAGTGCATTTTCTCATGTTCCTACAAATGTACTTCATACAGAGGATGTTAGGATTTATATCCATTCTCATCTTGATGAGTATGATCACCTAAAGTTAGAACAATTCAGAAATGACAATTTATCAGGAGATGATTTTCAACTGAAACCAAAGTTTGCTAATGTTGTTGCAAAACAACTTGACATTTGGAAGGATTTCCCAAATTTTTAGTATGAGGAACAATGTGTCAGGATTGCCCTAAGTTGAATCCATGGAGACTTTTTCTCCCTTGATCAATCATATTTGATCACTAAGGAAGCCATCAGGGTTGTTACTAGAATGTGGTCCTCTGGACCAGTACCTATACTGAAAGTGGTGAAGAATGAAGAAGTAATGAGACTTACCAGAGAAAATTTTGATAAAAGAACCCTAACAGTAAATGACATTGAAGATTTGTGGGTTCGGTATGCTACAATGTGCATAGCATACAAGATATATGATACCAATAGAGAAAACTCTATTTCTACCATTGAAATATATGCAACTCATCAAATGGTCAAAGAAGGGAACGATTATGACCTATGTGAACTCATGTGGTAACAATTAATGGATAACCTGAAAAGAACAAAAGAGTCAAAATACAAATTCTGGTATGGTTCCCTGATCATCTGTCTTATGTTTTATTTCTTAAAAAAATTGCCTTCTATGAATGGTATGATCTAGAAAGTAGATACTCCAGTTTCCCATCAAATTAAGGATTATATGAGAAGTTTCTCTGATCACAAAAATTGTATCACACTATTTTGGGGTTTCTTCAAAAAAATTCAAATTGATATGCAAGCAAGAGAAAGGATACCAAGTATTTTGTTGAGAAATATAAGAAAGATATTACATTCATGGTGGACAAAGATAATTGCTACATAGAGGCTGTAGAGCCAAGAACTTTTTTGATAACCACTCTCTCATATGAAGTGTCTAAATTTGATTGGATTGGATATGTTGATATGTTTCTCAACAAACCAAAGGATTCTTCTGCTGAAAGATTTGGAACCTATGATGAAATCACCAATAAGATAATCAGGAAGGAGGTAGAAGAAAAGGTAGAAAAAGTGAAATCTAAAGTAGAGAAGATGAAGTCTGACGTGTAAGAGATGCTAATACTCCTAAGAGTTTAGCAGAACAACCTCAATCCTCCTCTGCTACACATGCTTCTGAAAGAACAAGTAGGCCTGCCTCTGCTACAACTACTTCATCCAAATCCTCTAGACCTTCTCATACACTTCCCAGTAGGAAAAGAACTACCATTGAAGTGCCAGTACAAACCAACATTGCAAAGACAAAGAAGCATAGACCTAAAGTGTAAGCAAAAAGAGGAAAAATGAATCCAATGAATGTAGAAGAGGATGATGAAGAAGAAGAATCTGTCATGCTTGAGAGAAGAAAGAATAGAACATGAGAAGAAGGAGAAAAGGAGGATGAAGGAACATCCAAAGGAAAAGGAAAGGGAAAAGCAAATAAATTAAAAGATTCTTCTCAAGAAGAATTGGAGCATGAATCTCTATAGCTTGAGGCCACTGTAAATGCCATAATAGAACATGGTGCTCTGAAACAAGTTGTAGATCTCTATGACAAGATGTCTGGTGATGATAAGGCTACTATTGAAAAGGAAATAATCAGATACATGATGGACTTTAATGTGGCCCTAGTTGAAATCTTTGACCAACTTCCTACAAGGCTTGCAGACTTTCTCACTGACAAAAGAAATAAAGCTATGATAGATGAGGCTGAGATGAGGAAACTAGCAATTGAAAAGATGAGATCTTTCATCATAGATGAAGAAAATATTAGAATATCTCAAGAACAAGCAAAAGAGTTCAAAACAAAAAGGAGAATAAATATTTTGATGGGAAGAGACAAGGAAGAAATAGATAGATTGGAGAAAGAAACCTTAGAGAAAACTGCTAAGATTCTTGAAGAATTGAACTAGAAATACTAGATGAACCCCTTCAGGATATAGACTTGTCAAGATTTGAAAATGTTGTGGAAGGTGGTAATCCTCTAGATAACACAAAAGCATAGAACATAGGAGATCAAGCTAAAGAGAATGTTTCTCTTCTAGAGGACACTGATATGGGTGCAAGACATGATCCTCCCCCTCTGGAAACCACAGAGACACAAAATACAGAGGGTCAGGATAAAGGTAGTACATCTCCTCTGAAGAACACTAACTCTAATATAGAGAATGATAATTCTCCTCTGAAGAATATAGAGAATGATGAGGAAAGAAAAGATAATCTTGAGAAGCAGGAAGAGGAAGAAAAGAGTGAAAAGAAATAAGATGAGAAGACTCAAGATGAAACTGGGAAGGATAAGAAGAAACAAGAAGATGAAAAAGATAAACGTGAAACATAAGATGAAAAAGTTAAAGCTATAGGTTAGAGTTCCTCAGAGACTGATTCATTCAAAGACCTATTGGATTTGTAGATACAATTTCAACCAATGATTACTCCTCAACTTTTTTATATTCCTACACATGAAGGGTAAATTGATCTATCAAGCATTTCACCCCTTCACAAACTACAACTTGGTGACATATTACATGCTTTATCAAGAAAAAAATTTCTACAAGAAAACTTGAAGAAGACCAGTGTAGTTGAGGATGCTATGAAGGTGATCCAAGAAGGGTTACCAAAGGTAACCATTGATATCTCTCTACCTCTGGAGCAAAAACTCAAGCTATTAATGGATTCTTTCAAAGAACATTATTCCTATGTTGAGAAGAAAGTAGAGAAAGAGGTAGTAAGAAAGGTAAATGATAATAGGTTGGCTAAGATGACTAACAAATGTGCTAATACACATGTAAAATGAAAGAAAACTTGAAGAAGCTTAAGGATTGCATTGATGAAGCCACAACATTGTATCTGTTCTGCCTAAAATGGCCAAGTTCCACAAAGAATATCAAAGCTCAAATTGACACCATTGAGTTACAAATCATTCGAATGGTTGGAGTATATGATTTGTCTAAAGAAAAAGATGGAGCAACAAGGGCTCAACTAGAAAATCTTCATGCACAGTTATCATAGCTTCAAGACCAGAGAGAACAATTGAAGAAACAATTTGGCCAGCTGAGGGAAGCAGTGAACTTAAGACTTTCTTCATTATCTGGTATGCTAGGGGAAGCTAAGAAGCTTGATCAAAAGATGAAGACCCCAAGCAGTATAGAGAAGCTGAGGACTTATACATGCAATGTGAATGTCAAAATCATATTCTTGCCTTAGAAAGTACCATTTGGGTATCTACTCTGACACAACTCAAGGTAATATACAAAGTCATTCTACCTTCTAAATGAGTTGTAGAGTATTATAGAGAAGAAATTTTTGAATGTATATAGACTTGCAATGGACAATAGTACACATAGCATCAATTTTTGAGGCATTTTCATCTAAGGGGGAGAATTATTTGCAAAAATCATATAGTAAGGGGGATTTTATACAGTTTTGAGATAGTATAAGATGTTAGGCCCTTTGTCCTTGATGTCAAAGGGGGAGTAGTTGTGCACATTTTGTTCTAGGTGTTGCCATCAATGACAAAGGGGGATATTGTTGGCTATATGTGTTGTCATTGATGTCAACATAATATGTGTCAACCTAAGGTCAGAGATGGGTGAAGCTAATGGACAGTGGAAGATTTGAGAGAGACGGTTTGACTAAGTTAAAGACATAGGATGTGCTTACTTAAGAGAGGCCAGTCTGGAAGACCTAGCAAATGGAGAAAAATTGTCCAAGTATAAGAATGGTCATCTTCCTGATATCTAAATGTGTTGTGGAGGTGTATAAATATGTTCTAACATGTTTTCTATATATCTACAATGATATCTTATCAATTTGGAGTACCACGCTTAGAGAAAAGTTGTAGAAGTTTGGTTAAGGCTCTCTCATTGTATATCCTAAGGTAGAGTTACAATATTTTGGTCTGCATTCCTCCACAATGCACGATTTAGTCTTACAATTTAGTAGTTAAGTTGATATTGATATTAACATGCTATATCAAAGATTTCAATTCTTTACTCTTTCAGGAAAGAAGGTTATTAGCAACAGAGTTCCAAATTGTGACTTGACAGTGTAAAGCAATGATGGAGACCTGTTGGAATGCTCCAGATTCCTCTAGAAGATAAGTTGTGCCCATGTGGTTTAGGGAATACATTTGAAGATGTGTAATGCATGCTTCCTCATAGTATCAGGTGTTGTTATGGTCTGCAAGGTTAGAATTTAAGTGATAGAAGTAACATAGACAGTTCTAGATGCAGAAATACTCTATAGAACACATGATTGAGCACTTGCAGAAGATGGAAAGTATACAAATTAGATATAGGAGCTTGTGCAGAGATTCTACATGCCTTAAGGCATCTCAGGTTTGAACCGCATGCAAATCCTTCTTATCTTTGATACCGCATAAGGCATTTAAGTCACTTAGTAAAGATTTGAATATGACTATCCTCCAGACTATAGTATACTTGAGTGAAGTCTTTGATTTTATCGAGAAGTAATAAATAAGGATGTACGGATCTGGAAACATATGCATAATGATGTATGAATTCCTAAGAAGTTTCAAATAGTTTGGTGGTCTGCAATGCAATATTCTAAGTTATGATGCGTTACAAGATGCTCAAAATGCCTTAATTTCATCAGTTTAGTATGTTTTTTGTTTTGTTGATGAATGTATTGGTTAGATACTTCAGGAGAATAGTGTATGAATGTTTTCAAGAAGATACATTGTTGAAACACTGGTCTGGATGATGTTTTTAGCTTCTCCCCAGTAGTGTGAAGATGAACAGTCAGCAATGTTTTTGTAGTTTGAGCCGACAGTTTGGTTTCTACTATGTGCGATGGATCCTGATCAATTTTTTTGACATTACAAGGTGTGTAATGACATTCCTTGAATTCTATTATGAGATGTTGTAGTCTGCAACTTGTTTTCTTGATATATTATATGAGTTGAAGCTGACACTTAAAGAATTACATGTTTCATCTAAAGGTTCTTGTGATGCCAACCTAGTCATTGTTTTGAAGTGTTACGGAGGGCATTTATAGGAGATCAAAGTCATTTGTAAAGTAAAGAAGGAAGTGTGAATGCGATAGAGAAGAATGAGAAGTATGAAGTGTGTAGAAAAGAGGACTATAATTTTAGCATGAGTCGGATGCTTTTTCATAGCAGTTCATAGTTTTGTTCATCATTGTAATTCCTTGTAGTAGTGAACTTTCTACAAGGAGTAGTAGCTTCCTTAGGTTGTAGCCATAAAACAAAGTCAGCAGGGAGTTGTAACTTCCTTGGGTTGTAGCCCTAAAACAATGTTGTAAACTTTTATATAGCGATGAGCATTATATTGTGAGTTAACACTCACCATGGTTTTTCCTAGTTTTGGGTTTTCCACGTAAAAATCTTAGTGTCATTGTGTTGATGAATGTGTTACATGTTTTACTTTCTGCTCTGTAAGTAAATGAATCTAATCTACAAATGAAGTAGTTTTAAATTTTGAGTATATGTTGATTCACCCCCCCTCTCAACATCTTTGTGTGTTCAACAGTTTTAGTGCATGTCAACATTGGTTTCGAATGGGCATAGCATTTTATAACACTTTTATCATAATTGATTATGTGGATATTTTGGTTGAATTCCTTATTTCATAATTTGTAATTTGGTTAAGTTCTTAATGTAGTTTGTTAATGATCAAATTGGTGTTTCAAATCATCATGATTTGGTTGTCAATGGTCACGTAGAATGGATTGTACACTTGACCTGTCTACCATCTTCTTTGTGTGTGGATAGTCCATGAGAGCCGAAGCATGTTTGGTTAGGTGTCTTGCACCACTCCATCTTGTCTTGGGAGTTTTCCACTTGGAAACCTTCTCTCTTGTTGGAGAGTGTGTTAGTTTTGTGTCATTTAGGGATTCACAAGTTTGGAGACTTTAGAATCATCTCCTAGAGCTTGTTCTATCTTTGGTCAATTCATAGGAGGCCTAGGGAGGAAACCCTTTTCAATAGAGTCTTTGTGGGACCCTTGGTCAAAGTCCTAAGTAGTTGTTTTGAGTAGATTTTCTATTCAAACACTATGACAAGACTATAGTGCTAGACTTGGACATTAGCGCCAATTTTGGATCCTAGCACTAGAACTATACACTAGCACCAAAAATGGACACTAGAGGGGTGAACTAAAGTCCTCTTGTGGAGTTGTAATTGTTGAAAGGTGTGCTCCTTTGGTCTCCTTATGTTGTGTAGTGTAGCGCTTGGGTTCATGATAAGGCTTAACCACCTCCTATGGATTCATTAACTCTAGTGGTTGTATCGGCCATTAAAAGGTTGATCTTTTGGTGCAATGGCAACCATCTTGCTAACAATTGGTATTAGAGCCTCGGTCATGGGTTCAAACCCCTTGCTTGTGCTGGGGGGATTGTTGCAAGGTGTGCGCCCTTGGTCTCCTTGTGTTGTGCAACACAGTGCTTGGGTTCGTGACAAGGCTTAACCACCTCTCATGGATTCATTAACTCTGGCAGTTGTATCACACATTAAAAGGTTGATCTTTTGGTGCAATGACAACCATCTTGCTAATAGTAGTCCTATGAACTACTTAGATGTTCATGGAGTCTTGGACAATGAGAACTTCCTGACATTTCCTAAAGAAATTTTTTATACAAAAGTTGTTCCCCTTGGTTTGTTGAGTCTTAGTTTGGAATTTATGCCCTCTTTTTCATTGGGAAGCATGCCTTTGCATGAAATCAACTAGGGGACATTCCAATATGTTGAGGACTTGTGTCTCCTAGTTGATTCATCTCTTGTGTGAGTTTTCCCTTGTGTTGGAATTTTTTTTTATAATCATGGAAGGATTCAAGGTAGTTGTCACCCTTATCCTACTCAATGGGTTCATGAGGAAGCAAGGTTGTGGACATGTGTCCAATCGTCCTCATGGAGGAATCTCCATTCTCTCACTTGATAATTATGGTGACTTGTCACATGATGATTGAATTCTTACATGTGTACCACCTTTCCTAGTGTAATGATGATGTCATCTTAGGTGTTGTGCTTATCACAACACCTTGTGTGTGTGAGTGCAATGTGACATGTAGATGTCACACTTGTAAACACAAAAAAAATGTTCATTCATTGTTTTCTTAGTTAATTTTCTAGGTGAATGTTTGGGTCATTACACAACATACTTCTCCTTCCTCCAACATCATCTCTATCATATAGACTCAACTATCCATTCATCCTTAAGGCTTCAACTCTCTATAGACCAACTAGTTGTACAAAGTTCTAGCACCAACTTGCAACATGGCTTTAGTCATACTCACCCTTTACGTCTACTTGTAATAAGGCTACAAGATCTACCTAAGGTTCTCATGACTCTAATAATATATCATTCAAGTGAAATGAAATCTCAACTAAGGACTCTTAATAGCTCTATCAACCCACATGCAACTAAACCTCACATTGCCAAGATGCTCACAAACTATGTTAAGTTATGGCTCTAAAATACATAAATATTTTTCCTCCATCCATGGATGGATTTGATAAATACAACCATCTTTGCATGACTCTAGCACTCTTCCAATCATGCATCTAGCCCTATACAATAGCCAACCTCCTACTCCTAGGGTTTCTCAAGTTGTATAAGAGTTAGTTTCTTCTTCCTTCCCAATATTCATCTTCTACCCCTTGACCTTCCACCTCTACACCTTCTATGCTTTCAAAATTTTGTTTTTAAAAATGTGAGTAGACACTATTCTAACCATTGTATCAATATCACGGCAAGGTTCGGGACCACTCAAAAATAAAACTATCCTTAGCAAGATGAATTACACCTATCATCAGATGCCTAGACAGATGATTTGCATGCCCCTATGAAGAGATATATTCATGCATAATAATCTGAAAGGATGGGTTCTTATATAATATTGAATGCCCTCCACAAATAGCCACCCAAGTAACTATCCACACAGTTGTTGAAACTATCTATGCTAAAATGTTAATTGTTTCCCTATCTTATGCCATCTAGAAAGATGCAAATGATTGCACAAGAAGTTAACTATCACCACAAAAGTTTGACCTCAATTTGTTTCCACCAACTACAGACCTCCATGTGGCATTCCAACCCCTCTAAATAGTGCCCAGTCACTCAATCACTTGCACTCAACCTAACCTATGCTTGTGTCTTTAAATCCTACAAAATTACTTTAATTAGCACTATGCCTTGCTACCACATCCTACTTTATTATTGCAAGTACCATTGTAAGGCCACCTAGATTCTACTCTAGGTGACTTTTATGATAGATATATTGATATTTTTTAATAGGACTTTATCGTGAATATTTTGGAGAAGGTTCGAACAAATTATTCTGTTAATCCATTATTGTCGATTTTATTGTGATATTGAATTATTCATTTGATTAATCTAATACAATATTGAATTACTTGATATTTTAATTATTTTATGACTATTGCATGCAGATTATTATAAGAGATTATTGATTACAATTAACAACTTGTCATTGTTTTCCATGAGTGTGATAGGAACATTGGTGGACACTACTACAAAAAGAGAATTATCTAGCTCGAAAACAAAGGGAAAATGTTCGCGCACACATTTAGAAAAAAATAAATATTGCACATAGTTTAGTTGATAATTTGTGTGTGTGTGTGCATTATTTAATTGATTAATTTATTATATTAGTCTTCTAATAATAATTAATCTATATAATTATTTTACAGATAAAAGTGTTTTATTTCTGTAAATTAATAGTTGTTGAGTTGTCAAATATTTTAATTACTTATTAAAAAAAATTATTCTTGGAGTTACCTATTTTATATTGGGACCTATTTTACATTGGGACTAAGTTTAGTAATTGAGGAGTGAGTGGGAAAGTGGAAATAAATGTAGTTTATTATTTTTATTTTATTCCATGAATGGGAAGAGTCTAGGAAAAAAAATTTGGAAAGGCTATTTTAACTTGTAATAGGAGGCTTTTGGGGGCACTCTTCTTGGATGGATGCAATGAGCATCTCAGATTTTGTTCCTTTAGAATTTTATAGGTATCTTTGAAGAAATGGAAGCAAGGAAGAGGACAAAATTTTTGGAAGGAACATAAGAGGATTTTTCTTTTACTTCTTTTTTCTTTCTGTGAAATTGATATGCTGATTGGAAAATTTTGGAGAATTAAAACTTGGAGATTTGCGTGGATTCAAGACATTAATTTCAATTGGTTCAACATTATTACTTGTTTGTATTCATTTCGGCATGCTTATAGGTTATATTCTAGTCCTATTTTCTTCAAATCTGATATGATTCTTATCAATTCTTGCTCTTACCATAAGCTTTACTAGAAAAAAAACTTATTCAAATAATCCATTTTATACAATTTTTCAATCATCATAGGGGATATCTCTTTGCAACATTTAGTTAAACATTTCACATGTTGCATGCCTACCATAGGTTTTGTTAAGTTTTTTGTATAAATCATGTTTTTCTTTTATAAATTGCTCTTTACACGGGAAATGGTTTTTACAAAAAGTTTCTAGATTATGAGTGCCTTGATATAAGCTTTCTAGAATATTTTACAGGTTTAAATTTCATTAAGTATTAAGAAAGTTATCGCAATTTTAATATTGATGTAAACCATGTTACCCTGTTGTTGTTTTATAAACTGCTCTTTACCTGGGAAATGGTTTGTTAAATAGTTTCTGAGTTATGAGCACCTTGATCTAAGATTTTTTGAACATTTTACAGTTTTAAATTTCATTAAGTATTAGTAAAGTTATCATATTTTTAATATTATTGTAGCAATAATTAAAAACCAAGGATTTTATTGGTATTTTTATTGTATTTTCAGTGCATAAGAATACTAGTTGAATTTGTATATTGCATGATTGTTAGAAGGAAGAATGATGTTTTTCATTTGATTTGATATTATGATCTATGGACAGTGAAGTTCTAATAATGGGTATTGTAAGTTATGTGGATTTTAGTTCCATACCACGTTGATCAAGAAGAAATTATGTGGGAAGGAGGAGATGAGAGGCATGTGATGAATTGAAATCATTATTTATTGTGTGTATTTAATGCCTTAAGTTGTTCATGCCTTATATATTAAGGAATTTATCTCTTTAATTTAAGCATATTGAATATTTTTATCCAACTCAGCATGAGTAATAGGCCATAGGCCTATGAATGCATATCACAATTTTTTTTATTAAAATATATAATATATAATTTCTACACTAAAAAATTCCTATTGTTATTCTTTGTTGAATGTTCTTACCTTATTCCAAAGCTCCTTATGGCATGGGAATAGGTTAAGGAACATTTCTAATTATTATATCTTTCAATAATCTAGACTATATATTGACCATCTATACTACACTAGATGTAAACTTCAATTTGAATCCACTAGATTATTCCAATAGTCTCATAGCAAACCATAGAGTGGGATCCTTTGTATAAATTAATCATGCCAACCCAACTTTTCATTGTGGTTGATCCTAGAGTTAAACTTATATGTTAAAAATTCCTTCTTGATAACATATATATTCCTATTCTTATTTTTAGTCTTGGTTGAGTTAGTAGAACATTAATGTTACCATTATTTATAATATATCTTTGCTTGTTTTCTAGAAATAATAATTGAATAAGCCTTTGTTTTCTTGAGACATTTGCATGGTTAAAATCATATCATAGGAATATTTATTTACGTATTAAAGATCTTTTAGATAAATATATTTGGTTAGACTTTACATGAATGTAGATAGTTGGTATTAGATTTTTAAATTACTATGTATTATTGAAATGAGTAGTATCTTTAATTTGAATTTAGAATTTTAAGAGGATAACAATACTTATGATGGTTAAAAACTCAATTAGTTCTTACAATCCTCCTTGATGCTTAATCATATGCTCATTGTAAATGTTAATATTGGATAATTATGACTAAGCTATGTTAGAGTATTGTAAAAGAATCTTTTCTAACCCTGATAGGTGGAAATGTTAGAAAGATTTGTTACTTATTAGCTTAGTAATATGCTATATCTTATTACTTTCTATTTTAAATACATAAGATTTAGATATAATAAATTATTCTAATTACTATATCATGCTTTGCACCATTGTGGCATACTTATGCAAGGTATCTAAAATGTATAACTTTTCCTTTTTAAATGAGCTACATTGTCATAAGAAGATAAAATCATTTAGCTAAATAAGGTAATAGCCAATTATATATTGTTTGTTCCTATGAAAACTGGTGCATGTTATCAAGGAGAATGATTATATTGTTCTTGTTAGTATAATAACCTCCCTATTGTACCTTTATGTGATCTTGTGTAAATTGAATTGTATGATGTCTTTCCACTTGAACTCTATATTAATATAAGGATTCTATAGTTTGATCTTCTTAGTACTTGTATGACATGGTATTTGCATAGTGTATTCAACCTTGAGAACAAAGGTCTATGTATGTTAGTCAGCTAGTTGCCTACAGAACAATTATTATGTGATGACCTAGTTACAAATCAACTTGTGCTAACTTTGTCCATCTAAGGTTGTATCCATCTTTGGCTTAGAAAAGAGAGCCTAGATTCTTGTTATGAATCTTGTTTGAACTTATTATTGTACCAAAATAGACAAATTGTATTTTAGTCAACATAATCGGATTGAAAGTCTAGTAGGAAAACTATTGAGCCTCTGATCATGTTACATAGGCACGGCCATTTCATATGAGCCCCTGAGGCCTAGGTCTAGCCCTTAGGTCCTAATTTTCTATATCATGCTTTCAGAATCTAATCATGATTATTTTATTTATCTCAAGAGACTAATTCTTTCATCTAGTTTTGTAGAATCATGACTTTGTAAGGGCATAGATTACCAGAGTAAAGTGAGTAATTTTTGAATGGTGTAAAGGTAAAATGAAAGGTCTATGGTAATAGTTAATCTTTATTTTTATATGGTTGAATTTTACATTTTATACCTATACAACTAATTTTGAAATTTATTATGTTTGATCAAATCATGTGCTTTGTCAAGCTAATTTTGTAAGTTAGTTTATTATTTTTAGTGATTTCATGGTTATATTGTGTGATGCTCATAAGGGGATAATTTTGTGCATGACAACCATTATCAATTTGTTCCATGTGTTCTTATTGGTAACCAATGTAAATATGATAGATTGAGTGAAGCCTATAACTCACATATTATTGTGGGTGACTTGGCAGTAGTCTTAATGGTTGTGGCCTTTGATGTTAGTGAACTTGTAAAATTGCTAAGCCTTTCTATGGGTTTCATTTCAATTTTTACATATGAACTTGTAGCCTCAATCCCATTGTCCATCTAAAATGATTCTTTTATATTATACCTCCCAAATTGGGAGCTTTTGGTCCCCAAAAGATTTAAAGACCAAAAGTGAAATTAAGAACTCTCACATCCCTCCAATCTAACTAAGAGTATCCCATCTCCAAGGCTAATTACTAATGTATTGTTCCATCATGGCATTAATGAGCCCTAAAAAATGTTTGGTGATTACTACTACACCTTTCCATCTCTCTCTTTTAAGGAATCAACTACAACTCACTTGCAACAACCCTCTAATCCAGCACCATAGTGGGGATGAGATATCCTCTACTTATCGCTCCTCTTGATGGACTAAAACCACTATAAGAAGAGCATAATCAATGAGAAGTCTCATGCTTAGCTCAAGAGATGAACCTTCACTCCTTCGAAAATTAAGTAGAAATGGATTTTATTGCATCAATCCTATTGACTCAATATGGAACTCTCCTTGAATGTAAGTTTAATCCCTCTTACATGGATGTCTCAAATATACAAGCTCAACAAACTCTTGCTACTTCAACATCTATTCAAGTACTTGATCTATCTCTAGCTCTGGCTCTAGCATCTAGCTCTAGTTCTCACTTAAATGGTACTTCAAACCTCTATATACTTTTATTGTCCTCTATCCCGCACCTTGTAGTTGATAAAGAAAATTGTTACACACTATCAAATTTTAGAAAAATAAGCACAATAAAAGAACGTGTATGGTACCACTTCCCTCCAATCTTAGAGAAGTAATGACTTTGATTACATCTAACATAAAAAATTTGTAGCTATGCCACACTCCAGTACATCCTGGTACATATGGATTCTAAAATGAGATGCCTCTAAACCACCTTTATGTTCACTTAATTGACTATAATGGTTTCCAATATCCATGAAACATGCATTAAAGGATTAAATAGAAAACATATTAATACAAAAATATAGAACTTGTAGCACACACATAATGATAAGAAACACAAAAATAAAATTGAGAGAAACCCTCAAGTGGGAAGAAAACTCCTGAAAGAGTGATTAATGTTCCTCATGTGACTAATCCAAAATGTGTAATGGTTTTACATAGCATCAATGAGGTTTGTATTACAAAAATACACACTATCCTAAAATGGATTGTGACCTATAGATCTACTCACAATAGTGGAGAATGAAGTACAATACCTACATGCATAGGTTTTTATCCACTTGTAGCAGTATAGAAAAATATGTTGTAGCAATCCCAAGTGACTTTGCATGTAATTTCTACTAAATGGGATGTTGGAGAGGTGATATTCTACCACACTTGTGGAAACATACTTCTTCTTCCTCCAACACCCTCTACCAAATAGACCTAGCTATCCAATCAACATCAAGGCCCCAACTCTCTATCAACCAACCAACTCCACAAAGTTCTAGTACCAACGTGTAGCATGGCTCAAGTCATACTCAACCTTTAACTCTACCTATAATAAGGCTCCAAGATTTACCCTATCTTCCCATGACTAACAATTTGTCATCCAATTAATCCACAACAAGATAAAAAAGAGAAAAATTTTGTATCTCTTCAAGAGGAGGAGGAATCATCCTCCATGGCCAAATCTCTTAACAAGACTGAGGATCAAGAGAAAAATGAGGATCAAGATAAAATGGCTCATTAGATCGATATTTCTTCTCATCCATCATCTAATGAGGTAGGAATTGAGGATGGTTTATGGACCCTTGTTCAAAAGTGAAAGAGAGCTCTTTCAAGTCCCCACCAAATGCTCCTCCATTACCAAACACTTTTGATGAGGGGGAAGAAAGTTTAATATATCCTTTTTGGCATCTTTTGTCAATTTGTTTCTAATTGCTTATGCCTGGCTCTTTCTTTGTATCATCTTTCTATTTCATTAATAAACTGTATAGGTTGTTTTCCAACTTTTGCCAAAAAAATTGTCATCCAATTAAAAGAAAAGATCAACCAAGGACTCTTGGTAGCTCTATTATCCTATATCCAACTAACTCTCACACTACTAGGATGCTCACCAACTCTACTAATCTATGGCCCCAAAAGATACAACAATTTATCCTCTAGCCATGGATGGCTCTGACAAATGTATCCAACTCCACATGACACTAACACTCTACTAGTCATGCAAATAGATCTATACACTAGCCAAGCTCCTTCTCATATGGTTTCCCAAGCCATATAACAATCAATTTATTCTTCCTTCCCAATATTCATCTTTAAGATCTTTACCTTATACCCTTTCAAATTTATTCTCAACAATGTGAACAACCATTGCTCTAGTTGAAGCTAAAAACAACGTATTCATGACTAACAACAAAGCAAGGTATGGTGTCACCTAGGAATGGAACTACTCCTAGTATGATGAATTGCTCTTGTCATCATATGCCTAACATGATTGTTTCCCCAAAAAGAAGCATGAGCATGCATGGAATTGGAAAGGATGTGTGCCTATAAGATACCAAATGCCCTCCACAAATGGACATCCAATCAAGTGTCCACATGACTATTGAATCTATCCATGCCAAAATGTTAATTGTTAACCCATCTTCCACTATTTACAAAGATGTAAATGGTTGTACATGAAATAAGTGTTGGCAAGAGACATTGTGTGGCTTCATAAGTGCTATCATTGATGGCAACAAAGTCTATCCCATACATCCGTAGTACATAATATGCCTTTACCGGAAGTCAGATTGAAGATTATTTTGGTCCGGTGAACAGGAACAGAGTATGTAACAAGGTCCAGATCTCTCAAATGGTGTAACTCAGTCAGTTGTGGACTTGGAAAAGTCAAGAGGAGTATCATGACTACTGTATTCCAGGGTTTTAACCTCCGGTGGTAAAGCATGGAAAAGATATGAATATCTGAGTGTTGGGTTCCAGTCACGCAGAGTAGACAGAGGAAGAACCGACCGACAGAGTATCAGACCTCAATCAGGATGTGCAAAAGGTATTGACCAAGCAATTTGTGGCATTATACATTGTTGTCTAACATGATTAATGACTTCTATGCCTATGTTTTTGATGTGCATCACTAATCTAGCATGGATTCAGCTGACAAATCAATAACTTGCAAATATCTCAAGTGTTCTTGTTGCCGACTAAGAAGTTGTTGGAAATCCTTGATGTGGATATATATACCCGATGGATTCAATCTTGTGAAGGAGTGGAAGTAATAATATGAATGATTAAGTGCTAGAAAACACAGAGACAAGTGTAAAGGTAGCAATTCAAGCCCGGAATGTGACAAAAAGTAATATTAAGCAGAGGAAGAATGAAATGTGCCAGATCAGTGTACTGTGCCTAACTAGAACTGAATTCCTACATCTATAGATGCTATTCACCAGTTCAAACACCTTGATATCATCTGTAAGCATTTGTAGACTGTAAGTCTCTTGTAGGCAGTGGGCCTCTTGTGAGAAGTGTGCTCGGGCAGTGGGCCCTAATTCGCAAGTGCCAAATTTGTACTCTTTATTCTTTTAATAGAGAATACAATCTTGGGTTAGTCACCCCGTGGTTTTTCCCTTAACAGGGTTTCCACATAAAAATCCTTGTGTTATGTGTCAATTTCTTTTTAGTTCTTATGATTGCCTTGCCTTGATATAACATTAAATGATAAGTTAAGAAAAGAAAGTAAAAATAGAAAAGTTATAAGATAATTGATTCACCCCCACCCCTCTCAGTTATTTGCACTATTTCCAACAATTGGTATCAGAGCTAAGTTCCTCTGAACAAAGCCTAACAGCTTAAGGAAGATTTGGGAATCTCAATGGATGCATATGGTGTGAAAGAACAACTTCAATCTACCCTAGATGATCTTGAACAATCCCACTCTGAAGTCAATAATTTGAGAGAAAGACTCAAACAAACTGATAACTTCATAAATGAGCTGAAAGAAAAACTTAGTAATTCTGTGAAAAAGAGAAAGGAACTACTCCAGAAATTAGCAAATCAAACTAAAGTCAATAATACTGATGAGGATTTGAATGAGAAAAATAAGCTATGTGAGAAGCTATCAAAAGAAGTCATTATGATAAGGCATGAAATGGAATCAGGGGTTATGAGATTCACCCAAGAAATTGAAGAAAAGAGAAAGATTGAAGATAATCTAAAACAATCCCTCAAGGAGAAAATAGAGGACTGCCACAAAATGAAGAGAATAATCATGCATCTTGAATCTGATCTTGAAGAAGCTAGAGACAATGAAGAACAACTTGAGAATTAGATAGACACTCTTAAAGAAGATCTTCAAACTGCAAATGAATACAAAGAAAAATTCAAGATAAGCTCAGCCCAACTTGAAGTTCTTGAAAGTCAAAAGAGGGTAGATGATAAGCATGACTTGGGATATGAGAAAGGTGAAATCTCTGGATCCGATCAGAAGAAATTTGGATTAGGAAATCAAAGAAACAAGCCTAGAAGACCTCTGGTAAGGCAACCAAATGCTCAAAGATATCCATCCTTCAATGGATACTACTTCAACTGCAACAAGTTTGGTCATAAAGCAATCTAGTGCAGAAATAGAATGAATCAAGTCAAACCATCCTTCTCCAGTCAATGTTTCAGTTGTAAAAGGTATGGTCACAAATCTCATGAATGCAGAAATATGCAAATGAATAATTCTTTCAATGGTAAATGCTTTATATGCAATAGAAGTGGACATATGGCTAATGAGTGCAGATCAAGAGGATATCATTCAAATAAGCAAAGAAATGTTGTGTTACAATTGCAATAGATCCAGTCATACCACCAAATTCTGTAGAAGCAGAAGTTAGGATAGAAAAGGTTCAGTGGAACATGATCAGAAACAAGATAAAGGCAAAGGTAAAGTAAATGCGGATGAAGTTCAAAAGGAGATGAGAAAGATTTGGGTAAAAATGAGTACAATGAATATTGGGGATGGATCCACACCGGAATCTGTTGCTGATACTCCTTCTGAAATCCGGTGCTGATACTCCTTCCAGAAACTAAAAAGTAAGCTCTGGCTCAAGGGGAACTACAGAGAAGATCCTTTTCCCCCAACCAGCTAATTAGTGCCTGAATTCGGCACATTGAGTTAGAATAAGAGGTTACGGTTTAAAGGGTTTAAGGAGATTCACTTGAAAGTCATCCAGTCAAAATTTGACAAATCCACATGTAGATTTGAGTAAGTTATGAGGAGATCCTATATCGGCAGCTATCCAGTACAGTAGAATTTCACAGATAGATCCGGTATGATCCAGAATTGAAATTTTTTAATTTGCGGAACTATGGCATGTTTGGAAAAGGTGAAGATATGTTGTCAACCCTCATAGACAATGATTTTAAGATTCACACAGTGATTCAAGAAAATCTCTCTCAATACAAGCTAACTGGATGACTTAAGTTGTACATTTATTACAAAGGGAAATTAGGTTTTTGGGCAAGGTTAAAAGGTCTCTCATCCATCATTTGTGACACTTTGCACTCTCAAAGAAGGAAGAAGAGCTCTGAGAAGAAATCCAACAAAACATTCAAACTCAGTTGAAGATTGAATCCAAGTGCAATCTATTCCGGTAGTCGCTCCAAACCCTAAGGCGTGAAAAGGTATTTCTTTTGTAAATCTCTCCAATCTTCGTTGATTAGAATGGGTACTCCTATAGTTTTAAATGTTTCTAAAAGACCAAGGCCAGTTTTCAAGAAACATCCTCACAAATCTATTGAGATTGATCCTTTGGGTGCGTTTTCCTGTATCCTGTATGGCGTTCTCCATGTAGAAGATATTAGGGTTTATATACATGCAAACATTGAGGACTTTGGAGACCTAAAATTGATGAATCTATACCATAATCAATTAAGCAAGGATAACTTTGATTTGAAACCAGAGTTCCAGACCCTAAAAGATAAGCATTTTGCACATTGCATACATTTTTTGTCTTTTGGAGAGGACAAATGGGTCTGATATATCTTAAGAAGGATCCATGATAACTTCATGTGTTTAATGAGGTCTTTCAAAATAACCAAAGATGCCATCAAAGTTGTAACTAGTTTACACTCCATTGGTGGGTTGCCTGCTCTTAAGTCTGTGAAGAATCAAATAGTATCTGAAGCCACGGGTTCAAAATATGATAAGAGGGCAATGACCATTGATAACATCACTAATCCAGATATCAAGTTTGCCTCAATTGTGATTGGATACAAGATTTACCATTCAAGTAGAGAAAACTTTGTATCTGGTACTACCATCTACACTACATACCAGATGCTAAGAGAGAATGCAAATTATGACCTGTGTGAACTCCTATTGAATCAGTTGTTGGAGAACCTACAAAAGATCAAGAAAGATAAAAAGAACTCTTTCAAATATGGTGATTTGGTGTTATGATTGTTTATCTACTTCATGAATGAGTTACCAGGCTCAAAAGGTCTGATCTGGGAAAATGACAAACCGGTTTCTATACAGATCATGGATTACTTGTATGAACTTGGTGACACTCAAACTCGAAAGACAACTCTCTGGGGTTACTTCAAAAACTTCCAGAGCATGATGCAGGCAAGAGAAAGAATTCCCAAAATAATAGTGGAGAAGTACAAAGACACAGTCTGCTTTATGGTAGATACTGATCAGTGCCTAATAGAGGCAATTGAGCCAAGGACAATATGGATATTACCCATGGGCTATGAGGTTGATGGAAACATATTGGAAACTCATATTCAACATTTAGTGAGTCAACTCAAAGACCCCAAAGCAGAGTGGTTTGGCACTTTTGAAGAATTAAACATAAAACTGCATGTTGAACTAAGAAGGCCTGAGACAAAAAGAAAAGTGAGAAGAGAAGTTGAAGAACTAGCTGAGAAATTTGGCATCACTAGAGAAGCTATTATTGCAAACAAAGAAAGAATAGAGAAAATTGAGAAAGAAAAAGAGGAAGCAAAGAAAGAATAGGTTTCGGCAGAAGCCTCCACCTGAACTAGAACTACTAGGAGTTCTGCCTTTGGGAGCTCTAAAGCTACAAATCCAGAATCCCATTCATTTGCAAGAGAAAAGTGAAAGAAATCCAAGGCCAAAAGAGCCTAGGTGAGTCTCAATGATGATGATGAGACTGAGTCAGATATAGAGATTAGAGAATTGAAGAAAACAAAATTAAAATCCCCAAGGTTGATGAGGAGTAGAAGTCAGCAGAGTATGTTAAGAAGCCTACTCTATCTATTGATGATATCATCAAGGCAGTTACTATGGATGGGAACCTGTAGCCTATGACAGAGTTCTATGATGAATATAATGATGCTGACAAGAGAATTTTGGAGGAAGCTACTATAAGGTATTTGAATATCTATAACAAAGCATTCATTGAAATAATTTCATTAATTCCAAAGAGCCTAGAAGATATATTGGAGCAAAGAAAAGAGAATGTAAAGGAAAAAGACTTGGAGATCCGGAAGTAGATAATGATACAACTATATCCCTCTATCACTCCAAAACAAATGGACATGGTTTTTAAGGATTGTAAAGATGATTTTTGAAGCAAGTCCCGGATGACCAAACTCATGGTTGGAGAAACTGACCAAATAGCAAATGAAACAAAAGAAATTCTCCAGAATGCCTTGAAGAGATTCAATCTTCCCATTATAGAGGAAATAGATGAAGAGCCCCCTAACATAGATGTTGAAGGATTAAAGAAAAATGATGAAGAGCCATCTGAGGCATTAGACTCCTTTGTTCCAGAAGAGGAAGGACAGGTAGAAGAAACAAATATCAATAAGCAAGTCAGTCTAGATGCCCCCAAAAGGAAGGAAGTAGAGTCGATAAGAGACACTACAGAGATAGTACAGAACTTCTTGGACAAAGAAATAATGGAGCTGGATGAACCTAAGTTAATACAAGGGCCACTAAACTTTGACTCTCTCTCTCCGATTTAGATAATGAAGGTAGCATCTTTTGCTCAAGCCAAAGAAAAATAGAAACTTCTAAAATCACACATGGAGGATTGTGAGCTATTGGAGATTGCATCTGGGATGCTAGAGAAGATTATGCCAACCTATCAAAAGGATCCTTCTGCCTCTCCATCTGGTAATCTAAAAAACTTAGTCAATTCTATTAACACTCATTTTGAATCCTTAGAGAAATTGATAGAAACTAAGGTCCGGAAGGAGTTCTTGGGAAAGAGGTTTAGTGAAGTACAAGGGCTAATTGCTAATGATAGAAGAACCTTAGGCATTGGCATAAAGAGCCTTGAAAACACTCTTAAGGATGGTGGGGACATATACAAATTTTGTTTAACTTGGCCCAAAGTGACAGAGGACATTGAGAAGAAAGTGAAAGAACAAGAAGGAAAACTATCAAGTTTATCTCAAAATTTTGATGCCCTTACTACCTCTCTGGTGAATCATGAATGTCAAGCTATTGCTCTAATAAATGAAATTAAAGAACTGGTTAAAGAGAAAAAGAACATAATGGATAGAATGGGTGAGCTCAAAGGGATAATCATCCCTAAGTTAGAGGCAATGCATGATGCCTTGACAGAGGCACAAAATACAGTCCGGACCAGTGATCCAATAGACTTAAAGAGGGCAGAAGCATATGCATTTTTGTTAAGTGGACACATCTTTGTTTTAGATAGAATGAAGAGGAGTTGGGCCACAGAAAATATACAGTTGAAGACAACCTTTGCAGATATACTTAAGTATATGTAAGTATAACATATGCTTCGTATATACTTATGCGGCCATGTATAGAATAATTTTGGCAAAGTTTTGGTATGCGGATTCCACCCTTTGCCATTGATGTCAAAGGGGGAGTGAAGAGTAGTGAAAAAAGAGGAATCCAACAAAGGGGGAGCTCCAGTAAAATAGTGCAAGAGTAGAGCACAAGCTAAGGGGGGGTTACTGTGACAATTAGCCATTTTTCACTAAGTGTTGCCATCAATGCCAAAGGGGGAGATTGTTGGCAAGAGGCACTGTGTCACTTCATAACTATTGCCATTGATGGCAACAAAGCCTATCCCATACATCCATAGTACATAATATGCCTTTAACAGAAGTTAGATTGAAGATTGTTTTGGTCCGGTGAACAAGAACAGAGTATGTAACAAGGTCTGACAATGAGGTTTGGATCTCTCAGATGGTGTAACTCAGTAAGTTGCGGACTTGGACAAGTCAAGAGGTGTATCATGACTACTGTATTCCATATTTTTAGCCTCTGGAGGTAAAGCATGGAAAAGATATAAGCATTTGAGTGTTGGGTTCTAGTCAGGCAGAGCAGACAGAGGAAGAACTGACCAACAGAGTATCAGACCTCAATCCGGATGTGCAAAAGGTGTTAACCAAGCAATTTGTGGCACTATACATTGTTGGCTGACATGATTAATGACTTCTATGCCTATGTTTTTGATGTGCATCACTAATCTAGCATGGATTCAACTGACAAATCAATAACTTGCAAATATCTCAAGTGTTCTTGTTGCCGACTAAGAAGTTGTTGGAAATCCTTGACGCAGATATATATACCCAATGGATTCAATCTTGTGAAGGAGTGGAAGTAATAATATGAATGATTAAGTGTGGTAAAAAGTAGAGACAAGTGTGAAGGTAGTAATTCAAGCCCAAAATGTGACAAAAAAGTAATATTGAGCAAATGAAGAATGAAATGTGCCAGATCATTATACTGTGCCTAACCGAAACTAAATTCCTACATGTATAAATGTTGTTCACTAGTTCAAACACCTTGATATTATCTGTAAACATTTGTAGACTGTAAGTCTCTTGTAGGTAGTGAGCCTCTTGTGAGCAGTGTGCTCGGGCAGTGAGCCCTAATTGGCAAGTGCCAAATTTGTACTCTTTATTCTTTTAACAGAGAATACAATCTTGGGTTAGTCACCCTGTGGTTTTTCCCTTAATAGGGTTTCCACATAAAAATCCTTGTGTTATGTGTTAATTTCTTTTCAATTCTTATGATTGCCTTGCCTTGATATAACATTAAATGATAAGTTAAGAAAAGAAAGTAAAAATAGAAAAGTTATAAGATAATTGATTCAGCCCCACCCCCCACTCTTACTTATCTACACGGTTTCCAATAATAAGATGTCACCATTATATTCCCACCTCAATTTTTGCCACCAAATATACACCTTCATATGGAATTTGTCCCTATAGACAATGTCCCTATACACACCTTTCAACCCTAGAATTAGCACTAACCCTTGGCCACAAAAAAACCTATAATTTTGTTGCAAGTGACAATCTTGATCTATTACATGTGTTCTTATTGGTGTTCATTGTAGAGATAATGGATGGAGGGAAGACTATCACTCTCATGTTGATGCAAGTGACTTGGTAGTAGTCTTAATGCATGTGGTTGTTGTTTCAAGTTGCAAAATCACTAATATTTTCTACATGTGTCATTTCAATTGTTGCACATGAACTTGTAGCCTTGAACCTATTTTCCACCTAAACTACTCTACCTTTGGATCACCTAGCCCTATAAAAATGGCTCATCAATATCTCATATTCCACACTAAGACACATAATTCCCCACTTGCAATGAATTGTAAGATTTAGTAGTATTGTCCACATTTATCATAAAGCTCCAACTATTGAATGTTATGAATGCCTACTCTAATAGATATAGATTGTCAAGGGTCATGCATATCATTTTACATAGATTTTTATAATAATAATGTTCATTTCCTTCAACATGGGAAGAAGGAAAATAGATTTAAAGGTATCTCTATGTCACTTAACCTAAAAAATATTTGAATCTTTGTCTACTATGAGTTGATTTTCACACATTACTCCAATCAAGGATTAATATTCTATAAAAATTCTTTGTGTTGATCCATGCAAGGAGATCCAATCTAGTATCAACAACCTTAAAAAATCATGTTTCCTATAGTTATGCCCTCAACAAATTATTGAAATTCCAAAACTTATTTGGGACTAGCAAAAATATAAGTGGATCTCATGGACTAGATATTGAACTTTGATATTAGAGAAAATGTGTTCATAATTTTTAATTCTAAATTAATTTGTGGGGCCATGAAGTGAATGGGAATAATGTATGGTGAAAAAAATGTAGCTTTACACAAAGATCATTCCTATGACCTTGCAAATTATTGAATCTCCATCTACCCCTACACATCAATTTTTTATACAATTATGTAGTCATTTTAAGATTAGGAGCATCATTCACCTTGCAAATCTTGTCTTGTCAATTGTATGTAATGGTATAGGTGATAAATAATGTCTAGTCTAGGTTAAGATGGATGCCCATGTGAGGGAGGGAAATTTATTTATTAATTATTTATTTTTGAGATATCTTGATTATTGTGTAAGAAGGTGTTAAATATGGATGTTACATGGAAACTATCAAAATTTGTTAGAATAAGATCTTCCATATTTGGTGTTATGACAAGGCAATCAATTCCCCCATGTGTAACATACCTTCTCATATTACTCAAAGTAACTCAAGTATTTACAAGAAAATAAACATGATAAACATGAGAGAGAAACTTCTCTTTTTTTTTTCTTTTTTTTTCTAATATATAATTCATTTGCATAATCACAAAAAATAAAATATATCTTTTCTAAATAATTTCAATCTTGAAATTACAACATATTCAAAGATAGAATCATAGTGAATTCCTTTCACTTTTCATTTACAATACATAAACTGCACTTGGCATAAAGAATAGTTTTACCTCATAAATTTTACTATTATAAGTCATGACATGAAATACACTGCATCTGGAATATTGATATCTGTCTTCACAAGTCTCAGCTTTTCTTCTTCTTGGGAGGGAGAGCATCATCCAAGTGCTTTACCTCCAACTATAGACTAGTGGTCCCATGCACACCTTCCTCCCTAGAAGTGGCCCTACCCTTCATGAAGAGTATATATATATGGAACCAATAGGTTTTTTCCATCTGAGTCTCTAGTGTTGTGTCCTACATAACCATCACGGTCATACAACTATAGACTCCTTCTAACTGAGTATGATACTACTGGATGGATATGTAAATCTAGAGCATAGTGAATCAACTAATGCATGCAGAGATGGATACATTACTTTGGCCAAATATTCAATATAAATAGACGTTTCTCAATGAACATAGTCATGAGTTCACACACCTTTGACTCGACTTGGAGACTATCTCACCCTATAGTTAGACTTTCTTCATTTAGTAACTCTAGACACATCTTGTAATCCATTCTAGTCAATCTGGCTTAGGATTAATCCGTAATCTAGGACACATGCAATATATATATATAGGTAATTCTAAACCTTCAAAGAGTCCCTCTTTGCATACTTGCAATTTCTAGGGTCTATGACCTCCTGTCATTCTACTCTCTAAGTCAAATATCAAACATCCTTGTGCAATATAACAAGTTTTGACTCTATCATAGAATTGCTTTAAATTTGTTAAAGTACTCCTTAGACTCTTTCTTTCTTACTCTATGATTTACTTGACCTTTTGCTATCAACCAATATATATATATATATATATATATATATATATATATATATATATATATATATATATATATATATATATATATAAACAATGTCATATCCGATATAAGAGTTATAAGTTTTCTAAACCCTTCTAGTTTTAATACTAGGGTTTAACTTCTCTAACCCAATACATGGAAATATCAAACATCATTTTTTTCCAAAGATAATAAAATAAATATAACAAAACATGAGAACAAATACCTGTAGCCTTCCCTAGACCACTTGGCATTTTTTGAATTCACAATGTTTCACATAATCATGAATAAACATAGCATATGAGGTCTATCCCCATCCATATAATATCTTAATGAATACTTTAATTTCTCAAAACTAGTCTTTTGACTAAGTTCAACTTATCAACCCTTATAGGTTTGAGTCATAAAGGATAATAAAATACTTTCGACCTCCTGGTCTACTTAAGTCTACTAACTTTCCATTATGACAGGTTACAAACTCGTATGTATATTCATCCTTTGAATACATGTCAATAAACATTTATCAAAAATCTTAAGTATAAAAATCATGTGGGGTTGAGTCTCAAATCTCCCTGTTGAAATGCACCAGACAACTAAGAGGGGGGTGAATCAGTTGTCTTCAAAATTTTGACTATTTATGAACATTAACATAATAAACACTTGTTTACTGTTATTCAGATCTTTAATCATGAAAGCATGAAATAAGAAACTCAACACAATATCATCATCAACACATGAGACCAAGTTTTTACATGGAAAACGCTAAAAGGGAAAAACTATAGTGGGTGTTAGCCCATAGAAATATATATGTTATAACAATACCAAAAAATAGAGGCTCATTGCCCAATATGCTCACTGCCAAGATCGGCTCATTGCCAAGGGGTGGCTCACTACCGAGGGTTGGCTCACTATCAAGGATTGGTGAACTGATTTGATAGCATCTACTCCATGCCTAGGTTCAGTTCCATTGAAGCACAGTATTACTCCTCTGCTCTGCTCTTTTACACCTTCGCACTTATCTTTTCATTTTCACTCCTCGGATATCTTTTCATGACTACTTTACATGCTTTTATACAATTCATCGACCTTGGAATGTACATCAAGGTTGACATTACATTCATCAACCATTGGAATAATCTCCAAGGTTGGCATTACAAACATACATGGAAATAGGTCTGAACCTAAACAAAATTAGCTAAGAGAAAGATGTAAATATGTATGTTAATCATGCCATGCCTTAGCTAGAACTCAAATGCAATCTTACATGCCATGACACGCTTCTACAATCTTCAATGCATCTCCACAAGAAGTGAAAACAACCAAGTCGGCCAAGACTAGTGTTAACACTAAGTCTTCTAAGAGAAATCTTCATCCATGATCCCAATTTCTCTTTGCAGACCAATCAAAAGGTAGAAACATGATAAGGAGACATCTAAAAGCACATTGTAATCACCAAGAACAACAACCTCTGGCCAATTTGTCAAAAGGTTTCTTCAAACTGGAGCACTTAAACAACACTGTCAGCCACTGTCATAAAGAAAGGATTGCTTGCGGACCACCAAATCAAAAACCATTTTATTTGAAGGTGCTTATCATCATTAACAACTTGATTCTAGAACAACAAACTAAAATACTTAACTGCAGAGGAATGCGGAGCATAATACATTCTCCCTGTCACCAGTGAATACTCAAAAAAAGCAGTTTTCACTCTGGTGAACATAACTTACTCAAATCTTCATACCGGAGGGTCAAACTTGGAACATAGCATCTTCAGACCTGCCTCTAAACAAATTCCAATCTACAGATAAAGATATTCATTTAACAAGAAATGCGGAGCAATCTACTGGATTGTTCTACTGTAAACAAAGATACTCTGCAACACACTATTTCCACCAGAGGAGAAAATTTTCTCAATATCCTCAATATAAGGATCTTCAATACTTACATAGGCAAATACAAAGAATCTAACTCATTACAAACAAGCATCAAAACAAGAGCATAGTTGACACCAATGACAACACTGATATGTTGACATAAATGACAACACCAGCTAGGCACATACTTGCAACAATCTCCCCCTTTGTCATTGATGGCAACATATGATGTGAAAAACTATAAAGAACATCAAGACAAAATTCTCCCCCTTTCTCTTTACACATCTGAATTCTTTCTTCTCTGAGTTTTTCACATGATTTCTCTCCCCCTTTGACATCAATGGAAAAGGGCACATACTTGCACATTGCTGCTCTGATCCATTGAACTTTCTATGTTATCAACACTTTCTTTATCAGGAACATATAGCTACTCCCCCTAAGATCAAAGAATGAGACTTTAAGCACCACTGGACTATTGCATTCATGTGCATCTTAGTTTAGAGTAAGAGGGGTAATGACCCCTAACTTTTCTCTAAGATACTCAAAAGTATCCTTAGGCAGAAGCTTAGTGAAAATATCTACAATCTGATCCTTTGTGGACACATATTCCATCTTTACTTCATTCTCTGTCACCTTTTCTCTCAGAAAATGATACCTTATAGATATATGCTTTGTCCTTGAGTGCATCACTGGGTTCTTTGAAATGTTTATAGCACTTGTATTGTCACAAAAGATTGCAACTGGATATTCATATACAACTCTTATGTCCTTCAAATTCTACTTCATCCATAACACTTGAGTACAACATCATGTTTCTGCAATATACTCTGCTTATGCAGTTGACAAAGATATTGAATCTTGCTTCTTGCTCAACCATGAAAGCAATCTATTACCCAAGAAGAAAGCGCCTCCACTTGTACCCTTTCTGTCATCAACATCTCCAGCCCAATCTACATCTGTATAAGCACTAAGAGTGAAATCATTATCCTTTGGATACCATAATCTATGATCTGGTGTGGCTTTTAAACACCTCAAGATTCTCTTAATTGCCATCATATGTGACTCTCTTGGATCTGCTTGAAATCTTGCAACAAGACAAACTGCATGCATTATATCAGGTCTGGTTTGAGTTAGATAAAGTAATCCTCCAATCATGGATCTATTGTCCCAAAAAATTAAACACTTCTGCACTTAAATATTAATCACTTATCCGCACTTATTATGATTAAACAAAGAATGCATGAAATCAGAAAATTAAACACAAATGCAACATTAAACACAAGAGATGCCAGATTTTTATGTGGAAAACCCCAAGGTGGGGAAAAACCACGGAGAGGATTAGCTCTCAAAATATATTGCAATCTTTAAAAAATGATGTTCAAGCTTGGTCACTCCATGGGCCTAGAACATACTGGCTCACTGCCATGAAGTACAGCTAGGTCTAGCAGGCTCACTGCCTCAACCCTAAACCTAGAAAGATTACAATAAGGGATATTAAACCCTAAGGGATATTAAATCCTACGGGTGGCTCACTACCATTTTCTTCATGTCAAAGATTAATACATTGAAGTACAATAGTTCCTCTACTTTGCTTGCCCTTTTCCTTATCTTTACATTTTCGCTCAAGGACATCTTTTCCATGACTCAATTACAAGTACTTATACACTTCATCAACCTTGGAATGATCATCAAGGTCAGCATTACAATCATCAACCATTGGAACAATCTCCAAGGTCGGCATTACAAACATTTTACAAAATAGGTCTTGACCTAATAAAAAACTATGCTAAGGATTTGTAGTATCGATGTATGTAGATCATGCCACACCTTAGCTGGGACTCAAAAATGATCTTCCACACCATAACAGCTTCCATAATCTTCAAGAGATCTCCACAATTACTGGAATTAACCAAGTCAGCTAAGACTGGTTGCACGCTACATTATCTAGGAATAATCTTCAAACACGACCTCATTTCCTTAACATGGACCAATGTAAAGGTAGGAACATGATTAGGAGGAATCCACAAGCACGTTGAAATCATCAGGAGCAACCGCACAAACTCAAACCACTTTATTCATGAGATTCTTCACACCAGAGCACATGAACTTCACTATCTTCAACTGCCATAAAAGAAAGATAGCTTGTGGACCACCAAAACATCAACCATTGCAATTGTAGGCACTTATCATCATCCCAGACTTCCCTTTAGAACTGCAGAGCAAAACACTTTAATGCGAAGGAATGCAGAGCAAAATAGTTTCTCCCTATCACCAGAGAATAATTAGAGAAGGCAAGTTTTACTCTGGTGAATGCAACTCTCTCAATTCTTCACACTAGAGGCTCAAACTTAGGATTTAGCATCTTCAGACATCCTTTTAAATAACTTCCAATCCACAGACCAAGATCTTCAAGTAACAAGAAATGTGGAGTAATCTATCGGACTGTTCGTCAACATACAACTCATTGTCTATACTGCATTTCACTGTAACTCACTTGTTTCTTCCGGAGAGGCCAATTTTCTCAATATTCTCAACATACAAAGCTTCTAAACAAGTAATAGAATAGGACATAGTTGACACCAATGACAACAAAGATATGTTGACATCAATGACAACACCGATTAGGCACATACTTGCAACAATCTCCCCCTTTATCATTGGTGGCAACATATGATGTGAAAAATTGCAACAGCCATCAAGACAAGATTCTCCCCTATCTCTTTACACATCTACACTCTTTCCTTCTAAGTTTTTCACATGATTTCTCTCCCCCTTTGACATCAATGGCAAAGGGCACATACTTGCACTCTTCTTCTCTGATTCAATTTCTCTTATGAACTCTTTGACTACTCCCCCTAAGAAGTAGCCCTAAAAGCATCAATCTGAATCTGAAGAAGGAACTCTAAGCACCACCAGACTAATGCACTCTTGTGCATCTTAGTTTAGAGTAGGAGGGGTAATAATCCCTAACTTTTCTCTGAGATACTCAAAAGTATCCTTAGGTAGAGGTTTGGTGAAAATGTCTACAATTTAGTCTTTTGTAGATACATAGTCCAACTTGACTTCATTCTGATCACTTTTTCCCTTAGAAAGTGATATCTTATGGATATGTGCTTTGTCCTTGAATGCATTACTGGATTCTTTGATATGTTTATGGCACTTCTATTGTCACAAAAGATTGTAATTGGATTTCGTACACAACTCTGATGTCCTTCAATGTCTGCTTCATCCACAACACTTGAGTACAACTACATGCTGCTGCAATATATTCTGCTTCAACAGTGGATAGAAATATTGAGTCTTGTTTTTTGTTTATCCAAGATACTAGCCTTTTTTCCCAAAAAGAATGCACCTCCACTTGTGCTTTTTCTGTCATCTACATCTCTGGCCCAATCTGCATCCATGTATGCACTAGGAGTGAAATCATTGTCCCTTGGATACCACAAACCATAATCCATTATGCCTTTCAAATATCTCAGAATTCTCTTGACTGCCATCACATGCGACTCCTTAGGCTCTACTTGAAATCTTTCCACAAGACAAACTACATGCATTATGTCAGGTCTAGTTTAAGTCAGATAAAGTAATCCTCCAATCATAGATCTATACCTTTTCTAATCTGCCATAGGTGAATCATCATTTTTTCTCAATTTACAACTGGTTATCATGGGAGTATTTATCAGTTTAGATTCTTCCATCCATAACTTATTTAACAACTCTTTCACATACTTAGACTGAGAAATGAAGATACCTTTATTTGATTGATTTATTTGCAGACCTAAAAATAAATTCATCTCACCAAAAATGCACATTTCAAATTCACTTTGCATTTCTCTAGCAAAAACTGTGCACATACCTTCATTGCCTCCAAAGATAATGTCATCAACAAAGACTATAACAATTATGATTTGTTCATTATTGATCTTGAAATAGAGATTGCTATCGGTGGTACCCTTGGTGAATCCTAATTATATTAGATACTTATCCAACCTAGCATACCAGGCCCTGGGGGCTTGTTTTAACCCATACAATGCCTTCTTCAATCTGCATACCATGTCACCCTGATGTGATGACTGGAATCCTTCTGGTTGTTCAATATAGACTTATTCCAATTCTCCATTCAAGAATATAGACTTTACATCCATCTGATATACCTTAAAATCTTTGTAGGCTGCAAATGCCAAAAACATTCTTATAGCTTCAATCCTTGCCACTGGTGCAAATGTTTCGTCAAAATCTATTCCTTCAACTTGAGAGTATCCTTTGCATACCAACCTTGCTTTATTACTTACTACTTCACCATTCTCATTCGTCTTGTTTTTGAAAACCCACTTGGTACCAATTACATTTTTATCTGTAGGTCTGGGAACAAGATCCCAAGTCTGATTCTTCTCTATCTACATCAATTCTTCTTTCATAGCTTTTACCCAATTCTCATCATTGCAAGCTTCATTCACAGTCTTAGGTTCAATCTTGGGAATTAGATAGAAATTTACTTGTTCTTCTGCAGCTCTTCTTCTGGTCAAGATTCCTTTGATTTTATCTCCTATGATTTGATCTTCAGAATGATTAAGTTTTACATACCTTGGTGTCTTGGTAGCACTTTCCAGAGCTTGGTCCTCTTCATCTAATATGTCTTCATGTTGTACCACTTCTGAAGCATCTGGTTTATCTAATTCATATCCACTTGATTCTGGAGACCTTTCCTTGCTTTCATCAACTTTGACATTTACACTCTCAATGATCTTATTTAGCCTCTTATTATAACACCGATAGGCCTTGCTCTTGGTGGAGTAGCCAGGGAAGATTCCTTCATCACACCTAGCATCAAACTTGCCTAGATCTTCTTCTCTTTTGATATAACATTTGCTACCAAAAACTTTGAGATATTTCATAGTAGGAACTTTACCATACCACAATTCATAAGGAGTCTTAGAACTGTTACCTTTGACTTGGACTCTATTTAGGATATATACAGCAGTGTGAATTGCCTCTCTCTAATATACTTCAGGAAGATCAGCTTCCTTCATCATGGTTCTAGCAGTTTTTTGAACTGTTCTATTTTTCCTTTCAACGACTCCATTTTGTTGTGGAGTTCTAGGTGCAGATAACTGTCTCTTTATCCCATGTTCTTCACAAAAGAAATTGAATCCATTTGATGTGAACTCTCCTCCTCTATCAGACCTTAAACATTTTATCTTCAAATCCATCTCATTTTCAACCATTGCCTTAAATGTCTTGAACTTATCTAGAGCTTCTAATTTTTCTTTCAAAAAGCTAACCCAAGTCATTCTAGAATAATCATTAATAAGCAACATGAAATACCTATCTCCTTACAAACTTATTACTCTGGTAGCTCCACACAAATTTGTATGCACTAGTTCCAGTAGTCCATCAACTGATTGGTCCTTGCTTTTGAAACTTGTTCTTGTTTGTTTCCCAAATTGACACTCCTTGCAAATAGGATTAGTAGGCTTCACAAGCTTAGGTAAATCTCTAACAGCCTGTGTAGTACTTATCTTCATAATGTTATCAAAATTGATGTGACACAGCCTTCTATGCAATAGCTAACTTTAATCAGTCTGAGCCAACAAACAATAATTATCAGTTCCTTTCAAGTGATAGATATTACCTCTGGTCTTATTACCAGTTGCAATGACTATTCTGGAGCTTTCCCTAATCTTACATCCATTGTCCTTGAAGCTTAAGTCATAACCTTTATCACACATCTAACCCACACTCAAAATATTGTGCTTTAATCCTTTCACATACAAGACATCTTCAGTATTATGATTTTCATCAAAAGAAATAGATCCTTTTCCACAAATCTTAGCAATTGTATCATCACCAAACCTAACCAGTCCACCATCATATCTTTCCAAACTCACAAACTTACTTTTGTCACCAGTCATGTGGTGAGAGAAGCCACTATCAATAACCCATTCATCTGTGTCTTCAACAACCTGAGCAGCCAAAGCACTTTCCATTGGTTTTTCTTCCTTCACACAGCTAGCAGGATTAGTAGACATGGGTTCTTTAATAGAAATAAATAAGCATTCATTAGTAGAAGTACTAACATTATCTAGTTCACCATTATCTGATACTCCATCATCATCAAAATCTTCAACATAATAACATTTCTTTTGGATCCTAGGCCTGTTCTCATATCTTTTCCTATTTCTTTCAATTCTTTTAGGACATCTGGAAGCAAAGTGGCCTTCTTTACTGTAGGAAAAACATTTAAAAGGTAATTTACCTTTGAACTTACCAAGGCCTCTTTGTAGTTTATCCACAAAGTTGGCTTCAATTTCATCAAACTCATCATCAGATTCTACCTTGTACTTTTCTGATCTAGAGGTTTTCCCAAAAGTATTGGCTTTGAAGGCAGTCTCAACTTTTGGCAGGGCATCACCAAACTCTCTCATCTCAAAGGCAGTAAGCTTACCAAGCAATTGATCTTTGTCAATGGCTTTCACTTGCATAAATTCTTCAATTGCAGCTACCTTGTGACTATAGGACTTTGGTAGTGATCTAAGAATTTTCATCACAACTTCTTTATCACCGAGAGTTCCCCCCATACCTTTTATTCCAGTGACAAGTTCATCAACTCTTTGCATAAATGATGTTATGTTTTCATCTTCAAACTTTCAAGAATGATGTTTTCACCTTCACAGAATCATCTCCCTCATACAGATTTTTCAACTTTTCCCATACCTCATTTGCAGTTTCAAGATCCACAACTTTTGTCAGTACTAAGTCATTCAATGAGCTTAACAGAGCATCTTTTGCTTTAACATCCACTTCATATTCTTTAATTTCATCTTCAGTCTTCAAACCATTTTGAGGAAAGGTATATTTTTTTTCTCCAGCTTTCCATACTTTGTAACCAAGACAAAGAAGATGACTTTTCATTCGTGCCTTCCAAAGAGCATAATTTGTCCATCAAAATGTGACGCTTCCTCCTTATAAAACATTTTGGATCTTCCTCAAGCTATTAGACTTTCTTCAAAGGAACCTCGCTCTAATACCAATTGTTGAAATGTGCCAGACAACTGAGAGTGGGGGTGAATCAGTTGTCCGGTGCATTTCAATAGGATCTATACCTTTTCTAATCAGTCTTGGGTGATTCATCAGTTTTGCTTAACTTGTAGCCAGTTACCATGGGAGTACATACCAGTTTAGAGTCTTCCATCCCAAACTTCTTCAACAACTCTTTCACATACTTAGACTGAGATGTGAAGATTCCTTTATCTGATTAATTAATTTGTAGACCCAAAAAGAAATTCATTTCACCAAACATAGACATCTCAAACTCATTTTGCATTTCACCTGCAAACTTCATGCACATACCTTCATTCCATCCAAAGATAATGTCATCAACAAAGACTACAACAATTAGGATCTGATTATCATTGATTTTGAAATATAGATTGTTGTCTGTAGTACCTTTACTGAATCCTAATTGCAACAAATACTTGTCTAGCCTTGCATACCAGGTTCTGGGGGCTTGCTTCAGTCCATACAAGGTTTTCTTTAATCTGCACACCATATCACCTTGTTTAGATAATTGACATCCTTCTGGTTCCTCAATGTAGACCTCTTCTTCTAGCTCACCATTCAAAAATGCAGACTTAACATCCATCTGATACACTTTGAAGTCTTTGAATGTTGCAAATTACAAAAACATTCTAATTGCTTCAATTCTTGCCACTGGAGCATAGGTTTATTCAAAATCTATTCCTTCAACCTGAGAGTATCCTTTGCATACCAATCTTTCTTTTTTTCCTTACTACTTCTCCATTCTCATTCATCTTGTTTCTGAAAACCCATTTTGTGCCAATCACATTCTTATCAGTAGGTCTAGGAAATGCATTCTCAAAACACGTAAACTATTTAAAATAAAGACTCAAAGTAACGTGCTGTCAGGAAATGCAATGATTACATGATACAAACAAAATGGATCTGTTAAAAAGTTTCTAAAACTTTCAAGCAAATGTAGTTGGCGGGTGTAAAACCTGACTCCACAACCTTTACCAGCATCCTCCTTTCCTATGTAGGAACTTTGGAAGAGGATAATGACTTTCATCAACCATGCAAATACAGGGAGAGACGCTTTTGTAATATCAACTAGTTATTACACAAGGGTTTAAATATAGTGACAACCTCTATTGAAATTAGGGTAGTCAACTAAGAGGGGGAGTGAATCAGTTGTCACAAAACTTTATCTTTTGCTGCATTTAATCTTCTTTACCACTTATTAACAAATTAATGATATAACCATGAAAACATGAATCAACAACACATGAGTAGAAACACAATCAACACACATAACACAAGGATTTTTACGTGGAAACCCGGTTAAGGGAAAAACCACGGTGGGGGTTAACCCACAAGATTTATTCTCTATTAAAAGAATAGAAAAATGGGAAGGCACCTGCCTTCGGGCACACTGCTCCAAGAGACTCACTGTCTACAAAAATATTCACATGGTTAACCCTAAAGGGTTGAACTGAGAAACAACATCTTCTTCATGCCAAGGTTCAGTTCCATTGAAGCTCACAACATGTCTGCTCTGCCCCCAAACACTTCTTACTAACCACTGCATCTTCACATGCTTGGACACCTTTACATGACTTCACTACACTTATTTATACATGACATCGACTTTGGAATGAACATCAAAGTTGGCCTTACAATCATCTATCTAGAACATTCTCCAAGTTAGGCATTACACGCAATTACAATCACAAGACTTGACTTAATACAAAATGCTACATGTTGACCACTACACTGATGTACAAACATAGTTGGGACTCAAATCTTCATCGAACAACACGCCATGCTCCATAGAACTTCTCTTAGATCATCCACAACATTTACCAAGCATCCGGCCGGCCAAGATTGGAAAGAACAACAACACCCAAGGAGAAATCTTCAACTATGAGCTCAATCCTCAATGCGGACCACCAACACAATAGGCACACGATCCAAAGACCTCCATAAGCACAATGAAATCAACAAGAACAACTGCACCACCTCAAATCACCAAAATCACTTGCATCCTCATACATGAACTTAAGAACACTAACTGTCATGACTGCCACACTAGAAAGATTGCTTGCAGACCTCCAAACCACGAACCACTTGAGTTGAGGATACACACCAACATCTCAAACATACCTCTAGAATCACAGACCATAATATTCCAATGCAGAGCAATCCAGACCAAATTCTTGTCACTTTGTTACCTCTGAACAACTGCAAAACCTGGTTCTACTCAGACGGCCATAACTTTACCAATCCTCCATGAGGACCTCTCAAATCTTGACTGGAGTAACTTCAGACAATCCTCTACAAAACCCTTAAATCTGTAAACTCTAATCTTGGTCTCACTGGGAATGCAAATCAATCTACTTTACTGAACTGCACTGTCTTCAGTGTCTCTGACAAAGAGATATGTTGACATCAATGACAACACATCATAGGCACATATTTACAACAATCTCCCCCTTTTTTCATTGATGACAACATATGATGTGAAAAACTGATTCAACCATCAAGACAAGGACTTCTCCCCCTTTCTCTTATCACACCTACAACCATTTTTTTCACTGCTCCCCCTTTCACCAGCAACTACTTATGAGTTTTTCACATGACTTCTCTCCCCCTTTGACATCAATGGCAAAGGGCACATATTTGCAATCATCTCTCCCTCTCTTTTTTTCTTAGATAAAACCAAACTGAACACTAGAATTAACATACTGACTACTCCCCTAAGTAGCATCCCCTTAACACCACTTCAGATCACAAGATATGACTGTGAGTTCCACTGGACTGATGCACACTAGTGCACCTTAGTTCTAAACAAGAGGGGTAATAACCCCTAGCTTCACTCTAAGATACTCAAAAGTGTCCTTAGGTAGAGGCTTAGTGAAGATATCTGCAATCTGATCCTTTGAAGAAACAAACTCCAATTTGACTTCATTCTCATTTACCTTCTCTCTCAAAAAGTGAAACTTGATGGATATGTGCTTTGTCTTTGAATGCAACACCAGATTCTTTGAGATGTTTATTGCACTTGAACTATCACAGAAGATTGTAACAGGCTCTTCAAACATAATTCTGATATCCTTCAACATTTGCTTCATCCACAAAACTTGAGTACAATTACTTGCTGCTACTATATACTCTATCTCTGCAATAGACAGAGATATTGCCTCCTACGTTTTTCTCAACCAAGAAACCAATCTCTTTCCCAAGAAAAATGCACCACCACTAGTACTCTTCCTATCATCCACATCTCCTACCCAATCAGCATCTGTATATGCATGAAGAGTGAAATCATCATCCTTAGCCATAATCCATAATCAAATGTCCCCTTTAGATATCTAAAAATTCTTTTGACTACTACAACATGAGATTCTCTAGGATCAGCTTGAAATCTAGCAACAAGGCCAACTGCATTCATAATATCAGGTCTGGTTTGAGTCTGATAAAGTAATCCTCCAATAATTGATCTATACCTTTTCTAATCTGCCTTAGGGGAATCATCATCTTTACTCAACTTGCATCCAGTTATCATAGGAGTACTCACTGATTTTGAATCCCCCATTCCAAACTTTTTCAACAACTCTTTCACATACTTAGACTAAGATATGAAGATGCCCTTATTTGACTGAATGATTTGCAGACCCAAGAAGAAATTCATTTCACCAAACATGGACATCTCAAATTCACTTTGCATCTGATCAGAAATTATTTTACACATGCTCTCATTTTCACCAAAGATGATATCATCAACAAATACCTCAACAATCAAGATGTGTTCATGATCAATTTTGAAATAAAGATTACTGTCAGTTGTGCCTTTTCTAAAACCTAACTTTATCAGATAGTTATCTAATCTTGCATACCAAGCTCTTGGGGCTTGTTTAAGTCCATACAGTGCTTTCCTCAATCTACAGACCATATCTCCTTGATTAGACAACTGGAATCCTTTCGGTTGCTCAATGTAGACTTCTTCTTCCAACTCTCCATTTAGGAATGCTGACTTGACATCCATCTGGTAAACTTTGAAATCTTTGTAAGAAGCAAAGGTGAGAAATAATCTGACTGCTTTGATTCTTGCCACCGGAACAAAAGTTTCTTCAAAATCAATTCCCTATACCTGAGAATATCCTTTGCACACCAATCTTGCTTTGTTTCTCACAACTTCACCATCTTCATTCAATTTATTCTGGAAGACCCATTTAGTTCCAATTACATTTTTGTTTTCAGGTCTAGGAACAAGATCCCAAGTATGATTCTTTTCAATTTGCATTAGTTCTTCTTCCATTGCTTTTATCTAACTTTCATCATTACAAGCTTCATTCACTAATTTTGGTTCAATCTTTGAAATCAAACAATACTCCACTTGTTCTTTAGCAATTCTTCTTCTAGTTTGAACACCTTTATTTTTATCTCCTATGATCTAATCTTTAGAATGATTCAACCTTACATACCTGGGAGTTTTGGGATTTTCTTGACCTTCTGATTCTTGAACTTGTTCCTCAACATTTGCACTAGCTTCTTGAGTCACTAGATTCTCCGGAGCAATCTGAATCTGAGTTTAAAATTGAACTTGCTTTTATTTATTTGGACTTTCATTTTGATCATCTAATTCATATCCACAAGACTTGGAAGGTCTCTCCTTGCTTTCATCAACCTTGACATTAGCACTTTCAACAATCATTTTCAATCTCTTATTAAAGCACCGGTATGCCTTGCTTTGGTTTGCATAACCCAGAAATTTTCCTTCATCACATCTTGCATCAAACTTTCCTAGATCTTCATCTCTCTTGATATAGCATTTACTACTGAAAACTCTGAAGCATTTCACAGTAGGAGCATTACCAAACCATAGTTCATAAGGTGTTTTATCAGTATTACCTTTGATCTGCACCTGGTTAAGAGTGTAGATAGCAGTACTCACAACCTCTCTCCAATGGACATGTGGAACATTTGCCTCCATCATCATGGTTCTAGAAACCTCTTGAATAGTCCAGTTCTTCCTTTCCGCAACTCCATTCTGTTGAGGAGTCGTAGGAGCAGATAACTATCTTCTTATTCCATGCTTTTCACAAAATGCATAAAAATCACTGGAGGTAAACTCATCACCTCTGTCAGATCTCAAACACTTTATCTTCACACCAATCTCATTCCCCACCATAGCCTTGAACACATTGAATCTGTCAAGAGCCTCTAATTTCACTCTCAAGAAAGTAATCCACATCATCCGGGAGTAATCATCAATCAACAACATAAAGTATCTGTCTCCTTGCAAACTCCTAACTCTGGCAGGACCACACAAATCAGTGTGCACAAGTTCCAACAATCCATTTGAAAATTGTTTTTTACTTTTGAACGTAGCTTTGTTCTGTTTGCCCAACTGACATTCCTTACACATGTTATTAGTAGGTTTCACAAGATTTGGAAGATCTCTCACAGCCTGAGTAGTACTTATCTTAAAAATGTTATCAAAGTTTACATGACACATTCTCCTATGCCATAACCAACTCTGATCAATCTAAGCAATCAAACAACTTTTATCAATACCACTTAAATGAAAGATATTACCTCCAGTCTGTGTAACAGATGTAATCTCAGTTCTGGAGCTTCCTAAAATTCTACATTTTCCATCCTTGAATCAGAGATCATACCCTTTGTCAACCAACTGTCCAACACTGAGAAGATTATGCTTCAACCCTTCTACATACAAAACATCATTAGTATTATTCTTACCATCAAGAGATATGGATCCGCTGCCATGGATTCTACCAGCTGAATTGTGTCCAAACTTCACAATTCCACCTTCATATCTTTCCAGACTTACAAACTTACTTTTATCACTAGTCATATGATGAGAACATCCACTGTCAATCACCCATTCATCCTTTTCTTCAACCTAAGAGGCCAAGGCACTTTCCACATTCACACAACTAGTAGATTCAGTAGGCACTGGATCTTCTTCTTTGATAGTAATGAACACCCATTCATTTCTAGAGGTACTTCCCATATTAGATTCATCATCTGTGACTCCTTCACCAGTAGCTTCTTGGACATAGTAGAATTTCTTTTGAACCCTAGGTCTATTATGGTTTAGCTTTGAAACCCTCTCCGGACATCTTGAAGCAAAGTGACCAATCTTATTACAAGCAAAACATTTGAAAGGCAACTTTCCTTCATACTTACCGAATCCTCTTGGTAATCTATTGGCAATAAGGGCTTCAAGTTCTTCAAGCTCAGATTCATCTTCTTCAAGTTCCTTCTTTGCCTTCTCATATCTAGTTAGTCTTCTTGAAGAGATTTCACCTAGATCAAATCTTTGCTTTCTAAAAACACTGCTTTAAATGCAGATTCTGATTTAGGAAGAGAATCACCAAACTCACTCATTTCAAATGCTGAAAGCTTGCCAACCAACTGATCCCTTGTAACATCTATCACAGTCTTGATCTCCTTAATAGTAGGAACTATGTGCTTGTATGAAGCAGGTAAGGATCTGAGTACTTCGCCAACAATCTCTGATTCTTCCAGTTTTCCACCAGCACAGCTAATACTGCACACAAGTTCATTCAACTTCTACATGTAGGAAGTGATGTTTTCATCTTCACTCATCCTCAAACATTTGTATCTACCCTTCAGGCTTTGTGATGCAGAGCATCCAGTGGTGTAAGGGCAATCTTGCATCACCCAAAAAAAAAGATGTGTTTCAAAATTGTTGATGTTCTTTCCATTTCTTTTCAAAATTTGTGGTTCTGGTTCCATAATCGCCTAAATAATGATGTAGGACTTTCAGTTTTTCCAAACTGCTAGAAATAGTAACCTGCTATTTTTAGAAAGTTTGCATTTGGGCACAGATTGAAGTGAAAATTACAAGAAGTTACATAATAGAAATATAAGACCTTTGGCGAAGGAATTACACAAAAATCATTTGCGAGATGAAAGATATTAAAGTTTTTGTTTCCCGAAAAATGCCTGAAAATTATTCAAACTCAGGTTTAAGGCACTAAATGGCCCCATATAGGCCTGAAAATGGCCAGAACTGTCAGAGTGGGTTCTTAGCGTGTAGAGCACTTCGTGAGCTTTCTGACGCATAAAACGGTTCGTCAATCGGGCACCCAGATCAAAAGTTATGGCTCCCAGAAGTTGACCTATTTTTGGAGTGAGATGCAAATTTCAGAATTAGGTTGTTGGCCACCAAAAAGGCTATTAATAACCATTTTTGGGAACCCTGGGTAGTGGTGGAGTTAAGAGGGGAAGCATAGAGTCAAGAATAGGCAGGAAAATAGAAACCCTAGCTAATTTGGGGTTACAAAAGGCGGATGATTCCAAAGTCTTGCGAGAGGAAGCTGTAATGTGTTGCAGCATGTGGAGGGTTGATTCCTCTAATTGTAATTGAGCTTCTGTAATGTAATAAGTTGTCCAAATCAATAAAAGAAAGTTCTATTTTTTGTGTTCAATTTCTGTTGTTGTGTGTTTTATGATTTACCCCCTTCATCACTCTGTAGCTTAGCACATTTGACATATGCATCACCTTCATATAGAGTTTCCAACTTCTTCCAAATTTCATGAGCAGTTTGTAATTCCAAGACATTTGTCATTCCTGTATCAGTCAGAGCACTCAACAATGCTTCCTTAGCCCAAATGTTGAATTCAGCTTCTTTGATTTCATCTGAAGTTGTAGGACCATTCTGCGGAGGAGTATACTTATTCTTAGTTATCAACAAATAAGGATCACCCATGCATTGCAAATGACACTCCATGTGATTCTTCTAAAGAGAGTAATTTGTTCCATAAAATCTCAGACTGCCCTTCTTGTATGTCAACATCCTGGATCTCCTCAAGTGGTCAAGCTTCTTTTAGAGGAACCAACTCAGATACCAATTGTTGAAATTAGGGCAGACAACTGAGAGGGGCGGTGAATCAGTTGTCACAAAACTTTATCTTTTGCTGCATTTAATCTTCTTTACCACTTATTAATAGATTAATGATATAACCATGAAAGCATGAATTAACAACATATGAGCAGAAGCACAATCAACACACATAATGCAAGGATTTTTATGTGGAAACTCGGTTAAGGGAAAAACCATGGTGGGAGTTAACCCACAAGATTTATTCTCTGTTAAAAGAATAGAAAAATGGGAAGGTACCTGCCTTCAGGCACACTACCTAGAGCTTACTACTCCAAGAGATTCACTATCTACAAAAATATTCACATGGTTAACACTGAAGGATTGAACTGAGAAACAACATCTTCTTCATGCCAAGGTTCAGTTCCATTGAAGCTCACAACACTTCTGCTCTATCCCCAAACACTTATTCTCTACCTCCACATCTTCACATGCTTGGACACCTTTACACGAATTCATTACACTTATTTATAAATGACATCAACTTTGGAATGAACATCAAAGTCAGCCTTACAATCATCTATCTAGAACATTCTCCAAGATAGGCATTACAAGCAATTACAATCACAATACTTGACTTAATACAAAATGCTACTTGCGGACCACTACACTGTTGGCCAAACATAGCTGGGACTCAAATCTTCCTTGAACAACATGCCACGCTCCATAGAACTTCTCTTAGATCATCCGCAACACATATCAAGCATCCAGTCGGCCAAGACTGGAAAGAACAGCAACACCCAAGGAGAAATCTTCAACTACGAGCTCAATCCTTAATGCGTACCACCAATGCAATAGGAACATGATCCAAAGACCTCCACAAGCACACTGAAATCAACAAGAACAACTGCACCACCTCAAATCACCAGAATCACTTGCATCTTCATACAAGAACTTAAGAACAATAATTGTCATGACTGTCACACTAGAAAGATTGCTTGTGGACCTCCATACCATGAATGACTTGAGTTGAGGATACACACCAAAATCCCAAACATACCTCTAGAACCACAAATCATAATATTCCAATGCGGAGCAATCCAGACCAAATTCCTGTCACTTTGTTACCTCTGAACAATTGCAAAACCTGGTTCTACTCAGATGGCCATAACTTCACCAATCCTCCATGCATACCTCTCAAATCTTGACTGGAGCAACTTTAGACAATCCTCTACAAAACAATTAAATCTACAGACTCTAATCTTGGTCTCACTGGGAATGTGGAGCATTCTACTTTACTTAACTGCACTGTCTTCATTGTCTCTAACAAAGAGATATGTTGACATCAATGACAACACATCATAGGCACATATTTGCAATAGGCCTCATGGAACACAACCATACTATATATGTCAGCCTCAAATTGATCACAAGCCAGTTGAATAAAAAAAAATCATTATCTAACTATGTCAATCTTTCATAGACAATACTCATGTTTGAAGACTAATAATAGAAGTAGTTTCTTGTATACAAACGAGGGATAACAAAACATATAAACAATTATATTCAACGTAGATAATATACACCCTCTAGTCATAGCCGAATGAGATTTTGTATATATTTATTAACACTTTGGCTCATAAAATAAATCACACAGTTGAGTATCTATGTATAATCTCATAAATTAACTTAAAGTTGCAAGGATTATAAGTGTAGGAGTCTAGGACAACACTGAGAGGAGGGGTGAATCGGTGTTGTATAATTTTTTACAACTTATTATAACTTTATCTAACAAGACAAATAGAGAGGAGGACATTAATGATTTGTTGAGTTTATATGCACAAGAATTATAATAAAAGATGTAAACAAAAACTCATGATCAAATGATTAATATGCACACACACAGAGGAAATCAATGAGAAGCATGACACAAGCTTTTTACTGAGTGGAAAATCCTCCTGGGTAGAAATACCACTCAAAACTGCCTCATTGGCTTTATCAAAAACCTCACTGGTTACAATGTTTAGAAGCACCAACTTCGAGGAGCACCAACCCCTAATACATACAAATAGGTCTCACTGACCATACAAGCCTCACTAGCTACAAGATGCCTCATTGGTTGAAATTTTCCTCACTGGCATAGGAAGGTCTCACTAACCACAAGACTCACTAGCAAGCCCAATCACCAATAGAAATGATAAACAAAATCAGAGGGTTACTCTATTTCCATTCAATTCATTATTCCATCTATGCATAATACAAACTTCATTTGTAATTTTTCCATGTGTATGTCTTCAACCTAATTCTCAATCAATTCACCTAATTTAGATTCAATTTCATATTTCCTTCATACTTGATTTGATTCAAACTATGTCATACAAGTTGTCTTCATATTGGTTCACATCCATTACAACTTCATCAAATTATCTTTTTCATTTATCTGCACAACAATCACACACAGAATGCATCTGCAAAACCAATATATATAAGAAATACAAAAAATGTCCTTTCACATTCTTCACAATCCTCATATTCAATTTTACATAAAACCTTTCATATTCTTTTCTCTGCAAAAGAAATTCAAACACCTGCATATATTTCTTCTTCCCAAAAAACAATTTCATGAAGCCTTTCATATCTTTGATATTTTTTACATTTTTTAATCTGACATCTTCAATCTTCAAAACCAAAACCCCATTCATATTCCCTCTTAGAGATAAAAGAATATCTTTCATATTTGAGACCTTTCAATTTCTTTTTCATGAAGAACCTTCAAGAATATCTTCAACTCCCTTGCAAACAAAAACTCTTCATATTCTGTGTACTCCAAAAACCTTTTTCAACTTCAATCTGCAAAAACCCTCTTCACCAAATTTGTTAATCTTCAAAGAATAAAACAATCAAAAAAATCTCCTCCAACTCATTTTTTTCAAAATCCCCTTTTCAAAAAATCTTCTTCAAGAAGACAAAAAACATTCTAAATAAAAACTCAAGAAAGAAACTTTTCTTTCTTAGAACCTTTCATTTACATCTTGAATGTCACGAGAGTAACAAAAATAGAAAGATTTTTTTCTTTTAAAAAAATGCTTTAAAAAGAATTCACTATATGCTTTTAATAGCTATCTAAAAATAACTTCACAAATCTTATTCGATCTTGTTGGTTTTTCTTCTGAATCAGCATTAGGGTTTCCCAGTTCTAATGCACAGGCAGATTCAGCCAACTGAATACAGGAGGTTACGTGAGCTCCTCCCCTTCACTTCTGGTTCTGCCACACCAAGGGGGGTGTCCCTATTTGATAAAAGTATGACCTTGACTAGCTTAATGATAGAAAGATATAACTTGACAACAACAGGCAGAATACTCTCACGTAAGGACCAAGATTTGTATAACAAATCACAAGGTTGGCAACATTCTTGGACATATATGTCTGGTTGGGTATGAGAGTACGCAGGGATCCTAATCCTACTCCTACAACTAATAGGTGGAAGGATGAAATGGTTTGATTTGATTTTTGGATGCAAAGCTGGACATGGTATATAACCTCAACACAGAGCTAGATTGGTGCCTATCTAGGGCTTGGAGTCGGTAGACATACACCTGTGAATGATCAGCATGAACAACTGAAACTAGATTTCAGGGGGATATACATGATATCTGCCTTACAGATATCTCCCAATACAGAGTGTTAAGCTGTCTATACTTATGGCATCCCTATTGCAGTATACCCTTCCCAATATTCAATCTAAAAATAGTTTAATCTACCCCTTGAGCAGAAGTTAAAAGATTAAACATTCAACACAGGAATTCTATGTTCTAGAATCTCAGACATTCCTTGAATGCCTGGACTCAGAAGAAAGATACATGCAAAACTAGAGACAAAATCAGCATAACACATGCAAACATAGCATTACTCATATAAAATTGACCATGAAATCAGTGGATTCATGCAAAAACGTACAACAGGAGATACATAAACTCACAAGTTTTGCTGCACAGAGCAACCAAAACCAGTTGTATCTTATTATAGAGCCAAAATGTCCAGTTTTCAACAACCACAAAATGAGTAACACTTCCTACTTATAACAGCCAAAGAAGTGTACTCAGCATTAATTACATGATGGACATCAAAAAAAAGTCAGATACAGACTCCACAAAGGAATGGCGCTCAGAAGTTATTGCAGCAACAGACGAGAGAAGCCTCGAGCCCTACGCCGCCATCTGGGAGTCTTCACTCAAAAATCAGGTGACATGATCATGTGTACCATTGCCCATACCTCTGCACCATCGCCATTATAGGTCTCAACCACCCGCGTTTCACTTGGAAACCGTCGCTGCGTTTCAAACAGAAGTTCCCGCCAAAACACACCTTACTAAAGTTTCAAATGTGCAGGAAGAATAGTCCCACATTGGTGTCGTGGAGACTCCTTCAATACCTTAAAAACATGGTCGCGAGCATAATAGGTGTCAAGCACCTTTTGCCTCGCTCGACGCATAAGCCTTCTCCAAAAGCCCATCACCCAGACCCAGGCCATCGGCCAACTCCCAAATCCTCCTGCCGATCCATCAAGTCTCACCGACGACACCTCCCGAAAGCCTACAACTTCCATATCGGCCAGAGAAGAACCATCGGCCAACTCCACAAAACTCATCCCAACATCAATAGTCTAGCCGATGACCACAAACTACACTCTGCACCCCCGTCAGTGTGACTCCCTCCATCGGAGCATCCAAAAATCCTCTGGCTGACCTCAATAGTCTCGCCGACCGTTTCACTACATTCCCCTCATCGGCCAAAGACTGACCATCAGGCTAACTCTCCAAACTCCCACCGACAATACGAGTCTCCTCGATGGCCACCAAAACATACTTCGTCAGCCAGACAACAACCGTCGGGCTAGCCCAAAATTCCCTCGCCGACATACTAAGTCATCCTGATGGTCCACTCCAAACACACCCGTCACCAAGACATAGACCATCGGCGTAACAGAAAAGATGCTCACCGACAACACAACTCACGCCGATGGACCCTGGCCTCCTCCTTCCATCGGTGTGACATACACCATCGGGCAAGTCAAAAACTCTTCGGCCAATCGCACAAAGTTACACCGATGCTCATTCCAATTCCCTCCATCAGCGATATCAACACTATCGGCCAAACCCAAAGCTCCCCAGCCGATGGACTAAATTCTCACCGATGAAGTCTCCACATTCCTCGCCTGTCGGTATGACCAAAGCCATCGGCGAACAACAAAATGCCTACACCGATAGAACTTGTCACCACGATAGACACATCCTCCTTGGTCCCATCGGCCAAGCCCCCCATCGTCGGCACAACTCAAAACACTCACGCCGACAATACAACACACGCCGATAACATCCATCGGCCAAACACAAATGAAGCCTGCCGACGATGAATATCACACCGATGGCATTTCCATCAGCCAAACCAAACACATCAGAGGGAACAAAAAATAACTCGACGATAATGCCGATCACTCCGATGAACCAAAAACATAAAGCTCCGAACCTTTGAACCATGAACCGGTTCAAACGGATGGTTCAACCGAGAAGTTCAACGCCGAACGGAGCACTTCAAAAAGAACATTTGCCGAACACAAACACAAAGCCTTGAACCGTTGAACCATGAACCAAAAGGGTTCAATGCGGTGGTTCAAAATGATGGTTCAATCATAATTTGAGCACTCAAAAAGAAGTTTCACCGATAGAGAAAGTCACAGCGATGAACAAGGAAACTTAGGGCCCAAAAAGAAAAAACCCTCCAACATCTGCGCTCAGATCCAGACCAAAATTAGTGCCAACAGATCTCATGACAAGATAGGAAATCTTATTGATCAGCCTCTATATCATATGCGTCAAATTCTCCAAATCATTTGATGGCTTCCACTTAAACAAAAAAAAATTGAATGCTTTTCATGCTCTTAAGATTCTATAAGCTAATGGCTTTCACTTCTAATAAATCAAGCTCCCTTTAATTATTCGATGCTCATTTAAAACAAAGCAAAGTCAAAAACTTAACAAATACCATTTCCACATTATAATATGCATCGAGCCCTAAAAACCAAGGCATAAATTGTGCCCTTCTTGAAATCATTTGATAGCCTTTTTCCCACTCGAGCTTTTTAAAAGGTGACTAGGACTAATGGTGAGTGAGGTCGATGGGGCCGATTTCTCACAACAATATTACCCTTTACCAAGTCACTTTAAGTGACTGTTACCTGCTACAAGAAGTAAACTTTGTTTTATAACAAAAGTGCATACATTGTATGACAGGCAAAGAGGAGCTAATGAATGCCTTGTGATCAGGTTTATTAATGATTTTAACTCTAAGAATTTTAATCAATATGATTCCTCATATATCTGCCAAGTATTCCTCTGATGTACAAGCAAGATGACTTCAAAACTTGATGTCTTGTATGAAAACAAAAAACAACATCACTACATGCACAACCTTATCTTGTGGACACTTAAGTGTGAAAGCAACATGATAAGAACAACTTATCTCCTGTCATAAACTCCTGTGAACATTTGAGGTGGAAGCAACCAGATGATATAGTTTTCTATCATGATAAGTTGAACACCTGCTAGGCATTATGAAGTCCTGATTCAACAACAAATAAAGCAAGAACAAGATCAACCTGTGAAGTCAAAGTGAACACCATCCAATGTGTGGATTACATCATCCTCCTCAACAAATGAAAAATCAGCATCTTTAACATCATACCAACAACCAAACTTTTTAATGTCTTTTCTGCCTTGCATTTTAACACAAACATGAATCAACTCCAAACTCTCTGAATGGAAGATCAATATGTAAATCATGTTACAAATCATGTTACATCTCCAAACACAGCAATACACCTTGAGACATAGCAATCATCAAATGTAGATCAAGATATCTCCTGACAAAGGACGAAGCAAGAACACATTCAAGTGAAGCCTCATGTTGAAGCAAACAAACATCTTGATTTATGTCATATACTACTGCTACAACACCATAATAACTCATGACATCTTTAAGCATGAAACATGGTGAATGAACCAAAATGATATCTTGAACTCCTGAAATGAATATCTTGACATGAAGACCATACCAACATCATCCTCTGAAGACACCTCAACATGATGAACAACATGAAGCAACACACCAAGTATCCTTTTTGACATCAATGACAATCAGTCACCATCAATAAGAACCTGTAGAGATCGACGTGGTGTAATACATTCCCTTCCATGATTACACCAGCATTTCGGTGCACAAAGGTGAGCTTGGTATTCTTCAGCTCAATTTGGTGGTCAATGTGAGAGGTAAAACCTCCATCAATGCTTGTTTAATTCACAGTCATCCAAAAACCATCCTCTGTATCCAAAGATAGTTACTCTCCATGAGTTATTCCTCTCCTAGAAAATGAAAAACTCCTTTCCATAACTTCTGGGAATCAAGCCTATAAAAGTTCATATTTGGCGGCATGCAAACAAAAATGGAGTATCGGTTATTAAAGACCACTCTCGATAGATAAAGATTCTCTCTCTCTCTATCCATTGTGGTAATAGATTACCATGTTTTCCTATGTTCATCACCATTAAAATAAAAATAAAAAGGACTTAACTCTTTAAGATATAGTCTTTTTAAGACTTCAGTATTCCACCTTCATGCGGAGCTTATGCTAAGTTATATGCCTAATAGAATGCTTACTCGCATGCAAGAGTAGTGGTTAGTTGGTCTTACCAACCATATTCATATTCTTCCTCAACTCCTTATTGGTCATGGGGATGGGAATCGAGGACTCTCTTAAATACATTAACAGATTTAGAATAAATACTGAGATATCATGATGCATAGAAACTTTTCAATATCATGTTTACATACACAATGTTTACTTACATCATTAATAGTCATGCAAAAATATGTGTGAACGAGGTCAAGGTATTCTCCCCATCGCAATCTTGCGTCACCATCAAAATCATATAGATAGGATAGCATCATGGAATTTCACCCAGAAACTACCAATAAAGGAATATTTTAACCAATAATAATACTTTCTCTTGAATATAGCTATATTTGAATATCAGTCAAGGACTAATGACTATCGACCATTTCTGTGTCTGTGGTCAAACTTTCCTAACATAATCTCAACAGAATCTACACTAAGAAATCCTGATGAAAAATGACAATTGTCGAGTCAAAACCAACTTAGATCAAAAGGGTTGAGTACCTCTTACCTGACTCAACAAGGTTCACTAAATTGTACCAGCACAAGACTTAAGATGGTGACTAATTATCATTTTCCTTATATCTATTCCCTTCTTTCTAATGATGCTCTCCCTCCCTTTCTCAGATGGTGAAATCCTATTTCATGAATACAACTTGCAATCACCAAACCATGATTAGTGTATCATTAATCATTTCATAATCCTTATGAAATCATAACATCTTGACAACATATAAGTACATGTCAATTCTCATAATATAAACATAATCTCATGAAATCATTGATCTTTCCTGACATTTCCCCAAATGTCAAATCATTAAATCATGAATAATCATCTACTAATTTGAGCACCTCATATGGAGATCTTGGTCAATTTGACTGTTATAATAGAATCTGTCATATTTGATGTGTAAGTAGAGTTACTATCCTAGATTGCTTGACCATGGCCATAGGGGCATTGGATTTTTGTTATGGCTCATGGTTTGGGTCTTAGTTTTGAAAAACCTTTATGGTTTCTTGTTTCCTATTTTCCTATATATTAGAGGGATGGGATAGTGGATTTATATTGTCTTTTGTAGGTATGTACTTATGTTCATAGCTTACTACCAAACTAGAGGGATAAGCAAATTTTATTTATTTACTTCATTCTTTGAGAATTAATACAATCTTGGCTCTCTTTGGTGGTTGAGTTTTTTCCTAGAAGGGTTTCTCCATGTACATCTAATGTTATATATAATTTTTTGAGTTTTATGAGTTATAATTGTTTCTTCATTATGTCATTGTTAAAGTTTATTAGCTTAATCAAATTTAAAATCTATATTGTTAATATTTCCATTGTGTCATTTACCCTATATTTTAACATTTGGTATTAGAGCTATGGATTCATTTCAAAAGGAAACACCTTGCTTACAAATTTGTGGGTTTTTTATGGTTGTAGTGGGAATATTTATTTAGTCTTGTAGATCCAAGTGTTATTAGAGAGGCCATGGTAAGAAAAACATGATTAGATATTAAGAATTCAATGGCTCTAGGTACAAGCTATGAAAATTTAAAATGGAGGATATCTTGGAGAAGAGAGATAAATGAAGAGTTGTGACATCAGAGTATAAGCCTACAAATGTTTCATATGAAGATTGGATAAAACTAGATAAAAAGGCATGGGGAACCATATTGTCGTGTATTGTGAATTCCATTCTCTCAAATGTCTCAAAGGAGGCTACTGCATTCAATCTATGGAAGAGAATCAAAAGTGATCTATCAAAGAGTTTGGTAAACTAAATTTATTTTAAAATAAAATTGTATTCCTTGAAAATGAATCAAGGATACTATATAGCTAAGCATTTAAATGTGTTTAATCTCATTTTAAGTCAACTAGGTAGTATTGATATTAAGCTAGAAGAGGAAGCTAATTGTATTGTGTTACTTTTGTCTTTACTAAAATCTTGAGAGAATGTAATTGTTTCATTAATAGGTTCTATTATAGATCTCAAAATTGATGCTCTTATTGACACTTAGTGAGGACTTGAGGTGGAAATCCATGGACGAGGATTCAAAGGATGCACTCCATGTATGGAATAGACCCAAGGTAAAAGGTGATAAGAAAAAGGGGATAAAGAGATCTCTAAGTCAAAAGGATGACCTAAAACTCCTAGTAAGAGTAGAGTTAATTGTTAGAACTATGGAAAGTGGGACCATGTAAAGAAGGAATGAAGAAAAAAGAAGTATTCTAAGGATTTCTCTAATGATAAATTCTCTTATGGTGAAAATGATATTTTATTCATTTTAGATAACATTGATACTGATGGTTCACCATTAATTGAATTAAGTGCCTCATATCACGACTCCTTGTGGGGAGTAGTTATCTTCATTCAAAGCATAAGATGGTGGTGAGATGTTCCTTAGTGATAACAGTTCACATCAGATTGTTGGCAAAGGAAAGGTAAAACTTATGTTCAATGATGGGAGAGTAAAATATCTCATAGATATGTTGTACATTCTAGGTTTAGCATGAAAATTGTTTTTAGTTTCCAAAATGAAGGATGTTGGAATGCATGTCACATTTAATAGGAGTAGTTGTAGATTGTCTAGATAGAATTTGGTGGTAGATAAGAGATCTTGATGTAGGACTTTATGCAATTTTGATGCATCTACTTATTATAACTCATCCTATGTAACTTAAAACTCATATTCATGTATATTGTGGCACCACAAGATGGGCCACATTAGTGAAAAAGGGCTTTGGAATTTTTAATTTTTGTGAGCATTATGTGTTTGGTAAATAGAGTAAAGTTCAATTCTTTTTTTATCAATCAAGGGTGAGAAGACTCACCTATATTATATTAAAAAAGATGATTTACATATAGTATCTCAAATCCTAGAAACAAAACACCAAAGACTGAGCAAAGAGGAGTGTCAATACAAAATATATATATCTATCAAGATATTACAAGCAAAAATTCAAGATCACCAATAGTCTCCAAGAGAAAAAAAGACTAAACTAAACTGGAAATCCATGAAATTTCAGAAGAAGAAACTATTGTAGAAAAACATTTACAAAAAACTAGCTATGAGATAATCTTCAATCTTTACAACTACTTGAAGAACTTCCATCACCAGATGGACCAAGATCAGGATTTGAAGTAGGAGGGTGCAGAGACATTTCATCTTGTGCATGTTTGAGCAAGAGATGCACCGAATTAAAGACATTGTAGGCTATAATATAATTTACTTCTCCCAGATCCTCCTTAAAATAAAGCAGAGAAGACCAGGCAAAACTTACATCATCATCCACCAATCCATATCTAATAGTGTGGAGAGCCAATAATTTATATGGATAATTTATGAGGCCAACCTTAGAGAATAAATCGCTAACCAAGGAATTCTCGACATCAAGACTGTAGTTGTCAAGGGCAACTTCTAGGTTTGAAAGAGAGTAAATGAATGGCTAAATGTAGTGAAGAGCTAAGAACATTACCAATCTTTACCTATAATCAAGTCCATTAACTGGGAAAGGAATGCCAACACCACCCAGGAATAGGGTGCTTCACAGCGATCCTTAAGCCAAGAATTCCCAAGGATATATCTTATAGAGTCTTCTACTAGTTGACAGAGGAGTATAAAGGCTCTGCTAAGTTTCTCTTTATCAAAGGGGAAGGAATCCTATTTCTTTTCACAAAACAACAGTGGCGAAGACACTCTCAAAAAATTATCCATGACGACAAAGAAGGTAATAGACAGTGGAAAATTAGAAGAAAGCCCTTTGATATATAGAAAAAATAGTACTTTTAAACAATCATGCAAGGCAAATAGGACCATATACACTGAAATTAATGCTTGATACATGCATACTGAAACAAGGAAAGCCAAATTATGAAAGTCAAATTGAAAGATCATTGTCACACACAATTAAATACTTTCACTAGATTTCACCCAGAACAGATAGTAGGTGATACAGATTTGGAAATACAACTAAGGAGAACACATGGCAACATCATAGAAAAGAATATTTTTTTTTATGAAGATCAGTTCAAGTGCAAAGCCAAAGGCTAAGCATGAGAACTGTACCTACAATCAAATAAAGGTTAGAAAAAATATGCTAATAAAAGCTAGCACATGTAAAGGTTGCCTTCGTTCTAGATGAGGCAAAATAGCTTAGTAGGGAAAACATTTTCCAACATGTCATCAAGTGTATACTATTCATATGCCACCAATGCTAAATGGATATCACAAAAAATACAATTGCTGATAGTCACCCCTTTGAAAGGACAATATCAAATATCTCTACACACTTCCAAGAGAACAAATTAATCTTTTGAAATAAATGATTCATTTTCCCTAAGAGAAAGAGAATCATCCTTCTAGTCACTAATATTAGTTGTCTCCAAAAAAGAATAACCTTTAACAACTGCCATATTTGATAACCTGTCTGCTAATTAATTAGCTTCCATGAAACAATGCCTACATTCAAAGGAGTCAAATGAAGGAATCTGTAGCCAAATGACTTCCAACATATTCTTAAGTTTCCACACATGAATTCTTCTTTCCCTAATAACATTTATATCCAGGAGAGAGTCACCTTCCACAACCAAATTTTGAAATCCATGCTTTTTTGCTAACCCAAAGCCTAAAAGAAGAGCCTAAATTTTCGCTTCATTATTAGTACCATGAGGAATCTTTTTACAGGCCAGAAGTAGAATCTTGCCATCATGATCTCTGAAAACACATCCAGCACCTGAAGAACTAGGGTTGCCTTTAGAGGCACCATCAAAGTTTAATTTTATAAATCAAAAAGGAGGAGGAATCCATTTTGATTTTGATCAAACACCAATTGAAGAATTAGGAACTAACCCAGAAGGAGGGGGAAGGTTCAGAAGAGGCCATTGTTTCATGATTCAATTATCCCAAAGGGAAAAACTTTTATCTTTTTTTTATGAATAAGAAGTGACAAAGGACATTACCATTTTGTAGATGGCTATCTCAAGTTTATGAACAACCAATTCCCAACTATTTTCTAAATCTTTGAAAACTCTACAATTCCTTTCCCTCCAAATATGTCAAATGAGGAGAGAAGGAACAATCTTACAAATACATGCAAAAGTGGAACTTTGATAAAGAATAGGTCAACTTGAAAATAGATCAAGGATTGTACCAGGAAGAGCACTAAACCAACTAAGCCTCTGAAACAACCAATTCCAACACTTCATATGAAAATATGATCTATTGATTCTTCTTCCATTTTACATAAAGAACAAGTTAGATTAGTGATAAAACCAAACTTCTTTAATCTGTCTCCTATAAGGATTTTACTTTGCACTGCTATCCAAGAGAAGGAACCAACCTTAGGAAGGCAAGACTTGTCCCACATAAATCATACAACCAAGGTTGATTATAAAGTGAATCATTTTATTGTTATAACCTTCCTTCACTGAATATGTACCTATTTTTTAACCCAACCAACAAAGCTCATCATTCTTATTAGAAAAGAAAATCCTCCTTCTACTAAGAATTTCAGCTAGGATGTTTTTTTGAGTTACTAGAATAGGAAAAGTTGAGAAATCTTTCCAACTAGCTAGAGGTAGGTCATTATCCCATGAAATAACAAAATAATCTTCAACTTTATCACCCTATTCTACTAACAAAAAAATCTTAACATCCACAATATCCTCCCTATTATAAATAATTTCATATCTATTCTAAGAGTCTTTCCAAAACAAGGCCCTCTTACTGTTATTTATCACCCATGACAGATTTGAAGTGATAATTTGTCTACATTTTAGAATAAAATTCCACATGCATGATCCTTGAGGAGGATTAAGAATTGTAAATATGTGAGTGTTATCATTTGAATCCGTATTTATTGAGAATATGAAAGAGCATAAAAACTACAGATTATGATATTAATATTTCTCTGTTATTCAATACAAAACATTATGGCTTTATAAATCCTTACATATTCCCGTACAAGTAACTACCTCAACGGGAAGATAACTCCCAAATATAAACTATAAACTAACTATCTTATTTTATTATTAAAATAACAACTAACTAAATGTAAGCCTCAAATTCTAACACCCCCCCTTAAGGTTTACATGTAATAAAACCAACATTCCCCCCCTTATTACATTATCTCAAACAAAGGACAGAACACTATAAGAGTTGATCACTGCAACCCTTCTGGAAACTTTGATGGATCGAGACTTACTCAACTATCCACCAATCCTCCTCGCTCACCCAAGAAACACCAAACTAAACTCACCAGCGGATCTCTTGACTGTCAAACCTTCACAATACTTGTGAATCGAGACACACTCATCTATTCACAAGCAAACCACCAACATCAACTGTAAATTGAGACTCACTCTACTATTCACAATACAAATCACCAACCTCCACTGTGAATCAAGACTCACTCAACTATTCACAGTACAAACTCCAACCAAGTACAGATTGAGACTAACTCCAAAATCCATAGCAACACACCTTCATATGTGGATCAAGACCAACTCCAAAATCCACAACCAAGTACTGTCATTCACTATCAAGAACTATCAAGCACTGTGGAGCACTGCCAAGAATTGTCAAGCACTATCAAGCTCCCTCTCACTCCATGAAGAGACACAAATGGAAAAGGTGCTTCTCATGTGGTGAATCATCCCTAAGCGAGAAGTTACTTCGAGATGATGAATATTCCTCCAGCCTCCAGTGCCTCTTGCCTCCAATTTAACCTATTTAATTCTTAGTAAAGATACTCCTCCTCATTATCATTTTGAGGTGAGTCTGGATCATGGATTGCAAAATCACATCTTTCTTTCTTAGTTTTAGAAGCAGTCAAAGCATTATCTATTTTTAACTTGCCACCAATAAGATCTCTAGCATGTTGTAGGCAATTTAGTAGAATGTGTCCTCTTTGATTACAATAGTAGCATTTGAAAGTTTTATTCTTCTCTGTTGAATTTCTATTCTTCTTTACAAATAAGGCAGTTTCATCAATAATTGAATGGCCTTTAGTAACTCTACTTTCTTCATCAATCAAAGAAGAAATCACAATTTCCAAACTAGGATTAATTTTGTTTAATGTAAAAACAATATGATCAAAACTTGAAGGCATACTATTTAGTAAGATTGCTTTAGCATCATCATTATCAACTATAGCTTTTACACCTGTAAGTTGATTAAAAAGTGAGCAAAACGTATTGATATGTTGTACAACACTTTCACCCTCTTTCATCTTTAGCCCAAAAAGTTTTTGTTTGGGAGTCATCTTGGCGCTTGAAGTTTGTGAGACAAATAAAGAATTAAGACCATCCCATATTTCTTTTGAAGTTTTTGAAAGATCAATATGATGCAAATATGCATTTGACAACCCAAGACCAATCAACGTTGTGGCTTTACAATCTTTTGATATCCATTTCACTGCTTCATCAACATCTTGTGGTTTTTTGATAATTCCACTCACAATATCCCACAAATCTTTTTCTATTAAAACAAGTTGCACCTTGACTTGCCATGTATGAAATTCATGACCCTCAAATTTAGGAATAATATATGATTTCTCCATTTATACAAATTCACTTCTTCATTATAAACTTAACCTTGCAAATTCAAGTTTAACAAAACAAATCCTTATATTTTTGGGTGTAAAACTACCTTCTAAATTAACTCACAAGTTTTCAGCCAATTACCTTTTATCCTCTGTACATTCTTGTCTAAACAATATAAGCATCTCAACAAGAATATTATATATGCAGGATCACCAATCACAGAGTTGTACATGCACAAATCTCAATATGCTTTCGACAAATATTCATTCAATAGCATGTGGTTTCAGTGACATATTAAACTCATAAAACCTCTATGGCGTATCTCCCACGTGACTCTTCTAATATGTAACATTAAAAAAAAAACATATGAGTTTGTTGATTCCACGGCATTTAAATAATACCATTTTCCAAAAGCTTAGATTTGCACAAAACTCCTTAAACCTCCATATCTTTTCACTAAAAAAATCAACACACTAAAAAAAAGAAACTTTAATTACCTTCTGCCAGTCACCAATATCTTTTTGCCTCCCTATGACTGTGCAAATATAATCACTTCTTAAAATGGTGTCAGATTTCTCCTTCATGTGGGCTTCTTCTCTATGGGCCTTATTCAAATGACTTATACATTAAAGTGTATGCAGCCATCAATGCCTAAAATAAAATGGACTCAATCATTTAATTGTTGGAAATGGATTTTATACTCCCTTGGGTATCATTCTCCTTCAGACTGCTCATAATAAAACTATCACATGCCATCTAACATAGAGCAAATGCCTTCAAAAATTATATGTAGCCATTTAATGACAGATACTGGAAATGAACACAGTACATACAACAAATGCCTTCAAAAATTGTATGCAGCCATTGAGATAAGATACAATAACTGAAACACCTTCTCATTGTCAACAACAACAATACATCATGTTGGGCAGTAGAACTACTGTCACAAGCATAGAGCTATTACATACTCTGATACCATATTGAGAATATGAAAGAGCATAAAAACTGTAGATTATGATATTAATATTTCTCTGTTATTCAATACAAAACATTATGGCTTTATAAAGCCTTCCATATTCCTGTACAAGTAACTACCTCAACGGGAAGACAACTCCCAAATATAAACTATAAACTAAGTATCTTATTTTATTATTAAACTAACAACTAATTAAATGTAAACCTTAAATTCTAATAGTATTTACTCTACAAAATTTTACACCACTTTAAATCTGGTAAAGAATACAATTTCCAAGCCAACTTGGCTCCTAACGTAAGGTTTTGAATATCAAGATCTCTAATACCAGCACCACCCAAGTATTTAGGTACACAAACTTTCTCCTAGGACAAAAGACCTATTTTATGATTACATCCTTTTCCACTCCATAAAAAAGAACGCATAATTTTGGTAATACTTGAAATAACTTTGGAAGGCATAAGTTAGACATCATGTATATTGGAATATCTAATAAAATTGACATAATTAGGAGAATCATTCCTGCCAATGTTAGCCATTTCTTTTTCCATCAGAGTAATTTAGAATTAATAGAAGATAACACCTTATCCCAAAAAATAGATTTACTCCCTCCTGTAAAGAGAGATATACCAAGATAGGTATAGGGTAACATTTCCTTTTTGAAGCCAAACAAGTTGGCTATCCTATTCATTGTTACTACCAAAGTGTTGAAGAAATGTTTTTAGATTTCTCCTTACTCACAATCTTACTAGAAACAAAAAAATAATTAATCAAAAATGAAACAATAGTAGATTCTTCCTTAAAGGTGGAGAGACTAAAAAGAAGAGTATCATCTACAAATAAGAAATGAGTGATTGAAGCAACATTATCTGAAACTAAAACCCCCTTCCAGGATCCAATTGAATGTTTGGCCATAATATATCTACTCAAGGCTTCAGCCATGATAATAAAGAGAAATGGGGAGATGGGGTCCCCTTGTTTCAAGCCTTGTGAAGACTGGAAAAAACTAACCAAAGTCCCATTAACTAACACTAAAAGTTTAGTAGAAGAGATATACTCCCAAATGATTTTACACCAATATGAACTAAACCCCATTTTAGAAAGCACCTTTAGAAGAAAACTCCATTTTACCTTATCATAAGTTTTCATCAAGTCAATTTTAATCCCCATAGTAGAAATCATGTTTTCCTATATTGTATGTATATTTTCATGTGCAATAAGGATACCCTCTAAAATTTCCCTACTTGGAACAAATCCCCCTTGCTCCTAGTGATGATATTAGGAATAAATTCAGATAATCTATAAGACAGATCTTTAGTGATAATTTTATATAGAGTATTACACAAAGAGATGGGTCTATAATCAGCAAAGGAATTTGTATTATTCTACTTTGGAATAAGATTAATAAAAGTACTATTTAGCTCTTTCAAAATTTTCTTGTTTTCTTGACTTCCTCCATAGCTAGCCATACTTTGTTACCAAGAAAATTCCAACATTTTTGAAAAAAGATTGGGTGAAACCTAGCAAGCCCAGGGGTTTTTTCTTCTTGCATAGAAAAGATAACTACTTTGATTCCATCTTGACTAAAGGGGGAAAGAAGAATATCATTTTCTTCTTTAATTAGAAATCAAACTTGAAATATATGCAAAAACTCTATCCTCCAAATATTTATCATAATTTTGTTGATCCTTAGATAATAAGTTCTAAAAAAAATGAACATCTTCAACTCAAATTTTTGATTTATCAGTTATTACCTAATTCTGTGAATTCTTGATATGGGAAATAGAAGTAAAATACCTTCTCATTTTTCTAGAGGCATGAAAATATTTTGTGTTTCTATCTCCTTCTTTTAACCATAATACTTGAGATTTCTACTTCCAAAAAATTTCTTCCCTAGCTTGTATCTCTTGTAGTTTTTCCAAGAACTTCTTTTCTATTAAGAAAGACCCTTGATCCATACCAATTCTAATTACTTTTTCTTTAAGTACTTTTAGCTCCTCCTCTATCATAGATTTCTCTTCAAAGATATTTTTGAACTCCTTATTCTATACTCTGATTTTGGTTTTCAAAAATTTTAACTTAGAACATAATTTAAACATCCTTGACCCTAAAACAAAGGGGGTGGATCTCCACCACATCTCCAATAGACCTAACAAAATGGGATCCCTAAGCCACATGAATTAAAATTTAAATGGGCATTTGTCTGGAGCTTTATCTTCAAAAATAGATAATAATAATAATGGGAAATGATCAGAGACATAGAAAGGCAAGATAGAGTTTGAAAAATCCAACCTTTTTTACAACCAATTTGTAGAAAATAAAAATATGTCCAGCCTTTCAGCAATGTGAGAGAAATTCAACCTTCTATTGGTCCATGTGAACACTCCATTATTACTTTTAATATCCACAAGTTGATGTTTGTCAATGAATTCCACAAAATCATAATGTGATTTGGAAATGAATTTTTGACCCCCTAATTTTTCTTCCAGGCTATAAATAACATTAAAATCCCCACCTAAAATCACAAGTTCATTGTTAAAGGCAGCCAAAAGGACAAAAATCTAGTTCCATAATAGTTTTTTCTTTGTAGGAGAAGAAGGTCCATAGATATTAAATAACCAAAAGGTCAAATTTTAATCTACACACATAACCTTAGCAAGCATCCAGTTGCTTCCTGAAGAAACCAAATCCAAATTACAAAAATCTACTTTTCCAAAGAATAGAAAGACCCCCTGCAACACCCACAGCCTCAACCTGAACAAACTATCATTTAGACGAAGACAAAAAAACATCTTTACTATTTTCAAAACTCAATTTAGTCTCTTGAAGAAGGATTAAATCGACATTACTATCCTCTCATTGGCACTTAAACAAGCACCTCTTGTTAGGACATTTAATCCCCTAATTTTTCAAGTTATATTCCTCATTGTCTATGAGGAGAGCTCCCATCTCTCCTCATGGAATATCTTAAGTTGTAATCTAGAGTAAATTGGATACCTACATGAATCTCTTACGTGATTTTGGCCTACTTAGATTTATGACCTCTTTGTTTGTGTTTAGATTCAAAGATTTCTCAAATTTCTGAACCACTTCAGATTGAGAGATAGAAAATTTACCTTCATTTTCCATAATGTCCATCTCCAAATCTTCATAAAGGACTTCATCTGTAATCTCTTCAATAAGATCTCTCCCAGCTTTCTTTAAAATTTCTTCTCCTAAAGAGTTGAGGAGTGCCTCAAAAGGAACTGACTGAGAAAGGTTTCTCAACACTATAGCATCTAAATCTTTTGAATCAAGGAGGATAGGAATAGCAACTTGACATTCAATTTCAATGATTGGATGTGAAGTCATCACTTAAGCATTGCCATCTTCTTTATCATGGAGGACTAGGACAACCTCCTAATATTTAGTTTTGTTCCTTATCTCAGTCCTATTAGAATCTTGGGAAAGATTTCTAGCAACTTTTAAAATGATATGATCTTTGAAAATCAATTGTTGTTTTGAATTACTGTAAAAAACTAGAGGAACTTCATTTAACAACCCATGATACTTTGAATTTAGTTTTGACCTTCATAAAAGAATGAGGATTTTTCTTCTAACAAATTTTTATCCCATTTGGAATGACAAGATTCTGATTAACAAGAATTGGAGTAGTAGTTATTGTTTCATTTGGGTTTCCAGCAGTTACCTTATTTTTAAGCAAGTTCTCTATGTCTCCTTGATCTAGATTAAGAATATCTATAGGACTACCAAAAACAACTTCCCCAACACCATTGGATTTACTTTCATCATCCTCTTGATCAACTATATTTATCTTTCCAAAATCTGAATCTCTAAAACAATTCTTACTAGAATGACCAAAAGTTTTACAAGTACCACAGAAAGGATTTGGTTTTTCTACATAAATTTGTTAATGCCACACTCCTTCTTCTAATATTACATTATTATAATGAGGGATCTATGTATATATATCAATAAGAATGCATAATCTGATAAAAATCACCATGTACCTTCTCTTTCAACTTCATTGTTCATCTCTAATAGGGAATTGCCTATTCTTTCCAAAACTTTCAGATCCCAGTATTCTTTTGGGATATTAATTAGTCTAATTTAGATTGAAGAAAAATTGATATACTCAGTGTTAGGATAAAAATTAGGCTTCCAATTAATGATATACATGCCCGCTCCATTGAAAAACTAAGCCTTTGAATTCATAATCCTTTATTTTAAATTTTCATTATTAAAAGTAACTATGAAGAAACCCTTTGCAAGAAAACAGATATCCTATACTGCTTCCCAACTATCTTTGATCCATTTGATTATTACAAATCTAGTCGGTCAAATGTTCCAAAACTTGGCTATGATGGCTTTGTTTCTCAAATTTTTAACCCTATCTGATAAGGGTAAGTTCAATAATTCAATAGATGAACTGGGTTCACTAGTTTCTCTTTTTGATGAAACCCTAAAATTGTTAGGGAAAATAGTATGAACTTCTCCATCCTTATTGGAACATCTTTGTTTGGATATTGGTTTTCTAAATAATTAGAAGAGGCCCTAGGGTTTTGTAAATGATCTTTATTTTTCTTGAACCTCGCATTATTTTTATGATTGAAAGAGTGATTATTTCCCCAATTTGGCAAAAAAATTTCCCTTTTATCTAAAACAGATCAATCTAGGAAAAAATGTCTTACATGATTATGTTGCCACTCAAAATATCTGCTATCATGTGATCCAATGATCCAATATTTCTTCAGTCCACAAGCTCTTCCTTGATCTCCATCTTTTGTCCATCCTTTCTTGGATTTCAATCCCCTGATATTGTTCCAATCCTATCACCTAAGTTTGGTTTGTCAAAATACCTCTGCTCTTGGATTTCTAGGGCTCTTTCCTTCATCACACCAATAGTACTCATTTCTTTTATCTCTGTCTATATAATCTTCCCATGAAATATTTTTAACTTTTCTATCTATGTCTTGCATCAAATCTTTCTCCCATCCTCTCACTAGATCTCGATCCCAACTTCTCTCTAGATATCACTCCCATCCTCTCTCTGGGTCATGCTCCCTCTGTAACCCTTAATCACGCTCCATCCTCCCAAAACAAAAAGATCAAGTAAAGTTCAATTCTAGTAGCAATAGAGAAAAGACATTATTGGAGGTTATTTATAGTGATGTCTTTAGTCCTCTAGTTGTTTCTTCAATTAGAAAATCTTGTGTTTATGTTTCCTTTATTGTTGAATACTCACATTATACTTTGATTTATTTTTGAGGCACAAATCTAAAAAAATTATCAAGTTTAAATATTTTAATGTTCTTGTTGAAAATTAGATGGATCAAAAAAGAAAAATGTTAAGGTTAGATAATGGAGGTGAATATTGTTCTAGAGAGTTTGATGACTTCTATAGACATGTAGCTATTGTGAGGCAAAAAAGTTTGTATATTATATTCCACAACAAAATGTCACCATAGAGAGGATGAACATGACATTAATGTACAAAGCTAGAAGCATGCTAAGTAGTGCTCAATTGGATTAGTGTTTTGGGCTAGGGCCATAAGTACTACATATTATTTGGTTAATAAAAATCCATGTTTTGCTTTGGTTCATAAAAGACCGTATGAAGTGTGGATAAGAAAGAAACCCTCAATTATGTACATTAGAGTTTTTGGCTATGAGGCATTTGCTCATATGCTTAAATAAAAATGGTCCAAGTTGGATTTCAATGATACTAAATGTATTTTCATTGGTTATGTGATAGTGTTAAGGGTTACAAGCTTTGAAATCCTCTAACCTTGAAAATGGTATATTCTAGAGATGCTTTTCAAGGAAAATAGAGTTAAGTCTAATCAACTATAGGCAAAAGAAAATGAAAAGAAAATAGTACATTTTGGAAAAAAAGTAGAGAATCAAGAAGATGCACAAGTGGAAGAATAGTAGGTTAGACAAGAGGATGTAGAGGAAGGAGAATGTTCAAATTTAGAGAGCTCAATGGAAGAATAATGGGAGCCTCTTACTACACCCTTGAGAAGGTCCATAAGGAAACAAAAATAAGTTGGCCATGATTAGGAAGATCACAACTCACTTATCTAGTGCCTTTAATATGAAGGATTTGGGGGCTATAAAATGCATTATGATTATGGAGGTCAATGGGGATTATATTGGTAGAAAGATTTGGCTTAGTTAGAGTAAGTACATTCACACTATTTTGTAATAATTTTTTATGCAAGACTATAAGCAATTAATTATTCCTTTACTTGTTGATACTAAATTATCATTAGATCAGTGTCCTAAGTTAGATGATGATCTACAGGATATGTTTAATGTTCCATATTCTAGTGTTTTAGGAATCCTAATGTATGATATGGCCTATACAAGACTAGGCATTTCCCAAGTAGTGGCAATTCTTAGTAGGTTTATATCTAATACTAGTAACAAGCATTGGACTTATGTGAAAAGGGTTTTCAAATATTTGTGATCAACTTTTAATGGTTATATTTTATATTGAATGGGATTGATGATGTGGGCAAGTTATTTTTTATACAATTCTTTGATGATTCATATTAGGCTAGTGATTTCAGTAGTAAGAGGTATATGAGTAGTGAATCAGCCACATTAGTGAAAAGGGGCTTTGAATTTTTTAATTTTTGCAAGCATTATGTATTTGGTAAATAGAGTAAAGTTCAATTGTTATTTTTTTTTACCAATCAAGGGTGCAAAGACTCACCTATATTATATTAAAAAAGATGATTTACATATAGTATCTCAAAGCCTAGAAACAAAAAACCAAAAGCTAAGAAAAGAGGAGTACCAATACAAAATATATATCTATCAAGATATTACAAGCAAAAATTTGATCACCAACAATCCCTGAGAGAAAAAGACTAAACTAAATTGGAAATCCAAGAAATTTTAGAAGAAGAAACCACTGCAGCAAAATATTTACAAAAAACTAGCTATGAGATAATATTCAATCTTCACAACTACATGAAGAACTCCCATCACCAGATGGACCAAGATCAGGATTTGAAGTAGGAGGATGCAAAGACATTTCATCTTGTGCATGTTTGAGCAAGAAATGCACCAAATTAAAGACATTGTAGGCTATAATATAATTTTCTTCTCCCAGATCCTCCTTAAAAGAAAGCAGAGAAGACCTGGCAAAATTTACATCGTCATCCACCAATCCCTGTCTGATAGTATGTAGAGTTAATATTTTATAAGGAGAATTTATGAGGTCAGCCTTAGAGAATAAATTACCAACCAAGGAATTCCCAACATCAAGACTATAATTGTTGAGGGCAACTTCCAGGTTTGAAAGAGAGTAAATGAAAGGTTGAATGTAGTGAACAACTAAGAACATTACCAACTCTTTACCTATAATCAAGTCCATTAATTGGGAAAGGAATGCCAACACCACCAAGGAAAAGGGTGCTTCATGGTGATCCTTAAGCCAAAAATTCCCAATGATATATCTTATAGAGTCTTCTACTAGTTGATAGAGGAGTATAAAGGCTCTACTAAGTTTCTCTTTATCAAAGGGGAAGGAATCCTATTTCTTTTCCCAAAACAACAATGGCAAAGACACTCTCCAATAATTATCCATGACAACAAATAAGGTAAGAGACAGTGGAAAACCAGAAGAAAGCCCTTTGATATATAGTAAAACCAGTACTTTAAACAATCGTGCAAGGCAAATAGGACCATATACACTGAAATTAATGCTCAGTACATGAAAACTGAAACAAGGAAAGCCAAATTATGAAAGTCAACTTGAAACATCATTTCCACACATAATTAAATCCTTTCACTAGATTTTGCCGCTAGAACAAATAGTAAGTGATATGAATCTGGAAGTACAACTGAGGATAACACATGTAAATATCATAGAAAAGAATAATTCTTTTATGAATATTAGTTCAAGTATGAATCCAAAGGCTAAGCATGAGAACTGTACCTACAATCAAACAAAGGTTAGAAAAATCTGCTAATAAAAGGTAGCACGTGTAAAGGTTGCCTTCGTGCTAGATGAGGCAAAATAGCTGAGTAGGAAACACATTTTCCAACACGTCATCAAGTGTATACTATTCATCTGCCACCAATGCTAAATGGATATCACAAAAAATAGAATTGCTGACAATCACCTCTTTGAAAGGACAATATCAAATATCTCTACACACTTCCAAGAGAACAAATTAATCTTTTGAAATAAAGGATTCATTTTTCCCAATAAGAGAAAGAGAATCATCCTCCCAATCACTAATATTAGTTGTCTCCAAAAAAGAATAACCTTTAACAACTGCCATATTTGATAACATGTCTACTGATTGATTAGCTTCCCTAAAACAATGCTTGCATTCAAAGGAGCCAAATGAAGGAATCTATAACCAAATGACTTCCAACTTATTCTTAAGTTTCCACACATGAATTCTTCTTTCCCTAATAGCATTTATATCTAGGAGAGAGCCACCTTCCACAACCAAATTTTGAAAGCCATGCATTTTTTCTAACCAAAGCCTAAAAGAAGAGCTTGAATTTCCACTTCATTATTAGTACCCTGAGGAAGCTTTTTACAGGCCAAAAGTAGAATCTTGCCATAATGATCTCTAAAAACACATCCAGCACCTGAAGGACTAGGGTTTCCTTTAGAGGCGCCAGCAAAGTTTAATTTTATAAATCCAAATGGACGAGGAATCAATTTTGATTTTCATCAAACACCAATTGATGAATTAGGAATTGACCCAGAAGGAGGGGGACGATTTAGAAGAGGCCATTGTTTCAAAATTCAATTATCCCAAAAGGAAAAATTTCTATATTTTTGTGAAGAAGAATTGACAAAGGACATTACTGTTTCACAGATGGCTATCTCAAGTTTCTGAACAACCAATTCCCAACTATTTTATAAATCTTTGAAAACTCTACAATTCCTTTCCCTCCAAATATGTCAAATGAGGAGAGAAGGAACAATCTTCCAATTACACCCAAAAGTGGAACTTTGATAAACAAGAGGTCAACTTGAAAATAGCTCAAGGATTGTACTAGGAAGAGCACTAAACCAACTGAGCCTCTGAAACAACCAATTCCAACACTTCACTACAAAAGGAAAAAGAATGAAAAGATGATCTATTGATTCTTCTTCCATTTTACATAAAGAACAAGTTAGATTAGTGACAATACTGAACTTTGTTTAATCTATCTCCTATAAGGATTTTACTTTGCACTACTAACCAAGAGAAGGAACCAACCTTAGGAAGCCAAGACTTGTCGCAACATAACTCATACAATCAAGGTTGATTATAAAGTGAAATCATTTTGTTGTTATAACCTTCCTTCACCGAATATGTACCTATTTTTGAACCCAACCAACAAAGCTCATCATTCTTATCAGAAAAGAAAATCCTCCTTCTACTAAGAATTTTAGCTAGGATGTTTTTTTGAGTTACCAGAATAGGAAAAGTTGAGAAATCTTTCCAACTGGCTATAGGTAGGTCATTAACCCATGAAATAACAAAATAATATTCAACTTTATCACCTCATTCAGCTAACAAAAAAAATCTTAACATCCACAATATCCTCCCTATTATCAAGAATTTCATATCCATTCCAAGAGTCTTTCCAAAAAAAAGGCCCTCTTATCGTTATTTATCACCCAAGATAATTTGTCTACATTTTAGAATAAAATTCCACATGCAAGAGCCTTGAGGAGCATTAAGAATTGTAAATATGTGAGTGTTATCATTTGAATCTAAGTATTTACTCTACAAAATTTGACACCACTTTGAATCTGGTAAAGAATACAATTTCCAAGCCAACTTAGCTCTTAAGGCAAGGTTTTGAATAGCATAATCTCGAATACTAGCACCACCCAAGTGTCTAGGTTTACAGACTTTCTTCCAGTCCAAAAAAGCTATTTTATGCTTACTTCCTTTTCCATTCCATAAATCAGAATGCATAATTTTGGTGATACCTAAAATAACTTTGGAAGGCATAAGTGAGACATCATGTATATTGGAATAGATGATAAAATTGACTTAATTAGGAGAATCCTTCCTACCAATTTTAGCCATTTGTTTTTCCATTAGCGTGATTTGGAATCAATAGAAGATAACACCTTATCCCAAAAAATTGATTTACTCCCTCCTGTAAAGAGAGGTATACCAAGATAAGTACAAGCTAACATTTCCTTTTTGAAACCAAACAAGTTAACTATCCTATTCATTATTACTGCTAAAGTGTTGATGAAAATTTTTTTAGATTTCTCCGTATTCACAATCTGACTAGAAACCAAACAATAATTAATTAGGACTGAAACAATAGTAGATTCTTCCTTAAAGGTGGAGAGAATACAAAGAAGAGTATCATCTATAAATAAGAAATGAGTAACTAAAGCAACATTATCTGAAACTGAAACCGCCTTCTAGGATCCAATTGAATGCTTGGCCATAATATATCTACTCAAGGCTTCAGCCATGATAATAAAGAGAAATGAGGAGATAGGTCCCCTTGTCTCAAGCCCTATGAAGACTAGAAAAAACCAACCAGACTCCCATTAACTAACACTAAAAATTTAGCAGAAGAGATACACTCCCAAATGAGTTTACACCAATTTGAACTAAACCCCATTTTAGAAAGCACCTTTAGAAGAAAACTCCATTTTACCAAGTATCATAATCTTTCATCAAGTCAATTTTAATCCTAATAGTAGAAATCATGTTTTCCTGTATTGTATGTATGTTTTCACATGAAATAAGGATACCATCTGAAATTTCCCTACCTGGAACAAATCCCCCTTGCTCCATAGTGATGATATTAGGAATAAATTTAGACAATCTATAAGACAGATCTTTAGTGATAATTTTATATAGAGTATTACACAAAGATATGGGTCTACAATTAGCAAAGGAATTTGTATTACTCTTTTTTGGAATAAGAGTAATAAAAGTAATATTTAGCTCTTTCAAAATATTCTTATTTTTCTTGACTTCCTCCACAACTAGCCATACTTCGTTACCAAGAAAATTCCAACATTTTTGAAAAAAGATTGGGGGAAACCCATCAAGCCTAGGGGCTATTTCTCCTTGCATAGAAAGGACAAGTGCATTGATTTCATCTTGACTAAAGGGGGAAAGAAGAATATCATTTTGTTCTTTAGAAATAAAATTCAGAATATATGCAAGAACTATATCCTCCAAATATTTATCATAATTCTACTAATCCTAGGATAATAAGTTCTAAAAACATGAACAGCTTCTGCTCGAATTTTTAATTTATCAATTATTACCTAATCCTGTGAATTCTTGATATGGGAAATAGAATTAAAAGACCTTCTCATTTTTGTAGAGGCATGAAAATATTTTGTGTTTCTATCTCCTTCTTTTAACCATAATTCTCAAGATTTTTACTTCCAAAAAAATTCTTCCCTAGCTTGTATCTCTTGTAGTTTTTCCAACAACTTATTTTCTGTTAAGAAAGAGGTCCTTGATCCATACCAATTATAATTACTTTTTCATTAAGTACTTTTAGCTCCTCCTCCATCTTAGATTTCACTTCAAAGTTACTTTTTAATGACTCCTTATTCCATACTCTGATTTTGGTTTTCAAAAATTTCAACTTAGAACATAATTTAAACATCCTTGACCCTACAAAAAAGGGGTCAGATCTCCACCACATCTCCAACAGACCTAAAAAATTAAGATCCCTAAATCATATGACTTCAAATTTTAATGGGCATTTGTCTGGAGCTTTATCTTAAAAAATAGATAATAATAATAATAATGGGAAATGATCAGAGCCATAGAAAGGCAAGGTAGAGTTAGAAACATCCAACCTTTTTTGCAACCAGTTTGTAGACAATAAAAATATGTCCAGCCTTTTAGCAATGTGAGAGAAATTCAACCTTATATTGGTCCATGTGAACACTCTATTATTACTTTTGATATCCACAAGTTGATTTTTGTCAATGAATTCCACAAAATCATAATGTGATTTGGAAATGAATTTCTAACCCCCTGATTTTTCTTCCAAGCTATAAATAGCATTAAAATCCCCACCCAAAATCACAAGTTCATTATTTAAAAGGGAAGGCAAAAGGATAGAAATATGGTCCCATAATAGTTTTTTTTCTATGTAGGAGAAGAAGGTCCATAGATATTAAATAACCAAAAGGTCAAATTTTAATCTACACACATAACCTTAGCAAGCATCCAGTTGCTTCCTGAAGAAATCAAATCCAAATTACAAAATCTACTTTTCCAAAGAATAGCAAGACCACATGTAGAACCCACAGCCTCAACCTAAACAAACTGACATTTAGACCAAGACAAAAAAACATCTTTACTATGTTTAGAACTCAATTTAGTCTCCTGAAGAAGGATTAAATCAGCACCACTATCCTCTCATTGGTGCTTAAACAAGCACCTATTGTTAGGGGCATTTAATCCCCTAATATTCCAAGTTAAGGTCCTTATTGTCTATGAGGAGAGCTCCCAGCTCTCCTCATGGAAGATCTTAAGTTATGATCTAGAGTAAATTAGATACCTGCATCAATCTCTTATTGGATTTTGGCCTACTTAGATTTATGACCTCTTTGTTCGTGTTTAGATTCAAAGATTTCTCAAATTTTTGAACCGCTTCAGATGGAGAGAGAAAATTTACCTTCATTTTCCATAATGTCCATCTCCAAATCTTCAGAAAGGACTTCATTTGCAATCTCTTCAATAAGATCTCCTCGAACTTTCTTTAAAAATTCTTCTCCTAAAGAGTTGAGGAGTGCCTCAAAAGGAACTAACTGAGAAAGGTTTCTCAATATTGTAGCATCTAAATCTTTTGAATCAAGGAGGACATGAATATCAACCTGACATTCAATTTCAATGATTGGATGTGAAGTCATCACTTAAGCATTGTCATCTTCTTTATCATGGAGGACTCGGACCACCTCCTAATTTTTAGTTTTGTTCTTTATTTCAATCCTATTATAATCTTGGGAAAGATTTCTAGCAACTTCTGAAATGACAGGATCTTTGAAAATCAATTGTTGTTTTGAATTGTTCCCAAAAACCATAGGAACTTCATTTACCAACCCTCGATCCTTTAAAATTTGGTTTTGATCTTCATAAAAGAATGAGGAGTTTTCTTCTAACAAATTGTTATCCTCATTTGGAATGGCAAGATTTTGACTAACAAGAATTAGAGTAGTAGTTATTGTTTCATTTGGGTTTCCAACAGTTACCTTATATTTAAGCAAGTTCTCTATGTCTCGTTGATCTGGATTAAGAATATCCATAGGACTACCAAAAACAACTTCCCCCACACCATTATCTTTACTTTCATCATCCTCTTGATCAACTATATTTATCTTTCCAAAAATTGAATCTCTAAAACAATTCTTACTAGAATGACCAAAAGTTTTACAAGTACCACAGAAAGGATTTGTTTTTCTACATAAATTTGTTGATGACACACTCCTTCTAAGATTAAATTAATAGAGTGAGGGATCTATTTATATATATCAATAAGAATGCATAGTCTGATAAAAATCCCCATACCTTCCATTTCAGCTTCATTGTTAATCTTTAATAGAGTACCCATGGAATTGCCTATTCTTTCCAAAACCTTGAGATCCCAATATTCTTTTGGAAGATTAATTAGTCTGTTCCAGATTGGAGAAAGATTGATATGCTCAATGTTAGGATCAAAATTAGGTTTCCAATTAATAATATGCATACCCACTCCGTTGAAAAACCAAGCCTTTGAATTCATAATCCTTTGTTTTGAATTTTCAATATTAAAAGTAACTATGAAGAAACCCTTTGCAAGAAAATAGACATCCAATACCGCTTCCCAACTATCTTTGATCCATTTGATTATTACAGATCTAGCCAGTCAAATGTTCCAAAACTTAGCTATGATGGCTTTGTTTTTCAAAATTTTAACCCTATCTATTAAGGGAAAGTTCAATAATTCAATGGATGGATTGGTTTCACTAGTTTCTCTTTTTGATGAAACCCTAAAATTGTTAGGGAAAGTTGTAGGAACTTCTCCATCCTTATTTGGAACCTCTCTATTTGGATCTTGGTTTTCTAAATAATCAAAAGAGGCCATAGGGTTTTGTAAATGATCTTTATTTTTCCTGAACCTCCCATTCTTTTGATGATTGAAGGAGTGATTATTTCCCCAACTTAGAAAAATGGTTTTCCTTTTATCTATTACAAATCAATCTAGGAAAAAATGTCTTGCATGGTTATGTTGCCACTCAAAATATCTGCTATCATGTGATCCAATGATCCAATATTTCTTCAGTCCACAAGCTCTTCCTTGATCTCCATCTTTTGTCCATCCTTTATTAGATTCGAAGCCCCTGATATTGTTCCAATCTTGTCACCTAAGTTTGGTTTGTTAAAATACCTCTGATCTTGGATTTCTAGGGCTCTTTCATTCATCATACCAATAGTCCTCATTTCTTTTATCTCTATCCACTGAATCTTCCCATGAAAGATTTTCAACTTTTCTATCTCTACCTTGTGTCAAATCTTTATCCCATCCTCTCACTAGATCTTGATCCCAAATTCTCTTTAGATATCACTCCCATCCTCTCTTTGGGTCACACTCCCTCTGTCGCCCTCGATTGCGCTCCATCCTCCCAAAGAAAAGAGATCATGTAAAGTTCAATTCTAGTAGCATTAGAGAAAATATATTATTGGAGGTTACTTATAGTGATGTCTTTAGTCCTCTGGTTGTTTCTTCAATTAGAAAATCTTGTGTTTATGTTTCCTTTATTATTTTTTATAATATAAGCAAAAAAAAGGGTGTCGATCCCATTACAGATTAGCCAAAAAGGCACACCAGAGTCCCATCAAAGAACCATAAGAGAGAAACCAACTGAACCAACAAGAAACAACCAAAAAGAGACCCAAGACCAAGACACGAGACTGACAGCAGACCAACAATAGATAAAACCAAAAGCAGATAAAAAGCCCCCAACAGCTAATTGAACATCTAGTCCCAATCTTCAGCCAGGAATTGGTAGAGATCCTGGTACTCCTTGAGCTCCATTTCCTTCATACCCTGGCTAGTAAGTTCGGTGTCCTGGAGAACAGCAAGAGTAGTGGGTGACTGGTGCATCACTTTCATAGAGAACTTGGCCAGCACCTTGAAATTCCTCTCCAGCTCATTGACCCTAGCCGAGAGGGTTTCAATCTCCTTATCTTTGACAACAACCTTGCCACACTTCTTTTGCATACCAGTTTCCTTCACCCCTTTCTCTGAGCTCACAGAATCAGCCCCCTTAACATTGAGCTCAGGGAAATCACTGGGCCCGTCATCCGCTTCACCTCCACATTTTCATTTTTAGTTTCCTTGTTGACAGAAAATTCCCCCCCAATTATTCAGTCTTAGGCACAATAGTGTCCACTTTGTTGTTTTTGTCATCAGAAATACCATCACCCTCCAAGTCTGTAGTATCCTCCTCCATCTCAATAACTTCCTCCTTTTGGAGAGCAGGACTAGGCTTAGCAGCAAGCCTCGTCGAGCTCTTGGTCGACGGCACCCAAGGTTGACTATCAGTTATGGTGAAATCCACATCTGCAGTACTATCACTTCCACTAATACCTTCCTTAGAGGTAACCTCCTCCACCACCACAAACACATTTTTGACCTTCTTCCCACTCTCCGTACCACTTTCTTCCTCTACACTTCCCCTTTTCTTCTTTTGAGGGGTCACCTGGGTAGAATCACTAGGAAGGATTTTTCTTTTAATAGAGGTCTTCGCAGAGGTCATAATAGTCTGGTCATAGGCCTTAGGCTCTAGGATTCTACCAGCGATAGTTTTTTCTTTGCTGACTTGATGGATTTGGAATACTTCTCTGGAGTGACTTGCATGATAATCACCAGGCTAGTTTTCATAGGAATGGAACAGGACGACAGGGGAGAATCAATCCTAGAATCCATGAGGGCTTTGGGGGGTAGAGGGCAAGATGGAATTTATACAATCTGAGGATAAGCCCCTGATGGAGCGGGATGAGAGGTTTGCTGGGGTCTATAGCATTTTGCTTGATGGTAGACACAATCGACGCTTCCAAAGATGTAAGTAAATAAAAGGGGAAACTTATCACCTTACTACGACAAAAATTATTGAACAGACAAAAATGATAATGGAAGAAATCTTTGAATCTACCTTCAAGAGTGAAGTACTTTATGAACATATAACACACCTTGTCCCAGGGTTTTGGCAGCATCTCGCGATCAAACCCCCCTGAAGGCTGTGTAACACCTCCCCTTTCTTCAAAAAACAAGCCATTCCCTCCAGGTCATAAAATTTGCTCTTTTTTTGGTCTTTGATGCCATCAGTAGGCATTCCCATCACCATGCCTATCACTTCCTCAGAAACTTCGAATCCCACACCACCCACCTTAACCTGCCTATTCTCCCAAGAATGCAAGAACTGCATTGAGAGGCTTTCATCATGGCCCTGCAAACATTCAAGATAGGATGCAACTCCACTCTCCTAGTAGATGTGCCAAAGGGTCTTCTTACATTTGATCTCTTCATAGGATTCTGACTCAGTGCGAGACCTATCCCCCCATAGCGAGATTGCACCAAACAGACAAGCTAGCTATGCAAGAAACAACAGAGGACTTAGAAACTTTTAGACTATAGAAAATATCCCAAACACCAATATTCATACTCAAGTTAATGAGTATAATGTCTTTTTGGCCACTGGGGGTGGCGTAATTACTTAAATTTGCAATATGCGAACTATCACTCCCTTTCCTGCCATAATTACAAGGCATTAATTGGTCATAATTAGAGGTGCTGCATAGAGGCTTCAAGTTAATCACGTGCCCAAACATGTGAAACCTCACCTTAGGCCTCCACATCTGACTGAAAAGTGGGCAATCCTTCGTACTGTGGCGGATCCCAACTCTGAATCATCTAAGCTGGCAAGCAAACATCACATTCCCCAAAACATAAGTCCTCATATCAAGATCACAGTTGAAACTGGATCCCATATGGCACCCAAAATACTCCCAATGCCAGGAGGACGAAGGTTTAATTAATTCAATCATGAGAGGTTAAGAGCGGGGCTATGCCCCTTTTTAATAAGGTTTTGTATCTAACTAGGTAAATTATTCTTGCTTCTCCAACATCTCCAAGTGTCTAAGCTTTGCCCAAGGTTAGCCATCCCATCCGCCACTTTTTTACCCTCGCGGTAAACATGCCCAATTTCTATATTTTTGAACCCAGTCAGTAAGAAGACAATGTCCTCTGTAATATCCTTCAATTTCCAGCTACTTTTAGACCTACAAAGAACCGCCTCAATGATGATTTTTGAATCTCCTTCCACTTGTAATTTATCCAACCCCATTGAGAGAGCAATTTTGAGACCCCACAGCAAGGCCAAACCTTTCGCCACATTATTGGATTGGATGCCAATGTATCCAGCATAAGCAGCAATTGAATACTCACATTATACTTTGATTTATTTTTGAGGCACAAATCTAAAAAAATCATCAAGTTTAAAGATTTTAATGTTCTTGTTGAAAATTAGATGGATCAAAAAAGAAAAATATTAAGGTTAGATAATGGAGGTGAATATTGTTCTAGAGAGTTTGATGACTTCTATAGACATGCAGATATTGTGAGGCAAAAAATTTTGTATATTATATTCCACAACAAAATGTCACCATAGAGAGGATGAACATGACATTAATGGAAAAAGCTAGAAGCATGCTAAGTAGTGCTCAATTGGATTATGTTTTTGGCTAAGGTTGTAAGTACTACTTTTTATTTGGTTAATAAAACTCCATGTTTTTCTTTGGTTCATAAAAGACCCTATGAAGTGTGGATAAGCAAGAAACCCTCAATTTCATACGTTAGAGTTTTTGGTTGTGAGGCATTTGCTCATGTGCTTAAATAAAAATGGTCCAAGTTGGATTTCAATGATACTAGATGTACTTTCATTGGTTATGTGATAGTGTTAAGGGTTACAAGCTTTGAAATCCTCTAACCTTGAAAATGGTATATTCTAGAGATGCTTTTGAAGGAAAATAGAGTTAAGTTTAATCAACTATAGGCAAAAGATAAAGAAAAAAAAATAGTACATTTTGAAACAAAAGTAGAGAATTAAGAAGATCCACAAGTGGAAGACCAATAGGTTAGACAAGAGGATGTAGAGGAAGGAGAATGTTCAAATTTAGAGAGATCAAGGGAAGAATAATAGGAGCCTCTTACTACACCCTTGAGAAGGTCCACAAGGAAAAAAAAACAAGTTGACCACAATTAGGAAGATCATAGCTCACTTATATAGTGCCTTTAATATGAAGGATTTGGGGCTATAAAATGCATTATGATTATGTAGGTCAATGGGTCAGTGCAAGAAGTTGGGTCCATTTTTTGGCCAAAAAGTGGAAGTGTTTTCCCTGATTTCTAGAACTTGTCACATTTGACATAAACATTTGAAGCACTTAAAGATTGAATCTTGAAAAAAGTCAGTGATATGAAATGTAGTAATCAGAGTCTAGTTTCTAAATACGTAATTTATTTTAATACCCAGATGATACAAATTGATTTTCAATAGGAATGTCTAAAAACCACTGTTTAAAAGTCACTTTTTTTTATCATACCATGCATGTGTACGAACAACATTTAATTTGACCTAAATAAAAATATTTTTCTAAATACTTTTGGGGAAAGATGTGTAGTACAGTGAAGTTTGATGAGGATTTTTTTTATAATTTTCTTCCAAATATTTTTTTATTAATTTTTTATTGGCCCTAATTGTTGTTTTTGAAAACCCCTTGTGTACAACCAACATAATTTAAGCAAAACTAATCATAAAATGATTTTTTTTTCATTGTGTAAAGAAAGATGTGTAGATTGATGATATAATTTTTTTTTAAAATTAAAAATTAAAAGTTATTAAAATAATGCAAACACTTGTCATTTCAAGTTTTTGGACTAGTTTGCTCATAAATTAATTAATAAATATAAAAACAAGTCAAATAAAAAAAAGTACATATTTGAAAACTAAACATCATCATCTATAATGGGTTTTAATTTTGTAAAAAAAATTAGAAAAAAATGTCATCAACCATATAGGTAAAGTCAGTATTTCCTCTTGTTCTGTACTTAGACAAATACTTGCAGGTCCAAGGCTCAAGGTCGGCTACCCATGCCTTTCCTGAGCCTAAAACCAAACCAAAGCCAAGGGAAAAGGTAGTCGGCCATTTCAAATTTCTTAGAACAGGTACCCATTCCAAAACAGGTACGCGTTATATAACGGGAACTTTTTATAAAATGGGTATCCGTTATTTTTATAACAGGTACCCATTATGTTTATGAACATGTACCTATTTTAAAACGAGTGTACCCATTTCTTTTATATCCGTTATTTCCCATTATCAGGGGAAAATGTACTATCATTGTATCCCTGCAACTTCTATGTCTGATGTATGGGCCGACAACGACATTTTCTGCATTTTTTTACTTACAGGTGTCTTGTGGAATCTCTTGGAATGCCATATTGTATTCAGATTTTGAAAGGAATCAATCATATGAATAATTTTGAATTGGAATCAAGTGCGGGAGCTATTTTCAAAAGGAATAAAAAAAGAGGGTTTTTGTTATTTACATCTACTTTTATTGTAGAATCTATGCAACAAAGGATCTACATCTAGTTGTACTTCAAATTTCAAAAGGACCATCATAATGTAAATGCTAGATCAATTTTTTAGTCTTGTCAAACTAATAATGGACCTATGAGCTAATTGTATAGATACTTATATGTTTCATCATGAGCACTCTAGTTGCATTGTATCTTGATATTTTGTGTCTTCAATATATTATTTCAAGTTCTTGGATTTATTTAAAAGGAATTTTATTAGGTCTATCATGTAAGGGAATACATTAACATTAATATGAACCTACTTTTAAAGACAACTTTATTTAATGAATTAATACATTAACATTAATATGAACCTACTTAAAGATAACTTTATTTAATGAATTATTAGTACATCTATTATGTAAGGGAATGCACATTAACATTAATATGAACCTACTTAAATACATATCCTCATATAGGTGTTGCTATACAATTCCCATTTTGATACCTTCTAGGGCCTCATTTGGGCTCATACAAGCTCCTTTTTAGTGCAATTCTTTGAAATTGCATAATTTTTTGAGCTCTATATAGTGACCTGTTATTGGTTCATTATTATTTTTCTCCTAATCTATATTTTTAGTTTTGATACTCTTTTTATGATATTTCTATATCATTAAGATTATGGTAATATTTTCTATTGGAAACTATACTTGCACTAAATATAAAGTTCCTAGATTATATTTTACTAGGGGGATCATTGGTTATGTAATTTTGGGGGGTAATCTTATGCATTGCTTTTGTTAGTTTGATCTTTGTTTATTTTATAAGAGTCTATCATAGTCAACAATAGGTTATTCAATTTATCCTTATGTTATAACCTTAAAATAAGGAAATTATAAGTCTTAGTGAGATGGAATCCTAAAACATCTTAGGTGGCTTCATCTCTTGCCCCATCTCTATGGACTTTTTCTTGAAACAGGTAGTCATTGGTGGAAGCAAGTATGGGCTAACAAGAATGATCATATCCTAGGATTGAATGGTTGTTGTGTTGGTAGTGACACTATTATGACATCATGTATTGAGTTCCCTCACACTCTTTGGACCATAATTTGGGAGATGCATGGAAAATAGAATAAGCCTCCATTCCTAGATGATGTTATTATGGACTATCTTGTACCCCTTGATGATTGTGACAACCTACCATATGATGATGATACAACAAAAAAATTGCTAATGATGAATCTAGCTTGAGTGTCATGATAATATATGGACTTCTCTTCATGTTTCTTATCCTACTAAAGAGACTTCTATTGAGACTTAAAATTCTATGGCTCCTATTAAAAATTTAGAGGATTCATCTTCTTTATTTATGAGTCAACATCTTGAGGCTGAGGACTCTTATATTCAAGCATTGACATGGGACAACTTTATTTAAGGAATTATTAGTAAGTCCATTATGTAATGAACTATTACTATTAGGTCTAGCATGAACTATCTAAGTTGTACTATCATTTATCAAGAACTATTTAAAGACAACTTTATGTAAGGAATTATTAACTTAGGTCTATTATGTAAGGAATTATTACTATTAGGTCTAGCATGAAAGTTATCTAAGATGTACTATCATTTATCAAGAACTATTTAAAGACAGCTTTATGTAAGGAATTATTAACTTAGGTCTATTATGTAAGGAATTATTATTATTAGGTCTAGCATGAACTATCTTGGTAAGTTATCATTTATCAAGAACTATTTTATACATTCTGATAGTCATGTATACTAGATTCAAAATTTGAAAAAATTATCTACAATTAGATATTCACATGCTAGAACTATTTTAAACACATTAGATAGTTTTTCCTTTTAAATTCAAAAATGTATTAGAGATTCTAACATGTCTCGATAATATAATCTAGAAGTGAACAATAAAGCATAAACATACTATCTAACATACTAAAATATACAAACATATAGTCAATAATATATATACATGTAGATCTAGAGATAAGTCCATGAAATATAGGTAGGACCCATGAAATGTACTAAAACATCTACTCATAGTCAACATATAAATAAATACAAATCATAGTTCAAGAAATACTAAAATATCTCTAAGTCCATGAAATATCAAGTTCAACATATATAGTCATAGTCCTGGTGGCATATAAAAACAATGCATCGTGCAGTCCATGAAATAAATATCTATGTCCTATGATCATCACTCAAGTTCAAATCTGAAAGAGGCCTCTTTCTTCCTCATGAAATAGATGGATCTGCCTCATGCTGTAGAAGAGAAAGGAACATGAAATCAGATAAAAATTTTAAAAATGACACATACATGTGCATATGAAATTTAAATTTCATTTCATTTAATTTGATTTGATTTAATTTAATTCATAAAATAATCATATTAAATATTTAAATCTAGACTAATGTATGCATAAATTAATGTATGATGTTGGTCATCTCCTCCCACATTTTTTTGCCCAGGTGATCGTATAGTTGTTGGTCCTGAACCAAAAGTCTCACTTGCTAATTCTTGGATATTCAAATAAAGCACTCAAGAACTAGGTTAGCATCCAAATTTGATTTAATTTATAAAAAATGTGAAATTAAATATTTAAATCTAGGCTTTAAAGTGTGCATAAATTACTATGTGATCATGCTCATCTACTCCCATATTTTGTTGTCTAGGTGGTATAGTTGTTTTAGATTCTAGACCAAAGGTTTGAGCTACTAATTCCTAGAAATTCAAATAAAGCAAGTTTGAAATAGGTTAGAATATTTACCAAAACATCTAACCATATATATAGCATATAAAGTCTTATAAATTGCACATAGAAAATTTAGCAAAGTTTAGGACTTAAAAATATGTGGATGACTTGTGAAATTGTCCTTGATTAATATCTTGACCAGTCGCTATCCTAATGGTACTCCTATCATCTTGCACTTACATATATGGGCATATATAAATTTATATAAACTCAAAAAAGCAAAGTACAAATTTAGTACAATTTTTGAAAACACACACCAGGGAATACTCAGGCATAATAGATGACGATGGAGGAGCATTGCAAGCAACACCCTCAGGTGGTCAGTCAAACATGGAAACTACCACGTGACCTCCTCGCTGCAACAAAAATGTTTCACGTACATATATAGTTAAATTTAATTACACAATTGTTAATTTAAATATAATATCTAAGTTTTGAAGAAAATTTAAACTAGAACTAGATACATATTGTTTTAGGGTTAATATATATTAGTTTATCCCATAAGGTGTGCCAGTCTCTACAGCTGTCAATGCAAAACTTAGTGTATCAAATCGTGATGAGCCCCTAGAGTGACTTGAGATCTACACCAAATATTTCACAATATATATTTAATTCATGATTAAATATAAATTTTGATATGTTCAAACTATGCACTTGAAACAAAATTAAATGTGGTCCATGTACTTGTGTAGGATGATCATCTGAATATAGTAGATCCAAGTATGACTCCACATCTGATATAGTTGCATCTAATGTGGATGTAGGAGTAGGACCATAACATGGTTGATTGCAATTTTGACACAAATGTGTCATCGACATGTGTGAGGTTCTATGATGAGATGCACCAACTCCTCCATGATTCTCTCCACTGAATTTAGCTGCCATGTGGGCAGCTTGTTCAGTGAGATTACCCAAAAGTCTACTCAATGCTCCTAATGTCGACAACACTGCATGGTGCTGAATGGGTGCAGGAATCGATGGAAAAATAGGAGCAACCATAGGAGTAGCAGGAATGGGTCGATTGGGATCAATTCGTGCCCCTGGTCTGTGTTGTGGCATGACACCACCAACACCCTAGAATGGTCTACTATCAAAATAATTGGGTTTTTGACCCAATTGAAACTCCACCCATAATTTTGTCAAAAAATATAGTGGTACCTCAAAATTAGTGTGTGGTGGGTGATCAAACACCATCCACCACCACTCCCAAAAATGTCTCGAGATCGCCTCATGCCTACACCACTTAATTGATTTTTTTTTATTGTAGGTACAGGTTGATTAGTTGTGGGGTGAACAAAGAATGGGACTAATGTTTGTTTGGTAATGTGAAGATCAAGGATGTCTTTATATGAAAGATAATCCATATAAAATTGCCTCCTCTCCTCTTGCCAAAGGCAGAATCTATCTAGGTCTGCATCAATAGACCTAACAGAATCAATAATGGTTTGCATTGAAGATGCAAACTGTACTACATGGGGGGCATCAAGTGAGGCTGATTATTAATCAAATTAATGTTTTCCTTAATTGCATTAATATTTTCATTAATGCTCTATCGCAATTGAGCCTCATTAGGTGGAGGGGGTGGGGGGTTTGGAGGTGGAGTGGGTGGGGGGTTTTCAAGTGGAGGAGATGGGGGGTCTTCAGGTGGATGGGGTGGGGGGTTTTGTAAAATTTCATCTATTAAAAACTCATCCATTGGATGGTCACCTGCATTTACATTTAGAATATAAAAATAAATAAATATTTAATTAATCATTTGCAAATATCCATATCAAAAACTTACAAATGTAATCACAAATATATCCATATTGAAAACTTACAAACAAATATCTAGAAATAAACTTAATCTAATATATGGAAATGTAAGTTTAAAATATCCATGAATAGAAAGCGTAATACAAATTATGCACAAGTACAACTAGTCAAGAAAAAATATGGACCTGATTGTTGAGAGTACTATGTTTTTGTACTACATTTGACTTGAGACATTTACTTTTTTTAAATATTGAAATTAAAATAGTTTTAATAGACACATTAAAGATTCAAGTTGAAACATCAAATAAGTACCCCAAGATGTGTTATTAAAATTTTAATTCATATGTTATGTTCACCTAGGATTTATCAAAGCTAAATTAGATCATGTTATGATTATTGAAAGATAATAGGTGATTATTTTATTATTACCATTCTTTATGTCAAAAACATGTTAATTGGAAATAATAAGCAAATGATTAGGTTGTTGAAATTTTACATTTCATCATGTTGATAACTGAGAGGGGGGGGGGGTGAATCAGTTATCCTAATTATTTCTTCTTTTGAACTTTCTTATTAATCAAAGCAGCATTGAATCAAACATTATCATGAAATAAGAAACACATGACACAGTATTTTTGACGTGGAAACCCGGTTAAGGGAGAAAACCACGGGGTGATTAACCCAAAGATTATTCTCTGTTAAAAGAATAAGGAATTACAAAATGGCACTTGCCAATTAGGGCTCACTGCCCGAGCACACTGCTCACAAAGAGGCACACTACCTACAAGGAGACACACTGTCTACAAAAGAATGTTATACAATACTTGAACTGATTGGAAGCATCTACATATGCTAGAGTTCAGTTCCGGTTAGGCTCAGTATACTGATCTGCTGCACTTCATCTTTCCTCTGTTCTTTATTCTGCTATCTTTTCACATACCGGATCTTTCTTACTGCTTCTGCTCTGCTCTATATTTATTCGCATACACCTTCACATCATCACTCTTTTCACAACTAAATCCATCCTCTATATATATCCGCACTAGTGATTTCATTATCTTTCTAGTCGGCACCCGGAATAATCTATCTTCTCACAAACTCTGTTCTGTCGGCTGAACCTTGCATATCAAGTAATGCGGATCAAGCATATACTTGTAGATATCATTAATCATGTCGGCCAAACATGATTCATGCCTTCACAACCTTTACCATCAATAGTAACACATCCGGAAAATAGTCTGATACTCTGTCAGTCAGTTCTTCCTCTGTTCTCACTGTCTCTCAGGAATCCGGTACTCAACTATTCATATCTTTTTCTTTGTTCATCACCGGAGGCTAAATCCTTGGAATATACTACTCAAGGTAGTCCTCTTGACTTCCCCAAATCCGCACTGCACCAAGACACTTCCTCTGAGAGATCCGGACCAATCTGTCAGACCTTGCCACATGCTCTGTTCTTGTTCACCGAACCACAACAATCTTCATTCTGACTTCCGGTAGAGACACACCATGACTTGCGGATATGTGGGATGACCTTTGTTGCCATCAATGACAACAACCATGAATCCATATAGTGTCTCTTGCCAACAATCTCCCCCTTTGGCATTGATGGCAACACTTAGTGAAAAATGACTAAGTGTTTACACTATGCTCCCCCTTGGCTGATGCTCTATCTTTATATACAATTTATGGAACTCCCCCTTAGTTGGATTCCTCATTTTTCACTGCTCCTCACTCCCCCTTTGACATCAATGGCAAAGGGTAGGGTCCGCACACCAAAATTTTCAAAAATTTTCTATACATAGCCGCATATTTACATACTCACATATACTGAAGAATGTCTGCAAAAGATGTCTTCAGTTGGATCAGTTCTGTAGCCCAACTTTGCTTCATTCTATCCAAAATTGAAATGTAACCACTCAACAAAAATGCAAATGCATCTGCCCTTTTTAGATATTTCAGATCACTTGTCTGGGCTGTGATTTGAGCTTCTGCTATGGCCTCATGCATGGCCTCTAGCTTAGGGACAATTAACCCCCTGAGCTCACTCAACCTGCTTATTCTATTTTTCCTTTCCTTCTCCAATTTCTTGATTTCACTCAAGACTGCAATAGTCTGACATTCTTGATTTGTTATAGAGGAAGAAAGAGGATCAAAACTTTGAGACAAGCTGAGTAGTGTGTCCTCTTGCTCTTTTATTTTCTTCTCAATGTCCACTGTTACCTTGGACCAGGAGATACAAAATTTGTATATTTCACCGCCATCCTTAAGAGCATTTTCTAAGCTCTTTATCCCAATGTTCATGTTTCTCCTATCATTAATGATCAAACCCTGAACCTCGGAGAACCTTTTATCCAAAAACTCCTTCCGGACCTTTTCTTCAGCTGATTTTTCTAGAGATTCAAAATGTGTACTAACACTGCTGACTAAGGTTTTGAGATTACCGGAAGAGGAGGCTATGGGATCCTTCTGAAAAGATGGCATGATCTTTTCCAGCACTCCAGATGCTACCTCCATAAGCTCACAGTCTTCCATGTGAGATTTCAGTAGTTTCTCTTTGACTTTCTCATTTGCAAATGAGGCTATTTTCATTGTTTGTACCGGTGACAAAGAGTCAAAATCTAATGGTCCTTTTAGCAGGTCCGGTTCATCAATTTCTATAGTGGCTTTTGTCAAGAATTCTTGAACAGTTTGTGCAGTGTCTCTTGCCGGAGACAGATGTTTCTTCTCTTCTGTAGTTTTGTCCTTTGGAATCTTTTCTCCTTCCTTACTCTTGCCACTTTCAGTTGTGGTTTTCTCTGTTGGGATCTTCTCTTTCTCTACATCCTTGGTGCTGTCAACCTCTTTTTCTTTAACTGCTACTTCTTTCTCCTGTAGTTTCTCTTCTTCTTGGGATCCGGAGACTGTAGGGGAAACCGGAGGAGAGATGTTAGTCTATTCAAGGGCCACTTCTTCCAGAGCAGATGATTCCAAGTCCACAGCTGTTTCTGCACCTAAGTCCTCTACAACAGGAAGATTAAACCTTTTGAAGGTTTTCCGGAGAATCTCTTCAGTGTCCTTGGCTACCTTGTCGGTCTCACCAAGCATAAGCTGATTCATCCTTGCTTTGCTCCTGAATTCATCCTTGCAGTCTTTGAATACCATGTTCATTATTTTGTGATCAATTGAAGGATATAGCTGAATAGCTATCTGTTCCCTGATCTCAAGGTCTTTTGCCATGGCATTGTTCTTTCTTATCTCTAATTCCATCTCTAGACTCTTTGGGATTTCAGAGATAATCTCAATAAAAGCTTTATTGTAGATGTTCAAGTACCTTATTATAGCTTCTTGCAGGATCTTTTGATCTGCCTCATTGTAGTCATCATAGAATTCAGCCACCGGTTGAAGGTTCCCATCCGTAGTGACTGATTTGACTACACTGTCTAGAGATAGAGTGGGCTTTTCAGCAAATTCCTCTGCCATTTCTTCCTTGTCTTGGCCTGTGGAGGGTTTCCCGGATCCTTTCTTCTTCTACTTCTTTATTTCTTTTACTCCCTCATCTGACTCAGTTTCCTCTTCATCCTTTTGGCTTTCATAAGCCCTTGTGGCTTTTGTCTTAGATCTTTTACCGGATGCCTGGACTTCCGGTTTTGAACTTTTGGTTGTGGGAGGTGCAGATCTTTTTGATGATCTGGTCCGGGTGGAAGTTTCAACTGGAACACTTTCTTTACTTTTCTTTTCTTCCTCAGCCTTTCTCCTCTTTTCCCGGCTGGCATCAAGTGCCTCTTTTGAGATGCCTAGGCCTTGAGCAATATGCTCTACTTCTTTTCTCACCTTCCTCTTTATTTTAGGTTCCCTGAGTTCTACATGTATCTTTACACTCAGCTCCTCAAAGGTTCCAAACCTTTCTGCCTTTGGATCTTTGGGCTGACTTAGCATGTGTTGAACATGCAGCTCCACTATTTGTTCATCCACTTCATACCCCATGGGCATGATCCAGACAGTCCTTGGCTCCACTGCCTCCATTAGGCACTGATCAGTGTCCACCATAAAGCACACTGAGTCTTTGTATTTTTCAACAAGAGACTGGGGAATTCTTTCTCTTGCTTGCATCATGCTTTGGAGGTTTTTGAAGTATCCCCATAGGGCTGTATTTCTTGCTTTGGCATCCCCAAGCCCATGTAGATAGTCTCTTATTTGGACTGCAACAGGTTTGTCATTCTGCCATGCCCATCCACTTGATCCGGGCAGCTCATTCATGAAGTAGAAAAATAGACATAATATAAGAGTACCATACTTAAAGGAATTCTTCTTGTCCTTCTTGATTTTCTGTATATTTTCCATTAATTGGCTTAAGAGCAGTTCGCAGAGATCATATTCTGCATTCTTCCTTAGCATTTCATAGGCAGTATACACTGCAGTTCCGGATACAGAATTCTCCCTGCTGGCGTGAAGATCTTGTATCCTATTATCATGGATGCATACTTGATATCTGGATCTGAAATATCTTCAATGGTCATTGCCCTCTTATCAAATTTTGATCCGGTGGCCTCAGTTACAATGTTGTTCTTGACAGATTTGAGAATAGGTATCCCTTCGGAAGAGTATAGACCAGTTACTGCCCTAATTGCCTCTTTTGTGATTTTGTAGGGTCTATCCAGCCATAGGAAGTTGTCATGCATTCTGCTCAATACATATCGGACCCATTCTTCTTCTTCAAAGCAGGGGAATTGAATGAATTGATCAAACTGTTTCTTCTGGATACCCTTGTACTCTGGTTTAAGCTCAAAAGCATTGTCTATCAGTTGTTTGTGATAGAGATCTCTCAATTTGAATTCCTCGAATTCCTCAATGCTTGCATGTATGTAAACCCTAATGTCTTCTGTGTGTAAAACTCCATGAGGAACACTGGAAAATGCTCCTAAGGGATCTACCTCCAATGACTTGTATGGATGTTTCTTAAATTCAAGTTGGGGCCTATCTGAGATTTTTACTATATTTGGAGTAGCCATTTCTTCAAAAGATTTGTAGCAAGATATCGAAAGTGGAAAATACCTTTTGGGTCTTCGGTTGCACGGAGTGGCCGGATTGATTTCTGTATGTAATGACTTCGGTAGGAGATCTTCGGTGAACTTGATGAATTTTGTTGCAGAGCTCCGCTTTTCGCTTCTTCTTGGATGTGGAATGATCAAGTGATTGTTGAGAAATCCCTTATATCATTTCGCAAACCCTAATATCTATTTGCAATAAATGCTCCACCTATATTATTCCGGTTTGCCTTATCCGGATAGCTTGGAGTATCCCGGATCAGTTCTGATCTATGAACATCATGCGGATCTTTCAATCATGAATAAATCGAGATGACACATTACAAGAACATCCCAAACATTTTGTCCAATCTGCAGAGCAAAATAATGTACTTCCGGATCTCTCCGGACCCTTTTGTAGTCCTCTGTCATTCCGGAGCATCTCCCGAAATAGGTCTTACTTGATCGATCACAACTTCTTTGCATCTTCATGCGGACCTCTGAAATCTTGTCTGGATCATCTCAGGACTTATATCTTCAAACCCTTTACTCCGCATCTTGTATCACATCCAGCACCACTTGATTGGCTGGGGGAACAGGATTTTCTTTGAGTCTCCCCCTGAGCCAGAGCTCACTTTTTAATTTCTGGAAGAAATATCAGCACCAGAGTCTGGTGCGGATCCAACCTCTACATTCTCTGAACTTTTCTTCACCCAAATCTTGTTCATCTGATTCCTAACTTCATCCACATTCATCTTTTGTTTACCCTTGTCTTGATTCTGATTATATACCAGACCTCTTTTGTCCTGATTCTTGCTTCTGCAGACTTTTGCATTATGACCGGACCTATTACAGATTTGGCAAATAACATTTCTTTGCATATTTGACTGATAACCTCTTGATATGCATTGATTAGCCATATGACCTACTCTATTGCATGCAAAGCATCTACCATTGAATGATTTGTTTATTTGCATATTTCTGCATTCATGAGACTTGTGTCCATACCTTTTGCCATTAAAGCACTGTCCGGAGAAGGATGAATTAGTCTGATTCATTCTCTTTTTGCACTGATTAGCTTTGTGACCAAAGTGATTGTAGCTGTGGCAGTATCCATTGAAGGATGGATATCTTTGAGCATTGGGCTATCTTACCGAAGGTCTTCTAGGCCTATTCCTTGGATTTTCTGATCCAAAATTCTTTTGACCGGATCCAGAGCTTTCTCCTTTCTCATATCCCAAACCATACTTGTCATCTGTCCTCTTTTGACTTCCAAGAAGTACTTCAAGTTGGGCAGAACTTATCTTGAATTTTTCTTTATATTCATTTGTTGTTTGAAGATCTCTTTTGAGAGAGACAATTTGATCCTCAAGTTTTTCTTCATTATCTTTGGCATCTTCAAGATCAGATTCAAGATGTCTGATAATCCTGTCCATCTGGTGGCATTCTTCTGATTTCTCTTTAAGAGATTGTCTTAGATTGTCTTCAGCTTTTCTTTTTTCTTCAATCTCTTGAGTAAACTTTATAGTTCCTGATTCCATTTCATGTCTTAACATAATGACTTCTTTTGATAACTTTTCACATAACTTGGTTTTCTCAGTCAATTCTTCATTTGTATTGCTTTCTTCACTTTGTCTTGCCAACTGTTGGAGCAGCTCCTTTCTCTTTTTCATAGAGAGACTTAATTTGTCCTTTAATTCTCTCATGAATTCATCAGCCTGTTTGAGTCTTTCCTTTAATTCATTGACTTCAGAATTTGACTGTTCAAGATCCTCAAGGGCAGTCTTGAGTTGCTCACTTAAACCATATGCATCCATTTGAACTCCCAGATCTTCCTCAAGCTGTTAGGCTCTATTAGGAGGAACCTTGCTCTGATACCAATTGTTGATAACTGAGAGGGGGGGTGAATCAGTTATCCTAATTATTTCTTCTTTTGAACTTTCTTATTAATCAAAGCAGCATTGAATCAAACATTACCATGAAATAAGAAACACATGACACAGTATTTTTGACGTGGAAACCCGGTTAAGGGAGAAAACCACGGGGTGATTAACCCAAAGATTATTCTCTGTTAAAAGAATAAGGAATTACAAAATGGCACTTGCCAATTAGGGCTCACTGCCCGAGCACACTGCTCACAAAGAGGCACACTGCCTACAAGGAGACACACTGTCTACAAAAGAATGTTATACAATACTTGAACTGATTGGAAGCATCTACATATGCTGGAGTTCAGTTCCGATTAGGCTCAGTATACTGATCTGCTGCACTTCATCTTTCCTCTGTTCTTTATTCTGCTATCTTTTCACATACCGGATCTTTCTTACTGCTTCTGCTCTGCTCTGTATTTATTCGCATACACCTTCACATCATCACTCTTTTCACAACTAAATCCATCCTCTATATATATCCGCACTAGTGATTTCATTATCTTTCTAGTCGGCACCCGGAATAATCTATCTTCTCACAAACTCTGTTCTGTCGGCTGAATCCTTGCATATCAAGTAATGCGGATCAAGCATATACTTGTAGATATCATTAATCATGTTGGCCAAACATGATTCATGCCTTCACAACCTTTACCATCAACAGTAACACATCCGGAAAATAGTCTGATACTCTGTCAGTCAGTTCTTCCTCTGTTCTCACTGTCTCTCAGGAATCCGATACTCAACTATTCATATCGTTTTCTTTGTTCATCACCGGAGGCTAAATCCTTGGAATATACTACTCAACGTAGTCCTCTTGACTTCCCCAAATCCACACTGCACCAAGACACTTCCTCTGAGAGATCCGGACCAATCTGTCGGACCTTGCCACATGCTCTGTTCTTGTTCACCGGACCACAACAATCTTCATTCTGACTTCCGGTAGAGACACACCATGACTTGCGGATATGTGGGATGACCTTTGTTGCCATCAATGACAACAACCATGAATCCATATAGTGTCTCTTGCCAACACATCATAGTTTCTTTTAAATAATTTTAAGTTTGCTAATTTTATCTTAGGAATGTCAATTAGAATAGATGGAGCTAACATAAAACTTTGGTTAAGTTAGAGGATGTATGTTGACTATTTATTTTATAAATTTAGGATAAGTGTTCCCATTCCTATGGGAATAGTGACTTCATTTGAGTAGTGTCTTCAACACTAAATATGAAATTGAGAACCCAAACCATGTGCCCCAAGTATATGAGTGTAGTTTTTATCTTTATATATGTTATTATTTGCACCAAACTAGACATTGCCCAATGAGTAGGAGTCCTAATATAGTTAATGTACAATCTATGAACAAAATTAGACTCTAGCAAAGAGGGTCTTCATATATATTCATGGACTTTAATGTATTATATTTTCTACCAAGGGGACTTGATTTGACAAGGACAATAAATATATAGGGATTTATGGATTTTGATTAGATAGTAGATATACCCAATAGGATTTCTACTAGTGGGTGTGTTTTTAACCTAGTTGGTGGCACATAGTGTTGGTTAAGAAAAAGATAGGCAAGTGGTTGGTCTTTCAACTATGAAGATAGAGTGCATGAAAAATACCCATTTCTATAAGAAGGAATTTTGGCTTCAAATATTATGTTTAGATACTAGATGAAATTAGGATACAATGTAAATTCCATGTGATATAGTGAGACTAGGTACATCACATTTGTAAAGAACCCTACATGTTTAGCATGCAAACTAAGCACATTGATGTGTGATAAGTTATTTTTTGTGACATAATGGAGGATGCAAGGGTTATGATTGAGAAGGTGGATGCCTATATGAATTTGATTTAGCTGAATTGATGAAGATTATGAGCAAAAATAAGTATAGGAGTGGAAAATTATTAGGCCTAGATGTTGTAAACATTGAAAGTATTTAAAAGTTATGGTACCTTTCAATAAAGGCTTATTTTATGGTTTAATTTATTTGTATCACCTCATAAGGGCTTATTTAATTGGTATAGTTTCTTTGATATCTAAAATCCCATCACTCCTAGGTATAATTTCATTTATATATGCATTGTTTGATGTCAATATTGACTTCATAATGAGTTTCCTATGTTGTACAAGGAATCAAGACAAGAAAACATCATTATTGACAAATTGTTGGCAACTTGTTAAGGACTAACTATTGGTGTTCTAGATTTATACCTTTTCATCTTCCTCTTCCTTATTGGGGATTTCTTGAATTTCTAGTAATCTTGGGAATTGATGTGCATGCTATGTTTAGGTGACATTATGGATCAAGAAAGACATTTTATTCTTGTAATTCAAGATTTGGGAACCTTTTTATTCGAGTTTAGTGCTCTATTTTGGTGGATTTTATACCTGTAAGGGGTTCCTCCATGTTGCTCTAGTTATCCTCAATTTTTATGGAATGTTCTCTCTTTAATTTCATTTCCTTGTTCAATTAATTTAGTAAGCATTTATAGTCATTTATTATTGTCATATTCTAACTCTCTAAAATCTATAATTGGTGAACTAGTTTGGAATATAATTTAGAGTAGTTTAAATGGTAGAAAAGTCTATATCCTACACAAGTTTACACCTTCAATGTTTTATGGTACTTTGCATAGATGTTCTAAATATTTTTTTAGTACTCAATTTAACCTATTTGGTGCATACATTGACACTTAGCCTTGAACCCATTAGCCAACTACCACCACATATCACCTCAGCCTATTAATCACCTTTCCTAGCATTTTACCCACCTTTGATTATGTCATGGTTGGGATGCAACCTAGTGTGTCTCTTTCAAAATTTGAATCTCTCACCTTAAAGTTGACATTCCTAAAATATGATTGTTATTTGATTAGTCCACCCACCAAAGTGTCAAGTTGGGCATCTAAGAACATATATTTAGAACAACTCCTAGGTCATAAAGAACATCAAGTATTAAAATAAATATTCAAATCAATGACACACACAAAGAATAATTCATTAAAGTTACATCAATCTCAATCTCATATTAGGCTCACTTGCATCAAGATTTGTATTTCTACTTGGCATGTTTTATAGCATTATATAACTCTTAGTTCATAGTTTTAGGGTTTATAGTTAAATATAGTATTTTAGGGTTTATAGTTTGAAGTTTTAGGGTTTATAGTTAAATATAGCATTTTAGGGTTTATAGTTAAATATAGCATTTTAGGGTTTATAGATTGAAGTTTTAGTGTTTATTGATCATAGTTTTAGGGTTTATAGTTATGCTTAGCATTTTAGGGTTTATAGTAACATAGTTTTAGGGTTTATCAAAAAATACATACCATAATTTTACTTAAACCCTAATTTTTCAATTTAAACCTACAATCATAAAAAAATACATAAAAACAAGCAACAAACCAATCTGGAGGTCTTCAAAAATGACGAGGTAGCGGGAGGAGGTGACAGGGCAAAAAATCCACTGGAACTGTGTTGGCAAAGCCTTTAGCAACGTGTACCTGTTATGCTATGTTGTTGTCCTTGTTGGTCTATGGAGGAAAATGAGCCCGCAAGGGCTTTTTTCAAAACATTATATACATTTTTGAAATGGGTACCCATTTAGTAATGGGTACTCGTTCAATAACGTATACTCGTTTACTAACAGGTACCCATTTAGGCTTGGGCACTCATTCGTAAACGGGTACCCATTTAGGTTCAAGTGCCCATTCCTAAACGAGTACCTGCTTCTTTTAAAATGGGTACCCGTTCCTATCAGGAATTTTTTCATCCATGCAACTTCCCCTACATGTGGACCCAACTTCTTGCTTTTACCCCAATGTGGATTATATTGGTAGAAAGCTTTGGCTTAGTTAGAGTAAGTACAATCACACTATTTTATAGCAATTTGTTATGCAAGACTATAAGCAAGTAATTATTCCTTTAGTTGTTGATACTAAATTATCATTAGATCAGTGTCCTAAGTTAGATGATGATCTATAGGATATGTTTCATGTTCCATAGTCTAATGTTTTAGGATTCCTAATGTATGATATGGCATGTACAAGACTAGGCATTGCCCAAGTAATGGCAATTCTTAGTAGGTTTAGATCCAATACTAGTAACGAGCATTGGACTTATGTGAAAATGGTTTTCAAATATTTGTGATCAACTTTTGATGATTATATTTTCTATTAAATGGGATTGATGATGTGGGAAAGCTATTTTTTATACAAGGCTTTGATGATTCATATTAGGTTGGTGCTTTGGGTATTAGGAGGTATATGAGTAGTTATGTGTTTATTTTTTTAGAGGAGCTATCAGTTGGATGAGTAAGTAGCAACCTATAGCTACATTGCTACTATAGAAGTAAATTACATGGTTGAAACAAATGACAATAAGGAGGAAGTTTGGTTATAGATATTGTGTTCAAGTATTGGTTTTAAGTGTAGTAAGTGTAGACAGGTCAAGATAGGATGTGACACACAAAGTGCTATATTTTTGGTGAACAACCCAATTTACTATGCTCATACAAAGCATATTGATGCTTAGTATCACTTTGTGTATAAGATGGTTGAAAGTAGCAGAGTCATGATACAGAAGGTTGACATTTTGATTAAATTTACAGATTCTCTCACTAAGCCAGCGATCATAAAGAAATTTAGTTGATGCAAAGAGGCCATGGGCCTTGCTTCTTCTAGCACTTGATTTATTTTAGTTTTCATTATGTATTTGCAATGTAAATGTCAAGTGGGAGAATGTTAAGATTAGGTGCACATCATTCACCTTGCAAATCCTAAGTCTTGCAAATTGTACTTAATTATGTAGATGATAAATAATGTCTACTCTCCAAATATCATGGAATAGCTTAAGATGGATGCCCATGTGAGGAAGGGGGTTTATTTATTATTTATTTATTCTCCAAGATATCTTGATTATTGTGTAAGAAGGTTACATGGAAATGGTCAAAATTAGGAGTTGCAAGAAGATCTTCCATGTTTGGTGTTATGACATGATAGTTAATGCTCTTGTGGAGCACCTAAGATTAGGATCTTGGCCAATTTAACCATTATGATAAAATATATGACATCTATGATGTGTAAGAAGTGTGTAAGGTATGTAAGAGGTGTAAGGGGAGTTATTATTCTAGGTTGCTGACTATAACCATAGGGGTGTGGTGGTGCCCACCTGGATTTAAGGTTTCAAACATTCATCTGCAGGCCCTTTCATTTAAATCCAAAAAATTCTAAGTTTGTCAACCTTCACATTTTCATGCATGTATCTTTGTATATGGCCACTTGTATGTGTCTTTGTATGTGCAAGTGCAAATGTACATTGGCCGGGCCTGAAAAATAAGTCAAATCGGCTTCAAAAAGTGCAAAAAATGGTTGTATGCATATTAGGCTTGTATGTGCAATTCCGAGCGTGCAAAAGTGGTTGTATATCGCAGATTCATGGAATTTTCCGTGCTTGTATGTAAAGGGTTGCATGTATATTGTGTTTTATATTCACATATACAATGGAAAAGATACAAGAGGCCGATATACAAGGGGTCATCGGCGAGACAATGCACATCGGCGGCCGAGTCCAAGGTTTCTCCGACGGGCCGATGAAGATGCAAAGGATACATGCAAAGCAAGAGATACAAAGCCTAGGGCCCACCAATTGCATATATATGCGATTGTATGTTTGCACATGCAATCGAACATACAAGTGAATGTACAAGTGAAATATGCAAAGTGGACATGGCTGAAAAGTTAACTGTATTTGTGAACTGGGTGAAATCCGCAGTTGTATATTGGGACTATATGTTCCCAATATACAATCAAACATACAATGGGCAGATACAAAGAAACATACAAGGCAAGTTGCGGTTAAAGTCAACATTCTTCAAGAACCTGGTGGGGCCACCGCGGTTGTATGTTGGGTTGTATGTACATGCGCATATACAAAAGATGATACAAAGATGCATATACAACCCGGACGCGAAAGGAGAATGTCTTGTGGTGGATAAGTGGTTGGAGTCCGCGGGTTGTATGTGCGATATACAATGTGAGATATAATGAATGAGATACAAGCTGGATTCAAAAGTTTTTTCAATCTGATTGATAAATGAGCTAGAATCCACGGTTGTATGTATTTGCAATATACAAGGCAATATGCAAAGGAAACATACAAGGCCCGGACCTGATTACAATTTCAAATTGTTTTATGAAGATTTGGGGTCCACCCTTTCTATGCAGGTGATTGTATATGCATACAATCTCATATACAACCACAGATGCAAATGTTGATACAATGGCTCGTTAGTAGGACAATGTCTATCAGCAAACACTTCCAGGGTCTTTCCGACAACCGATGAAGAGGCCAATGTTTGGCTATGGTGATCAAATGAGAGGTTGACACGTGTCCAAGTCAGTTGTATGTATATACAACTGCATATGCAAAGATTTAAAGACAAAAAAGGGTGAGAAGGCAAAATGTATATTCGCACTATGAAAAGTCAAAGGGGATAATGCGCCTGCGTGGCATAATTTCATTGGTTGTCGACTTTTCAAAGCGAATTGAAGCCTTAGATCTCGGCGGGAGGGAATGAATCGACGGCCAGTTTCAAATTTTTAGAAAGCGAAGGATTTCCTAAGTTCGCAGACTCATTTCAGACAGGAAGAATTGCAAAGCACGCGAACCGTTGTTGCATCTTGAAATCAGTAGGTTGGGCATTAATGGAAAATTTGTAGAGGCATGGTCGATGAATGACAAGCCAGCTACCATCTTAAAGGAGGAAAATCTTCAAGCGGCGGCACACTTCCCGAATTCAACGGCTCCCTTCTTCTGCCTGCTACATTGAATGTTTTGGGTGCCATCCTGATGGTGCATTGTATCTAGTGAAATTTTGAGTTGACCATGTAATTAATTGCTGAGTACACATTCTGGGTATTTCAGAGCTGTGTTACTCATTTTTTGGGTGGTGGAAGACTTGGGCAATTTTTTTGGAGGAAATAACGAAAACAGAGCATTTCTTGGTTGTTCTGTCCCTTTTGTGAGTTTATGAGTTGCATCTGAATGCACGTTGCACATATGTTCAGTTTCATGTTATGTTTATATGAAAAATGCTTCTTTGCATGTGTTTAGTTGTTTGTCTCCATTTGTTGCATGCATCCCTTCTTCTAAATTTGGTTGCTAAGGGTTACTTAGATTCTAGGATATAGATTTTTGTATCACATGCTTAATCTGTGACTTCCATTCAAGGAGTGGATTAAACTATTTTAGGTTAAGTATGAGGAAGAATGTATGGCAGCAAGGATATTTGTAAGTAGAGATAGCTAAATACTCATTCTCGGGTGATGTTTGTAAGGCAAGCACCAGTTTGACCCCTTGAGACTTGAATCTCTATTGAGTTTGTGCAAATCATTCACTTGTATATGTCTAGTTGACTCCTTGCCCTGAGATAGGCACTGGTCTGCTCTTGTGTAGTAGTTATGGTCCAAAACCCCCTGTCTTGCATCCAAAACATAATACAAATCATTTCATATTTCCAACCTATTAGTTTGTAGGAGTAGAAATAGGACCCCTGCATACTCTCATTCCTAACCAGTTAGATATGTCCAAGAACATTGCCAAACTTGTGATTTATCATGCAAATTTTGGTCCAAACATGAGAGTATTCTGCCTGTGACTAAAAAGCTAAATCTTTCTATTGGGTGAGTCAAAGTTAAATCTTTAGCTATAGGGATTACCCCCTTGGTGCGGCAGAACCAGAAGTGAAGGGGAGGTAGCTCACGCAACCTCCTGTATTTGTTGGCCAAATCTGCCTATGCATTGGAACTGACAAACCCTCTGTCGATTCGGAGAGAAAGACCCAACAGGGTGTTTGATTTTTGTTATGACTCATGGTTTTGGATCTTAGTTTTGGGAAACCATTTATGGTTTCTTGTTTCCTATTTTCCTATATATAGGAGGCATGAGATAGTGGATTCACACATTCTTTTATAATTACACTTATGCTATCAAATTATTATCAAACTAGAGGGATAAGAAAATTGTATTGGTATACTTCTTTCTCTGAGGATTAATACAAGCTTGGGTCTCTTTACTAGTGGATGTTTTACCACAAGGGTTTTTCCACATAAATTTTGTGTTATGTGTATAATTTTATGAGCATTTTGATTTATACATACTTTTCCATTATTTCATTGTTAAATTTTATTAGCTTAATCACATCTTAATTGAATTTAAACTCTATATTTTTAATATTTCTATTATGTCATTTACCCTATAAATCAACAAGTCATCCATGCTTCCAATTTCCTTCAAATATTTCTTAACTAGTTCAAATAGATTTGGAGATGTTGCATTCTCCCTTATTTTTTAAATAAAGAGTAGATGAGGCTAGCAAACATGATTTTATATAGTATACACATGAATACATACCCAAGAAGTAATATCTATGGTTTTAACTTCATCTACAAATAATGCAACAAATGTTTTAATCATTTTAATTTTTTTCCTATATATCCTATTTTTTAACCTCGATAAAACAACTTGCCCATTCCTAGCCACTATTTATTAACCAATGTGTGTCAAAAAAGTTGAGAATGCCAACAAAAGACAAAAAAAATCTTATATTTTGGATAGTCAATCATAGGATGCCTTCTAGTCAAAATATGAAAAGCAACACCTAACTAAAACAATTTTTCCATTTGTGTTGCTTGTATCATCTTTCCAAATAGAACTTGAATTTTACATCCAAATGCATCAAGCTTCACCTATTTTTCAATGTACTCACCATATTCCATTACATACTTGACATGAAGACATTCTTCCTCGGTTCTCCATCTTATCACCAGTTTTTTCTATCCGTCTAGAATTTGATTTTCATAAACTTTACCAACATTTTTCTATGGTGTAAAATTTTAGTTGCAATGTCTTATCTCTGTAATATTGAAAATTACATACCCTACAATTTCAACTTTGTGAATTGCATCTATTTTGGCATCCATCCCCGTAGCCTTATTCTAGGGCCCACTTAGACCATCTTGTAGCCATTCTCCCAAATCAAGTGTTGATAACATGCTTTAGTGTTTCACTTTGAATTTGATGTTTTCTTGTGTATTCATCATCTGTCAACACTTTATTGATTTCATCCTTTCGAAAGTTTGCACAATTAAATAGATGTATTTACAATCATGCTAACATCCCATTGATTATTTTTTTTAAATAACCTTCTCCTAACATCATTTACATACTATTCTATAACACCTCTAAATTTCCATCTATCCTTAACATTCTCTTATTTCCTCACATTTCCTAAACTCTTATTATTAAATCTCAAACTGTTCTCACATATTCATTTCCTAAACATGCTATATTCGTAACATATCTTGTCACCATTCTATTAAAACATATTATTCTTCTCACTATTATTCATTTCTAAAAACTCTCATATTTTTTTAATCATTCTTCTTTAAAACTTGTTTCTATTATCATCCTATGTAAGAGCATAAGATATTCTTTAACATAATTACGAGGAGCATAGTATAATTATCCTATTCTAACATTTGTGTGAATGGCAAGGAATGTTGTCATTTTCCAAACAAATTCCCCTATTTCCTATTTTTTTATACGCATACAGCAAGGCTATCATATATGCAATAATATCTTCATTCTAATTTTCCTACGCCTAGACCACATGTAAAGACATCTCATAATCATTTTCACTTGACATTATGGTGAATTAAAATGAATATTCAAATGTTTTAAAATAAAATCATTTCTAATATAAAATGTCTTTTTCCTTCCCAGTTGAAACAAAAACTTATTCTTTTGACTTTGTAACTCCAGGCAGTAAATGCTCTCAATGCCATTGGCAGTACAATAGTCACTGGCATTTTCTACATGCAATTTCTCCCTTTGTAACACCATTTTTATCTTTGTGATGCCTCCTTTCTAACTATTTTTTGGGCAATTATATAGGAAAAAAAGGCTATTGTCCTATGCACCAATAGCCAACATTATTACTACGTTACTTAGAATGATACTATTCTTCCACACTATATTCTATTCTTATATTGAATCTACTCTACTTTTCCCATGCCAAACTTTTGATTATTCATAGATTTGCCATGCCTCACTATGCAAGTTTCTTCCTGATTTTTAATGCTCTGTGATAGCATCTTGTTTGGCAGATTTTGTAGGCAAAGGGTCTTGTCTATCCCTTATTTGTAAACACCATTTGGTAGCAGTTTAGCCACTGGTTTTGTTTGCATACAAAAGCATTCTTGGTGCATATGATATAGCTTGTAGAGGAAGAAACTTTCTCATTAACATTTCACTGTTTATGTAAGAAGTAAACCAGTAATTCTATCTTTTATATCTTTCTTATTCATACAACTACAAATAGACTCTCACGCTTCAGCATTTCTTCTCTATAGGTTGTAGCATTATATTACTCTATTCTTTGAGCGTTAACTCATTCTCCCTGATATTTAAAATCTATCAGATTATTGTATTCATTTTCCTTCTTTCTTCTTCAACGAACAATATTTCCTTAGATTCTAATATCATATTCTACAAAGCTCAAATTTCTTATAGAGCACTTAAATGTTTCTTATTTAATGTTGATAAGATTATTTTGTTAGTGTTCCTTCTCTTCTTCTCACAAATATACTAACTATTACAGCTTTTTATATCTCTTTATCATCATGTTATTTTCTTGGCATCTCCGGATCCTATCACTTCCTTGCTTTCCTTTTGCACACTTAGAATAATAATAAATCTGTAAATCAGATTATTATGATTTACAATATTTTTGCTTCTAGTAGTAGATGCACTTAGGTTAAGCATGTGTAAATGCACACATACATGTTAACTCGTGCAAAGGCATGTGGGCGTGGATGCGCACACACACGTAGCTCTTAGACCTAGCCACACTTTTGGCTAAGTGCACAAATGTTCTAACTTTATTTTGACTACCAGTGAAGGTCAAAAGACCAAAATAGGGGCCTAAGTACTTTGGCAAGATCCTATATAGTCACTCCCTTTCCCCTATCCTAGAGACAAGTTGCTCATGGATCACTTTCTCTCAGGATTCAAATACTCAACCTTCAATTTTATCTTTCCAACTCTTCCTTGTACTTTCATTTTTATTTCTTTTTATCATAATATTTTGGATGTTCTAACATAGCCTCCTTGAACTTCTAACACATTTATTTTATAGGCATAGTACAAACTTAATTGTGGCTATGCAAATGTTTGTGCAACCACAATAGCTCCCTAAGTTATTATATCATCTTAAAGTCTACTTCATCACCTTCTTTTGTATTGTTCTATATTCTACACATATGTAGTGTTGTAAACTTGTTTTCCTTATGTAATCAAAATTTAAATATCTTAATCCTTCTTCCTTTCTACATATAGATAAAACCTAGCTCTCAACTCTCTAGTATGTATTTAATTAATTAATTTACCTCACTTAGTTTAATTAACACACCTTAGCAACATAAATTTAATCTACTTTTTGGATTAAAGTAGATTGAATTGTATCTTTCAATCGCTACCATATTTCCAACTACAAATCTTACACCTACATTCTTTTAGAGGTTCATCTTTGTTTTCACTCTCTACTAGTTCAATTAATGGGTACTTAGACACCTAATCAATCTAAAATTTTATTTGGTGGGTCCCACTCACATCTAGTTTTTTTATTTGACCTTTCTTTTCCCCTTCTATTCATGATGTCATTTTCATGAACACTTTGTGAGATTGATTTATTTAGATTGTTACTCCTAATACACTATGAATCCTCCAAAGTAACATCATCTAGATAACATTTCCATGCACCTCACTATAATCTTACTTTATAGTATTCCCTTGTTTGTTAACAGATGATGAAATTCCTAATATCATAGCTTGATCTTCTTAACTATACACATTGTCAAAATATGCTATTATGTTTCTATATTTTGATGAGAACCCCTTGCCACTTCTCGTAACCAAACTTACATCTCTTACAAATTAAAGATTCTAAAAAAATATTTGACAAAATAATCCATCTATAAATTGCTATTGTTAAGAAGTTATAATTTGGTTAAAACATGACCCCAGGTAACTATTGACCATCATCAATAAAACCCAAAAAATACTATAAATTTATTTGTTTTACAAAAGTTTAAGTTCACCATCAAAGACTCAAAAGATTCAATATCTCTAACTAGGAAAATAATCAAACAAATCAACAAAAGGAATCATAAAACTTGATTAAAAATCATCATTTTCCTATCACTACCTCATTAATGTCTATAGTTTGTTGCCTATGGAAACTAGCTATAGACTTATCATGTTGGTAAAACTATAAAGATCACACACTAGTGACCACCAAAAAAATATGATGATTGAGATAATAACCACACTTTATATTTTAGAATGAATGACTAAAAAAAGAATACTAGGTAGGTAGTTTGCACTAGGCATAGAAGAAAATAAAGAAAGGATGAAAAGAATCAAGAGATTATGTAAATGTGTAAAACATGTTAGAAATGTGTTGTATACTTTTCATGATTTACATTCATTTAGACTATACATGTAGGATGGGTCCCCAAGAAAGTTTTTTGGGTACTTCAATGTTTTTTGGGGCCCGGATGGGTGGTTGCATAACCCATGTTTTATGGGAATCGTTATGGGTTGTCTTATTGGACCATGGTTTTAGTACCCATGGTATTATAAAATTACTTAGATACTTATTGATGTACCTATATATACTCACACATTCATTATAGTTGAAGTGACGCAATAAGAAAAAAGGTTATTGTCTTAGGTTTTCACTCAAAAAAGTTAAATCCCAAGTAAAATCTAGTGTATTGTGTGTATGCCATTTTTCTATTTCTATTATAGCTTAGATATTTTGTTAATACTACTCTTTTATAAGTATAACATATTATTTTATCTTTATTTGGTATTAGAGTCAAGGGTTATATCTTTGTTTGAAGAGTTGGGGTTTCTTTTCCCTATGATAAAATTTATCTTGAGTTGGAGATTTGTGCATGATATTCTTTATGTGAATGAAAATGGCAGTAGGCACAAAGATAGAGATCAACAAATTCAATGGATAACATTCATTTTGAGTTATGGAAGCTCAAGATGGAAGATCTCCTTGTTTACAAATTTTAGTGGTTTATTGTATTAGGATAAAAAACTATAGGTACTAGATCAAGGATGAAGATTGAGAAAATATCGATAGGAATTCAAAGAGTTCAATTAGATTATGTCTCTCAAATTTAGTTTTGTTGAACATATCATCAGAAGCCACTGAAAAGGAGCTATGGGACAAGTTGGGACTTTGTATCAAATAGAATATCTAGTCAACAAAATTTTCCTCCATGTAAAAATTTGTATTCAATAAGAATGAATCATGGTGACTCTATAGAAAAAATCTTAATGCCTTTAATAGTGTGGTAAGTCAATTAATTTTAGTTGAAATTAAAATGGATGTAGAAGAAAAGTGTATCATTTTACTTTGTTAACTACCTAATTTGTGGGATAATCTAGTTGTGGAAATTACTAATACTACTGCTAAATTAAAAGTTGAGTATGTAGTTGCAACCTTGTTGTTAGAAGAAATGAGGCAAACATCTATTAAGGAATATCAATTGAAGTATGCCTTGTTTATGAGAGGTCATTCCTCCAAGAGAGAAATAAAAAGAAGTCATGGGATAGGAAGATGAATTCTAGAGGTAAATATAAGACTCTAGATAAAAGTTACTAGAAATGCTAGAACTATGGTAAAATGGGACATTATAAGAGGAATTGCATATCTAAAAAGACTAAAAAGGGTAAGTATTCTAAAGATGCCCCTTCTATAGAAACAAAGACCTCAGGTGAACACTTAGGGTATCTATTCTTGGTTGCTTCATTCTCACATGAATGTTTTAATTCATGGTTTATTACTTAGGTGCCTCTTTTCATATGAATCCCCATAAGAAGTGGTTTAGTGAATATGAAAAATGGAGGTGAGTCTTCTTAGAAAAAAACTTGACATATAAGATCATAGGTCAAGGAAGAGTCTAGTTGAGGTTCAAAGACAAAATAATTAAAACCTTTCCCAATGTTATGCACATTTTGGGTTTGGCTAGAAACCTAATTTTGGTTAGCAAAATGAATGATGCAACTATGCAAGTAGCATTTAATAAGGATAGTTGTAAGATGATTCTTGGAGTAGTGGTGTTGGAAAAAGGATTATATATAAGAATGTTATTAAATCTTGAGGCAAGTACTACAAGTCATGGGTACAATAACTCTATAGTTCCTAAGGTTAACAATATTCCAAATCAAGCTCCTACAATTCTTATAGAGAAGACAATGTTGTGGCATCAAGGGATGGGGCATATTCAAGAGAAAGAACTTCAAGAATTAAAACATAAGGTATGGCTAAAGCAATTTTTTGTTACCCCTTAGATTTTTATTTCTATGAGCATTGCTTATTTGGTAATAAAACTTAAGTGAAGTTTCCCAATAGTGCTACGAGAGAAAAAAAATATTTTGCATTTACTACATAGTGATTTGTTTGAACCTAAAATTCTTCTATCACTAGTAAAATCAATGTATTATATTACTTTTATAAATGATTTCTCAAGGAAGACCTAGGTATATTTTTTCTAGAATAAATCTGATGTTTTCAATAAATTTAAAGAGTTTAAGGCTCTTGTAGAAAATTATATAGAGAAGAAAATGAAGGTTTTGAGAAGTGATAATGATGGAGAGTATTGCCCAGATGCATTTGAGATATTTTGCATGTAGTGTGGAATAAAAAGGTGAAAGACAACTCCCTATACACCTCAACAAAATAAAGTTGTAGAAAGGATGAATATAACTCTAATGGATAAGGCTATAAGTATACTATGATGTAGGGTTAGATAGGAATTCTACAAAGGAGCAGTAATAACTATTTTTTACCTTTTCAGTAGATCACCCACCTCATCACTAGTCAATAAAACTCCACAAGAAGAATGGATTGGTAAAAAAAACCTTTCTCAAACATTTGAGGGTTTTTTGTAATGCTTATATGTATATTCAAAAAGGGAAAAGTACTAAGCTAGACTATAAATCAACCAAGTGTATATTTATGGGATATAGTATTGGTGTTAAAGGATATAAGTTGTGGAACCTAGAAATGTTGAAAATTATTTATAATTTTAATGTAATCTTGAGAAATTAAGAGGGTTCCAAAACAATAAATACAACCAAAGGAAGAACCTAAACAAGTTCATGTTGAATTAAAAAGTGGAAAATATCTGTCTAAATTCTAAGCAATTGCAAAAGATTATTTAGGGAGAGTTACAAGAGGAAGATTCATATGAATTAGAGGAGGAGGAACTAGAAGATGTAGAACTAGAAACTCTTGTATTGAGAAGATCAAATCGAGTGAGAAGAATACTAGAAAGGTATAGTTCTCATAATTTCCATTATGTAATCCTTTTATCAGCTTTATTAATTATTGATGAAGACCTCAAAACTAAAAAGGAGGAACTTGGATTGAATGAAAAAAAGACTTGGAAGAAGGTTGTGAAGGAAGAAATGGAGTCCTTAGATAAAAATCAAACATCCAGAGCTTGGTGAAATTACCTCTTAGAATAAAACATATTAGATACAAATGGCTATTCTAGAAGAAGTATAATGTAGAAGAAAACATATAGAAGTATAAATCTCACTTGGTAGAAAAGGATTCTCTCACATGGAGGGAATTGATTTTGGTGAGATTTTTTCTCATTTTGCTAAACTAAATTTAATTATATTTGTGTTTGCTATTGTTGTTGCTTTTGATCTTGAAATACAAAAGATGAATATAAAGACAACATTTCTACATGGTGAGATTGAGGAAGAAATCTATATGGCATAGCCATATTGGTCTAGGCAATGGTGAGAGATAAGACCACTCCCAATGGCACACAAGCACTACTATGTTTAAGCCCTTGTGAGCTAGAAAAAACCAAGGGCTTTAGCCCCTTGTGACTTGGGCTTGTGGACTACTACACTTGGCCTATGGTTGCCTATATGACTAGGCCTCAAAATTTGGTTGCTAAATGAACTCTACAAAACCCTACACTTACCTCTACATATGCATTGTTGGCATAATCCCTATGCAATATGATCTACTAGCGGCTACCCACATAAACAATGTATGATGCAGGCACAAGGTTGTACAATTGGCACATAAAAAATATTTAAAATCTTTTTAAAATTGAAATTATCATACCTATCACTGATTCAGAGTGAAGCAAACAAAGGAATATGTTGATGATGTAGTAAAATGTACCTGCACATATAAGGTACAATCCACATGATCTATACAAATTCCATATAATGAGATTTGGGTGACTGTGAGATCATGATGGGCCAAACAATGGCAATGGAGGAAAAAATTGTGTGAAAGTGTTAGCCAAAATTGTGAAACACTTTTTAGGCTTGGATTTTGGCTTGGTAAGTTTTTTTCAAAATGGATATCCATTTTGGGAAAACGGATATCTATTTTTAGCCAAAATCATGAAACACTTTTTAGCCTTGGATTTTGGCTTGGTAAGTTTTTTCAAAACGAATATTCATTTCTTCTATTTTGGTTTTAAAAAGTTTCCCCCAAAAAATTAGGCTTGGGAATCCAAACCTGCCTTTTCCACATGAATGAAGAATTGAGATGTTTTTACAGATTTTCCTTGACTTCACCCTTGATGCTGACGGACTTTTTTTATCCAAATTTGATAAAATCAAAAGGGTATATTCAAGACACTATCAAGATTCTAAAAATATAATATATGTCTAATTATAATTTTAATAGGGAATTATAAATAATTTTCTACCTACACTATGTCTGAATTCCTGAGAGACATACTGATTGAAAAACATCCATAACTTTCAAACCATTTGACCTTTTTCAAATCTGAAAGTTGTGTAACACTCTACACTTCTCTAGCTATAGGGCTAAAAAAAATTGAATTTCATATTTGTTTGACCAAGTTAGGTTGGCTGGAAAATTACTTTAATATTTTTAAAAAGTTGTAGTAAAAAATTCATAACTAATTATTTACTTACAAAAAAAATTCAGAAAAATATGCGTCACATCCAGGCATGTGTCCTCTACTTGTATCTAAAGATTTAAAAAAAAATGTTTTTCCTCATACTTAGGTTGGCTGGAATGATAGCTACTTTATTTTTTTCAAAAATTTTAGCAACTTGCCTCATTGAAATATCCAATTTTCACCAAATAGATTTCTTTTTTTCAAAAAAAAATAGTAGCCCATAAACTACATTCAATTTCCTACAAATTTTATTTCTACATATTTTTCAAATTATGTAGATAACCCATTCGAATTTTCATGTGAATTTGCTTAGTTCTATTTTTTAGCAATGTTTTCATTGCCACTTAAAGGTATTGTTTTGCCCATCATGATCCTGCACTCACCCATTTTTGGAAACCTCAGAAAAACCTCTACCAGTGATTATCACCAAACCCTATTGAGTTTACTATCAATCCATATAGATTTGGGTTGTCTAGACTTAATCATGAGGTTGAATCTAATTTAGAATGCACTGTATGAAACGTCTTGGTAGAATCTCCCTAAAAAGGAGAGGGGGATTGCAAATTCAAAGCTTTGATACCATGTTGAAGTCACCAAAAGAATTTGTGAGATCAAGAACACTTTGCAACACCAAAAAACCTTCTACACAAGAGAGAAGTAATGAAAAATATTATATGCCAATAATGGTACAATGCCTACAAGATGACTAATGTACAAGAGAACTCTTGTTTATATAGGCAGGGGTGATACATAGGACAATATGATATTATGACATATTTGTCATAATCATATGACTTGAGACATAAAAAGCAAATGCCCTAAGTAAACTTAACTAAATAGATGCAAAAAGGACCTAAAAGGGAACCGATTAGGTAATATACCCCATTCACACCAACAAGAATTTGGTGCTAGCTAAGGGCACTTAGTGTAGTACTTTATTTAAGCTAGAAGTATCCACATAATATATCTCTACCAATATATCAAAAAACTCTAATTCATGTATGTTGTGGCACTATAGGTCGGGCCATATTGATGAAAAAGGACTAAAAACTTTGATAAATAAAAATATGGTAGATGATTTATCTGGTTATTCTATGAAATTTGACTTTTTTGAGAACTTTGTGTTTAGAAAATAGAATAGAGCTACATTTAATTCTAGTAGCACTAGAGAAAAGAGATTATTGGAGGTTATTCATGGTGATGTTTTTGGTTTTGTGGATGTTTCTTAAGTTGATAGATCTAATTATTATGTTTCATGTATTGATGACTACTCACATTATATAGATTTATATTCTAAGGCATAAGTCTCAGATTTTTGGTAATTTTTAAATATGCTAAGGTTCTTGTTGAAAATCAAATGGATTAGGAAAAAAAATATTAAGGTCATATAATGGAGGTATATATTTCTCTAGAGAATTTGATGATTTTTGTAGACATGTAAATGTTGTGAGACAAAAGACAACTCCTTATACACTATAGTAAAATGACACCATAGAAAGGATGAACAGAACTTTGATGGATAGAGTTAGAAGTATGTTGAGTATTAGTAGACTTGACCGATGTTTATGGGCTTAGGCTATAATTATTGCATGTTATTTGTTTAATATATCTCCTTGGTGTTCTCTAGTAGATAAGATACCATATGAATTGTGGATTTGTAAAAATCATTATGTTTCACAAATCAAAATTTTTGGTTGTGAAGATTTTGTTCATGTGCCTAAAGTGATACAATCTAAGTTAGATTTCAAGGATGACAAATGTATTTTTGTTGGTTATGTCAATAATGTTAAGGGTTATAATATTTGAAATCCTCTAACCTAGAAAAAGGTTTATTCTAAAGATGTGATTTTCAAGGAGCTTAGAGTTATCTTTGATGTTACACATCCAAAGGAGAAAAACAAGATAGTGTATTTTGAAACAAAGATTAAGAAGCAATAAGATGCACATGTTGGATAGAAGGATGTAGAGAAAGAAGAAGTTCAAATTTAGAGATTTTAAAGGAAGAATAGTATGAGCATATTACTAAACCCTTGAGAAGGTCCACAAGGCAACATAAACTAGTTGACATGTATAGCCCACTAGATTTATATTATGTATTTGCTTTATCTTGTACTACAATAAAACTAGATCTATGAAGAAATATTTTTCTTCAAAGGAGCATGAGTCTTGAATGAAATCCATGCAAGAGAAGATTATGGTCTTGAATAGATGTGAGACATGGGTTCTAGTGGATTTTCTCAAGGGAAGGAAGCCGATTGGATGCAAGTGGGTATTTAAAAATAAATTTAGAGAAAATGGTCATTTGGAGTAGTACAAGGAAAGATTGATGAAAAAAGGCTAGTTCTAGGTTGAGGGGGTTGATTTTAGTCAATTTTTTTCTCCTATTGTAAGAATAAGCTCTATTAAATTTTTACTTTTTATTGCTACTGTTTATGATTTAGAGGTAGAGAAAAAGGATGTTAAAACTATTTTTTGCATGGGGATATTGAAGAGGAAATTTATATGAAATGATCTAACAATTTTGTGGTGAAATGAAAAGAAAAATTGGTTTGCATGTTAAAGTGGTCTTTATATGGTCTAAAGTAGTCACCTCAAATGTGGTATCATAAGTTTGATACTTTCACATTGTATCTTGGGTTTGTAAGGAGTAAGGCTGAGTATTTTGTTTATTTCAAATTAATTGATGATCAACTACTACTCACTATCTTGTACATCTTGATGACATATTGTTCATTGGAAACAACAAGGAGGTGGTTAGAGAGCTCAAAACTCAACTATTTGGTGCCTTTGACTTGAATAGTTAAGGGGTTGCAAAATACATCTTGTGTATGGAGATCAACATAGATTAAGCTAAAAAAATCTGTAGCTTAGTTAGAGTAAGTATATTGGGACTATTTTGCAATAGTTTGTTATGTAGGACTGTAAGCTAGTGAGTATTCCTTTACCTATTCATTTCAATTATCTTTGGATCAATGTCCTAAGTCAAATGATAATTTTGAGGATATTTATAATGCTCTTTATGCTAGTTTCATAGGTTGCCTAATGTATGTTATGGTTTGTACAAGACTAGATATTGCCCAAGCATGGGATTTCTTAGTGGGATTATGTCTAACCCTAGTAGAGAGAATTAGAATAATGTGAAAATAGTTTTTAAATATTTGAAAAGGACTTATTATTACTATATTTGTTATCATGGGACTAATGATGTGGGAAATTCACTTGATATACATAGTTTTGTTGATTCAAATTGGGTTGGTGATTTGGATAATAAGAGGTCCACAAGCAACTATGTGTTCACTCTATTTGGAGGTGTAGTTAGCTAGATAAGTAAGAGCCAACCCATGGCTATGTTTTCTAATATAGAAGTAGAGTACATAGCTAATACACATGCCTATAAGGAGGTAGTATGGTTATAGAGGTTGTGTTTAGTTGTTGGCTATGAATGTAGAAAATCATGATTAGATGTGATAGTCATAGTGCTATCTATTTGACAAAGAATTTGGCATACCATACTCATACTAAACATATAAATGTACAATATAACTTTTTGTGAGATGGATGAGGGTGGTAGAGTCATGATATAGAAGGTTGACACTTTGGATAATATTGTAAATTTTCTCACTAAGCCATTGAGCATGGATAAGGTCTATCAGTACAGAGAGGCTATGAGATTTTTACTCTCTCCCATTTAATTTAATCTATGTTTCCTATTATGTCTTTGTAATGTAATATCAATTGGGAGAATGTTAAGATTTAATGTGATATTTACCTTGTAATCCTATTTATAACATTTATGTGCTCTCCAAACTTTTTGGAATGGGGTACTTGGACACACATGAGGATTTGGGAGATATTATTATTATTCTCCATAGAACTTAGAATATTGATTGCTAGTGGTCATTGAATAGGGAAGTCATGGAGAAAGTTCAATAGTGGGAGTTACAATCATCGTCAAAAGAGTGATTGAGCATCTCCCTCATGGAGCACTTGGGCTTGTTACTTTTGTGAGAGTAAGCCATCTTCATCATTGTGGTGGGTTTGCATGTGTAATGGGCCCTTTTATGGAGTGTTAGGGTGTTTCTTGCCTACCGAAGTTATGATGGTCAAAGTTGCTTATGGAGGTTATTTTCTAGCTTGAGTGCACATATTCAATGCATCATAGGGTGTTGGTTTTTACTAGTGGAGGTATGGGCCCCTAGTTTTGGACCCATGGTTTTACTCTCTAGTTTTGGATACCACTTATGGTTTCTTGTTTCCAATTTCTCTATATATTATAGGCATGAATAGATGGTTTATAGTGTTATGCAGGTATACTATATGGGGTGATCCTACAATAATGTGTCACACTTTTTGGCTTAAGTGGGATGCTCAAAATCAATATTTTTTAACATTTTTCGGTTTGTCTCAATTATAGGGAACAAACACTCAAGAATTTAAGGATAATGTAAACTAATGAGTTTTGACATTTTCTATGTAGATTCAAGCTATAATTTTTTTTTTAATTTAAAGAATTATTTCCATCATTTTTATTTTTATTTTTTAATTAATTTTACTTCTCTATTATTTTTTATTAAGTGACGTTATTCCATAATGCATAACTTTTACTATAAATAAATTTTTTCATGATTTGTTGGAATTAGTTCATTAACTCCAATGTCTAGTGCATGGATATTTTTAGCAATTTTTATTAAATAATTTATTTATTATTAATTTTTTAATTAGTACTAACAAAAATTTCATATTCTATATTATTCTATAAAAATATTGTCAAAAGGATTTTTTAGATTTATGTAAGTTATTGCTATGGTGTCTGAGACTTTTCTCCTGCCCATTGGTTTGAACGGCTCCAACTCTGCTCTGGCGTGGTAGATCTTGGTTCAGGCGTCGATGGCGGCTAAAGATAATGTGGGTGGGCATGTGCCCGAGTCTAGTGGACAAGGTACTTCACCAAATCCCGGATGCATTCCGTGTATTTCTGGGGAGAAACTTTTTAAGGTTAATGATGATTGCAGGGGGAGCTCTCCTGTGCATGTTAATTCTTTTGGGGGTTCTCAGTTTTTGGGGATGATACCTGTTGCTGGCTCCTTGCCTACTGGAAATGTTGGGCTCGGCATTGCTAAGGTGGCTTTTGGCCACCTTCAGAAATCATTTTCTAAAGTTGTTGCTATTCCTCGAGCTCACACTCTCCCATCTCAAGCTAGGGTTAAGCCTATGCCTTGTGCTCATGCTCCCCCTGTGGTGGTTTGTGGCCCTGAGGTTGCAGAAAATGAGGGTTTCTATTTGAGATGTGGGGTGATCTACAGGTTTAATAGCTTGTGGCCCTCCCTTCCCGATCTGCATGGTTGGGTCTTGGACTCTTAGAAGCCTCTTGTCACTGGGCAAATTGACCTTTTTCCCAGCGCAAGGGGGTTCTTCATAGAAATTTGTGCATCCTCTGAGGAGCGAGACCTAGTGCTAGATAAGGGATGGATGTGGGGTGATCATTCGTTGTCCATCAAGCCTTGGGCTCTCTCTTCCAATCCTCTTACGGAGCCGCTGAATACCAAACCAGTATGGGTTTGACTACCAAATCTCCCTCTCTAGTTTTGGGAGGATTCCTGCTATGAAGCCATTGGCAACACCATTGGGTTCTTTTTGAAGGTTGACTCTACAACCTCAGACCTTGGGCATTCTATAGTGGCTCGTATGTTGGTGGATATTGACATCTCCAAGCCCTTCCATGGAGATGTTGTTTTAATGGTGGAGCATAAACCATGGACGCAGCTGCTGGACTATGAGGGTCTCCCTTTTTAGTGTAGGAGATGCTTCTCTATTGGCCACTTAGCCTTTGGTTGCCCTCTCTCTCATTGCAAGGGTGCGGCAACATGGTAGAAGAATGCACTCCCTGATCATTTGACGGTTGGCGCTCCCTCATCAGAAGGTTCCTCCCAGGAGGATGAGTTGTCCCATGGGTCTGTGCCTCCTCAAGATCCTCTACCTGCCCCTTCAGAGGTACCATCAGTGCCTCAAACTGTTGTCACTATTCACGCTGGCCCTGTCAGTCCCTCACTGAACGCCTCTGCTAATCATTCAGCTGCCCAATTCGTCAAGGGGCAGATTACTTCCTTGTCAACTCCTAATCCTTCTACTACATTGTCGACTCCTCTCTCAGTGCATGGTTGTTCCTTGCCAGAGGTGTCTATTAAGGACCCCCTACTCTCGCCTCATTCTGTGGACTTCGACTCAGAGCCTTCTTGGTCGGTTGTTCAAAGAAAGAAGAAGGAACTCCCCAAATATGTCATTGCTTCACAACCTAGGGTTAAGGGAGTCAGATTTGTACCCTCTGGATCTGGGGTTATTTAGTCCCTTTGTTTGCAGTCTGATTGGTGTTTGTCTGTTGTCTATGTTTTGTTTATGTCTTGTGTGTGGCCTATTTTGGCATGTTTTGCCTGCCCCTGGGGGCTCTTTTTTGTAAAGGGTTTTGCCCCTTGTTAGTTGCTTACCTTTATCAAAAACATTTCTTTTAGCATATATATTGAAATTATTTTTTTCTTTTTCATTGAAACAAAGACATCTATGTGGAGTATGGTGCATTTTTTGAGATTTTTCTAACAATGTTTGGTATTTTCCCTAGTGTCTTGAATAGAGGTCATTATTTTTCATAATGGACCTACATTCATTATAAAATTAAAAATAAATATAATATTGAAGAAAACATAATACATATTATAATTTTTAGAAAGTTAATACTAAGAGCTAAATACAAAATGACATTTTCAAATGATTTCATTTGATCCCCTAAAAGGTGAAGTAAAAAAAGTTTTCGAGCAACATTTTGATAGGTGTAGAGAGGACTTTGTCAAGGCTTTAATTTAAGCTTAGGGGAGTTCTATCAAAGGGGGTTTAATCTAACCCCCTTAATCAAACTCCCTTAGATGGGACCCCTCTAAGCTTAAATCATTAATTTTTCTAAAAATATGTGAATTCAAAAAAAAATCATGATGTCCCACAAGTGGGACACACTATTGTGGGATCAACCTATGCTACTAGAATATTACTAGATTGAAGAGTCAAAGTGGATTGTATTGATGTACTCTTATTCATGAGATTAATACAAGCTTGGTGTCTCTTTGGTTGTGGATTTTTTTCCAAAAGGGTTTTATCCACATATATCTAGTGTTTATGTGTTTTACATTACTAATTTTACATGCTTTCTTATGTTCCATTTCATGGTTTAATCATATGTACCTTAATTGATTTAATCAGATTTGAACAATTGTTGATTTATATTTTCACTGTGTCTATTTATCCTATATTCAACACAATGATATCACAAAGGGAAACATGTAACAATGGAATCATAAGCTCAAGAGGCATTAAATAGCCTATATACCATAATCTAAAGAATAAGGTGTAAACCCAATATGAGTGTTTATACTAGTATGGTATGCTCATAATGTAGGAACAAGCTATGTAAGCTAATTAATTCCATGTTTATCAATTGTTTTTCTTAATAGTTGTTCATTTTTTTATTGGTACCCTTAGCTTGTCCATTGCCCTACATGGAAAACATAGTATCAAAAACTTATGTTCTATATGAAACTATTTTAAGAATTTCTTTACCTCTTTGGGTAAGCGCATGGAAATGGGGGACACAAAGGGGGTCAAAAGTGGTCAACTTTTTCCTAAAATCAACTAAACATAAACTTCAATGAGCAATTCGAGATACCTACACTCAAAATTTGAAGATATGATAAGAACAAGAATTGTAGTACTCTAAATCTAGATTATAAACTACTAAGCCTTTTTCAAAAATGGTTAAAATTAAGAGGGTTAGACACTAAGAACACATAAAAATGTTTATTTTTTATCACTAAAATATAACATAATGTTCGATGTGTGCCCCTCAATTTTTTCTGTTGTGTTAAGTATTTTTCAAAACTAATTGGTAGAAAGATGGCTAAAAGCTAGTACTGCAAGTTATATATTTTATTCTTGAATTTTTTTTTGTAATTTTGAAGTGGATGCATCCTTAAAAATGTATCACTAAGCATGCACATCACATAATTTCCACAAAAATATATATTTTTCCAATGTGTATAGAATGAAGCATAGAACAATCCTATATAATTTTTTCAAATTTAGATAAACAGATCAAAAGTTATGAAGAAAAATCAATACATATGTATTTGAGGAATATGAAGACACTCTTAAAAGAAAATAAAAATAAATATCTTAATTTATTCAAAATATTAAAAAAAAATACATGGCTATAAAATTAAGAAGTAGCTTGACATTTTGGTGGTGGTTTTGTGAAATTTCATTGTAAAATCATAAAGCTAATGAGTACGAAGTTTGGAATTGCTATTTTATGTTGAAAAAATAAATATGGGTAAGATTTTAAAAGTTTTGAATTATGGCATGTTATAACATGTATGCATTATAACACATACATGTTACTTAAAGCATTGTTTTAAAGCTAAAAACAATGTTTTAAGTAATGCATACATGTTATACAAAGTGTGTGGCCTTTTGCTTAAAATCTCCCTTTTGGTCATTCTTTTGTCCCTCATCTTGGTGCCCTTGTTCCTAATGATGTATCATTATTTGTCACAATTAATTCTATAGCTCTAGTTACATAACACTTTAATCACAATTATATTGTTTTGATTTGCTTAAATTAAATTCAATTTTCTAAAACATAATCTCATTCCACCCCTTTTTTTTATTAATATAATATATTTTTTCTAAGATATTTATCATTAAAAAAATCACAAGAAAATAACCCTTTAATTTAATTAATAGTTATTACCGTACCAAATGGCTCACTTTGACACGTCTACAAAAGAATTTTTTTCTAATAGTGGGAAGCCATAGAAGTCTTTCCATTGCCCACGTTTGAGCATACTTTCTCTCTGCTCACTTTCACCGCCATAAGTAGTTGATTTAACTTTGAGAGCTTTTTTTGGTTTTTTTAATGTCTTTATCCAAATGATTCACATCGACTTGACATTAAAGGGGATATTGAAGTATATTGAAAACTAATTCAAACTCCCACAAAACATATCATTTTATTGTATAATTGCATTTGTCCTTTTTCCACTGTGCTTGGATTCTTGGTTGTTGTCATTTGTCTGTTAATGTGCTTCGATTCTTGGTTGTTATCATTTGTCTCTTAATGTATTTTAACTTCAGTGTAAAGATGGTATGCTTGTGATTATGTTCAATTTTACATTTTTTTTTTTGGTTCTTCTATTTTGGTTTTATATGTATGTGTATATGTGGTAGAAATGAAGGTGTTGGGTCATTTTCATTTTAAGACAGTAGGTTTTTGAAAATTAGTTAAGTAATTAAATGAAGAAGTGTTTTTTAATATTAAAATTAGAGAAAGTTAAAAGAAAATGATATTCATCATTCAATTTTGTTAGTGTCACAAATTTTATTGGAAAAATAATCTTAAACAATTAAACTTAGATTGATACAAATTTCATAACTTTGAGTGTTTTTTGATTTAAGATTTATAATAATAGGTAACTATGTTAAATCATCAAAGGTTACAAAAGCATGCTTAAAGGTTATTTGAAAAGGTATTAAAGGAATTATTACAACTTGTAAGTGATCTTAATACCAAAGAGAATAAATATGCTAACATCTTAGTCAAGGAACTTTCACCTCAAAACATGTTTTAGGTTAGAAAATATTTCAGCACATATAATTCTTTACAAGCTTCCCTTGTCTCATAATTATTATCAATGTAATATAATCACATCCCAATAGTTTCTTATTTTTAATTGATTGGAGCTTTTATAGTTTTGTTTTTGGAGATTTTAATTTTGTATATTAAAGTAATAGAGAGAGTGAAGATGTCAAGACATCAATGTTCATAATTTCAACCCAATTTGTGTTTACTAGTGGTAAAGCTTTTGGTAAAAGCGATAGCTTAGAAGCTTTCCTTGTCTCATTGTCAATTGAAATGATCACATCCCAAAAAATTGACTATTCATATTGATGATAATTGACATATATTGTCAATTGAAATGATCACATCCCAAAAAATTGACTATTCATATTGATGATAATTGACATATAATAGAGGTTTATAGTAACCAAAATTTCTGCTAATCATAAATAGGATTTAAGGTGAAAGTCTTTATATATGATTCACCTTGGTGATGGATCAAGGGATGATGTCTCCATATATGATTCATCTTGATGAATGGTGTGGTTTAAAACATTGATTTGAAAATTGTACATAACCTTTTTTTTAATTATTTAATATTATGTATTTCAGAAGTCTAAAATAGTTAATAATATTTCTTTTCTTTAATATTAACATTGTTTTGAGATGCTTATAATGTGTTTCATGGGTTCTCTTGTTTTGTAATGTTAACCATTATGTGTATATAAGAGGCTAACACACAAAAAGAGTAGGAAATTAGTCGTCAAAGAGATCCAAGTGACTAATATACATAAAATGGTTGTTATCATATATTGATAATACTTGCAAAGTAAGAAATATTTATAAAAGTTAAATATACCAGAATATTTACATATATACTTTTGTGAGGTTTCTTTAGAATTATTTTAATATGTACACGAAAGAAAAGTCATAGAGAAAACATTTAAAATTTGATGATTAAATCTCAATAATTTAATTTACATAATTAAAATCTTACACAATTAAAAATAAAAAATTTCAAAAAAAAAAACATAAAACATAATCCATTTTTATTCCATAAATAAAATCTTGAGGATGACAATTTATTAAAAAAACCTCTTGAACCAAAGCTAGGAGGTGTGTGTCTCATGGAATGTGTATGTAGTAGTCCTTATAGTGGAATAAGCAAAGATCATTTCAACAAAGATTCAAATAACATGGTTCAAATAATGATTGCATCAAAAGATCTACTCTCAATAACCATGCACATAAGATGTTTGATGACATATTAGTTTGGAAAAAGCTAAAATTCTATTCAAGGAGGAATATTGTATGAAATGGAAACTAAGGGAAGTAACTGATTTTTCTTAGATTCCTAGTAATTTCATTAAGGGTGAAAGGCTTGATCTTAATGACTTGGAAATTATTTATTCACGGGCTCAAGATCATCGTGAAAAAATTAATTAATATTTATTGAAAATAAACATTAATTATTAATAAATATGGATTTCTTCATAAATATTATATTTTAAATAATGTATATAAGGAGGGTGAGTGTAAGACTATGATGGACCAAACAATATCTTTTAAGTGACAATGAACTTGCTAAAAAATAGACTTAAATAATTTCACATAACAAATCAAAAGATTTATCAAAAAAATTGGGAAAAATATGGTAATAGAAATTGTTTGTGGAATTACTTCTCTTTTTTTTAAATAATTTCAAATTAAACTTGGTGAAAATAGATATTTCAAAGAGACCTGACTAAATTTTTTGAAAAAAATAAGTAGGTGTTATTTTGTCCAAAATAATTTTGAAGGAAAATTAATTTTTCATCAGACCTTATATATAAGGGACATGTGGGTGGATTTGACGCATATTTTTGAGAAATTTTTTATAAATAAATGATTATTTATTAATTTTTTAATATGATTTTTCAACTTGGTCAAAAAATATCAAAGTTATTTTTTTAGTGCTGACAACTCTTAAAGTGTTCAATGTAACTTCTTATTTGAAAAATTATAAGTAGTTTGGAAGTTACATGTACATTTTTAATTAACAGTGTATGTAGAAAATAAATAATAATTAAGTATTAAATTTGTAATGAAATAAATTATATTTTAGAATGTTTGAGATTTTCTTCTACAAATTTTTTCCATTTTATTAAATTTTATTTAAAAAAGTGTGCCAACTTGAAGGGTAAAGTTGAGGAAACTCCATAAAGAACTCTCAGCCTATGATTTGTAGGAAATGACAATTTTGAGACTCCCAATCCTAATTCTAAAGCAATTTTGAGGTGTAAATATTTAAATGGGATACTATTTTTAAGAAATGTTGAGATATCTAGGGGGATTTGCTTTAAAAACCAATAGCATCTAGCACTTGCATTTGTATGGTACTAATAAACACTCATATTTTACAAAAGTTTCACAATTTTAACTATCTCCAAAACACAATGTTTCATATTGCCACTATTTACCCTATCATTAACTTTCATTCACCCAAAAGACATTTTTATAATCTTCTATTTCTTCTTACTTATAAAACACTAAGTATAATCTAAAATGTTGTTTTCCTAAAATCTCTTTATTTTTGTTCTTACAATTAATCAAATAATAAGAAATACTCTATAAACAAATAACACAAACCATATATTAATAAAAAATCACATTTTCATTCTTACTTCCTATATTTTTTTCTAAAATAAAATTTCAAAATTGAAAGCACTTAAAACAATAACAAATCAAACTAGACCAAAAAAAACAATATTGAAACCTTGACACCTAAAAGATGCATCTCTCTATATTTTTCTATGCATCCTTTAAAATGTTTGTAAGAGATGTTTGTATTAAAATATTCAAAATATTTATAAAATACTAAAATAAAAACTACACTAAAACAAATAATATTAGAAACCTTGACACCTAAAAGATGCATCTCTATATGTTTTTGTGTACATCCTTTAAAATGTCTCTAAAAAATGTTTGTATTAAAATATTCAAAATATTTATAAAAATAATAAAATAAAACATAGATAAACCTCAATTTATAACAAAAAAAAGTCTATTGTTTATCCTACTAACTCATAAACCCAATAAACCCCCCAAAAAAAAGTCATGGTCACATATAAAAAAATTATAATTAAAATATAAAATAAAATATAAATGTAAAACAATAATTATTTTCCTATCTCAATGTTGTAAATGGTTGTATTTTTTATTTTATACATTAATATTTATATTAAAAAAATCTTCTGAAAGATTGGAGGGGATGTGTACAATGGAAAAGATTAAAGTTGGAGAGTAATAAAATATTTATTGAAAATTGGCTTTCAATGATCTCTACTATATTTTTATTATTTCTTTGATTTTTTATAAGATTTTTTTAATAAAATTTTAATTTTGTTAAGTGGTTTTTGATTTGTTGGTAAAGTTGAATGACTTATAAAGAGTTTACTAGAGATCAAGTCTTGCTAGGTATAAGCTTTGTGATGTTTTAAAAGGATGAGGCTGAAATCATATCCAAATAACTTTGACAAAATAAATACCTCTTAATCAAAAGAAGTCAATTATTATTCATATGCACATTTAAAATGATCTTTACCCCATTATACTTATAATGGTTCCTCATCTTCATTGACATATCAATACATACTTATATTGTCTTGTCATCAAGTAGAGATCCATATGCCATACATTTACTTCATCCTCACAAAGGTGAGGCTAACTCATATATTGTCATTCTTAGAACTTACATATTTAGTGGGGCTCCATTTAAACATAGATAAGCCACAAATGTTTATAATATGTTCTAATCAAAATTAGTCTACTGTTACAAATGATTAGATAGTTTGCAAGATATAACTTAAAAGGAATTTGTAGAAGATGTCAAAGGGTTTTTGGTTTGTTGGTGATGTTGAATGGTTCTAAATGGGTTCACTAGGGATCAAGTCTTGCTATGTGTAAGGCCCTAACACCATTGTGTGAGTGTCCTAGAAAACTTTGATGGAATACTCTTAACCAAAAATATAGACTTAAAATATATAAAAAGGCATAAATAATGGTTCTCTTTATTAAATTGATATTAAATAAAAACATACAATTGCTTAATGTTTTTGTAATTTATATTTAAATATAAAAATTTTAAATTTTTTTACCAATATAAATACAATTTATTTTGTCCTTGTTATAGGAACAATGAGTTTTAGGTAAAAGACTTTATAAGAAACTTTTAATATCATGTTATATTTAGATATTTAATATGTGTTAGTGAAAGAAAATAAAAATTAATCTTTTATTGCTTTATAGATTTTGTGTTGTGTTTGTGTTTTCTCTTAGGTGATTTAGATAGTTTTGGGATGGTTCAACTTTGGTATAAGATTTTAAGAAACAAGTGGGGGAAACTTTCAACCTCACCCCAAAGTCACCCCCTTAAAATCTAAAAAGTAGGGGGCTTCTATTTTCTTGCACAAGATTCTAATTTATCTTATAGCATAATTTTTTTCTTCTCATGAGACCTCTTCCTCCACAAAAATAGTCATTGTAGCGGCTCCATGGGACCCTTCCTAAACCACTCAACAAATTAAACATGTGTACTAAAAGAGGGAATTTGACAATCACTAATGCCATCCAACAAGACTCAACATAAATCACAACATACTGTAATCAATATACCAGCTATTTATGTGGAGGCTCACCCTATATAAACAGCTGTCAATTGATAAATTGTTCCAATTAGGTATTTACTAACCTAGCTCCACCTGATTTTGACTAAGGCGAATTATGTCAACCACTGTAAATTTAGTATAAGAAAATATGGAAAAAATAATTAAGGCAAAGCTTTAAATTCCAGTCAATTTTATCAGACTTAATATAGAAGTTAAGTATCAAACAATGGTATAACATTTTTTAAACAAATAAAATTCCATATCAGTTCTTATTTCATTGGATACAAATTGATTGGCTTGGGAAAAACTTCACATCTCTGTACAATTTTTTCTACAATGTTTTTGTAAAAGCAGAAAAATGGTGAAGCAAATTTTATATAGGAATCCTTGTTTTAATGGATAACTACAAACAATAAACAGTGGAACTTGAATTGAAAGAAAAATGACCTGATTTAAAATGTTCGTACAATCATAATGCTCAATTTGATTGGAACTTTTCTAAACTTACGACATTCAATCAGATATATTGAAGTTAAAAATCAGATATTTTCCTGCAGATAAAAATGGTGCATACATAAAATTCTACATGTCAAATCTATTACATGGAGGAATTGAAAGTCTAGACTGTAATATCAAAAATATCGTGTAGAATATATATCCCAGAAACAGGCCACAAACAATCACATTTCAGCGGAATGGCTTAACAATCTTTCATGTTTATATGAGAAGTGTGATAGTGGCATATTTATGTTTCTAAAAATATTTTTATGTAAAATATATTTGAGAGATAGATATTATTCTTGAGACGTTTATTCTGTTTTAATAATTATGCATTGTTTAAATGAGAAGTGTGATAGAAGCATACTTATCTTTTGAAAAACCTATGTAAAACATGTCCAGAGATGAGAGATATTAATCTTGAGGCGTCTATTCTGCTTTAACAATCATACATTGCTTAAATGAAAAGTGTGATAGTAGCATACTTATCTTTTGAAAAATCTATGTAAAATATGTTAGAGACGTCTATTCTACTTTAATTAGAAATCTAATATAAAATAACACCTCCAAAATGAGATCTTGACATCTTTTAAATAGATTTTTCAAAAGATATCTATGTTAGTTATGTAGTTCAATAAATAAAAATATAATAAGTGTTAAATAAATTAGTAAGCAATATTTTTGAAATAATTATTTATTTTAATTGGAGTTATTTTATTTTTCAATAGTAATAGAATAAATTATTAAAAAAATATTTTTAAGTTTTAAAAAATAAATAAATAAAAATTCACTTTGATTTTTATTATTTTCTATATGAATATCATTTTAAATATCTATCCTATACAATGTTTACTTTACAGTTGTATCTAAATGATATTTATATAGGATTTTATTTATTTTTATTCTAAGAATTATTTTTATCTAAATGATATTTATATGGGATTTTATTTATTTTTATTCTAAGAACTATTTTTAAAGAGGAATTTTTAAATTTCTTTATTTTGTTTTATTTATTTAAGAGTTATTTTCTACAAAGTTTATATAGTTAAGAGTTATTTTATTTTAAAGAGGAATTCAATTGGACACCATGAGGTTGGGTTCCAATCAAAGACAAATTTGACATAATAGATACCCCCAATATCACCAAACCAAAAAATTTGTTGATTCATATACTTAATACCTTAAATTAAAAAATATAAATATAAATAAATAAAATAAAAATCTAACAATTTTTAAAAGTTAAATGGAACTTGAAATTCTTAATTTTAATACAATCAAATAAATATAGATATAAAAAATCTAAATAAAAACTAAATAAAATAAAAATCTAACATCTTTTAAAAATTAAATGGAACTCTGAAATTCTTAATTTTAAATACAATCAAGGAAGTATAGATATTTTTCTCTTATGCCATACAATCCATGATGATATTTTCTCTCATGCCACATAACCCATTATTTTGATTTGAGAATGACAATTTTTTAAAACTAATGGCATTTTTTTCAAAACTCCCCAGTCTCCTATCATAATTAATTTTTTCTTATTTTGTTCTTTATGAACTTTTAAATTATAACTTAACAAGTATTAATGTGAAGTGAATACAATTTAATTTAGATTCTTAAATTCTATAAATAATTTGAATACAATCAATAATAAATTCTATAGACTATATACATTAAATAACTATATTTTTAAAAAATAGTTTATAATAAATATTTACAGTTTAATAAGATTTACAATTTTTGTTTTGGGGATTAAATGGATGAGTTGGTATTGAGTGTTTGTCAACATGCAACGTAAGGTTGAAATCCTTGAACGCATGATCTTAGTGTTTAATATTTGTCAACATACGATCTAAGTTATTTCTATCCAGCATTCTAGAACATGAATTTGAGTTATTTTGAATTTGATTTTAAATTTCAATTAATTAATAAAAATGATCAAATATACATCCAAGTTATTGCCTATCCAGCATTCTAGAACATGATTTTGAATTTGATTTTAAATTTCAATTAATTAATAAATATGGTGAAATATAAATCCAAGTTATTGTCTGTCCAACATTCTAGAACATGATTTTGAATTTGATTTTAAATTTCAATTAATTAATAAATACGGTCAAATATACATCCAAGTTATTATCTATCCAGCATTCTAAAACATGATTTTCAATTATTTTAAATTTCAATTAATTAATAAATATGGTCAAATATACATCCAAGTTATTGTCTATGCAGCATTCTAGAACATGATTTTGAGTGATTTTGAATTTGATTTTAAATTTCAATTAATTAATAAATACGGTCAAATATACATCCATTGTCTGTCCAACATTCTAGAACATGATTTTGAATCTGATTTTAAATTTCAATTAATTACAACGAGAGGAGGGGTGGAGTTGAAGCGCTGAAAGATTCCAAGATTTCGTGTAATTTTATAAAATTCCAATCTAAAAAATAAAAAAAATAAAAAAGATTTATATGCATTAGACTATTAGAGGATCATAATGAAACTCCACAATAAATACACCACTAAATGTGCCACCACTCTCAAAGATGCTTTTTCTATTTTAAATCAAAATGCAAATATTTTAGATGTGAGTAATTTATAACTAGCTGCCAGTAATTTATAAAAAAATTTAAAAAAAATCAAAAACCAAAAAACCAAAAAAAATTGGAAGATATCTCTCGCGTACTGTAGATACGGCATGGTTCAGTGGTTAAGTCGCTCAGTTGTAGTGGCGGCCACTAGAGTTCAAACCCTGGGCCAAAAATACTGTCAAATATTGATTTTGAATTTGATTTTAAATTTCAATTAATTAATAAATACGGTCAAATATACATCCAAGTTATTGACTGTCTAACATTCTAGAACATGATTTTGAGTGATTTTGAATTTGATTTTAAATTTCAATTAATTAATAAATATGGTGAAATACATTACACCCAGATTCCAAGTTATTGTCTGTCCAACATTCTAGAACATGATTTTGAGTGATTTTGAGTGATTTTGAATTTGATTATTAATTAAAAAATACAGTCAAATACAGAGTCAAATACGCACATCTAGAATGCCAAATAGACGTTACCATTAACTAATATAGATAAAAAGTTATAAAGAAGCTCACCTAATTGTTGGAAAAATCTGTATTACTCTTAAGATACATGACCCTGCTCTTTGATTGAAACTATAAAATAGAGCCAAAATTACAGGGCAGCAGAGACTATCAATTTCCAGGCGTCCAAGTCCAACCAAAAAAATCTGAAGACTTATCCTCCAACCCCCAAAAAGGGGTCCGTATTCATGACAAAAGCTTCCAAACATTAATGTCCAATCGAGCGGCAACAGCATTCACTGGTGACACCAAATCAATCTCTTTCCAAAACTTAAAAATCTTTTTCTCATTGAAAGGGAAATATTTTAGCGGTCCCATTCTCTTTTCAGAGTAGTTTTCAATCCCCTCTCAAAAGCTGTCAGCTGGACTCACTCCCATTTTTTGCCGAATATTCGCTACAAATATTTACAGTTTTGCCAAAATGAACCGTCCAGCTGGCATTGTGAAAAACCCAAAGAATGCTCTCCAACCGTCAAAGAACAAGCGTCTGACGTGGCACAGCGCAAGTACCAATCATCTGACGTGCCACAGTGCACGTACAAATCATCTGACGTGGCATGCCGCGTTTACAAGAAACCCCTGGCCCACACCCCCCGACATTTATTATTAAAATATAAGCGTAAGCATGACGGCAGTACTTCGTCATAATTAGTCTTGACCAGGGTCGAGCTAAACTTTACTCAAGGGTTCCGCGTCTCTGTTTTTAGAGAATTCAAAGTCAAAAGTAGTGGCGTGTGAAAGTGGGCCCCAGCACAACAACTTTATTCCTGTTAAGCCAATCCACGTAGGCTTCCAAGCTGAGAGGGACATTACTTAAAAATAGCGTACCAGAAGAAACTAAAATTGAAAAAGACTTGCCGGAATAATGGCGGCGGGAAATACGAAAAATACGGCAGCCATTACTATCTGTTCAACTTCAATTCCATAAACAGAAAACTAAATCTTTTCTGTCAGATGCCGCGTTTTCTGCATTCAACGCGGACTGCACATGCTATCATATTGTCATTAATTGTTTTTGTACGGGAGAAGTACATCAGCTTGACTGGAAATCAGATCGAGTCTCTCATTTGGAATTAAATTAAAATTGGATTCCATCACTACCCCTTCCAGATGGAGAAGGAAAAAAAACAAATTGTCAACGAGAGTTACCTGCTCTAGGTTTTTGAGTCTAGGTTCAATTTGATGGCCGTATGGCTGTATTTGTATTTTTCCACTATTAAATACAATCAATTGTTTTTAGAGTGTATCAGATAAAAGGGTATATTTTTGGCATATAGTCAAATTTTTAGGGGTTTATGAATGAATGAAGAATTTTAATAACGTCCATGACGTTGTAGTAGCCTATGGGACCTAGTACGCATCCGGTCAAAAGCGGAACAGTGGAACAAATATCCCCTAAGACCCCTGTAAATATTTCTTGAGATCCTCCCCTCTGTTGTGCAATAGAAACAAGAGTTTGCCCTCAACATAGCATACAATTTATGAAGCTTTGCATAATGTAATAAGAGATTGCTTCAAGTATAATGGGTATTTCATGAAGTATTGCATAATATGATAAGAGTTGTCCTTAGATATATCATGAACTTCATAATATTATGTAAACATGATAAGGGATGGTTCTAAGCATAATATGTATCTCATGTGGCATTGTATTAACATGACAAGAGCTTGCCTTTAGGGATAGCGTACACTTCATGAAGTGTTGCATAATATGACAAGAGCTTGCCTTTAGGGATAGTGCGCACTTCATGAAGTGTTGCATAACATGACAAGAGTTTGCCACAAGGTACATTTTATGTAGCAATTCATTAATGAAGTAAGGGCTTATAGTGTTACATGAACACAAGTGGAGTTTACTCTTGAACACAATGTGCATGTCATGTAGCATTAATGAGCACAAACCCATGAACTTGTAGTGTTGCATTAACATGAGAGGAGATTGCCCTTGGACATAATGAACGTACATTGATGCAACATGGGCTTATAGTGGACTTTACTTAAACATCATCCACTTCAATGGGCAAATAATCACTAACAGTTTTACACCTCTTTCACAACAAAAAGGGGTAAATATTTGTCTTATTTTTATTGGCCAAAATTAACTTTTAACTGTTGAAGTGTTGAAGTGCATGATGTTAAGCGCAGTCCTTATAGTGTTGTATGAACATGAGTGAAGCTTACTCTTAAACATAATGTGCATGTTGTGTAGCATTAATGAGCATAAACACATGGACTTGTAGCATTGCATTAACATGAGAGGAGCTTTGCCCTTAGACATAATGTGTGTGGATTTATGCAAAAGGGGCTTATAGTGTTGCATGAATATGAGTGGATCTTAGTCTTGAAACAAAATGTGCATGTTGTGTCTCATTAATGACCATAGACACATGAACTTATAGTGTTGCATTAATGCAACAGAAGCTTGATACACACTTCATGTAACATTAACGGACACCCTATGTAACCCTTTGATAACATCATATTAATATGCCTCATGTAACATTAATGGACACACTTCAACACTTGATAACATCATATTAATATGCTTCGTGTAATATTAATGGACACACTATACAACACTTGATAACATCATATGTACACAATGAAAACTTATTCAATAATTTTTAGGATGCCATAAAAACTTATCCAATAATTTTAAGAAAACCAAACCCTTGATAACCTCATATTAATATGCCTCATGTAACATTAATGGACACACTTCAACACTTAATAACATCATATTAATATGCTTGATGTAATATTAATGGACACAGTCACACACTATACAACACTTGATAACATCATATGAACACAATGAAAACTTATTCAATAATTTTTAGGATGCCATAAAAACTTATCCAATAATTTTAAGAAAACCAAACCCTTGATAACATCATATTAATATGCCTCATGTAACATTAATGGACACACTTTAACACTTAATAGCATCATATTAATATGCTTCATGTAATATTAATAGACATACTATACAACATTTGATAACATCATATGAACACAATGAAAAATTATTCAATAATTATTTAGGACACCATAAAAACTTATCTAATAATTTTAAGAAAACCAAACCCTAATAAATTCTATCAAATATTAAAAAACATTTAGATTGTATTTATGTTAAAAACCTACTATAAATCATTAAATTTAAATACAACCCCCTATAATCATTATTTTTTGGAGAAAGTCTAGAACATTCTCTACTAAAGCATCACTTGCCTTAAAAATCTATTTGATTTTGAATTTGATGATTATATTTGCAGATTTTGCGGACAGGATAATATTCGTTATCTCAAAATTTGAGACGTTTTAGACTACACACAAGAATTTCTTTCGCTATAATTAAATTTATGACGTTTGCATGCAATCTACGTTGATTTTGTTAAGTTGGAAACGGCACTTGAATTTTATCAGTAATAAAATATAGTTTTATTTTATTTATAAAAATGGTTACAGATTGATGAAAACAATCGCAATAGCTAGCAAGCTTGCCTAATATCACATCAATATATGTAATGAGTTAAAGACTGGGGAAGGTAGCTTATAGCCTAAATGTTACCATATCATACAAATAACCATTAAAGTTATAAGTTTAATTAAGAGCATCTGATAACAATAATCATCATAATTATAACATAAACAACCTTTAAGATACAATGATTTTAAAGGTACTAATAGATGGATTATTATCATGCAACCTCTTTTTTAAATTATTTGGATTATTTGGTTTGGGATAAAGTTTTAGATGAGCATTTAGATGTGTTGTATGTGTAGAAGTAATATAGAGATAAGAGGTCTAGATATAGAAGAATACAAAAATTAGAATAGACTATTTTATTAAATTGTGTGTTTTATATATGGTATATTCTTGAGAGAGATGTGTGGTTGTACATTTACTCATATATCCTATATCTATGTCTATGCTAATGCCTATCTATTTATGTTACATATATACATTTTATTTCTATGTCCATGAAGACAAAGACCATTATGGAAGTTGAATTGGCTAAGCTTTCATGTGTGACACTTCATCTCTTGATGGTTAACATTCTGGGCATGTGTTGTGCCGATAGGTGGCATATCAAGGAATGACTCTAAAAGGTGCAGTAGATTGTTGTGTAGTATTCAAAGATGTACAACTTTTTGCATTGAGTTCTAGATTGTGCACCTAGTGTGTGCCAACACACATAGGTGTAAATGTGGTGTGAAAACTAGACAAAGTTGTCGGTGAAGCTATGTGTCAAAATACTTGGTGTTGTGTGATTGGCAATGTAAAGGGTTGCAAAAGGGTTGAAAAGTGTCTTTTGAGATGTGTGGCATTGTTCTACACATTACGTGAGTGGTGTATGAAGCAAGGAGCTATGTGTAGGTGCACAAATGGTTCATAGTGCTACACACATGTTGTATGGTGCCAAGTGCTACATGTGGGGTTGTGAACTATTATGCAAGTGACTAAGGCTAGCATGTGAGATTACATGGTAGCACATAGATCATTCACCCCTTTTTAAAAAGATATTCATCTTGTTTGTGTTGAAGGATACTTGTGTAATTAGTGGGGAGGCTACATGACATGTTTGAATTGTGGAATCATTTCAAGAATCTAATATCTCTTACCACTCACTAATATTATGATGCTTTGTGGGTCGACTACATAAACACCTTCTTGACGATGCAAATAGGGAAGTTCAGGAATTATATCACTAGAATCAATTGGTGCAAAATTGTATATTAGCTCCTTGCAAAAAGAATGAATAACATATGAGAAATGACACTTACGCATTACATGTATACCTCTAATGCTATAGGAATTGATCCATCCCAAACTACAAGGTTGTGGATGAGGTATGGTTGGCCAATTTAGGTGCATGATGGTGGCTTCAAGAGGTTCTTTATGCTACTACCATCAAATAAAAAGACTAATGGTTGCCCTTGCACCCACATCTGCAAATGGAATATAAGTGCTCTGATTTAATATCTAGCATTGTCATCATTGTTGCGCTAAGAGACACAGCTTTAGGGTTTGTGTAATGCACATCTTGTTCATGAGACCATCTATTTCTACATGCATGAACAAGTTCTTCTACATATGGCACTCTACATTCGAGTGATTTCTAAATAAGTGCTTGTTGCACCATTTACTTATCTTGGACAACTCGGTGTTGTTCAAAGAAGGTGTTTTCTTTGACATGGGTGATTTGTCTTATTTTCCCTTCAACTGTGACTCCTCAATGATAATCACATAGTGATAGACTTCTCCGATCATCTTGACCTTGGCCAGCTTCAGTGTGGACTAAATGAATGGTCATAATTTTCTATGATACTTGAGGACTCTATGTTGCTCTAACACAAATGTGTCCAACTTTGCATAGAGGTCATGGAAGGCATTGATGTAGGCACAAACTAACTAGTCATGTTCTTGTCATAGTTGGTGTCATTGAATGTAGTGTTCACCATAGACATCATCAAGATAGAATTCGTCCTTGAAGGCTTCTAGGAAGTTCTCCCATGTTGGCTTAGATCTTCTTTCTTGTCAGCCCCCCTCCCACAAAGCATGGGATTAAAACCACTTCTTTACAAGTAAAGAGAGTTTTAGAAGTGTAATCTTGATCCTTTCTTCATCAAAAAGTTCATTCATAGAAAATATGAAAAACTAGTATCTACATCTATTTTATCCTCAAACATAGAAATGTCTAAATGTCTAAATGTTTTATTTATCAGATGATTCTGAACAACCCCATTAATGGGGGAGTTTTAATATATCTATTTTATTATCATATTTATTTTATATTTTCTAATCAAAATAGATTTATTACAAAGATCAAAGACCTTTGTTCAACACACAAGGAAAAATACCTGAATAAGCATACCTTGAATGAAATAACCATACCTGAGACAATGAAAGTTAATTGATACTTCAAAAAGCAACCCTTAATTTTTCTTATTGATTTGAAATAGCACCCATAATTTCTAGACCCTCAAGTAGCTAACCAAGAAAATTGTTGTGTATCCCTGCTCTAATCTTGATGTCATGATAGCTAGTAGGGGAAATTAGCATGCAAGGGGAAACGCAAGAATGTCTAAATTTTAGTGGACAATTACAATTTAAAATCTAATAGGTTGGACCTTCACTAGGAGGCTATGATGTGGTTCTAGGAGCATGATGGTTATGCACACTTAGCTCCATCTTATCCAAGGATTTATCATAAATGTGAATGTAATTTATACTAAACGACCAAAAATACACTATCACATGGTTAAAAGAAAGTTTCAAAAACCTCATCATTTCTCATCATATGGAAAAGTTATTAAAAGGGGATCTTTTGGGGTTGTAGCCTAGGTTTGTTCTATGAAGCTCACATAGTCTAACACCTCAAATCAATCATTTAAGTTGCATGACCTTCTCATTAAACATGGCTTAGTATCTATACAACCATGTGGATTTTAACCCCTCACCATTCCCATGATCTTGCCATGTAGTTTACTATAGGTACTACACCACCTAATAGTTGGCCATATCAATACCTCTTTGTGTAGAAGACCGAGATTTAACAAATAGTGCAAGAATTGCTACAAACCAAGGTTATTTGACCTAGTAGCATCCCATACTCTTCTCTAGTACTCCTTGTTCAAAAAAAGGTGTGTAATATTCCCTTCTCGAGCCTAACTAGTTGTGGGTCCGATAGCCTATTTCCTTGAGTTCCAATATGCTAATGGTATGGTAAGGGACTCCTTGTTTTGTGGAGAACACTAGTTCAGTTATTTTTTATCTAGTTGTTGGCATTGAGTTTAGTTGTTGTTTAGGATTGCAGTGCAACTTTCAAAAGTTTTTTCGGCTTCTCAAATTGCTCTCCAAACTTCTTGGAGAAGCCATCTATTTTTAGAAAGTCACCCAAATGGCATCATTTTGCATCCCAAACCTCTTAGAGCATGTTGGTATGGTTTATTTTGCAGTTTTCTTATGTTTGAGATTTTCCATAAAGTTGGGTAAATTAATGAGCTATTTAATTATTATTTGCACTTTTGTCTCCAAAGGGTGGAAATAATTAAAAAGTGCCTAAGTGTTATAGCTCTCATTGGAAAGGTTAAAAAATGTATTAGTTGTTTAGGCACATAAAGTGAGTGCTCAAGCTTGGGAAAAGATAAATTATGGATGTGAGGGAAAAAGTTGATTATTTTCAAAAAAGAATTAATTTCCCTTGCAACCTAAAAGGTGCCTATATAAGGAGGATGTGAGCTCATTGTTTGGTTTATGCTTTGGAATTTATATTGTTATGATGTTGGATTGAACCTGTGTGTTCTTCTTCCCTTCTTGAGGATGTAAACCCTCTAAAATGAGATCAATTTCAGTGGTGAGAGATCCACCCTAGCTGGTTCAAGGTAATTTCATTCAAGAATCATACAAAGCTGAATGGATTTTGATGTTTTCTGAAGTTTTTTACTGGAATTTGATGCTATTATATTTGTTGAGATTTTGGAGTGATTTAGAATGATATTGATGAATGTTCTTTGAAGTTTTGATGAGTATGATGCAGTTCATACACCTACAGGCCGTACAATTGTAGCCATGGCATGAGGGTACATTTTGGTGATTGGTTTGTTATTTATAAATTATTGAGCTATAGTAATGTTTTATCTACCTAGTTGCCTAGGTCTTTGATGCTATATATACGTTTATGCTATTGTTGGAGTCCTTCTTGGTAGGTCGTACATGCCAGGCTGGCCGTATAGGCATGAATTGGGTGTGTGAGTTTGGGAAGAGAATCATCTTTGTTTATTGATGCATTTACCCTTGGAATGGTGGCGCCTAGGGTTGCCTTGAGTATCCCTGAGGTTTGTTGATAGATTTCTATGAGTTTGGAGTTGTTGCTAGGGATTCCGCCATGCTGAAATTGACATATCAGACCTGATGTACAACTATATGACATTCATATGAGACTCATACCAACCTTCCTTGATGCATTTGTTTGACTCCTTGTATGGTATAAATTGTTATGCTACAGTTTAGACAGATTTTATGTGCTCACCTTCTTGTTTTGGTGTTTTTCCTAGTGCTAACTTGTTACAGCAGTGATATCAAGATGAAAAATTAGGGTTATTGAATGTATTACAGCCTATACTTTCCATTGTGAACATTTAATTAGTGAAAATAATTCATTGTAACCCCTGGAAGGTAGTACCGCCAGTGGGATTGATAGTTTAATGCTTTGGTTTACTTACCCCATTGAATAAGAGGTTTCTTTGTAATGGCTTCCCTCTGAAAAGTGGATGTGCAGGCTAGTTTTCCTTCCTGTTTCTCCCACTAAACAAGTGGATTCCCATTGCATAAGTGCATGCCTGCTGCATAAGCGGATGCCCACTAAATAAGTGAAAGTTGTTTTTATTATTGGTTTGAATTTGAATGCTAACTCAGAAGCACTTGTATGCTCTCACCTTGCCCACATCAGGATCTGGGTGATCAAAAGAGTGTGGAAGAATCATTGATGCACTTAACTGCAGTGTTGTTGTCTATTTTTTTAAAATTAGGGCTACATATTACAAGATGAACGTTCCTATCATTTATGTATAGATTTTTAAGAATTAAACAAAATCATGATCAAGGATAAGTTCTTCGAATTCTTATGATTGATGAGTTGCATGATGAATTACATGGGGACCATTTCTTTTCCAAATAGATTAATGATCTAGATATCACTAAACACTCCTGTGTGAAGAGGATATTCTTGACACCACCTTCCACAGTCATGAGGACTTCTAGGAATTTTTTATTATGTTGTTTGGCCTTACTAATGCCCCATCTATATTCAAAGGCTTGATGAATGATATTTTTTGGTTATTTCCCAAGAAATTCATTATAGTATTATTTGATGACATTCTTGTCTAAATAGAACTTGGGAAGAGCACCTTCTTTACCTTGATCAAACCTTCCAACTTCCTTTTAAAAACTAGTCTTGTGCAAAGCATTCTAGTATTCTTTTCACTAAACAAAGTTCAAATATATAGGGCATATTGTCTTAGTAGAAGTCAAGGTTGACCCTAAAAATTGAGGACATGAAGAATTAGCCAAAACCTAGGACTCTCAAAAGTCTCTAGGGATTTGTCATGAATAAGTAAAATAAAGAAGCATGCAACAAATGCTTTCAAAATGTTTGACAAATACCCAAATGAAATTATAAATGAAAATTAAATCCTACAAGATCTTTTGAATTGTTTGATTAAATGTCCATGCTAAAATTAATTTGAAACACAAGAATATAAAAAAGGCTACAAACTACTTGATGAAATGTCAAAAGTAAAATTAATTTTAATGTGGAAACAAACAAAGGCACATCAATTGTTTGAAAAAATGCTTAATAAAAATTATTTGGAAATGTAAATTTCTTACGAAGGCATGATAATTGCTTGGTAGAATGCCTGAAAGGAGACTAATACTAGAAACAACACCCAAATAAAACATTTAAATGTACAATTTAGCACCTAAAACCCATACATAATTGGCACCCAAATAAGCCATAAAAAAATGGTGCCCAATAATCATAAAAATGGCTGCCACCCACAATAAAATCATTCCCAAACAAAAATATAAGTTATGGCACACAAGAATGCAAAAACAACAACATTAAAGCTTCAAAAAGAGTAAATACAATAGCAAGGTGTGGTGCCCCAAAGTCCAATAAAACCCAATAGTGAAGAGTCTCAAAAAGGAAATATGAACAATAATTTTATGGCATCCTAGCATGTTAGTCCCTTGTAATTCATGCAAATTGGAGGTGAATGAAAAGGTATGAATTATTTGACAAAATTACTCTGTATTAAATGTAAACATGGTTCCCAACATTGGTCATATCAACAAAAGTTTTAAACCTTTACAAAAGAATAGATGCAATAAAAAATGTGGCACCCAATGGTTAGAGAATCTAACCATATCAAAATGTGAAAAGGAAAATATGAACAACAATTTTAATTCATTAAAATTGATGAAATTGAAGGCAATGATAAAATCCAACAAAAGTTTGCATGTAAAATACAAAAGCAATGCAAATTCATGAAATATAATTACATTAAGGTTAGATTTGTAATGTCAAAAAATTCATACCTTGCAATTTTGGCACTACAAATTATACCCAATTTAGTGGTCATTCTCGTACTATGCTTTTAGGACTCATTTTAGCCCATCCTTGGCCTTCTTCTCTAGTTTGAATGCCACCTATTATGTGAGTTGGTGTGTTTTAATTTCTTTTCATTTTTTTAATGTTTTATGTTTACTTTATTTAGTTTAACCATTTTATAATGTTTTTAATTTGGTTCTTTCAAGACTAAAATGTAGTTACAGTACAGTTGTATGAGCTTTGTTAATTGGCCAGGAAAATAGCATTTCAACTTCTCTTTTGTTGTAACCATCATCTTCCCAGCCTCTATCAAGTTTTGGACAATATTTCCCTAATGTCTTTTCCAAAAATAGTAATAGACAATCGTAGATTTTAAAATTTTAGATTCTCCTTGGCTATTCCCATGCAATTGACTAGTTACATGGTTTTGCTTGTCCTACTTTCTATATCCCTCATGCAATACTGATCTTCCTACAACACTCTTGCCACACCATTACTCTTGTGAGCTCTATTATTTGAATTTTATTGCATTTTTTTGTTATCTATTGCAAACGTGTTGAAGCTTGTAGATTTCTTTGGCGGCATTCTACACCTCCTACTTATTGGATGTTTTTCAAGAGACACCCTCTTGAGCAAGGACAATTTCCTGTCACCTATTTTTTAAGGCATCTCTTCACAAGCTTCTTAAACAAGGTGATACTGTCATTGTTTCATCTTAATCTTTCCTTCTATTTTTAGTTTTAATATGTGACTTTTGGCATACTTTCATTATATTGCCAAAAATCTATTTTCTTTTGTAAGTAGTGAGTATTTGGATTAGCTCGAGGTTTTTATTGTGCTTTCCACTTTCTTGGACAACCAATATAAAACTATTTGTCCATTTTTTCTGGATATTTTCTAAAATATTTATAGGCACCACTAGACATCCCACTTCATCTCCTCTTTTAATTTCTATACACACTAGGATAGTGATAGATACACTTATTTCTATTCTTATATTTTATTTATTTAGTGTTTCTCTTAGTTCTAGATACATGTAGGGTAAGAGAACACACTTAGATCTAATCTATTTTCTATTTGACTTCTTGTGGAGGATAAAAGACCAAAATAGGGTCTTGGCCATTTTGGCAAGCTCCCTAACAGTTACCCCATTTCTTTCCATCTCAAATATGAGTGATTATTGGACTCATCTTTTTCGGTTCATTACCCTACTTAGTGGTTTTCATATTTTTTTATCTTACTATGTTATTTTGTCATTTGATTTAATTAAATATAGTTTAAATTATATTTTCTATTATTCTATAGCTTACTACTCTTTCTTTATATTTTGTAATATTTGTTTCTATTTTTTTGTGTGCAAGTGTTACAAGTTTAATTATGTTAATTTATTTTTCTATTGGCTTTGGATGATAGTGCAACTATATAGACTACAATGATGTTGCACTAGGATTTGTCAAGTGCAATTTTATTTTATTTAAATTCCTAATCTATGTTTCATTCTATTATTGAATCATATTGTTACTAGGTTCAAGAAATTTTACATCTTGTCAGTAAATAGTTGTCTAATTTTCTATTTTCTTAAGCTCATAGTGTTTCATTTTTCTATAAACAAAAGATATAAAAATAGTAGTGTTACACTTTATTCTTTCTAATTAGACCATATTGTTAGGAAAATCTAATTAGAGCATTGAAAATGGTGTAAGTTAATTTTCTTTCTCATTTCAAGTAGTTAATTTTTTACTACCTCTAAAGATTACAATGCCATTGAAACCTGTTATCCTCAAAATTAATTGTGCTCATTTTGTAGGATGACCCCTACGAAACTTGTCCATTTCGTAGCCTACAACTCTAAGCACGTAATTTGAGGCGAATCTTTACCCTCATACGTGGTCTTATAACTCCTAAGAATCTACTTGGGTATTTCCTCAACGTGATTTCTTGAAGTTTGCAAAAATTAAATGAGCAAGCAAACTTGCCAAACTAATGAGTTTGACAGTTTTAAGGAGTTAGAAAAAAAATTGTTTTATATGCAAGGGCGGTGAAAATCACCGCCATAAGGAGTTAGAAAAAATTTTGTTTTATATGCAAGGGCGGTGAAAATCACCGTCATTGCATATTGGTATTATATCTTCTCTCATGAAAAGGCAGTGAAAATTACCGTCATTGCATGTTTAGTGTTGTTGTTATCCTAAGTGCAGGGGCAGTAAAAATTGTCACCCATGCATATTGTTATTCACCCAACAATTTTTGGCGACCCCGTTGGGGATCGAACATGCAACTTAGAGCCTCACGCTTTGAGTTGAAGCATACCGGCCTCATTGCTTGTAATAAGTTTTTCCAGTTTTTTATCTTTGTTAAGTATATTGCATTCTAGCAGACTCAAGGTATACAAGAAGTAAGAGAGCTCAAGGAATTCTTGATCCTATTTTTGAGTTAATGTAGCAAAATAATTTGTCTTTTGCCTCCGAAATCTTGACTTCAGCGTATACAGATTTTTCCTCCTACCAACGCAAGGTCACCTATACCAAGTGAAGCCTCAAGTGTGCATAAGACTCTGCCAGTTGTACAAGTTTCAAGGTTTGTGATTCCACCTTTTAATCGGCGTATAATGGCTCTTCCACCTACTGCAAGTCCATGGGGAAATGCTTTCGAGCCTTTGAATCTTACCCCACCATTGCAATATCTACCCCGTAGTTCGAGAAAGAATTTTCCAAAGTTCTATGGTGATGGAAAAGTTCACCCCGACGAACATATTACAGCTTTTTACATTACATGTGGTGTTCTGGGGGTAGAATATGAAGATGTATCTGTGAGACTTTTTGTTGAGACGCTTCAAGGTGTCATGGCAAATTGGTTCTATCATCATCCTGCTCAAACCATCATTGGATGGAATGTTCTACGAACCAAGTTTGAGGCTAGGTTCAAACATGTCGAAGATGCACACGCTCTTTTGGCCCAACTTACTCAAATGAAGAAGGAACCACAAAAACCCATGCATGAGTTCATTGCGAAGTTTAATAAGCTGACCAACAAAATTCTGGCCACTGCTCAGCCCACAACTAAAAATCTAAAGTGTTTCTTCATAAACACTCAACTACCGGAAGTGAGTTTTCTTCTGCGGTGGACTAATCCAACTGATTTGGCAGTAGCTTAAGCCTTGGCTACTAAAATTGAGGATGACTTAATCCTCACCGATAAGATAAGAAAGGATTTAAATCAAGCTAAAGGACAACTCTCTACAAATATTTCAGATTCCACGAGCACCACGGATCCCATGGTGCAAAAGGTGGCTAATGAAATATTAGCCTTGACGAAACAAGTTTCTCAAAATATGTCCTTTCCTTCCTACAAGGAGATACCAAGGATAACTTTCCCAAATACTCCATATCAAGGTAACGCCACAAGAAACCAAGGGCAAAACAAGCTTCCTCCTACACAAGGGAGACTTGCTTTGGAAGCATTGTCGGTCAATGCAATAGTTGGATACTATGAAGCTGAATAAGAAAATTCCCCTCAACCTGATCTTGATTGGGATAATATTGCCAACCTCTTCACAAAAGGAAAAGAAGAGTTGGCTGGCGACTCGAATATTGGCTTCCTGAATTTTCAAGATGAAGTTGAACAAAGAGAAGATGCATATGGTGAGTCATATGTTGTTTTCACGCGATCACAATTGAATCAACAAGCAGCTGATAAAGGAAAGTCAAAGGAAGATCCTCATCCCACAATCTCCATTGCTAAGAGGAGAACACCTCTTCCTTTTCAACCCAGAGACCCAGTTGGTGAAACACAAGTAAGTACTTCAAATGCTCCATCTTCTTCTTTTGTTCTTCAAACTAGTACCCCTATTCCAAAACCTCAACATGAAAATAATCCTTTTGTCATGTCTCTGTCATATCAATTGTTTGATATAATAGACCATGCCAAGAAGACCAAAATTCAGATGTCTGAGGTTGAATACTTGCAAGCTAATGATCAGTTTGATTTGTTAGCTAAGTTTGTAAAAAATAAAATTGCCCATGGAGGGCAAGATTCTTCCAAAATAGTCCTGTCATCTCTAACACAAGATCTACACAGAACAATTTGGTTGCTACCCCTTCCACTACCACAGGAAAGATTGAACCTTTCTATGTTTCTTTGTTAGTGAATGGTCATAAATTAAGTAATTGTGTTATAGATTCTGGAGCTTCTGATAACGTCATGACTACTAAGGTAGCAGATGCTATAGGTTTAACCTTGACCAAGACTTTTGGTAGGTGCTTTTCCATGGAAATTAAACAAGTACCCTTGATAGGGCAGATTAAGGATGCACAATTTGCATTCGCTGCCTTTCTAGAGAAGAGGATAAAAATGATCGTTTTGGTGGCTGATGTTCCTGCTTCATACGAGATTTTGTTGGGACGCAATTTCTATAAAGATGTTGGTGGAGAGATTAGCATGGATTGGTCTGAAGCAAGAATAATCATCAAGGGTGTAATGCAGAAGCTACTTCCAAAAAGGGAAGCAAAATATACCATCACCAAATCTGAAGATCCCAAAGCGCAAAATCTCTTTGAGTCTTCCGGTATGGGGAATTACTTTTTGACTACGGAGGATTGTGCTAATGCATCTGATGATAGTTCAAATGAAAGCATGACAATGCAAGATTTTTCTTTTTCAAATGAAGAATCTCCTAGTCATGATAATGTCAAACTAGAAAGTTCAAATGATGTTTGGACCTTAGAGTTTGATGGTAGCTTTACTTCAACTAGATCAGGGCTGGTGTAGAGGAAAACTAATGTGCTGTAGACTTAAATGAAATTGAGGGTTTAACCTAACTGAACAATCCACTATCATTGCATTCCTACATTGAATTATCGACCAAGGAGCGTAAGCTTATGATGATTCCCACACTATCTATGCCTTCAAGACTCATTTCTAATATAAGTTAATCTTATACAATTCTTATTTTGTCCAGTCCTACTTACTAGAACACATAGAAATGTAAAACAGTAAACGGAAATGGAAAACAACAAAAACAATCTAAACTTCCAGCTGCTACAGGTACCTTCAGCAGAAGCTGAAGATAACTATATTTAACAAAAAATCACAGTTTTAATCTAAATAACTCAAAAATGATGAAAAGGCTAACACTAACCTCTGGAGGATTAAAAACGTGCACTCTACTCATGAATCACAATTACTAGAAATATCAATCAAGAGTTCTTACTTGCTCCACAATATAACACATAAGATGGAATGAAATAGTTTAACTAAGAATGTAGGAATAAATAAGAAAACATGCAAAGTGAGAGTTAGTACCTTGAGTGGCCAGCTCAGGGAACTATCTCACTTTTTATGGAGATTAAATCTACTTCAGATCTTCACACATCCCATAACATACAGTTGAATTCAAATCATATCAAAAATAGAATCTTCTTCAAATTTTATTCAAGATTATAACATGTCTGGAATAACTGATAACTATAACAAAGTAACAGTTATATGGAAAGTAAAACATAACAACCAACTTAAGCAACGAACTCATCCCCTAACTTATATAAAGATGGGAGAGTCTTATGCAACCTTCTAACTAACTAAGATCATCAACTCATTCCTAGACATTAGGATATTATTTTTGAGATCAACTTATTAACTGGAACAAAGGAGACAGAGTCCTATCCAAACATAAATTCTAACCATAACAGCTCATAAATAAGATTCATAAACTTCGGTGAGATTCCTAGAATGAGTCTTCTTTCTCCCCTGCGTTTATTTTGCCATGATGACCACGTTTGTCCCTACCGATCGCTATGTCTAGCACTTGGACCGCATTCTCATTGATTCCTCTGTTCTACATCCTGTTGTAATTACTCCTCCTTGGATTCTTTATCTGACTGCACAGGGTTAATCATTCTAGCATATATACAAAACAACCTCTCATAACAAACTTATGAAATCCTATCTATATTTCATGCATATTAATAATTTAAATCATCCATTTGATAACATAACCACCTGATTTCATTTATCAGCATAGGGTCAAACTCTTGGGAAAGTATATATGAAACAACATAAAATAGAGATAATGTATGTGAAGTATTTGCAGAACCATACAGAAAAGGTTTTAAAACATTTTGGAAACAGTATTAAAGGAGGACAATATTTCATCCCAACATTCCCCCCAACTTAGACTTTTGCTTGTCCCTAAGGAAAATTAAAGAACTAGACACCTATGGCAAAAGGTTATAATGTAGGGTAATTCTTCTGAGGTCTGTGTCCTCTCTAACTCCTTTTCCTTGCTTGAGGTAGAACCCATTAGAGTATGCAAGTCTTTCCATCCTGATCAGCTCAGCATGCCTACACTACTCACTTTTCACTCTTGTCCAATGTGGCACTGGATAAAGAAATATAGGAGGCTAATAAGTGAGAGGTAACCATGATACTCCCTTCTGTTCTGATATCTAGATATATCTGCGCAATATTTCAAGCATATTCGTGAAGTTGTCGATAGAATGGGGTTCCTTTCTTTGTAACTCTGGAGTTAAACTATCCCATCTACTCTGCACATACCTCTGACAATTTTGGATGATAGACACTGCCATCCCCTGTATTCTTCTATAGTCCCTAAGTCTTAAATCCATGATCACCTTACCTGGTCCTTTATGAGAGAACAATGTCAACCATTAGGTTAAGATGATTTCAGGCTCCAAGGCTTCCTTCCTCAATTGCAGTGGTACTTTCTTTTCCTGCTCTTCATATTGGTCCATCAATAACCCTCTGAGTTGTTCATTTTTGAAATATGACATTAATGCTCTGACCTAGAGGTCTCCAACATAGATGCAGGGATTCCATTGTGTATCTTCATCCATTATATAATTGTGCAGGTAATACTCACACAACTGGTCTTGTTCTTCTAGGCTAACCTCTTTGAAGTAATTACAAAAGATAAACCTTGAATGCAAGTCGGGTTGATCATTAATAAACTTGTTAAACTGAAAACTGAGAAATTTTTCTTTCAAAAGCAATGCATACACTCTTGATGGAGGTCTGCATCCCATAATATGCTTGGCCCTTTCAATAAACTATGTCAACTTTTTCTCTAACTGTTTAATTCTCAAATCATTTTCTGCAACAAATTCATTGAGGTTATGCTTCTCTTCTTCCTAGTTTTCCTTCTCTTGCTTATTTTCATTAGTCAATTTCATTAGTTCAAAACCCAAGGACAATGTAGTATGGTATTTTAGGGTTTTTACCACAGGAGGTTGGAGAGTAAGTATTGCTTCTTCCTCAATCTTTGCTTTATTTTCAGTCAGTTGTGCTAATAAATCTAAATTAGAGCCATGGCCATAAGTTTGGATCTTCTCCTCCAACTCCTGAATCCTCTTTTCCTTTTCTCTATCTCTTTCTTCATAACCCCTTACCTACTCCTCAAGTTGCCTTATTCTATCTAGGGCTTCTTGTAACTCCTTCCTAATATCTCTGTCTTCTATCAATTCCTTTTCACCTTCAAAATTTTCATCATTCCCTTTTTTAGGGGCATCAAAAATTTCCTTAGAAAAGTCATCTGGCACAGGTTTTCCCATTTTTCTGGAAATAAACAGATCTTCTAATTCAAAATCAAAAGAAGAAATGTACCTTCTTTTTCTAGCAGACATATTATCATTTGCATAGGCATCAGCAGAAGCATCCTCAAGAGGGTTTTCTCCTCTATCTAAATCTAAATTCAGAAAAGTTGGATCAGTATCCTACGGGCCTTTATTTTTGTCTTCTTCTCCTTGGTGCTCAACAACTTTCTCTTTAACACCTTGCTTCCTCAACCTCCCTAATCACCTAGGAGTAACTGTCTCATGTTTTTCTACCTTTTTCCTCTTCTTGTTGTTCCCTTTCTGACTCTTTGTTTTCTTCCTAGATATTGAGGAAGTGGTTCTTTTTATTTTAGGAACAGAGGTTGAGGGCTCTTAAACTGATACAGGCCTAAACTCTGGAGGATTCTCAGGTTGTGTTTCTTCCTACTCAGCATCAACAGGGGGTTCAGTTTCATGTGGAATGTCTTCCTCTGGCTCTGGTGCTTCCAAGAGTGTTGAGATGTCTACACATTGTTTAAAGGCTTCCCACTCAATCTGTGGGTACTGAATCCTTAAACTCCTTTTTACTAACAAAGCTATTAAGCAATGGTGAGAAAGAGTTGTGTCTACTTGTTACCTTTGATACTCTGAAGACATTCTTCTCAGCATACTATACAAAAAATTGGGAACATTGACAAGTTTCTAATGTCTCAAATGGTTGAGCAATTTAAGATGTGTAGTATATAGCATATTCTATCTACCATCACAAGTGATATATTTGATAATATAGAAAGCACATTTCCCCCAAAAATATGGAAGAGATAATCGTTTGGTACCTTGTGTGGTAGAGTCTAGGTGTTCACCTCTTTCACAAAACTCCTCCCTAGCCGCAGCTACATTAGTCCTGACTGGATACTCAAACCCTGTTGTAGGAAACCTTGAAACTTGAGCAATTTCAAGCTCGGAAGCGTCTATTGTCAACCCTCTAACCATTGCTTCATCATATTGCAGAGTAAGTGCAAATTCTTTTACCATGTCATCATCATATTCTGTCAATTTGAGGAAGTAATTAAGCCAACCCACTCTAGTAAAGAGCGGAAGAACCAGCACATCCTCCAATATTTCCTTGTGTGTCAAGGGTTCCCTTCTGATTACATCTCCTCCCATTAAGACTATGAATTAGAACTCTACAATGTCAATTCTTTGCACAATGCCAACTAACCAATTTCTTACTGCTTCAGCTCACTAGCCTGAAAAACTAGTCTTTTAATTTGCCTCTTTCCTACTTCTCCACTATAACTCCATAACTCCTTAGGGTATTAATTCATTATTTGACAGAGGTGAGTTTATAGCACAGAGTATTCTATCTAGTTTTCTCAAAAGGCAGGGTTTTAAACAAGGTTTTGAAAGGCAAAAATGTAAAGGCAACAATGATTAAATGACAATCATTTGAAAAGAAACCCCTCTCCCCAACTTAATGATGAAGTGACCGCACTTCATATGGTAGGTTTTACGGATGGAGAAGGAATGATAAAAAGAAATGGTGGAAATATACATCACATGCATGAAATAAATTATTAATAAACATGAATATAAAAAAGAAATCTAAGTGTATTAATAGAAAGGTATTGATTGTACATATATATTGAAATGAAATAATTAACATACCTTGGAAGTTGTGAACAACACTGGTGAGGTGATAGAATATGCATGCAGCAAATGGGAAGTTGGATGTACAGTTACAGAGCAATAATGGAATAGTGCAAGATGGCGGATGGAAGTACCAACTCATAAATGTGAATTTACACTTAGAATAATATGAATGGATCAGTTTGAAAGGAATACGGGCTGATGAAATGAGCGGGAGAAGTGAGGTAGTGTTCACCAAGTAATGGAATAAAACAGTAGATAGGTGTTGCTACGGGCGCTACAGCACAGGTCCCGACTGTGTAAATGTAAATATAACAGAACAGGTCCCAACTGAGTCAGGTCCTGATTGAAGAAGTGAAAAATAGGTCCCGATGGAGATATCTAGTTGTAACCATGGAAATTGTACAATGTGTGCATGTGAGAAAAACAAAGAAATTTAATTGTCAGCAACAGGGGTTGAGTATTGTAACTCAACCTCCACATCACTGGACATTATTGTTGTATCAGCATCAAAATGTGCATTGTCTGGTGTTACAGCATTTGAATTAGCATCGTCCTCTGTCACAGCAACTAAATCAGGAGTATCAAGAGGACCATACTGAGCAGATAGAGATACTAGAAAGTCATCTCACTGGAGTGGTTTCTTGTACAATTTGAGCCTATGCCCATTCACCAACAGTGAAAATTGAATTTCATCAATAGTTTGTAGTTGAACTGTACCATTAGGAAAAACTTGTTGGATTTCATATGGACCTAACCAACGTGATTGAAGCTTTCCCTTGAAGTCCTTATACCTTGAATCATAAAGTAGTACCCAGTCTCCTGCAGTGAATTCATTTGTTTTTATATACTTATAATGCCATTTTGCCCTTTGCTTCTGTATGACCTTTGTATGATGAATGGCTTCCAGTCTCATTTCATCCAAGGCATTCAAATGTTGTATCCTTTCTTGTTGTGTAGTGGTCAGATCCGTTCCTAGGTCCATTGCTGTCCTCGGGGTTTTGTGTTCAAATTCAATAGGCAGGATTGCAGTCTTGCCATAGACCAACTCATAAGGTGTAAACCCTGTAGTTGTCTTCCAAGTTGTTCTATATGCCCAAACAGCCTTAGGGAGCCTAGAAACCCAATCTCTTCGGTGAAGCTACACTGTCTTGGTCAAGATGTTTTCAATTTCTCTATTAGTAACTTCTACCTGACCATTAGCCTATGGATGGTAGGGAGTGGATTTCTTATGCCTGATCTGGTATTCTGAAACCAATTTTGTTATTAAATCAAATGTAAACTGTGGTCCCTGGTCAGTTACTATTTCTCTTGGAGCACCATACCTAGTGAAAATGTTTTCATACAAGAATTTGGCCACATTGCCATCTCTGGCAAACTGTAATTCTTTCACTTCTACCCATTTAGTTAAGTAGTTTGTACATACCAAGATATATTCTTTGTTGTTTGATGAAGGAGATATAGGCCCCACAAAATCCAAACCCCACTTGTCAAAAGGAGCTAGTGAAATTTGTGGCTACAAAGGCATCTCATCACTTCTAGTAGGCCTCCCCATTCTCTGGCATCTATCACAGCTCCTAGTGTACTTGATAGCATCTTTGTGAAGTGTTGGCCAATAATAACCTGTTGTGAGGATTTTAAAGGTTGTTCGTTTAGCCGCAAAATGTCCTCCACAAGGCTCATCATGAGAAGCCTTCATTACATCAAATACTTCATCCTCCCTGATACACCTTCGCATAATATTGTCTGGTCCAGTGTAGAATAGAAATCCAGAAATCCAAGAGTAAGAGAAACATTTATGCACCAACTGCCTCTTTTCCCTTAGAGAGAAATATCATGGAGTCTACCCTGTAACCAAATAATTGGCTATATCTGCATACCATAGGGTGTGGATAGTGAGAGCAAATAAATTCTCATTAGGAAAAGAATCATCAACCACGCCATCTGAAGACTATGTAGGTAGTCTACATAGAAAATCAACAACAACATTAGCTTTGCATGGTTTGTCGACAATTGTAATATCAAACTCTTGCAACAATAATAACCACCTTACAAGTCTGCCACCTACTATGGGTTTATTCATCAAATATCTGACGGCTGCATGATCTATAAGGATGAAGACCTTGTAACCAGTTATGTAGTGCCTGAACTTATTTATGGCATAAACAACTGCTAACATCTCTTTCTCTGTTACTATATAATTCAATTCAGCTCCTTGCAGATTCTTGCTGACATAATAAATAGCATATTCCTTGGATCCTTCTTGTTGGCCTAAAACTACACCAATTGCAAAATATGATGCATCAGTATGGATGTGAAAAGGTAAGGTCCAATTTGGTCCTCTAAGTACAGGAGCTTGTGTCAAGGAGGTTTTCAGATTTTCAAAAGAAGTCTGACAATCTGGTGTCCACTCAAATTCATTATCTTTTGTTAACAGAGTAAATAGAGGCGCAACAATTTTGCTAAAATCTTGAATGAACCTTCGATAGTAACCTGCATGTCCTAGGAAACTTCTAACATCTTTCTGCTTCTATGGAATAGGTAGGGTAGAAATAATTTCAATTTTCTTTGGATCCACTTGTATTCCAGCACTTGAGATAAAGTGCCCCAAAACTATTCCTTGTGTCATCATAAGGAAACACTTTTCATTACTCAAAGAGATATTGTGATCTGTACATCTTTTCAATACCTTCTCCAAGTTGTGTAGGGCTTCATCATATGTGTCCCCATATGTGGTGAAGTCATCCATATAAATCTCCATACTGTCATGTGCAAAATCAAAGAAAATACTTAAAACTGCTCTTTGAAAAGTAGCTGGAGCGTTGCACAAGCCAAAGGGCAAGACAAAGTATGCATATGTCCCCCAAGGGTAGGTAAACGTTGTCTTATCTTGATCTTCTAGAGCAATTTTAATCTGATTATAGCCACTAAAACCATCAAGGAAAGAAAAATATTTATTGTCTGCTAGTGAGTCAAGAACCTAGTCAATGAAGGGTAATGGAAAGTGATCTTTCCTGGTAGCAATGTTCAATTCTCTGTAGTTGACACAAACCCTCCACTTGCCTCCTTTCTTTGGAACTATAACCAATGGTGAAACCCATTCATTGTCTGAAATGGGGTATATGAAGCCTGCATCCAAAAGTTTCTGTAGCTCAGTTTTAACAATTTCCCCGAGGGCTGGATTCACGCACCATTGTTGTTGCCTAATGGGCCTGTAGCCATCATCTATGTATATCTTATGCATGCACAAGGCAGGATCAATGCCTTTCATATCATTATAATCCCATGCAAATGTTGCTGAGTGTGCATTTAAAAATTTCTGCAAGGAGTGTTCTTGTTCATCAGTTAAGGCATTATTAATATTCAACATCCTTCCTGGTCTGACTTCTAGTTATTTGGACAGATCTTGCATAGAAGACAAATCAAGGCTAGGTAACACAGGTAAGCATTGTTGGGGTAATAAAACATGAAATATTTGAGACACCTCTTCTGATGAACCGCTTGGTATTGTGGTGTTCAAAGGGTCTTGCAAGCAAGATAGACAATCTTGTTGTTGTGGATGCCTTCCATAGTCATTATGGAGGACATGAGCAATTAGTTCATCTTCATCTGGAACATCTAACAAGGGGTTGCATTCAATAGTCATTAGTGTTTGCAAGGAATAAGTGTCCTCTTCTTCCTGGAAAGGCCAAATGTTCTGCTCAAGTTCATGGTATGGTTGGGCTGGAGGATACAACACCAGTTTCTTGGTCACTGTCCCATTAGAGATTATCATGTTACCAGACCTACAACCTATAAATGCATCAGCAGTGGCAAGACATGGTCTACCTAGTATAAGAGGATAACCAACAAGATTAACTTTGGGCTGCAAAACTATGAAATCAGTTGGATACTCCCAAGAGTCTAATGTAATGACCAAATCCTCTATGACTCCTTTAGGTTTGACTGTGGACCTATCAGCTAATTGCAGAACTGTCTAGGTAGGCCTAAGATTGTTCAGTTGGAGTATATGCATTGTTTCCTTGGTCATGACATTAATAGAAGCACCTAAATATATCAAAGTGTTCTTAATCAGAGTCTCATTGATCTTGACATCCACCACTGGACTTCCTGGGTCTGTATATTTTGGAATGGTTATATTACCCAACATGATGTCTACAAGATTACCTAACACATGCATTGTCTGGGGGTCTATTCTCTTCCTTCTTGGCTTCTTTATACAAAGATCCCTAATAGTTTTGGTATAGATGGGGATATCCTTGATGGCTTGGATTAAGGGAATCTTGATGCTGATATCCTTTAGCTAGCTAAGAAGGGCAGTATCAGCTTAAGCTGGTTGCTTTTACATGGCCAAATGCTCAGGGAAAGGAGGAAACTTCTGCTGCAAGGTAGGTTGGGCATCTTGGTTTGAGTCAGGTTCTAAGGGTTGTTTATCTGGGGTCTCTTCGGTGGGCTCTTCATCTTCAAGCTCAATAATTTAGGGAGATGAAGGTCATGCAAGTTGTTTCCCTGATCTAAAATGAACATTACTCACTTCCACCCCATAGGTGGGATATTGCATCACCTCATTAGTATAAGCCTGCTGAACAAGATTGTTGTTAGGGTTAGGTGCAAGTTGGGCAAGGATTGGGTAGGTCTAGGAGATGGATTTTGAGGTGGTGGCATTATGGCTAGCTATTGTGGCTAAGATGGAATCATAGGTTGCTAAAATTGTGCATTTTGCTGCCATTGTTGGCCCTTGTTCCATTGAGGCTGCCATTGTTGCTGCTGAGTAGGCCACTAAGGATTATAGTTAGGTCCTTAGAAATTTTGTTGTGGCCATGGGTTAGGTTGTTGTTGGTTCCAACCAGCTTGTGGAGTAGGCCATTGTGGGTTTTGCCATGCATTTGGGTTACCAGACCATTGTTGAGTATTCCAAGAAGAGAAGTTCTAATTTGTAGCAGGAAAGGGAGGATTAAAATTAAGTGGATTAGGAGGCATACCTTCTCTTTGTTTCCATGGCCTCCTTTGAGCAATGAAGAATAATTGCCTGTCCTCTCCTTCAAATTGCTATAATTATGGTCTCTCAATCCTTTCTTGCTGGATACTGGCCACCCTCTTGTATTTGCAATTGGCCTTCCTTTGTCTACAGCTGGGGCAGTATTCAGTGAGCATCGCATCTGCCTCTTCTTGTTTCTTCTTGATGTGAAGAGTGTCCAACTGTGTATCCATGTGGCTAATGATATCTTCTTTCATATTGGTCAGCAAGTTACTAATTTCCACCCGAGAAACTCCATTAGATGCCTTGCCTACAATGGCTACTCTTTCTCCTCTGGGTCTTCTGGAAAAAGTCCTAGAGTAGTTCTTGCAAGCTGTACAAACATTCTCAAAGGGTATTTGAGAGATACCCCCTATTCCAATGAGATTTAGGGCATCCGTGCAATCATCATTGACTCCTCTTAAAAACACCAGCTTCAATGATTATTCAGACAACCTATTCTAAGGATTTTTCTTCAAGGCAAACTGGAATCTCTCCACATAGTCCTCTAATGGCTCATCCTCCTTCTGTGACATCCTAAAGATGTCATCTTTTCTCCTATCATGTCCTCTACAGTAGTCTTTGTATTTTGTCATAAATGTTGTCTTCATGGTATCCCAATCTGGAATGGCATCTCTCCCTAGTCCCATAAACCATCTTAAAGCAGCATCTTTTAGGGTAGCAGGGAACAGTTTGAGTCTATAAGGATCAGTGGTATAATCATAACTTCTACACAGAACATCAAACTCAAACAGGAAAGTGTCAGGATCTTCAGTCACCAAACCATAGAAAACAGACAACGCAGAAGGTGGTATATTTTTCAGAGTAGCTACCTATGCTAGGTTTGGTATAGGGAATTCAAATGTAACTTGTCCTAGAGGATCCTCTACTGCATCTGCCATGGTTCTAAAAGTTCCCTCTGTGGCAATAGAGGAAGCTGATGGAGATGTAGGGGTTGTTGATGAAGATGTAAAAGGAAACTCTCCTTCAGCACTTCCTATAGTGTAGTTGTTGAAATCAGTTGTACCCTCATTGTTTTGAGAAGTCAATGGGAGGAATCTTCCTCAAGTATCTCTTTGCCTCTGCATATAGTAAATTGAGCTTTATGTTTCAGTAGTCTTGCACAATGTTAGTAGAATGCCTGGTGTTTCTTGAAAATGAATTTATTCAATCTAATACTGAAATCAAGATTTAACTATAAAAGCATGTGAAACCTAACAAATGAGATTATGAAGATAGCACCATCCCCGACAACGACGCCAAAAATGTAGAGGAAAACTAATGTGATGTAGACTTAAATGAAATTCAGGGTTTAACCTAACTGAACAGTCCACTATCATTGCATTCCTACATTGAATTATTGACCAAGGAGAATAAGCTTATGATGGTGCCTACACTATCTATGCCTTCAAGACTAATTTCTAATCTAAGTTAATCTTATACAATTCTTATTTTGTCCAGTCCTACTTACTAGAATGCACATAAATGTAAAATAGTAAACGGAAATGGAAAATAGCAAAAACAATCTAAACTTCCAGTTGCTATGAGTACCTTCAGCAGAAGCTGAAGATAACTGTATTTAACAAAAAATCACAATTTTAATCTAAACAACTCAAAAATGATGAAAAGGCTAACACTAACCTCTGGAGGATTAAAAATGTGCACTCTGCTCATGAATCACAATTATTGGAAATATCAATCAAGAGTTCTTACTTGCTCCACAATATAACACATAAGATGGAATGAAATAGTTTAACTAAGAATGTAGGAATAAATAAGAAAACATGCAAAGTGAGAGTTAGTACCTTGAGTGGCCAGCTTTGGGAACTATCTCACTTTTTCTAGAGATTAAATCTACTTTAGATCTTCACACATTCCATAACATACAGTTGAATTCAAATCATATCAAAGATAGAATCTTCTTCAGATTTTATTCAAGATTATAACATGTCTGGAATAACTGATAACTGTAACAAAGTAACGGCTATGTGGAAAGTAAAACATAACAACCAACTTAATCAACAAGCTCATCCCCTGACTTATATAAAGATGGGAGAGTCTTATGCAACCTTCTATCTAACTGAGATCATCAACTCATTCCTAGACATCAGGATATTGTTTTTGAGATCAACTTATTAACTGGAATAAAGGAAACAAAGTCCTATCCAAACATAAATTCTAACCATAACAACTCATAAATAAGATTCATAAACTTCGGTGAGATTCCTAGAATGAGTCTTCTTTCTCCCCTGCGTTTATTCTCCCATTATGACCACGTTTGTCCCTACCGATTGCTATGTCTGGCACTTGGACCGCATTCTCATTGATTCCTCTATTCTACATCCTGTTGTAATTACTCCTTGGATTATTTATCTGGTTGCACAGGGTTAATCATTCCAGCATATATACAAAACAACCTCTCATAACAAACTTATGAAATCCTATCTATATTTCATGCATATTAATAACATAACCACCTGATTTCATTTATCAGCATAGGGTCAAAGTCTTGGGAAAGTATATATGAAACAACATAAAATAGAGATAATGTATGTGAAGTCTTTGCAGAACCATACAGAAAAGGTTTTAAAACATTATGGAAACAGTATAAAAGGAGGACAATATTTCATCCCAACAGCTGGAATAGTCCTTATATCACCTCAAGGAGACATTTTTCATTTTTCCTACAAGCTACAATTTGATAATACCAACAATACCATTGAGTATGAGTCCTTGTTACTAGGGATGGAAGCTGCTCGTGCTAAAGGAATCAAGAATCTCCATGCACAGGGAGATGTAGAGCTTGGCGTTTACCATGTAAGGAATCTATACCAAACCAAAAATGAAAGGTTGAGGCATTACCACAATCATGTCTGGGATTGCATTGAGGATTTTGATGCTTTTGACATCTCAGCAGTACCAAAAGAATTTAATGATCGTGTAGATTCATTGGCTGTCTCAACCACCCTTATGATTCCTCACAAGGATTTTAAGGGTAATAAATACATAGTTTAGTTGGTCTTTTGGCCAAGTGTCCCAGATAATTCTAACCATTGACAGGTTTTTAATGGGGATGATCAAATCATTATTTTTCTAGAAAAGGCAAATAACTTTAATGAACTTTATTTTGAAGGTTGTGATTCTCCTCCTCAAGAATCTATTTATGAAGTTGATTTAGAGACAGGTGAAGAGTTTCTGTAGCTAAAGGGGAACACAATTCCCAAAGGTTTAGTTTCTCTCGAGAAAATATTCGATAAACATGACCAGTACATCAGGAAACAACAGAAGATTGGAATGGGTTCTTCATCAGAAGTTGAACAGGTGAACCTAGGTATAGAAGCTAATCCTAAGATGGTCAACATCAGGAAATGTTGCACAGCTGATGAAAGATTCAAGTTTGTGACACTTTTGCATCACTATATTGATGTGCTTGCATATTCTTATGATGACTTGAAGTCTTTCCGGCCTAAAGAAGTCCAACATGAGATTCCACTCAAGTTGGGATCTATGCCTCACAAGCAGAAGCAGAAGCAGATGTCGTATAACCCCAAAATTTTAGGTACGATCTTAGCAGAAATTCAAAAGATGTTGAATGCGAGAATTATTTTCCCAATTCATCATTCCACTTGGATTGCTAACATAGTACCAGTAAGAAAAAAGAACGGTGAAATTCGCATCTGTGTGGATTTCTAGAACTTGAATCAGTCATCTCTAAAGGATAATTACCCTCTTCCGGTAATGGATCAAGTACTACAAATGATGACTGGTTCGGAGATGCTGTCTATGTTGGACAGTTTCTCAGGTTATAACCAAGTGGAGGTGAGCGAAGTGGATCAACATAAAACTGCTTTCATAACACCGCAGGATGCCATTTGGTTTAATCAATGCCGGTGCGACTTTCCAATGAGCAATGGACTTGGCATTTCGTGATGAAATGGGTAAGTTTATTGTTCTATATCTTGATGATTTAACTATCTTTTCGAAGAAGCGTCAAGATCATGCCTACCATTTGCGGCAAGTTCTAGAAAGGCACTGTCAGCATGGAATTTCACTCAATCCCAAAAAGTCTATTTTTGGGGTAACTGAAGGTAAACTTCTTGGACATGTGGTGTCTAAGGAAGGTACTAAAATTGACTCAGAAAGGGTCAAATCCATTCAAGGTATTACTCTACCTTCAAGCAAGACAGTTGTTCACTCTTTCTTCAGAAAAGTGAATTTTCTACGGAGATTTGTTCCTAAGTTCGCAGAAAAGACTCACCATATTGTTAATGTGATGAAAGGTAAGTCCACTTTCAGTTAGAGCGCAGAAGGTAAAGAAGCATTTGAGGACATTAAAAGAGCCATTGCCCATGCTCTAGTTTTGGTGTGTCCTAATTATACCAAGGACTTCATTATGTATAGTTATGCTTTCGAGCATACATTGTCGGTAATCTTGGTTTTGCAGAATGAGGAGGGTATTGAATCTCCTAGTGCATTCATGCCTCATGAACTTAAATATTCTGCTATGGAGAAACATGCATATGCCACAATGGAAGTTGTTAAGCATTTCTATTTTTACATTCTAAATTCCCATATTGTTGCATTGGTTCCAAACTCAACAGGCAAATCTATTCTAACTCAACAGAAGTTTGGAAGAAAAAGAGGTAACTGGATTGCCAAGATCTAGGAATATGACCTTGATATTAAGCCTACCAATCTTGTACGGGGAAAAGGATTATGTCATCTTATTGCTGATAATGTACCCAAGGAAACTGGTGATGAAGAAGTAAAGTTTGAAGATGTTCTCACCGTTCTTTTTGTTAGTATGAAAGATGAATGGTATTCAAACATTGCTTACTTTCTCACTTATGGCGAATGTCCCAAGCATTTGTCTTACAAAGAGAAAAGGACTATCAAGCTAAAAGCTGTAAATTTTGTCCTATGGGATAATGGTTTGTATAAAAGAAGCATTGATGGAATCTTCCTCCGTTGTGTTGATAAGGCACAACAAAGAAAGCTATTGGAATCTTTCCATAGTTTGGCATGTGGTAGACATTTTTTGGCACATGTAACAGCTCACAAGATTTTGAGAGCTAGATACTATTGGCCCACACTGTTTCAAGACACATATGATTGGGTGAGTAAGTGTGAGCTTTGTCAGCAGTTTGTGGGGAAACCCAAGTTGGCTACCCTACTGCTCAAACCAGTCATTATTGAGGAACCATTTCAGCAATGGGGTATTGACTTCGTTGGTGCGGTGAATCCACCATCAAGTGCAGGACACAATTATGTTCTTACAACAACTGACTACTTTACAAAGTGGGTAGAGGCTATTCCTATGAAGCAAGCTACTTCTGAGGTAGTTTGTATGTTTCTCAAAGAAAACATCATATCCAGGTTTGGGGTTTCAAACAAAATTGTAGCAGATAATGCTACATGCTTTTCTTCTCATGAAATTACTAGTTTATGTTTTGAATATGGCATTATTCTTTCTCATTCATCCGACTATTACCCCCAAGGGAATGGTCAAGCTGAATCTAGTAACAAGAATCTGGTCACTATCATCAGAAATCTAGTAGATGAAAATTAGAGAACCTGGCACAAGGCATTGTTTGATGCTTTGTGGGCAGGTCATATTACTCCAAAGAGAGCAATTGGTATGTCTCCTTTTCAGTTATTGTATGGATTGAATGTTGAAATACCAATTACTTTAGAGCTGCCAGCTTTGAAGTTGGCAAAGGCAGTTGAAGATTGAACTTTTGAGAGTTCTATTGACAAATGCATAATGTTCCTCTTGGAGCTTCAGGAACAACGAGTCAAAGTGGTGGATCGCATTGTGGAACACCAAAGTCAAGTGAAGAAGCTATTCGACAAGAAGGCCAAATTCAAAGACTTTCAAGTCGGGGATCAAGTCTTGTTATGGGACAAGAGATGAGAGCCAAAAGGAATGCACAGAAAGTTTGATTCCCTATGGAGAGGCCCTTTCATCATTCATCAACGTTATGGTGAAAATAGTTTCATTCTAGAATATCAAGATGGCACACCTTTCTTGTTGCCACAAAGCGGGAAACATCTAAATCTTTTCACTCAATAAAGTGACAGATAAGTTCGTGTATTTTTGTACAGTTTTTGTGTCTTTTTTGTTTTAGTCTTTTTGTGTCGCCTGACTCTATAGATGCAAGTCTTGAGAAATGGGTCAGCATAAAAAAAAAGACTTTGGTATCACTTGGCATCGTCTCAAACCGTGAATCATATGTTGAAACAAAAGAAATATTGATTCATCGGGGTAATGTTCTGAGAGAATTGATCAAGGATTTGGGAAGTGCCCGAGAGCTCAGCGAAGATAGTGATATTGATCTTCTGTACAAATTAGAGGAACTTCCATCAGATTAATAGATGATGATCACCAATTCCTTTCTACTGATGAGATGATTCAAGAGTTTAATAGAATGATTCAAAGAGATTGTGAAGAAGAAGCCTTTTCAATTGCTTCTATGGATAAATTGTTGGATAATCAATTGACTCTTGATAACCTGAAGGTCAAATTAAAAGGGTATGAAAAAGCTACTTCTGTGGTCAAGGATGCAATAACTAGAGCTCATGCCATCTCAAAGAACACTGTTAGCCTGGACAACCTGGAGATGCAAATGGTGAAAACAATGTATGAAGGTTCTCTCAAGAAGGATGTTGATGGGAATTGATTCATGTGTTCCGTGCCTTAGTTAATTTTTATAAATATTTTCATATGTACTTTTCATTTAGTTTTGGACACTTTTACATGTACTTTTTCCATCTGTAATTACATGTAAAAACATAGGAAGTCCCAAATCAATAAGGACTCCTTTGTTGAATAAGTCAAAGTAGTTAGATTTTCCTAGATTATCTCATGACCTCTCACTATAAATAAAGAGGCATCTATTGTAGTTTTTATATTTTGTCTATTGAAGCAAAACTCTGTCAGATTTGAGAAGCAATTTTAAGACTTTGAGCTTTTATTGTAAATCAATTTTCAAGCAAAATCAATATAAGAAAAGCAAGTTGGTACCCATTCTTGGTGTTGGATATAATTTGTCAAGTGATAGAATTGTTCTTACGTCTTTTCTATTACCTTATAATTGCTAAGTGATTGAAAGGTGAAAGTGTGTGTCAAGTGATTGAGAGACATTCCAAATTTGATTTTGGTAGACTTTGACTTGCAATTATCATTTGTGGAAGTTAGTTTATATTTGTAAGTTTAGAGTGAACTTGAAGACTTTGAGCTGCAAGTTGATTCTTTTGATCATTTTGTTATATCTTGGAATACATTGAAGACTTTGGGCTGCATTATATTCCAGAATCCTTATTTTACATTCAAGCATAAGAAGCAACGGAAAACTTTGTGTTTTCGTGGGTTTCTTCGTGGTTCAAATATACTAGTATTGCTTTAGTTATCCTTTTGTGTAACTAGATTACATATCAATTATCATTGTTCTGAGATAGTAAATTGTATTAAGTTATATATTGAGAATTGTAAACATCATTTCTGAAAAAAGAGAAATGGATGATATGAAATCACCCCGAAGTTAGTTTTTAGTGTAAATAAGTTTGAAATAGTTATTAGTTTGTATTTGACAATAAAAGGGAGCCTCCCCTTGCTGATAGGAGAGATATTATCTTATCAAACTATGGTTGATATAACCATTTTTCCTTTAGTTAGCTAAAGACAAAATATTTACCCAACAAAACCAAAATCCATCTTAGGGATAACACCAAATAATGTACAATAGTGAGGGGGCTGCAAAAACATACTCAGTTCCAAAATTGTAACATTAAATCGAACATCCCATTTCACTAAATTCTTATAAGGCCAAGTCTAAGAGGCATATATATTAACACTTACAAGTTTATAATTCAAGAGAGAAAACATTACAAAATCAAGAAGAATCCATGAAAAGGATATAATCTTCAACCTTCTTTTAAGCAAAGAGAGGTTTAGGCAGATGAAAAGAAATGCAGAAGTGTAAACCACTGGTGAGCAAAAACCACAAAATACAATACTCAGTGCATATGCCACTTGCATGGTATTTTGTCAAATAAATGACAAAAGAATGCCCTGCCTCTACCAAAATGATTGCAACTTATCATTTGTGCCCAAATTGCACCATCAAACTGAAGAGAGATCAGTTGTGACAATCAATCAATGAAGCTACCGGTTGATCGTGACAACACTAAAAATGCACCAAAACAACCAAATCGAAACAACAAAACATGATGAAAAACAAAAATAACATTGGAAATGTTTTTGTGCTATGCTAGATTGCACATTCACTCGAATGCTCCTGCATTAGACATGCTGGGTAAGAAAAATGCTTCATGAGTGTAGAACTCATGAGCATTTCGACAAATCTGGGATTGGAATCCCAAACTTCACCAAATCTGTAGTGCTGACCCATGAAGCTTCATCACCTGCTTAGTTCTTCCAATGGACCAAATATTCCCAATATTCTTTCCCTCTTATCCTTTTGGATACACTAGAACCAATTACTATGTCAACCTCTTCAAGTTTCTTCTCAGGAAACTATTGAGTCCATTCACGTGCATCATGCAAATCTGAATGTGCATTCCCATGTCCACTTGTCTCTCCTTCATAGAATTTATACGAATCAACAACATTAAATATTGGGGAAATATATATACCTGTTGGAAGCTCAATTTGATATGCATTTGATGAAAACTTCCGCAAAATCTTACATGCACCTATTTTCTTCCACTTTAGCTTGTTATGTGTTCCTTGTGGAAACCTCTCCTTCTGCGAATGTGCCATCACCAGCTCACCAATCTGAGATTCCTACTCCCTCTTATGCATATCAACATACTCTTTGTATTTGATGACACTCTTCTCCAAGTTCTCCTTCACTTCCTTGTGCAAATCATGGATATATTTAGTAAAGTCTTCTGCTACAACACTCTTTCTACCCAAATCTGCACTATCTCTCAATTCATCCATGCCTTAGGGTTGTACCCATACATAATTTGAAATGGACTCTTTCCCACACTTCAATTGACCGAGTTATTGTTGGCAAATTCTGCTTGTGCCAATGTCAAAATCCCACTGATTTGGTTTATTAGCTACCAAACACCTCAACAAAATTTCCCAAACTTCTATTCACAACCTCAGTTTGACCATCAATTTGTGGATGGTAGGTTGAACTAAACCCCAATTGTGTTCCCATCTTCTTCGACAAAATGCTCCAAAAATGACCAACAAATTTGGTGTCCTAGTCTGAAATAACTCTTCGGCAAGCCATGCAATCTAACTACTTCCTTGAAAATAAAGTAGCTATGTGGGAAGCATCATTACACTTTTGAGATGAGATAAAATGAGCCATCTTAGAAAACCTATCCACCACAACAAAAATAGAATTGTTACCTCTTTCTGTTTGTGGTAATCCCAAAACAAAATCCATGATTATGTGTTCCCAGGTTCTCTCTGGTATTGGCAATGGTTGATGCAACCATGTATTTTGCCTTACTCCTTTGGCATATTGATACACCCTACAACCTTGCACCATCTTCTTTACATCTGCACTCATCCCCAACCAATAATAGCTCTCATTCAGTTGTGCCAAAGTTTTGTCCACTCCAAAATGACCACTCAACCTCCACTATGTTTTTCCCTTTTCAAATTCTCCCTCATTGAACCATGAGGTACATACAATCTCTTCCCCTTGAACAATAAACCCTCTTGAACAAGATACTCTAACCATGGAGTTCTATCCCTCTCCACAAGATTGTTACACGATGCTCATGCCTCTTTGAAATTAGCATCAACCTCACACAACTCTCGCATAGAGTCAAAACCAACAACATTTACTCTCATCTCATTCAACAACAAACACCTACAACTTAATGCATCAACCACTTTATTGGATTTCCCACTTCTATGTTTCAACACAAATGAATAACTTTGAAGAAACTCAACCCACTTCATATGCTTTTGGTTTAGCTTACCTTGGCCACTTATAAACTGCAATGCATGATGATTAGTGTACAAAACAAAGTCCTTCGGTAGCAAGTAGTGTCATCACTTCTTAATTGCTTGTACAATGGCATAAAACTCTTGGTCATACACATAATATTTTCTTTTTGCTTCATTCAATTTCTTGCTAAAATATGCTATTGGTCTGTCCTCTTGACTCAAGACTCCTCCAATCGTTGTTCCACTTGCATCACAATCAACTTGGAACACTTTTCCAAAATCGAGGAGTGCTAACATGGGATGTTCCGTCACTTTTGTCTTCAAAAATTTGAAACTTCACTTTGTTGTTGTTGTCCACACAAATTCCTTCCTATTACCCTTCATAGTTTTTGTAATAGGAGCACAAATCCCACTGAGATTTCAGTTGAACTTCCTATAGAAGCTCACTAATCCATGGAAGATACTTGCTTCAAACATACTCCTTGGTGAAGGCCAATCCAAAATCACCCTAAATTCTTTTGGATATATTTTCAGCCCACTTCCAAAAACAACAAAACCTAAGTACACTAACTCCTCTTTCATGAAGATGCACTTTTTCACGTTCACTAACAATTTCTCTTCTTTGAGCCTTTGAAAAACTACCCTAACATGTTGAAAATATTCTTCTTTTGTTTTGCTAAAGATCAAAATATCATTCAAATACACAATAACAAACTCACCAAGGTAGGGTTTCAGCACTTCGTTCATCAACCTCATGAAGGTGCTTGGTGCGTTTGTCAAACTGAACAACATCACCATCCATTCGTACAATCCATTCTTCATTTTAAAGGCAATCTTCCACTCATCCCCCTCTCTTATCCTGATTTGATGGTATCTACTCTTCAAAATGATTTTGGTGAGGTACTTGGCTCTACTCAAGTAGTCTATCATATCATCCATTCATGGTAAGGGAAACCGGTATTTAATGTTTATCTTGTTTATGGCTCTTAACTCCATACACATCCACCATTCACCATCCTTCTTTGGTGTCAACACTGCTAGAACATCACATGGACTCAAACTCTCCCTAATCAACCCCTTATCCAGCAACTCTTGTACTTGCCTATTTAATTCTCCATAGGTGTCATTCTATACTGTGCCTTGTTGGGAAACTTGCACTAGAAATCAAATCCATGTAATGGCTTATGCTCCTCATTGGTGGCAATCCATCGGGCAACTCCTTCATCAATATGTCATTATTTCCTTCCAAAATTTTCTAAACTTCCATTATTATCTCTTCATTTTCCTTCGTTGTCCCAACTTCTACAAGCTTTGGAATGATGGAAAAACATGTTCCCCCTCCTTTCAAGCCTTTCAAATACTATTTTCCAAAAATAAAGAAAACCTTGGAGTTGTTCTCCACTTCTTCCCTATCTTTTATTGGATTTAATGTGTACTCTTTACCATCTTTCTTGATTTGGTATGTGTTTGTCCATCCATCATGAACAACTCTTCTATCAAATTGTCAAGGCCTTCCCAAAAGTAGATGGCATGCATCTATTGGCATTACATCACATATTATTTCATCCACATAGTTTCTAATTTGAAAACTCACAAGGCATTGCTCACGTACCATCAAACTATGATCCTTTTGCAACCATGAAACTTGGTATGGGCTAGGATGTTTTAGTCTTTTCAATTTCAACTTCTCTACCATCTCTTCAGATATAATGTTATTTGTGCTACCTCTATCCACTATGACTTTGCAACACTTTCCACTTGCCTTGAACCTTGTTATAAATAGATTTCTTCTTTGAATTGGTTTTGCTTTCTCTTTTTCAGGATTTAATAAAATCCTTCACAGCATTAGGGACTCTCAATCTTCAGGACCCTCTCCATGATTTGGTGTAGCCACACTCTCACATTCAGCCTACGCTATATGAACTCTTACTTCCTTCCCTTTTCCATTATTCTGTTGTATTTGTGGGCATTCAAATGCCCTATGACCCATCTCTCCACATTGAAAGCATGTACCTCCAAATCCTCTTCCTCTACCTCTTCCAAAGTATCCTCTACCACAAGAATAATCTCCTATTCATCTATAAGATTCTCCTCTTCCCTTGTTTTCTTGCATACCCGTGTGAGATGTACTTGCTTCATCTTTCTTTATTTGGTAACCTCTACCACTATTGTTTTGTCCTCTTCCTCTCGAAAATTTGCCTCTACCACAAGAATTGTTTTTATGTTTTCTTGCAAGTTTCTCCTCCACTTTCAAGGCATATTGGTATGTGTCTTCTACACTAATTACTTGGAGCATGCTCATTTCATCTTGAATTGAATAATGAAGACCATTCACATACCTTGATACTTTTCTGCATTATCATCCACATGCCCTACCCAGATGCCTAACCTCTAAAATTCCTCGATGTACTCTTGTACATTCTTCTCTTTGTTTCACGTTTTGCAGCCTCTTGAACAGGTTGATTTGATAATCTGCAAGTAGAAATTTTGCCTTCAACTTCGTCACCATTCTCTCCCATGATTTGATTTTCTCTTTGCCTCTTCGTTGTCTTTCAATCTACACATGCTCCCACCATAAGGATGTGTGTCCCTTCAACTTTGTGCTAGCATACTTCACCCTTTTTGGGTCCTCAATTGACTCCAAGTCAAAATACTTCTCCATTTTTTATATCCAGTCCACTAATTCTTTTGGATTCGGATTGACATTTAAACTAGGGGGTCCAATTTAGGCTTGCTACAAAGTCTAGCCATTGCTCTCAAAAATCTCCCTTCTGCTTCATCTCTATGATCATCTTCCATTTCAATTTTTGATGCTTCCTCTTCAGCCTCATCATCGTTGATATCTACTACAAGAATTCCTCTTCGCTTCGTCACTTCTATTACCTCCAACCTTATTGCTAATCTAGCTTCAAGGCCTCTCATCATTTCCATGAATACCTCATGGTCAGCATTCCATAGCCTATTCCGTGGTCCTCTTCATCCACCACACCCTCTTTGCGCCATGTCCACAACCCTTTGCAATTGCGGGTCTTGCCATCCTCTCACACACCCACAACAAACTCCTTATGGTTCTTCCTCCAACACAACGTTGAACCAACTCTGATACCACTTAAAGCAACCTAGCTTGAGGGTCATACCAGACAACCAACGCTAGCAACAATACCTCACCAAATTGATCACAAACAGACCACAATATCACTCAAGCATATTCACTTTTAAATAGAACACTTCAATTTGTGCAATCTAGGCAATGTAAATGTAACTATAGCAACTACATGAATCCAAATTATGCAAATTCCCCATTCATTTTATCACAAACTCAAATGATATTATTACTGGCAACCTTCAATGGTTTATTATGCAAATTTTTATACAACAAATACAATGAATTTGTGTTCAATGGAGATTATCTCTATTCAAATATTTCTTGACAGTAAACCAATCTATCCACCTTCATCGTGGCCTCTTTTTCGCCACTGCAATACAGACAATTATGTATCTCTTCAAACTTCTTCTTGCAATCCTTTAATCAACTTTCCTCAGCATTAAGATCTTTGTTCTATTTCTACAATTCAATTTGCTTTGTTTTGGAATGATCTCCTCCTCTTCTTCTTAGCTGCCCCCTCTACGCACACATTTGTGTAGTTTCCAATTCCTTTTTGCAACGAACCCCCTTTATATCCTAGTCGTTGGATTTTATATTGCTATGGAAAATGAAAATTGAAATATTTCCATCCATTCAACTTCCCTCACTGGACGACGCCTCAACAAACACATTATATCTTTTATTAATGGATTTGAAGCCATTTAATCTTCCCAAGGAATTTAATTTTGATATTATTTTTGACTCAGTCAAAACCCACCAAGTCGCGGCCCTCAAAGTAAGACAAATAAAACCTCATATAACTTCTTGACTTCAACAATTAAGGAAGTTGATGGTATATTTTTGGTTGCAACGATTAAAAGAAGTTGACCTCCATCAAACATTACATACAGATGATGACTTTGATTTATGCCAACAGGTAGGAATCAAACTTCTACAAACATAGTCCTCTAACATTGTTGAACTCATCGCCATCGGCCATGGTGAATAAATATGCAGCGGCGAGGTTTGTTTGTGATGAATGTTAACAACCATGGTTTACTAGAGCCATGAAAAGAAAATAAACTTGGTCTTCATTGCAGATCATCGCCATCGACTCACCACACCACACTATACAAAACTCTTGGAAGATGAAAACAAATGCAAAAGTGTAAACCACCGGCGAGCAAAAACCATAAAATGTAATACTTGATGCATACACCACTTGCATGGTATTTTGTCAAACAAATGACAAAAGAATGCTCTGCCTCTACCAAAATGATCGTGACTTATCATTTGTGCCCAAATTGGACCATCAAACTAAAGAAAGATTAGTTGCGACAATCGATCAATGAAGCTGCTGGTTGATTGTGACAAAACTAAAAATGCACCAAAAAAACCAAACCGAAACAACAAAACATGACAAAAAACAAAAACAATGCTGGAAATGTTTTTATGCCATGCTGGATTGCACATTCACCCGGATGCTCCTACATCAAAAAACCCTTGCAATACAATGTTGTGTGGAATTTGCATAGGAAACTATATGAGATCATTCTTGATTGACTTAAAATATCAAGAATCAAATCAATATTGTAATGGAACACTTACATGCACATATTTCAATTCTTTCAATGAGATCATCTTATAAATATCCAAGAAAGAATTACAAGCTTACTTACCATACCCTATTATGACGCACAACCCTCTCACTATGCTTTACATGAGGACAACCTTCTTGTGATCAAACTTCAACATATATAATCTAATAAATACCACCTATCATTCTTAGCTCCTTGTTGAATGAACTATTTGCATGCATAGTGTATACTAGTTCTTCATAATTTAATTTTTTAAAAGATATCATTTAAAAAATCCATATATAATGAGTGAAGTTGTGTTTCTAAATTCACTTTAAAATAATGAACATTTGGACCATTGAAGCTAAAGAGGACACATGTTGAGTATATGAACTAATCATTCCTAGTTCAAAAAATATCAATATTAGAGACACTAGGGTTACAAATACTCATATAGAAAATCAATTCTTCTTTACTTTGTTTCATCCCATTGCACTAGTTATAAATAAACTTGCTACTTATTTTCAACCTTAGAAATGAAGTGAATCCTCTCAACAAGGAGAAAATGTTCAATGTAAATCTCCCACTTTTATGTCAAAAAATCTTTTGATGAGTTATGTCAAAATCACTCAATGAATCCTTAGAAAATACCATGAACTAAATCAATCATAAATTATGTTATACTAGTTAAACTCTGAGAATATAAAATAAACTACCTTTTGTCCCTCTTTTCCTACATTAGTTTTGTATAAGATGACCGTCGTAAACTTTAATATCTATTAAACCCCAAAATCTTCATATTATATTTTTCAACATTTTTTTGAGTAAATAGAATCATTATTAAGATGGAATATTTTGTCAAATTATTTCAAAATTTTGATGAGTTTATTGTATAGAATGTAAGTGGGTATGGCTTTGTAAGTATGGAGGCAATTAGAAGTAGCATACATACACAATATGCAGACCTAGTAGTGCAAACATGGTACAAATTAGAGCAAAGAGCTACATTCTTCTTTAGTGAGAGTGCAGACATGGTACAAATTGGACTAAAGAGCTACATTCTTGTACTTGTTAACAAGAACATTAAAAATTTAAAAGGATATAAGTTTCATTCTTACACGTGTTCTGTGTATGATACACATTTTATTAATGAACATTGATTGAATTTTTCCATCCTTTTCATTTAGTTTCTCTCTTTTTTATATTTGCTCGCCATTTTTTTGTCCAAAATAAATAGTCGAATATATTCATATATTAACTCGTTGCCACTAGTATGTTGTTATTGAGCTAGTTTCTATATTTATGATTTTTATTTTTTTAATTGAAATCATATATTTGTCTACTTTCTATATCTACAATCTTCTAATTTTATTACAATTAATTATTATCTTATCCACCATTGAACTATGCATTAAAATGGCAACTAATACAAAACTCACACTTACAAGCTTCATTACATTATTCAAATGCCAACGCAACAATGGTGCTAGAGTCTAAATCTGACATCAGCGTTACGCATCAAGCAAACTTTTCATGACGATTATCATTCAAAGTTGTCCTTCAAATACCAAGACATTTTTTATAATAAATAAAACCATATATAAACTAAACAAACATATCAAAATATTTGAAATCCCCTTTTCACATCTTCCTAAAATTTTAACTATATTTTACGACAAAAGCACCTAAATGCGACCATGTGACCATCAAATTTAAACCCTTATGATGCACCAGTACAAAACAAAGGTGGGACAAGTGCCAAAAAGCAAGGAGACATGCAATCAATCTTCATTTACTAAAATGCACCCTAGACTCTTCCGAAAGAAAGTACCTACCCAAAACAACCCCAACATGCACTTTGATTTTAGCTCAAAGGACTAAAAGGTCCTAAAAGCCCTAAACAGTAACCCACAATCTTACAAAACCTAGACTAAATACGCCAGCATGACACAAGCATTACATCATTACCATGAACCCTAACCCTAATCATACTAAACTCCCAAGACAAACCCTGGGTGGAGTGAGCAACCACAATTCCAAGATTGGAAGTCAAAAGTACAGCGGGTCCCACCACATGCACAAAACCTTTTACACTGTGTAATCAATCCACGTGGGATTCCGTTCTCACATGCTGTTGCGCCCTTCATCTCGGACAATTTAAATACAATATCCACACAATTAATTATTTAATTATAAAACAAACTGAAAAAGTCCGCGGGAATAATGGCGGCAAAAATAAAATTTTAAAAAATACAGAAACCATCATTGCCTAGATTTGTCCTGTAATTTCTGTTACTTGACATAGAATATTTTATTCGCCAACTGCCGCGTTTTCCCTTATATTAACTAAAAATAGAACGGCCCTTTTTTTAGTTTAGTTAACTCGAATTTAATAAACGTTGGGTTCCGTCCTCCTTTCTAGAATTTCAGCTCTTTTTGTTTTTTTTGGGTTAGTGGGGAGTTTAGGCACTGTTAGGATAAGTATAATATGGTTTTTTTAAAGCTTATCTGCTTGGAGTTTGGTAGGACACTTGCCTTTTTTAAAATGCAAAGGAATCAATTTTTGGATTGGGTATGAAGGATCCACACGCAAATGATTTAGTATGAGTCCACACCCATTTTGTTTATAGCTTTGCGTTGTTTTTAATGCTTATTTTTTCTTCTTTTGTTTATGGCTTTGGGTTGGATTTTTAATGCTTCTTTTTCTTCTAGAGAATGCTATAATATTTGATTCAACTATGCAAATTATTCGACCTAGTCTATGATCACTTCATGAAAAATAAAATAAATTATTTTTTAAAGTAGTAGGATTGGTATTAGGGTTGTTACTGGAGTGTTTTTAGATGTAATTGTATGGAAAAAAATTAGTATTAATGTTTTGGAAGTTTTTTCTTCATTTTGATGATGGATCTCTGAGTATCTTGATGATGATCACAATTTTCTCCTCATCTTGATAATAGATCATAGTTTCCTCCTCATCGTGATGATGGATCATAGAGTTCTCTTCATCTATATGATCTATATGATCTATATGATCATAGAGTTCTCGTGATGATGGATCTATATGACATATTGCAATTTTTTCCTCATCTTGGTAATGTATCATAATTTTTTCCCCATCTTAATGATAGATTGCAAATTTTTCTTATCATCTTAATTATAAATCATAGAACTTTCTTTTAATGATAAATTACAAAATATGATTCAAAATGATAATACTAAAAATTACTATACAATTACATTCAAAAACACTTACACAGTCACTATCATAAATTATGACAATATTATATCTCTAATTATGACTAGTTGTTATGTAGAGAAGTCAAACATTGTAAACTATGCATGAGGATTTGTCTTTGGTGGCCAATGCTTTGGCAATATAACTATCTAGAACAAGATTTTAGTAATAGCAAGTCAACAAATGGCATATATGTCGTCCAATGATCATGTCAATTATACGTCTTACCTAACATGATTCTCTAAATAAGTGTTTCGAGGGAGTGGACATGTTTAAATACACAAGTCTTCTCGCCTTATGCTAGAAATATAATAATGAATGGAAAGAGTAGTAGTGTGTGGACTTTTTGTACTAAATTTAAGGTCCCATTTGAAAATCATAGGTATAACCTCATAAAATTTAGAAAGAGACTCAAGGAATTGAAATCTTGATATGATAAATCCATGGTTTGACAAGTTCATAGATACCAATGAGTCCATCATATGTCAATTTACTTGCAGCTTTATATCAATTTGTTGTCTCATTTGAGGTGACCAAGAAAAACCACCTTTTATCTCTCTTTAAAAAGCAAAAGCATGGGAGTATCAAATACAATTAGCATATATTTTAAGATGAGTGTGATTGCACAATATATAATTTAAATAAGTGAGAAGTATAATTGACATTGATACAATGTTAAAAGTATAAATAATTTTTACAAAGATTTTTAAGGAAATAAAACTTACTTAAATATTTAGATTGCTTAGTTGTAAATAATTAAATATTTAGGTTACTTAGTTGTAAATAAGTTATAATAAATGTATATATTTATGTCTTTGAGTAAGTGAGAAATATTATAAAAATGTGTTTATAAATAAGTGTTAAAATTGATAAAAAAAGATAAGTATATTTAGTTATAGAATTTTGATGAAGAATATTTTATTGTAGATAGTGTTTTGTGATTCATCTTTGTATTTAACAATTAGATTTTCATTAGGTTAGTCTTAATAGATTGTGGAATTCATTATTTGTTTGCTATGGGTCAATCTCACAACTATGGATCTAATCTCTACACCTATAATTTTGAGCTTTGCATGTAGATTCCACCTTTCTATGTGGCTTCAAACTTATTGTATGGAATATTTAGAAATTTATTCGTTTCATATATCTAGACAAGATGGTGCTGTTAGATTTAAGGCAGACAACTGAGAGGGGGGGGGGGGGGGTGGTGAATCAGTTGTCCAAAACTTTTCTTGTTTCAACACTTGCATTCACTTTGCATTAACAATAAATCAATCATGAAAACTTAATGTAATTAACCAAGAGCAGAAAACACATCTATACATGAGACACCAAGATTTTGACGTGGAAAACCCGGTTAAGGGAAAAACCATAGGGTGACTAACCCAAGAATTTATTCTCTGTTAGAAGAATAGAAAGAATAAGATGACACATGCCAATTAGGGCTCACTACTCGAGCACACTGCTCACAAGAGGCTCACTGCCTACAAGAGACACATTGTCTACAATAAATGAGTATTACATACTTGAACTAGTAAATAGCATCGTCACCATGCTTGAATCAGTTCCATTAAAGCCCAAATCCTTCTGCTCTTCCTTTCGCTCTTCTCCTCGCTACCACACAGTCATCTCCACAAGTACACACTTGAAATGACTTTGCAAACCTTTATTTATACACGACATCAACTTAGGAACAAACATCTAAGTCAGCAAGCAACCACAAGAACATTCGCAAGGTGTATAATTCATCCAGTCGGCCAGTCACAGAAAGAACACCTTCATCTAGAAGTATTTCTTCAATTCTGGGCTTCAATTCTAATGCAGACCATCAACACGAACTGAACATGATCCAAGGACCTTCACAAGCTTACCTGAATCACCAGGAACATCCGCACTTCCTCTACGTACTGAAATCCTTCTCTCCTACATCCGAAAGCTCAAGAACACAGTCTGTTATCACTGTCACAAAGGAATAGGTTCTTCCAGACCTTCAAACCACAAACCGATTTGCTTGACACTTCACAAGGATGTTCTAAACACTTCCTCAAATCTGTAGAGTGGGATAATGCATTACTGGACCTCATCGGACCTATTTGTCTCTCTGTCACCACTGAGCACTTGTTTGAACCGATTCTACTTGAGCGACCATAACTTCTTCAGTCTTCATGTGGATCCCTGAAAACTTGACTGGAGCATCTCAAGACTTATATCTACAAACCCTTTAAACTGCATCCTCTGATCCTCAACCTATCTTAGACTTTTACCTTGTTATCATCACTGTTCTTCACTGTTCCTGATTGAGACTAATTTTCTCAATATCCTCAGCACACAGCTCACCCAATCCTTCTCATTAATGCAACATGAGTATGTTGACATCAATGACAACACCAGTTTAACCCATACTTGCAACAATCTCCCCCTTTGTCATTGATGGCAATATATTATGTGAAAAACCATCAAGACAAGAACTTCTCCTTACTGTCATAGCTCCCCCTATCAACAACTATTCACATGTCTTCTCTTCCTGTACTACTCCCCCTTTGATCATCAACCACTTGTTTTTCACATGTCTTCTCTCCCCCTTTGACATCAATGACAAAGGGCCCAAACTTGCAACTTTATAATCACATCTGCTACTCCCCTGAGTAGCAGCTCTCCAACACCAATCCGGACCACAAGATATGACTGTGATATCCATCGGACTGATGCACATTAGTGCATCCTAGTTCATCACCGGAGGGGCAATAACCCCTAACTTCTCCTTGAGATACTCAAAAGAGTCCTTGGAAAGAGGTTTAGTAAAGATATCTGCAATCTGATCCTTGGAGGGCACATACTCCAATCTGACTTCATCCTTGTTCACTTGCTCTCTCAGAAAGTGAAACTTGATAGATATGTGCTTGGTCTTAGAATGTAAGACCGGATTCTTAGAAATATTTATTGCACTTGAATTATCACAGAAAATTTTGATAGGCTTCTCATATTCTATTTTAATGTCTCTTAGCATCTGCTTCATCCATAAGATTTGAGTGCAACTACTTGCTACTGCAATGTATTCTGCTTCAGTTATAGACAGAGATATTGCCTCTTGTTTCTTGCTTAGCCAAGAAACCAATCTTTTTCCCAAAAAGAATGCTCCACCACTGGTACTCTTCCGGTCATCCACATCTCCTACCCAATTTGCACCTGTATATGTATGAAGAGAGAAATCATGATCTCTAGGATACCATAGACCATACTCAACTGTCCCCTTTAGATATCTAAAAATCCTCTTGATTGCCATAACATGAGATTCTCTAGGATCAGCTTAGAATCTAGCAACAAGACCAACAGCCTACATAATATCTAGTCTAGTTTGAGTGAGATACAATAGTCCTCCAATCATTGACCTATATTTTGTCTGATCAACCTTGGGAGAGTCATCATCTTTGCTCAACTTGCATCCGGTTGCCATTGGAGTGTTCATTGGCTTTGAGTCTTCCATCCCAAATTTCCTCAACAATTCTTTCACATATTTTGACTGAGAGATGAAGATTCCTTTCTTTGTTTGAGTAATTTGTAGACCCAAAAAGAAATTCATTTCTCCAAGCATTGACATCTCAAATTCACTTTTCATTTGACTTGCAAAAGTTTTACACATACTGTCTCTTCCTCCAAAATGATATCATCAACAAATACTTCAACAATTAAGATATTTCATGATCAATTTTGAAATACAAATTACTGCTAGCAGTACCTTTATTGAAACCAATCTTCAAGAGATGCTTATCCAATCTTTCATACCAGGCTCTTGGGGCTTGCTTCAGTCCATACAGTGCCTTTTTTAATTTACAAACCATGTCACTATGATCAGATAATCGAAATCCATCCAGTTGCTCAATATATACTTCTTCTTCCAAATTACCATTTAGGAAGGCAGATTTAACATCCATCTGATAGACCTGGAAATCCTTGAAGATAGTAAATGCAAGAAATAATCTGACTGCTTCAATTCTTGCCACCGGAGCAAAAGTTTCTTCAAAATCAACCCCCTCTATTTGAGAGTAACCTTTGCAAACTAATCTGGCCTTGTTTCTAATTACTTCACCGGCTTCATTAAATTTGTTCCGGAAGACCCATTTGGTTCCAATCACATTTTTGTTTCGTAGTCTGAGAACAAGATCCCAAGTGTGATTCTTCTCAATTTGCATCAGTTCTTCCTCCATTGCCTTAGTCCAATTTTCATCATTGCAGGCTTCATTTACTGTCTTAGGTTCAATCTTTGAAATTAGACAATACTCATCTGAATTTTGAGCAATTCTCCTCCTTGTTTGCACCCCTTTGCTTTTGTCACCTATGATTTGATCTTCAGAATGGTTTAGAGTCACATACCTTGGAATTTTGGGAGTCTCTTGCACTTCTAACTCTTGATCAGTCTCATTGAGACTTATCTCTTCTTCCTGTCTTACCGGATCAACTTGACTTTGTTTCTCAGAAGAGACTTGGATACCTTGAATCTGAACACCATTATGATCATCTTCATCATGTTCAAGAAATCTTGAGGGTCTTTCAATTTCTTCATCAACCTTCACATTTATACTTTCTACAATCTTTCTCAGTCTCTTGTTGTAACATCAGTATGCTTTGCTTTGAGTGGAATAACCCAAGAATATTCCTTCATCACTTCTAGCATCAAACTTTCCTAGATCTTCATCCCTTTTAATGTAACATCTGCTACCAAAAACTCTGAAGTATCTTACAGTGGGAGTAATGCCAAACCAGAGCTCATAAGGAGTCTTACCGATATAGTTTCTAATTTGAACTCGGTTGAGAGTGTAGACTGCAGTGCTAACAGCTTCTCTCCAATAGATTTGAGGAACATTTGCTTCCATCATCATGGTCCCGGATGCTTCCTGGATGGTCCGGTTCTTTCTCTCAACAACTCCATTCTGCTGTGGAGTTCTAGGGGCAGACAACTGTCTCTTTATTCCATGTTTCTCACAAAAGTTTATGAACTCACCGGATGTGAATTCTCCACCTCTATCAGACCTCAGACACTTTAATTTTAATCTGGTCTCATTTTCCACCATAGCCTTAAATATTTTGAATTTCTCAAGAGCTTCTGATTTCTCTTTTAGAAAGGTTACCCACATCATTTGGAAATAGTCATCAATTAGCAACATGAAGTATCTATCACCTTGCACACTCCTGATTCTTGCCGGACCACATAAGTCAGTGTGAACCAAGTCTAATAATCTGGTACAAGATTGTTCCTTGCTTTTGAATGAGATTATGCTTTGTTTTCCCAACTGACATTCTTTGCACAAACTATTTGTAGGTTTTACCAATCTTGGAAGATCTCTTACAGCCTGAGTATTACTTATCTTGATGATATTATCAAAGTTCACATGACACATTCTTCTATGCCATAACCAACTCTGATCAATTTGAACAAATAAGCAACTTTTACTAGTACCAACTAAGTGAAAGATGTTACCTTTTGTTTGGGTACCGGATGCAATCTCTGTTCCAAAACTTTCAAAGATTTTGCACTTTCCATTCTTGAATCTGAGATCATAGCCTTTGTCCACCAACTGTCCCACACTGAGAAGATTGTGTTTCAATCCTTCAACATATAATACATTACCGGTTTTATTCTTTCTATCAAAAGAAATAGTTCCTCTACCTCTGATTCTACCTACAGAGTTATCACCAAACTTTACCACTCCTCCTTCATACCTTTCCAAATCTATGAACTTATTTTTGTCACCTGTCATGTGGTGAGAGTAGCCACTGTCAATGACCTAATCATCCTTTTCTTCAACTTGGGCAGCCAGGGCTTTATGATTTATGGATTCAGAGGGTATTTGGATCTTCTTCCTTGATGGCAATGAACACCCAGTCACTTTTGGATTTGTCTTCTTTCTCTGATTCATCATCTATTACTCCTTCATCATCTCCTTCATGAGCATAGTAACAATTCTTCTGGAATCTTGGTCTATTACTATTTGGCCTAGAAAATCTTTCCGGACACCTTGATGCAAAATGACCAATCTTATTGCAGTTAAAACACTTAAAAGGCAATTTTCTCTCATACTTACTGGATCCTCTTGGTAGTCTTTTTGCAATAAGAGCTTCAAGATGGGCAGTTTCAGCTTCTTCTTCTTCCAAGTCTTTTCTTGCATTTTCATACCATGATGATTTCCTTGAAGAGTTTTCTCTCAGATCAAACCTTTGTTTTCCTTTTACCAAGGCACTTGCTTTGAATGTAGATTCAGTCTTTGGAGGATCATCTCCAAACTCGGCCATTTCAAAAGCAGCTAGCTTACCAACCAATTGATCCCTTGTGACTGTTGTGTGAGCTCTGAATTCTTCGATTGCAAAAGCTTTGATTTTATAAGACTCAGGAAGGGATCTGAGAACTTTGCCAACGATCTCATCTTCACTTAGTGTTCCACCTGCATTTCTGATTCCACAAACCAGCTCATTCACTCTTGGCATAAAAGAGTAATATTTTCATCATTTCTCATTTTCAGTCTTTCAAATTTCCCTTTTAGACTCTGTAATCTTGCACATTTAACAAACTAGTCTCCTTCATGCAAAAGTTCCAATTTATTCCAAATCTCAAAGGCAGTCAGTAGATATATGACATTAGAGAGTTCTGAGTCAGATAATGCGCTTAAAAGAGCCTCTTTGGTCCGTAGATTGTTTTTAGCATATGTGATTTCATTTAGGGTTGTCAGACCACCCTGTGGAGGTACATAGGCCTTAGTCACCATGGACCAGTATGCAAATCCCATGCATTGCAAGTGACATTCCATGTGACCTTTCCAAAGAGCAAAATTAGTTCCATCGAACTTCGGACTATCCTTCTTATAGGATGACATCCTGGATCTCCTCAAGCGGTTAAGCTCCTTTTAGAGGAACTTGGCTCTGATACCAATTGTTAGATTTAGGGCAAACAACTGAGAGGGGGGGTGAATCAGTTGTCCAAAACTTTTCTTGTTTCAACACTTGCATTCACTTTGCATTAACAATAAATCAATCATGAAAACTTAATGTAATTAACCAAGAGCAGAAAACATATCTATACATGAGACACCAAGATTTTGACGTGGAAAACCTGGTTAAGGGAAAAACCACGGGGTGACTAACCCAAGAATTTATTCTCTGTTAGAAGAATAGAAAGAATAAGATGGCACATGCCAATTAGGGCTCACTGCCAGAGCACACTGCTCACAAGAGGCTCACTGCCTACAAGAGACACACTATCTACAATAAATGAGTATTACATACTTGAACTGGTAAATAGCATCGTCACCATGTTTGAATCAGTTCTATTAAAGCCCAAATCCTTCTGCTCTTCCTTTCGCTCTTCTCGCTACCACACACTCATCTCCACAAGTACACACTTGAAATGACTTTGCAAACCTTTATTTATAACGACATCAACTTAGGAACAAACATCTAAGTCGGCAAGCAACCACAAGAACATTCGCAAGGTGTATAATTCATCCGGTTGGCCAGTCATAGAAAGAACACCTTCATCCAGAAGTATTTCTTCAATTCTGGGCTTCAATTCTAATGCAGACCATCAACACGAACTAAACATGATCCAAGGACCTTCACAAGCTTTCCTGAATCACCAGGAACATCCGCACTTCCTCTACGTACTGAAATCCTTCTCTCCTACATCTAGAACCTCAAGAACACAGTCTGTTATCATTGTCACAAAGGAATAGGTTCTTCCGAACCTTCAAACCACAAACCAATCTGCTTGACACTTCACAAGGATGTTCTAAACACTTCCTCAAATCTGCAGAGTGGGATAATGCATTACCGGACCTCACCGGACCTGTCTGTCTCACTCTGTCACCACTGAGTACTTATCTGAACCGGTTCTACTTGAGCGACCATAACTTCTTCAGATCTTCATGCGAATCCCTGAAAACTTGACTGGAGCATCTCAAGACTTATATCTACAAACCCTTTAAACCACATCCTCTGATCCTCAACCTATCTTGGACTTTTACCTTCTTATCATCACTGTTCTTCACTGTTCCTAATTGAGACTAATTTTCTCAATATCCTCAACACACCGCTCACCCAATCCTTCTCATTAATGCAACATGAGTATGTTGACATCAATGACAACACTGGTTTAACCCATACTTGCAACAGGTGCTAATGAGCACTAGTGGAGTTTGTTGTGCTAGGCATGAGAGGCAACTTGCTCCCCTACTTTTGCCTCAATCAAACCCTTGGATTAATTCAATGATGTGGAATAATTTGGAAGACATGCTAGGAAAAATGAAAATCCTTATATATATCCTTTGAATGTAGATGTTGGTGCTCTGCTCTTCATGATCAAATAATGATTTGTGAATACTCTAGAGTGAGTAATATCTTGACTTTCTAATGTGCAAATGAATTAGGGCGTATCCTTTTACACAACACCCTAACATGAAATTTTAAATATTTCATGCTCAAGTTGATAAGTGATAGATAATTGAAAATAAGTTATCTTGAACGCATGATTAAATTTGATTTAGGTGTTAAAATGACACTATGGTTCTAGATTGTTAAGATTAGTGTGTCATACAACTTGTAGTCCTAGGTTTAGTAATATTTAATGTTGGTGTATTGTCAAGAAGGTGTGGGAACATCGTGTAATCCTATGCATGTTAATATTAATTGTGTTGCTAAGGTTAGAATTGGTGTTAGGAATATACTAAGTTCTAGAAGACATTTGTGGATTATTAAATGTAATGTTATGATGTTCAGGCATGCTTAATAATTCCATGTATAAATGTAATATGTGTAATATTGGGACCAGGTGGATATGGGAAACCACTTGGAGGGAGCATTCCTTTCACCTTTAGGTGGAACCTCTACCACATGTCATTTAAGTTATGATGAAGGGAAGTTACCTATGATAGGGTGTAAGAGCTTGTAAGAAGTTGTAAGAGAATCTATGACAAGGGGGTCACATATGACAAGGGTGTTACTTATGACAAGATGTAAAAGCCTCTTATGATGGGGGGTTATGTATATGACAATGTAATTATTGCATGGTTTATATTTTACATCCCCAAATATGGCACATGAACTTGTTGACTAGTCCAAGATGTTTAGGTGGTGTAAAAAATGAAGACTAGTTAACTAGTCTCTAGCAATTTTTCATCCTCCTTGAGAAGTGCACTATTCTTGGTCATGGGGATGTTTGAACATAATTTGTAACCCATTTAATCATGGTGGAATGTAGTATGGGACCCTTGTATGGTTTTGGATTACCACTAGTTATTTTATCAAGCCTATTTTACTATATAATGAGGGCATGGGGTAGTGGTAGGTGTAGCAAATTGGAGCAAAGTTATGCTACTAAAATGTTGTCAAATTAATTCTTAAATTTGAGAAGATTATTGTTGCACATCAAAGGGAGATTTCTAATTGTATTTGAAGTAATTTAATATTAATATAAATATTGACACTCTCTTTGATGTTGGGTTTTTCTTGGTGTAGTCACGGTAGGAGGGTTCACAAAATGAACTGTCCGAACTATGCAGCAAGAGTAAACACAATGGAAACAACTCAAAGATATAAAGCAAATGTAGATTTAGTCACTTAGTATATCATAGAATTCAAATGCAATCTAGTTGGCATCATGCGGGCTTACAATTAGGGCTCACATGCATGTTTACATACATGCGCAAGACAAAGTTTTAAAGCTCCTTCGCAAAGAATCAAAACTATCAATCTTCTAAATCATGAGAACTATGCTAGCTTCTTTCCTAGGGATCTATTACATCAATATATATCATCTCTGGAACAATAGATTCCTCTGCGTCGGCCAAGGAAGGTCACAAACTCCAATGAAGAGTTGTGATGTGTGCAAAGATAGGTTGGACCTCAATGCATAGAACACCTCCTCAAATGAATGGAATGATGTACAGATCTCTGGGAAAGGTTGGCCACAAACCAAAGATCATTGAATGATGTGTCATTAGGTTCCACAAGTCAAGGAATGCTCTGCAAGTCTTTTCCTTTAGCTGATTGTCTAAGACTGTCAGGATGCTCTGCTCTGAGAAAATAGTTGATCTTCTGATAGCGATATCTTTTTGGTAACTAATCCAAATGCTCTAAACTCTGGATATGATGTAGATGAATGAGTCTAGATGCAAAGTCCAGATCTGCAAGATGTGAAATGAAACTACAGTAGAATACTGGACCGAAAGATGAAACTACTTTTGATTGAACTGCCTGAACTTAACTGGAAAAATGAAAAGAAACAAACTGAACTGCAAACAAACTGAAATGCAAATATTTTTGGTTGATGCAAGATTGCTCTTGAACCAGGGATGCTCCTACACCAGACATTCAAGGTTATTGAAAAAGTGAGTCCCTCACTTTGCTGGGGCTAGGGAGAACCAAGACGGTCCACCTCAGCCTAAGAAATCCATGATGAATCCTCTTCTAGTCTACCTTTCCACTTCACAAGATATTCTTTGTATTGTCTTCCTCTAGTGCTGCATCCAACTCTGCTATCCAAAATGTCTTCAATCTGCTCCGGTGCTTGTTGTGGTAACTGCTTCTTCAAGTCTTCTTCCATGCTGTCACCGAGCTTTGCTTCATGATACTAGTATAAGTCCACAATGTTGAAAATAGGTGATATACCTAATGTCTTCGGTAACTCTACTTCATATGCATTTCCTAAATCAAATTTCCTGAGTATCTTACAAGGTCCATACTTCTTCATCTTTAAATTGTTATATGTCCCAACTAGAAATCTTTCTTTTCTCAAGTACACCATCACTTCATCTCCAACTTCAAATTCCTTATGTCTTCTCTTCTCATCTTCCTTTTCCTTATAGTTACTATTCATATCCTCTAAATGCTTCTTCACCTGATTATGCACTATCTTCATGTGATCTGCAAATTCTTCTACTTCTGTACTTCTCTTTTCTTCCATGTTGATATCTCTTAATTCTGTTATTCCTCTAGGATTCACTCTGATCACAATCTTAAAAGGTGTTCTTCCAGTACTCCTATTTACTAAATTATTGTATGCAAACTCTACTTGTGAAAGAATCAAATCCCAACTTCTTGTCTTCTCTTCGACCAAACATCTCAACAAGTTTCCCAAACTCCTATTCACTACCTCTGTCTGTCCACCAGTCTGTGGGTGAAAAGTTGAATTGAACTTCAAATCTGTCTTCATCTTCTTCCAAAGTGTCTTCCAAAAGTATCCAACAAACTTTGTATCTTTGTCTGAAAATATACTCTTAGGTAATCCATGCAATCTCACAATCTCCTTGAAAAATAGGTCAGCTACATGCACTGCATCAGTTGTCTTCTTACAAGGTATGAAATGGGCCATCTTTGAAAATCTGTCCACCACTACAAATATTGAATGATGTCCTCTCTATGTCTTAGGCAATCCCATTACAAAATCCATGCTTATGTTTTCCTAAGGTCCCTCTGGTACTGTCAAAGGTTTATACAATACAGTGTTCTGACTACTCCCTTTTGCAACTTGACAAACTCTACAACTCTACACAAATCTCTGAACATCCTTATGTATCTGAGGCCAAAAGTAATTTTCACTCACCAAAGCCAATGTCTTATCAATGCCAAAATGTCCTGCCAATCCACCACTATGCTTCTCCTTGATCAAATTGTCTCTCATTGAACTTCTAGGTATGCACAACTGATTTCCTTTGAAAAACATATCTTCTTGAATGAAATAGTCCAACCACTTACTCCTATCTGTCACAACAAGTTCCTTACATGCTTTCCAAGGTTCTACAAAATCAGTGTCTCCCTCATACATGTTCTTCAATTCATCAAAACCTAACACTTCAACTCTCATCTCTGTCAACAAGTTTCTTCTTCTACTCAATGCATCAACAACTTTGTTTGATTTTCCACTCCTATGCTTCAACACAAAAGTATAACTCTACATGAAATCTACCCATCTCATATGTCCCTAATTCAACTTACCTTGACTATTCAAATATTGCAAAGCTTGATGATCTGTATACAACACAAACTCCTTAGGCAACAAGTAATGTCTCTACTTCTTCAAGGCTTGAATTATGGCATAGAACTCCTGATCATAAACTGAATATCTTCTCCTTGCATCATTCAACTTCTCACTGAAATATGTTACTGGTCTACCTTCTTGACTTAATACTACTCCAATTGTACTTCCACTTGCATCATAATCAACTTGAAATACCTTATTGAAATCTGGTAATGCCAAAACAGGTTTCTTTGTCACTTTCTACTTCAACAACTCAAAACTTTTATTTGCTCCTGATGTCGACTTAAAATCTTTTCTGTCACCTCTCATTGTCTCTGTCATAGGGTTACAAACTGAACTAAAATTTCTGATGAACTTCCGATAAAAACTAGCCAATCCATGAAATGATCTAACCTCTCCAATGCTCTCTGGTGTAGGCCATTCAACAATTGCTTTCACTTTCTCAGGGTCCATCTTCAATCCTTCTGCAGAAATTACAAATCCCAAATATACCAACTCTTCCTTCATGAAACTACACTTCTTGATGTTTATCAACAATTTCTCTTCTCTCAGTTTCTACAAAACTTGTCTAATATGCCACAAATGTTCCTCTTTTGTCTTACTGAAAATCAGAATATCATCCAAGTACACAACAAACTTACCCAAGAATTTCTTCAGAACTTCATTCATCAATCTTATGAAAGTACTCGGTGCATTTGTCAATGCAAAAGGCATCACTAACCACTCATACAATCCTTCATTTGTCTTAAAAGTAGTCTTCCACTCATCTCCTTCTCTGATTCTAATATGATGGTATCCACTCTTCAAGTCTATCTTTGTGAAATATCTTGCTCCACTCAAACAATCCATGATATTATCCATCCTAGGTAAAGAAAATCTATACTTAACTATGATCTTGTTTATTGCTCTAGAGTCAGTACACATTCTCCATTCTCCATCTTTCTTCAGTCCAAGCACTGCAGGTACTGCACAAGGACTCAAGATTTCTCTGATCAAACCTTTTCTCAACAACTCTTGTATTTGTCTATTTAGTTCTTCATTCTCTGTTGGTGTCATTCTATGTGCTGCTTTGTTAGGCAAACTTGCTCCCAATATAAGATCCATGTGATGATTGATACTTCTTATAGGTGGTAATCCTTCAAGTACATTATCTGATATGATGTCTTCATACTCCATCAGAAACTCCTTTATCTCCTCTGGTTGTGATTCTTTAGTCTCCTTCTTCAATGCTTCAGGCTTCTTAGGAATCAAGGCATAACACATATTCTCATGTCTCAAACCATCCAAAAATTTTCTTCCATCTACCAAACAGATTCTAGCATGTTCCCACATATTTCACTCTTAGGATCATCCTCCAAAGGAATCAAAGTAATTCTCTTTCCATTTACTATTATAGTGTAGGTATTCTTTCTCCCATCATGTATAGCTTTTTTATCATACTGCCAAGGTCTACCCAACAAGATATGACAAACATCCATAGGCATAATATCACACAAAACTTCATCATGATAAGATCCACTATGAAATTTCACCAAACATTGTTCACTCACTAGTACCTTATGATCATCATGAATCCATGCTATCTGATAAGGCTTAGGGTGTTTCAATCTTTCCAACTTTAGCTTAGTCACTATCTCCTCTAAAACTAGGTTATCTGAACTACCACTATCAATTACAACTGTACAACACTTACCTCCTGATTTGCATCTAGTTTTGAACAAGCTCTTCCTCTGCAATGGTTCCTCCTTTGTCTCTATTTGAAATAGTGCTCTTCTCATCACCAATGATTCTCCTTTCTCAGGTTTGCCAATTGAACTAGGTGATTCAATAGGTTCTTCTTCAACATAGGCTGCTCTTCCACTGTTTTCTGTCTTCTTACTTGTACTACCCTGATTACATTCAAATGCTCTATGTCCTTCACCTCCACACTTAAAACAAGTACCTTTGAATGTTCTCTTAGCAAATCCTCTTCCTTCTCTCTTGTATCCTTCATTCCAGTATGCACTGGGGTTTTCTCTCCAGTAAAAATTTGTCATCTCTCTGGTAAGCATTGTTATCTCTGTCATCCTTCTTAAATGGGCTGTCAAACTTGTTCTGCTCCAGATGTGATCTATCTCCTCCGAAAAAATTTTCTACTTCTCTAAAATTTACCTCCTATGCCCCTCTATCTCTGATCATGTCTCTTATTTAGGTTCTCTTCAACCTTCAGGGGAAACTGATATGCTTCTTCCAAAGATGTTATCCTTACCAAGCTTAGTTCCTCTTGAATGTTCAATCTCAGTCCATTGATGTATCTAGCCACTTTCTCCTTATTTGCTTCACTATGTCCTATCCTTATGATCATTTTATGAAATTCTTCAGTGTACTCCTTCACAGATTTCTCCTTTTGTCTCAGGTTTTGCAATCTCTTCAATAGTTTCAACTCATAGTTAGCAGGTATAAATTGATTCTTCAATTTTGTCACCATCCTATCCCATTTTGTAATCTTTTCTTTTCCTCTTATGTTTCTTTCCAACTAAACTTCTTTCCACCATGTAGTAGCATGTCCTTTCAACTTTGTCTTTGCAAATTTCACCTTCTCTGGATTTTCAATTTCCTCATATTCAAAATATTCTTCCATGTCATTTATCCAATCAATCAATTCTTCAGGGTTCAAATTACTAGTATAGTTTGACACATAAACTCTAGGTCACTTTCCAATCTTTGAAATAGATCGCAGCATCTTTAATTGATCTGATTCTTCTTCTTCATCACCTCCTAGGGTTTTGCCAGTTTGTTCAACAGATTGTAATTCTTCTTCACCATCACTTTCAACATTAGGTCTCAGGGTCAATCCTCTTTGCCTATCTTCTTCAACAACATCCAAAAGAATTCGCATTGTTTTCATTATCTCCATCATCTCATCCATTCTACCAGCCATTGTTCCAACAGCAGTAACTCTCCTCGGTGGCATTCTTCCTAGGATCAAGTGTAAACTACCTCAAGTTTAGTGATCGAGCTACAAGGTGACAACTACCTCTCAATTGGCGATCGATTGTGACACAAGTAACTTGCCTCAATTTGGCGATCTGTCGACAACAAGATCTTATGAAATTCCCTCTCTAACTTCACTTAATTTGCTCCCAAAGATTTGAACTTCTGCTCTGATACCACTTGGTGCAGTCACGATAGAAGGGTTCATAGAATGAACTGTCTGGACCATGCAGCAAGAGTAAACACAATGAAAACAACTCAAAGATATAAAGCAAATGTAGATTCAGTCACTTAGTATATCATAGAATTCAAATACAATCTGGCTGATATCATGCAGGCTTACAATTAGGGCTCACAAGCCTATTTACATACATGCACAAGATAAACCTTTGAAGCTCCTTCGCAAACAATCAAAACTATCAATCTTCTAAATCATGAGAACTATGCTAACTGCTTTCCTAGGGATCTATTACATCAATATATATCATCTCCTGAATAATAGATTTCTCCGCGTCGGCCAAGGAAGGCCACAAACTCCAATGAAGAGCTGTAACGTGTGCAAAGATAGGTCAAACCTAAATGCATAGAACACCTCAAATGAATGGAATGATATGAGGATCTCTGGGGAAGGTTAGCCATGAACCAAAGATCATTGAATGATGTGTCATTAGGTTCCGTAAGTCAAGGAATGCTCCGCAAGTCTTCTCCTTCAGCTGATTGACTGAGACTGTCAGGATGCTCTGCTCTGAGAAAATAGTTGATCTTCTGATAGCGATATATTTTTGGTAACTGATCCAAATGCTCTAAATTCTGGATATGATGTAGATGAATGAGTCTAGATGCTAAGTCTAGATCCACAAGATGTGAAATGAAATTGCGGTAGAATGCCAGACCAAAAGCTAAAATTGCTTCTAACTGAACTAAACTAGAAAAAATGAAAAGAAACAAATTGAACTGCAAACAAACTAAAATGCAAATGTTTTTGGTTGATGCAAGATTGCTCTTGAACTAGGGATGCTCCTGCATCATTTCTTGAATGAGTTTTTCTAGGTTAAATGTTGTCCAAATCCTATCTTTGTTTGAGTTGCTAATTTTATGCCATGTTTATTTCAACTTTGAGGACATGATTTCTGATTCAATGAAACAATATGCTTTAGAATTGATCACCATAACATTTTTTTGCATTGTAACCACTTACTAAATATTCCCAATGTTTGGTATTAGAGCTATTTTTTGTTACACATATGGTTCCTAAGGTTGTCATTGATGTCAACACTATCACAAGGTTGTCATTGATGTCAACACTATCATGGATGTGTGATGGTGTTCATGGTTGGATGTCATGTTCCTAAAGAAGATACATGGGAATTAGAAGTTCATGGTTGAATGTCATGTCCTATCGAGGAGAGAAAATATAGTTCATGGTTGGATGTCATGCCTTGATCAGTGCAGAGTTGAGTATGAAGATGTGTTGTTGATGTTGGGAAGATGTTATTCGTGGCCTGAAGCATATTGTATGATCTCTCCTACTATTCACAAGAATACATGTATTGATACAAAGAAAGTTTGGCCTCCGGAAGTTGGTGACATTTTCTGCTATAGGATAACTACCTTTGAAGATTGTCTGGGAGATTGCTCTGCATTAGCAGTTATGGCTATGTGGTTCTAGAACTATGTTTAGGGTACAACAAAGGTGATAATTCCAAAGTTTTAGATCATTTGCCCTTCCGTTGTGAAAGTTATGCATGATAGTGTTGCAAGTATGTGTAATCGGTGTTGTCATTGATGTCAACAAGCTGTGTTGTCATTAGTGTCAACTATGTCATTTGTGTGAGTTGCTTATAGTACAAGAGTATGAGTAGTTAGTGTTGAGTGGATATTGTCTTTGAGATAAGGTTCTTGCAATGGTATGAGCTATTTGGTTGAGTTGCTTTGCTGAAGATGATGTGGTTTCTTTGAAGAGGCACTGAAGATGATTCTGTTGGTTGGTTTCCAAGTACCTTTGAGAAAATTTGATTAATAAAGAAAATAGTGTGTTGAAGTGGCATTTTGTCTTATAGAGTAGCACTCTAGCTTTGCTCTGCATTTCCTCTATGTTGAAGATCTATCTTTATGGTTTGGATATGTTGTTAAGAGGTGTTAAGAGTTATTATATTCCAAGTTTGATGCTTCAGTTCATTGTGCAGAGAAAGTTATGTTCACCAGTGTGTGGACTGTGTTTTTGAGTCATGCAGAGGTGTCTGGGAGAAATGTCTTTTCTTTACAAAGTGGTTTCAAGTCTTGCAGTTCTGGATTTGTGCTTATAAGGATTTATATCTTTCTTCTATTGAAGTTGTTCATGGCTTGGTGCTCTAGAAGTTGATTTCTATAAATACAGTTATAAGATAAGGTTATACGACAGGTGAAAGTTGTTGCAGAGAAATTTGTTAGATTTTAGGTTGTTTCAGGATGTTCGTGGAATACTCTAGATTGTGTTGAAACCTTGCATGTGGTCCACAAGTCATCTTTGGGTTTGAGGAAGCATGTACTTAAAAGTTCATTGTGTTAACACAGGTTTGGCTGACCTTGGGTGTTTACACTATTTGTAGATGTACTTCGGTGATTGCAAAAGTGTGGAGTAGCATGCTTGGATGAATTTAGGTTTGAGCTAAGTTGTGTTGTGGTCCACCTTCATTCCTTTCCATTGCGGGAATGTTTAGGTCTAGACCTAATTTCAATGTTACGTGATTAAGATGTGATGCCGACCTTGGAGAATGTTCTCAAGGTTGAAGACAATATAAATAAGTGTCAAAGGATCGTGATTGAGTGTGAGTGAGATGGATATGATGTGAATAATAGAGTGAGTGAATGGGTGATGTGACAAGTGTTTGTGGAAGCAAATTGAATGAATGCAGAGCAGTAGAGTCTAGTATTTCAGAATAATGCGATGAATATTGTTTCAGTGCTTTAAGCTTCATTGGAACTGTACTCTATGCATATGTTAGATGCAATTATAACAATTCAACTCTAGTAGTAAGCCACCTCTTCTATCTCTTTCTTTTAGGATAGTAAGCCCTTTGGCAGTGAGCCTTTCTTCTGGGCAGTGAGCCTTTTGTAATTCGTTGTTGATACTACTTTATATTATGAGCTAATCCTCACCATGGTTTTTCCCTTCTTGGGTTTTCCACATAAATCTGGTGTTCATGTGTTATGAGTTGTGGTTGTATATTTTATGTTTAATTTCCTTTACTACAATTGAATATGCTAAATTGAGTAAATGTTTAAAGTGTAAATGGTTTAAGAGAATACCGATTCACCCCCCCTCTCAGTATTTTGGGTCTTCAACAGATAGAGTACCAGCATGTGTTTTGGTAGAATGAACTGGTGTTAAAGGCCTATTGGAATGCTCTGCATTCCTCTGGAAGTGGATGGTTGCCATTGTGGTTTTGTGGACATGTTCATGAATATGCATTACATGCTTCGTTGCAGTTTCAAGTTTCTTGGTGGTCCACAAGCTCAATTTTTGAATGACAGTATGTTGTAGTGTGTTACAGATGACTTGTTCCCAGAGTTCATGGTTGAAGATGTGCAACACAAATCTTTGATGTGCGGAGGTAAAGGAGTGCTTGGAGATGTTGTATGAGTCATGTAGACTCAACTGGAAGAGTTTCATGAAGATCTTTCTTGTTTTCAGTACCACACAAAGTTTTCAAGTTGCTATGGCCGTTATGCTTCAAGTTTCATATGTTTTTGCTTAAGGGTGTCCTATTTTTAAATGAGCAGAGTGTGTAGATGTAATTTTTATCACCTAAATATGCACCCAGACTAATTTAAAGAAATTAGTCTATTTGATGAAACATGGGAGGACCTCTAAAGTTGTGGGTTACTCTATGAGCAGAGGTCAACTTCGGAGAAGGCCGACTTCCTATGGATATCACTTAAACTACTACTTTGATGAGGAAAAGGGTAAGAATATTCTTATTTTAAACAAAAGTGGTGAAAAATAAGGTGAAAATGGGTGATACACCAAACTAATAAGAGCTATGAGATACTAAGACTGACATACACTTGGTTATTTATGATGAACACTAAAAATACACAACATGTTACTGTAAGTTTCTGCATAAGTGTTTCATAAATAGGTCTATCCTACATATACTTTCAAGAAGGAAAGACAAAACTTTCACAAACTAGAGGTTTCTATGCAATCCTAAGACACAATTTATAACCTGCAAATTCCTACTTTTGCAAAAAGGCATAAAATGAGACAAAACTAAAGGAGAAAAGAATAATCTCACAAATAGCTCAATCAATCACCTGGTAATTCACAATGCTTGCAAGAACAAGAAGGTAACAAGATTCTTCAATAATCTCCAAGGTAAAATCTGTATTCCATACTCCAAAATAATGAGTTACAAAAGATGCTCAATACTGTAACAAAGGACTGTATCAGTCACAATCTCTAGAAAAATATTTTGCATAATAAGAACTGAATACAATAGAGTCACAAAAGTGACTATAACCACCACTATCCAAGTGGTTCCACAAAAGAAGGAATGCCAAACTGATTTGGGTCAAATTCCTAGAAAAAGCCTAAAATATAGTGCCTATATCCTCTCCAAAAGTGCCCAAACTATAAGAAAAAGTCCATTTTTACTTAGCCAAACATAATGGCTCATGAAACCAAGTCTAAAAAGGAATCTAAAATCTAATAACATAGTCTTAGATACCCTCCAAAGACAAACCACTTACTAACTATCCTCAAGACTTAGTCAATCCTTCCCTCCTTCAAGGCAAAACAAAGGGCCACATACTTGGCATGTGTCTGCCAACTCTTCTTTCCTCTCCTTTGCATTAAAAGGTAAAAATAACTCTTCAAATGATTTATATGGTCATCATTTTGAGGTTATTGTTTTACATTAAATAGAGCATGCAAAGAAAAATAAATACAAAATGAAAAATTGCACCGAAGTGCTTACCCTAGTACAAAGGGATGCAAGACTTAACAAAAGTCTCATAATGTTCAACCACCTCACAATAGGTATTACATTTTATAAGGTTTTGACCATGAGAAATTTCAAGGTATGCTAAATGAAATACAAAAAAAAAAGAAAGCCCATCGAGATTCTAGGGTTATGAAACCCTAAAGACACCAAAAGCACTTTTTCGAACTTCATTTTACACTTTGCAATATTGAAAGCTTTCTCTGCTGCCGCCATGAGGGTTTTTACCAAGGGTTTCCTGTAGATGATTTCAAAGGTGTATCACTATGTTTTCCACTATTTTTCTGCACCAATGACCTAAGGTAAGTCCAACAAGGTCATTTCTTTAAGGTTGACTGCAAATTTTCATGGTTTCTGTTGCTTTCTAACACTGTATCTGCTAGAACTCTCTGCACTTTTCATGGCTATAATGAAGGACTTCATTCTCTTTTGTACATGGAACTTTCTGTATATGATCTTTACTTTTCTTCTTGAATATCAGTCTATCAGGTTTTCATGTCTCTTGTAATGGCATTCTCATTGGCTTATGACTGTTCTGGCTACTATGATAGCTGTAGCTATTTAAAATAGATACAAAATGTAGAGGTTCTAAGCATTTATCTTTTCTGATCCTCATGACAGTCAGATCTGGATGTTGTCTGGTCATAGATACAAGGTTTGAAGCTTCTCCATTTCATTTCTTACCTATAAATAGTCTCATACCTAACTATCACATCTCCAGTTGACACTTGTAAATGGAAACAAGATCAAACCATTGTAGAGAAGGACCATGCAAACCTTTAGATCTTGAAACACCTTCATGACTCTTGTAGCCCTCTTCTAATGGGTTTCACTGTGCATGCTAACTACTATATATCTCTACATTTTTCATGGATGTGATGGAGGATTTTCATCTCTATATCTAACTACTTTATAATTGTTTGGTGACCATATCTCCTCTTCATCATAAGACTGTCCACATTTTCTCTGAATGATAGCTTGGGATCAGACCCTAGAAGGTTTGTCATACCTTCTGGGAGGGTCTTAACTGGTTTCCCCTCATAACCATTGATAGTCCTAAAACTTTTGTGCCCATTGGATAGCTCAGCCCCACAGTTTGTTATCACTGCTTATGCTTTCATTGTCCATGATGACTTAAAATAGATGACTGTCTCCATTTTGTTGTTTAGGATATTTCAAGAGTCTTTTATGACAGTTCATGAGTCATTTAAGATAACTCCTCTCATTTTTTTATGTCTGTTCTATCTTGACTGTTCACTATCATTGTGGGACAGTCCTTGTAACTGTTTAAACATAGTATACAATCATTGTTAGACTATCTCTCTTCTAGCTTGATTGTCTTTTAAAACTTCTCTTCCTGATCCTTGAATGTTGTTCTACTATGCCTAATGGCTGTTCATGCAACCAAAATGACTTGGAGATGTTGAAAACCATTTCATGACTTCCCTATACTCTATCTGCACTTTCTTAAGGATTGCTCTTTAAGGTCCGATTGTTATTTAACAGTGACTGCTTCTCACTGTAACTATTCAGTCAACTATTTGATCATGACTGTGTTTTCATACTTTGAGACCTTGTGGTTTATGTTGGTCACTGCATTCTTGGTTTATATGAAATGACTGTGAAAGTTTCACTGTATACTTCTTCATTGTAGTCCCTCTGTGTTATATATTGTTTGGTAATCATCTTTGCTAGAGATACATTTCCTTCTATCTCAACTGTCCTCTTTGCATCTGCAATGAATACATATGAAATGCTTCTTATGAGCTGGACTCAACCCTTGTGGGAGCCACATTTCCTCCACTCATAATGTAACCTGATGAATCAAACAGAAACATAATTACACCTGTATATGCACATGAAGCAAACTTGTTAGAAAATAAATGCATATTTTGGATGTGTTTGATGACTTGTTTGTTTTCTAAGACATCCAAAGTATACATTTCTTGTCTAATACACATTGCGACCAATATATGCATGCATAGGGTGACTATGTGTACAATGTGGGTAATCAACCATTGCTTAGAGCATTGCTCTAATACCATTGTTCAATTCTCTTGTAGGAAACAGGAGCTAGGATAAATCCAGTGGCTTGGAGCTACATCAACCTACAACATACTCAATCGACACAGTGAACCAGTCATTCAGGCAATGACTGGTTACCTTTCCTTCTATACACATTCATTTCTCTTTATTACTTATTCATGTATATGTTTTTCTCAATTTATTTTAGAATAAGAAACAGTCAATCTCACGGCTTGTGTGAGATAATGAACATTCTTACATTCAATAAAGATTACTTGAAAGGTTTGGGTATATCTTTTCTCTATTACATGCACTTGTATAAATGCAATGATCTTACAACAACCTTGTAATCTTTTCCCTGATTTTTTCTATTTATACAATTGAATGTAATGACGGAAAGTAAATAAAAATGTACCTCACTTCTTCAGTTTAAAAACAACAAAACCACCTGGTTGAGCTATAGTGAAAATTTGGTAACATTTTGGCAACATCTACTATATGTTTGCCTGTTAAACATCAGACCAGCTGCCTAGACCTTATCCATTGGGCATAGGGTCACTTAGATACTTCAAAACACTTTTGACAAATAATTTTGACTTCTGTAACTCAGCATGATAGCAGTGAAGAACACTTCGAAACCCAAACCAAAACAAAATTGCTGAAAGCAACTCACCTAACTGTGCTAGACAACACTGCGAAAAAAAAAAGCATCTATACTATTGTGCAGCAGTACCTATTGAAAGCAAGAAACCTAATATACTATTCACAAGGCAACTCATACCTCAAAACACCTCTTCAGGTGTATCCCATTGACTGGAATAGGCAAATTTTCTCCATCCATGTTCTATAACTAAAATGCATTATGCTCTTTGCATTCAGTAATGATAAACGAGCCACTTCACATGCTGTCAAACTTGGAGTGCTTCCCTGGCCTGCTTTTTAACTCATCCCATTTGAGTACCATATCACCTTCCCTAAAATTTTTGGGAGTGGCTTTCTTATCAAAAACTCTTTTTGTTTGAAGCTGATGATACTCCATAGATTTCATAGCTTTATCTTTGATCTCTTTAAGCTCCATAAGTTGAGCATATCTAACAGCCATAGGATCTTCTTCTTCAAACATCTCTAGCTGATTCATGATATCAAGATCTAGCAGCTCAATAGATAAGTGTAGCCTTGCCTCTTTTCCATAAACTAACATATATGGAAAGTTTCCAATAGACCTCGTGGGAGTTATTCTATCTTCCCATAAAGCAAATTTTAGATTGGTGTGCCAGGTCCTCTGGTTATCTTCCATTGTTCTTTTGATAATCCTTATGAGATTCTTATTTGTGGATTCAGCCAAACCATTACCCTGTGGGTAATAATTTGATGAAGTATTCAAATAGATTCCATTTTTCACAGCCCAGACAGTTACCCTCAATCCAATGAAGGCTAAAGCATTATCTGAAATGATTGATTTAGGTACTCCAAATCTAGATACCAAATCATAATAAAAGTTCAAAACAACATTCTCATTGGCTTCTTTTAAAGCCATTGCTTCAGTCCACCTTGTGATATAGTTTATTGATGTAAGTACCCACCTGTGACCTGCACTTGATGGTGGGTTAATGGGACCTATAAAATCAATGCCCCATCTCATGAAGGGATGTTCTACTTGAATTGGCTGCAGAGGTAAAGATGGCAGCCTTTCTTTGCCTACAAAAATGGCACATTTTACACATTTTTTGGCCCATGCATGGGCATCCTTGAATAAGCTGGGCCAATAATAGCTAGCTCTCATTATCTTCCAGGTAGTAGTTCTTGGGGCAAAATGACCCCCTATTGTTCCATCATGAAGCTCACACAACACTTTGTCAGTCTGATCATTATCAATGCATCTTAACAACACACCATTAAAATCCTTTCAGAAAAGAATACCATCGATTAATACATAAGGAATAGACTGTAGTCTAAAGTATCTCCTTTTAGATTTGTCTAAACCTATGGGGCACTCACCAATTTGTAGAAAATGAGCCATGTCTCTAACCCAACTTGTTCCAACTGCTATTGCATCATTCTGAGGTTCATCTTCAACAATCAGAAACACTTCTTCCTCCTTTTCTGTTTCATTTTCAGACCTAGTAGCAAGCTGTTCACTAAGTCCTCTACCTCTGATAAGCTTGGTCATCTTGATATCTACATCATACTCCATGACTTTGGTAATCCAACCAGCCCTTTTCTCATTGACATCTTTTCCTAACAGAAACTCTTTCACACCAGGATGAGCAACCATCAAGTGTACCTTGTTAGAAATAAGATGCCTAAACTTCTTTAGACTCTTAACCACTACAAGGACATGCTTTTCAATGAAACTATACCTCTATTCATACTCCTCTAGTCCTTGACTAAAAAAAGCAATTGGCTATTCAAAGCCTTCATTTTGTTGTTGTACTAGAATTGTAGAAATTGTATCTATGCTGCCATAAGCATACAAAATAAAATCTTTTGAAAAATTAGGATTTACCAGAGTTGGTGCAGCTGATAAGGCCTCTTTTATGGACTCAAAATTGAGTTTGATCTCTTTTGTCCAGCTGAAAACTGCATTTTTCTTCAACAGAGAGGTCAATGGCTTCAATAAATTTGTAATGTCAGGTATAAATCTTCGTAGAAAATTAATTATGCCAATAAAAATTTGTAGCCCTTTCTTGTGGCTAGGTAAAGGTAGCTCCATAATAGCTCTTACTCTTTCTGTATCAATGGTAACTCCCTATTTTGACACAATGTGTCCTAAAAGCTTGCCTTCATGCATAGCAAAATGCATTTCTTGGGATTGAGAGATATCCCAAACTCTCTACATCTCTTGAATACTTGTTTCAGGTGGGATAAATGTTTAGCTGCATCCTTCGAGAAAATTGTGATGTCATCAAGGTACACAAGTACCAATTTGTAAAGTAAACCCTTAAAGCCATAGCCATAGCTCTCTGAAAAGTAGAGCTAGCATTTGACAGACCAAAAGGCATCCTTTTGTAGGCCATGGTGCCCCATTTTGTGGTAAAAGCAGTTTTAAATTGATCTTCCTCCTTGACTAAAACTTGATTATAACCTAAATATCCATCAAGTAAGGAGAATCTTTTTGAACTAGCCACTACTTGCAGAATTTGTCCATTGAGAGCAGTTTGGTAGTGGTCCTTCAAGGAATCTCTATTAAGGTCTCTAAAGTCAATGCAGAGCCTAATTTCTCCATTCTTCTTCCTCACAGGGACAAGATTAGAGACCTAGGATGTATGCTTGATCGGAAAAATGATATTTCCCTCAATCAACTTGGTTAATTCCTTAAAATCATCAGAGGCTCAAGCTTTAGATTTAAAGGTCTTTGTTTCTGCCTTACCGGTTTAACACTTGGCTCTAATTCTATAGTATGCTGGGCAATTTGAGGATCAAATCCCTTTAAGTATGAATATTCCCAAGCAAATACAGCCTCAAATTCTTGACAAAGAGCAATAAAGGCTTTCTTATCTTCAGGTGAACAGATCTTACCAATTTTGAGGAGCTTACCTTTGAAAATTTCCAACTCCTCATAATGTTCTTCTTTGACCTGTATGCTGGTTTTGCTCTTTTTTAGCTGATCATTAGTACCAAAAATGGATTCCAAGGTTACCAATCCCCTAGGTAGCTTATTAGTCCTTAAATGAATGACTTGATCATCACCATATTATTGTTTAAGCTTGTTTTGATTCACCATAGAAAACTCATCCTCTTCTAATAGGAAACGTAAGACCTGCTCATCACTCTCAAACACCTGCCAATGAATGTTATTGTCAGGAATAGAAGGTCTATCAACAATCTTCACATGAGGCTGTACCTTTTCTCTCTGGATATCACTGGGGATATCAAACTGAGCTCTAATTGCAGCTAACCTATCTGCATGATTATTCTAATTTCTTGGAATAGAGATTAGATTGAAAGCATCAAACTCCTCAATCATGTCCCATACCCTATGTTTATAGCATTTCAAAACGTCATTTTTTGTAACGCGCAGTCCCCTTACCTAATTCACAATAAGTTCACTATCCTCGTATACCTGCAAACAACCAATTTTCCTTTTACTTACCCACTGCAAACCTTGAATTAACCCTTCATATTCAGTAGTGTTATTTGTACATGAGAAAGCAAAATAGAATGCAGAGTAATATCTGTCACCTTGTGGAGACATAAGCATTGCACCTCCACTAGATCCATTCCTATTCCTAGAGCCATCAAAGTACATTTTCCATACCTCGTCTTGTTGTCCTATCTGTTGTTCTGCACTCTTTTCAAGGTTTGGAATTGTTGTTTCAAGTTCATGCAACATATAAACCCCCATACCGGTTTCTTGAATGTGTCCATCAGGATCATCCACAATATTTTCTACTGCCCACTCCTTTAACAACACTTCTAGTATACTTTCATCTTGCAGCTCTTGAGCAACAACAAGCTCACTATCATCAGAAATAATAAAATTTGCATTAACAACAGTTGGCACATAAGGCTCTATGTGATCATTGGCAAGCAATTCAGATTTTATAGTCACTTTTGTACCATATTAGGTCCTAAAAAACATGTGGGACCAATCTGAGGACAAATATACTCCTATCTTGGCTATGAACTCTCTTGACAAACACATGGCAAAATAAGGAGGTAAATCTGTGATGAACACCTCTTAAGAAATGGAAACATTTGGACACGCATGCAATGTGAGACCTAAGTCTTTTATCACGCCTACAGTGTTTATAGATGTACCATCTAGCTAGAGCACACCCTTCTCAAGGGGCTGGTATTTCAGTCCTAATTGGTCTGCAATCTATTTTAGCATTACATAACTACTTGCACCACTATCCACCATGCAGTTATATACTAATTTGTCTCCTATTATTAATGACACATAAAATGGAAGTGGTTTAGCACTCTTACTTGGCTATTTACTACTGTCCTAGGATGAATTTGTAAGGATAGCCCTAGCTGGGTCAACTGTTGCATCATTTGACACTCTTAAATCAGATAAGGCAGATTGTAACATGTCCTTTTGACCCAGGATGACTAAGGAATCCCACATAGATATTGTCACATTCATTTTCTTCATATTTTCAATGATATTAAAAGGTGAAGTGACATTTACCTTTTGATGTGACTTTGCAACAACAATATTAGCCTGAATATGAGGCTGTTCTTTGGCAGTTGCTTGAGTGTTCCTTTGTAAAATATGAGGGATTTGGGATGTAGAAGGATCACCAGGACCTTTTCCTTTGTTTACTGCTTGATCTATCTCATAACCCCTCTTTTTAGCTCTTGTATTCGCTGCAACTAAAGTATCATCTCTGTTTACACCACAAAAATCATCCCCCTACCAGTTTAGAAAGACAATATCATTTTGAGGTTGTTCTTGCTGCTATATAGCCCCATCATTAGGTGTGTTTAGCTTTGAAACTACAACATTTTATACCATTAGGGCCTGATTTATCACTCCATTTGAATAGGTTGCTTGACTGTGTGGCTGATTGCAGGGAAAACACCATTCATACTCAGTTGCAAGGTTGTTCTGAATAGGGACAAGGTCTCTAACTACATTAATGGGTAAAGGATTGTAAGGCTGGAAAGGCCTTTGGTTTACGTTCTACCTAGCACCCTGGTAATTGCCTTGATAAGGTGGCCTATTAGTTTGGTATGGCTGGTTTTGTCCTTGATAAGGCTAATTTTGCCCTTGGCTTACTTGCTGATAAGGTTGTCTGTTTTGGGACTACTATTTTTTGATATTCACCAGCTTATTTCCAAAAGTTTGTAGAATGTTCTCTATCTTCTGTTGGCTATTTTTTATCTCTCTTAACTCTTGTGATGAGATGGAAACAATAGCCTCATGATTGGCAGTACTTGGTAATGCTACTACAGCAGGTAAAGGAGCAAAAGATGGAATTGGCAAAGGCATTAAAGCTTGAATCTCAAGAAAAATGGGCATTGGTGGTCTAGGTGTTATTTTCCCAGCCTGAATCAAGTTGTTTTCTGCTATAATAGCTATTTTATATGCATCAGGTAAACTTGTACCTCCCATTGATTGTATCATTACTGAAATATCACTATTTAGAGTTTTCAAAAAATATAGAAATGCATATTCTGATGAATGCCTTACCATGGCAGGAATTTTATTCCATGTCTTTTGAAGCCAGAAATTGAAATCCATCATTTACTCCTAGGGAGCTCTCTTTATTGTAGTCAACTGTTCAAATAGCAATAAGTTATCAGACTTATCTTGAAACTGCTTGTTCAGCTTGTCGCCTAAGTCATCCCAAGTTCCAATGGTTTGTACTGGTAGACTCCTGAACCACTGTAATGCTTTTTCTTTAAATGAGGCAGCCAACAACTTGATGGCTACATTTCTTGAGTTACATGATGAACACCACATAGAGAAGCCACATCTCTAATGTGTTCGATTGGGGTAGTTTGATCCTCCCCTGTGAAATAAGGTAGGCTCTTCAAGGCTGCCATGGGTATATTATCATGATGTGTTAAGTTCAATGGGTTGCCCCCATCAAATGCTACAAATGACTAATTCCTTGCCATTGGAACAACTGTAGGTGGGTTTGCTTGAATCGGTACAAGAGCTACAGGTACCACTGGTCTGAAACTTGGTGGGGTTGATTGAATTCTTTTTTGAAACTGTAGTCCTTCTCATAGTTCTAATCTATCTTCTAGGCGGAGACAACTGCAAGTAATCAAAGGAACTCAAATTCTGAGTTTGTATCTTTCTCATAAAAATGTGACAACACTGATCTACTTGTCTTTTCTTTAGTATGAGTCACCAGATATGCAGAAAAATGCCTCTTAAAGACCTGACAATGCTGGTAGCATATCAAAACCAACAATATGTGTGAAACATAAGTACTGTTCAGATTCAAACAGTCCCACCGGGCATGCCAAAAATTGTTATCACCTAAATAAGCACCCAGACTAATTTGCAGAAATTAGTCTATTTGATGAAACATGGGAGGACCTCTAAAGTTGTGGGTTACTCTATGAGCAGAGGTCAACCTCTGTAGGCTGACTTCCTATGGATATCACCTAAACTACTACTTTGATGAGGAAAAGGGTAAGAATATGCTTATTTTAAACAAAAGTAGTAAAAAATGAGGTGAAAATGGGTGATACACCAAACTAATAAGAGCTATGAGATACTAAGACTGACATACACTTGGTTTTTTATGATGAACACTAAAAATACACAACATGTTACTGTAATTTTCTACATAAGTTTTTCATAAACAGGTCTGTCCTGCATATACTTTCAAGAAGGAAAGACAAAACTTTCACAAACTAGAGGTTTCTATGCAATCCTAAGACACAATTTATAACCTGCAAATTCCTACTTTTGCAAAAAAGGCATAAAATGAGACAAAAGTAAAGGAGAAAAGAATAATGTCACAAATAGCTCAGTCAATCACCTGGTAATGCACAATGCTTGCAAGAACAAGAAGGTAACAAGATTCTTCAATAATCTCCAAGGTGAAATCTGTATTCCATACTCCAAAATAATGAGTTACAAAAGATGCTCAATACTGTAACAAAGGATTGTATCAGTCACAATCTCTAGAAAAATATTTTGCATAATAAGAACTTGTTGATAACTGAGAGGGGGGGGGAGGTGAATCAGTTATCTTTAATTAATTGACTTTCTTTTCTTCTTTAACAATTAGTGCAATATCAAATCATGTAAGCATACATAACCATGGAAGCAGAAATAAACTCAACACATATGACAATATTTTTGATGTGGAAAACCCTGTTAAGGGAAAAAACCACAGGGTGATTAACCCAAGATTGTATTCTCTATTAAAAGAATAAGGTAGTACAAAATGGCACTTGCTAATTAGGGCTCACTGCCCGAGCACACTGCTCACAAGAGGCTCACTACCTACAATAGTTTATAGAAGGAAACTAGGTACTTGAACTGATGAGAAGCATCCACATATGCTTAGGTTCAATTTCGGTTAAGCTCAATATACTGATCTACTACACTTCATTCTTCCTCTGCCTTCATGTTGCTGTTCTGTCACATACCAGACCTCTATCTCTATTTCCACACTATTATCTGCTCTTCTTCACACTTCCCAATACTCCACACCCACCTTCATACTGAAATCAATCTGGTATATATATCCACATCAATAATTTCAATCATCTTTCTAGTCGGCATCCAGAAAACTCAAGATATTTCCAAACTCTAGTCTATCAGCTGAATCCATGCTTGCTAAGTGATGCGTATCAAAAAGATAGTTATAGAAGTCATCAATCATGTTGGCCAATCATGAATGATACCTTAATAACCTTGATCACCATCAATATCTCATTCGGATTAAGGTCTGATGCTCTGCCGGTCAGTTCTTCCTCAATCTACTCTGCCAAACAGGAACCCAATACTTAGGTGCTCATATCTCTTCACTCTTTCATCACCAGAGGCTCAATCCCTACAATCTATCAGTCAAGGTACTGCTCTTGACTTCCCCAAGTCTACACTTTACTGAGATACTTCCTCTGAGAGATCCGGACTTGATTGTCAGACCTTTCTGCATGCTTTGTTCTTGGTCACCGAACCAAAATACTCTTCAATCTGACTTCCAGTATAGACACTCCATGTCTTGTGGATGTGTGGGATGGACTTTGTTTCCATCAATGACAACACTCATGAAGCCACACAGTGTCTCTTGCCAACAATCTCCCCCTTTGGCATTGATGGTAACACTTAGTGAAAAATGACTAAGTGTCACACTGTACTCCCCCTTGGCTGATGCTCTGTTCTAATGTACACTTTTCTGGAGCTCCCCCTTAGCTAGATTCCACATTTTTCATTGCTACTCATTCCCCCTTTGACATCAATGGCAAAGGGTAGAATCCGCACACCAAAAATCCCAAAAATCCAACTATACTTAGCCACATAAGTATATATACATGTTATACTTACATATATTGAAGTATATCTGCAAAAGTTGTCTTTAACTGGACAAATTCTGTTGCCCAACTCTACTTCATCCTATCCAAAATTGAGATGTGACCACTCAACATGAATGCAAAAGCTTCTGCCCTCTTTAGATCTGTCGGATCACTGGTCCAGGCTGTGGTCTGAGCATCAGTTAGGGCCTCATGCATGGCCTCTAATTAGGGATAATCATCCCTCTAAGTTCACCCATCCTACTTATTATGTTCTTCCTCTCCTTCTCAAGCTTCTTTATCTCATTTATGACTGCAATAGTCTGACATTCCTAGTTTATTATGCATGTGGTGAGAGGGTCAAAATTTTGAGAGAAGCTTGACAATTTATCCTCTTATTCTTTCACTTTCTTCTCAATATCCTTTGTCACTTTAGACTAGGATAAACAAAATTTATATACTTCTCCACCATCTTTAAGAGCATTTTCTAAGCTCTTTATTCCAATATCCATATTTCTCCTATCATTGGTTATAAATCCTTGTATCTCGGAGAATCTTTTTCCCAAAAACTCCTCCGGACCTTTTCTTCTGCTAACTTCTCTAAGGAATCAAAATGTGTATGAACATAATTTACAAGAGACTTTAGATTACTGGATGTGGAGGCCGAAGGATCCTTTCGAAAGGATGGCATGATTTTCTCTAGCACACCGGATGCAATTTTTTATTAGCTCATAGTCTTCCATGTGAGACTTCAGAAGCTTTTCTTTTGCCTTTGCTTGAGCAAAGGATGCTATCTTCATAGTTTGAACCGGGGAGAGGGAATCAAAATTGAATGGTCCTTGAAGTAGCTCTGGTTCATCCAATTCCATCATTTCTTTTGTCAGGAAGTTCTTGATAGCTTCTGCAGAGTCTCTTGCTGGAGATAGAGTTTCCTTTCCTTCTATGGCCTCAGCACTGTCACTTGTGGTCTTCTCTATTTGACCTTCTTCTCTTCCCTTCACTTCTTCTTCTTGATTGATGCTCTCTTCTTTTCTATCTTTTCCTTCAATTCTGGAGTCTATAGGGGGATCCAGAAGAGAGGTGTCTTCTTGTCCATGAACTTCCTCTTCTGGAATAGAAGAATCTAAGTCCTTAGCTTTCTCTTTACTTGTCTCCTTTGTCTCTTCTGCAACTGTCTCAGTAGATTCTCCTTTGTCATCCATGGTAGAGGGTTCATCACCTCAGTCCTCTATAACAGGAATATTGAATCTTTTATAGGCATTCTTGAGGATCTCTTCAGTCTCTTTAGCTACCTGATCAGTCTCTCCGAGCATAAGCTTATTCATTCTGGCTTTGCTCTGGAACTCGTCCTTGCAATCTTTGAAGATCATGTTTATTTTCTTTGGAGTGATGGAGGGATAAAGTTGGATATCAATCTGCTCTTGGATTTATAGGTCTTTTGCCATGGCATTGTTCTTTCTTATTTCAAGTTCCTTTTCTAGACTTTTAGGAATCAGAGATATAATTTCAATGAATGCTTTGTTGTAGATGTTTAAATACCTGACTGTAGCTTCTTACAGGATCTTCTGATCAGTTTCACTATACTCATCATAAAACTCAGTCATTGGTTTCAAGTTCCCATCCACAGTGATTGATTTGATGATATCATCAATGCGGAGAGTAGGCTTTTCAACAAATTCTTCTGCCTTTTCTTCCTTGCCTTGACCGGTAGAGGGTTCACTAGATGTTTTCTTCTTCTTCTTCATTTTCTTGACTTCCTCATCGGTTTCAGTTTCTTCATCATCCTTCTGACTTGTATAGGATCTTGTTGCCTTTTTCTTTATTCTCTTGTCTCCTTTCCAGATGTCTGGGCTTCCAGTTTTGATGCCTTTTGGCTTTTAGAGGTGGCAGGTGCAGAGCTCTTGGAGGATCTGGTTCGAGAAGGGGCTTGCACCGGAGCACTTTCTTTTTTAGTTTCTTTCCTTGCTTTCTCTGCCCTTTCCATCTTCTCTTTGTTTGCATCAAGTGCCTCTTTTGATATTCCATGCCTCTTGGCAAATTCTTCTACTTCCCTTCTTACTTTTCTCTTGATCTCTGGCTGTCTAAGTTCAACATGAACTTTACACTCAGCTCTTGGTAGGTTCCAAACCTTTCTGCCTTAGGATCCTTGGATTGACTTAGCAGATGTTGGATATGCAGCTCTAGAATTTTCTCATCAACTTCATACCCCATTGTCATGAACTAGACTATCCTTGGCTCCACTGCCTCCATTAGGCATTGATCAATTTCTACCATAAAGCATACTGTATCCTTATACTTTTCAACTAGTGATTGGGGAATTCTCTCTCTGGCTTGCATCATACTCTGAAAGTTCTTGAAGTAGCCCCAGAATGCTATATTTTGTGCCTTGGCATCACCAATTCCATGCAAATAATCTTTGATTTATATGGCTATCGATCTTTCATTTTGCCACATCTAACCACTGGATCCGGGAAGCTCATTCATAAAGTAAAAGATCAAACACAGTATTAGCCCACCATACTTGAATGAGTTTTTCTTGTCCTTCTTGATCTTTTGTAGGTTTTCCAATAGTTGGCTTAGAAGAAGCTCACAAAGATCATAATCTGTATTCTCCTTTAACATCTGATAAGCAGTGTAAATTGCAGTTCTGGGTACTAAATTTTCCCTGCTGGAGTGGTATGTCTTGTCACCAATTATCATGGAGGCAAACTTGATATTCAGATCAGTTGCCTCACTCACTGTCTGATTCTTAACGGATTTGAGAGTAGGTAACCCACCGGATGAGTCAATCCGGTAACTGCCCTAATGGCATCCTTGGTTATCTTGAATGGCCTCATTAACCACATAAAGTTGTCATGCATTCTACTCAGAACATACTGGACCCATTCATCTTCTGCAAAATAGGGGAAATGGATGCACTGACTGAAATGCTTATCCCAGATGGCCTTGTATTGGGGTTTGAGATCAAATGATTCATCTATCAGTTCCTTGTGGTAGATATCCATCAGCTTGGATTCCCCAAATTCTTCAATATTTACGTGTATGTAAACCCTAATATCTTCTACATGCAAAACTCCATGCGGAATGCTAGAAAATGCGCCTAGGGGATCAACTTCTAGGGATTTATAGGGATGTTTCTTGAATTTAGGGCGTGGCCTATCAGTGATCTTCACAACATTCAGAGTAGCCATCTTTCAAAGATTTAGAGAGAGATTTCAAGAGCAGAAAATACCTCTTATGCTTCTAGGGTTCACGATATGAGTTGGATCGAGTTGCTTGGATGAATCGACTTTTGCGGTTGATTTTTGAGAGGTTTGAGATAACTTGTTGCAGAGCTCCTTCTCTCTTCTTTTCGAATGCAAATGTGCAAATGATGAACCAAAGAACCCTTTTATTTCTGCGCAAACCCTAATTCCATTTTGTAATAAATGCACAACCTAAGTTATTCCAGTTGCCTTGTTTTCCTTGTTCTGAGAGAGATCTTTCTGAATCACTGGTATGCACTATTAGCTATCTATCTACCTTTCCCTAATCATTCCACTTATCCACAGATCAAGATACCTTAAATTTGAGTCATACTGGATCTAATTGTGAGAATCCTGTTCTTACCAGATGACTGTTAAACCAGATCAATCTAGGAAGATTAACCTCTTCTAAACTTCTTGCGGATCTTCCATATTTTTACCAAGGCTCATTTAGATGTTTCTCTGAGAACCCTTTAATCCGCAACTTTCCATGTGCCAATTTTAGGCACCAATTGACTAGCTAGGGGAACTTGTTTTCTTTTGAGACTCCCCCTGAACCAGAGCTCATCTATTTAGTTTTCGGAAGGAATATCAGCACCAGATTCTGGTGTGGATCCATCCACAACATTTTCTGTACTCCTCTTCACCCAAATCTTGTTCATCTCCCTTTGAATTTCATCTGCACTCACTTTTCCCTTTCCTTTGTCTTGGTTTTGATTATGATGCACCGGACCCTTTTTGCCCTGATTCTTGCTTCTGCAAAATTTGGCAATATGACCGGATCTATTGCAATTGTAGCAAACAACATTTCTTTGCATATTTGACTGATATCCTCTTGATCTGCACTGATTAGCCATATGTCCCATTCTATTGCATGCAAAGCATCTACCATTGAATGAATTGTTTATTTGCATATTTCTACACTCATGAGATTTGTGACCATACCTTTTGCAATTAAAACACTGTCCAGAGAAGGATGAATTAGTCTAATTCATTCTTCTTCTACACTAATTTGCTTTATGACCAAAGTTATTGCAATTGTGGCAGTATCCATTGAAGGATGGATATCTTTGAGCATTTGGTTGCCTTACCGGAGGTCTTCTAGGTCTGTTCCTTAGATTTCCTGATCTAGAGTTCTTTTGACTAGATCCAGAGCTTTCACCTTTCTCATACCCCAAGCCTTGCTTGTCATCTACCCTCTTTTGGCTTTCAAGAAGAACTTCAAGTTGATCAGAGCTTATCTTGAATTTCTCTTTGTATTCATTTGCTGTTTGAAGATCCCTTTTTAGAGTGTCAATCTGATTCTCAAGTTGTTCTTCATTGTCTCTAGCTTCTTCAAGATCAGATTCCAAATGCTTGATTATTCTATCCATTTTGTGGCAATCTTCTGATTTCTCCTTGAGAGATTGTCTTATATTATCTTTAGTCTTTCTTTTCTCTTCAATTTCTTGGGTGAATTTCATAACTCCTGATTCCGTTTCATGTCTTAGCATAATGACCTCTTTTGATAACTTCTCACATAACTTGGTTTTCTCATTTAGATCTTCATTAGTATCATTGGCTTCATTTTGACTTGCTAATTGTTGAAGAAGTTCCTTTCTTTTCTTCATTGAGATACTTAGTTTTACTTTGAGTTCATTTATGAAATCATCAGCTTGTTTGAGTCTTTCCCTCAACTCATTGACTTTAGAGTGAGATTGATCAAGATCATCTAGAGCAGACTGAAGCTATTCCCTCATACCATACATATCCATTGAGATTCCCAGATCTTCCTCAAGCTGTTAGGCTCTATCTAGAGGAACTTAGCTCTGATACCAATTGTTGATAACTAAGAAGGGGGGTGAATCAATTATCTTTAATTAATTGACTTTCTTTTCTTCTTTAACAATTAGTGCAATATCAAATCAAGTAAGCATACATAACCATGGAAGAAGAAATAAACTCAACACACATGACACAATATTTTTGATGTGGAAAACCCTGTTAAGAGAAAAAACCATGGGGTGATTAACCCAAGATTGTATTCTCTGTTAAAAGAATAAGGTAGTACAAAATGGCACTTGCCAATTAGGGCTCACTGCCCGAGCACACTACTCACAAGAGGCTCACTACCTACAATAGTTTATAGAAGGAAACCAGGTACTTGAACTGATGAGAAGCATCCACATATGCTTAGGTTCAGTTTCGGTTAAGCTCAATATACTGATCTACTGCACTTCATTCTTCCTCTGCCTTAGTGCTGCTGTTCTGTCACATACCAGACCTCTATCTCTATTTCCACACTATTATCTGCTCTTCTTCGCACTTACCAATACTCCATACTCACCTTCATACCGAAATCAATCTGGTATATATATCCACATCAATGATTTTAATCATCTTTCTAGTCAGCATCTGGAAAACTCAAGATATTTCCAAACTTTGGTCTGTTGGATGAATCCATGCTTACTAAGTGATGTGTATCAAAAAGATAGTTATAGAAGTCATCACTCATGTTGGCCAATCATGAATGATACCTTAATAACCTTGATCACCATCAATATCTCATCCATATTAAGGTTTGATGCTCTGTCGGTCAGTTCTTCCTCAGTCTACTCTGCCAAACAGGAACCCCAATACTTAGGTGCTCATATCTCTTCACTCTTTCATCACCGGAGGCTCAATCCTTGGAATCTATCAGTCAAGGTAATCCTCTTGACTTCCCCAAGTCCACACTTTACTGAGATACTTCCTCTGAGAGATTTGGACCTGATTATCGGACCTTGCTGCATGCTCTATTCTTGGTCACCGGACCAAAATACTCTTCAATCTGACTTCCGGTATAGACACTCCATGTCCTGCGGATGTGTGGGATGGACTTTGTTGCCATCAATGACAACACTCATGAAGCCACACAATGTTTCTTGCCAATAGAACTGAGTACAATAGAGTCACAAAAGTGACTATAACCACCACTATCCAAGTGGTTCCACAAAAGAAGGAATACCAAATTGATTTGGGTCGGATGCCCAAAAAAAGCCTAAAATATAGTGCCTATATCCTCTCCAAAAGTGCCCAAACTATAAGAAAAAGTCCATTAGGACTTAGCCAAACATAATGGCTCATGAAAAAAAATCTAAAAAGGACTCTAAAATGCAATAACATAGTCCTAGATACCCTCCAAAGAAAAACCACTTACTAACTATCCTCAAGACTTAGTCAATCCTTCCCTCCTTCAAGGCAAAACAAAGGGCCACATACTTGGCATGTGTCTGCCAACTCTTCTTTACTCTCCTTTGCATTAAAAGGTAAAAATAACTCTTCAAATGATTTATATGGTCATCATTTTGAGATTATTGTTTTACATTAAATAGAGCATGCAAAGAAAAATAAATACAAAATGAAAAATTGCACTGAAGTGCTTACCTTAGTACAAAGGGATGCAAGACTTAACAAAAGGCATTTTTTGCCACTCCTGCATGTGTTTTTCATTAGACATGTGAAGGCAGCGAATTTTGCCACCATTACATGTTTTTTCCTTATTTCCTCGCATGGTCGGCAAATTTTGCCGCCGTTACATGCTACTCCAGGTTTGTGCCTTGTTGGCGAATTTTGCCACCTTTGCATGTTTGTTAATACAAGTGCCGGAGCAGCTTGAACTTCCGCTTGAACAAGATTTTTGGAATCTTGGACGCCAAGTGCCATTAATGGCCACTCATGCCACTCATTAAAACCTATTTTTGAGTTTTAAATACACCTTTTGGTTTGTTGTTTTTATTGTTTCATTCCTCCAAGCTCTCTCCAGACCCCCTTGCATCACTCGATCACGCCATTTAAGGTTTCAATCAAATTTGTTCTCGGCATTAGGGTTTCCTGCCGGCATTACAGGTAAACCTCTCTTTTGAATCTATTTTCCCTTGCTAGAAGTTTTTGTTTAAACACAACTATCAGTGTATCTTTAGGTTTTGTTTTGAAAGGTCGGAGGTTTCGCCGCTTAGACCCTTAAACCTTTGCAACTACCATTATGCAGAGTCGGCATTGTTTGCCGATCAAACACAGTGAAAAACCTTGCAACTTCCAATGTGCAAAGTCGGCATTGTTTGCCGCTCAGATAGGTTATCAGTGATCTCCAAGCCAGCCCCTCATGTAATGTCGGTGAAATCTGCCGACTAAACATCGCAAAGAGACAAACCCTACATGCATCGTCGGCGAAATTCGCCACGAGTGTATGTCCTCTGGATTTTTGTCATGTATGGGCGGCGGAATTCATCGCCCCTACACGAACAACCTTGCAATGTCTACTATGTGCAGTGTCGGCATTTACTGCCACTTCGACATATAACTTGATTCTCTTGGAACATGCAGTAGCGGCAAAATTTGCTGCTCTGTCATGAATTTGTTTTTCCCATTACATGCAGTGGTGGCGAAATTTTCCGCCAATGCACATACAACAAAACCCTCATATGCAAGGGCGGCAAATTTTGCCGCCCAAGCAAAAAACTGTCTCAAAATTTTCCAACTCTGGAAAATTCCCAGCTTTGGTTTTCTGAGCCCGATTCTCCTCTAATTTTTGGCCAGCTCGCACTATAGCCCTTCTTCAAGCGCATTCCCATAGTCGTGATCATCAACATGCAATTTTTCCAGATTACCCATATTTTCCCTAATTGCATGATCATGACTTTTGTTGCAGTTTCTTCTGTGGAGCTTCGTTCTACATCAAACTTCTTCTCGGTGAAAGCTCATCCAAATGACTGAGTTGTCCCCAAAGAAAGCAAAAGTGATGAAGTACAAATATCAAGGTGTTTTCCCAATCACCTCAGTCCATTCTAATGTTGATGACATTAGAGATACAGAGATCGGTCATGTTGATATGGTTGAGTTTGTAGAGAGGACCAAGTCTAGCAACCCCAGTGCTATGATGAAGAGGATAGTTGAAAGTAATATTCATCTGGTCTCATCCTTCCCAGTGGCAACTCACAACATAGAATTTGTTCTTCAGTGTGCTCATTTCTATAACAGAGACACTAGGTCTATGGTGGACGCTAGTGGTAATGTGATAATCAAGTTGGATCCTGAGTTCATTGACAAGGTGTTCATGTGTCCTCCTGCGACAGAGGTATTGAAGCTCGACTTTGTTGAGGCTCAAAAGGTATATGACAAGAATCCAGAGAAAGCAAAGAAAATAATCAACAACAAATGGTTGAAAACTACAAGATCAAATTTGTCAAGGTGGCCACGTAGTTTCCCTCGAAGTGATTTTGTAGAGGAAGTTGGTGACCTGATTACTCTCCTCAGTAGAATAAGAGGTTTTCCTTCCTCTTCACAGTTTCAGGAATGGATGTATCCTTTCATTAAGGTCATACTCCAAGGTAAGCAAACTATTTTCTGGGGAGAACAAATCAGTAACGCTTTGCATGAACAGCTGATGAAGGTATCCACTACCTCCAAGTTCTATATGACTTCCTATCTGGTATACATTACAGCCTCCATGAGGATTTTTCTAGGATTATCATTGGAAGGGAATTTGAAGACATGTTCCAAAAAGAATTCGAAGACAAAGCATTTTCAATGACTTCTGTGGACAATATTTTGGACAACCAGTTAACTTTGGATAATTTGAAAACCAAGTTAACTAATCATGCTAAATCTGTCACTACAGTGAAGGATGCCATAGTGAGAGCCAAGATGACCTTCAGGAATGCATTCAACCTGAATAGCATTGAGATGCAAGCAGCTTTCACTATGTTTGATGATCACATGAGGAAAAGTGGTGACACAAATTGAAGCAGTCATTTTTCCTTAGTTTATTTTATGTTTTTCACATGTACTTTCAAAACAATTTTGGACATTTTTACATGTACATTTTTCATATGTAATTACATGTAAAAATATAGGAAGTCCCAAGTCAATAAGGACTCCTATTTTTGAATAAGTCAAAGTAGTTAGGTTTTTCCTAAATTTTCTCAAGGCCTTTCCCTATAAATAAAGGGGGCCTCTTTTGTAAATATTATCTTTTGTCTATTGCAAGAAGACTCTGGAGAATTGAAAAGCAAATCAAGACTTTGTGCTTTTTGTGAAAATCAATTATCAAATATTTATCAATACAAGAAAGCAAGTTCAATTCCAATCTTTGTCTTGGGGTTATTTGTGTTGTGATAGTATTGTTCTTATGTCGTGCTATCATAATATTCTTTGGTAATAATTGAAGTGTGGAGTTTGTTTCAAGTGATTGAAGAGTGCTCTTAATTTGATTCTGATAGACTTTGTGTTATCAAGTCATTTGTGAGGATTATGTTCATGTTTGTGAGAATACAATAGTTTGTAGACTTTGTGCTACAAGTTGTTATATTCAATTTACTTTTATCATCTTGAAGAGGAGTGAAGACTTTGGGCTGCATTCTACTTCAAATAGTTCTATTTACAACTAGTAAGTGAGGTAACAAAAAACTTTGTGTTTCTATGATTTTGTGATAATTTATAAGTCTTTTATCAAGAGTTTGAAGTATACACATCTATTCTGAAAAAAGAGAATGAGATGAGATGGAACCACCACAAACATAGTTTTTAGTGTACATAAATTTCACAAGTTGTTTGGTTTGCAAAAGTCAAGTAAGTAGAGGGAACCTCCCCTTGCTGAGAGGAGAGACTTTGTCTCATCATAGCTGTGGCTGATATACCCATTTTGCCGTTAGCGAGTTAACGACAAAATATTCACCCAACATGCCGCCATGAGGGTTTTTACCAAGGGTTTCCTGTAGATGATTTCAAAGGCGTATCACTATGTTTTCCACTATTTTTCTGCACCAATGACCGAAGGTAAGTCCAACAAGGTCATTTCTTTAAGGTTGACTACAAATTTTCATGGTTTCTATTGCTTTCTAACACTATATCTACTAGAACTCTCTGCACTTTTCATGGCTATAATGAAGGACTTCATTCTCTTCTGTACATGGAACTTTCTATATATGATCTTTTCTTTTCTTCTTGAATACCAGTCTATCAGGTTTTCATGTCTCTTGTAATGGCATTCTCATTGGCTTATGACTGTTCTAGCTACTATGATAGTTGTAGTTGTTTAAAATGGATAAAAAATGTAGAGGTTCTAAGCATTTATCTTTTCTGATCCTCATGACAGTCAGATCTGGATGTTGTATGTTCATAGATACAAGGTTTGAATCTTCTCCATTTCATTTCTTACCTATAAATAGTCTCATACCTGACTATCACATCTCCAGTTGACACTTGTAAATGGAAACAAGATCAAACCATTGTAGAGAAGGACCATGCAAAACTTTAGATCTTGAAACACCTTCATGACTCTTGTAGCCCTCTTCTGATGGGTTTCACTATGAATGCTAACTACTATATATCTCTACATTTTTCATGGCTATGATGGAGGATTTTCATCTCTATATCTGACTGCTTCATAATTGTTTGGTGACTGTATCTCCTCTTCATCATAAGACTGTCCACATTTTCTCTGAATGATAGCTTGGGATCAGACCCTAGAATGTCTATCATACCTTCTAGTAGGGTCTTAACTGGTTTACCCTCATAACCATTGACAGTCCTAAAACTTTTTTGCCCATTGGATAGCTCAGCCCCATAGTTTGCTATCACTGCTTATGATTTCATTGTCCATGACATAAAATAGATGACTATCTCCATCTTGTTGTTTAGGATATTTCAAGAGTCTTTTATGACAGTTCATGAGTCATTTAAGACAACTCCTCTCATTTTTTTTATGACTGTTCTATCTTGACTGTTTACTATCATTGTGGGATGGTCTTTGTAACTGTTTAAACATAGTATACAATCATTGTTAGATTGTCTCTCCTCTAGCTTGATTGTCTTTTAAAACTTCTCTTCCTAATCCTTGAATGTTGCTCTACTATGCTTGATGGCTGTTCATGCAACCAAAATGACTTGGAGATGTTGAAAACCATTTCATGACTTCCGTATACTCTATCTGTACTTTCCTAAGGATTGCTCTTTAAGGTCTGATTGTTATTTGATAGTGACTGCTGCTCATTGTAACTATTCAGTCAACTATTCGATCATAACTATGTTTTCATACTTTGAGACCTTGTGGTTTATGTTGGTCACTACATTCTTGGTTTATATGAAATGACTATGAAAGTTTCACTGTATACTTCTTCATTACAGTCCCTCTGTGTTATATATTGTTTGGCAATCATCTTTGCCAGAGATACATTTCCTTCTTATGAGCTGGGCTCAACCCTTGTGGGAGCCACATTTTCTCCACTCATAATGTAACCTGATAAATCAAACAGAAACATAATTACACCTGTATATGCACACGAAGCAAACTTGTTATAAAATAAATGTATATTTTGGATGTGTTTGATGACTTGTTTGTTTTCTAGGACATCCAAAGTATACATTTCTCATATAATACACATTGAGACCAATATATGCATGCATAGGGTGACTGTGTGTACAATGTGGGTAATTAGCCATTGCTTAGAGCATTGCTCTAATACCATTGTTCAATTCTCTTGTAGGGAATAGGAGCTAGGATAAATCTAGTGGGTCAGAGCTACATCAACCTACAACATACTCAGTCGACATAGCGAACCAGTCATTCAGGCAATGACTGGTTACCTTTCCTTCTATACACATTCATTTCTCTTTATTACTTATTCATGTATATGTTTTTGTCAATTTGTTTTAGAATAAGCAATAGTTAATCTCACGGCTTGTGTGAGATAATGAACATTCTTACATTCAATAAAGATTACTTTAAAGATTTAGGTAAATCTTTTCTCTATTACATGCACTTGTATAAATGCAATGATCTTACAACAACCTTGTAATCTTTTCCCTGATTTTTTCTATTTATACAATTGAATGTAATGAAGGAAAGTAAATAAAAATGTACCTCACTTCTTCAGTTTAAAAACAACAAAACCACCAGATTGAGCTATAGTGAAAATCTGGTAACAGTAATTCCTTGGTGTTTGAATCTGTAAAGGATGTTTTGGACTTGGTTAAGCAAGTGTTGATGTCCACAAGGCATGAGTCTTCTGCTGGTGTAGAATGTGGTCTTGTTTAGAACTTATCTTCTACACGTTTCATGTTGTGTGTAGTCTAGCCGATTTGTAAATGTATTCTTCATGTTGTCTTTGGTTGACAAGCAATGTAATCAATGTAATATCATCTTTAAATTGTAAATCAAATTGATTTAGGCAAAGTGTAATTGCAAAGTGATTGATAAGGCTCACAAGCAAGATAAGAAGTAAAATGAATGTATTATGATGTGTGACTGAAGTAGAAAGAGAAGAAGCTATAGATGTTGTCCTAATTCATCTTGAAGACATAGATGTGACAGTGATCTAGTGTACAGTGTGCCTAACTAATCTGATCACCAGAAGGAAGTGTGAAGAGGTAGAATTGCAATCATTAAAGGTGTGAGTTTCAATGTTAGTTTTCAGACAGTAGGACTGTCATACTGTAATCTTGTGTTGTAGCCCTAAAACAAAGTCTTCAAGGAGTAGTAGCTATCTTGGGTTGTAGCCCTAAAACAAACTTGTTATTTTGAGCTTCATATATTGTGAGTTAATCCTCACTGTGGTTTTTCCCTTCTTGGGTTTTCCATGTATATCTGGTGTTATGTGTTGATGTGCATTGTGTTAGTCTTTCATGTTTTTGTTGATACTGTAATGCTTAAGTCTTAATCTGCTTTGGAGGACTTGAAGTTTAATAAGATACTAATTCATCCCCCTCTTAGTATCCTGGTGTGTTCAACAATTGGTATCAGAGCTAAGTACCTTTGAGAAGCCTAACAACTGAGGTAGATCATGCAATTGAACACATGGTATCTAAATTTATGGACAATGATGTATTGTACCAGAACCATATCTAGAAGCAATGGAACTTGAAGTTTGGGATCTTGATCTAAATGGGTGTGAAGTAGACCTTGAAGGAGAACTCAAGTCAGCCATTGATGAACTAGATGAAGCAAGAGAACTGAATATAGAATATGAATACATGCTTGAGAAAGCAAAGGAGAGAATTGATAAATTGAAAACAAAGGCCAAAGAATCAAAGGAAGAAATTGGCAAACTAAAAACTCTAATAGAAGGAGATAAATGAGGTGACATAAAGCTCAAGGAGGCAAAAGAAATGATCTCAAATTTGAAATTCATGGTTGAAGAAGAAAAGAGGATTGAAGATTGCTTAATATCAAGCTCTATGAGAAATCAACTAAATGTTCAAAACTTGAGGAAGAAGTTGTCACTCTAAGGAAAGAACTGGAAAAGGCAAAAAAATAGATTGATAAAGGACTAAAACTAAAATGAGGATTTGAAATCCTTGATGAGATAATTAACTCTCAAAAGCCTGCAAAGGAAAAACCAGGCCTTGGTTTTAGAAGGGGGAAGAGCCCTATGATCAGTGCCTCTACAAATTTATATGATAACTTCTAATTAAGAGGAAAGTCTGGAATAAAGAAGGAAGAGACCTACACTGAAGATCCTAAGAAGAATGCCTCTGGAGATACAAAAGAAGATAAATTCACTCATGTTCAGAGACAAAGGAAGAATATGAAGAAGAATTTCACACCCAAAAAAACTACTCCTATCAGGTATTCTCTAAGTTCAATGGTAATTGCTATGTTTGCAATAAATTTGGTCACAAAGCTGTTAATTGTAGAAGTAAGATGAATCAAAATGTTGTAAGGTGTTATACTTGCAATAAGGTTGGTCATAAAGCTATCGAATGTAGAAGTAAGTTAAATTAGAACTTCATAAGATGTTATGCTTGCAATAAGATGGGGCATAAGGCTAATGAATGTAGAAGTAAAATATCAAGAAATAATAGGGATAATGCTCAACCCTTTCATGGATATTGTTACACTTGTAACAAGTTTGGCTACAAGGCAACTAATTGTAGATCTAATATGAGGAAAAATGGTAATGCTCAATAATCAAAATTCACCTGTTATAAGTGTAATCAAACAAGGCATTCTGGAAAAAATGTAAGTCCTGCTCAAAAGAAAATTGATATTGCTCAACAAAAGAAGAAAATGAGCAAAGTATGAAAGAAGAAGGAAGAATGTGAAGTTTCCAGGTCTCTGCCTGGTGCAGATGGATCCTCTAGTAACTGAAAAAATAAAGTATTGATTTAGGGGGAGTTACAACTACAAGTTTCTTTAAAACCTCTGAATGAATGTGATGTTGAATTCCTTAGCATTCTAGCTAAAATTGGTATGAACACATTAAGATAATGATATGAAGAGATTTGGTCAAATGTCTGGAGAAATTGGTTAATTTGCAGAGGATTCTTGAATGATTATTGGTTTTTGCATATACTTGCCTGTTAAAAGGCTTCAAATGTCAAAGAAGACTGATTTGGTAGAGACAAAGATATGGTGCTAATGCTTTTAGCACACTGGTACATGTATAGATCAACACTATTGATCTACTGATTATATTTTCGGTATGATATTTCCTATTGCAAAGATTTGTGGTGTGATTGAAGGTGACTATATCAACGTATTGGGGAAGCAAGGCTTATAGATGCTACAACAAGAGGTTGGGAAAGATGATTGAAAGAACAAATGTCAAGGTAGATGAAGACATGTATCAGATCTCACAAGAATTAGAGGACTCTAAATCTGATATCTTTCAATGCATTGAAGATTAAGAAGTGAAAGAAGAAAAGGAACAAGAACCAAAGTAGATGCCTATGAATCCAACAAAGTATGTTCAGAAGAAACACTTAGTAGATCAGATCATTGGAGATAAGGATGAAGGTGTACAGACAAGGAGAGGGCTTGCTAAGACACATGAGAAAGTAAACTTGTGTTTATTATCAAAAGTAGAACCCAAAACCTTTCCTGATGCTAGAAAAGATGATGGATGGATAAAGGCAATGGAAGAAGAATTGGATCAGATTGAGAAGAATCAAACATGGGAATTGGTTCCCAGACCATCCAATAAGAATGTTATAGGAACAAAGTGGGTGTTTTGGAACAAGCTAAATAAAGAAGGTTAAGTTGTAAGGAACAAAACAAGATTGGTTTGCAAAGGATACACACAAGTTAAAGGTAATGACTTTGAGGAGACATTTGCTCCAGTAGCCAGGATGGAGACAATTAGAATGTTCCTTGCTCTTGTTGCTCATAAGAACTTCAAGGTATATCAAATGGATGTTAAGTCAAAATTTTTGAATGGTGATCTAGGGGAAGAAGTCTACATTGAGAAACTAGATGGTTTTTAGATATCAGAAGATTCACACATGGTGTGCAGACTTAAGAAGGCTTTGTATGGTCTCAAGCAAGCACTTAGGGCTTGGTATGCTAGGTTAGACAAGTACTTACTTCAGCAGGGCTTCAAGAAAGGTACTACCAAAAGCAATCTTTACATCAAGGAAGAACGAGATATGATCATGATAGTTACAGTATATGTTGACGACATCATCTTTGGTGGAGATGATGATATGTGTAAGAGGTTTGTAGAGGAGATGCAAAAAGAGTTTGAGATGTCTATGATTGGTGAGATATCTTTCTTCCTTGGACTTCAATTTACTCAGCTAGATGGTGGTATCTTTATTTCTCAAGCTAAGTGTGTCAAAGAGTTGTTGAAGAAGTTTGGTATGGAGGATTCAAAACCAATAAGTACTCCCATGGTCACTAGATGTCACTTGAGTAAGGATGATAAGTCTCTGAAGGTGGATCAGACTCTCTATAGATCTGTGATTGGAGGATTGTTGTACCTAACTACCTCTAGACCTGATATTATGCATGCATTATGTGTGGTTGCCAGATATCAATCAAATCCCAATCAAACACATGAGAAGGCAATGAAAAGGATATTCAGATACTTGAAAGGAACTCCAGATTATGGATTATGGTATCCAAGAGGTAATGACTTTGATTTTAATGCCTACACTAATGTTGATTAGGTAGGATGTGTTGATGATAGAAGAAGTACAAGTGTGGTGCTTTCTTTTTAGGAAGCAGATTGGTTTCATGGCAAAGTAAGAAGCAAGATTCAGTGGCCTTATCAACTGCAGAGGCAGAATACATTGCATCAACATCATGTTTTACACAAGTGTTTTGGATGAAGCAAACCCTAAAGGATATCAAGGTATTGTATGATGAGCCTATCCCTATTTTGTGTGATAATACAAGTGCTATCAATATTTCCAAGAATCTAGTGATGCATTCTAGAACCAAGTATATAGCAATCAAGTATCACTTTTTGAGAGAGAAGGTTGCAAAAAAGGAAGTAAAGCTGGAATATGTTCTAATGGAGGATTAGATTGCAGATATTTTCACAAAGGCTCTTGCAAAGGACACTTTTGAGGATCTCTGATAGAGGTTAGGGGTAATTGCCCCTCCTTCTTCTTGCTAGATGCATAGTGGTGCATCTGTCCAAGGGGAGTTCATGTTATATATTTTTCTTGGATTGATGGTGGCAACCTCTCAGGGGGGCAGGTAGTGGTTGTTGATGATAGGGGGAGTTTGGTTATTGTAAGAAGAATTTTTTCCCTAAGGGTGAAGAAGCTATCCTTTGTCCTTAATGTCAAAGGAGGAGAAATATGCAGGTATGTGTTGCCATCAATGCTAAAGGGGGAGATTGTTACACATATGGTTCTTAAGGTTGTCATTGATGTCAACATTGTCATGGATGTGTGATGGTGTTCATGGTTTGATGTCATGTCCTATCCAGTAGAGAAGATATAGTTCATGGTTGGATGTCATGTTGAATATAATGTGGTTACTAAAGTTCATGGTTGGATGTCATGCCTTGATCAGTGTAGAGTTGAGTATGAAGATGTGTTGCTGATGTTGGGAAGATGTCACTGGTGGCCTGAAGCATATTGTATGATCTTGCCTATTCATAAGATGCATGTGTTGATACAAAGAAAGTTTGGCCTCTAGAAGTTGGTGACATTTTCTGCTACAGGATGACTGCCTTTGAAGATTATTTGGGAGATTGCTCCGCATTAGCAGTTATGGCTATGTGGTTTTGGAACTATGTTTAGGGTACAATGAAATTGATAATTCCAAAGTTTTAGATCATCTGCCCTTCCGTTGTGAAAGTTATGCATGATAGAGTACATGCATGTGTTCTGGCAGAATGAAGTGGTGTTAAAGGCCTATTGGAATGCTCTGCATTCCTTCAAACGTGAATGGTTTCCTTTGTCATTTTATGAACATGTTCATGAATGTGCATTACACGCTTCATTGTAGTTTCAAGTTTCTTGGTGGTCCACAAGCTCAATTTTTCAATGACAGTATGTTGCAGTGTGTTCCGGATGACTTGTTGTTCCCAGAGTTCATGGTTGAAGATGTGCGGCATAAATATTTGATGTACAGAGCTAAAGGAGTGTTTGGAGATGCTATATGAGTCATGTAGACTCATCTGGAAGAGTTTCATGAAGATATTTCTTGTTTCCAGTACCACACAAGGTTTCCAAGTTGTTGTGGCTACTATGCTTCAAGTTTCATATCTTTTTGCTTAAGGGTGTCCTATTTTCAAATGAGCAGAGTGTGCAGATGTAATTCCTTGGTGTTTGAAGCTATGAAGGATGTTTTGGACTTGGTTAAGTAAGTGTTGATGTTTGCAAGGCATGGGTCTTCTACTAGTGTAGTGTGCGGTCTTGTTTAGGACTTATCTTCTACACATTTCATGTTGTGTGTAGTCTGGCCGAATTGTAAATGTATTCTTCATGTTGTCTCTGGCCGACAAGCAATGTAATCAATGTAATGTCATGTATAAATTGTAAATCAAATTGAGTTAGGCAAAGTGTGATTGCAAAGTGATTGATAAGGCTCGCAAGCAAGATAAGAAGCAAAATGAATGCATTATGATGTGCGACTAAAGGAGAAAGAGCATAAGTTGTAGATGCTATCTTGATTCATCTTGAAGACATAGCTATGATAGTGATCTAGTGTAGAGTGTGCCTAACTAATCCGATCATCATAAGGAATTGTGAAGAGGTAGAATTGCAATCATCAAAGGTGTGAGTTTCAATGTCAATTTTTAAACAGTAGAAGGACTATCATACTGTAATCTTTTGTGACTTTGTTCTCAATTCAGAGAGTAGTAGCTTCCTTGGGAGTGACCCTAAAACAAAGTCTTCAGGGAGTAGTAGCTTCCTTGGGAGTGACCCTAAATCAAAGTCTTCAGGGAATAGTAACTTCCTTGGGAGTGACCCTAAATCAAAGTCTTCAGGGAGTAGTAGCTTCCTTGGGTTGTAGTCCTAAAACAAAGTTGTTATTTTGAGCTTCATATATTGTGAGTTAATCCTCACCATGGTTTTTCCCTTCTTGGGTTTTCCATGTATATCTGGTGTTATGTCTTGATGTGCATTGTGTTAATCTTTCATGTTTTTGTTGATACTGTAATTCTTAAGTTTTAATCTGCTTTGGAGGACTTGAAGTTTAATAAGATACTGATTCACCCCCTCTCAGTATCTTGGTGTGTTCAATAGTTTTTAGTGAAAAATAGTAAAGTTTTGATCTTGTGAAGAAAGGGTTTTTATTTCTTGCTTGTGTGTTTATGGTTGCAGAATTGTATCTAATTTGTGGTGGAAATCAAATTTGTGACTTGAAATAATGGAAATTTTGAGAGTTGAAATAGAAAAGGCTTTAAATGGGCAACGTTGGGAGATATTTAAGATGAAAATGGAAGATCATATTGCATTGAAAAGATACCTATAGAATGTTTGTGCCAACAAGAAGTTGAAGAGAAAGTTTGATGATATGTAAAACCCAAGAACATTCCATGGTGAAGGTGATACCTTTAAATAAACTATTTATATGCATGCATGGAAAAGTGTATGGTATCTTGATTTTGGTGCTCATTTTCATGTGATTCTTTAGATGAAGTTTCTAGTTGAGTATGAGACCATTGATGGAGATGGTAGAAGTGTATGTGTGGATAATGGATCTACTCATAGTATTATGGATGTTGGAAGGATTGTATTTGATAAGGGTTATTGCCTACCTTACATTTAAATATACTAATTTTTTATGTTTGTCAAATCTAGGGTAGTGTCCATGGCTATTTGTAGTAAAAATTATTCACTAGCAATTCCTAAACCACTCTTTAAGAATTAAACCTACTTATCTAATCATGCATCCAAGTACTTGAGAGAATCTTAATCTAGGAATTGAAAATATTACAACTACTGAAAATAAATCTATTTTATTAGAAATCTAAAAACAATAATTTAAAATGGAACAACAAATCTATTTATGAAAAAGTGAATCTAACCAAGCAATTCCAAAATCAATCAAGATAAGAAACTTAACTACTAAATACTAGTCTCTGCTCCTTTGGTGGGAGTGGGCCCTTTCTCCACACCTCTAGAGGAAAGACCAAATCAATACTTTAGACTGCAATTATGAAAGTGCCTCCTTTATTTTTGGTACTTCCAAAAACAAAGTATATGCTGCTTTTTCAAAAATCAAAATCTATATCCTATTCTATCTTTCATCCATATATAAGTCATGGTTCTGACAAAATATCTTTGGATTATTTTTCTACTAACAGTTTTGGATTAGATATCAAATCCTTATTCACATTCTAAACATGCAATCTAATACTCAAAAAGAGAGTCACACAAAAAGAAATAAATTATTAAAGTGATACTAAAGGTATCACTTTAAACAAAAATTTAACTTGAGTTTAAACAGGCAATGAAGGCTGTTGATAAAAGTAAATAATTGAAAACAATTAGTTCTGACAATTTTTGCACTCATGCAAAAACAATCAACTGTATCTTCTTTTCTCCAGCTAAATCAGTGGCATCAAGAAGGGTGGTCAACATATCTCCCAAGAATCTAGGTGGAATGTGAGCTAGTACATTAAGCTGCAGTCTTCTCCAAAATCTTTGGTATCTTCTACATAACTCCTTGCTTGAGTGTTGGAAGCATCTCCGGAGCTTCTGTTATTACCACTGCTACAAAACTCGAGAGCTACCAAGAGCATCTCTGGAGCTCCCTAAAGACCTCAATTTCTATAGTGGAAAGATTCTTGCACTCAAAATTGTACTTTTGCAAAATTTTGTCAGTAAAAACCCATAACATGAAACCATTTAATCCCAATAGTTGGTGTAATATTATATCTAATTTAACAAATTTAAATAAGGTTTTTATCAATCTTTAAGGTACAATCAAGGGATGCAATGGTTTTTAGGACAGAAAAAGGAAGATATATTTGCACGTTTTGTGAGTTCTACCTGGCACTCATCATCCCCCCAAGCTTATGGGTTTGCAGGTCCTCCTGCATTGTCTTGGATCCTTGACTTGTTGAGTTGATATAATCTTTCTATGATGTTATAATTTCTTTGGAATGTTCTCCAATTCATTCTAGTAGTATCAACATTACCCTTAAATTCATCTACTCGATGTAACCATTCCTAAAATTTGGCCTCCTCCAACTACATGGCCCACATGGGAAAAGGCTCAATAATTAAGGGAGGTCTAAAGTGCATCCCCACCCAATCTCGCTTGTATTTGTCTATTAGATTTATCACAACCTTGGCCTTATAAACCATTTGAGGTTGGTTAGGGGTACCCGATCTCTCATTTTTAGATCTCTCATGGACCTTGGCTATTCGTTCTGACATTTTTTCTCTAGCTAAATCATAGGTATAACCTCATAAAATTTAGAAAGAGACTTGAGTTTAAACATGCAATGAAGGCTTCAATAGATATGTTTGTCAAATCAATACTTTAGACTACAATTATGAAAGTGCCTGCTTTATTTAAATATAAAATTTTCTATGTTTGTCAAATCTAGGGTAGTGTCCATGGCTATTTGTTCTGACAATTTTTTCGCTCATGCAAAAACAATCAATTTTATACTTTAGACTATAAAATTTATGAAAGAGACTCAAGGAATTGAACCTACTCCACTCTTTAAGAATTAAACCTACTTATCTAATCATGCATCCAAGTACTTGAGAGAATTTTAATCTAGGAATTGAAAGTTTAACTAAGCAATTCCAAAATCAATATAGATAAGAAACTTAACTACTAAATACCAGTCTCTGATCCTTTGGTGGGAGTGGGCCCTTGCTCCACACCTCTGGAGGAAAGACTAAATCAATACTTAGACTACAATTATGAATGTGCCTTCTTTATTTAAATATAATGATTTTCTATGTTTGTCAAATCTAGGGCAATGTCCATGGCTATTTGTTCTAATAATTTTTTTGCTTATGCAAAAATAATCAATTGTATCTTCTTTTCTCCAGCTAAATCATAGGTATAACCTCATAAAATTTAGAAAGAGACTTGAGTTTAAACAGGCAATGAAGGTTGTTAATAAAAAGTAAATAATTGAAAACAATTAGTTCTGACAATTTGTGTGCTCATGCAAAAACAATCAACTGTATCTTCTTTTCTCTAGCCAAATTAGCAGCATCAAGAAGGGCGGTCAACATATCTCCCAAGAATCAAGGTGGAATGTGAGCTGGTACATTAAGCTGCATTCTTCTCCAAAATCTTTGGTATCTTTTGCAAAACTCCTTGCCTGAGTGCTGGAAGCATCTCCGGAGCTTCTGTTATTACCACTGCTACAAAACTCAAGAGCTGCCAGAAGCATCTCTAGAGCTCCCTAAAGACCTCGTTTTCTGTAATGGAAATATTCTTGCACTCAAAATTGTACTTTTGCAAAATTTTGTCAGTAAAAACTCATAACATGAAACCATTTAATCCCAATAGTTGGTGCAATATTATATCTAATTTTAACAAAATTAAATAAGGTTTTTATCAATCTTTAAGGTATAATCAAGGGATGCAATGGTTTTTAGGACAAAAAAAGGAAGATGTATTTGCATATTTTGTGAGATCTACCTGGCACTCATCATCCCCCCAAGCTTATGGGTTTGCGGGTGCTCCTGCATTATCTTGGATCCTTGACTTGTTCAGTTGATATAATCTTTCTATGATGTTATAGTTGCTTTGGAATGTTCTCCAATTCATTCTAGTAGTATCAACATTACCCTTAAATTCATCTACTCAATGTAACCATTCCTAAAATTTGGCCTCCTCCAACTACTTGGCCCACATGGGCAAAGGCTCAATAATTAAGGGAGGTCTAAAGTGCATCCCCACCCAATCTTGCTTTTATTTGTCTATTAGATTTATCACAACCTTGGCCTTCCTTATAAACCATTTGAGATTGGTTGGGGGTACTAGATCTCTTATTTTTCTCCAAAGACAAGGTGTTCCATCTTCTTCTGCAAGCTATCAAAATTTTGTTGGCTGAGGAGTGCACAAATATGCCAAACTCTATGACACATTCTTCTAAGTTCTGCTGATATAGGGGCAACATATTAGGAGTATATATGAATATCCAGAATTGAGTTTCAAAGGCCATTGAAGTGGGACTTTCATGCCTGAGGAATAGCCCAATATTTTCCATACTCAATGTGTGTGCCTCCATCTTCTCTAGCCAAATTTCATGATTCCTCATCAAAGACATAAATGCCTTCAATTAGCATTCACCTACAAATAAGTTAATAAAGAACGTATTATGTTCATCTAAAAATAAATTGTGCAGAAATAGTTCACAAAGGAAATTTTTATCCTCATCATTACTAAGTATGTATAATCTAATGAAATCATGTCCATTTTCTATGGACTCAGTAATACCAAAGATGACTAGCGAGAGCATCCTCTAAAGGAATCTTTCCCTTAGGAACATGGTGTAATTCCCACTAGGTGTCCTGCAAGAGAGTATATTTGAAGATAGGGTAGCTACTGTAATCACTCTTTCTTCTAATGTTTTCACTTTTTCATTGAATGAAGAAACTACTTTCTACAACTAGAGCATTACAGTAGTACTAGCCAAATCATTACACCTTCTCTCCCAATTTAATAAATCCCTAGGGAAATTCAACTAGAATGTACTTAAGGAGACATTTGTTTGTGTACCTTGGTCAACAGTAAGCATTAGGACAACCAATTCCTTAATTAGTTCCTCCTGGTTAGTAATTATGTTATAGCCTTTGTTAATTCCCAAGCTTGAATGTCAACTTTCTCCTTTAAGTTTATTATAAGAGTAATACAGTTGTCTATGGCTTTAGTAGCCTCAGAGATCTATATTTCTTTTTGTGTCATCTTCGCATCCTTTGCCAAAATTTATTTTTCTTTTTCTTTAATGACGTTTTCTTTTTCTTGCATAACCTTCTTCATGTCTGTGATGATAAGGTTCTTAACCCAAAGTGTCCTTTTCAAAATTTCAATCTCTTCTTGTAATTTCTGTTCTTTTGGGACTTCAATATCCCTGTGGTATGAGGCTTGGGATTGGCTCCCTTCCTCAATTCCTATCCCTATCCCTATTCCTCTTTCTTCCTCAACCTTTGTTTCTACCTCTGGTTCTGCCCCTATGCCTAACTTTGTTCTTGCCTCTACTCATGTTTCCATTTCCTCTTTAGCATGGTCTTGGGAAAGTGAAGGCCCAACTTCATCACTAATGGGCTCATTGTCAAGGTGTTCTGAGGTAACATCATGTACATTTGATGCCTGGAGTTTAGTGAGTACTTCAAAAAGTAACCCAAAATCTTTTTCCAATTGGGTTTTATGTCTCTGACGCTTACTTCTCCAAGCTCTCATTATGTTTGTTGTTGATGTATCTCTGATACTAGGTGGACTTCCTCTGATTCAGAGAAGATGGTTTGTGGTTCTAGTATTGTATCCTGAGGTGCTCCAGAGGTCTGTTTAGTAGGGGCCTTCTGAGACTATTTTTCTGTTTAACTCTTCTCTGTTTACTTCTTATTAGTTGAGGGGTTTCTTCAGCCATCAATTTTTCTTCTCTTTTCTCCTTATGCTTTCCCTCCAAAGGCATTTTTGTTTTCTCTTGTCTTTGCCTTTGGGTTTGTTGGGGCTCTTTAGCAACTATTTCTTCAGTTGTTTCCTTTAGAGTTTGGGAAGAAATTTTCTCAGGTTTCCTCTTTAGGGTTTTGGTCTTTTCCTCATTCATGAGCTTTTTCCCTTTTGTCTTTTCTAAGATCTAAGGGGTCTCCTCAGGTGCATCATTCTTTCTCTATTTTGGGGTGGAGGATTGTCCTCTTAAATCCCTTTTTCTTTTCTTATTTTCCCTTACTAGGGAGGATGTTGATGGAATTGATTTACCTTATTCCTTTTCACCTTGAGTAGGGGATGACTCTCTTGTTGTCACCTTTTTCTCTTTCCTCTTCCCTTTATGGGTGCCTTTTAAAAAGGCCTACCACTGAGTCTCCCCTCCCCTTATTGAAAATAAATGGTGTTTCATAATGAGGAAAATGAGTCCATGATGCTTAATTTGCCCTTTTCCTTGTTGATACTTATCATCTATTGAGCTCATGGTAGAAAATAGAAAATGTGGCATTAAATTTATCATGTATGTAGGGTTGTTTAGTCCATGTCTTAAATAAATAAGCATTTTCATGATAGGAACTAAAACAATCATAAAATGACCATCACATGTGAAATAATTCAATCTAAGCCAGGTTGCTAAGGACTGCCAGGGGTGAGGGAGACTAGCATGAAGTATTCCTTTGACCTCTCCCTTATTCATGTGTTTGAATCTTAGGCTCATTATCTAAAGATAAATTCTTAGTTAAATCTGAATACAAAGTTTTTACATGGTAGAACCTCTCACCTCCTTCAGGAATGCCTAAAATTGTGTTGATGATGGAAGGAGACACTAGGATGGTAACACCCCACACCTTACTTTTTCCATCTTGTAGATTCATAATGAATTCTTCCACCATCTCCTCTTGAAAATTTGCAAATTTCTCTATAAATGCTAGCCACCATGTATTTCTGAGGATGTTGGTTAATTCCTATTCTGCAAGAATTTGTTCAGCCACCTCTGACTTTAACTTATTTTTTATGCCCATGTTGAAACTGCTATTCAATTCTTTACAGAGACTACAATTGACCCTTACCCTTGAATTCTAAATTTTGGCTCTGCACTTCTGAGTCTGTGATGGTGATTTAGGCAATAATTGATTGAGTTATGTTAATTTGGTTGCTTGCCCTTTGGGTTTTTGAGCTACTAAGTTGGTTATAAAAGGAAATGATTGTTCAAAAATGGAAATGACAGGTTGTGCTTTCCCTTGATGGAACTTCAGCGGCATTTTAATGACTAACACACATTTGGCTATGTGGTAGGTGTCTGAGTGTACTTGGGAGAGGGTGACAAGTTAGGAATATGATTCATTTGTACCAAAAACACCAATAAATGCTTATTTAATTAGTTAAAGGTAGAGTAATACTTACAAATGATGTAGTAATCATTAGGCATCATGCTAGAAGTTTATGCCGCAGAGTTAGCGAGATGGATGTGACTGCTTCCTTACTCCTCAACCTTTGGCATGAAGTTCCATGATATCTATAGCATTTGATGTGATGGGTCTATGGATGCAGCTTGGTCAATGTGACAATCCCTTGTCATTAGTGAATGGTGTCATGATTGATTGCTCATGTCAGCCGAATGATGAGAAAAAACCATTGGTGGTTGAGTGACAACTGTCTTAAAGGCTCGTTCACTTTTTGAAAATGATCTAAGTGAGTCATGAGGCTATGATGACATCATCCACCTTAGTGCCAAGTTTCTTCTAAGAAAACTTGAGCACTAGAGGTGCTAAATTAGCTTGAAACATGAGTGCCAGAGATGAGTGCCGGAGGTGCTCCTAAAACACTCTAGAGGTGCTCCTAAAGCACTCTAGAGGTGCTCCTGAATGATTCCTGCATGAAGAAAAGAGCCGCCATTTGCTGGTTTTCAGCTCTTTTTATTTTATTTTTTATTTTTTTGGAGAAGGACCACCATTTTACCGGTTTTCAATCCCTCTTATTATTATTTTTGGAGGACCGCCATTTTATTGGTTTTCAATCCTTCTGATTTTTTTTAATGAATTGTTCAATTATCATTATGGAAAATTTTTTTTACCTCTTTTACATAACATAAGTCTACATGTGACAATATTTTGACAAACTCTTCCTTGGTGGATGAACGTTGGTAAAGACGAAGTCTATGTCCATTCACCAAAAATATATTTGGTTTACCATCAATTAGTGACAACTGAGTTGTCCCATTTTCATAGACCTTTTTGATCTCATATGGTCCCATCTAGTGTGTCTACAACTTGCCCTTGAATTCTTTGAAGTTGGAGTCATATAACAGAACCCAGTCTCCCACTTGAAATTTTCTCTCCTTAATGTGTTGATCATGCCATTGTTTCCTCTATTACTGAATTATTTCTATTTGTTGATTTGCCTCCATTCTAATCTCATCAAACTCATTTAGCTACAAGATTCAGTTTTGTTGTGCAATAGTAAATGGGAGGCCAATGTCCATGAAATTCTTGAGTGTTTGAAGCTCAAATTCTAAATTGGCAAGACTGGCTACTTACCATACACAAGCTCATAGGGAGAGAACCCTATAGTTGACTTCCAATTAGTATTATAGGCCCATATAGCTTCATACAACTTGTTTACCTAATCTTTCCTTTTCACTGCTATTGTCTTTGTCATTATACTATCCAATCCTCTATTTGTCACTTCCACTTGTCCATTGGCTTGGGGGTGATCATAGAAGAAGACAAAGGAGATGGATCAGAGGAGTTGTGAAGAGAAGGGTAAGGTGATGGATGTCATGTACTATGTATACTAGCTAGATTAGTATCATCTGTACACAGTTGTGCCCTATCTCCTGAAGTTCATAGACAAAGATTGTGCTAACATGAAGATTTCTATTTTGTGAAAAGAGTTAGTTGTTGTATGAGGTTGAGAATGAAGTCTCTGATGAGGTGAATATTATATTCATTGTTTCCCAAGGAAAATCATTCCTTTAGTTTTGAAAGAAAGATTCAAGATGTCTAAGGCATTAGAGCTTGCACAGAAGAGGCTCAGGAGAATGCTCCACATTCCTCCACATTTGAAGATATGGCCTTGCATTTTGGGGGTATGTCAAAGGCATGTGTGTAGGTTGTATGATCCTAAATTTAGAGCTTGAATGTTACCATAAAAGATTCTAGAGCTTGCAGAGTGAAGACAAAGGTTCGAGATGGTTGTAATTAGGATGTGTCAAAGAACTGCTCTGCATTTATTTTCTTTTGAAAATGAGGTCTTGTGGTTTGAAGGATGGTAAGTTATAGATGAGAAGATAGTTATATTCAAGTTTCAGTTGCTAAGGTGTACCACCGATATTCTTCAGGGTCAACAGAACAAAGACACATCTTGTTGCTGACTAAGGTTATTTAGAGGAGAAAGTAGAAACCACCGTATTTCACCACAGTTCATCTTTTGGCTTTGGTGTTTAGAGGATGGGTTCAGATATTCAGTTTGATAGTTTAGTTCATGTTTTAGGTGTTGAAGTGCACCACAAGTTGGTTGTTCAATGCTCTATCTCAAGACTGTGTGTTCAGTGTTTGTTTGTGATACTAGGCTCTATTTTTTATTGTTTACACTAGAAAGAGAACTTATATTTCAAAGGAAGGATTGGTTGAGAAGGTTTGTTTAAGTCATATGTTGCTTGTGTGATGGTCCACATGACATTAATTGATCCCTCTGGTACCTCTTTAGGTCTGGAGCTATTTTTTGGAAGAATAAGTGTTTGCTGGGCTGACTTCATGTGTTTTGATGTTCCCACCAGATGATTTGAAGTGTGCACTTGCTTGGAAGAATGTGTTAATGAAGAATAGGTCCTGGTTATCACTTGGCTTGAGCTGCATTAGTTTTCTACATCTTCTGGACACTGACTTGGTGTGGCCTTGTATGTTTCATGAATACATGTTTCATCTTGGTTGACATGGGTGAAAGGTTTTGAAATTTATGGAAGGTATAAATGAGAGATCTTGTCTGTTGAGGAAAGAAAGAGTGTGTGAGAGTGTGTAAGGATATTTATGCAAATGTGAAAGTAAGTGAGTATGTGTGTGGAAGTGTGTTGAAGGTAGTAGAGTTTGTTGTGTAGAGGAATTGAAGATTTGTTTCAGTGTGAAGTATGTTGATGTTGCAGAGGTGGTTGATCAATGAAATTTGTCAAGTTTGATGTACAGAGGTTGTAGCCTCATTTTGTAAGTGTTGTTGTATTGTATTTTAGGGAGTTGAAGCTTCCTTTGGGTTGTAGCCCATAAATAATATTATAATCTTGTTTTTATTTGTGAGGCTAGATTTGGATAGTAGATCCAAGTAGCTTGCGCACCATGTTTTTGTTATAAATGAAAGCACAACTACTCAATGGAAATCTGATTTCAAATATGTTTAATGATCTTATATCAATGTATTATCAATGGAGATTGCATCAAAACAAAAAACCCACTACAGAGAAAATATCAAACATGGAGAACTCAACACAATGACACAATGTTTAATGTGGAGAAAACCCTTTCAAGTAAAAAACTCCACATAGGAAAGAGGCCCAAGTTTGTATTAATCTAAAAATGATTGTACAATAAAACTCCACCAATCTTCCCTTCAGTCTTCAATCTGACAGCACCTGAGTACCTAAAATCTATATATTGCAGCAACAAATACAATTGAAAAATACATATAGAAGTGCTCTCACACCTCCCTAGGCGTTCACTTTCTCTCTCCTAAGAATCTCCAACATGTAAACATTAAATGCCATCTTACAAGCACCTTCCACTTGTCCAAAAACAACCATGCAAGGTTGGGTGTCCAAGACTAAATCTAGCCTCTTACAGCATCTTATGATGCATCATAACCATCATAGATTCCATAAAAGAGTATCTTTCCAAGATGGGCACCTTGGGCTAAACATAGCAATGTACAACTAATGAATATCTGTCATATGTGTCATAGAATCTTATGACAACTTGCCACTGTCATAGATTCTTTACATGCACCTACCAAACATTATGATGTGCATCATATGTGCTAAAAATAGTAGATTCTCCCAAGGTGGCGCCTACACTCATTTACTATTGAGTTTTACAATTGCCAACAGTAAATGTTAGTTATTAATTACCTCCAGTGACTCCGAAATCACCACTGCTAGTGAAACTACCTCATTCCCTTATGTGTAATTATAAATTACAAATAATAAATGGAATAAATACAATATTGGAATTTACAAGGTTAATGGCACCTTATTCCAATAGGTTTTTCCCTTCTTGGGTTTTCCACGTAAGTCTAGTGTTGTGGATGTGTGTTTTGTGATGTGGCTTAATTTGCTTATTCTTTTGCTCATCTATTTAAAGCAGTTAGAAGTTTTAATTGACAAAGTTAAATTGGGATAAGTTTTGGCATATACTGATTCACCCCCCCTCTTAGTATATCATTGTGTTCTAACACTTCTTTCTATCCTAGAACTGCTCCTATTTATTTATTTGAAGCATATGTATGGATGTGAAATGGTAGATTCCAATTAGGTCCCCTCAAAACAAGAGTGATAGTCATTTTTTCATTTATGGTCTCAAATGCTTTTTGGCATTCTTTTGTCTAGTGGAATTCAGTGTCCTTTGTTAAGAGGGAAAACATTGGGACAACTATTTTTTTGAAAATTTCTATGAATCTCTTATAGTAACCTGCATGACTCAAGAAGCTTCTAACATCAGGTTAATTTTTAGGTGTGGGTAGTTGTTTGATCACTTCCACTTTTCTAGTATCCACTTTAATTCCCTCTATAGATATGTGGTGTCCAACAACATGTTGAATGCACAAGACAACTAAGGGGGGGGGGTCAATGAATTGTAACAAAACTTCAAACCCTTACAAACATTCAGATCCACATTAAACTTTAAACATGTTATGATGATTAAGCATGAAAAGAAAATAATTGAAACTAAATCATAACAACACCACACACAAGAGAACACCATATTTTATGTGGAAAACCCTAAAAGAGAAAAAACACGGTGAGAATTAGCTCACATTATAATGTAGTATTAACGCCAAATTACGAAGGCTCACTACCCAAAAGAGACAATGCTCACTACAAGTGGACTCAACGCCCATTGGGAAAGAAAGAAAGAAGAGAAGAGTGGTTCACTACCAAGCTTTGAAATGATATAATTGCATCTAACCTATGAAGATCAATATCCATCACAATACAAACAACATCTTCACAACAACACTAAAAATAGTAGAAACCTTCTTATTGCATCCCATAGCCTAACACATGAAATCCCTCATTGTACTGATCAAATTCACATCATCAACATCATGTCCCTCACACACACACATTCACAAATTCTTGATACTTATTTATACCATCATCAGCATCCTTGAAAACATTCTCCAAGGTTGGAAACACAACTTAACCCATAAAATTCAAATTAGGTCTGGACCTAAACATTCCTGCGGAGGAGGGGAATGAATATAGACCACATCACACCTTATCATGGACCTAAAAAAATCCACTCTTACATGCTTCATCATGCTTTCACTTTCACCGAAGCACAACTGCAAATAGTGTAAACAACCAAGTCGACCATCCTTATGTTAACACAATGAACTTTTAAATGTACACTTCCTCAAAATCACACAATGACATGCGGACCATGCACCAAGGTTGAACATGATCTAGAAACATCCATAAGCACCTTAAAAACAACAAATTCCTTTACAACATCTTTCACCTGAAGAAGCTTCACACCAGAGTACTTAACCATCTATATCATACTCTATCATCATCTGCAACTTAAGAAATGTACTTGTGGAGCACCAAACCATGAACCACTTGAGCTAAAGAAAGATATAGACTTTATAAGCAAACATCAAGAACCACAACACCTGAAACCATTTTGCGGAGGAATGCGGAGCAAAATACTTTCTCCCAGACACACTGCAAACACTGTTCTCTAACTGGTGAACACAATTTTTACTGTACAACAATCCGGAGCACCAAATTCTAGATTTAGCATCCTTAAACACTTCTAAACCACATATCCAAACCGTACACTCAGATATTCAACTAGGAAGAAATGTGGAACAAAACTCAATCATCACTCTGTTAAGCCAAAACACATCTTGAATACACTATTTCCTTTGTTAATAAAATTTTCTCAAAAGCACTTGGAAACCAAGCAATAGAAGCATATTCTCAACATCTTTAGCACCTCCTCAAAGCAATCAAATCACTTTAACACACAACAACTCAATCAAACAACAATAACCTCATCAGAAGACATAGTTGGCACTAATGACAACACAAGCTTGTTGACATCACTGATTAGCACATACTTGCAACAGAACAATGCCTTGTTCTACCATCATGAAGCATTTTTCATGGCTAAGTGATAGATGATACTTTTGACAACATTCTAGGATGTTTTCTAGATTTTGGAGGACTTGTTCAAATGTGTTTCCATAAAAAATAAAGTCATCTATATATACCTCCATACATTCATTGGATAACTTAGAAAAAATAGCCAATACAACCCTTTGGAAAGTAGCTAGTGCGTTACACAGGCCAAATGGGAGGACTCTATATGCAAAAGTACCTCATGAGCAGGCAAAAGTGGTCTTATATTGGTCTTTTGGTGCCACTTGAATCTGATTGTATCCACTGAACCCATCTAAAAATGAAAAGTATTTTTTCCCTGCTAGATTATCTAAAACTTGATCAATGAATGGTAGGGGAAATAGTCTATTTTAGTGGCCTTATTCAGTTCTCTATAGTCTACACATACTCTTCATTTTCCATTTTTCTTAGGCACAATGAAAAAAGGGGATACCCATTGACTATCAAAAACTGGGTGTTAATGTTCAAATTTTTTCCTTGTAAAACCATAATTTGCTTGGTGTCCTAATCAATAGATTGAACTGTCTTGTGCTCATTTTTTATTAGATTCAAAGGATAGGAATGTGGTAGTAACATGTGAAAGGTAGCAATGTTTTTATAAAATATTTCACCACAAGGAATGACATTTGCCAAGGAGTAGTGTGTTTCTACTAAAAATTCTCTTCTTTGATCCTCAACAAACTCCATCACATGGTTATCTATAATGATATGAGTAATGCCTTCAGGAGTGGACCAACATCTATGTCTTCCCCCAAGTCTCATAGGTGTTCAATGATGGTTACCATAGCGAAAGAGGCATTGTTTTCTATGTTATTGGGTTCATCAATCCAGACTTCACCTGAATATTTCATAGAGGGCTTAGCTAGAGGATATAGAGAGATTTTCTTCATATCTAGCCCAATGGATATAACCATATCCCTGGTCCTACAATCAATTGATGCTACTGCAGTAGCCAACCATGGTCTTTCTAAGATCAAGGGATACACATTTCTTTGGTTTCTTGGCTCTAAAATCAGAAAATCAAGTGGAAATTCTCATGACTCCACTATGACTAGGACATTAGTTATCAATCCTTTTGGGATTTCTATTGACTAGTCAACTTATTGTAAAACTGTGGAAGTGGGTTGAATACTTGTAAGAGATAGTTTGTCTGAAGTGTGGACTATTATAACATTGATTAATACTCCCAAGTCAACCAAAATGTTTGATATCTCAACCCCTGTAATGTGGACTAGATAACACGGTTTCTAGGGTCACCATACTTAGGGAGGAGAATTTCTCCCATCAGCTGGTCAACTACCTTAGGTCCTCTACCTGAATAGTTTTGGGAAAGTTTTTCTTTCTACCCTGTGTTTTGACACAATGATGTTTAATAAACTAGTTGAGTTCTGGGACATCTCTAATGGCCTATAGGAGTGGAATTTCAATGTTTAACTATCTAATTTCTTGCAACAATTTAGACTTGGTGATAGGATGAATTTCTTTAGATGAGGTTTATTTTTGGGGAGCTATTTGTTTAATCTGTTCAGGGAATGGTACCTATTTTTTAGTCTCTAGAGTAGCTCCAGAGTGCAACTTGGAAGAAGTTCCAGAGTGCATCTTTGAAGATGTTCCAAAAGGAATCTCTAGAGGAACTTCAGAGTCATCTAAAGACTATTTTTGGGGTATTTTAGCAGTAGTAATCTCTTCTTGGTGTTGTTGTTTAGAGGAATTCATGGATTCCTATTCATCTGTAATCACAACAATTATAGGAGGAGATGATCTTGGTAAATCCTTTTCTAAATGGAGTAAGAGATTATTCAAATAGATAACATTTATTCTAGTCATATTTTCCTGATCAGTCAGCTAAATTGTTGCTCCTTGTTTATTGTCTCGAATTTGCTATAGGTTGTACAGGTAGGGGTGGCTGACTAAGTGGTTTATTTTGAGGTTGATTTGGTTTATTTGTTGGACTAGTTAAAAGACCTTGTTGTATATTTGGATAGTTCCTTTTTTGGCATTGGTATGATTGGTTGCAATTTTGTTGAGGACTCCACTGTTGTTGCATGTGGTGTGGTCCAAACAGGGGCTGAAACTATTGTGGCCAATGTTGATTGGGCCATGGCTGATTTATCCATTGTTGATTGGGCCATTGTTGGTTTTTCCAATCTCGTGGCCCACATTGAGGAGGATTCATAGGACCATTCCACTGTAAATTCCATTGATTATTTTGCCAATTTGAAGGACCTCTAAAAGAAGACTGATTTGGATATTAGTTGTAGGGAAATTACCAATTTGTTTTTGTCCAACACAGTTTAACTCCTCCTCCACATGAACATTTTTCTTTGTTAGCTTCTTCAAGGCTGGGAGTTGGTCACATTGGTTGGTAGGATGGCTTTTATAATAGATCTTATAGATTTTAGTCCCAAATAAACATCTTTTGAGAGAATGTCCCTTTGTTTTATCATAGATCTTATAGATTTCTACATCTTTGACAATAAATAGATAGTGGTTCAGTTGTTCTATTTTTTGCCTAAATACCATCTAGAGTGGTGTTTAATTAGACCAAAATATTTGTATTAAAATTAGAAAACTCTTCCATCAACTATCCTATGTAATTCTTTCCCGTAAGAGATTTTGAGGTTCTAACTCCATCCCGCATCCTTGAGTAATTCCTACAAATTTACTCAATTGATGGCATGTCTAGTTTGTTTATGTTTCCTTTTCCCATCAAATCTAGTGCTTGTTTTGATTCCTTCTCCAATCCTCTCAAAAATAAATCTCTAGCTAGGCCATGTTCCAAGGGATTACCATATCTCTACAAGGAAAAATTGAATCTTTCTAGATAGTCTTCCAAAATCTCTTCCTCTTTCTGCTTGGTCCGAAAAAGTTCGTCTTTCCTATCACTGATTCGACAATAGTCCTAATATTTGTCAAGAAATCTAGTTTCCATATGATCCTAGGAATGGATGGAATTAGGGAATCTCATAAACCATCTCATGGTTAAATCTTTGAGTGTGGAGGGAAACAACTTTAACTTTTGATTATGAGAGCTATTTGGCATAGGACTTTGAACTCAAATAGAAATTGGTCTAGACTTTTTGAAGGAATTCCCCTAAAGGTGGGAAGTTTAGATGGGGAAATGTTCTTCATGGGGCCATTGCCCTCAAGATCTAAGGCTATAGGATAAGAGAAGGTCCTCCTTGGAGTCCTAAGAGGATCTTGATTTTCCTTGTCATCATGATTGTCTCCCATGGTAACTGGATCAAGTGGGTTTCCTTGAGAATTAAGGGGGTCTAAGATATCAGTTTGAACTTCCTTATTCTTCTCTTGCAACTATTGGATGTATTCTAAGATTATGTGATGTTTAGGGAATGGAGGAGCAACTGGGTTTGATGGTACTTCCAAGGTGTTAGATGAGGGATTTCCTTCCTCAAAGATACCCAGATCTACCCCACTACTTTCACCTACAGATTGAGGTTGGGGTTTCTATTGTTTTATAAACCTACCTAGTGAATCTCTAGGTCTAACCATACAAAATTAGCCTAATTATATTCTAAGAATTTGCAACTAGGGTTTCTACCAACACTAGTTCCTCGACATCGCCAAAAATGACAATGGTCATTGCCTACCATGCATTTAAATAGAATGATTTTCTATGTTTGTCAAATCCGGGGCAGTGTCCATGCCTATTTGCAGTAAAAACTATTGACTAACAGTCCCTAAACTACTCCTTAAGAATTAAACCTGCTTATCTAATCATGCATCCAAGTACTCAAGACAATCTTAATCTAGGAATTAAAAAAGATTACAACTATTGAAAACAAATCTAATTTATCAAAAATTTGAGAATAGTAATTTAAAATGGAACAACAAATCTATTTATGAAAATAGTGAATCTAACTAAGCAATTCCACAATCAATCAAAATAAGGGACTTAACTACTAAATACTAGTCTATGCTCCTTTTGTGGGAGTTGGGCCTTGCTCCACACCTCTGGAGGAAAGACCAAATCAATACTTCAGACTACAATTATGAAACTGCCTGCTTTATTTTTGGTACTTCCAAAAATAGAGTATATGTCGCTTTTTCAAAAATCAAAATCTATATCCTATTCTATCTTCCATCCATACATAAGTCATAGTTCTGACAAAATATCCCAGATTATTTTTCTACTAATAGTTTTGGATCAGATATCAAATCCTTATTCTACAATCTAAACATGCAATCTAATACTCAAAAATAGAGTCATGCAAACTAAAAGAAATTATTAAAGTGATATTGAAGGTATCACTTTAAATGAAATTTAAACTTGAGTTTAAACAGGGCATGATGGTCGTTGATAAAAATTTTAAATAACTGAAAATAATCAATTTTGGCAACTTCTACACTCATGCAAAAATAGTCAATTGTAGCTTTTTTTCTCCAGCTAAGTCAGCGGCATTAGGAAGGGTGGTCAACATATCAACCAAGAATCTAGGTGGAATGTGATCTAGTACATTAAGATACAACCTTCTCCAAAATCTTCGGCATCTTCTATAGAACTCCAGAGTGTTGGAAGCATCTTCAGAGCTTCTATTATTACCACTTCTACTGAACTCCAGAGCTACCAGGAGCATCTCCGAAGCTCCCTAAAGACTTCATTTTCTGCAATGGAAAGATTCCTACACTCAAAATTGTACTTTTGCAAATTTTTGTCAGTAAAATCTCATAACATGAAACCATTTAATGCCAAAAGTTGTTGAAATAGTACATCTGCTTTTAACAAAATTAAATAAGGTTTTTATCAATCTTTAAGGTACAATCAAGGGATGCAATGGTTTTTTGGACATAAAAAGGAAGAAGTATTTGCATTTTTGTGAGCTCTACCTGGTATGCATAGTATTTACCCTTGTTGATTGAAATTTTTTTTTACTAGTATCAAGCATGTCCTTGATTTGTCTTATAATGTACTCTCTATTAGTAAAATATGTGATTTATGAGCAGATAAAATCTTTAGTAAATAAGAACTAAAAATAATGCAAGGTACTGATGTATTGGCCACTAGAGTCCATGAAAGAATCTATACATGTTGGCTTGCTACACTATAGATGGTGATCTTTGACTTGCTAAAGGGTTATTTGTTAGTCTTAGAAGGAAACATGAGGTCATACATTTGACTTGACAGTACTGGGACATGAAATTTATGTAATGACATACTTTTATTTTCTAATGTTATTTATGATATTTTGCTGATTTATATTATATTTTGGGTGATTTGTAAAAACCTTTCATTACTCTATAATTTATATTATCTTCTTTGTAAGCAAGTTGTAGCAAAACCATGTTTTATAAGCTTTGGTTATTGGATGAATGTCTGTTAGGAGAAGTTTCTATTGTACATGGATGGTTCTAATATGTGGATGGATCTATGTTAATAGTTAGTTTTAGTGTTTATAGATGTGTTGGTGTCTAATTTGTTACCCTTGGATTTGCTTAAATTTTGCTCATGAATCCACCAAGGTCCCTAAGTTGTGCCCCTATGTTTTTTCCCTGCTCCATGCACCTTCAAAATTCTAAAAAAATCCAAAAAAATGGCTAAGTATGTGGTTTTTGGCCTTTTCCAGCCCTTTAGGAACAATTTCAGCTTGTTCCTGGTCCCTCCTTAATTGCTGAAGCACAAAAAGATGACTAAGGCATGCAAAGGTAAGATGTTCCCAAGGAAAAAGAGAAAGATACAAGATGGGGAAATTGGAGAGTTCCTAGTCATCGGGAAATTCTTGACAAGGTAGAACAGAGTGAACAAAAAAGAGGAAGAAGCAAGAAATTGGAGAGTTCTTGGTGACTAGAAAATCCCCCAAAAAGTTCCTAATGAGCCCAAAATCACTGATAGGGGTAAATTTAAATACTTAAAATGTTGTAAAAGTTGTAGAACATGTTTTTTCATGGGTTTGCAAACTTGAATGCCTGCTTGCCTACCTAAGGCGCCATTAATGACCAGATCGACTAGGTCAGAGATGGATGGAATTAAATGCAAGGTTCGTAGGTGAGGGATTAGATGGATTTGAATTCTACAATATGAGTGCCCTAATTTTTCTTTCCCAAATGCTACAACAAGAAAAATTGCAGCGTTATATAGAAGAAATAGAGATATTTCACAGGTTGGTTGCTAAACTAATTGGGTGTGCGGGTGCCTTAGGAAGATTTAGGGCATCAAATATTGTTGGTTCAGTCTGTAATATGGAGGAATATGTTTTGTAAATGAGAGGAATGGGCTTTCATTGAGCATTTGTATGTAACAGTATGTCCCTAGGGCATTTTGTAATGATTCAGTAGTATATACAATTGCAACTGTGTTTCCTCTTGCCACATTTGCTGGCATGGTTGTAATAAAGATTGGATTGTGTGTGATAGCATATAATACATTGCAAGCTTTGTTATTGTCCTTTCTTCATCTCACATGGGTTGTTGCAGTTATGTACTAGGTTACTATGTCCATTATATGCAATGTTATCTTAGATTTGTATACAAATACATATTGGATTCTGTTGACATTTTTCAAATGTATATCCTTCTGTCTTGCATTCTATGACTCTATTGCCCAAAGGACTATGCATTGGTCTAGTTTGGTGAAGGGCCAACAATTTTTCATTTAATCAATCCTCTATTCTAGGTAGTTGTAAGAGTAGGATTGGGAGTAGATTAATTTTTACATGTTGTACACGATACAATATAATAACTATGGATAAATCTAAAGTAATATAACATGGTTTTAATCATTTGGAATCATGTTCATGCATGCTTGCACCCTGTAAGTGTGTATGTGAAGTTAAGTGGATTCATATAAAGGGATATCATGTTGCTATCATTTGTGAGTGCATCTGTAGGCTATAATAATCAACTATATCGAGGTATATAGGTTGCTAGTTCTTCTTGGTTTAGTGACAATATTTGGAGCCAAGTTAATAGGTTGGATTTAGTCACAAGAATTTAGTTGTTCATTTGGTTTATCATACCTTAGGGAACACCCTCCTAAGTTTAAGTTGAGCTCAAAGTGAAGAGGAGATTACCCAAGTTCCTGTCAGTTGGCCTAGAATCATCCATAACCTATTGATGAACCACTTTCCAATCATCTTGATGACACCCCTAGCCTAGGTGCTTGAGTAATGTTTTAGGGTTTTGGACCCCACATTTTTTGAAACCAACAAGATGAATCCACATTTTGGAATTCGGATGTTGGTTCTAATTGCTTTCCTAATATTGAAGTCTTATTTGTGTGGATTATTCTGGGTGGAAGAGAACACTCTCTTTCTATGATAATATTTATATTATGTAGGAGTAGTGTGTATGGTTGAAATAAATTTTAGTAATGACAGTATGCACATTGATGTTAAAGCAATTGACATTTGTTGCTTGAAGAAAAAGGGCACAAGGAAAAAGTCTTATTGTATTGTTTTTATGTAATAAGTGGTGCCAATTCTTGAAGATGATCTTTGTTTGTAAGAGTGTGCTACTAAAGATGAATAGAATGCATAAAATCTCACTCATGTGAGTAATCTTAATCTTTTGGCTACTTGCTACTGGAGGAAATTGGAGGAACTATTGTTGCATTGAGTTATGTAGTGAGCGGTTGACTTTGGTTGTAACTTTATGTGATTGAAGGAAGAATATAATATAAAATATATTGTAAATACTTGATAATAATATGTCACTTTGAGGGGGAAACCTCCTAAACCAATTCAAGGGAGATACCTCCAATAGTCTTCATTAAAAACACAATACTCAATAGGATGATAATAACTAACCTCTACCTCATATATATACCATACTTATGGCATGGATGCTACCTAGGTTGACCTAACTACCTATATGAAACTATATTAATGATTATATAACTTAATTAAGAGTTAAGGTAGCCACAAGCTGATTATTATAACCATATACACACTATAGGCTTAGGGACATAGCATGCCATCATTTACAAAAATGTTGTCCTTGCCACTAATCAATTTGGATACTTCTAATAAAATTTTCATCCTCCCATGTGGTAACTTCAAAAATCAAATACTTCCATTTAATGAGGTGCTTTGGGGTTTTCCTTGTCCACAATTTCTTCATGTATGTTTGGAAAATTAATTTTGGCTCTAAGATGTGTCTTTCCTTTGCATCTAGCTTAGGTAGCATTGTCTATGCTAGAATTTTGTATTGATTCACTTACATCTTCATTATGTTTTGTGCCTTTTCCTTGTTCTCCTTAAAACAAGAGGGTACCTCTTGATGGTGATGAATGTATTCTCCCCTTTATCTAAGCTTTTGGTGTGCCTTCAAGGAAGAGGTGAGGGGTGGTAGATGATACTCTAGAATTGATTGAATGACATGATCAAGATCTCCTTTAGGAGGTAATCCTTTTTTAATTTCTGGACAAGTAGTGATAATGCATGGAAATATGTTATTGGCTTGAGTTCTCCTCCTTTTTGTTCTTCTTCTCCTCCTCCTCCTCCCCCTCATTCTTCTTGCATATTCTTCATTGGAAATAGGTTACAAGATGCCATATGAGTGCTAGCATTTAGATCTAGATTGGATGGCCTAGAAAATCCATCTTTATTTCTTGCAACAGAAGGTTGTGAGAATGATATCTTCTCAAAACAAGCATTGATATTTTCTAATGCACTATGGATGATAGATATATCTCCTTGTATATTGTGCACACCCTCTTCTAGTGTGCTCACCTTGTCATCCAATGGAGAGATTTTTACAAATTATAAGGTTGATCAAACCACTTACACATAACCCAAAAGGAGATAATGATGCATGAAATCTTATAGATTTACCATAATTAAAAGATCAAATAGACAAGCACAAGATAACAAAAGATATACCTTGGGAAAAGCCTCAAGAGGTATAAACCCAACCTACAAAATCATCCATACTCAATGTATTAATCAACAATGGAACATTACAATACACTTATAGAGTCTCATGGACACCCCTGAAACATCAGTCTCCTCTAATGCATCATCCATGTGTCCAAGCATGTATCCACACATCCCATGCCATGCTTCACAATATGCACTCACAAGAGAAACTCAATACAATGAAAGCCTCTCTCACAACCTACAATCAAAACAACCAACAACCAACCCCAACTACTAACCATGTGCTTGCTTTTATAGAATCAAGCTCACACAAATACAAGATGTACTGTAGGGAAAACCATGTGTTCCAAAACCATGGATACACAAAACCATTGACTGCTCATTTAATATTTACAACTAAGTTTTCACTTTATGCCCAATATTAAATAATTTCCCAATTAATTATTCTGTGTCACACATAAAATAACTAACCCAATGTTACATACAACATTTACAAGTGACACCCAAATAAATATCTAATGTGGCTAAACACATCAATTAAGATGCACCACAAATAAATATTTATTTTACATAAATAAAATATATCAATATTATATAAAGTGTACAAGATTCTTTTTCCAACATTCTCCCACTTGTCGTATACATTGCATAAGGGTCAATCAATAAAATACATCATCATAGGAAAACATGAAGCCACATGAATCTCCAACATGCTGTCGTGCTCCATCAAGATACCTACAATAAATCAAATTAACCACCATCTCAAGAAAAAACTTTTCTCATCCTCCAACATACCACGTATGGAAGAAAAGGAACATGTCAAGGTGAAGATGCACCAATCCAAAGAACACAAGCATCAAATCCAAGTGATAACAAAATGATCCAAGCTGTTGTCAAAGGTAAAAAACCCACATGACTAGAAATAGTACCCACAACATATGCTAATACATCCAACCATCCATACCTCATAGGTATCAACAACATCCTAAACTCATGCCAACAACATATCCAACCCATATACCACAATCACAAGCTCCATGTATAAATCTTGTCAACATGATGAACATACACATCTAGGAACTCCCACTACATGGGTAATGTCAAATCTAAAAATAGATCAAGGCATACCAAGTCTACCAATCAACACTCAAACCAAGGTGTGGCTAATGTAGTACCAATAACAATCACAATGATCCACACATGCAAGATAAATCACTACATATTCTCTCACAACATGTCACCACAACTCTCCCAAGCCCAACCATATCAACATGAACCTCCAGAAAGTAGCCATAAAACAAAGGAAGAAAACCTTTAAATCATAATGTCCTACCAACACATCAAAGTGCTAAGTTGTGTCAAGTATGATCTCCTTTACAACCCCAAATGAAAAACCTTAACAACACCCAACCATTCAATGCCATATATCAAATAAACATATGTATCATGTAACCAACATGGATGTAAGCCTCTCTAACCATGGTAGATCAAACTCATACCCATTCCATAATAGAGAATAATCCCAATCAAGTCCAACCATATCAACTTGAACCTTCAGAAAGTAGCCATAAAACAAAGGAAGAAAACCTTTAAATCATAATGTCCTACCAACACCTCAAAGTGCTAAGTTGTGTCAAGTATGATCTCCTTTACAACCCCAAATGAAAAACCTTAACAACACCCAACCATTCAATCCCATATATCAAATAAACATATGTATCATGTAACCAACATGGATGTAAGCCTCTCTAACCAAGGTAGATCAAACTCATAACCATTCCATAATAGAGAATAATCCCAATCATATCTTCTAAACACCACATAATGGATATCATAAATCAAACCATATGAACAAGGAGATAACCATGCCAACATCCCTCAAATGAACCCTCTAAAACCAATAACCATAGCTCAAGATCCATATCCATGAGAAGATAAAATATAAAGCAAAATGCATCTAAAAGGATGGACAACACCTCATAAATGATAATCCACTGAGTAGACCAAGAGTGGGGAATGATAATGCTCCTCTAGGATATACCAAGCCACAATGACTCTCTCCAAGAACAATCTCCTCTAGGTCCATAATGAAATCACATCCATATCTAGATGTAGGTTCCTCGGTCTTCCTATTGACACCTCCAATGAGTAACCATCTCAACAAATATCTCTAATCCCAAGAGAACTCCATCCTCACCTAAATCTCCAAGTATCCATGAGCACTTCCATGATCTATCCATGCTAAACTCCAAATAAAACACCACACTATCGTGAAGCTCTCAATAAAATGACCAATGTACTTGTAGACACCTAAAAGTGCCTCGACCCTTTAACCATTTTCCTACATCCTAGCATTACCAACTTATCCCTCTTCACCAATTAATTAAATAAAATCAAAATTATTTAATTAATTAACCCTAAGCCATCCTTGACCTTTCACCCATAACCATTCATCAATTTACCCTTAGTAATGAATTAATTCATTTAATTTATTACTAGACCTTACAAATTCATTCCATTTAATTAAATAAATATGTTAAATATAAATATTTAGTTAATTTGTCCATCTCCCTAATCCTGATTAATTAATTAAATCATGATTATTTAATTAATCTGCCCTACTCTACCACCTAAACCTAGCCTAGTCAATTAAATATCAATTATTTAATTAGCTACCCTAGCCTACATGACCCTTAGACCTAAATTAATTAAATAAGTCATTATTTAATTAATTTTAATCCCTCATTAGCCCACTCACTAATTTTATCCAGCCATATTAATTAAAGTTAATCCCTTGATTAACTTGGTCAAATCTCACTTAACACCCATTCCCACACCATTTGAATAAAAATATTTTTTTTATTCAAATGGGTCACATGACCCTTACACATCATCTTTCCATTTTTATGTTAGAGCTCTTTTTCATGAAATGAGGTCACACATGTGATTGCTAAATGCATGCATGTGTCACATGACTCACACATTCACCCATAAAATGGAATTTTTAGTTCCACCTCCTCCCAAGAAAACTAATTTTTTATTCTTCACTTGTCTTAATCTTCATTAAATGCAAATCCCCTCCCCATATGAATTTAAAATTCACTTTTATTCTTAACCCTTCAATCTTATTGATGAAGATCTATTCATTCATCTTATCCTCTCATCTCCACCATTGATCTCAACTTTTAATCTCTACCATTGGATCAAAATCCCCCTTAATTTGCCTATAAATACAACCCTCTCCAAGCCATTTTCATCATCTCATTTCAAGCAAACTTATTATGCCAAAATAACCTCTCATCCTCTTCATCATACCATCCTTATGCTAAAATTTGCGTTGAAATTGTGAGAGTATTCCACATATCCTCATTGCATTTGGGTAAAGCTAAGAGCAATTGGGTGCAAGCTCTTCTACCTTATCTAGGATTGAGGAGATTATAGGGCTTCTTGGAAGGTATAAAATCTTGTTTTTGAGTTCTTTTCAATTGTTTTGTGTCCTTGAACATTTTATCATCTTCATTTGGCATGCCCTATGGGACCCCCTGGTCCCAAACTAATGTTTTTGTGAAGTTTTGCAACATGCAGGTCTGGTTTAGCGCTATTGGGGCTTGCAATCGTGCTATCGTCTTGCGGTTTAGCACTCTCGGACTCTATTTTAAAATTATCGGGCTCTGGTTCAACAATATTGGGCCCTGGTTTAGTGCTATTGGTGCCTGTTTTAGTGCCATTCTCTACGCATTTGCAATTTTTTTTAGCTTCTAAAAGTTTGGTCTCTACTTTTTATTGTTGATTGTTATTTTTGTAGAGGTGGAGCTTGTTGTTTTGAAAGGTTTTTTGAAACTTAAGGGGCCCTATTAACCCTTCTTTTAGCATATTTTAGAAGGGGCACTTAGGTTTAGTTTTGGCTTACATCTCTAGCCTCATTTAGCTCTATTTTTTTATCAATAACCTGGTGTTTTGCCTCTTAGTTTGACTTTGCAAGACTGTAACATTCCATTTCATCATTTTGTACAAGAAAAACTCTTTGTTTTTATGCAGGTTCATCATTTTCTATAGATTAGTGCTATCTAGACCCAAAACAACGCCACTATTTTCTGGATAGGTAACAGACAAGTATAAACCCTTTTTAACTGATTTAGCGCTATTGGTTGATCTTGTAGTGCTATTGTTCTCTGTTTTAGGGCCACTATTTTAGTGCCATTGTCTATTTTGTTAGCGCTATTATTTTTTTTGTCAGTGCTATTGTTATCTATTTTAGTGCTATCTACAGACCATTTAGCGCTATTAGTCAGCTAGTTAGCACTATTAGTCTCTGTTTTAGCACCATCTTTTTGAAAAAAGGTAAGTCTGTGCAGGGGTTTCATTGGTTTTTGCATGAATCAAGAACATTTGTCCAAGGCTTTTACATCAAAACTACTAACTTTTCAATGCATATACGCTCATCCAAGGCTTTGTTTTTATCACTAGCTTAGTTGCACTAAAGTTAGTTAGTTGAGAATTAACCATTGTTTGTCATGTTTGGTTTGCAATTAGACGTATGCTCTCCCTTCGCACCTTAGGGTGATCTTGGGGATAAAAAATCTACTTGCAAACAACTTTTATCACTTTTTAGTGTTATCTTGAAGGAGTTATCCTTTTGTGTATGCTCTCCCCTCGTGCCTAGTGCAATCTTGGGTGATCAAAAGCAAGGGATAGTGTCTTCTTAAGAAGCCTGCTCAGGGATTTCATCACCCCAAGGGACAACCTCAACCATGTGTACCAATGGGGTATATCAAAGGGGGAAGAAGGAAACTTGTACCCCAATCTAGTCACGTAGTCAATGGGACAACCTTGGGGCCCCAGGTGATTCCTGACACAAGGTGCAGTGGCTTGCCACATCCCTTCAACAGACTAGTGTTCACAGTTTTGGACCTCATGTACCTTATGTATGAAGAGGACTCTGTAGAATCTTGTACTATCCTATCTTGAGACCTTTTGGCCATCATACCTTGTGGTGCATCGCTGTAGTAGGAGGAGAACATTGCTCACCGTACTACTATACTTGAGATAGGGTCTACTTTAGGCAAGACAAAAGTCTCCAAGGTAAGGGGGTAAGATGTTCCATGACCTTATTTTCCCTATCTATCCAAGCTATGGCATGAAGGTGTCAATGGGGTGGGAACCTTGGTTCACTTTTGAGTTAAGGTTGACCCACGACCATTTTATGAGATCTAAAAGGTATGACACTCCCACTTGACTAATTTCTAGGATGTTCATGTGAATAGTGTGTCTTCTTTGTCGAAGCCCATATAAGCCAATTATCAAATTCCACCTTGAGTCAAACCATTGTGTCTTTTTCTTGATTTAATGTTTGCCAAGAACCTTTAAAATCAATCAAGTCCAACCTTTGAATAGTCCTTCAGTGCTATCAGCCCTCTATTTAGCGCCATCAAAATATCTATAAACACCATCTATCATACCCTACTTCAGCGCTTTCGGTCCATCCTTCAGTGCTATCAGTCATTCTGTTAGCGCTATTGAGCCAATTGTCAGTGCTATTGGGCCAGCTTTTAGCACCATATTTTCCAATGACCAAAAATCACCAAGTGTCCTATAGTGGGTTTTCCTAGCAAAATTCAAACATCCTTATGATGTGGCATCATCTCAAAAGATCATTCCAAAATCCTTCACCTAAGTCCATCTTTTGTCCAATTTAATCATCCCATTTTGACCTTAGGGAAAATCATTTTGATCTTGGACCCTTGACCTTAGTCCACCCATCTCAATCCCAAATAAATTATTATGTCCAATTTAATCATCCCATTTTGACCTTAGGGAAAATCATTTTGATCTTGGACCCTTGACCTTAGTCCACCCATCTCAATCCCAAATAAATTATTATCCCCAACCTTGAAAGGAAGCTAGGTGTGTGGAAAATGCTTCCTACACTAATCTAATGAGGAGAGGGATATGCAAATTCAAATTTATCCTAACTATTACAGCTATGTTAAACCATTAACATGAGATATTGTAGCAAAACACAAGAACAAAAAAGTAGATAGAAAAAGAGAGACAAAGATTTACAGTGGGGAAAACCCTTATCGGGTGAAAAACCCCACACTCAGAAACCTCCACAATGTATTAACAAATTTGAAAGAATGTTTACAATACACTTGCAATGCAAGCTTCAATGGTCTTCGACACTCGTATCTAGAGTCAATCCAGCAGAATAACAGTACCTGTAAACTTGTGATACAAACTCCATCTCCAAGCACCTGTATAAATAGGAAATACAAGGCAATATTGGACCTTTCTTGGAATGGGTGTCCAACATGGCTTCATGGACTAAAACCCATGCCTAAGGACACTTAGTCAACATTGTAAAATGTGCCTGACACTTGTCCACAGCTCCCATCCCAAAGGGGTCACCTATTTCCAAAATGGCCTATGACAGATGCTCTTACAACACTTACGACCATCATAGAATCTGTCATAGCGGTTATAACTTACAGTTGTAAGAGAATCTATCATACACATGCTATAAATAACATATTCTCTTACAACATGTCATATTCCACCTTGGGGCACCCAAATATGCCTTATTCAAAGATGTTTCATAACACATGTTATCACCTATCTTACAACCTTTTATTTCTGACTCTTACATGTCATAGATTTGTCATAGGAATCCGTCATAACCATTTCGGTCAAACATTCCTTACACAACACGAAAAAAGCCAACACATGGCAGAATATTCCTACCACTAAGTGGGATGCCTATCTCCTCATGTAAGGACAAAAATACAAGTTGTCATAATCCATGTAGGATTGACACATCACTGTGCCACATCCCACAATATGACAATATGGATTTTCCAAATATTTCCAACATAGGCAATTAAATAATAAATATAAACATTACAAATGCAGAGAATTACCAAGGTTGAGACACCTTAATTCCCAACATACTCCCACTTGTCGAACACCTTGTAAGAGCCAATAGAAAAATAGGATTTAACTGCTATACGCCGAGAGGCCCATAGACTCCAAACACCATCTGAACTTCTCTGTGCACACTGGTTTTGTCAATGCATCTGCAACATTCTTCAAAGTATCTACCTTCTCCAAATTTACCTTTCCATCCTCAACCATGTCTCTCACGAAGTGAAACTGAACATCAATGTGCTTGGTTCTAGCATGGAAAGTTAGATTCTTTGCAAGGTAAATTACACTCTGACTGTCACAACTGATCGTGATTTGACCTGCATCAACACCAATATCGGAACACAATCTCTTAAGACAAATGGCTTCCTTACAAGCATGAGTTGCTGCCATGTACTCAGCTTCTGTCGTGGACAAAGAAACAATAAGTTGTTGCTTACTCATCCAACTAATAGCACCACCAAACGGTGTAAACACATAAGCACTGGTGGATCTCCTGCTATCAATGTCACCTGCCCAATCCGAATCCAAAAATCCACGAATATCAACAGAATGCGGAGGTCCTGAAACATTACCATGATAGAAAATGGAATACTCAGAAGTACCCCTCAAATATCTAAATACTCACTTAACTGCATCCCAATGAACCCGTCCAGGATTAGCCATAAATCGACTAAGGACTCCCATTGCTTGGGCAATATCTAGTCTTGTGTAGACCATAGCATACATCAAACTACCAACAACACTAGCATAAGGTACTCTGCTCATGTCCTCCACCTCACTAGGAGATTTTAGACAATCCTCAATAGACAACTTTGTCCCCAAAGAAACAGGAACACATAATGGTGTACAATCTGCCATGCTGAATCTATCCAACACGGTCTTCACATACTTACTCTAGCTTAACCAAAGTTTTCTGTTGGTTTTGTCTCTTCTAAATTCCATTCCTAGAATGTACCTGGCTGCCCCTAAATCTTTCATTTCAAACTGAACTGACAACTGAGATTTAAAATCAGAAATCATATTCTTACCCTTCCCAATGAGCAACATATCATCAACATACAGTGCAACAATGAGAATACGATCACCATCAAATTTATAATACACACAGTGATCTGATTTCAATCTCACAAATCTAATTAACAACACAAAGGCATCAAACTGTAAGTACCATCTCCTAGGGGATTGCTTCCAACCATACAAAGACTTTTTAAGTTTGCAAACCAAATTTTCTTTACCTTTCACCATGTAATGCTCTGGCTGTGACATGTAGATTTCTTCCTCCAAGTCACTATGAAGGAAAGCTGTCTTCACATCCATCTATTCTACCTCCAAGTCATAAGCTGCTGCGAGTGACAATAGGAATCGAATGGATGTCAACTTTGCAACGGGAGAGAAGATCTCACCATAATCTATACCCTACACTTGTGAATACCCCTTCGCAACCAATCTGGCCTTATACTTCTCAACACTGCCATCTGCACCAATTTTCTTCTTGAACACCCATCTGCATCCAACGGGTTTCCATCCAGGAGGCAAAGGCACCAAGTCCCAAGTTTGATTCTTTTCCAAAGAAGCCATTTCGTCCTCCATGGCCTGCTTCTAGGAACCTGCATCCTTCATATCCAAAGCCTCTAATACAGTTCTAGGTTCATCACTGTTAGTAAGAAAAGCATAAGCACAACTAGAATCAAGCAATTTGAAACCACACCTTTCAAGTTGCTTTCTTATCCATGTAGACCTCCTCAAGAGCTGAGGTTGAGGTTCATCTTCTTCATCTGAGCTTTCAGAGATGCTAGAGCTCTCCTCATCATCAGGTCCAACATTGTCTTTTTGTTCAGTCTTCACAGGGGTGAGAGGAAACTGAACAACATCCTCTTTCTTTTCTTTTTCTTTTGGCTACAAAACAGTGGAAGAAGGTGTAAGCTCTCTGAAGATGACACTTTTGCTATACAACACATTTTCAGCCACGGGGTCCCAAAGATTGTATCCTTTCACACCAACACCATAGCCGATGAAGATACACTTAACAACTTTGTTCTTGAACTTTGACCGCTTCTCCCTAGGCACATGTGCATATGCCTCACAACCAAAAATGTGAAGATGCCTTACTGAAGGCTTTCTACCAGACCACACCTCCATGGGTGTCTTTCCAACAAGAGCTGATGTAGGAGAGTTGTTTACCAAATAGCAAGCAGTGGCAACAGCTTCAGCCCAAAACTTTTGTTCTAGGCCAGCTCCACTAAGCATACTCCTAGCCTTCTCCATTAGTGTCTTGTTCATCCTCTCTGCAACTCCAATTTGCTGTGGAGTGTATGGATTTGTTTTATGCCTTTCAATCCCAAGTTCCTTGCAATACTTATTGAATTCTATAGAACATAACTCACCACCATTGTCAGTTCTCAAACATTTAATCTTTTTACCAATCTAATTTTCAGCAAAGGCTTTAAACTCCTTAAACTTGCTATGGATTTTAGATTTGCTTCTAAGAAAATAAATCCATGTCCTTCTACTATAATCATCTATAAAAGATACAAAGTATATAGATTTTGATAATGAAGGAACATTAATAGGACCAAACACATCAGAATGAATAAGGTCCAACACACCAGAAGACTTATGAGAACTTGAGTAAAACTAAACATGGTTTTGTTTTCCATAAATGCAATGTTCACAAAATTCAAACTCAAGATTACAATCATCTAACCCCTCAACGAGGTTCTTATTTTTTAGGGTATGCAGACCCTTCTCACCAATGTGGCCAAATCTCTTATGCCATAACATTGTCTTTTCAGCAGGAAGTTTAACTTCTAATGCACGATTACAACCATCAAGATTAGAAATAATAGATTTCTTCACTACTCATTCAAATGGTGGGGATCAAGTGACTACTGCCCTCTTCCTTAAGTCAGAAGAACTATTGCATTGTGAAATGCATGCTTCCAGCTGAAACAGAGTAACTCTCTGAGTACCCTTAGCAAGCACCATAGATCCTCTAGTCATCTTGCATCCTTCTTTCGAAAAGACAACCTGCACACCTGCATCATTCAAACTACTTACAGAAAGAAGGTTCCGTGCTAAGCCTGGGATGTGGATAACCCCAGAGGTCCCCTTCACTCGTCCATCAAGGAATTAAATAGAGACTCTTCCATGACCAATGATCTTCAGATGAGAGTCATCACCCAGATACACATTTCCACCATCAAACTCCTCATACTTAGTCTACTAGTCTTGATGCGAGGTCATGTGGAATGATGCACTAGAGTTGATTAGCCACACATCATCAGATGCATGGGTTGCCAGGGCTGTGATAAAAGCATCATCGTCATCTTGTGATTTGTCAGAATCTAAATCAGGAGATTTCTTCTTTTTCTTCTTCTCCTCTTTGCATTCCTTTCATAAATGCCCAGTCTTCCCATAGTTCCAACAAAGAGCCTTGGACTTTCCAAGAGATTTGGATCTCCCATAGGATTTGGATCTACCCTTCTCAGCTTTCTTGTCCTTCTTCTTCCCTTTCTCCTTGGGTCTTCCACAAACTGCAAGGGCCTCTTTAGCTGCCTCAGAAGACTTTCTCCGCATCTCTTTAGATAATAGCAAAGAAACCACCTCTTCCATTTTGAATGTGGATGTGGTGCTTCTGATTGCCATGACAAGATGGTCCCATGAGTCTGGTAGAGAACAAAGCAGGGTCATACTCTGATCCTCCTCCTCCATCTTTACACCAATAGATGTCAATTGTGCAACCAACATGTTGAAAGCATTCATATGTTTAGCAATGGATCCTCCATCCTCCATTCGAAGAGAATACAACTTCTTTCTCAGAAAAAGTTTATTAACTAGGGATTTGGCTTGATACACATCCCCCAACTTCTTCCAAAGGAGTTTTGCAGTAGTCTCCTCATGGACATTTAACGACACAGAATCGGAAAGACTAAGTCTTATGAGACCCTTAGCCTTCCGATCCTTGAGATCCCAATCATCTTGTGACATTGCAGCTGGTTCAGTTCTGTTCACACTATCCCAAAGGTCTCGGTCAACTAACATGTCTTCCATCTTGAGCTTCCACAGCTTGAAATTACTGCCATTGAACTTCTCTACTTCAAACGTTCCTGATGTGCCTGCCATCTCCTTACTACAATAAGATACAAAATGCTCTACACAGACTCCCAATCAACCTAATATTAGCTCAAAAAACCCCTACCCAACAACTAGGACCAAAGGTGATCAAGCTCTGATACCAAATGAAAGGAAGCTAGGTATGCGGAAATTGCTTCCTACACTAATCTATTGAGGAGAGGGCTATGCAAATTCAAATTTATCCTAACTATTACAACAATGTTAAACCATTAACATGAGATATTGCAACAAAACATAAGAACCAAAAAGTAGACAGAAGAAGAGAGACAAAGATTTACGGTGGGGAAAACCCTTATCGGGTGAAAAACCCCACACTCAGAACCCTGCATAATGTATTAACAAATCTGAAAGAATGTTTACAATACACTTGCAATTCAAGCTTCAATGGTCTAGGACACTCATGTCTGGAGTCAATCTGGTAACATAATAGTACCTGTAAACCTGTGATACTAACTCCATCTCCAAGCACCTGTTTAAATAGGTAATACAAGGCAATATTGGACCTTTCTTGGAATGGGCATCCAACATGGCTTCATGGACCAAAACCCACACCCAAGGACACTTTGGTCAACATTGTAGAATGTGCCTAACACTTGTCTATAGCTCCCATCCCAAAGGGGTCACCTATTTCCAAAATGGGCTAGGACAGATGCTCTTACGACACTTACGACCATCATAGAATCTGTCATAGCGGTTACAACTTACAGCTGTAAGAGAATCTGTCATACACATGCTATAAATAGCATATTCTCTTACAACATCTCATATTCCACCTTGGGGTGCCCAAATATGCCTTATTCAAAGATGCTTCATGACACATGTCATCACCTACCTTACAGCCTTCTATTTCTAACTCTTACATGTCATAGATTTGTCATAGGAATCCATCATAACCATTTCGGTCAAACATTCCCTACACAACATGGAGGATGCCGACACATGGTAGAATATTCCTACCACTAAGTGGGATGCCTATCTCCTCATGTGAGGACAAAATAATAAGTTGTCATATTCCATGTAGGATTGACACATCACCATGCCAAATCCCACAACATGACAATATGGAATTTCCAAATATTTACAACATAGGCAATTAAATAATAAATACAAACATTACAAATGCAAAGAATTATCAAGGTTGAGACACCTTAATTCCCAACATGTCCTTGGTGGTTGTGATAACGTAGCTCAACTGTCAGGTGTGTTTGGCTTGTTTTAGATTGTGCAATAGCGATGAGCTTCTCCCTATCGCTCGTGTTTGTCATGCATAAGATGTATAATGTGTCTATGGCATACTATGAGGCACTTGTGTATTCTGTGTGTCTTCCACATGTTTTATGTGTCTTCCTTGTGTGTCTTGGATGCTTGTGGCATGGTCTAAATTTGTGTGGCGATGAGTCTCTCCCCATGCCATATGTGTTTTGTGTGTTTTCACATGTGTGTTTTGTTTACTTTAATTAACATTATATATATGGATATGTAATTGCCTTATCATGTCTTTTCTTCATGTCTTCTTTCTATATTGTGTGACTGCATAAATGTCTTCTCCGTGTATTGTGTGCTTCACTGTATTATCCGTGTATTGCATGCTTCCTTACTATCTTCATTATGTCCTATGTGACTACTAAGTGTTTTCTTATGTTTGCCTAAGCCTAGGGGCGAGTGATAGTCTTCAAACTTAGGGTGTGTTTGGTGTGTCTGATGTACTTTGACCATACTTTAATGCATGTATGGATCGTAAGGTCATACATACATTAAAGTGGGGGCTAAATGTTATGGAGTAAAAAGTGACCACATGCCTTTTTACCTCCTAGTTTAGCTCCTAGGTCCTATTTGCTTCATTATACATTATAATTGATCATCCTGAAGGAAATTCCCCAACACCCAAGATATTTTGGACCCTTGGGACCTCCTTTAGCTTATCCTTGACTGAATTTAGGCCCTTGGACTTGGACGCCAACCACCCAAGTCTCTCCTAATTGGTTAGGGATAACTTTTGGTATGTTAGTTTGGGCCCTTCCAAAATGTTTCTCCTTGTCATCTCTTGTGATTTGAATTCGTAAATGTTAGCAGGAAAGCATATATAAGTGAGTTTATGACTTCATTTTACACATAGATGGATAATGCAAACTTATGATATTGGAGCAAAGAGCATTCAAGGCATTCATTGTGTTATTGTTGCAGATTTGTGTTTGTATATGTGTGTTTGTTGCATATATGGCTTCATCATCCATCTCCTTATGAGTTGAAGAGCTTTCATCCTCCTAAGGACTTCACCTCTGAGGTGACATCATTTCTATTTGAATCATTTCATCATTTGGATTATCTTTAGCCTCTTCTCTACAAGAGCACACTCTCTCATTAACAATGGTGTTGAGAAAGCTTGAATGCTACCTCGAGGCTTTACTGAGGCAAGCACCTAAACACCACAACCCCCAAACCCCTCTCTTTTCATCTTGTCTGTAGGTTACATGTACAAGTTACAAAAAAAGTGGAGCTACAAGGAAGCAGTGCAGGAATCAAAGTTTTAGGATCTGAAAACAATTCTAGATTATCTCCCTGCATAGACTTGGGTGGTTGCTGCCCTAGTCTACGGGGCCTCAAGCTTCTGAATCTGAGTTCTGAGCATCATTAGAAGCATTTCATTAGTTCTGACCTCTAGTAGAATCCAACATCTAGACTTGAGCAGTTGCCAAATTTGTCCTTTGATACCTCTACTTTTAGGAGACAGGTTCTGACATCTTACTGATCCTCTCTATACTTTTGGTTTCCAGATTTCTATTGTCATTCATTTGTTTCAAGCTGATTATTTTAGAACTAGGGTTTGATAAAAATCTTGGTTGAATCTTATCTTTCCTTGACAAACAAGAGCACAAAGATCAATAGTTGAGCCCTCTTCCATCTTGTAGTGGCCTGGCTTAGTCTTTGTCCTTGAATGTTAGAGTGAAAGGAGGGCTTGATCTAGTGTACTCACACATTCCATCTTCTCCTCTTTTTACCTCTTAACACATCCAACCTATCCACAAGCAATAATAATGTTAGCATTTTAAAGGGACCACCAAGACAATATAATGCACCCAAATGCAAATTTACACCTTTGGGTGAACCCATAGAAAATGTCTTGAGGAACCTTTTGAAGTGTTGTGAATTGAGTGCTTCTGGATTTGACTGTAATCAAGATTTTTGTCTCAACGTTACAGATCACACTCCGTGATCCATCATTAGGACAAAGAGAGAAAGAGAAGAGAATGAAAATGATAAATCATAGACCTAAGCTGAATAAAAAGGATGGTGAAAGATGACGTGAGATCCAAAAGATCTCTAGAGGGAGAAGAGACATTAGTTACAAAGCTAGAGAACACAAAAAGGAAACGAAAGAATAAAAGAGTAATTTGAAAGAAGATACAACCACAAAGGAAAAAAATTAATAAATAAATAAATATATATAATAATTTATTAATATATATATTTATAAATATATATATATATATATATTAATAACTCAATAGATTAATAAAATAATATATATCTATAAATAAATAAAGACCATAATGCAAATAAACCACATAATGAAAAACAAAACACAAAAAACACAAGGAGGACTCAATAAAAGAAATTCAACAATATAATGAAGAAAATAACACCTAAAGGGAACCGAAGAAAAAATAAAAATAAAAAAGGAGAGACCAAGGAAAAAACCTAACTTCTACAATAGGCTTAAACATGCAAAAATTACAAATAAATGAGGGTTAGAAACGCCAAAAAAGGAGGCCTAACAAGCAAGACGAAACCAAGAAAACCCAAAAAAGAGAAAAGGATCAACACCTAGAGAAAGCCCTATCAGCAACAGGAGGATAATATGAAGAAATGAGCAAGAAAATTAATGAATTCTAACCTTTTGAAGGCTGACCTCATCCAACTACCCACCATTAGACCATACGATGATAACCAATTTAAACCCTTATGGTTTAATGAAAATGCATATTGTGAATACCATCATGTAAAGGGACACAAAACATCTGATTCTATGAGGCTAAAGAATTGCATTCAAGACCTTGTCGATCATGGCGATATAACCATCGATGAACCACTGAAACAATCACCTAATGCAAACCTAGGAGCATACAAGGGTCCGCTCCCCGATCACAACAAAAGTAAAGCCTCATCATCTAACCAAGCCTATAACATTGTCCCTCCACCCTCCTCTTTCGATTCCATCATGGGTCATATAGAAGAATCTTCCAACCACATAGCTACCATCACCATTAGAGCCAAAACACTTGATTGTGCCGTTACCACCCATCGTGGCCACATCTCTATTAGAGGAGCCCCAACCACCAATGATCAACCTTCCACATCCGCTCCCACAAGCCACCCATCCACTAACAAGTACAACCTTCTCGACCACCTTAGGAAGACCCCCCCACAAATCTCTATCCTAGAGTTGCTTCGCACATCCCCTCTCCACAAGGAAGTCCTTGACAAAGCCTTGATGGAAACTCGCATCCCTACTGACTTGAATGTTGATCAATTCCAAACCATGGTGGGACACATCTCATCACCACATCATCCCACATTTTATGAGCAAGACCTCCCCACAACAAGCACATCACATAATGAAGTTCTCCACATCGAAGTACACATCCAAAAGCATACCATAAAAAGAGTCTTAATAGATGGTGGCTGTGGCCTAAACCTTTGCACTATTAAATTAATAAAATAATTGGGATATTTTGATGTGGTTGTAGAGTCAATCGAGATCATCACCATCGAGGGATACGATGAAACTAACTGTCTATCCGAAGGAACCATCAAGCTTCCCATCCAAGTTGGGCAGAAGATTTTGGAGACCAAATGTCAAGTGCTTGATCTTGATCTCCCTTACAATATCCTCCTCAGCTGCCCTTGGATCCATGGTATGCAAGCTATTCCATCCACATACCATCAATGCCTTAAGTTCCCATTTAACAACATGAAAGTCACAATCTATGCTGACCCACGTCCTTTTCAATATTGCACATTCTTGGAAGGACATGATAAGACTTTCTACCCCTACAACAATGTCATCAAACCATTCACTTCCCAACCAAAACCATCCACCAATTACATCAACCCCTCCAACATCAAATCCACCTCAACACCACCATCCATTCCTGAGATCAAGATCAAAGAAAGTGACCTAGGGTGTGGAGAGTACGACCTACATGGCACCTTTTGTGTAGGGAAACTTCTACCACCCCCCAAAACATTTGTACACCTAAAGAAGTCTCCACGGTGATCATCAAATGTAATCCATCTCCCATATTCAAAAGGAAACACTTGATCGAACAAGATGTCCTTGAAGATATTTCATCATGGCTCTACAAAGATGACTATGAAGAACCAACAACTCCTACCCTACCTGTTGAACAATATGGCAAGGGTCTAGAAATTGTCAAACATATGGGATAAAAGGGACAAGGCATTATGGGCCTTCACGAGCAAGGGATCATTGAACCTATCCAAGCAACAAGAAATCCCTACCTTCAAGGTTTGGGGTATGGAAAACAAGAGCCTACCCTCACAGATGTTGAATGTATCTTAAGTGAGGTTGCGAGAGCTTTTCTTGTAATCAAAAACACTAGTGAAGAGGATTATCAAGACTCTTTTGCTGATTTTGCCAAGTTATTTGAATCCTCCATCTACACCATCTACAACCTATCCACCATGCCATCAGCATCCAATGACCTACCTCTCATTTACCCACAACTCATTGATTGCGACTAACAAGGACCTCATGTTCCTGATGTCGCACAAAATGATGAAACAATAGCTAAACTAATAGAGGTTCGGGACCACTGACCCCTTGGAGATCATAAATTTGGCTACATCATGGAACTAAACACATCTGCATACTTCAGGGAGACCTCCATATCTCTTAGTCACAAAAATATAAAAACAAAAATAACATCCCCTAGTGAAAACTACGATGTGGCACTTTCAAATGAAGAAAAAATTAAAATAAAGGGCGTATCTTATAGTGAAAACCTCCTTGAGACACTAGAAGATGAGAGAATGGATCTCCCTAAGGTCTCTGAACTATATCAAGAAAGATCACGAATTCTAGTAGAGGAATCACAAGAAATGAACCTTGGCATTGAGGAGTCACCAAAGATCACCTTTTGTTCCACTTCTTTTACATCTGCAAAACAAGAAGCATTCTTGGCCTTCTTAAAATAAAGGAGTCATAATTTTGCATGGACCTATGCTGATATGTCAGGGTTGGATCCCGCACTAGTAGTCCATCATCTTCTTGTACATCCTAATGCGAAACTGGTAAAGCAAAAACTTAGGAAAATGAATCCACAAGTGGCATTAATCATCAAATCAGAACTCAAGAAGCTTCTAGATGTGGGATTCATCCATCCTATCAACTATCCTGAGTGGCTGTCAAATATTGTGCTCGTAGAAAAAGTCACTGGGGGCATCCACATGTGTATGGACTTTAGGGACCTCAACAAAGCATGCCCTAAAGATGATTTTGCTCTCCTAAACATCGACATCATTATCGATCTCACATCAAGGCATGAAATGCTATCACTAATAGATGGATTTTCTAGTTATAACCAAATCAGGATTGCTGAAGAAGACCAACACAAGACTACTTTCATATGTCCATGGGGAAAATACTACTGGGTTGTAATGCCCTTTGGCCTCAAGAACACAAAAGCCACTTATCAAAGAGAAATGACTGTGATATTCCATGACCTCTTCCATAGCATCATGGAAGATTATGTTGATGACTTGTTGGGAAAATCCAAAACAAGGGATGAACATTTGCAAGTGCTAGCTAAAATATTTGATTAGCTAGAACAATACAAAGTGAGGCTTAATCCTAAGAAATGTGTCTTCAGAGTCACCTATGGAAAACTACTAGGCTACATTGTATCAAGATGAGGCATAGAAGTGGACCTTGCAAAAGTGAAAGAAATAGTTGAAATGCCTCCACCTAAAAATCTCAAACAATTGCGTAGCCTCCAGGGAAAGCTTCAATTAATAAGATGATTCATAGCCCAACTAGCCAACAAGTGTCAGCCATTTCAACATCTCCTTCGCAAAAATGTAGCATTCATATGGGATGAAAATTGTCAAAAGGCCTTAGAGTAGTTGAAAGAATATCTCGCTATGCCTCCAATCCTAATTCTACCAAAACAAGGACAACCCCTACTACTCTACATCTCCACAACAAAAACAATGATAGGGGCTTTGCTAGCACAACATGATGAGAATAGAAAAGAAAGAGCTATTTACCACATCAGTTGTAACTTAGTGGCCTATGAGCTTAACTATACCCACATTGAGTAAGCATGCCTTTCTGTCATCTTCACATCTCAGAAACTAAGACATTACATACTCAATCATAAGACAAAGCTCATAGAAAAATTTGATCCACTAAAGTACCTACTATTAAGAGTAGCTCTCACAGGATGAATGGCTAAGTGGGTCAAGATCTTAAGTGAGTTTGACATAGAATATATAGAAAGGAAGGTAATTAAAGGACAAGTCATTACAGACCAGCTAGTCGATGCACCAATCCCTACAAAATATCCACTCCTTTCAGAGGTTCCAGATGAGTCAATCCTCGCAGTGGCACCAATAATAGAGCGGAAAATGTATTTTGATGGATCTTACACACATCGAGGCTCGGGGGTAGGAATCCTATTTGTGAGCCCTCAAGGAGATTATAGACCAAAGTCTTACAAAATAACATTTCCATGCACCATCAACGAAGCTTAGTATGAGGCTCTCATCACTGGACTCTGAATGGCCATTTAGTGGAAACTTGAGAAACTAATGGTCTATGGTGATTCCCAAATTGTCATTAAACAGGTCAACAATGAGTACAAAACAAAAGATGATAAGCTCATGCACTATACACAAATGGTGGATAACTTCAAAGAATACTTCCATGAAATCCACTTTGAGCAGGTCCCGAGGCTAAACAATAAAGCATCAGATGCCATGGCTACTATAGGCTCTTTGGTCAACATGCAGAAAAATAGCTAGAAGTGTGAGTTCCTTATTAAAGAACTACAGGTGCCCGCATATGATGTGATACAATCTAAATTAGTGTGCGACATTGTTGGTACCCTATCCCCATGGTAGCAAGACCCTTACCAATATCTCCACAATAACATCATCCCACCAAACCTATCATCCAACCGATGTCGATCCTTCATCCACTGAACCTCCCATTTCACCCTCATCAATGACAAACTATACAGAAAGAGTCTTGATGGTACCTTTCTAAGGTGTCTTGATTCTTGAGAAATTGAAATAGTCTTACAAGAGGTACATGAAGGTATTTGCAAGGCACACTCTAGTGGACCTACCCTTGTGAAGAAGATTCTAAGAATAGGGTAGTATTGGCTGACCATGGGAAATGATGCTAACTAATTTTTTAAGAAGTGCTTTCCTTGTCAACAACACGGAGATCTCATCCACACTCTGTCACAAGAATAACATCCTATCACAACTCCATGGCCCTTTTCACAGTGGGGGCTCAACCTAGTTGGAAAAATCCACCCACCATCATCTAATAGACACAAGTTCATTATCACCACTATCAAGTATTTCACTAAGTGGGTCGAAGCCATTCCACTTACTTACACCATTGATATCCAAATTGCCAAATTCATCCTCCACTACATCATATGTCATTACAGCATCCCCCTCGCCATCATCACCGACAATGGGAAACTGTTCAAGAACTAAGAAGTCCACACTCTTTGCCAAAAATTCCACATCCAACATCATTTCTCCACTCCATACTATCTGCAAGGTAATGGTCAAGCTAGAGCTAATTGCCAAAAACTGAGTGCAATAAAGTCATCCAATGGTGAAAATCACTTCAGTGATTCCTTGTATAAGTACCATGGTGAAAACCTATCTTAGGTGCCATGGGTAGTGGCCGATTCTACCATCTAATAAGTCCTTGCCTTCATTCATATCACTCCATACCATCTCCATCCCATAGCTTGGAATGACAAACATTCAATGCCACCCATTCCATCCCTTCATCACCCACCTGAGGTAGATTCCTTGATAAATGGATCCTTGTATGCCCTCCTTGTACAATAGAAAATTAGAAAAACCCAAAAAAATCACAAAATCACCAAAATCCAAAAAAATCAGAAAACTTAGAAAATCCAAAAAAAATCAAAATATGCACAAAATCCCAAAAATATTAGAAAATACAAAAATCCCAAAATCAATCATTTCAACATTATCATCAAAACATTCCATTCATCCAACTCATCCCTAGCCATCCCTACATCATCACTACAAACCAAAACTACATATCATCACCACTTGCATCTTAATGTCCCTTGATCCCATGGATTCAGGGTATGTAGGTAGTCTAGAATATGAAGGAAGTATCCAGTATGTAGGTACATACGATGCGCCCATCCAACCCATTTGGATGGTCCCTATTCCCTGATCTTACACTTGATCTAAACATGATACCCTCACTAAGCATACTAACCAAAGCAACATCCTTCACTCAAAAATCATCAATCAACAAACTAACTTCAAACGAAGCCTACTATCTTTTTGCCCATCTTTCATATTTATCCAACATCATCCATCAACCCCTACCTTAATGGATATGTCATTACTACAATAGATAGAATCAATCAAATCCAAACCTATCTTGGCAAGAGATACAATGGCTATTTATATGGTCAGTTGGTCTTTTTGATTATTGATTTTATCTTTTGCCTCATTCCAAGGGATCAAACCTACCTTGATCTAACTATATCATGGTAAGTGGCAAAAATACCTAGAATGAGGCATGGCCATTTCTTTTGTATGTCATGTTTGTAGGTTGGTTTCATTACTCCACATCTAGTATTCATATCTTGTGAAATGTAGGGTCAATTCTAGCATATTGTTTTCCTTTTACATCTAAGGTTTATCTTACCTTTTATGTAATAAGGAATTATGCTATGAGTTCCCTTCCCTCATATAGGCAACATTGTACTATCTTGGGCATGCATGGGATCATCCTATTGTTTGCAGGTCTATTCCATGCAAAGATGGATATATATCATCACCTTGGTCCTTCATACCTTGGTGAAAGTATCCCATTTGCTATAATAAATCTAGGATTGCTCTAAAAAATATCAACACAATATATCCCATCCCAATCCATCATCCTTAACCTGCCCTCATCCCCCATCCATTGAATAATATCATCCCCTTGCTTGCATTTAATTAAGAAAAAAGACCTAACCAATCCCATCACCCAATCCCACAACCACCCTAATCAACCTAAGAAACTCATCCCATACCCATCCAACAATGCCTCTCTAATAATATGGTGTCTAGTGACCGAGTACTCATCATCCCCAAACCTAACCTATCCAAAGCATCTCCCAACTCCCCAACCTCCTCACCATGGTTCTAAGCATCACAATGTATCATGACAAACATCCATCATCCTGCATACACAACATCATAATTAGCATAAACCATCATATCATTGCATTTATCATTACCATATCATTAATTATCATCATACCATTGCATTAAACATTATCCATCTACCACATCACTTTGTATGCATAATATATGTTTGTTAATCTGAGCATATATTTCCATTTGCATTTCATTATCCATTTACATAATATATATTTATTAATCTAAGCATATATTTCTATTTGCATTACATTTACCCATACATAATATATGTTTATTAATCTAAGCATATATTTCCATTTGCATTTTTATATCACATACATATATCTATTTACCATAATCAGTCATAACACATCACATTAATGCATAATCCGCATCATAATCCACACCATCATAATCCATAAACCATAAAACCATAAAACATCCATATGCATGCATCATTACAAAGCACATAACATCCACCAAGTGCATAATCATAAACATAAGTCCATCCATACATCCATAATACATGACATAACCGTCGCATCATCACATAATCATAATAAAACCATCACATTGAATCATAAATACATAAACACCATAACACATCATATATCACCACCAAAAATCATATACATACATCTTGATCAAAATAATGTCATGATACAAAATGCACCCTAAGGGCTAAATTATACCAAGTACATAAGCCCGAAGGCATACTAATAAATATCAAGAACCATGGGTTGAAATCCCCCAAGCAGAATCAATAAGGGAACTAGGTGGAGACCTGCGTGGAGCACTAGAGCCTATAGGATGAGGAGGAGGTGGTCCCATAGGAACCTATTGCTGTTGAGTTGTTGATGGGGCAATGGCTACTGGACATATCTCTGAGAGTGGCTTGACCTGTATGACCTTGAAACACTAGACTAGCTACGCTAGCTGTAGCTCGATACCCTCTGACCCTTAGGTACAGTCATTTGATATGCCCCGTAATAATACTTAGCCCGGGTGCTCTAATCACCTAACTCCCTCTGTACTATAGTATAATCTGCCCACATATGTGCCATACTACTGCCATCAATGGCTCCTTGCATATGAGCCACCTACTGCTGTAGTTGTGTAACCTAGGCCTCGACACTCTATAGCTTGATCTCTACCCCCTACCGCAACACTCTCTTTGTATCCCACTCTGTAGTTAACTGGCCAATCTGAGCCTGAGACTGGCTCTATAAATGACCAATCTGAACCTATAGGATTTGTATCTATGGATCACCATCTCCACCCACCCCATCAAACAGGGCCTATAGTCTCTATAGTTCTATCTAAGCACTATCCCTCTCAACCATCACCAAAGTTAGCTCTTGCCTCTGCTGCTCCACTGTATCCTCTAGGCTCACAATCTAAGCCCTCAATGTTGCTAGATCCTCCTCCTCATCCCCTCTCCACTGCCACACCCACTGGTGAGTAGTAATAACTAGGTCAAGAGCTATACCTGAGGGCCCTACACCTAATGACCCCACATGTCTCAATGGCACCTACCCCACCGCAACTTGCGCTACTTGTAGCACCTGACCACCTAGCACCTACTCCACCACCACCTGAGCCACTTGCCCTACCACTGTCACCGCCAAAACTTGAATACCATCTCCTCCACCACCTCCTCCATCATCTCCACCACCACCTCCCCCATCTCTCCTCACTCCATCCCCCTCCTCCTCCTCCTTAACTTTCTCCACTATAATCTCTTCCTCCTCCAGCTCTGCATCTAGTAGTGTCAACTGCACATGCCTAGCCTATGCCCACCATACATCATACACCAAGGTAGTCCCCACATTTGTTGTCATACTCCCCCAATCCAACATCATCAGTTGTAGGGCTCTCCAATCCAATAGTGCTACCTGTGCATCCATCATCGATGGCCATGTCAGCACATTAGTCCTCACTTATGCAAAAATGGTTGTGACCTAAGGTAAGTCTTGTTGTATGCCAAATTATCTCAGCACCTGCAAAGGAAGGTAGCGGTTAATAACATGCTCTGTCTTTCCAGTCTGATATTGAGGTTTTCTTGTGAATGGCATGTGTACATTGTCATCTATCCAAGGCTCACAACCTAGATACAACTGCCATATCACAGTATCCATACCATCCAACTGCCTCCTCCAATATTGTATGCCCCCTAGCCATCAATGCTGAAGAACCCCCCATATGTCACCACACATGGCTCCCACTGTGGCCTAACATGTGCACAAATGGGTCTCGTAACAACAATGTGCTCCCACGCCCATACATGTAGAAGTGTCACACCAGAACTGAGGCTCTCTCCATCCCTGTTTACCACGTCGTGCATCTCATGGTATAACTATGCAAGTAAGCAGGGTCCCCAAGCATTTATTGTCTCCTGAGTCACCATCCCATCTATAACCTATCCCCAGCCAATCAAAAAGTCTCATCCTCATTGATCTGACATCAAGATTCCATCGACCATCCCACATAGGTACAATACAAAATCACTAACTCCTCCCTACACACGAGTAGCACCATATCTCATCTCCTGCCCATCCTGAGTATATATCACCTTCCCTAACATGAAAGCTCAATCCAATGCTTCTACACTAGGAGTGGTATCATAGATAACCCGCTCCCCCACTATTGAGATCCTAAGGATCCTCCAGACATCCTTGAGGGTGATCGTGATCTCACCCATCAGTAGGAGGAATGCGCACATCTCACTCCTCCATCTTTCCACTAGGGATGTCATCATAGCCTTGTGTGCCTCAACTAGGGCATATCTGATATATGTCAAAGTCGTAGCTTGTGCAAATGAAGCCGCTTAGCATCTGTCAACCTCTCTCGCAACACCACGGTGGAAGTAGCTCACCGCTCTAGTGACTGAATCTCAATCCAACCCTCCTACATTCAACAACATAAGTTAATCCCATTTTTTTCTACCAAACAACGCTTAGGCACTAAAACAGTAACAAATAGTGCTATTTTACCTAATAGTGCTAATCCTTATGCCAAAGGCACTGACCCAGCTGATGGCACTAATTCACTAACCAATAGCACTAATCTACTCGATAGTGCTAATCCCCAGCCCAATAGCACTAATCCACTAGATAGCGCTAAATCCCTAACCAATGGTGCTAATCCACCTTCAACCCTAAATATTGGCACTAAAGCAGCTAATAGAGCTAATTCCCCTATCAATAGTGCTAATCTACCTAATAGCACTAAACCCTAAATTTGGTGCTAAACCACCAAACCCACTAATATCCCTAGCACTAAACCACCTGATAGCACTAAAGTGCTAACCGATGGTGCTAAACCTCCTTTCTTGAACCTTATCCGTTTGGCGCTAAACAACCTGATGGCACAAAACCACCCCCTAATAGTATTACGCAGCTACGTGATAGCGCCAAACCTCTAAACCTACCCTTTTTTCGACCCTAAACCTAAACTGAATCCTAAAAAACACAAAGCAAGGTTAGATGACATACCCATGGTCCAACCTCCGCCATCCACTGGAACTCCCATACACTCTTCGATCGGTGCTCCTGATGTGGGAAGCTCAGTTTCCCCATCACTATCGCTATCTTCTCTCCAAGTCTCTATCATCCAGTTAGCAAAGGTGTGCAAATGTGGCATGTTGGGCCCACTTTTTGTTGAGTACATATGTCTTAGATTTACAGCTATCGGTAAGAGTCTCAGCGATCTCGTTGTTCATAGTGGGTTGTTCTTTGTATCGGCAAGACATGAACTGTCGGTGTAATCTGAGAGACTATCTCCGATGGTGTGTGTTACTCCGATGGTGGTTGGCGTCGGTGAGAGTCATTCTGATAGAGAAAGGTCATCGGTATGGAAATCACTATCAGCCTGGTTTTGAAGTGTTGTTCCGATATGTTGAGTCACTCCGATGGAGGTTTGGGCGATCAGCGTGATAAGTGACATCGGTGTGGTTGGAAGATGTCTCTCCAATACTTCGTGTTACACCGACGAAGGTCTTGGCATCAGTTTGAGAAGCATTGTCGGTCTAAGTTTTGGAAATCCTTTCGATGGTAAGTGTCTCTCCGATGAAGGTTGGTGTCGGCAAGATCTCTTTGATCAGTGCAGTGCTGAGATGTCACTTCGATGAGCCTGGTCTATCCGATGGTGTTTGTCATCGCCAAGAGGAACTGTGTTGGTGAAGTAGGATGAAGTCACACCAAAGGTTGTGGTCTCTCTAATAGTTCATTGCTGTTTGACCAACTAGGGTCGTCGGTGGCAAAAGCGCCGACGATATACTTACCGTGTGTTCGTGCATATATGTTATTGCTATATTTATCAACTGATGCATGTGGGACTATTGAATATGAATGGTTGTGAATGGTTAAGAATGATCTATCGACCGAAAGTTGTAACGGTCTGAGGTAGTTGAACCAATTGTTCTCTTCTGTAATGTGTTATGTAAAATGCATTGAAACAGAGGAGTGCAAACAGTGAGCGAGTATAGAGTTCAGGTGTAGGGTGATGCCCTGTATTGTGTGCTATCTGTGGCATGATAACAATATGAAGGACTAACCTGAGTGCTGGAGAACTTTGTGCAGGGTTATGTTGTCAGTTATTCTTCCAGAGGAGCAAGATGTAAATCTCCATGAAAGGCTTAGTGCCAGATATGTATTGTAACTATATTTTCTGTTACTGAATAATACAATGGCGATCTAGGTTTTTGGAGTGTGGTGTTTTTTACCCATAAGGGTTTTCCCCACTTAAATATGTGTCTTATATTCTGTCTTTCATGTTTAATATTTCTGCTACCAAAATTAGATCTTGTTGCTTGTATTTCCTCTAAGGGTCAATGTTGGAAATGTTCTATGTCTGTTTCCGCTTTGTGGCATAGTTGTGCATGTTTTTGAAGCGAATGAAAAGATTTTAAATCTGTCAAAGACACCACTGTTCTTAGAAATACGTTCTTAGATGCTCTCATTTCCTTACAATTGGTATCAGAGGCTTCTTCTGATGTAGAGGTGTTAGGACTTATGAGATGATTTAATAGAAACAAAAGATTTCCAATGGTATGTGGCTTCTACCAATAAGACTTCATTAGTCTTCCCTTTGCCTTAAACTCCTCCAAAGGGCTCAACTTAGGGTTACAACTTCTTAGATGAAATATTACATGTTCTAGGGTCTCAACCTACCCCTACCAATAAGATTCAACAAGTTTCACAAACTAATTTGATTGGTTCTTGACAATTCCACTTGACTAGGCCTAATCCTAGTAGCCCTGTTCAACGACTAACTTGCACTTTTCTCCAAACTTTCCCAAAGCACTTCCAAAACTATTGACTGATCTGAGTACCCTCTATTTATTTATTTAACATAACTCAAAATCATATACTATTGTTTTGGACGGAATCTGACTGTCCTAACACCCTACTGTCTTCCTACAAGGCCTAATTTGCCCACTTTACAAAGGAACCCTATAAAATACTTGACCCACTCACTTCAAACCTTGAAAGAGTCTTAGGAAAATATCTAAAATAAATAATTTTATAGGTCTCATACAATGATTTGCTCATTCAAGTGTTTAAACACCAAACCCCCATTTCTAGGCCCCAAAACCTAGTTAACAGAGCAGTTTTAGAAAAAACGTGATATCTTCCTCTAGGAATGGAGTTAAGACCTCATACCAGATTCATTTGAAAGGTAACTCAATCCTCATTCCAACCATATATGTCTTGTCCTTGTATTTATCTGTACAGAACCTTACCAAATGCTGCAACAGGACTGTTATAGGAGAATTCTGGAAATTGCAGTCACTAAAACAGTCATAACTTCCTCAATATTGCACAAAAATCGATGAGACAAAAAGGAAAGGGAGGGTGATTGAATATGATTTCATTTTAAATCAAAAATAAATGTCTTCCTACCTGTACTAGGCCGTACCATGCAAGAAAACAGCAAATTTATGAAGAAAATACAAAAAATAGTGCCTTTTTACTATTCCATTTCATTCCTTCAACCACCCACGAGTTTTCAAAGGTATACAAGGCATTTTTAAAGGTATTACAAATGACATTTCAGTTTCCAACTACTTGGAATGAACCAAGAGCCAAATGACTCTTCACCTTCCCTCATTTTACATCTTTTTTCCAACTTTACATTGACAACTTTTACATGGTTTGCAATATTTTGCATATTTGAAACTCCTATTGACCTAAACATATAAAAATGACTTGATGGACCTCAATACAATATTGAATCATTTAAAATTGAATCAAACTCCAAAAATTAGTCTAGGAAAACATTAATTTTCCAAGGTGCTCCTGCACCATACAACCAACCAACAAAATTTCCAAGTCCCTTGGAAATGTATCTGCAACAAAAGTCTTTTTCTGCCTCTCCTCTGTCTTCAATCTTCAATCTTCTCAACTACAATCTCCCAATCTATAGAAATGGTGACCAACCAACCAATAAAAAAAATACCATCATCTTTAGAGCTTCTTTAGGCTCCTTCTGCTCCCATCAGTGGAGTACTCTTTAGGCTGCAACACCAAGTGCTTCTTCAGTCAGGTATCCATCTCTCTACTGCTTCACAACACCAACTCACCAAACCATTCATCTCACCCAACAGCAGATTATGGTGATGCACCTACCACTCTCTCCTGAGTGGTTTCTCTATGCACCCTTATCTAGCCTAATCTCCATTGGAGAATGGTCATGACAGACCTCATCTTGTCTACCCATACACACAACCTCAGAAAACATCCTTCTGCGGTTAGATGGACCAAGCACCTGCAACCAAACAAATTAGCAAATAACGGTCACCAACATAACATATTATTCATCTCCTCCTAGAGATTTTGCTAGCTCTGATACCAATCTAATGCAGAGGTGTTAGGACTTATGAGATGATTTAATAGAAACAAAAGATTTCCAATGGTTCGTGGCTTCCACCAATAAGACTTCATTAGTCTTCCCTTTGCCTTAAACTCCTCCAAAGGGCTCAACTTAGGGTTACAACTTCTCAGATGAAATATTACATGTTCTAGGGTCTCAACCTACCCCTACCAACAAGATTCAACAGGTTTCACAAACTAATTTGATTGGTTCTTGACAATTCCACTTGACTAGGCCTAATCTTAGTAGCCCTGTTCAGCGACTAACTTGCACTTTTCTCCAAACTTTCCCAAAGCACTTCCAAAACTATTGACTAATATGAGTACCCTCTATTTATTTCTTTAACATACTTCAAAATCATATACTATTGTTTTGGACGGAATCTGACTGTCCTAACACCCTGCTGTCTTCCTACAAGGCCTAATTTGCCCACTTTACAAAGGAACCCTATAAAATACTTGCCCCACTCACTTCAAACCTTGAAAAAGTCTTAGGAAAAGATCTAAAATAAATGATTTTCTAGGTCTCATGCAATTATTTGCTTATTCAAGTGTTTAAACACCAAACCCCCATTTCTAGGCCCCAAAACCTAGTTAACAGAGCAGTTTTAGAAAAAACGTGATATCTTTCTCTAGGAATGGAGTTAAGACCTCATACTAGATTCATTTGAAAGGTAACTCAATCCTCATTACAACCATATATGTCTTGTCCCTATATTTATCCGTTCAGAACCATACCAAATGCTGCAACAGGACTGTTATAGGAGAATTCTAGAAATTGCAGTCACTAAAACAGTCATAACTTCCTCAATATTGCACAAAATTTGATGAGACAAAAAGGAAAGGGAGGGTGATTAAATATGATTTAATTTTAAATCAAAAATAAATGTCCTCCTACCCGTACTGGGCCGTACCATGCAAGAAAACAGCAAATTTCTGAAGAAAATACAAAAAACAGTGTCTTTTTACTATTCCATTTCATTCCTTCAATCACCCACAAGTTTTCAAAGGTATACAAGGCATTTTTAAAGGTATTACAAATGACCTTTCAGTTTCTAACTACTTGGAATGAACCAAGAGCCAAATGACTCTTCACCTTCCCTCATTTTACATCTTTTTTCCAACTTTACATTGACAACCTTTACATGGTTTGCAATATTTTGCATATTTGAAACTCCTATTGACCTAAACATATAAAAATGACTTGATGGACCTCAATACAATATTGAATCATTTAAAATTAAATCAAACTCCAAAAATTAGTGTAGGAAAACATTAATTTGCCAAGGTGCTCCTGCACCATCTTCTAGGATCTGTTTTGTTGCTCACATATGTACATTTGTGTGTTGGATGTGTTTGCATGTAAGAGTTCTTGGTGTATAAGGTCTGGGTATTCCTTCTGTGATGATTTCTTAGTGTGACAGGCTTGAAGAAATCTGAAGGAATCATCTGATGTTTTGATCCTTGTTTTGAGTGAAGTCTAGCAGTTGATCTTGTCTTCATGTTATAGCTGGTGCTTGAAGGATGGCGAAGATGGAGAAACTGGAGTTGGTCATATTGAAATGATGTGATTTGAGGCTCCTAGTTGAGAGCGATATAATCCTGATGCATGGGGTAGAATATTTTACTCTATGGTTGAGATGTAGTAAATCTCTGTATTGGGTGTCTGTGTGAGAGGCTCCTTGATGATATGGAGAAGCTTGGGTTGTTTTTTAGCTATGGAGAAATGTGCTTATGTTGGGTGTTTTGTCCTGGTATTGGAAGGCATAACTTTTTTGTTACCCTGATTGCATGTAGGCTATGGAGTTGATCATTGGATGGTTTGAGAGCTTTTGAAATAGCCTAACTCCCTCGGATGCATGTGCATGTTGGTGGTTGTGGAGTTGGCCTACAAGTGGGCCTGAATTTCTTGAACTCCTGTTTCCTTTAGTGGATGCTTTGTACTTGCATGTCTCAGAATCATGTTCCTTGGTTTTGAGGGGTTTCATAGTTTTCCTAAAATCTATGGTTGTGCATATTCATGATGATCCATTTTTCTGGTTTAACTGTATGGTGTTTCTTGATTCATATTCTTGGTCTTGCAAATGTGAAGTGGGTATGGATGTGCATGGGTATTTTTCAAACACAATGGTTTTGCAGGTTTTACACAGTCAAGAGAAAAACTTGTGGTTTTGTGAAGCTACAGTTAATCTATTTTTAGACCCTGGCTTTTGGGGTGTTGCTGGATGAAATAGTTGCAGTTTTGCATGCAGGCTTCGTGCATGGTGTGAGGAGGTGAAATGCTTTCTTTGCATGGGAGTGCTGGTAAGTGATATGTCACTCAGTATTTATGAAGTAATGCTTCTGGTTTTCTATACTATGGTGCTCAAGTTGTGGACATGTTTGGTGAATCAGATTTGTAAGTAATCTGATGCTTGATTCATGTTGTCTACATTGTTATCTATTCCTTGAGATCTCAGTTTTGCAATTTCTATTGTGATAGTGAGTTTGCATGATACATTGGTTGGATCTACGAGTTATGTAGTTTTTGTTGGCAAGAGACACAGTATAGCTTCATGAGTGTTGTCATTGATGGCAACAAAGTTCATCCCACCCATCTGCAGGACATGGTGTGCCTATATCGAAAGTCAGATTGAAGAGTGTTGTGCTCCGGTAAGCAAGAACAGAGCATGTGGCAAGGTTCGACAGTTAGGTCTGAATCTCTCAGAGGAAGTATCTTAATAAAGTACAGACTTGGGGAAGTCAATAGGTGTACCTTGACTGATACATTCTAGAGATTGAGCCTCCGGTGATGAAAGAGTGAAGAGATATGAGCACCTAAGTGTTGGGTTCCTGTTTGGCAGAGTTGGCAGAGGAAGAACTGACCGGCAGAGCATCAGACCTTAATCTGGATGAGTTATTGATGGTGATCAAGTTTCTTAAGGTATCATTCATGATTGGCCAACATGATTGATGACTTCTATAAGCATCTCTTTGATGCTTATCACTTGATAAGTAAGGATTCAGCTAACATATCAGAGTTTGGAAAAATATTGACTATTCCGGATGCCAACTAGAAAGGTGTTGAAATCATTGGTGCGGATATATATACCAGATGGATTTGGATGTGAAGGTGTGTGTGGTGTGTTGTAGTGTGCGAAGAAAAGTAGAGAGCAATATAGAAGCAGTAATATAGGTCTGATATGTGATAGGACAACAACACTAAAGAAGAGGAAAAATGAAGTGCAATAGATCAGTATATTGAGCCTAACTGGAACTGAACCTTAGCATATATGGATGCTTCTCATCAGTTCAAGTACCTAGTTACTTTTTTTGTATCTTGTAGGCAGTGAGCCTCTTGTGAGCAGTGTGCTCGAGCAGTGAGCCCTAATTGACAAGTGCCATTTTCTACTACCTTATTCTTTTAACAGAGAATATAATCTTGGGTTAGTCACCTTGTGGTTTTTCCCTTAATAGGGTTTTCCATGTCAAAATTATTGTGTTATGTGTATTGAGTTTATTCCTACTTTCATGGTTATGCATGCTTATTTAATTTGAAGACTAGAAAGTTAAATTAATTAAGATAACTGATTCACCCCCCCTCTCAATTATCAACAATTGGTATCAGAGCCAAGTTCCTCCAAACAGAGCCTAACAGCTTGAGGAAGATCTGGGAATTCCAATGGATGTGTATGGTATGAGGCAGCAACTTCAGTCTGTCCTAGATGATCTTGAGCAATCTCACTCCAAAGTCAATGAATTGAAGGAAAGACTCAAACAAGCTGATGATTTCATAAATGAACAAAAAGAGAAACTGAGTATCTCTATGAAAAAGAGAAAGGAGCTACTTCAACAGTTAGCAAGTCAAAGTGAAGCCAATAATACTAGTGAAGATCTGAATGAGAAGAACAAGTTGTGTGAGAAGCTATCAAAATAAGTCATTATGGTAAGACATGAAATAGAATCAGGAGTTATGAAATTCACTCAAGAAATTGAAGAGAAAAGAAAGACTGAAGATAATCTAAAACAATCTCTCAAGTAGAAGTCAAAAGACTGCCACAATATGGATAGAGTAATCAGGCATTTGGAATCTGATCTTGAAGAAGCTAGAGATAATGAAGAACAACTTGAGAATCAGATTGACACTCTAAAAAGGGATCTTCAAACATCAAATGAATACAAAGAGAAATTCAAGATAAGTTCTGCTCAACTTAAAGTTCTTCTTGAAAGCCAAAAGAGGGTAGATGACAAGCAAGGATTGGGGTATGAGAAAGGTGAAAGCTCCAGATCCGGTCAGAAGAACTCTGGATCAGGAAATCCAAGAAATAGACCTAGAAAACCTCTGGTAAGACAACCTAATGCTCAAAGATATCCATCCTTCAATGGTTACTGCCACAACTGCAATAAATTTGGTCACAAAGCAAATCAGCGCAGAAGAGGAATGAATCAGGCTAATTCATCCTTCTCCGGACAATGTTTCAATTGCAAAAGGTATGGTCACAAATCTCATGAGTGTAGAAATATACAAATGAACAATTCATTCAATGGTAGATGCTTTGCATGCAATAGAATGGGACATATGGCTAACCATGTTGGTAGGTGGCGACAGATCAGGAAAGTACTGTACACTAGCCATGTATCCTCACCGGGGTTCGGGGCTGGGCCGAGCCCCGAGCGGGGGTTTGGGGGCGGCAGCCCCCGAGAAAATTTTTTTAGGGCCGACTTAAAAAAATCTTATTTTTATGACCGACATAAGAAAACCCTAATTTTTTGTAACCAACAAAAAGGCTCAATAAAAGGCAGCCAAGGGTTAGGGTTTGGGCATTGTATTGTAGCATTTGCAGCGGTATTGAGTTGTAGGGATTGATGATTGTAATCGTTTTGATTTACTAGATAATAATATTGGACTCTCTGTTTGGTGGATGTAGCCCGAGTTTGGGTGAACCACGTTAAATCTTGTCTCTTGCTGTTATTAATTCTGTGTATTTTCATTTCTCTGTTTAATCTTTATTTGCATTTAATTGATATCTTCTGCCGGCTAACCCTAACAAGTGGTATCAAAGTGGGTTGTGTTCGATTATCATTTGCAGGAAAGTCTCACGGTTGAGTGGGAGCAATGGCGGACGAGGGAAGATTGAAGGTCGATAAATTCAATGGGCAGAACTATCAGTTATGGAAGATGCAGATGGAGGATTACCTCTATCAAAAGGATTTATGGATGCCGTTGGAAGGAGTAGCCAAGAAATCAGCAACAATGTCTGATGAGGATTGGAATCTTCTTGATAGAAAGGCACTGGGAACCATTCGGTTGTGCCTAGCACCGTCGGTGGCATTCAATATAACAGAAGCGAAGACAACAAATGGTCTGATGAAAGCTTTGGCAAAATTGTATGAAAAACCCTCAGCCTCAAATAAGGTATTTCTTATGAAGCGTTTGTTTAATCTGAAAATGGTTGAAGGTGGATCTGTGATAGATCATTTAAATGAATTTAATACGATTGTCAGTCAATTGACTTTTGTAAATGTAAAAATTGATGAAGAAGTTAGAGCTCTCTTGATATTATGTTCATTGCCTGAAAGCTGGGATAGTTTGGTAATGGCGGTTAGTAACTCTGTTCCTGGTTCAAATACCTTAAAATTTGATGATGTTGTTGGTGTTATTCTGAGTGAGGAAATTCGTAAGAAAAGCTCAGGTGGATCCAAATCAGGTAGTGTTTTGAATGCAGAAAGCAGGGGCAGATCAAAGGAGAGAGGAAAAGGTTCTGGAGGTCATGGGAAGTCACGAGGAAAATCAAAGGACAAAAGATCCCAAACCAGAGGACAGAAGGATTGCTGGTACTGTGGAAAACCAGGTCATCTGAAGAAAGATTGCTGGTCTCGAAAAAATAAAGAAGGAGACAAACAAGAAGGCAATAAGGAAGCAAATGTGGTAAGTAATAAATCTGAAGATGACGCTTTGATTCTTTCCCTAGATAATGCTGATGATTCATGGGTTTTAGATTCAGGGGCCTCATTTCATGCTACGCCCCATAGAAGTTATTTTCTTGATTATGTCCAAGGGGATTTTGGGCTGGTTTATTTGGGAGATAACGAACCCTGTCAGATTGTTGGAAAAGGAAGAATCAAGATTAAGTTGCAGAATGGGAATCATTGGCTACTACAAGAGGTAAGGCATGTTCCAAGGCTCAGTAGGAATTTAATTTCAGCAGGGTAGCTAACTGAACAAGGTTGCACTGTTATATTTACTAATAAAAATTGGAAGGTTTCAAAAGGTGCCTTAGTAGTAGCAAAAGTTGTGAAAGTAGGCACCTTATATCTTTGTACAGGTCATACTATTCCTTCTACTTTAGATGTTATAGAGGAAAAACAAACAGGTTCAAGAACAGTTGCTGCAGGTTTGGAGGAAGAGACTAGAAAAGTTGCTGCAGGTTCTGAAACAACACTGTGGCATAACAGACTTGGGCATATGAGTGAAAAAGGTATGAAGGTACTTCATTCTAAGAAAGTTTTACCAGGTCTGAAATGTATTAATATAGATTTCTGTGAAAGTTGTGTGTATGGAAAACAAAAGAGAGTCAGTTTTCTCAGAGATGGGAAGCAAAAGAAGAATGAAAAATTAGAGCTTGTGCATACAGATGTATGGGGACCAGCTTAGGTATCTTCTTTCAGTGGCTCTCAGTATTATGTTACATTCATAGATGATGCAACTAGGAAGGTCTGGATTTATTTCCTTCGACAGAAATCTGATGTATTTGAAACATTTAAAAAATGGAGAAGCTTGGTTGAGAATGAGACAGGTAAAAGATTAAAATGTCTCAAATCTGATAATGGCGGTGAGTATTGCAGCAAAGAATTTGAAGATTATTGTTCCTTTAATGGAATTCGGAGGCAGAAAACGGTTCCAGGGACTCCACAGGAAAATGGAGTGGCTGAACGCATGAATAGGACAATAATGGAGCATGCAAGGACCATGAGATTGCATGCTAGGCTGCCTTTAAACATGTGGGCAGAGGCTATCAACACTGCTGTATATTTAATTAATAGCGGTCCTTCAGTTCCTTTGGGCTGTGGTATTCCAGAGGAAGCATGGACAGGTAAGAAGGTGAGTTATTCTTTTCTGAAAACCTTCGGCTGTGAAGCATTTGGACATATAGATTCTGAAAATAGAACCAAGCTGGATGCGAAATCAAAAAAATGTACCTTCGTTGGATATGCCATTGATGAATTTGGTTATAGGCTTTGGGATTTTGAAAATCAAAAGATTGTGAGAAGCTGGGATGTTATATTCAATGAGAAGGTGTTGTACAAAGATTAGTTGCAGCAGTATGAGAAGAAAGAAAAGGATTATGCAGTGCTGGATGATACTCCAAATAGTGATGTTCCAGTGGCTCCTCATGCTTCGCAATAGCAACCAGAAATACCACAAACTCCAGTGAATGTTAGACGGTCAATAAGGATAAGTAGACCTCCTGAAAGGTTTTCCCCCTCTTTGTATTCTATTTTGTTAATAGATGCTGGTGAACCAGAAGGGTATGATGAAGCTATGCAGGTGAATACACAAGTTCAGTGGGAGCTTGCCATGAAAGAAGAAATGGACTCCTTGCTAAAAAATCAGACTTGGGAATTATGTAAGTTACCTGCAGGTAAAAAGGCTTTACCAAACAAATGGGTTTACAGGTTGAAAGAGGAAGATGGAGGTAAGAAAAGATTTAAGGCCAGGTTAGTTGTAAAAGGATTTGCACAGAAATAGGGCATTGATTTTGATGAGATCTTTTCTCTGGTTGTCAAGATGACTTCTATTCGTACTGTTTTAAGTATTGTGGCTACTGAAGATTTGCATTTGGAACAGCTAGATGTGAAAACTGCCTTTCTCCATGGTGATTTGGAGGAGGAGATATACATGGCACAACCACATGGATTTGAGGTCAAAGGTAAGGAGAAACAAGTGTGCAGATTGAAGAAGAGTTTGTATGGCCTGAAACAAGCACCTCGACAATGGTATTTGAAATTTGATAGTTTTATGGTTGAGCAAGGCTACAACAGGTGTAATTCTGACCATTGTGTTTATTTTAAGAGGTTAGATAATGCCAGCTACATTATTTTATGTTTATATGTTGATGACATGCTTGTAGCTGGATCTAACATGGATCACATCAGAGAGTTAAAACATCAGTTAGCACAGTCATTTGATATGAAGGATTTGGGGGCAGCAAAACAAATCCTTGGTATGAAAATTTGCAGAGATAGGAAGAATAGAAAATTGACTCTATCTCAGGTTGCTTATGTTGAAAAGGTGTTGCAGAGATTCCATATGGAGAATACAAAAGCTGTCAGCACACCTTTGCCTAGTCATTTGAAATTGACTAAGGAGATGTGTCCAAAGACACAAGAGGAGGAAGAAAAAATGTCCAAGGTTCCATATGCTTCAGCTGTAGGAAGTTTAATGTATGCCATGGTATGCACATGCTGTCGGAGTTGTTAGTAGGTATATGAGTCATCCCAGATTTGAGCATTAGAATGCGGTCAAATGGATTCTCAGATATTTGAGAGGTACATCTAATAAACACTTATGTTTTGGGGGCTCTAATATTGATTTAGCAGGTTATGTCGACTCAGATTTGGCAGGGGATATTGATACCAGGCGGAGTACTACAGGTTATGTCTTTACTGTAGGTGGAACATCGGTGAGTTGGATTTCTAGGTTGCAAAAGGTGGTTGCTTTATCCACCACAGAGGCAGAATATGTAGCTGCAATAGAGGCAAGCAAGGAGATGATATGGCTGCAATCTTTCATGGAAGAATTGGGTAAACACCAGGCTAATAGTTCTTTGTATACAGACAGTCAGAGTGCCATACATCTTGCAAAGAATTCTGCCTTGCATTCAAAGACCAAACACATACAGTTGAGGTATCACTTCATTCGGTCGGTGTTGGATAATGGACAGTTAAGGCTGGAAAAGATACATACAGATGAAAATCTAGCGGATATGTTTACAAAGGCAGTGACAAGGGAGAAGCTGAGCTCCTCTTTAGCTTCGGGTGGTCTTCTAGACTGAAAACAACAAAAATAGAACAGTAGAGTCTAGGGTGCTTATTTCTAGTAGGAGCTGCATGCGCAGCAGTGTCGTCCAGGATCAGTCTCCAAGTGGGAGATTATGTTGGTGTGGAGCCTGATCAATCTCCAAGTGGGAGATTGTTGGTAGGTGGTGATTGATCAGGAAAGTACTGTACACTAGCCATGTATCCTCGTAGGGCTGACTTAAAAAATCCTAAGGTCGACTTAAAAAAATCTTATTTTTATGACCGACATAAGAAAACCCTAATTTTTTGTAACCTATAAAAAGGCTTGATAAAAGGCAGCCAAGGGTTAGGGTTTGGGCATTGTATTGTAGCATTTGCAGCGGTATTGAGTTGCAGGGATTGCTGATTGTAATCATTTTGATTTACTGGATAATAATATTGGACTCTCTGTTTAGTGGATGTAGCCCGAGTTTGGGTGAACCACATTAAATCTTGTCTCTTGCTGTTATTAATTCTATGTATTTCCATTTCTCTGTTTAATCTTTATTTGCATTTAATTGATATCTTCTGCCAGCTAACCCTAACAAACCAGTTTCGATCAAGAGGATATCAATCAAATATACAAAGAAATGTTGTTTGCCACAATTGCAATAGATCCGGTCATATTGCCAAATTTTGCAGAAGCAAGAATCAGGACAAAAGGGGTCCGGTACATCATAATCAAAACCAAGACAAAGGAAAAGGAAAAGTGAATGCGGATGAAATTCAAAGGGAGATGAACAAGATTTGGGTGAAGAGGAGTACAGAAAATGTTGTGGATGGATCCACACCAAAATCTGGTGCTGATATTCCTTTCAGAAACTAAATAGATGAGCTCTGGCTCAGGGGGAGTCTCAAAAGAAAACATTTTCCCCTAGCCAGTCAATTGGTGCCTAAAATTAGCACATGGAAGGTTGCGGATTAAAGGGGCTCTCAGAGAAACATCTAAATAACCCCTAGGAAAGATATGAAAGATCCGCAAGAAATTTGAAGAGATTAATCCAGTTTAACAGACATCCGATAAGAACAAGATTTTCACAGTTAGATCCGGTGTTATTCAAATTTGAGGTATCTTGATCTGTGGATAAATGGAATGATTGAAGAAAGGTAGATGGATTGCTAATTTTCACCGAGAATAAATCTAAGTGTATCTCAGTGATCCAAAAAAATCTCTCAGGACAAGGAACAACCGAAATAACTTATGTTGTGCATTTATTGCAATGTCAAAATTAGGGTTTGCTTAGAGATAAAAGGTTTCATTTGCTTGTCATTTACACATTTGCATTAGTGAAAAAGATAAGAAGAGCTCTGCAAACAAGTTTGCTTAATCTCTCTCAAGGATCAATTGTAGAACTCAAGTCAATCGGCGATCTTTCCAGCTCATTTCGTGAACCCTAAAAGCGTAAAAGGTATTTTCCGTTCTTGAAATCTCTCTTTGAATATCTTGGAAGATGTCTACTCCAAATGTTGTGAAGATCTCTGATAGGCCACACCCTAAATTCAAGAAACATCCCTATAAATCCCTAGAAGTTGATCCCCTATGCGCATTTTCTTGCATTCCGCATGGGATTTTGCATGTAGAAGATGTTACCACATACATCCATGCTAACATTGAAGAATTTGGGGAATCCAAGCTGAGGGATATCTATCATAATCAGTTAATAGATGATGCTTTTGAACTCAAACTGTAGTACAAGGCTATTCGGGACAAGCATTTTGGTCATTGCATCCATTTCCCCTATTTTGCTGAAGATGAATGGGTCCAGTATGTTCTAAGTCGAATGCATGATAACTTTATGTGGTTGAATAGACCATTTAAGATAACCAAGGATGCCATTAGGGCAGTTACCAGATTACACTCATCCGGTGGGATACCTGCTCTCAAATCTGTCAAGAATCAGACAGTGAGTGAGGTAACCGGATCAAAATTTGATAAGAGAGCAATGACTATAGAAGATATGACTGATCCGGATATCAAGTTTGCATCTATGATAATTGGCTATAATATTTATCACTCTAGTAGGGAGAATTCAGTATCTGGAATAGCTGTGTATACTGCTTATGAAATACTAAGAAAAAATGCTAACTATGATCTCTGCGAACTTCTTCTGAGCCAACTGTTAGAAAACTTACAAAGGATCATGAAGGAGAAGAAAAACTCATTCAAATATGGTGGTCTAATATTGTGTCTATTCTTTTACTTTATGAATGAGGTGCCCAGATCCAGTGGTTGGATATGGCAAAATGACAGACCAGTAGCCATACAAATTAGAGATTATTTATATGGGCTTGGTGATGCCAAGGCACAGAATACAACACTCTGGGGCTACTTCAAGAATTTTCAAAATATGATGCAAACCAGAGAGAGAATTCCCAAATCATTGGTTGAGAAGTACAAAGATATAGTGTGCTTCATGGTAGACACTGATCAATGCTTAATGGAGGCAGTGGAGCCAAGGACAGTCTGGATCATGCCAATGGGGTATGAAGTAGATGAGAAAATTGTAGAGCTACATGTTCAACACATGCTTAGTCAACCCAAGGATCCTAAGGCAGAAAGGTTTGGGGCCTTTGGAGAGCTGAGTGTGAAGATCCATGTGGAACTAAGACAACCGGAAATGAAAAGAAAAGTGAGGAGGGAAGTAGAAGAATTCGCTAAGAGGCATGGAATATCAAAAGAGGCACTTGATGCAAACAGAGAAAAGATGGAAAGGGCAGAGAAATAAAAGCAAGAAGCAGAAAAATAAAGTGCTCCAGTAGAAGCCCCCTCCGGGACCAGATTCTCTAAGAGCTCTACACCTACCACTGCTAAGGGCTCAAAGGCATCAAAATTGGAAGCAAAATCATCTGGTAAAGGAGAAAAGAGATCAAAGACAAAGGCCACAAGATCATACACAAGCCTCAAGGATGATGAAGAAATAGAGATAGATGAGGAAGTAAAGAAAATAAAGAAGAAGAAGAAAACAACCGGTGAACCCTCTACCGGTCAAGACAAAGAAGAGAAGGCAGAGGAATTTGTTGAAAAACCCACTCTCTGTATTGATGATATCATCAAATCAGTTACTGTGGATGGGAACTTACAACTAATGGTTGAATTTTATGATGAATATAATGAAACTAATTAGAAGATATTGCAAGATGCCATAGTCAGGTATCTAAACATCTACAACAAAGCATTCATTGAAATTATATCTCTGATTCCCCAAAGCTTAGAGAAGGAACTTGAAATAAGGAAAAACAATGCCCAAGCAAAAGATCTAGAAATCTGAGAGCAGATTGCTATTCATCTCTATCTTCAATCACTCAGAAACAAATGAATATGATCTTCAAAGATTGCAAGGATGAGTTTCGGAGCAAAGCTAGAATGAATCAGCTTATGGTTGGAGAGACTGACAAAGTGGCAAAAGAAATAGAAGAGATCCTCTGGAATGCCTATAAAAGATTCAATCTTCCTATTATAGAGGATTTAGGTGATGAACCCTCTGTCATGGATGACAAAGAAGAATCTACTGAGACAGTGGCAGAAGAGGCAAAGGAGACAAGTGAAGAGAAAGCTAAGAACTTAGACTCCTCTGTTCTGAAAGAGGAAGTCCAAGAAAAAGTAAATATCTCTCATCCGGATTCCCCTGCAGACTCCGGATCTAAAGGAGAAGAAATAATAGAGGAGAAAACCAGTCAAGGAGAAGAAGTAAGAGAGAAAGAAAAAGGCCAAATAAAGAAGACTTTGGGAGACAGTTTTAAGACTGCAGAAGGGAAGAAGACTCTGTCTCTAGCAAGAGACACCACAGAAACTGTCAAAGATTTCTTGACCAAAGAGATGATGGAATTTGATGAACCGGAACTGCTTCAAGGACCGTTCAATTTTGATTCCCTCTCCCTGGTTCAAACCATGAAGCTAGCATCCTTCACTCAAGCAAAGGTAAAAGAAAAACTCTTGAAGTCTCACATAGAAGACTGTGAGCTTATAGAAGCTGCATCCAGTGTATTGGAGAAGATCATGCCTTCCTTCCAAAAGGATTCTTCGGCCTCCACATCCGGTAATCTAAAGTCTCTTGTAAATTCTGTTCATACACATTTTGATTCCTTAGAAAAGTCAGCAGAAGAAAAGGTCCGGAAGGAGTTTCTGGGAAAAAGATTCTTTGAAGTGCAGGGTCTAATAAAAAATGATAGGAGAGTTATGGATATTAGAATAAAGAGCTTAGAAAATGCTCTTAAAGATGGTAGAGATATCTATAAATTTTGTTTATCCTGGCCTAAAGTGACCAAGGATATTGAGAAGAAAGTAAGAGAGCAAGAGGATAAACTGTTAAGTTTATCTCAAAGTTTTGATCCTCTCTCCTCCTCCATAGTAAATCAAGAGTGTCAGACTATTGCAATCATAGATGAGATAAAGAATCTTGAGAAGGAGAAGAAAAATAGAATAAACAGGTTAAGTGAACTTAGAGGGATCATTATCCCTAAGTTAGAGGCCACGCATGAGGCCCTAACTGATACATAGACCACAGCCTAGACCAATGATCTGACAGATCTTAAGAAAGCAGAAGCCTTTGCATTCCTGTTGAGTGGTCACATCTCAATTTTGGATAGGATGAAGTAGAGTTGGGCAACAAAAGTTGTACAGTTGAAGAATACTTTTGCAGACAGACTTAAGTATATGTAAGTACAACTTGTATATATACTTATGAAGAAACGTATAGACTATTTTTTGGAAATTTTGGTGTGCGGACCCTACCCTTTGCCATTGATGTCAAAGGGGAAGTGAGGAGCAGTGAAAAATGTGGAATCCAGCTAAGGGGAACTCTAATAAAGTGTACATTAGAACAGAGCATCAACCAAGGGGGAGTATAGTGTGACACTTAGTCATTTTTCACTAAGTGTTGCCATCAATGCCAAAGGGGGAGATTGTTGGCAAGAGACATAGTATAGCTTCATGAGTGTTGTCATTGATGGCAACAAAGTTCATCCCACCCATCCGTAGGACATGGTGTGCCTATACCGGAAGTCAGATTGAAGAATGTTGTGGTTTGGTAAGCAAGAACAAAGCATGTGGCAAGGTCTGACAGTCAGGTCCAGATCTCTCAGAGGAAGTATATTAATAAAGTACAGACTTGGGGAAGTCAATAGGTGTACCTTGACTGATACATTCTAGAGATTGAGCCTCCGGTGATGAAACAGTGAAGAGATATGAGCACCTAAGTGTTGAGTTCCTGTTTGGCAGAGTTGATAGAGGAAGAACTGACCAACAGAGCATCGGACCTTAATCCGAATGAGTTATTGATGGTGATCAAATTTCTTAAGGTATCATTCATGATTGGCCAACATGATTGATGACTTCTATAAGCATCTCTTTGATACGCATCACTTGATAAGTAAGGATTCAGCCGACAAATCAGAGTTTGGGAAAATATTGACTATTCCAGATGCTAACTAGAAAGGTGTTGAAATCATTGGTGCGGATATATATACCAGATGGATTTGGATGTGATGGTGTGTGTGGTGTGTTGTAGTGTGTGAAGAACAGCAAAGAGCAGTATAGAAGTAGTAATACAAGTCCGGTATGTGACAGGATAGCAGCACTAAAGAAGAGGAAGAATGAAGTGTAGTAGATCAATATATTAAGCCTAACTAGAACTAAACCTTAGTATATGTGGATGCTTCTCATTAGTTCAAGTACCTAGTTACTTTCTTTGTATCTTGTAGGCAGTGAGCCTCTTGTGAGCAGTGTGCTCGGGCAATGAGCCCTAATTGGCAAGTGCCATTTTGTACTACCTTATTCTTTTAACAGAGAATACAATCTTGGGTTAGTCACCCCGTGGTTTTTCCCTTAACAGGGTTTTCCACGTCAAAATCATTGTGTTATGTGTATTGAGTTTATTCCTACTTTCATGGTTATGCATGCTTATTTAATTCAAAGAACATAAAGTTAAATTAATTAAGATAACTGATTCACCCCCCCTCTTAGTTATCAATAGTTTTGTGGGTTGATCACCTATTAAGCTACAGTGAGATGACTCAGATGTGGACTGTCTTTATCCACCAGATTGTTTTAGTGTTAATGCAAATTTGTTAGCTGGCTTGGTGTGTGGTCACTTGTGCATTGGTGTGACTATTTCAGGATGAAAGGATGGATGTTGTAGAGTACCTGAATAGTTGGTTATGGAGACCTATAGCATGTGTATCACGATGTCATGAATAGCTTGGATTCACAGGTTTGTGTAAGCTATTGATATTGATAGTGTATTTCCTTGGTTTGAAGATCTTGGTGCCATTTGGTTTTATTGTCACATGGACATGTTAATGTGTGGACTTGGAAGATTTTCAAATTAGGAGATGTTTGGTCATGATGCTTGTGTTGCAAGTATGAGGTTAACTAGTGTTGTCATTGATGTCAACATACTCATATTGCATTAATGAGAAGGATTGGATGAGCTATGTGCTAAGGATATTGAGAAAATTAGCCTCAATTAGGAATAGTGAAGAACAGTGATGAGAAGAAGGAAAAAGTACTCAATAGGTTGAGGATCAGAGGATACGGTTCAAAGGGTTTGTAGATAGGAGTCTTAAGATGTTCCAGTTAAGATTTCAGAGGTCCGCATGAAGATCTGAAGAAGTTATGATCAATCAAGTAGAACCAGTTCTGGGAGATGCTCCAGAGTGACAGAGTGTTACAAAAAGGTCCGGTGAGATCCAGAAGTGCATTGTCCTATTCTACAGATTGGAAGGAGTGTTTGGGATGTCCTTGTGATGCATCATCTTGATTTGTACATAGTTTGAAGGTCCGGAAGAATCTACTCCTTTGTGATAGTCATGATAAACTATGTTCTTGAGGCACCAGAGGCAAGAGAAAAGAGATTCTAGTAAGTAGAGGAAGTGCGGATGTACCTGGTCATTCAAGCAAGCTTGTGAAGGTTCTTGGATCATGTTGAGGTTGTGTTGTCGGTCCACATTAGTGTTAGAGCCCAGAATTAGAGTTATACTTCTGGATGAAGATGTTCTTTCTCAGGCTGGCCGACCGGATGAGTTATTCATCTTGTGGATGATTGCCGACTCAGATGATTGTTCCTAAGTCGATGCCTTGTATAAATAAAGGTTTGTGAATTCATTTCAAAGTGTGTGATGAAGTGGATGAGCGTGGTCTAGCGAAAGAGTGAAAGGTAGAGCAGGAGTGTCTCAGACTTAAATGGAACTGATCCAGACATGGTAAAGATGTCAATCTCTAGTTCAAGTTTGTAATACTTGTTATCTTGTAGACAGTGTGTCTCTTGTAGGTAGTGTGCCTCCTTGTGAGCAGTGTGCTCGGGCAGTGAGCCCTAATTGGCATGTGCCATCTATTTTTCTTATTCTTCTAATAGAGAATAATCCTTGGGTTAATCACCCCATGGTTTTTCCCTTGACCGGGTTTTCCACGTCAAAATCTTAGTGTCCAATGTGTTGATATTTATCTGCTCCGGTGTTTATGATTTATGCTTTCATGAATGGTTAATTGATATGCTATTAAATAACAAAGAAGAATCAAGTGTTTGAAGTAGAAGCAAGTTCTTGTACAAGTGATTCATCCCCCCTCTCAGTTGTGTGCCCTAGATCTAACAATTGGTATCAGAGCTAAGTTCCTCTAAAAGGAGCTTAACTGCTTGAGGAGATCTAGGATGTCGTCATACAAGAAGGATAGTCCGAAGTTTGATGGAACCAACTTCTCTCTCTGGAAAGGTCGCATGAAATGTCACTTGGAGTGTATGGGAAAAGCATACTTGTCCATGGTCACAAAAGCATATGTACCTCCACAGGGTGGTCTGACAACTCTAAATGAAATCACAGATGTTGAAAACAATCTGCAGACAAAAGAAGCTCTTCTAAGTGCATTAACTGACTCAGAGCTCTCAAATGTTATTGACCTACCAACTACCTATGAGATCTGGATTAAACTGGAACTTCTACATGAAGGAGATGAGTTTGTTAAGAGTGCAAGGTTGCAAAGTCTCAAAGGGAAATTTGAAAGATTGAAGATGAGAGATGATGAAAATATCACTACCTTTATGCCAAGAGTAAATGAGATAGTGTGTGGAATTAGGAATGCTGGTGGAGTTTTAGATGAAAATGAGATTGCAAAATTCTTAGATCCCTTCCTGCTGCCTACAAAATCAAGGTTGCTGCCATTGATGAATTCAGAGCCCATACAACTGTCACAAGAGACCAATTGGCTGGCAAACTAGTTGCTTTTGAAATAACTGAGTTTGGAGATGATCCCCCCAAGACTGAATTTGCATTCAAAGCCAGTACCTATGTGAAAGGCAAACAAAGATTTGATCCGGGAGAAAACTCTTCAAGGAAACTGTCATGGTATGATCAAGCAAGGAAAGACATGGAAGAGGAAGAAGCAGAAACAACTCAACTTGAAGCCCTCATTGCAAGAAGACTGCCAAGAGGATCTGGTAAGTATGAAGGAAAGTTACCTTTTAAATGCTTTAACTGCAATAAGATTGGTCACTTTGTCTCAAGATGTCTGGAAAGATCTACAAGGTCAAATTCTGACAGACAAAGGTTCCAAAAGAATTGTTATTATGTTCATGAAGAAGTTGATAATGAAGGATTAACAGATGATGAATCAGAGATAGGAGACAAATTTGGAAATGAATGGGTATTTATTGCCATCAAGGAAGAAGATCTAATATCTATCAATCAGAAGGTTGTAGAAAGAGCTTTGGCTGCCCAAGTTGAAGAAAAGGATGAGTGGGTTATTGACAGTGATACTCTCACCATATGACAGGTGACAAGAACAAGTTCTTAGATATGGAAAGGTATGAAGGAGGAATGGTAAAGTTTGGTGACAATTCCGCTGGTAGAATCAGAGGTAGGGGAACTATCTCTTTTGATGGAAAGAACAAAACCGGTAATGTACTGTATGTTGAAGGATTGAAGCACAATCTTCTTAGTGTTGGTTAGTTGGTGGACAAAGGCTATGATCTCCGGTTCAAGAATGGAAGATGCAAGATCTTTGAAAGCTCTGAAACTGAGATTGCATCTGGTACTCAAACAAAAGGTAATATCTTTCATCTAGTTGGTACTAATAAAAGTTGTCTATTTGTTCAAATTGATCAGAGTTGGTTATGGCATAGAAGGATGTGTCATGTAAACTTTGATAACATCATCAAGATAAGCAATCCTCAGGCTGTAAGAGATCTTCCAAAGTTGATAAAACCTACAAATAGCTTGTGCAAAGAATGTCAGCTAGGTAAACAAAGCAGAGTCTCTTTCAAAAGCAAGGATCAGTCCTCTACCAGATTATTGGAATTAGTTCATACTGATCTATGTGGTCCGACAAGAATCAAGAGTATGCAAGGTGATAGATATTTCATGTTACTGATTGATGACTATTCCTGGATGATGTGGGTTACCTTTCTAAAAGAGAAATCAGAAGCTTTTGAGAAGTTCAAAGTCTTCAAAGCTATGGTAGAGAATCAAACCGGATTGAAACTGAAATGTCTGAGGTCTGATAGAGGTGGTAAATTCACATCCAGTGAATTCATAGACTTTTGTGAGAAGCATGGTATAAAGAGACAGTTGTCTTCTCTTAGGACTCCATAGCAGAATGGAGTAGTTCAGAGAAAGAACTGGACCATCCAGGAAGCATCCAGGACAATGATGATGGAAGCAAATGTTCCTTAGATGTTTTGGAGAGAAGTTGTTAGCACTGCAGTCTACACTCTCAATTGAGTTTAAATCAGAAGCAATACTGGTAAGACTCCCTATGAACTTTGGTTTGGCATCACTCCTACTGTGAGATATTTCAGAGTATTTGGTAGCAAATGTTACATTAAAAGAGATGAAGATCTGGGAAAGTTTGATGCTAGAAGTGATGAAGGAATTTTTTTGGGTTACTCCACTCAAAGCAAAGCATACCGGTGTTACAATAAGAGACTGAGAAAGATGATAGAAAGTACAAATGTGAAGGTTGATGAAGGAATTGAGAAACCTTTAAGGTTTTATGAATATGATGAAGATGATCAGAATGGTTCTCTGGTTCAAGGAGCTCAATCCTCCTCTGAAAGTCAGATTTAGACTGATCCGGTAAATCAGGAAGAAGAGATTTGTTTGAATAAGCCTGATCAAGAAACAGTAGTGCAAGAAACTCCCAAAGTTCCAAGGTATGTAACTCTAAATCACTCTGAAGATCAGATCATAGGTGACAAAAGCAAAGGGGTACAAACAAGGAGGAAAATTGCTTAAAATTCAGATGAATACTGTCTGATTTCAAAGATTGAACCTAAGACAATAAATGAAGCCTACAATGATGAAAATTGGACCAAAGCAATGGAGGAAGAGTTGATGCAAATTGAGAAAAATCACACTTGGGATCTTGTTCCTAAACCTAGAAATAAGAATGTGATTGGAACCAAATGGGTCTTCTAGAACAAACTAAATGAAGTTGGTGAAGTAATCAGAAACAAAGCCAGATTCGTCTGCAAAGGCTACTCTCAAATAGAAGGAATTGATTTTGAAGAAACCTTTGCTCCGGTGGCAAGAATTGAAGCAGTCAGATTAGTTCTTGCATTTGCTGCCTTCAAAGACTTCAAGGTATATCAGATGGATGTCAAGTCTACCTTCCTAAATGGTGATTTGGAAGAAGAAGTATACATTGAGCAACCGGATGGATTTCAGTTGTCTGATCATAGTGATATGGTTTGCAAGTTGAAGAAAGAACTGTATGGATTAAAGCAAGCCCCAAGGGCTTGGTATGAAAGGTTGGATAAGCATCTTGCACAGATTGGTTTCAACAAGGGTACTGCTGACAGTAACTTATATTTCAAAATTGATCATGAAAACATTTTGATTGTTGAAGTATTTGTTGATGATATCATCTATGGAGGAAGAGACAGTATGTGTAAAACCTTTGCTAATCAAATGAAAAGTGAGTTTGAAATGTCAATGCTTGGTGAAATGAATTTCTTCTTGGGTCTGCAAATTACTCAAACAAAGAAAGGAATCTTCATTTCTTAGACCAAATATGTGAAAGAATTATTGAGGAAATTTGGGATGGAAGATTCAAAGCCAATGAATACTCCCATGGCAACCGGATGCAAGTTGAGCAAAGATGATGACTCTCCCAAGGTGGATCAGACAAAATATAGGTCAATGATTGGAGGACTGTTGTATCTCACTCAAACTAGACCAGATATTATGCAGGCTGTTGGTCTTGTTGCTAGATTCCAAGCTGATCCTAGAGAATCTCATGTTATGGCAATCAAGAGGATTTTTAGATATCTAAAGGGGACAGTTGAGTATGGTCTATGGTACCCTAGAGATCATGATTTCTCTCTTCATGCATATACAGATGCAAATAGGGTAGGAGATGTGGATGACTAGAAGAGCACCAGTGGTGGAGCTTTCTTTTTGGAAAAAAGATTGGTTTCTTGGCTAAGCAAGAATCAAGAGGTAATATCTCTATCTACAACTGAGGCAGAATACATTGCAACAGCAGGTAGTTGCACTCAAATCTTATGGATGAAATAGATGCTAAGAGACATTAAAATAGAATATGAGGAGCCTATCACAATTTTCTGTGATAATTCAAGTGCAATAAATATTTCTAAGAATCCAGTGTTGCATTCTAAGACCAAGCACATATCTATCATGTTTCACTTTTTGAGAGAACAAGTGAACAAGGATGAAGTCAGATTGGAGTATGTACCCTCCAAGGATCAGATTGCAGATATTTTTACTAAACCTCTTCCCAAGGACTCTTTTGAGTATCTCAGGGAGAACTTAGGGGTCATGGCCCCTCCAGTGATGAACTAGGATGCACTGATGTGCATCAGTTCAGTGGATATCACAGTCATATCTTGTGATCTGGATTGATGATGGGGAGCTGCTACTAAGGGGGAGCAGCTGGTATGATTCTGATGTGTTAGAATTGCAAGTATGAGCCCTTTGCCATTGATGTCAAAGGGGGAGAGAAGACATGTGAAAAACAAGTGGTTGATGATCAAAGGGGGAGCAGTAAAGGAAGACAAGACATGTGAAGAGTTGTTGTTGATAGGGGGAGCTGTGACAGAAAGGAGAAGTTCTTGTCTTGATGGTTTTTCACATCATATGTTGCCATCAATGACAAAGGGGGAGATTGTTGCAAGTATGAGGTTAACCAGTGTTGTCATTGATGTCAACATACTCATATTGCATTAATGAGAAGGATTGGATGAGCTGTGTGCTGAGGATATTGAGAAAATTAGCCTCAATCTGGAATAGTGAAGAACAGTGATGAGAAGAAGGCAAAAGTACTCAATAGGTTGAGGAGCAGAGGATGCGGTTCAAAGGGTTTATAGATAGGAGTCTTAAGATGTTCTAGTTAAGATTTTAGAGGTCTGCATGAAGATCTGAAGAATTTATGATCAATCAAGTAGAACCAATTCTGGGAGATGCTCCGGAGTGACAAAGTGTTACAAAAAGGTCTGGTGAGATCCGGAAGTGCATTGTCCTATTCTGCAGATTGGAAGGAGTGTTTGGGATGTCCTTGTGATGCGTCATCTTGATTTGTACATAGTTTGAAGGTCCGAAAGAATCTACTCCTTTGTGACAGTCATGATAAACTATGTTCTTGAGGCACCGGAGGCAGGAGAAAAGAGATTCTAGTAAGTAGAGGAAGTGCAGATGTGCCTGGTCATTCAGGCAAGCTTGTGAAAGTTCTTAGATCATGTTGAGGTTGTGTTGTCGGTCCACATTAGTGTTGGAGCCCAAAATTGGAGTTATACTTCCGGATGAAGATGTTCTTGTTCAGGCTGGCTGACTGGATGAGTTATTCATCTTGCGAATGTTCTTGTGGATGATTTCTGACTTAGATGATTGTTCCTAAGTTGATGCCTTGTATAAATAAAGGTTTGTGAATTCATTTCAAAGTGTGTGATGAAGCGGATGAGTGTGGTATAGTGAAAGAGCGAAAGGCAGAGCAGGAGTGTCTCGGGCTTAAATGGAACTGATCCAGACATGGTAAAGATGTCAATCTCCAGTTCAAGTTTGTAATACTTGTTTTCTTGTAGACAATGTGTCTCTTGTAGGTAGTCTACCTCCTTGTGAGTAGTGTGCTTAGGTAGTGAGCCCTAATTGGCATGTGCCATCTATTTTTCTTATTCTTCTAACAGAGAATAATCCTTGGGTTAATCAAAACCCACCCCGTGGTTTTTCCCTTGACCGGGTTTTCCACGTCAAAATCTTGGTGTCCAATGTGTTGATGTTTATATGCTCCGATGTTTATGCTTTATGCTTTCATGAATGGTTAATTGATATGCTATTAAATAACAAAGAAGAATCAAGTGTTTGAAGTAGAAGCAAGTTCTTGTACAACTGATTCACCCCCCTCTCAGTTGTGTGCCCTAGATCTAACAGCTTGAAAAGCTAAGTTGTTACAATTCAATGGGAGCTTTAGCAATGACTGCAGATTCATCACTTAGTGGTGAATGATCTTCTTTAGTGTTGCAGATGTTACTAGGAGGAGCTCTTAGATCATGTTGCTACAGAAGGGTTCTTTTGCATTTGCAAGGGCACTATTTGAGGATGTGTAACATCTTGGAGTCATGAAGGATTCATGAAATCCTTGGCTGAGGTGTTGGTGCTTGACAGGTGATGTTGGTTTAGAGTTTGGTTTGTTTCATGTCATGATATTTTCTTGATTTCTATTTTTTGAGTTTTGGCATGGTACATTACTCTTGAGACCATGGTTAAGTTCACCTGGAGCATGTAATCTCCTAAGGGGGATGGTAAGATCATGATGCTATGATAAGTTCCTGATTCAAATGATTGGATCTTTGACAGTGGTCTGGTGATTCTCTGTGTGTTGGGTGCATTGATTTTTTGCTTGATTACTTCGTGTTGGTGTAGTGATGCATTTGGAGTTTAGCATGATATAATTATTTGCAGATGCCCATGGGTACATGGAGATTAAGGTGAGGTTGTACTTCTCTTAAGATAAGAGAAGTGTTGTTGATGGTTACTCTTGATGAAGATTTCAGCAGAAAGTCTGAGAAGCCTACACCTTGGTTGGACATGAGTTCAACAGAGACCTATGAGGAGATTGCTCTTGGAGGAGTCATGATGGCTTGTATATCTTGGAGGAGCATTCTTGTCCCCACTCATAGTCTACTCGGCAGTTTATTACTTGAGAGGTATTGCCCATTGTTTCTCTCAAGTGTTTTATGCCTTCTTTCATAGACATGGATCTTGAACTACTCATAGATGGTTCTGGAGGATTCAATGTGAGAGATGGATAGCATGTTTAATCTCCTTATGCATCTGAGTTTAAGATATCGTTCATTGATGAGGATTGTTAGGAGATGGTTTATGGGCTGATTTCCTGAAATGGGAAATGAATTAGTTTGATCTTCTTTGGTTTTGAGAGGCTTACATCCATGTTAGTTGCATGATTACATATGCTGAATTTGATCTCTTGAGATTGAATGTTTGTTTGGGTGTTGTTATGCTGTTCTCTTTGGGGTGTTTTGAAGGAGATCATACTTGACATAGTTGGCATTCAAAGGTGTATGTAGAAGGATTGTCTACAGGTATATGATGTGCAGAGTTACTCTCTATGGTCCTGGTTATCTTCCTGGATGGTTTGTTTCACACTACATTGGTTTGAGGTTTTGTTCGGAGCTGAAGTGATCACTAGTTTGTGGTCATGTGTTTTCACTTATGTTCTTGAGTGATGGCATGGAAGTTCTGTTATCTCTTTCCTTTGTTGGGTGTGGAGAACTTGGGAGAGTTCTGGACTGGTGGTGAGGAGTTGTTATTTGATTACAGGTGTTGCATATCATTGTGGATGTTTCCTTAGTACTACATGATGTTTACACTTTCTATGTGATGCCATTAGTAGACTTGTTTTCCATGATGTTTTTTCAGATCTGCATTACCCATGCAGTGGGAGTTCTTGGATGTGTTTGGTCTTTTTCGACTAGTTGACACATGGAGCTTGTATTTGCAGTTGATGGGTGTATATGTAGGTGGCATGAGTCTGCTGATATGAATACCTTCAAGGTATGGATGATTGGATGGATTAGCACTTGTTGTGTGTGCTATTTTTAGTCACATTGGTTTTGTTCAGTTGGATGGGTGCAGTCAGTTTTCTGATTGTTGTTCTAGCTGATGTTCTATCTTGTTTCTGGACGATGGTTTCATTGCTGTGTTCTAAAAGCTTTGAAGTTGGTTTTGTTAAAGCTTCTATGTAGCTTGTGAGCACAATGGAGTGAAGGCAGTATCAACTTTGGTTTTGTGACTTGGAGCATTGATTGGTTCCTGTAAATCCTTCATCAAGTGGGAGAATGTTGAGTACATATGTCTCAGATTTACAGCTATCGGCAAGAGTCTCATAGATCTCATTGTTCATAATGGGTTGTTCTTTATATCGGCAAGACATGAACTGTCGATGTGATCTGAGAGACTATCTCCGATGGTGTGTGTTACTCCGATGGTGGTTGGTGTCAGTGAGAGTCATTGCGACAGAGAACAATCATCGATATGGAAATCACTATCAGTCCAGTTTTGAAGTGTCATTCTGATATGTTGAGTCACTCCGATGGAGGTTTGGGTGATCGGCGTGATAAGTGACATTGGCATGGTTGGAAGATGTCTCTCTGGTACTTCGTGTTACACTGACGAAGGTCTTGGCATCGGTGTGAGAAGCATTGTCAGTCTGAGTTTTGGAAATCCTTCCAATGGTAACTGTCTCTCTGATGAAGGTTAGTGTTGACAAGATCTCTTTGATCGTTGCAGTGTTGAGTTGTCACTCCGATGAGCTCGGTCTGTCTGATGGTGATTGGCATCGGTAGGAGGAACTGTGTTGGCGAAGTAGGATGAAGTCACACCGAAGGTCGTGGTCTCTCCAATGGTTCATTATTGTTTGATCAGCTAGGGTCGTTGACGGCAAAAGCACCGATGATATACTTACTGTGTGTTCGTGCATATATGTTGTTGCTGTATTTGTCAACTGATGCATGTGGGACTATTGAATATGAATGGTTGTGAATGGTTAAGAATGAACTGTCAACTGGAAGTTGTAATGATCTGAGGTAGTTGAACTGATTGTTCTCTTCTGTAATGTGTCATGTAAAATGCATTGAAACAGAGGAGTGCAGACAGTGAGCGAGTATAGAGTTCGGGTGTAGGGTGATGCCCTATATTGTGTGCTATCTATGGCATGATAACAATATGAAGGACTAACCTGAGTGTTGGAGAACTTTGTGCAGGGTTATGTTGTCAGTTATTCTTCCAGAGGAGCCAGATGTAAATCTCCATGAAAGGCTTAGTGCCAGATTTGTATTGTAACTATATTTTCTGTTGCTGAATAATACAATGGTGATCTTGGATTTTGGAGTGTGGGGTTTTTTACCCGTAAGAGTTTTCCCCATGTAAATCTGTGTCTTCTGTTCTATCTTTCATGTTTAATATTTCTACTATTGAAATTAGATCTTGTTGCTTGTATTTCCTCTAAGGGTCAATGTTGGAAATGTTCTATGTTTGTTTCCGCTTTGTGGCATATTTGTGCGTGTTTTTGAAGTGAATGAAAATATTTTAAATTTGTCGAAGACACCACTGTTCTTAGAAATACATTCTGAGATGCTCTCATTTCCTTACACTTTTCCTATCTATAGGTGCCATGTCAGCCCTATTTCACCATTTCTTCTCCCTAGGCCACAAATCTTAACCTTTTTCCTCCATTTTTTCTTCTATCAACCTCATTTTCCTCAAATGGTGTAATCATGAATCAAACATCATAGCCCATACCTATCAACTACATACATGATCATGTCTTGCCAATGCAAAAGTGTACCTACATATCCATGACACCATAATCATCATGATTACTATACATGTACTCAACTCCATTGAAACGAGACTCCTAGTCTCACACGTGTATCAATCATGTCCTCAAACTAGAAGATAACATGTGTACCCATCTCCATCAAAGTCCAAACTCTGAAAACACCTATAAACCTATAACTGGAAGTACCAAATTTGAAAACCTACTATACCATGATGATGGTCTCATAACAACATGCACTCCCACAAGTTTGTGCCCAAAAATGCATCTGAATGCTCTCATAATAACACCCTGAATCTCAAGCTCCCACAGGTGCTCAAACAACTACAAATCTCTCTCTATACACCAAACTAAAAATCTACATGATCCAAACTGTAGTACATAGAAATATCTCTCCAACGCCTATCTGAAATCAAAAATCTAATTCCATATGTAAAAGCTAAGAGTATAAAATTGTCCCAGAACAATGCTTGGCTTCAAGCACCAAATTCTGACATAAGTAGAAAAATATGATGAACAAAACTATACCACTACATAGTTCTCAAAGAGACCTTTCCAACACCTATAAGAAGTTGAAAATCTAATATCGTGGGTGAAAGTTATGCCCCCAAAAGAAAATACCTTCCAAGGGCTAAAAGAAGCCCCTTAGTGGGACCATGTCTATACACCCCAACATCATTGTTGACTAGGTGATAAGGTGGCATTGATGTGGCATACTTCTGACATGGGCAAGGTCAACAGATTCCAAGGAAATTTTCATTAGGTTTTAAATTGCAAAATTTTCCTCCACTCTGAAATTTGGACTCAAACTGAGTTTAAAGCATGGGGTTTATTTTTATTTGAAATCTGTTTTAAAATATTTTATCTTGTCACTTGCAAGTCTGAGAACTAGGCTTGCCAGCCGGCTTTTGACCTTGTCAGTCAAGTTGCTAGTCCGGCAGTTAGGAGCTGAAGGGCCAGAGATCCTACTAGCTCAATCTAGTCAGCTGTACCCCTGCCATAGGATGTAGGGTACGAAGTACAACAGTCTGCGGACTGCCTAATCCCTCTAATTTTTTTAATTTGTTTTAAATTTTTCTATAGTATTTATTTATTTATTTTAACACAGACTATAGAAAAGATTTTCACTTGCATAGGAAAATAATGTTTTTGTACCTCTGTAGATGATGACAATCGTATGGCTATACCGCCAAACCAAGGAGGGGCCATTCTTTTCTCTCTTCAGGCCCTAAGGCCAAAATAGGGCAAATGATATGTTTTTCTTTGCCTCTTAGCCACTTGGACTCAATGACGAGGTTCGTTTTGTCCCAGGTGGTCATCTACAAAAATTCCTCTTCAAAACCCTCATGGTGAACACCTAGAAAAATCCCTTTTTGCAACTCATTTTCAAACCCCAAATCTACAAAAAATCACCACAAATCTGCACACCCACATCCCCAAATCTGTATGACAACATGTACAAACTCTTGTAATGTTTGATCTTTCCTACATTTCCATGGAACCAACTTTGCACCAAAACTACACAACAAGTGTTATAACAAACCAAGGAGCTTACACCTCCCTCAACTATGAACATGGTTTTGATACCACTTGTTAGGAATTTAAAGGTTGATCAAACCAATTTCACATAACGCATGCAAGCTTACACATTTATCATAATAAAAATATCAAATAGACAAGCACAAGATAACACAAGATATACCCTGGGAAAACCCTCAAGAGGAAAAAACCTAGCCTCCAAAAGCATCCATACTCAATGTATTAATCAACAATGAAACATTACAATACACTTATAAAGTCTCATGGATACCCCTGAAACATCAAGTTCCTCTAATGCATCCTCCATGTGTCCAAGCTGCATGTATCCACACATCCCATGCCATGCTTCATAAAATACACTCACAAGAGAAACTTACAATGATAGCCTCTCACACAGCCTACAGTGAAAACAACCAACCCCAACTACTAAGCATGTGCTTGTTTTTACAGAATAAAGCTCACATAAATACAAGGTGTAGTGTAGAGAAAACCATGTGTTCCAAAACCATGTATACACAAAACTATTGACCCGGTCATTTAATATTTGCAACTAACTTTTTACTTTATGCCCAATATTAAATAATTTCCCAATCAATTAGTCTATGTGTCCCACACATAAAATAACTAATCCAATGTTACATAAAAAGTTTACAAGTGGCACCCAAATAAATATCTAATGTGGCTAAACACATCAATTAAGATGCACCACAATTAAATATTTATTTTACATAAATAAAATATATCAATATTATGCAAGGTGCACAACACACCTTTTCCAACAAAGGTAGTTACAACTAAGGGCCCACCTAATCCAAACTCCAAGTCTATATCCTCTTTGTTAGGGATTTTTCCTAGTGTATAAGAATTATTACCCTTACCTCTAGTTTGCGGTCTTGCCATAATGAGGCTTGATCGTGCAAAATCTTTTTTTTATGACCCAACCTTGAGTAGATGATTTTAAAAAAAAATCACCCAAAAATTAAAAATTTGAAGATCATACCCCTAATTATTTTTTTGAGCTTTCAAAAAATGTAAACAATCTAAAAAATTCCACAAATTGTAGGACCTATATAGAGAATTTATGAAATTTCCTAAGGTTGTAATAACTTACTAAAAATGGCTTAAAATTACTCCTAATCAAATTGCAAGTGGCTCAATGAACTCTTATTCAATAAATTAGGAATTTTTTTGCTAAATTATATCCTTAGGAGAGAAATTGGTGGAAACCCTAATTCTACAATAACTTCTTTAATTCTACTCTAATTGACTTCAAATCATGATTGAAGAATACTCAATATACCTTTGACTAATCCTCCAAAAATCAAGATTTTTTTTCCAGAATGAGAGAGATATGAACTTCCAAAATTACCTCCAAAAATTGGAAAAAATTGCCTTATTTCTTGCCTTCATTCAATGACAAGATCATGCTTTGATACCACTTGTAATGAAATAACTTGCACAAGAGAAGAATATAATATAAAATATTTTGTAGATACTTGATAATAATATTTCACTTTGAGGTGCCATCCTCCTAAACGAATTTGATGGTGCTACATCCAATATTCTTCAATGAGAACACAATACTCAATATGATGATAATAACTAACCTATACCTACTATATATACCATACTTATGCCATGGATGCCACCCAGGTTGATATAACTACTTATAAAAGACTATATTAATAATTATATAACTTAATTAAGAGTTAAGGTAGCCCACGTTGATTACTCATAACCATATACATAATATAGGATTAGGGGTGTAGCACATATGTTATGTTATTCTTGAATCTTGTCTTTCTTTGTAGATGTAGATTGGTGAAAATAAATAGCACAAATAAAAAATGCTTATTATAATTGCAGCCATTTTGCTTGATAATATGGCAAGTCATGTTGTCCTTGAAGGCAAATGCTACATGCAAAAGATTGACTGATCTTCAATTCTTGAAAGGAAGCAAGGTACACGGAATAGCTACCTACACCATAGCTAATGAGGGGAGAGTTATGCAAATTTTTAATCTTTACAATTAACATAGAAGAAGATACACAACATAAATCAAATAAGCAATACCATTACACAAGATGTACGTGGGGAAAACCTTTTCAGGTAGAAACCCAAAACTCCAAAAGCGCAACCCAATGTATTATTTAGTAATCAAAAGATAGTTACAATACAATTACAGAGCCAAGCTCTTCAAGGAGTCCACCAACAACTAGTATCTAGAGTAATTTTGATAGCATAACAACACATGTAGATCAACCATACAAACTACTCCAACAAGCACCTTATTTATAGAGAGATACAAGCATGAAGGAAGCCTCTAAAGAAATCAACAGGAGATGGGCATACAAATCCATGTGGCACACTTTCCCAACATATGTTTGACTCCTTCGACACTTTCCCAACATTTTCCCTTACACCTCTTACAACCCTCCGTACTTAGACACCCCAAATTTGCCCAAAATATGTATGGCAGATGCCCTTACATCATCAAAAAATTTGTCATATATGACAACACTTATAGCTGTAAGAGAATCTGCCATAACTGACTATTAATAAATGATTCTCTTACAACCTGTCATATCCCAAACTTGGGCACCCCAAAATGGGCTAAGTCAAAGATGCCTCTTATAGTGTCATACATGCAAATGACACTTGCCTCATCCCTTCTATTTTTGACTCTTACAATTTCATAGAATCTATCATAGTTCTTATATGTCATAAACCTCTTACAACACCCAAAAGATGTCAACACATGGAAAGATTCTCCTACCACAAAATGGGATGCCCAAATCCACATGTATTGCCAATTATGCATCCATGTCACCTTCACCGTAGAGTGACACCTCACCATGCCACTACCACAAGATGACATAATAATTCTGTACACTAAATTAAATAATTGGGCAAATAAACAATAAATAAATAATACAATATTAAGAACTTGAAAAGGTTGAGACACCTTAATTCCCAACATTCTCCCACTCGTCGAACACCTTTCACAAGCCAATAGATAATCAAGGACTAATTTCTAGGGGCCAAAAGACCCATAGACTTTGAACACCATATGAACTTCTTCGTGCTCACAAGCATTGTTAGGGAACCTGCAACATTTGTCCAAGTGTCAACTCTCTCCAAATTCACCTTCCCATCCTCTACCATGTCACGAACAAAATGGTATTGGACATCAATATTCTTTGTCCTAGCATGGAAAGTAGGATTCTTCACCAAACATATGGCACTTTGACTGTCACAACAAATGGCAATCTTCCCTACATCAAAACTAATGTTAGAACATAATCTCTTAATCCAAATGACTTCCTTACAAGCATGAATTTCTACCATGTACTCTGCTTCTGTAGTGGACAAAATGGCAAAAATGAAGTTGTTGCTATCAAATCGTTTTTTACAACAAGGAGGTTTCCACCATATATGTGATATATACTAGAATAAATTGTCACATGATGGCATTCAACAATTGTGTGTACTGTTAAAGACTTATATGATGCATTTGACCTCTCATGAAGATGTTGTTGTAACAAGACCATGTATTTTAGTTTTGTAAAGTTTAAGTTCAATGTTTTATGAAATGGAGAAAGGCCACCTTGTAGGCCTATGCAATCAACTATTGCTTACAAAGGCACAACATCATAACTTTGTTGGTGCACTATTAGAGTTATTGGTTTGGAAGGAAGATCTCCAAAACAGGGTTGCATTCATTGAACATTTATTTAGGCTTCTTGATAAAATCATAAAGGGCATACCTATGAGGTATCTGAATTGACAAGTAACAAGATCTCTTTAAAGTGATGACAAATCACATCAAATGAGATATTTGTAGCAAGAATCCATGGACAAGGCTAGGACAATAAACTAGACATCTCTAGAGTATGACAAAAAGTAGGCAGTGCCACGAAAAGCATATTTTGTTTCAAGTATACAAAAAACAAACCCCTATCAAGCAACTTGGAAGAAATATGCCTAAATCACTATAGACCTAAAGCCTACAAAAGATAGTATATACCATGAGGTTAGGGCTTGTAGTGGTGACAAAATAGAAAAAGGTAGAAAGAAATCATGATAAGGGTCTGCTAGAGACATTATGTGTTAAGGGTAAGTATATAGAGGACAACAAAGGCATTTTATATGTTCATGGTAAACATACAAAATACTGATGCAATATATGTTGGATATAGACTCCAATATAGGGAGCATGAAAATAAGTAAGGCTAATTGGTTAATAATTATGAATGTTCTGTCTAGCATTGTATATGCCGCCCAATGAGGTTGATGATATATGCCAGTGGAAGAGTGATACAATTAGGAGTCTTTAATGGAGAAAATGGTTCTTCTATGCCATGAGGAGATTAAATACATCAGAGTGGTTCAAAAGTGATAGGAGATATGTCCCTATTGTTATGCAACCGTGGTTGGAAGAGGTTGTCAAAAATCTCAAGGGTCCTCTTTATTGTTATTTTCTCTAATATGACACATATGCAGTTGAAACACCAGTTTTAGGATTTTTTAGGATTTCCTAGTTGAATTTTTCAATCAACCTCTTCTTCTACACTAAAGAAAGGGAACTCTTTAGGGGTACAAGAATTAAAGGAGATAGTTTATCATAGAAAGGGAGATAATTTCAACGAGGAAAATTAGGAAAGAAGTTCCTTGCAACCAGTTTGAAGTTTGACTGAGTTTGTTGAAGGAAGAGTGGTATTTATCCCTTCAAAAATAGTGCCTAGATTCCTTCATGTGGTTGGATACTAAGAAATGGATGCCTAGGACAGTTTTAAAAAAAAAAAATTCTAAGTTTTTTTACTTATGCATGGCAACAAAGATTTGTAAAGAAGAACATCAAGGTAATATAAAAAAATTACTTTTCATTCTCAGACTTGTAACACCTTTTAATCAATAAAGAGATGAATTATCTTTCTCATGGCTGCATTTTGCGTGAAATTCATAAATTGTTGATGTGATCTCATGATGAGTGTTGTTTTATACCTAATTTCTATCCAATTTACTCACCTTTATGAAGGAAATATCATCTTTTGTAAGTTGTAGTCCATGTCCTTTGATTTTATGTAGTCCTAAGTTGTGAATGCTTATTCCAGTAAGTGTTGTCATAAAACCTGAACCTCTCTACAAAATATTCATGTTAAAGATTGATAAATTGTGAGTTGTGCATAGTATCATAGTTCTTTGAACAACTTGTGTGTGTCTAAGCAAGTTGAGGTATTATATAATTTTGGTGTATCACCTCCATAGGTTATAGTTTCAGTTTATGTCTTTTCCTCTTGCTTTTTCCTTGTCAAACCAGTAGTAGAATAGGGTAGTTTAGGTAATAAACCAAGGGAACTAGCCCTCTCTAGAGATTTGTCTCACTTTTGCAGGTCCCACACTGAGAGACATTTCAATGTTTCACTGAATAGCTTGAGAGCTCCTCTCTCAAGCAAGGGAGCATATTCCTAGTGACAACATTTGTTGGCATGCCCGACGGGACAGTGTGACAAACTTTGCATCAAATATTGAGAAATTTGGTGTTTTCCTCAGTATTCTTAGCATTTGGAAGCATTACAAACAACACCATGGCGACTCTAATCACATATATCTGGTTTTAGTAGTTTAGATACCTATAACTAATGAGGTTGGTGCTACTCTTTAGTTTTTTATCATTTGAAAGTATTTTCTCAACACCTGGTGAGTTTATTTAGTGTTTTGACTCACTTCCTAGTGTTTCAAGACCTTGTCGTCTATCTTCATTCCAAATTTGTTATCTAGATTTTCCTATGCTCCATGCTTCATCCCTATAATGTCTAGTCATCACCATCACTATAGTTATTTCCCCCCATTTCATGAAAATTCAAGCTTTTGGCCTCCAAGCAACTCTTTTCCTCATTACAACCAACATTATCAGCAAGAGCACTTTCATACAACTCTTGCTCAGCCTTCTCTGTAGCCTATTTATGCCTATATCCAACCTTGGGAAACCTATTCTACTTTAGATCAACCATGCAGCCTCCCTAGTGAGTCTCAAAATGATACTAGTTTGGGCAGCATCAAGAGTATATTGCTAGATTTTCAAAGGTAGATGTTGTAAATAGATAGCGAAAAGGAGTATAACATGTAGCAAGAGGAGTTTTCCTATCAAGTTTTTTGTTATCAACAGGAAGTAGGAGATAAAAGGATGTATGAAGAAGAATGCTTGAACAAGAAAAAATGTAGCCAAGGAGGAGCAAATAAGGCAAGTGCTTCCTCAAGTGCAAGAACCTAAGGTCCAAGATCTCTCTTCTATTCCTAATTTTAGACAAATCCATCACACAAACTAGAGTAAGCCTATGAAAGAGCCTTCCTCAAATTTAAAAATTCCAAACTTTAAGAAAAGGAAGTCTCAAGAACCCCTAAATTAGTCTCCTAGTCTAAAAATGACAAGTTTTATGAATTCTAGTTTGGTCAAAAATCATGTCCAAACACAAGATCAATCATTAAGCCCTTAGTCTCAACCCTGCCAAAAGTTCATACTTCCTCAAGAGCCTCAAATTTCTCAAACATGTTAACCTTCCTAGACTAAGCATCCTGATTTCAAGATACTAAACCTTGTTAAGGTCACTCCTCTCATACCAATTCAAAATTAGGAAGAGAAAATGGTTGTAAAATCTAAGCCAATTCATAACCAAGAGTAGACCATAATGCCTCACATTCATCTTAGTAATGAGCATGTTCATCTTACTTCATCAGTTGAACCCTCTTGCCCTCCCACCATCTCCCTTTTCAAAGGAGGGCCTGTTGTATGGAGATAAAATGAAGGCCATTCAGGTGAAGAGGAGAATATTTCAAGTGAAGATGATGAAGGAATAACTATTTGCAGCCATTTTTGTGCCACCAAATCTGAAAAGTTAGACTTGGAACAAGAGGAAGAATATAATCTTGATGAAGAGAAGTCAATTCCTTCTAGTCAAGAAGCCTCTCATAAGGCTAATATTCAAGGTTTTAGCTTGTTGGAGGAAATTCCTTTCTGTTGTAAAGAGGAGTTTGAAACTGATATAACAAATAAAAGTTTGTTGGAAGAGGCCACCCCATTGTTTGAATATTTTCCTTCCTTCATTGAAGAAGAAAAGCTTGATTTGGAGTGTACTTCCTTGGGTAAGAATGAGAAATTTGAGCTTGAACCGGCTATTCCTAAGAGCCTTCAAAGATTTGATAGCTTTGATGAGTTATTGACTATCCTAATGGAAGAAGATGATCCATTAACCATGGAGGACGAATTGGCATGGCAAGTTATCATGCAAGGTGAAAGTAATGATATCATTTCTAGTCATTCAAATTGTTTTCTCTCTTGTCCAAACTTAGCCATGAAACAAGACAACCATGAACAAAAGGAAGAAAATTTTGAAGAGTGCAGTGGTGATAACATCACATAATCCATCTTGGGTTCTTTTAAGGAAGAAGAGGGAAACCATGAAGTTTCAAATCAGTTGTTTGTCACACAAGGACACCATGAGAGTAAGATGAAGGACACCACCACACCAAATGAAGAAAAAGAAGCAACCAACCCAAAGTTTTCAAGGGATTGTCCCATTAGGTGTTTGGTCAATTTGAAGCCAAAAGTAGAGGAACCAATTAATTTCTTCCCCATTACAAGGTATGAGTTGTATAATCTAAATCAAGAAAATCAGTCAAACTACTCTCCTAAGGTCAAGAATTACAGTTATGCATCCACAGAAGCACAAGGGGAGGTGTATATTTTGATTTTTAGTGAAGAGGAAGGATCTATTAGCATGATTATTATTTTGCTCTTCTTTCTTTTATTTTCTTGTTACTACCATGCATGGAAAATGCATAAGAATGCTGAAAAAGGAAGCTATTTTGCCTTACCAGTCAATGGTTTTGTATAGCTTGTTTCAGACATGGTTAGATTAGTTAGAGTAGAGTGGTTTATTTTTTTACAGATAAGTATTGTTGCACATTCTACATCCTTGTTAGAAAGGTGTATGATTAGGTATCTTTGTTGTATTATCTTTCCTCCAAGTGCTTGAGCACATTTTTTGTGTCCCTCTGAGAAGGTGTTTTCAATCTTCATTGTTTTGTTTTAGAAGCATTACAACCATGTTTCCACTTTCAGCTCATGTTGGTGAACTATTTCACTTGACTCCTATGCCCAATGGACTGATAAGGCTTCTAGTCTTTTCACTTAGAAGGCAAGCATCCCATATAGGTCACCAAGATTGTTAACATATTTGTGCCTCTTATTCTCAAATAGTCTTTAGAGGTATCTTCAAAATGTTTATAGGTCTTATTTCCTTGAGTCTTGGTCTTTAAAGGTCTTTAGGGGTTTTTTAAAAGGTTTTTTAAATGAAATAGATATAACAAAATGTCTATTTGGTCATCATAAGTGATCCATTAAGTTTTTGAGTTGCCAATAAATCTTAATCTCTCCAAAATGCAAAAACACATAGGAGGTAATCTCTCTTTTGAGATTGATTGAGTCTCTAAGGTGTTTCATGTTGATTTTAAGGTTTTTTGACCAATATTGCAAGTGTCTCAATGCCTAGAGGAGGCATCCTTGTTGTAGGAGCCCTGGAGGTCTAAGAAATAAATGGAAGCCATGAGGCACACTGTGGCAAGTTTCAAGGCACTACAAAATAAGATCAAAGGTAGAATAGCTTTAGGAACCTACACAAGACCTTGATTGTATCCTATAGAGAACAAAGCATCATGAGTTATCTCCAAGTAATGTATATACTTCATGGGATCATGGTTTGGAGATTAAGTATGCATGTGGGAAGTTGAAGAGGCATGTAGAGTCATGATTGATGTAAACATAATATAGGAAGATAAGTCTGAGAGATGGTTTTCTTTAAATAGATTCTTGTATTAGAACTTCATTGGAAGTGAGGTCATGGGTAGAGAAACAGTTGGACTACAATATCCCTTCCAAATTTTAGAACCACCTAGCAAGGATTGGCCTTGAATGTAGATTTCTCTATGACAACATTTTAGGAAAACATTGGTGTGTTCAATACTCACAAAAAAGGTATGAGTTTCTGCATGACCTTCCACCAAAAAAGTCAAGGATGTTGTCTCTAGAAAAGATTTCAAGAAGCATGAGGGTTTATGTTTTCTATGATAGAGTCACACATGTACTCATAGTAAAAGAGTGATATATAATCTTTCTCTACTTGCAAATATGTAGAAGAAAAATTTGCTACCTCTTAATGGAGCTACCAGAGGGCTGCCAAGAAAATACAGAGAGGTATGCCAAAATTTTAGAGGTCTATCAAAGGATAACATTTTGGAAGGAAATTCTATAGTGACATGGAAGTTAGAGTAAAAGCCCAAATTAATGAGCACCCCTGTAGGGGTTTGTGAATAATCCATCATTTGAAGTCTAGAGTGAGGATCTCTTTAACTTGAAATATATCAAGAGATTAAGACTGAAATAAAATCATTTAATTGAAGTCTTTTGATTTCTATATTTTGGATTTTGTTTAAGAACTTACCAATGAAAGTTACAAAAGTTTTTGAAGATCAAAATGGGGATGGTTTGTGTATTTTTGAATATCTATTCATGCTCTTTACAATGTCACTATCTTTAGAAATTTTCAAAGAACATATTCATTTATTGGTTACTCATAGTGACCTATCAACAGTAACTTTCTTATCAAAAGTGTTTATGGAAGAAGGGTCAACTGTACCTATTGCAATGCAGGTTGAGAGTTTGGATTCTTTAAGTTTTCTATGTTTTACACTATCATCAGAAGATTTATCTAAAAGAAAGGGAATACGGAGCATGAATCCCATTGACAAGGGTCATTGTACCTTGGTATTTAATCATATTTTATGTGTGAAATCCGGGGCTATGTCCTCGACTATTTGTAATTAGAAACCTAATAATCAATAGTCCTTAACCAATCTACTGAACTAAACTATCCTAATTAATCAAATCAATGCTACTAATTAGCTTCTTGAAGGGGAAACCTGATCTAAAGACTGAAATAGTAAATTGCTGAAATAATTTATCTAATTCACACAAAAGATGAAACATGCATTAAATGGAAACAAGACTGCTTTAACAATAATTAATCTATCTTTTGAAAATAGGAAAACTACACTTAATTAAAACTATAATAAACTCGTAAAGGAAAGATACTAGCCTCCTATCTATTGGTGGGGGTGGGCCCTTGCTCCACACATTCAGAATTGAAGGCTAAACAAGAAACTCAGAACAAAAGTAGAACATGACTTCCTTTAATCTAGCCTATCAAAGTATATTGTATTCAAAAGTATATGTTTTTGCTCTGAAATGAAATTACACAAACAACTGCTACAAAATAATGATTAATTAGTCTGTTGTTCCCATCCAAATATATATTAGTCTGAGCAACATAATATTACTGGAGTTAACTAATTTACCTAATAGTTCAACTTGAGATATAAACAATCTCTTATTCTTAAAACTAAAACATGCAACTATCCATCTAGAGTATAATCATGCAAAGTCTAAAGAAGGACTTTAGTGATATTGAAAGTAGCACTAAATCCAAAGTTTAACTTATAACAATAATAGGTTGCAAGGCCCTGATAAAAAGGAACTTGATTTCCTGAAATAGCAGATTGAAAGAAGTCCTCTAATCTCATTCAAAAACAAGTGAAAGTGTATCATGTCCCCATGGAAAATTGGAGTTATCTGCTGGGATGCTCAAGCCTAAATAGGCAGATTCCATAGCTCTACAGACACCCCAGAGATCCTCGTAATCAATGGCACTAGAGACTCTATGTAGCTCCAAAAACTCCATGTTGTTTCTAGCAGCTCTAGAGATGCTTCAAAAAAACTACTGAGACATAGCTCTAGAGATCACCATCCTCACTGCTCTACTGCATCACTCTAGAGATCCTCCAACAAGCTAGAAAATGTTGGAGTATCATGCGGTGTCTTTCATGCCTGGCTCTAGAGATAATTAGGATTACCTTTGGAGTTCCTCAAAACTACCTTCTTCCTATGCAATAGACACCTATGAAACCAAAAAAGAGATAATTAGATGCACAATTTTGTCAGTTTCACTACAACATAAGTCTTTTCATCATAACAATAATCTTCAGCATTTCATCTCTTATTAGCGTAATTAAAACAGGACTTCAGAATTCATATAGTGCAACTACTAGGATAGGAAGCATGAAAAGATGGGAAAAAGGAAGTAAAAAGGCATGTTTAGATGGGTGCTACCTGACACTCATCACCCATGTATTTGCATCTTGCTTTACCTTCCATTTTTGTAGTTTTGTGCAGTATCATTCAAGTTGTTTGAAGAGCAATGACAAAATGCATTGGAGCATTTCATGATTTTTGGTGCCACATGATTATATCTTCATAAAATATGGTGTTGAGGATATAAGTGGAATTTTCTTACTGGTAGATATTTTTAGAGAATTTCCAGAGTCTATTGTGCAAGCCAAGAATTTTTTTTTGGGTTTCCGATGGAAAATTCCTTGGTTCTTTTTTAAGTCTTCTCTAAATTCATCAGTTAAACATATTTCGATGCTAGATAATTATGTGGAAGGTTTGATGAAATAAAAAGGAAGCAATTCTATTATTTATTTTGAAGAATGCACTTGAATTTCCAACCTCTGCCAAGTGGACAATACTATTGACACTTCAAGGAATAGGGTATATCTCTAGGCAGGTGGCAGAAATGAAGTTATTGCTATCAGATCTTCTTTGACAAGTCTTGGTTGGGGCTTTGGGGTTTGGGGGTGTTTCCTTGTTCTAATTTGGTTGGTTTGTGGTTCTAAGGTTTAGTTATGGCTTACTGTTGATTTTGTGGGTTGTTGCTCTTCTGGATATGTATTGGTGGTTTCTTTATTAATAAATTTTTACCCCTCTTTCTAAAAAAATCTAGATTTAAATAAATTGAATTAATACACTAACTCACAACTCCACTCCATTCTAAGAAGTGTGGACCACATTCCAAGAACTATGGGAAACTTCACAAACTCACATAGAAGACAAGGTAACAATGGAGATACAAGCATAAATACTCAGAAGTCTAACTAGGTCCCTCATGACCAAAGTGACAAGGCTTACTAGTTTAAACATAGGTAGAGGTGTCTTACTCCATGAGGTGAAGAAATAAATGTCAATGATGCATGACAAGTCTACTCCACAAGGTGAAGCAAGATAGGTCAATGATCCATGACAAATCTACTCCATGAGGTGAAGTGTGCCAGGTCAGTGATCCATGACAAGTCTACTCTATTGGCTCTCAAAATTGTAGGCCCTCTCCTCTAGAACCATTCCTCAAACTAAGACAAGGGGTACAAGATAGAGATGGAATCATTAAAAAGGAGATAATATTTTTGGACCAATGCATGGGATTAGGGTGGATCCTCTTCTTCTCCAAGCTCTGCAAAACTTAGGAGGGTGATCCTTGAGGCCTTAAAACATGATAGAAATTGGAACAAGGATTTGATTATAATTCCCTAATGGCAATCAAGAACAAGCCTACTAGACCTCACTAATAGAAGATATGACCAAGTATGCAAGTGCAAACATAGATGTAACAAGCTTCACTCACCAAAGATGAATCCCCTTAAGTCTCATACACACTTGCACCTTGTGAACTCACCATTTTATCCCTCTATATATTTATCTAATAGGAGTTTAGTAAAGATATATACTACTAAAATAATGGATTTAATAAGGTGGCCAATACCCCTATATAAATAAATCTCTAAATGTTTTCTTCAAGGATTAACTCCCTTAAGATGTAACTAAAGTTATAAAACTGATTAGCAAATGCAAGTAGAGCAAGAAACTAAATAAAATGAAAATAAAAGAATGTTTTAAAGAAAAGATTGATCCAAATCTAATCAGATTAGTGTCAAATCTATTGGGATATAGAATCACAACTTGCAAGAAAGAAAGATATCCATATGGGACTATTATAGAATCATAAAAACAAGGAAACATTAAAAATCATACATACTTAGTAATCCATCTCCAATTAGAAATATCCCACGTGAAACAACTTGAGAGACCATTGCAAAATAGTTTGTAATGAATTATAATGTTGTGACATTAATCATGTCCTCATTACATTAGGCCAACAAATATGGTGAGAGAGAACCAGCAACTAGGTCTAAAGATTCTCTTAAAACATTATAGCCTACCATGGAGACACATGCTCATGTAACTACGTACCTAGCCTGAATACACTTTCCTACAACCCATAGGAACAAAATATTCCCTTGCAACATTGCACATGTAACATTTGACCCCCTAGAGTATACTCCCAGAAACCATAGTAGAAAATTGTCTTAGAGGCCAACCAATAAAACATATTATAATGAAGTACTTCTAGCCTTTCTTTAACCTATTACCAGGTGGGAAAGTAGTAGTGTGCAAGTCAAAGCAATAAATATGTCAAAATAATAATTCTGCATGACAATGATGACATGAGATAGTTAGGACATTCTTTCACACTAGAGAAGTAGCTTAGGGTACTAATTTTGGATTCCTATAAATAGGGTCTTTATTTATGGTATTTAGGTTGTCTATAGTTATTTTCATCATCTTCACATGACCTTGTATTCGCATCCATACCTCTAAGAGATCCAACTACATCTAAGAGAGATTTGGTAGGTTGTAGATCTCCACTGTGTTCAATTTAGACCAATAATGGCATACCAATATGTGCAAGGAAGTAGTTCAATTTTATTGCTTAAATGGTATAACTTCAAAGAACTACTAATCCCATAATAGTGGGTTACACTTTTTGGCCAAAGTTGACATTGAAATGAACATTTTGAAAAAAATCTTCACTTTTGTGTTAGGAATTTACAGGTCTAATTAAACCAGTTCCACATAACCCAATAAGAGAAACAAGATGCTGAAACAAACCATAATGCAAAGATCAAATGAACAAGCAACAAGCAACACAAGATATACCCTGGGAAAACCCTTTGTCAGGAAAAACCTAGCCTCCAAAAGCATCCATGCTCAAATGTATTATTCAGCAATATGAAATTACAATACAATCCATGAGCCTCCATGAATACCTCTGAATCCATCAAGCACCTCTAATGCATCCTCCATGTGTACAAGCATGAATCCACACATCACCTGCCATGCTTCACAATATGCACTTACAAGAGAGAACTCAATACAATGACAACCTCTCACAAACCTCCAATCCACCTTCAATGAAATAGCCAACATTACCCAAACCACTAACCATGTGCTTGCTTTTATAGACCAAGCTCACACAAATACAACCTGTGGTATTGGATAAAACCATGTGCCCTAAAAATCATGGTAACACAAAACCATTAACTTATAAACCCACTTGACCCCGCATTTGACTATTGGTACTAACTTTTCCCAATACATGTTGGCAAGAGACACTATATGGATTCATGGTTGTTGTCATTGATGGCAACAAAGGTCATCCCACATATCCGCAAGTCATGGTGTGTCTCTACCGGAAGTCAGAATAAAGATTGTTGTGGTCCGATGAACAAGAACAGAGCATGTGGCAAGGTCCGACAGATTGGTCCGGATCTCTCAGAGGAAGTGTCTTGGTGCAGTGCGGATTTGGGGAAGTCAAGAGGACTACCTTGAGTGGTATATTCCAAGGATTTAGCCTCCGGTGATGGACAAGGAAAAAGATATGAATAGTTGAGTACCGGATTCCTGAGAGACAGTGAAAACAGAGGATGAACTGACTGACAGAGTATCAGACTACTTTCCGGATGTGTTACTGTTGATGATAAAGGTTGTGAAGGCATGAATCATGTTTGGCCGACATGATTAATGATATCTACAAGTATATGCTTGATCCGCATTGCTTGGTGAGCAAGGATTCAGCCGACAGAACAGAGTTTGTAAGAAACTAGACTGTTCCGGATGCCGACTAGAAAGGTGATGAAATTACTTGTGCGGATATATATAGAGGATGGATTTAGTTGTGAAGGGTGTGACTATGTCAAGAATATATGCGAAGAAGAGTAGAACAAAGCAGAAGTACCAAGACAGATCCGGTATGTGAAAGGATAGCAGAATAAAGAACAGAGAAAAGATGAAGTGCAGCAGATCAGTGTACTGAGCCTAACCGGAACTGAACTCCAGCATATGCAGATGCTTCCAATCAGTTCAAGACTGTGATTCTTATCACTTTGTAGACAGTGTGTCTTCTTGTAGGCAGTGGGCCTCTTGTGAGCAGTGTGCTCGGGTAGTGAGCCCTAATTGGCAAGTGCCATTTTGTAATTTCCTATTCTTCTAACAGAGAATAATTTTGGGTTAATCACCCCGTGGTTTTCTCCCTTAACAGGGTTTCCACGTCAAAAATATTGTGTCATGTGTTTCTTATTTCATGGTAATGTTTTTGTGTTTGATTCAATGCTGCATTAATTAATAAGAAAGTTCAAAAAGGAAATAATTAGGATAACTGATTCACCCCCCCTCTCAGTTATCAACAATTGGTATCAGAACTAAGTTCCTCCTAATAGAGCCTAACAGCTTGAGGAAGATCTGGGAGTTCAAATGGATGCATATGGTTTAAGGGAGCAACTCAAGACTGCCCTTGAGGATCTTGAACAGTCAAATTCTGAAGTCAATGAATTAAAAGAAAAGACTCAAACAGGCTGATGAATTCATGAGAGAATTAAAAGACAAATTAAGTCTCTCTATGAAAAAGAGAAAGGAGCTGCTCCAACAGTTGGCAAGACAAAGTGAAGAAAGCAATACAAATGAAGAATTGACTGAGCAAACCAAGTTATGTGAAAAGTTATCAAAAGAAGTCATTATGTTAAGACATGAAATGGAATCAGGAACTATAAAGTTTACTCAAGAGATTGAAGAAAAAAGAAAGGCTGAAGACAATCTAAAACAATCTCTTAAAGAAAAATCAGAAGAATGCCACCAGATGGACAGGATTATCAGACATCTTGAATCTGATCTTGAAGATACCAAAGATAATGAAGAAAAACTTGAGGATCAAATTGCCTCTCTCAAAAGAGACCTTCAAACAGCAAATGAATATAAAGAGAAATTCAAGATAAGTTCTGCTCAACTTGAAGTTCTTCTTGGAAGTCAAAAAGGGACAGATGACAAGTATGGTTTGGGATATGAGAAAGGAGAAAGCTTCGGATCCGGTCAAAAGAATTTTGCATCAGAAAATCCAAGAAACAGGCCTAGAAGACCTCCGGTAAGACAGCCCAATGCTCAAAGATATTCATCTTTCAATGGATACTGCCACAGCTGCAACCACTTTGGTCACAAAGCTAATCAGTGCAGAAAGAGAATGAATCAGATTAATTCATCCTTCTCCGGACAGTGCTTCAACTGCAAAAGGTATGGACACAAATCCCATGAATGCAGAAATATGCAAGTAAACAAATCATTCAAAGGTAGATGCTTTACATGCAATAGAGTAGGTCATATGGCTAATCAATGCAGATCAAGAGGATATCAGTCAATTATGCAAAGAAATGTTATTTGCCAAATCTGTAATAGGTCCGGTCATAATGCTAAAGTTTGCAGAAGCAAGAATCAGGACAAAAGAGGTCCGGTGTATAATCAGAATCAAGACAAGGGTAAACAAAAGATGAATGCGGATGAAGTTAGGAATTAGATGAGCAAGATTTGGGTGAAGAAAAGTTCAGAGAATGTAGAGGTTGGATCCGCACCAGACTCTGGTGCTGATATTTCTTCCAGAAATTAAAAAGTTAGCTCTGGCTTAGAGGGAGACTCAAAGAAAATCTTGTTCCCCCAGCCAATCAAGTGGTGCCTGATGTGGCACAAGATGCGGAGTAAAAAGTTTAAAGATATAAGTCTTGAGACGATCCAAATAAGATTTCAGAGGTCCGCATGGAGTTATAAAGAAGCTATGATCGATCAAGTAAGACCTGTTCCGGGAGATGCTCCGGTATGACAGAAGATTACAAAAAGGTCCGGAGAGATCCAGAAGTGCACTATCTTATTCTGCGGATTGGACAGAGTGTTTGGGATGTTCTTTCAATGTGTCACCTTGATTTATTCATGATTGAAAGATCCGGATGATGTTCACAGATCAGGACTGATCCGGGATACTCCAAGCTATCTGGACAAGGCAAACCGGAATAATATAGGTGAAGCATTTATTGCAAACATATATTAGGGTTTGCGGAGCAATATAAGGGATTTCTCAAAGATCATTTGCTCATTCTGCACTCAAGAAGAAGCGAAAAGTGGAGCTCTGCAACAAGATTCATCAAGCACACCAAAGATCTCCTGCCGAAGTCATTGCATAAAGAAATCAATCCCACCACTCCGTGCAAACCGAAGGCGCATAAGGTATTCTCCGTTTTTCATTATCTCACTGCAAATCTTTGAAGAATGGCTACTCCAAATATAGTTAAGATCTCTGATAGACCTCGCCCCACATTCAAGAAACATCCTTACAAATCATTAGAGGTAGATCCACTAGGAGCCTTCTCTAGTGTTCCTCATGCTGTATTGCATACGGAAGATATTAGGGTTTACATCCATGCGAATCTTGAAGACTTTGGAGAATCAAAGCTGATGGATATCTATCACAAACAATTGATAGATGACTCCTTTGAGATCAAACCTCAGTACAAAGCCATCTGGGACAAACACTTTGCACAGTGCATTCATTTCCCCTGTTTTGAAGAAGATGAATGGGTCCGGTATGTACTAAGTAGAGTACATGACAACTTCCTATGGTTGAACCAGCCCTTCAAGATCACCAAAGATGCAATTAGGGCTGTAACCGGTCTGCACTCATCCGGTGGATTACCTGTTCTCAAGTCTGTCAAAAATCAGACAGTTAGTGATGCAACCGGATCCAAGTTTGACAAGAGAGCTATGACAGTTGATGACATCACTGAACCGGATGTCAAATTTGCAGCTATGATAATTGGTTACAAAATCTATCATTCCAGTAGGGAAAATTCAGTACCGGGAACTGCAATCTACACAGCTTATCAAATGTTAAAGGAGAATGCAGACTATGACTTGTGTGAGCTTCTTGTGAACCAACTCTTTGAAAATCTGCAAAAGATCAAGAAGGACAAGAAAAACTCCTTCAAGTATGGCAATCTGATCCTTTGTCTCTTCTTTTACTACATGAATGAGCTTCCCGGATCCAGTGGATGGATATGGCAGAATGACAGACCGGTTGCCATCCAAATCAGAGACTATTTGCATGGACTTGGGGATGCTAAAGCAAGAAATACAGCTCTATGGGGATACTTCAAGAACTTCCAAAGCATGATGCATGCAAGAGAAAGAATACCCCAATCCCTTGTTGAAAAGTACAAAGACACAGTATGCTTCATGGTTGAAACAGATCAGTGTCTAATGGAGGCAGTGGAGCCAAGGACTGTTTGGATCATGCCCATGGGGTATGAAGTGGATGAACAGATAGTAGAGCTGCATGTTCAACACATGCTAAGCCAGCCCAAAGATCCTAAGGCAGAAAGGTTTGGAACCTTTGAGGAACTGAGTGTAAAGATACATGTAGAACTCAAGGAACCGGAGATAAAGAGGAAGGTAAGAAAAGAAGTTGAGCATATTGCTCAAGGCCTAGGCATCTCAAAAGAGGTACTTGATGCCAGCCGGGAAAAGAGGAGGAAGGCTGAGGAAGAAGAGAAAAGTAAAGAAAGTGTTCCGGTTGAAACTCCCACCCGGACCAGATCATCAAAAAGATCTGCACCTCCCACAACCAAAAGTTCAAAACCGGAAGTCCAGGCATCCGGTAAAAGATCCAAGACAAAAGCCACAAGGGCTTATGAAAGCCAAAAGGATGAAGAGGAAACAGAGTCAGATGAGGGAGTAAAAGAAATAAAGAAGTAGAAGAAGAAAGGATCTGGTAAACCCTCCACAGGCCAAGACAAGGATGAAATGGCAGAGGTATCTGTTGAAAAGCCCACTCTGTCTCTAGAGAGTGTAATCAAGTCGGTCACGGTGGATGGAAACCTTCAACCAATGACTGAATTTTATGATGACTACAATGAGGCTGACCAAAAGATTCTGCAGGAAGCCACAGTCAAATATCTGAACATATACAATAAGGCTTTCATTGAGATCATATCTCTTATTCCTAAAAGCCTAGAAAAGGAATTAGAAATAAGAAAGAATAATGCTCATGCAAAAGATCTTGAGATCCGGGAGCAGATAGCTATTCAACTATATCCTCAAATTGATCCCAAGACAATGAACATAATCTTCAAAGACTGCAAAGATGAGTTCAGAAGTAAAGCTAGGATGAATCAACTCATGCTTGGTGAGACTGACAAAGTGGCCCAAGAGACAGAAGAGATCCTCCGGAAGGCCTTCAAAAGGTTCAATCTTCCTGTTGTAGAGGACTTAGGTGTAGAAACAGCTGCGGATTTGGAATCATCTGTTCCGGAAGAAGTGGGCCCTGAACAGACAAACATCTCTCCTCCGGTTTCCCCTACAGTCTCCGGATCCAAAGAAGAAGAGAAATTACAGGAGAAGGAAGCAGGGGTGGAAGATAAAGAGGTTGACAGTTCCAAGACTGCAGAAGAAAAGAAACATCTGTCTCCGGCAAGAGACACTGCACAAACTGTTCAACAATTTTTGAGCAAAGCCACTATAGAAATTGATGAACCGGACCTGCTAAAAGGACCATTAGATTTTGACTCTTTGTCACCGGTGCAAACAATGAAAATAGCCTCATTTGCAAATGAGAAAGTCAAAGAGAAGCTGCTGAAATCTCACATGGAAGACTGTGAGCTTATGGAGGTAGCATCTGGAGTGCTAGAAAAGATCATGCCATCCTTTCAAAAGGATCCCACAGCCTCCTCTTCCGGTAATCTCAAAACCTTAGTCAGCAGTGTTAGTACACATTTTGAATCTCTAGAAAAATCTGCTGAAGAAAAGGTCCGGAAGGAATTTTTGGATAAAAGATTTTCAGAAGTATTAGAATTAATCTCTAAAGATAGGAAGATTGTGAGTATTGGAATAAAGAGCTTAGAGAATGCTCTTAAGGATGGCGGTGACATTTACAAATTTTGTATATCCTGGTCAAAGGCAACAGCAGCAATTGATAAGAAAATAAAAGAGGAACAGGACAAGCTACAAAGCTTATCTCAAAGTTTTGATCCTCTCTCTTCCTCCATAATAAATCAAGAATGTCAGACTATTGCAGTCTTGAATGAAATAAAGAATCTTGAGAAGGAAAGGAAGAATATCACTAACCGGATGGGAGAACTTAGAAGGATTATAATCCCTTAGTTGGAAACTATGCATGAGGCCATCAGTGATGCTCAGACCACCGCCCAAACAAATGATCCGACAGATCTCAAGCGGGCAGAAGCTTTTGCATTTTTGTTGAGTGGTCACATTTCAATTTTGGATAGAATGAAGCAAAGTTGGGCTACAGAAATGATCCAATTGCAGACATCCTTTGCAGACATTCTTCAGTATATGTGAGTATGTAAATATGCGGCTATGTATAGAAAATTTTTGAAAATTTTGATGTGCGGACCCTACCCTTTGCCATTGATGTCAAAGGGGGAGTGAGGAGCAGTGAAAAATGAGGAATCCAATTAAGGGGGAGTTCCGGAAATTGTATATAAAGACAGAGCATCAGCAAAGGGGGAGCATAGTGTAAACACTTAGTCATTTTTCACTAAGTGTTGCCATCAATGCCAAAGGGGGAGATTGTTGGCAAGAGACACTATATGGATTCATGGTTGTTGTCATTGATGGCAACAAAGGTCATCCCACATATCCGCAAGTCATGGTGTGTCTCTACCGGAAGTCAGAATAAAGATTGTTGTGGTCCGGTGAACAAGAACAGAGCATGTGGCAAGGTCCGACAGATTGGTCCGGATCTCTCAGAGGAAGTGTCTTGGTGCAGTGCGGATTTGGGGAAGTCAAGAGGACTACCTTGAGTGGTATATTCCAAGGATTTAGCCTCCGATGATGGACAAGAAAAAAGATATGAATAGTTGAGTACCGGATTCCTGAGAGACAGTGAAAACAGAGGATGAACTGACTTACAGAGTATCAGACTACTTTCCGGATGTGTTACTGTTGATGATAAAGGTTGTGAAGGCATGAATCATGTTTGGCCGACATGATTAATGATATCTACAAGTATATGCTTGATCCGCATTGCTTGGTGAGCAAGGATTCAGCCGACAGAACAGAGTTTGTAAGAAACTAGACTGTTCCGGATGCCGACTAGAAAGGTGATGAAATTACTTGTGCGGATATATATAGAGGATGGATTTAGTTGTGAAGGGTGTGACTATGTCAAGAATATATGCGAAGAAGAGTAGAACATAGCAGAAGTACCAAGACAGATCCGGTATGTGAAAGGATAGCAGAATAAAGAACAGAGAAAAGATGAAGTGCAGCAGATCAGTGTACTGAGCCTAACCAGAACTGAACTCCAGCATATGCAAATGCTTCCAATCAGTTCAAGATTGTGATTCTTATCACTTTGTAGACAGTGTGTCTTCTTGTAGGCAGTGGGCCTCTTGTGAGCAGTGTGCTCGGGCAGTGAGCCCTAATTGGCAAGTGCCATTTTGTAATTTCCTATTCTTCTAACAGAGAATAATTTTGGGTTAATCACCCCGTGGTTTTCTCCCTTAACAGGGTTTCCACGTCAAAAATACTGTGTCATGTGTTTCTTATTTCATGGTAATGTTTTTGTGTTTGATTCAATGTTGCATTAATTAATAAGAAAGTTCAAAAAGGAAATAATTAGGATAACTGATTCACCCCCCCCTCTCAGTTATCAACAATACAAATAATACAAATAATAGTTAATTACTCTATATGTCCCACACACATAAAATAACTAACCTAATGTTACAATACAACTTATACAAGTGGTAACCAAATAAAATACTACAATATTATGCAATGGTGTACAACACCATATCCCAACATTCTCCCACTTGTTGTATACATTGCATAAGGGTCAATACATGAAATACATCACCATAGGCAAACATGAAATCACATGAATATCCAGAATGCTCTCGTGCTCCATCAAGATACCTATAACAAAGCAAAGTGACTGCCATCTCAAGCAACTCCTATCATCCTCCAATGTGCCACCTATGGAAGAAAAGGAACATGCCAAGGTGAAGATGCACCAATCCAAAGAACACAAGCATCAAATCCAAGTTATAACATAAGGCTCCAAGCTGCTGTCAAAGGTAAAAAACCCACATGACTAGAAATAGCACCCACAAAATATGCTTATACAACCAACCATCCATACCTCATAGGTATCAACAACATCAATAAACTCATGCCAATAACATATCCAACCCATATACTACAATCACAAGCTACATGAATAAATCTTGTCAATGAAGAACACATACATCCAGAAACTCCCAATGCATGGGTAATGTCAAATTTGAAAATAGATCCAAGGCATATCAAGTCTATCAATCAACACTCAAACCAAGGTGTGGCTAATCAACAAGCCAATGTAGTATTAAGAAGAATCACAATGATCCACACATGCATGATAAATTATTGCATACTCTCTCACAACATGTCATATAATTTTCCCAAAGTCCAACCATATCAACATGATCGTCCAGGAAGTAGCCATAAGACAAAGAAAGAAAACTTGTAAATCATAATGTGCTACAAAACACCACAAAGTGTTACATTGTACCAAGTATGTTCTCCTCTACAACCCCAAATGAAAAGCTTCAACAACACCCAACCATTCAATCTCATAAGATCAAATGAACATATGTAACATGTAACCAACATGGATGTAAGCCTCTATAATCAAGGTAGGCCAAACTCATAACCATTCCTTAACTAGGAATAAGCCCAATCACATCTCCTAAACTCCTCATAATGAACACGATAAATCAAACCTTATGAACAGGGAGATAACCATGCTAACATCCCTCAAATGAACCCTCCAAAACCAATAATTGTAGCTTAAGATCCATATCTATGAGAAGATGAAACATAAAGTAAAACACATCTAAAAGGATGGGAAATACCTCATAGATGATAAACTATTGAGGAGACCAACAGTACGGAATGAGAATGCTCCTCCAGGATACACCAAGCCACATAAACTCTCTCCAAGAACAATCTCCTCTAGGTCCAAAATGAACTCATGTCTATATCCAGGTGTAAGGCTCCTCGGTCTAACTGCTGAAACTTCCAAAGAGTAACTATCTCAACAAGTGTCTCTAATCACAAGAGAACTCTAGCCTCACCTAAGTCTCCAAGTATCCATGAGCACCTCTAACTGACCAATACATGCCAAACTCCAAATGCAATATAGCACCAACATGAAGTAATCAAACAAATGATCAAAGTACTCAATACCAAGAGAATAAACAAGACCACTATCAATGCTCCTACTACACATCTACATAATCAAGAAGCCCATCATGACATCATGATCTAACCATCTCCTCCAAAGAGATCACATGCAACAAAGCGTACAATGATGCATGCATCATGTCTCAAGAGAACATATATCATGCCAATACTCTAAGCTAGCATCAAGAGTAAACCATGACATAATATCATCATCTCCAAATCAAGGATAAACTTGTCAAATTGACAAATCATAATCCAACACCTCAACCAAAGACTCGAAGAAGTCCTCCATGGTAAACAAAGATGTCAACATCTCCAAACATATGAAGATAACCATCTCCTGTCAACTGAATTGAAAATGTCAAAGAACTCTCAAAGCCAAGAGCTCCTCAATGACAGCAACATCCACTGCAGAAGATCATCCATCACGTATGATGAATCCAACATGCTACCAAAGATCCCACTGAACCATGATATCGAGCTATCCAATGCAACAAAATAACCATATCCTAAATGAAGATTATCCATGGCCCCAAACCAATCAAGGAATCCTACTGTAACATCAACAGTTCCCAAAAGGTCGAGTGAACCAAAATCTCCAAACAAGAAGATAAAACCATCACTATCAAAAGCTAACATAGAATCATGTATCCAAGCTCTCCATGACATTTTGATAAACATGCTACAAGTCCCAATAAACCAACTATTCAAGCACTCTAATTATCCATCCCATCATCCCAATGTAACATACCAATGTACAAATGACCATAGACAAGGCCAACTAACAAAGTCTATATAAACATTGAATCAATCTTGTGGATATAGACGGTCCACATCCGAGTCATCCCACTGTAGCCAAGGGGTAGCTAATCCACAAAACTACATAACTCATAGATCCAAAATAAATGTAACATGCAAAATCGCCATTGCACTAGTAAACTACAAACTGAGATATCAAAGAAGATAACCTGTAGACTTCAATACTCAAACACCAAATCAACTCTAGATTTGATTTGCCAACAAGTCCACAAACGAGTAACCATAGTCAAGGAACTAATCAAGCATCCAAGAGATAAGAACAATCCCCTAAAATAACACCACAAGACCACCTGTAATCATGAATCAGACATCATAGCCCATACCTGTCAATCTATTACATGATCATGTCATGCCAATGCAAAAGTGTACCTACATATCCATGACACCATAATCATTGTCATCGTTGTACCTGTACTCAACTCCCACTAAAATGAGACTCCAAGTCTCACACGAGTATCAACCATGTCTTCAAACCAGAAGACAATCTATACCTGTCTTCATCAAAGTCATAACTCTGAAAACACCTGTAAACTTGTATCAGGAAGTACCATATCTAAAAAACCTGCTATACCATGCTGATGGTCTCATTGAAACATGCACCTCCTCACGTCTGTGCCCAAAAATCCATCTGAATGCACTCATAAATGCACTCTGAACCTCAAGCCCCCACAAGTGATCAAACAAGTAAAATTCTCTCTTTGCACACCAAAATGAAAATCTACACAATCCAAACTTTTAGTACACTGCAAGAGCTCTCTAACACCTATCTAAAATCCAAAATCTGATTATGTATGTGAAAGTTATGAGCATAAAACTGTACCGGAGCAATGCGGGCTTCATGCACCAAATTTTGAGACAAACAACAAAATCTGGTCATGAAACCTATACCACTATGTAGTTCTTAGAGAGAGCTTTCTGATGCCTATAAGAAGTCAAAAAACTAATATTGTATGTGAAAGTTCTGCCCCCAGAAGAAAAAGCACTCCAAGGGCTAAAAGTGGACCCCTGGTGGGCCCTGGTGCCCTGCTGACATGGCATGACATCATTGCTGACGTCATCATGCTGACTGGGCAAAAAAAGATGATGTGGCATTTGATTGGGTGACTACACCATTTGTCTTTGATAGGCAGATTTCAAATATGTTTCAATTTTGTTTGATTTCTCCACGGATCCCGGGCAATAGTTTGAAAGGAAGTTTAAAATTTTATTAAATCCAAATTAAAAAACTTTAAATCAAAAGTTTTTGCTGTAATATTTGTCACCCACTGCCACTTTTAATAACAAAGTTTAATATTAATTTTTTTTTTGTTTTAAAGCCCATATGGGCTAAACTCCCACCGCAACCTTTTAAAAAGGTTTAATAATAATTTTTTTTAAGTTTAAAAGCCCCGTGAGGGGCTGCCTTAGGTGCCGGCGAAGGAGAAAGGGGGTGGGGCTAGCGGGGCCGACCGGCTCTGCGTCGGCGATGCCCGTCGATACCCACTGCACCTGTAGCATAGGTCTATGGTACAGGGGGTCAGCGTACCCCCCTGCCACTAAATTGTTTTTATTTTTATTTCAATCTTTTTAAAAAGATTTTTCAATGCACTATAGTTTTTTTTGAAAATTTTAATTTTTAAAACAAAACTATAGGAATGATTTTTCATGCACAGGAAAAGATTTTTTAATAATTTTTTTCTTGCAAAGCGTACTTGTGACAGCCGTACCAGCGAACAGGGGGCTAATTTTTTTTGCTTTTTCTTCATCTAACCAAACGGGGTCGAATTTTATATGAATATTCATCTCTCAGGCCTCCTGGACTCAATGGCGAGGTCTGTTTTGTCCTAAGAGGTCATCTGTGAAATTTCCTCCTCAAAACCCTCATGAAGCCAAACCATAGAAATCCTCCTCAACCATGATTTTTCAATCATTAGATCTGCAACATGCACAACAAATCTCCAATACCTAGAACCCCCAATCTGCAATACAACTTGCACAAAACCTTGTAATGCCCCCAATCCTTACATGCATTGACATGGCTCCATTTTGCACCTGATCTACACACACAAGGGTTATACACATCCAGGGAGCTCACACCTCCCTCAACCATAAACATGGCTCTGATACCACTTGTTAGGAATTTGCAGGTCTAATTAAACCAATTCCACATAACCCAATAGGAGAAACAAGATGCTAAAACAAACCATAATGCAAAGATCAAATGAACAAGCAACAAGGAACACAAGATATACCCTAGGAAAACCCTTTGCAAGGAAAAACCTAGCCTCCAAAAGCATCCACACTCAAATGTATTATTCAACAATATGAAATTACAATACAATCCATGAGCCTCCATGAATACCTCTAAATCCATCAAGCACCTCCAATGCATCCTCCATGTGTACAAGCATGAATCCACACATCACCTGCCATGCTTCACAATATGCACTTACAGAAGAGAACTCAATACAATGACAACCTCTCACAAACTCCAATCCACCTTCAATGAAATAGCCAACATTACCCAAACCACTAACCATGTGCTTGCTTTTATAGACCAAGCTCACACAAATACAAATTGTGGTATTGGATAAAACCATGTGCCCCAAAAACCATGGTAACACAAAACCATTAACTTATAAACCCACTTGACCCCACATTTGACTATTGGTACCAACTTTTCCCAATAAATTAAATAATACAAATAATAGTTAATTATTCTGTGTCCCACACACATAAAATAACTAACCCAATGTTACAATACAACTTATACAAATGGTAACTGAATAAAATAGTACAATATTATGCAATGTTGTAGAACACCATATCCCAACATTTTGGACACCTATAGTTGCTAAACCGTGAGGAATTTGAAGATGATGTAAACTAATGATTTGTCACATTTTGTCTGTAGATTATAAATATTTTTTTTTTTTAAATTTTGGAATCAAATTGTATTTCTTTTTCCATCTCCTTCAATAACTAGTTTCTAACAGTAAACATAGTTTTTAAAGAGTGATGTGTATTGTGTAAAACATAACTTTTTTTCTATGAAGGATAAAATTATAATTTTTTTGAATTTAGATTTTTAACTATGATATCTAGATGATGCATTTGGTTTCATAATGTTTTATTGAATATTTTTCTTTTAATTAACTTTTGAAGTCAAACCAATTACAATTTAGACATAGGTGTATTGTGTAAAACATAACTTTTTTTGTATGTATCAGAATTCAATATTTTTTTGTTGGATCAAGGACATGAATACCAAGAGGATAGATATTTTTCATAATTTTTTTTGGTAATATACTATTTTTCCACATGTGCAAAATAGAGAGCTTGATTTTTGGGGACTATAGAAAGCTCATTTCGAGGACTATAATCCTCCAACTGGGTTTGTCAAGTTGGTTCCATTTTGATCCTCAACTTGAGCTTTGAAACCCAAAAATCTGCATAAAATTGTAGCTGCAGAGGGGCAAGGGTAAAATAAGGGGGTTCGAATGAACCCCCCATGACCCATTCGAATGAACAGGGGTTCATTTGAACTCCTATTCATTTGAACCCTATTAAAATAATGTTTTAAAATTAATCTAGGGGGTTCAATCGAACCCTGTCGGTTAAAAAAAAATTAACTGCCGATGTTCGTTCAAACCCCTGGCCGACCAAATTATTATTATTTGTTTTAATAATGTTATATGCATATAATTATGAAATTTTTTTAATTTTTTTCATATAACATTGCAATATTAATTCACATTATTATTCAGCACGCAAGATTTTGGAGAAAAAAACTTTTCGTAGAGGATTTGAGAGAAGAAAACTTGATGAAAATGGGAGACAAAAAAAAAACACAAAATAAGACTCAAAGAAAGTATTCAAATGAAAGAGAACAAGAGATGTGCCGAATAAATTTGACAAGATACCATAGAAAGAAACAAGGTATGTATGCATATTTTCTTTCCTATCTAATTTATGAGTTTTTAGCATGTAGTAGGACGTTATTTCTAGTTTTGAACATAAATACTAAGTGAATTTATATTTGTTTCAATTGAATGTGTATTAGGGTCCTTCATAAGTTTGCACATTAAGTAAATCATACTTGTATTAAATTTAATCATAAGTTCCTCCCTCTCTCTTGAGTAGATCTTTTTAAAGCTTTTTCTTTTTATCTCTCTAGAGATCTCCTTAAATCTAGTTAAGTCAAGTCTCTCTCTCTCTCTCTCTCTCTCTCTCTCTCTCTCTCTCTCTCTCTCTCTCTCTCTCTCTCTCTCTCTCTCTCTCTCTCTCTCTCTCTCTCTCTCTCCTTGAGTAAGTCTTTTTAAATTTTTTTCTTTCTCTCTCTTTCTCTATCCTTTTTCTCTAAGGTCCCTTCTCTCTCTCTTGACAAGTACAAGTAGATTTTTAAAGCTCTCTCTGTCTCTCTTGACTTAAGTCTTTTTAAAGCTCCTTCTTTCTCTCTTTATAGGACTTCTCTAGATAGGTCTTCTATCTCTCTCTTGACTTAAGTTTTTTAAAGCTCTTTCTTTAGATCTCTCTTGACTTAAGTATTTTGTGTGTAGAACAAGCTCAACAAGCAGAAAGTTCTCAAGCAGGAGTCAGACCAAATTTAGATATTGGGGCAAATGAGGCTGAAGAGCACATAGTTGAAGATAGGGAGGAGGCCCAAGTTCAAACAATGCATGTTGGAGAGGGGTCAAGATCGCTTCCTTCTATTGGTATGGATGAGCATATGAATCTAGCTAAAGAGGTGAAGACAAAAATTTCAAGTTATAGAAATTTAGATCATTTACTTGAAATGGATGTGGACTAATTCAAATATTACGTCAAACAACCTATCAATACTAGTAAGAGGTCAATGAATAAATCTGTAAAGGAAATAATCAATGCTCATTTCAATCATCTTGGTACACTTGAAAAAACCCAACTATTATCACTTTTACTTCTTTGTAATGAGTTGAAAGAGCCATTACAATTGTTGGGTGTAGATTTGACATTGAATAAGAGGAAAGCTTCATACAACCTAGGAAAAGATATTGTTGAAAATGTAAAAAAAAAGGTTTAAATTCCGTTGGGAAAAAATCTCGATCAATGGATAAGGCCATTACAAGAAGAGTGATGTTGACAACTATTTTAAATAGAAATATATCAAGAAAAAGAAAAATCTCTTCACTTTAAACTAAAATTGGTATTAGTAGAAAGACACTAACAAAATATGTGAAAAGGAGAAAGGTTTTGGATGATAGTTCAGAAGGCAATTGGGCAATTATGTGTAGAGCTCCTTGTTCTGACAAGATTGAAGATGTTGTTAGGAACTTGGTCTCAAATTTTTAGAAAGATAATACTCGTCCATCATCAAATAATAGAGATGTTATCAGACATGAGATTGGGCACAATGATTATGAACATCATACAAAATATTGGCTAGACATAACACAACATGAGATGTATGTGAAATTTTGTAATTTGAATCCTGATATAAAGATTGGGCAAACAATGTTTGAAAGGTTAAAGCCATATTATGTGAATATAAACTAGGCTTTTGAAACTTGTTATTGTCATTATCATATTGAATTTGATCTCTACTATCAGGTGTTTCAAAAGATGAGAGAAGAAAGTGATGGTTTTCAAAATGCACCTCCTAAATGAGTAAGTCTTTTCATAGAATCCATCTTATGTGATAATGCAATTGGTCAAATAAATTGCATAAAAGGAATTTGTGAAACATGTGGAAATTTGGCTAAATTACCTTTGAGAAATGAAGATACCGACCCAACAAAGATAGTAAATTGCAAGAGTTACAAGTATGCAAAGTTTCAAACAAATTTTGGGAAAGAATCCACAAGGTTAAACTATGTAGAAGAGGAGACACCTATTGGAACATTTATGGAAATTTTTTGAAAATTGATACAACTATATATACAACATGCCTTTTTTGCTAGGTGGCAAGCACAACAGTTTCAAACATTAAGAGATACTTTCCCACCTAGAACAGTTTTATTAGTAATAGACTTTGCAGAAAATTACTCTTTTGTACATCAAAAAGAGATTCAATTAGATTATTACCTTTCAAAGTAGATCACTATTATGGTGCATGTGTGTTATCGACATGCACAATTGGATTTGGATGGTGTTGAGAGTACAAATGATAAATGATTCATTAAGAAAGAATATCACTTTTATATTAGTGATGATAAAGAGCATGACACACTTTTTGTACAACATTGCTTTACAAATTTTTTTGAGAATTTGGCAAGCAGGCATGTAAAAATTGATAAGCATTTTTTATGGTCAGATGGATGTGCGGCACAATTCAAATCATCATAACCATTTTATGTGCTATGTAGATATCATTAAAATTACAAAACACAACATGTTTGGAGTTTCTTTGAGAGTGGGCATGGAAAGGGTGAACATGATGGTGCAGGAGCTTGCATCAAACGTGCTCTAAGAAAGCCTCAAATGAGTTATTAGAGAGATCGTATAGATAATGCACATGATGTTGTTGAATGGTGTAAGAAACACTTTGTATCAAATGAGGTCAACACATCTTCAAGAATGAATCGATACATCCCACATAGAGTGATTTGGGAGATATTAGGTATGTATATATAAATTTTAACATAAATAAAAATTTCAAACTTTAAATTTAATTTATAGATATATACATGTGTATGTTTGAATTTGTATTTAAGTTTAAATTTTAAATTTAGTAAATTCAATTATTTTAAATGAATTTATATTAAATTTATATATATGTAATTTTTTTATAATTTTTATGTATCTAGGTGTGGATAGAAGATCGAAGCATGGATGCAAGAGGGTAGACAAAACAAGATCTTTGCATTGTGTCATGAGTACAGATGATCGCTCTGGGTGGAAATTGTACACAAGGGATTACTCTTGTTTCTATGATGAGTGCATTTTGGAAAACTATGAGGCATGAAACAACCAACAACTTGGATATGATAGTGAATGGAATGCGGTGCCATTAGTCATTTATGACATATACGACGAAGATGAGGATGAAGGATTTGAAGACATTCCTTTGATTTCAATTGATTATGACCATATTTCAGGATTGATTAGAAAAGGTATGTATGTATGTATGTATGTATGTGTACAGTTTGATAAATTTAATGTAAATTTACAACACATGTACAGTTATTTATTTAGTTTAGTACTCTGATGAGTTAAATTTAATAATTATAAAGTCTAGACAGTTCTATTTTTTTTTTAAATTTTGAACCATGTAAATTTGGTGTGTACTCTAGGAGATGTTTTTGTAGTCATAGTAGAGCCTGGAAACATAAAAGGTGCTAGTTATTATTTAATGTGTTGCACAGAAGAGAGGAAGAAGCTAACATGACATGAAATAAGTGATGAAATGGTGTTTCCCATAGGTGGGTCACATTTAAATTTATATATACATGTACACATGTACATTAAACTTTACATTATATTATAATGCCTAGATTGAGTGAAAATGTTACGTACACATGTCTTACCAAGTTGGTTCATGTTGTTTATCATGTAGGTTCGGTTGTAGTGCAAGGGATGTATCTCAAACAAGTCAAAATTGTTCAACATGGGATTCATTTTATTGACTATCAACCTGAGAACAAGGTATATCAGTATAGTCACCTAGTAATTGCTATCGCCCTACATCTTCATCTAGTTCCACATGCACGTGGACGAAAAAAATGGAGACTAGATAGTGATGATTATCAGAAAATATTACATGTTATTGAAGAGCAGGCTGAACCAGATGTTTGAATGAGAACTTATATCTAGTAACTTGTTTGAACTCCATTGTTTTAGTTATAGTTTATAAAACTAGTGAGATCTTGAAGTTACACATTGGTGTAAGTTAATTTCTAGATGTTCTTAGGATCCAAACTTAGAAGTACTATTTAATTAAAAACTTACTTTTATATTTAGTGTTCAACACTTTTTAAAACCTGGACATGAAGTACTATTTTAATGTGGTCCACTTTTAAGGATGATACATGTGTACTATTTAATGTTTTGTATTGGCATCTGATGTTTGACCACATGTATTAAATTAGATGCATACATGTTGTGACTATGTGTGTCTAATTTATATTTCAATTTGTTTTGATTTATTATTTTCACTAAATATATGATATATGTGATTTGATTATGTTATCCTAGAGTGAACAACATCATATATATTTAAATATAATTAATTGGAGACATTTAGTTTGGGCATTTATATGTTCTGTGTATCTTCCCCGTCTCACTTGATTCAAGTTATAATGAGATTTATTTTGTTGATACCTATGAAATTATCACTTGATCCAAATCGATGTCAATTAGATAGATCCATGTATTATAAATAAACTAGTAATTTGTGTTGTATGTTCTCATTAAATGTGTTTATTATATCTCCTAGTTTGCATTTGTATTTATTTCTAGTTTATACATTTTCTTAATGAGGAGTTTTTGTGATTTACCTGTACATGCTTCTCTAGACATGTGTGAAAGAATATTTATATTTAATTGTTATCTTGCATTTAACAAATTGTCACACATAATCTAATTTCTAAGACCTACTATCACGAAGTATTAATCCTTCTATTTTTTTATACATGAGACATATATATTAGGTACCAAACCATAAACTAAAGAATAGTCAAATTATCTCTAGAAACCTGGCAAAGGAATACAACCTTTGATTGCTAAACATTTACTATAATAATTCAAAACATATTTATGATTCTCAAGTGAACTCTTTATAGATCTAAGTTCCAACCTCTTATGAGCCTTAAAACATGAATTAACTCCATATCCCATTAGTTTTCTTTAGTTCCAAGTGAGCACATGAAGAAAAAGAGAAATTATATATTGTCTTGTGTGAGAAGGGACAAAAGATATTTCAACTCCTAGAAGAATCTCATCCTTTTTGTTTTATCATATAAGTGACATATATGTTAGACCTGCCAAACCATTCAAAAATCTAAACCTTTGGCATGAAATTTTCATCCTCGACTAAAACTATCACAGTTTATGTATGTCATGTGCAACTTGTAGAGGGCATAACTTATGCATAAGATCTCCAGATGAGGTGTAATTTTTATGAAATAAAATTTTAAAAGGAATCAAATTATGTAAAAATATACCACTTTAGATATATTACTTATATTTTTTCCTAATAGCTTGGTCCTAGAATTCTTGACCCCATCAAATACCAACCAATTAATCTTTTGCACTCGGGTGTCTTGGTCTTCCTGCATTATTCATTATAATCGTAGTGTCTTTCTATTTCTCTCAAATTGATCATCTTAGCTTATTTTAATGAAACACAAATGATTATAAGATATGTTAAATCTCTCTCTCTAAGATTGTAGATACAAAATATTCCATGTTCAGATTCTTTTAATAATGGAAGAAACTATTTACATCATGTGGTTACTCAATGACCACCTTAAATGAGTGAAATAGACTCATACTTTTCCACACAAGAGGGATTAGTCCCTTAGACATTTATTCCAACAAAAACTTAATCATTGGAGTTGAATCTATCAAATACTCAATTTTGAATTCTTAGTCCATTATGAGTTTTATACATTCATACACATGCAAATCAACATATTATATTTTCTAATATTTCATCCATGAAAATAAATTTAATTTTTTATCATTTTCCACTTAAAGTGTCAATGAGGAATTCTCTATGATGTACAATCCCTCTCTTTGAAGAGTTACTTTCCTATTCTAGGAGACTCTTATTTGAACCTTTAGAATAATAGAATGCTAATGTTAGGAACCCGTGTTTAACCCTTCTCTTTACTTTGTTAGTATATTACTATTGGATGCATATGCTTTGTAAGTCGTCATGTGAGTATATTGTATTATCCTAAAATTCATGGGGAGTAATAGTTGTTTAGATTAGACTTAGTATATAAGTACGTGTTGAGGCCAATGAAGGCATCCACGAATTTATTGTATTGAGCTTACTCAAAGGAGGTTGCCCCCTCGAAGTGGCCTATGATCAATAAATTCCTTCTGTGTTTCTACTATTTCTGTTATTTCGTACATTTTTCATTATATTGTTGTAGGAGGTTCCTCTCATCTGGTATCAAAGTGCTCTCATGGGCTCACTGGGTGGAATTTCTAATGATTTTTTTTCCACAGTGGTCTCCAGGCACTATGATTATTGCAGTAGTTATTTTTTTTGCATCTATATTGTTCATTTCAATTGCAGGTTCAGGTCAGGGAATAATCCCTATCCGCTTAACTATGGGAAGTGCCTAGGTATAGCCCTAAAACTCATTGTGAGGAGTACCAAAAGAACCCCAAAGTAGTTGGCTCATTGAGAGTACCTGCCAGTGAAAAGGGCAACAGCCCCTACCTGATTGACTAGTTCCCATATGTGAGGTAAACCAAGAGCTATCATTTGTGGCAAAGCAGTTATCAGTTTTACTTGAGCCATGGAGTGAGGGGTACTACCCCAATACGCAAGCTGTTAGACAGCATTGGTAGTTGAGTGAATCCCTTGAACCTTTAGGAAGATGAACATACCTGGGGCCCATATCTATTGATAGCCGACAAATCGTAGATTGAATCCATCCAGAGCAGTTGGCAGATAGTTTCTGAAAAAAAAAATTAAATCAACTATTTCCATTTTTTAGCCATATCTTCCTTGCTTTAGTTCCATTTCCTCTCAAAATTCACTAAAACCCCTGAAATTCCATTCTGCATATTTCCTTCCTTGAGGACCCTATCCCAAATTCCACTTATCAAAGCCAGAAATCCCACATTTGTCTATTTTTAGGGTTTGCCATAACTTCTTCGATTCTCACTCAATAGCCTTCAAATTTTGCCACAGTGTTCATTTCCTATTTCTGCTCCTTTGTCCCTCTTGGACAAATTTTCCCATTCTTTCACCCCATTTCTGAAATACCCATTTTCTGCTTCCCTATCCCTTAGAAAGTGTCCAAAACCTAATCAAACCCCAATTACCCATCAGAGTTTTCCCCAAGTCCAAATTTTCCTTTACTAAAAAAGTTTTTGTTTCTATTTTTCTACCCATTCCCAAAAAAAAAAATCCTAGTTATGGTTGTCACCCGCATAGGAGTAAAAAACATGGAGGATGAACTTGCAGCCCTCAAGAACAAACTCCAAGATCTGGATGAAAAATTCTCGGCCTCAATCTTCAGCATTCAGTCATGAACAATAGACGGCAGCCAGAGTCTTCTATAGACACTGGGTTCTCTTCTTCCAATAATGTTTGTAGGCTGAAGCTTGATTTTCCTTGATTCAATGGTGATGATCTGACTGGATGGATATACCAAGCAAAACAATATTTCAGTCTACATAATACTTTTGATGTCAACAAAGTCCCACTTGCATCCTTTCATTTGGAACATGAAGCCTTTCAATTGTTCTGTTGGTACATCAAGGCTCATGAAGAGCCAAAATGGACAAATTTTTACAAACTCATTTTGCAACGATTTGGCCCTAGTGCTTTTGATGACTTCACAAGAACACTCACTAAACTTCACCAACCTGGCACTGTGAGAGAATATCAGACAAAATTTGAGAAATTGGCCAATCACACAGAGGGATTTTTTGATGAATTCTTTAGGAGTTGTTTTGTTAGTGGTCTAGAGGATGCAATCCGATCTGAGGTTAAAATGTTCCATCCCAGCACAATGATGGAAGCCCTAGGGTTAGCTAAGTTGGTGGAGGACAAGATCACAACACAACAGCGCTCCAAATCCAATTTTGTTCCATTCAGAAACATGGTTTCCCAAAGACCTCCAATGATGCCAACTCCTAGAACAACTCCTATCAAGAATTTGGTTGAAGTAGAGATGCAGGCACGTAGAGAAAAAGGGCTTTGTTATAATTGTGATGAGAAATTCACACGGGGACATAAATGTGTTTAGAAAAATCTCTATCTCTTGGATGTGGAATCTCTACTTGTAACTGAAGTTTATGAAGATGCTCAGGATATAGTAGATGATTAGGTCAAAACTCAGTAGCTGCCTATTGACCCTACTTCTCAGGAAGACCACCCAGAGATCTCTCTCCATACTTTAGCAGGAGTCACCACCCCACAAACCATGCAGGTCAAGAGTTACTTCAAGAAGCTCCCTCTTACAATACTCATTGATTCTAGTAGCACTCATAACTTCATTGACCCTCGGATCACCAAACAAGCTGATTGTTTTGTCCATCCTTGCTCCAGCTTTGAAGTCATGATTGCCAATGGGGGCACATTACCTTGCAAAGGGAAGTGTCGTAATATGCGTATCTCTATTGGAAATTATAATCTGCGCTCTGACATGTTTGCCTTGCCCTTAGGTGGATGTGATGTGGTCTTGGGCACTCAATGGTTACGCACACTTGGACCCATCTTATGGGATTTTGCTAAACTTTGGATGCAATTTTCAGACAATGGGCAAAAACACACATTGAAGGGCTTACAACCAGGGTCTCTCAGCATCATCAATTCACATCGCATAGAAAAGCTCCTTAAGAAAAATTCACATGGTGTCATCGTTCAGCTCCATTCCATTCAGATGCAACCATCAGCGGTCTCCACTACTCCTTCAGATATCATGTCTTTCCCGAACCAGTGGGATTGCCACCTTCACGAGCAGAGGACCACTATATTCAGCTCCTTTCTGAAAGTGTTCCTCCCAAGATCATGCCCTACAGCTACCCGTTTCACCAAAAGACAGAGATTGAGATGCTCGTTTGGGACTTACTGAAGCAAGGTATTATTCACCCTAGTACCAGTTCCTTTTCTTCACCAGTTCTTGTCTAGAAAAAAGATGGGTCATGGCACCTCTGCATTGACTTCCAAGCACTTAATCACATCACAATCAAGGATAAGTTTCTAATTCTTGTTGTTGATGAGCTTCATGGCGCTCATTTTTTCTCCAAGTTGGATCTTCGTTCTGGGTATCACCAAATTCGGGTTCATGAGGATGATATCCCTAAAATGGCTTTCCGCATGCATGATGGCCACTATGAGTTTTTGGTCATGCCCTTTGGCCTCACTAATGCTCCTTCAACATTCCAGGCATTGATGAATAAAATATTCTGGCCCTACTTGCAGAAATTCATTCTGGTCTTCTTTGATGATATCCTTATCTATAGTAAAACATGGGCTGAGCATCTCCAACATCTAGATCTTGTACTACAACTTCTCTTTGATCATCGTCTCTATGCAAAATAGTCTAAATATGTTTTTGGCCAGGAGGAAGTGGAGTATCTCGGGCATATTGTTTCAGCCCAAGGGGTTCGAGTGGATCGTGCCAAAATAGAAACCATGAAAAATTGGCCACATCCTCAGACACTCAAGAGCCTCTGTGGTTTTTTGGGACTGACTGGCTACTATCGCAAGTTTGTCAAGGATTACGGGAAGACTTTAGCTCCATTAACAACTATGTTGAAAAAGGATGCTTTTACATGGACACATGCTGCTGAGTGCACATTTGAAAAACTAAAACAAGCTATGTGTACTACACCTGTTCTAGCTATGCCAGATTTTTCCAAGACCTTCACTATTGAGAGTGATGCTTGTGGCAATGGACTTGGTGCTGTTCTCCTTCAAGATGAACATCCCATTGCATTCACCAGCAAATCCATTTCTGGTAAGAATTTAGTACACTCTATATATGAGAAGGAAATGATGGCTATTTTGCATGCAGTACAGAAGTGGCGGCCATACCTACTAGGGAATCATTTCTGCATCAAGACTAATCACTAGAGTCTAAAATATTTTCTGGAACAACAGGTCTCCTCCCCAGTACAACAGAAATGGGTTAGCAAACTCATGGGTTATGACTATGAGATCACTTACAAGAAGGGTAAGGACAATATTGTGGCAGATGCTCTTTCTCACATATTTGATGACTAAGCTTCTCTTTCAGCTATTTCTATGCCTGTTCCAAATTGGTTGGAATCTATCTAGCAGGGATATGTCAATGACTCTTCATTATCTCAAATCATCCAACAGTTGGCCAATAACCCTTCTACTGCACCGCATTACTCTTGGGATGGTGCTCACTCTTGGGATGGTGCTTCTTTGAGATACAAGGGTCATCTAGTCCTTCCCCAGAGAACAGATCTTCAACAAGCTGTCTTCTAAGAACTCCATGCTTCTTCATCAGCAGGGCACTCTAGGTACCTCAAAACTTATGAGCGGGCATGGCGTAACTTCTTTTGGAAGGGAATGAAAAGGGAAATTCAACAGATGGTAGTTGAATGTGATACCTGCTAGCACAATAAGGATGATATGACACTCCTTCCTAGATACCTCAAACCCTTTCCCATCCCTACATGGATTTGGACAGATATTTCTATGGATTTCATTAAGGGGCTCCCTAAATCTGGAGGGAAGATAGTGATCTTGGTTGTGGTTGATCGCCTCTCCAAATATAGTCATTTTTGTGCCCTCAGCCATCCCTATACCACCTCCTCAGTCACACAAATTTTCATGGACCAGATCTTTCATCTTCATGGCATCCCTTCTTCCATTGTCTCAGATCGTGATGCAACTTTCACCAGTCATTTTTGGATAGAACTATTTTGACACACTAGCACCAAACTAAAGATGAGTTTAGGGTATCACCCACAAATAGATGGTTAGACTAAAATTATCAACAAATGTTTGGAACTTATCTTCATTGCTTCACCTCAGAACAACATCATCAATGGGCAAAGTGGCTCCCTCTCGCTGAATGGTGGTACAATACCTCCTACCACACTGCATCTAAAATGACTCCATATGAAGCAGTCTATGGTCAAGCATCGCCAGTGCTCCTTCCATACACCCCTAGCAGATCACCAGTTTAGCCAGTCGACATGGTTCTCCGAACCTAAGATCAGACTCTTTGCATTTTGCAGGACAATCTTCACATGGCAAGAAATCAAATGAAACAACAAGCCGATCAGCACCATTCTGAGCGCACTTTTCAAGTAGGTGATATGGTTTTTCTTTGTCTACAGCCATACAAGCAATCATCCCTAAAACTCAAAGGGTGTCATAAGTTGGCTCCAAAGTTCTATGGGCTATATAAGGTTCTTCAGAAGATTGGGTCAGTTGCTTATAAATTGGAGCTTCCTCCTTCTTCCCGCGTTCATCTAGTATTTCATGTCTCTTGTCTAAAGAAAGTTCTTGGCACCAATATCAGAGCACAAACTATTTTACCAGAACTAGATAATGAAGGATCCATCATTTTGGAGCCGGAGGCAATCCTCAACAAGTGCACTCATCAGCTTCGCTCTAGATCCATCATAGAGTTATTGGACGCATATGCTTTGTAAGTCGTCCCGTGAGTATATTGTATTATCCCACATTCATGGGGAGTAATAGTTGTTTAGATTAGACTTAGTATATAAGTACATGTTGAGGCCAATGAAGGCATCCATGAATTTAATGTATTGAGTTTGCTCAAAGGAGGTTGCCCCCTCGAAGTGGCCTGTGATCAATAAATTCCTTTTGTGTTTCTGTTATTTCTGTTATTTCATGCATTTTTTTATTATATTGTTGCAGGAGGTTCCTCTCATCTAAATTCCTTTCCATTAGAAATATGTTTATGATTTAGAGACTTTAATTTCTCATTATTTTCTATAAAAAACAATGATGTCAATACCACACATATAGAATTATTATTTTTGGATGTTCATTTTGGATTCCTCATCCTTGGAAAGTATTCTTTCTTAAGTTATCTTGTATCTTTAGATGCATCCTCTTCTTTATGACCAAGGGTTTGAAATTTTAGGTCAAGTTATTAGACCATTGGGATCTTATTTTCCATCAATAGTCATTTGGTGTAGTCTATGTATTAATTTCATGGAGCTCATTACTTTTTAGTGGGTTTTTCTATAGGAAGGATTATATTTTAGTTAGAGACATGTGTGGTATTTTTTGGTTCATCTTATAGGTGCTTTAAAATATAAGAATACTATCACAGAGGATCAATTTAAAATTTATAGGTGGTATTTTTTCTTCTAGACATGTGTGAAAGAATATTTTATATTTAATTGTTATCTTGCATTTAACAAATTGTGATATTTTATCTCAAATTATGAATTGAAATATTATTTGAGCTTCATTCCTTAGCCAAATTGATTAAATTGTGTATGTTAATATATTGGGAAAAGAATTACTTTAATTGCAGCTATTTGTAAATGTGCACATGTCAATATATCAAACATAAATCATCAAACATGTATGTAATCAAGTCCTAGAAATGTCAATATATCAAACATAAATCATCAAACATGTATGTAATCAAGTCCTAGAAATATCAAACATAAATCATGAAACATGTATGTAATCAATTCTTGGAAGTGTCAATATATCAAACATAAATCATCAAACATGTATGTAATCAAGTCCTGGAAATGTCAACATATCAAACATATATCTGGAAATGTCTAGATGCAACATCAAATGGAGGTCTCTAGGTGGCTGCCTAATCATCGTGTCGACTCCTAGTTGAGCGACCCTCTGAATGAGAATCTTGTTCTGATGGATGTGCTGAGTCCCAAAGATAAAGTCAAGTACAATGTGTTAAATACATTTTATCTAGATATATAGAACTATTTAAAAATGTATATGTAATATTATAAAAAAAATCTATATCTACCTATATATACATGTATGTACATGTAAAAATTTAAAACTCACATGTCCACTGAAAACAATATCATCAACAGAATCACGCTGACGTATACGATCTGACCTTAGGCTAGGAGTAACATGAGGTATCTCCATCTACAATATATATATATAATATATATATCATTTAGTTAAAACTAAAATCTAAATAATTTTTAAAAAAATTGAATTGAAAATGCACATGCACACATACATATAGATACACATACATACCTGCATATCATGTGGCATAGGATCTAATCCCTCTGCAATGTCCACCTCCACTAAATCATCCAAATGAGTTGTTTGAGTTGTTTCATGATCTAATGTATCTATCTAAGCCCTCTCATGCCATAGTAATGATGAGTGGAGGGGACTAACCAACTTAGATGGCATCGATAACGGATCTGAATGCATCAACATCTCCATAAAACTTGCAGACTGCATCCTCTCAAGGTCATCTGAAGGATCACTAGCCTATGCAGCAACCGAATGATCTGTAGGTGGATCCTGATGTGCACTGGTGTTGGGCTTGGTAGGATGACCATGAGAATGATGAGATCCTGAATGTGAATGAATAGATGTAGCCAGACGATCTTGATGAGCCAAAGAATTGACTCATTTAATTATCAATGTTTTCATGTTCTGATAAACTTTTAACAAACATATCGGCATATAAATACATATTATTATAGTTATATTTGTCTTGAGAATTGATTATTCTTATGTTTTGTTTCCATTGTGCTTTGATGAAATCTCTTTAGCTTTGATACTTGAATGACATTTTCTATGTGCATATCTCATAATTTGTCAAGAGGATTGTCTCCAGCTGTGAATGTAGGGCCCGCTTCCCCATCTTGGAGGAGATCTCTCGGTATTCTATTTGTGTTATTTCTGTTCTTGTCTATTTCTTTGCTGCAAATTGTTATGTGTGTTTCTACTGTTGTCTATTCTTACCTACAGGTTTATTCTTCAAAAATATAAAATCATAAAAATTAGATTTGTTATCTCTTAAAGCACTGTGATGTTCAAAGTATTGCATGGCTAAGAAATAACAATAGATTCCATTCCTTTTCATTTACTATTTCCGCAAGTGTGTTCACTTCCAGGAACTAGATTAAACATTTATTTCAGTAAGTGTGTTTGTTTCAAGCAATTAGATTAACATTTATTTCAGCAATGTTAGAATATTTTCATTCCAAGAAAGTGTGTTTCTTTCCAAGAAAATTAAGATAGTTTGTTTCATGAGAAAGAAGACCAAAACTCCAACTCTGCAAAGGTCCTTAAACTGATCCTTGGTCATAAATTGTTCCATTCAAAACCCCCCAACAAACAGTCTTATCACAAATCACTCCAGACACCTCCGGATTGATAAAGATAAATGATGATGTATTAACAAAGCCTACTCTGACCTCATCAAAGCTCTAACCTGATCTATCGAGATCCCTAGCTCTGATACAATGAAGGCATATGCCTCTAAGAGATCCTTCACGAAACAATGTAAAGTGCTACATGCCATCTCCACTATAAAACCATCCAACTGTGCAGGTGTAGGGATGCCTGCTATAGCATAAGGATCATAGTGAGTGCTACTACACTATGCTGTAAATGAAGATCTAGATCATGGATGTCATGCCATAAAAAACTGACCCACACGATCACTAGCTATCGTAGTGGTGGATACTACAATATCGCCAACACTGTCAATTGCTTCCCTTTGGGAAGCAATGACAACATGATCTGCTAAGGGTGCCAGGGCTGGGGAGCTAGCAATATTCCTCTCAACAACTAATGCCCTATACATTAGGGTTGCCCGATCAGCTCGACAATAAGCATCCCTATCAGCAAGCCTACCACGGCCCTGACCAAAATATCCTAGAAGGTCACTATAGTTGACTTTGAGGCCCAAATGAACCTCAGCATACAATTGATGTGCAAAATATAAGGGAATTTGGTTATTATTTGGATAACAACCAAAGATAGCAAGAAATAAAGGGTAGATCAAACTGGCCATATCACGATCCACACATTTGGTTACCTGGTATCCCCTCACCTTTGCCTTATCCTGATAGAATGGAAAACACTGGGATTTAATGGTTTCTTTGGTCACCACACTCTGAACATGAGAAAGGGGAACATCACCACAAACTTCTTCCCGCATGTGGGAAAGAATAGCAGCTATAGTATTAGGGGAATAAGCACTTGTGTCTCAAATTTTATCTCTAATTTTTTCTAGGCTTTCCATTATGGACTTACAAGTGTCCTTATATATTCCCATGTTGGTACCATCATTTATGGAAACTGTCAATCTCTTGATCTCAGTATTAGTTCGTGCAAATAGTTCATGAGGTGGAATTGGTGCATAATTTGCCATGTGATGTACCTGAAGGAGAAAAAAATCAAGGTTCTTTCTTTAATCTAGATAGAGAATCTAGAAATATTGGACATACATGTACACATTCATGCAAGAATATATCACTTGTAAACTTGTTATTGCATAAAAATCTCCAATCAAAGTGGGCCCAAAACATAAAGGAAATGGGGCATGGGTATGCAATTTTCACCATTACACAAGTATTAAATGTTTAGTTTGAATTTAGGAAGAGACATTGGTAGGCCCATCCAACTCCATAAACTATTAAATGTCTATTTAAAAAAATACATTAGCTTAGTTTATTAAAGTTGTAATTATTAAATATAGATTTAGTCAAAGATCTCTAGTTGGATAAAACATGTGCAAAATTAGACATAGAGATACATCATGCATGTAGAAATTCATAACTCATGTGTATAAATATATTATATAAATAAGAAAACAAGAAAGAGAACAAGTTCAGTAGAATACACACAATACAATACAAGAACATTTTATACAATAACATTTTATATTTTATATGCCTTAAGAAAAGCAAGGAAAGTATATTATATGCCTTTGTTTGAGTATGTTATTTATGAATCAATTATTTACTATATACTTGTTTGAAATATGCTCAATATTTTAACATGTTATCAAAGCCATAAATCTATTTTTTTATCAACTAGAATTCTTGTAAGATTTTGAAACTTTATAAAGAAAAAGAGATGGTAGTAGAAGGATCTGGAGAATCATAAAGGCTTATAGATCAATTTAATGATTAAGGTTTTAATATATGAAATCTTATAATGAAGGTGTTTTTGCTAAAATAAGGACTTGTTTTAGTTGATAAAAAAAGTCAAGCCTCCACAAAATTTATCAGCAAGTGGGAGGTGTAGACACCTAAAAGTGACAGGACTCTATCTAAATAAATATTTCTAATATTTATTTCACTTTAATTCCTCTATCAATAAATGAACAAATCAATTTATTTATTTGATTCACATTCCTCCACAAAATTAAATAAAATCATTTATTTAATTAAATCCTTCATATTCCTCTAAATTAAATAAAATCATTTATTTAATTAAAACCCTCCAAGTCTTCTAAATTAAATAATACCAAATTATTTAATTAATTCTTCCAAAATTCCTCTAAATTAAATAATATCAAATTATTTAATTACCTCTTCTAAATTCTAAAGTCATTCTAAATTAAATAATGTCCAATTATTTAATTAGTTCTTCCAAACTTAACACCCTCTATATTTAAATAAATCAAAACATTTATTTAGATTATCTATTTCCTCTTAAAAAATGATTAACACCAAAATTAATCCATGCAAATCCATGTGCACACTTAATTAAATATTTTAATATTTAAATATTTGTTCCCTCACCCACATGTCCTATTTATCCTCTAGTTCCAATTAGTTAACTCATAAATCAAATCAGTTAACTAGTTAGTCAATTCTATTAACTGGATAATCTATTTAGTTAACTCTTCAATCTATTTTTGTTAACTCCCCTGTTGCATGAAGGAGCAGGACACTTGTCCTCTTCTGATTTGAACACATCCTCTCAAGTTTCCTCAACCGTTGATCTTCTCTCTCACAAGTCTATAAGTACAACCCCTATTCCTCCATTTCAATCATCTAAGCTTTTAGTAAACTTACTCTGTAGGAATCACAGCGCGCCTTTGGCACCCAACACCATTCCATAGCTTGCAATCACCATTTTTATTGTATTGAAGATCCTCTTCATTACAAGAACTATCATAGTCATTTCTCTATTGCCATCTCGAAGCAAAAAGCAAGGAAGTGTGCTTTCTAAGGGCTTCATTCACACAAAAGATCAATTTGAGATTAGACGACCAATGGAAGCCGCAAAGTAATAAGGTTTGCAAGGTATTGTTCTTTGTGTTGAATCTTGATTATTGTAATTTCTATTTGGGTTATTATTGATCATTGATATTATCTCCACATTTCCCTGTAACATTTTTGGCACCAACCATGGGGCCTTGCCCCAATTTAACCTGAAAATTGAGTTTTTGTGCGTTAGGTTCTATACATAGGATGTTTCTACGCGTCTATTCACTGGTAACATGCATTTGTTCTCTATAGCGATGCACCTGTTCAATCAGCGCATATTCTCACTGAATCAGTGCATCTACTCTTTGAATCAACGCATACATTCGACTTGCACTTTCATTTCTTGTTTCAGCACTTTTACTCTCTGTAACTGCGCATATATCATAACTGCGCATCTATTCTTTCTTTCAGCGCATGTTCTCTGTAACTACGCATATACTAGATCTGTGCATATGTGCTCTGTATCTGCGCATATATGCTCTGTAACTACGCATTTGTTATGACAGGGTCCTTGAGTTATTTCTTGTGATTTTTTGCTAACGCTAACATCTCTTGCAAGAATATTCTTAGATCTATCTGTAGGTTAAGAGCTGGTTAATCATATAGCTACATCACTAACTCACATTTAGATCTAATTAGCAAGGAAAGTAATTAGATTGTTCATGCAAATCTTATCTAGATCTAAATAGGAAGGCTGTAATTTAAACTTGTTGCATCAACAACTCAAACATAGTCCCAACTAGGAGGATCTAAAATTAAACTATTGCTTTCTATTTGCTTCTTTCAAAGTTAACAAATGTTGTGTGTGCCCAAATAGCATAACTCATTTAGTTTTTTTTCTTTTAAATAGGATTAAAGAACTATTGTTCTTCGTGTTTTTAGAATGATAGTAGGCCTATGCTCTCCCCTTTCTTGGGTGACCAGAAGGCCAAACCTATCATTTTGCATGTTTAACCTTTAAAGAGGCCTACCCTTGGATATCCTTTCGTCCAAGTGGGAACAACCTTAAGTAGTAACAAGTTAAAACCAAGCTCTGCCTAGACACTATAAATAAATTGTGCTTGAGGCAAAAGCTTCATGCAACGAGTGTTGATTAGTTATACCAACATCCAACCTCTCCCAAAACCCTCCAAGGTGCAACCCTTGAAGGCTGGGAGACTCCATAACGGAGAGTAGCATTTCTGCACATATAACCACTTGAACGGTTGTCCTTACTACTTATCCATTGTTTTAGAGGCCAAAATCCCCTATAAATTAGTGTCAGAAAAAGCAATTATCATCTTCCTATGACAACTCACATTCTTACAATTCAATAGTAAAGATAACAGGGAAATCCCAAGGTTTGCGAGCCTTAGGAACCCAAAACTTGGTGTACCAGAGAAGTTTGTACACTTGGAAGGGGGAGCTCCTGTCCCAAGTTCCTAAGTTATCTACTTTGAATAGCATAGTTGGTATAAAAACCGAGTGAGAATTCAGTTTATATTGCCCTTGCCATCCTAGGATTTGTACTTGTTTTTAGTCAAAAAAGTCAAAAATCTTTAAAAAAATAAAAAATCATGAAAATATTCTTTGTGTTTGCTGTGTCTTTCTTGCCATAGTTGAAAAATCAAATCACAAAGACCAACTTCAGCTAAAGAAAAACCAAAAAATATTGAAAAATTGGTCAAAAAAAAACCAAAAACATAGAGCTGCGCATATATTCATTCCTGTTGTGCATTTGTTCAATCCTGTTGTGCATCGGTCCTTTTCTGTGCATCCATTTAGTTCTATTGTGCTTTTGATCATTTCTACTACGCATATATATTTTACCAGAATGATGCAGTTAAACTCTGTTCCTATGCATATATTCTTCACTAGTCTTGCGCTTTTGTTATCTGTTGTTGCGCATTTGTCTTCTATTACTGCGCTTATGTTCTTGTGCATCCATCATAGTGAGCACTTCCAAACCTTTTGTGAGAAAAATATCAACCTTTCTGGGTACCCATTTCAGCTTTGTTTCAGTTTCTAAAATTAGATTTACCGTGCAGTCGCTTCTCCCATCTATTTTTTGCATCATACCCTCTTTTCTGTTGGACATCTCGCCAAAACACTTTACCAATCTTCCCAAAATCAAACCAAGTATTAAAACTAGGTTAGTGCAAAGCAATTCTAGATCATATCAGCCTCAAACAAACCTAGTAAGTCTCCACTATCAAGGATCTATCATCCTTCTCTCTCGAAACTTCACTAGTGGCTTGTGCAAAACTAGTCTATATCAAGTAATCAAATTCAAATCATCCTTACTTTTGGCTAGCATTTTGTATCAACCAACTCATTTGACACCATTGGTCTAAGGAAACCCTTGTTTGAACCTCATCACCTCAAGTATCCCCTTCATCGTAACCTCCTAGCACTCCTAGTCAAAACTTCCAATCTCACACCACCCCATCCCGAATTGCATTGCATGGTCTTAACTAGATCCCAAAAACAAAAACAACTTGAAATGGCAGGCACATTTGACAAAATTGTCCCATCCCCTCACGACAATGATGAGAAGATTTCTTATGAGGACATTCTACAAGCTCAACAAGACTGAAAGTTCCAATGCATGATGGACAAAGTGCTCACTCAAGATCCTAGAAAATTCTTTCTTTACCTAGAAAACCAAGGAGTTAAGCTCCCCAAAGACTTTGACGTCAACATGTTAAAGGAAACTGAAGAAGAAAGAATCCCCGAGGAAAGCACGTGAGAGGAAAGAACCATAGACAAAGGCAAGTCGACCATTGACTCTACATACCCTCTAGGCTTTTTGACTCAACAAATCCAAGCCTTGCAGCAACAGCTCACAGATATTCAATCCGGGGCATCAACAAAACACTATTCTCTAGAGGATATCTCACCATATCCTTTTGACAAGACCTTGATCATGATACCTTTCCCCTCAAAATTTGAGGTACCAAAATTTGACAAACATCATGGAAAGGGTGATCCAAGAGACCACATTAGAGAATTTAGTGCAACATGCCTTGAAGTCACCCACAATGACACCTATCTCATGCAACTATTCCCAAGGAGCTTGGGAGGAAAAGCTATGGAGTGGTTCTCTCGACTAGCTCCCGGCATTCAAACTTTCAACGAACTAGTGGATAAGTTTGTCATACACTTCAACAACATTGAGCATGATATCTCACTTTTAGATCTTTGTAACACTAAACAAAAGGGTGGAGAGTCCTTCTCCTCTTTCTTACAAAGATGGAGACAATTGGCAAGCAAATGTCCACATCACATACCAGAAAAACAAATGCTTGAAATGTTTGTCCACAACCTCCATGCTAACCTCAGCTACCAAATTCAAATCCAATGCCCTGCTTCTTTTAGCAAGGTCATTGAGATGGGCTTACTCATTGAAAAGGTGTTGATAGCAAAAGGACAAATCAAACTTTACAAGGACACTCCTAGTACAAATGTCAACATAGATAAACCAAGATTTTGGACTAAAAATAAGAACATAGCCAATGATGGTGTGGTTGATGCTAAAGTAGCCACTCCCAAACAACTAATTTTCAATCTCTTAGGAGCCTTAAACAATGCAACATCAAGCAAACTTGCGTCAAACGAACCAAGACAATGATACAACTATCCTCCTAGATGAAAATTTACACCACTGGGGGAGTCATATGAGTCCGCATTGAGAAAGTTGTTGGCAAACAATAAGATCACCCTTCCAACCACAAGCGACTATGAACCTCAAGTCAAACCTCCTTGGTGGAAGGATACCAATTTTTATGAGTACCATAGGGGAAAAGGACACAAAACCAATGACTGTATTCATCTAAAAAATGTCATACAAGACTTGTTAGACCAAAATCGTGTTGGCACAAAAAACCACCCATCTAATGACTCACATGTGGTGTACAAGGATCCACTTCTTAACCACGACAGGCAGACCAATCACAACAACAACAACAACAACCGACAGAATCGCAATAATGGAAACATTGATGCAAATTACAAAAATGTACCTTTTGAGTACACTGTTAATCGCATATCAAAGCATATCCTGCAAATCAATGTGCCCACGTCTAACACACAATCAGATTCCAACACTAACTCCGATTGACCTATCACCACTAGTAGTGAAAAAATCACCTTGGACACATTCCCTCCAAGGCCATCACCCTCACCATCTACCCATACACTCATGAAGGATGTGATCCAATGGCTGTTAGTAAGGAATCAACCATGCTTGTATCATAAAACACCTAACGAAGAGCCTATCAAAGAACCTATTGAAGAGCCTATACGTCAAGAGCCTATCGTAGAGCCTCCAAACATGCCCATTGCCCCAACCCCATCATGTAATCCGTTACCAATCTAGCCTATTGAAGAATCTTCTACCGTGAGTCTGAGCCACATTCCACTCTATCCTCATGTTGTTGACCATCTAGAAGATATCAAGCTTATCCAAGACTTCCCACTTCAACTTCCATTCAAGGAAATCAAGATCTATATCAAGAGTATAATCTAAAGCATGTGGACTACACCATCAGCCCACCAATCTCAGAACTTGAAGATCCAGGGTTCTTCTTTGACTCACGACAGATGCCTTTTGAGGCAGAATTAACAAAACAAGGAAACCCTATGTTATACCTACAAGTGTGGATCTACGATACATGTATCAAACAAACCTTAATCAATGATGGGGTAGCAGTTAACATAGCTCCTTTCTCCCTCTTCGAGAGGATGGGCTATGGGCACACTAATATCATCTCTTCACAAGATACTCTACATGGGTATGATAATCTGCAGACCACCACCATCGGCAAGATTACCCTCCCAGTAACCTTGGGACCTAAGACCATTCCTACCACATTCTACGTCATCAACAAAGACACGAGATATAACATTCTCCTAGGTAGACCGTGGATACACAGGATGAAAGTTGTACCCTCCACATTATTTCAAGAAGCTCGATTCCTCCATTTAGGGAAAATATATGTTGCCAAGGGGGATCCAGAACCTTTCAACCTAATTAAGACCCCAAACACCACAAAAATCAAAACCCTCGAAGACAAGCCATTACCAAAACAGAGAGATATGGTCTCCAAGGATAAGACTATCGAGATCATGGAATTGATTGTGCAAGATGAACCACACCAATCCCCCTTAGAAGTACTCATGATCGACAGCCAAGAAGCTTACAAACTCTTTCCTTGCATAGGAGAAGTTCCACATAGAACTAAAGGCCCAATGTTTGAAACCACCACATTAGATCTAAGAAATGCAGATCCACACACTTTCTCAAATGCTAAGGAGGAAATATTGAAAGGTTACACACCATTGTCACCGGTAAATGAGTCACGCACCCCTGAAACAACAAAAGAAATAGAATCGTCTGAACCAGTAATGCCCATGGAAGAGGCACATTCTATTGATAGTGAATCAACCAATGTCATAGGAATGCTACCAAGGATGTTCATAGTATCCAAACCATGAGAAGAACCAACCACCCCCACCTCGGTTCAATCAAATAACCTCGGTGAATGGGAAGCACCTTAGGTGCAAATTGAAATGGTCGAAAGACTTCCCAATGAGCACAAAGAAAGCGAAGGCCTCTTTCACATAGAATGGAAGATGCGAGTGACAGTCGATGTTGACAACCCTATCATCTTTGAACTCCCACACAATTACATAGGATATGCCATGGACTTAAGACCGGAGCCCAATGGGAGGACACGTATAAGATTTCTCCCTCCTAACAAACAAAAGGAGCCACAAACTCCTCTTGAACTATTCCAATTCTTACAAAGAATCCAAGAGAGACTTGAAATAAAAATCTACATGCAAGAACAATTCGATCTGTTGACAGAATTACTCAAATGCGAAGGAGTCCTGTATTGGACCCCCTCCTATCAACATGCCTTTCAGGATTTATTGCGTCTCACAATGCCCAGGGAAACCACTAAGTTGGCACCGATGGATTCAAGGGATGATCCCTACATAATCAGAGAATTGGTCTTGAGAAGAGGTAGCACGAAAAACAAGAAAAAGAGACGAAGAAGAGTCTTTTTAGAAGACTAGAAAGGCCCCTACATGGTTAAAGAAGATATCAGAAATGATGCTTATATATTGTACACAATGGAGGGAGAGGAATTTGGCAAAGCAGTCAATGCCTTTCACCTCAGGAAGTATTATGTCTAAGACACAAAAAACCACAAATTTTTTTGTAAAAACACCAAAATCCACAAAAAAATTATAAAACCATCAAAAGTGTCAAAAAAAGCAATTTTCTTGCATTTTTGTATCATTCTGTTCATCTTGCATTACTATTAGTGATTTTTCTCTTGTGCTATTTTCCTTGTAGTAAGGTGCCTTGGGTTGCCTGGATATGCATCATCCTTTCAAGACCTAGAGATTTCCCCATCTTTCACAATCGCCATTATCCCCCTTCATTCCCAGTGATTCTAATCAAAGCCTAGCTCTTAGCTTTATACTGATCCCAGTCTTGATGAGTCAAGATTTCAGGTCTAAACGAAGTCAATATTCAAACCTACAGTGTTCAAAGGAAGCTTGCAAGTGGACCTTCCCATTTCTTCCCTAGTAGTAAAGAAGTTCGACCGGATTACGAAAACTTTAGGTGGCTCTCAACCCCTTATCTTTCTTAGCCAAAAACGTCAGGAAGATCAAAACTCTGAAGGAAGCAATCTAAGATATGAGTGAATAAAAAATGAGTGATCAATATAAGAGTGTCAAAATGTGAAAATTGAGAGATTAAAGTAGTGCATATCAAAGTTCCTAAAAGCATTCATTTCTTGAAACATTAAAATATGAAAAAAAAAAAAAAGTCAAGTGAGAAAATTGTACAAAACAAAAAAAGTGAAAAGCACAACAAAAAGAGAGATACAAAAAAAGAGTGAAAGAGAGAAGATTGTTGAATGTCCGTACTCTTGGGTGGAGATCAATCTAAACTCGAAGCCTCAAGAGTGACATTCTAACAGAGAAAGAAAGGTACAAAGCACACACACGCACTAGCTAAGTTAAACCGACAAGTCTAGTAGTCTCTAGGATCATGTTCTATCTAGGGACCCTTGTTCTTTCCTGAATATCCTTTACCCCAAGTCTATCTTGCTTGCCATCTATGATCTAAGTCTAGTGAACATCAATAAAATTTGTTACTTGTCTAATTTGAAAGCTTGTTAGATTGTCTTATCTAGATGGGGATCAGTGTTTAGCCTTTAGAAAAATCCTAGAAATCTAAAACACTCCATAATTCATTTCACTCCCCACTTGAGTTTTCCCTAAATCCTATCTCACAGCCTTGAATAGGTCTTTATATCAGGACAATCCGCCATCGCTAGAATTGAAAATTGTATTTAAGAGCAGTCATTTTGTTTGTTCCACATTGCATTCATGCCAAAATCGTAAAACATCTCAAAGCAATAAAGTTCAATGTCGCATCTCGTGGCATTCAGTAGAAGTACACGTTGCATCCACCTGATCACATGAGTATACCTACCATGGCTTGTTGTTCACTCGTCCTTATTGCCTTCTGCCATCGGACTACCAATCCAGACTTGCGTCCATCTTGTCATCTGTCTTAAGCCAATGTATTCGAATCATTGTCGAACTACGCTGCCTCTGAGATGACACATAGGCAAGGCCATCTTGTATCGATGTGACCTCGAGGCTCCTTTCCCATCCATTCCATACCCCTTTTCACCCATCCACTGGTCCATATACATCCATATCATTTCCCATCACCTAGGTCATAGGTCCACAAGGTTCACCCTGAACTACGTTGCCTCTGTGTCATCACGTAGGCAAGGCCATTTATCAATGAGCCCTTGAGGCACTAGGTCAGTCACATAGGGCCCATTTCTTCATATCTATTTGTCACTTCATTGATAATAAAGTCGATCCTTTTGTCTAAACTGGGGGCAAGTCCTCAACCGTGGTTATAGAATTAGATTCTTAAATGCCACATGTTCTAAGAGGACGCCAATAAGGATTATGATACCTTTCACCAAGACACGCATGCGCAACAAAGCACACTTCCAAATAGAAATCTTGACACAAGACATCAACCTATCCAAAGCAGAGCAAACAAGTGCCTAAACACTCAAAATGATTTTATCTAAATTATGGCAAGCAGTCACATCTAATGCAAGAATGTTTTGTGAGTAGGTTAAGTTACAGAGTCTAGATTTTTGTTATTATGTCTTTCTATGCTACTCGAGGATGTCAAAAACTAGAGAAGCTATGATGGGGGCATAATTATTTTCTTTGTCTATTGTTTCTAGATTAATCTTTAGTAATGTGATGACTTCTGTCTAACAACATGATCAGCAAAATATCATCGAGGACTCCAGAGGTCTAAATATGACAAGAGGCAATCCATGTCTGTTGAAATGCAAGAAATACTCAGGTCATCTAGATTCAATTTTGACTAGATACTTGTATTAGCTTTCTATATCAAAATCCATGTAAGGGATACTCAGGTCATCTTGATTTAATTATACCTAGATGCTTGTATCTTCTTACAACATTTTAAAAACACAAAAACACAAAAAACTCCCAATGATGAAACAATCACTTCAAAATACTTGCAATATCAAGATGACATATATCTGCATCCATAATACATCCATAAATACATCCATTTACATTTCGCATACCCTCCATCAATAAAGATTTGGTTCGCAGTGTCAGTGTTTACAAGAGCTTATGAGTCCTGTCGAGTCATTCTTCTGTCAAAATTCTCTTTCTATCTCTCTTTGTGTCTCATATCGAGTCTTTTCTACTATGATTGCGTACACTTGGACATATCAAAAACATGGTAATCATTTTGCATTAAGTGAAATAGCCATTAATTTGATTAGATCATTTGCATTCATATCTGTGCATTAAGTCATCAGTTTGTAATCAATTTGCATTAAGTGAAATAGTCATTAATTTGATTAGATCATTTGCATTCATATCAGTGCATTAAGTCATCAGTTTGTAATCATTTTGCGTTAAGTGAAATAGTCATTAATTTGATTAGATCATTTGCATTCATGTAAGGGCATTAAGTCATCAGTTTGTTATCATCTTGCATTAAGTGAAATATTCATCAACTTGATTAAATCATTTGCATACATATAGCTACATAAAATCAAACATAACATTGCATTAACCAAATAACTCACAAAAACATAACCATAATCATATTGTCCATCATAGAATGTGACCACATAGGTGCATACATATAGGTGCATTTAAATCATACATATTCATTTGTGCCATCATAACATAGATGCATACATAATAGCCCATCAGAAAAATATCAAAAACATAGCATATAAGCATAACAAGTAAACTACATCGATAATCATCGCATAAAGAGCATACATATAGGCCATGGTGACTGCATATAAAGTATCATAAAACATGTTCATCACATATAAATGTCACAAGTAAGAATGCATCCATTGCATAACAACATACATATAGGTAAATCATAAGCTGTATCATCATATAAATAATAAAAGTATCCAAGTGTACAATATCAATCTATTATCTATGAGTCACATCATAAAAAGGTCTATACATACATACAAAATGATAAATGATACAATGCCTCAGTAACTGCACAAAATAACAGTGGTATATACATATAATAGGCTATCCATGAGCCATCAAAACAATGTATGTACACGTACAAAATATGTCCAAGTAGCAGCTACCCCTGATGTCATGGGGCGCTACTCCCAGTAATGTCCCCTCCTCCTCCTCCATCGCGGCCTAACCTAGACTATTGTGGGCCCATCATTGATTCTCCTGAGCATGATCCACCTACCCTCTATGAAGCCATTGACTGACTCCTGTATATTAGTGCCCACTGATCTACTGGCATTGCCCCATGGTATAAACCCCTGTAGTACTGCGTCTAAACCTGCACTCTGGACAGCTCATCCTGAATCTGTGCAACTTGGGTCTGCAACTGTGTCACCTAGGCCTGGGCCTGCATCACCTGTGTCACCAGAAACGTTGTAGCCCCATCAGTACCCATAGCGTCTATGACTGCATCTCTCTATGTTGTCAAGGCCCATACCCTAGCTAGTGTTGTGTCCCACTTTGCAGTAAGACCAACTATAACCCCTGCATCTGCCTCCATGCGAGACTTTGCAGCTCTCAGTTGCTCTCTAACCTACCTCAGTTGGTCCCATAGCATAGTAACTGCCGCCACCTGTGCCTGCTCATGTGGGTCAGGCTGCCCCTGAACCTATGGTCCTTGTGGGGCCTCCACTTGTTGAACCTGCAGTCCCTATGGGGCTGCTACTTGTGGAACCTACTGAGGTGGAACCTGCTGTTGTACCACTTGATGAATTGGAACCTACTGTAGCACCTACTGTGGTACTTGATGTGCCTCCTGCTGGGGTGGGGCCTCCCCCACTCTCTACCACTGCCTCTGTCTGTCGCCACCTCCACCACCTCCTCCACCATCTCTGCCATCTCCTCGGCCTCCGCCATCTCCTCCTCTCCTCCTCTTCCTCCTCCCCCTCCGTCTACCTCCATCACCCTCCACCTCAGACTCCACCTCCTCCAGACGTGGAGCTAACACTCCCAGTCTTGAATATCTGGGGAACGGGTGTGTGGCAAACCAATCCTCGTAATCCTGATTCATGTTTGCATACACTATCTGCCTCCTCATCAGTCATGCTTGATAAGGTATCTACAGAAAGTCTGTCCTAGCCTCCTCATAGGAAGCCACAGGTCCCCACCACTACCGCTCTACATAGGTCCTCATAAACAAAGCCTACCCTTGTGGCATACCCTGAGTCCTCCCAAATTGCCTCAGTACTTGAGTGACTATGTGTCTCTCCAAAATGTGTGGTGTCCTGATGATCAGCCATTGCATCTAGAAAACATAAGGCAGCTTATCGGCCTCATCGTCCCAGACCTCACAATCCATGTAAGGTTGTCAAAACACTACGTCCACATTATCTAGCTGATGTCGCTAGTACTCTAGCTTCCCCAACATGTGTTGGGAAACTACAGCTACATATCCATAAGAGTAGGGCTCTCTTGGTTGTCTAGAAAAAGTACAAATGGGTCGTGTAACCGCAATGTGCTCCTATGCCAACACCTACCGACAAGCTGGCTACTCCACGGTAAACCACCTGGTGTATGTCATGGTAAAGGTGTGCAAGAACGTAGACACCCTAAGCAAATCAGGTACCCTTAGTAAGCATCCACTCAAGTGTCCATCCCCAGCCAATCGGGAACCCATGAGATCCCCTATTAGGGCATACAACACCCCCAATCAAACCATCTACAATCCCTGGAAAGTAGTTGTACATATCCTACCAACTGATCATTGTGCCTACTATGGTAGGGTCATCAAACACCCTCCTGCACACATCCAACCCAGTGTTGCACTGAGAATCATACTCTACTTGCTCCCCTACTATAGGAAGGTGCAAGATCCTGTACACGTCCTCCAAGGTAACAGTCATCTCACCAGGGGGAGGTTGAATGTCCCATCCTCACTGTGGAAGCGCTCCACCAAGGCAGTTAGCAATCCTAGGTTCGTCCGAACCTCAAGAATGAAACACACGTAATCCAAACTCAGAGCACCGAGCACTATCTGATCTACCTCTATCAGTATATACCACTACAACAGCATCACGATGAACTGCTCCCGTAACATAAGCATATCTGAAATATCCTCCTGCAATCAAGCAAAGCAAAGTGTCAACCATAACTGTATCAAAGCAAACCCTCTCAACTATCAAACCTATCAAACTCACTTACTTAACATATCAAATTGATCAAAACAAGCAAATCATCTCTTGTCTAGATTCTGTCAATCTCAAAGATAGCTTATCGATTGTCGCATTGATCAAGATGCCAATTGAGTCAATTTCGCTAAGTAACTGACTATCCTAAGGAAAATGCACCATTTTAGGTGGCAAATGTGCCATATCTGAGCAAATGCGTCGATCCAGGACATATGCACTGAATCATTGAGCATATGCGCAACTTCATGATGAATGCTCAGCAGCAAGTAACATGTGCGCAGAAGTCATGTATGTGCCACTACAGGTGGCGAATGCATAGTTGCGCAACATATGCGCAATACCATATCATAAATGCACCTAAATAAAAAATGCATAGGAAGACCTATTAAATGCACTGAAGTGGAATAAACACACCATTTTGGAGAACAAATGTGTCGAAACACAGAACAATGCATTCATTCAAGCAACTTTTCCTAGCATTTATTGCCCTAATAAATGACCCTAGGCTACAAATTTTGAAGTACATACCGGGGGTCCTGCCTTTGTTGGTCATCCGAACAGTCAGACCCTCTCAAACTAGTGCTCCTCATGCGGAATATCCATATCTCTATTGCCTGCTCTAGCTCCCACGCTCTGCAAAGCTCCTAGTGTCTCTCTCCAAGTGACAAGTGTGCAAATGACTAGGATTGTGGACCCTGCTTCTATATATAGACATGCCAACCTACCTAGCTGTATGGCAACCGTGCCTGCACTCCGAATCCTTTCTCTACCGTCTTTCTCAAGCCACAACCTTTTTTCTTCACCCTTACCTAATAGTTCACCTTCTTCATCGTGAGATTGTCTGTCTCACATCTTTCGGCCTTTTTTCCTCCCATCCAATCTCCCGAGGGGGCGTCCTAGCGTCGTAAACCTAAACCAGGGGCAAACTGGGGCATGTATCATTATCAGAAAATATCTATTCTTTGAAACAACATGATAAAACACATTGCATCAAAGAGAGGTAAAATGCATACACCTAAAAGTGACACGACTCTATCTAAATAATTTATTTCTAATATTTATTTCATTTTAATTCCTCTATCAATAAATGAACAAATCAATTTATTTATTTGATTCACATTCCTCCACAAAATTAAATAAAATCATTTATTTAATTAAATCCTTCATATTCCTCCAAATTAAATAAAATCATTTATTTAATTAAAATCCTACAAGTTCTCCCATGCCCAGAAATCAGATAATGTGTTGGTTGATAGCCCTTTATTAAATGGGAATTTCACTTGGTCCAATAGGAGAAAGGATTTTTTAAATATTGCAAAGAGACTGGATAGGTTTTTGTTCTCTCTTGATTGGTGTCTTGATACTAAAATATCTGGTACCTTTGTTCTTCCCTTTTCTGCCTCTGATCACTTTCCCATTTCTTTTCAATTGGACATTGATATGATTAAAAAGAAACATAGATCTTCTTTTAAGTTCCAAGTTATGTGGTTTAGAGATTGTAGCTTCTTGCCTCTATTGGAAACTTGGTGGAAGAATGCCCATTTTGTGAAAGGTTCTTGTATGTTTTGGCTCAATGAGAAATTAAAATTCATAAGAAATAAAATCAAAGAATGGAATAAACTTTCTTTTGGTAATATTTTTTCTCAAAAAGATTTATTGTAGTCTCAATTAGAATAGATGAATGAATTCATTATTAAAAATGACATGGATATTGCTTCCTTTAAATGTGTTAAATCTCTTCAATCTAACTTGGAGGAGGTTTTAGCTAGAGAAGAAATTTTTTGGAGACAAAAATTGAGGGAAACTTGGCTTAGAGAGGGAGACCGAAATACAAAAATTTTCCATGTTTCGGCTATGGTAAGAAGACATAAGAATTCTATTTGTGCTATTAAAGACTCTATGGGGAATATTTTGCAAGATGATGTTCTTATTCAGAAAGGAGTAATTTTTTTTCAAAAGCTTCTTTCAAAAGAAAATTTTATGGTCCCGCCTTCGACTATTCTAGAAGTTATAAATCATATCCCACCTTTGATTTCACAAGAAGATAATATGGAATTGATGAAACATTTTTCTTTAGAAGAAATCAAGGTAGTGGTTTTTTCTTTAGATCTAGATAAAGCTCCTGGCCCGGTTGGTTTTACCCCACTTTTCTTTCAAAAGTGTTGGGACTTTGTAGGTAGAGATGTATGGTTGGCAGTAGAAGAAGCACGTAGAAATCATACTGTTCTGAGAGAGATTAACTCTACCTTCATTGCTCTAATTCCTAAAGCTGCTACACCTTCTTCCTTTGCTGATTTCAGACCCATCTCTCTTTGTAATACATTGTTCAAAATCATTTCTAAAGCAATTACTCTAAGACTTGTTGTTTTCATTCCAAAAATTGTATCAGAAGAGCAAGGAGGTTTTGTCCCAGGTAAAGAAACATCTGAAGGTGCATTGGTGGCTCATGAGGTTCTACATTCAATTCATGACCACAAGCTTTCTACTATGTTGGTTAAATTGGATATGTTGAAAGCTTATGATAGAGTGTCTTGGGATTTTTTGTTTCAAGTTCTCCTTAAGTTTGGTTTCTCACATAAGTGGTGTAAGTGGATTTCTTCTTGCATTTTTGGTGCAAGTTTTTCAATTTTGATTAACGGTTCCCAATCTAATTTCTTCAAATCTTCTCAAGGGATAAGACAAGGTGATCCTTTGTCCCCTTTCCTTTATATAATAATGGCAGAAGGTTTGAGCAAATTGATCTTGAGGCAAAACTCCTTGGGAAACTAGAAAGGGATTAAAATTCCTAGAGTTCCTTTTGCTATTACTCATGCTTTATTTGCAAATGGCACTCTGTTGTTTGGTCAACCTTTGATGTCAGAAGATAAACATATGAAGGATGTAATTTCTATGTATTGTTTAGTATTAGGTTAGAAAGTAAATCAAGAGAAATCTAAAATCTTTTTCTTTTTACGTCTTCATTAGTTCAAGAAAGGATTGCAAAATATTTGGGGTTTAAGGTGGATGTCCTCCCTTCAAGATATTTGGGGATTCCTCTTTTTTCAGGATCAATTAAAAATATGTTCTGGGATAAACTTATTAAGAGTATCAAGTCCAAAATCTCCTCATGGAAAGGTAAATGGTTAACTTTGGCTAGCAAAATCCTTATGATTAAATCGGTTTTGTCGGCAATGCCTGTGTATATGCTTTTAGTGCTTATGGTGCCCAAGTCCATCCTTTCTTGCCTCTGTAATATCTTGAGGAAGTTCATGTGGAATGGATCTAAGTGAATGGAAAAAAGATCCCTCTAATTTCATGGCTTAAAATTTGTATTTCGAAGCAGAATGGAGGGACTGGGATCCATAACATTGAAGCTCACAATAAGGCTCTTGGAGCTAAGTTGGTTTGGAATTTATATGAAAAGCCAGATTCTAAATGGGGAAAAATTATGCTAGATAAATATCTAGATTCATCTTCACCTAAAAGAATCTTTACTATTCTTAATCCAAAGATGGGTTCTCAGATTTGGAATTTTTTATTAAAATGTAGAGAGGTGATTTCCCCTTTTTTATCATGGGTTATTCAGGATGGAAATTTAGCTCCTTTTTGGGATGATTCTTGGAATAGTTACCAGTCGTTGTCAAATATAAAAGGCCTTCAAGAAATTAAGTTATTCTTGTGCCAGGTCTAGGGAACAAAAGTTAAAGATTATATTGTGGTTGATTCTGATTCAGTTATTAATAAAGTTGCTTGGAAAAATTTTGATGACTTTCCAATTCCTTTAGAGAAGAAGGTCTTGCTTAGGAACATCTTGAAGGAGAGAAAAAATTTTATATCAGGAGGAAGGGATAAACTCATTTGGGTCCCCTCAAAGTCTGGTCATTATACAGTCAAGCAAGGTTATCTAAGTATCATTAGTAAGGATTCTAATTCAGCTATTGATTGGCCTTATAAGCTTTGTTGGAGTGGTCCTTGCCTACCTAAAGCAGGGGCTTTTGCTTGGTTAGCATTGAATTATAGAATCCTTACTAGTGATAGGTTAGTCAGACTTGGTGTTGCTAATTCTTTCTCATGTCCTTTTTGTTCTGAAGTTGAGGAAAATGTGGATCATTTACTACTAAATTGTCATTTTTCTTCAAAAGTTTGGTACTGGCTACTTTCAAAATTGTGTTGGCAGGGCCCCCTTCCTCACTCTCTCCTTCAAGTTTTTCAAAGTTGGCCTATCTTATTCACAAATTCTACCTTCTCTTCTTTGTGGTTGGTCTCGCCAAGTATTTTGATTTGGATTTTGTGGTTAGAAAGATATACTAGAATTTTTAGAAAAATTTAAAACTCTATTGATGCAATTATTGTAAAAATTGAAAAAATGATTTTGAAAGTAGTCTCAGCTTCTCTTCTTTTTAGAAAGTCAAGTTCTCTATTTTTTTCTTCTTGGGATGATCTAATGTTAAAAAGTTGGAAGTTTTTACTTTTGCCTAACTCAAATTGCTTTAGCATGGGTAGTAAGATAGATAGGTCCTCCATTATGTGGATCCCTCCACTTGTTTATTTTGTAAAATTGAATTTTGATGGTGCGAGTAGGGGTAATCCTGGTGTCTCTAGTGTTGGTTGTGTTTTAAGAGATCATAATGGATTAGTTTTAAGAGCTTTATCAGTTAAGCTTAGTTTTTGTTCAAACAATAAGGCAGAGGCTTTGGCACTTATAGCAGGTCTAAATCTTGCATTAAAATGTGAAATTTCTAATACTATCGTGGAAGGGGACTCTTTGAATATTATAAGGGCCTTGAGTCTTAAATCATCACCAAGCTGGAAAATTGATTACATTTTATAATTTGGAAGGAAACTGCATGATCATTTTCAATCATTTAAAATAGTTCATACGTATAGGGAAGGCAATATGCTAGCAGATTTTCTTGCTAATCATGCTTTTTGCATTAATGATTCTATTAAAGATTGGGATTCTAACTCCCTTTTGTTGATCCCTGGAATTAATTGCATTCTAGCTAAGGAAGGTTTAAGCTAATTTTGTCGTGTAAAATGTGAAGTAATAAGTGGAAAGATATTTTAAGTGAGTATTTTGTTCTAGATTCTAAATCTAGAATTATCTCTATCCGACGACTCCTTTCTAACAGCTGACGTCATTCCTTGGGTTGAGGGTAGCTTCATCTGGTGTGTAGTACTATTGTTTTAATTTTGTATGCAGGGTGGCAATTTTCACTTAACGTATATCTTGTCAGGAATAATTTTATTCATTACATTTTGAAGAAACTCTCCTTTATATTCTCGATTTGGCACGACATCTTCCATCTTTCTGTAAGCTTTATATTTGCTCTTTTGTAGCCTCCTAATCTGGTTTTTTCAAGTTTTTAGAATTATTTTGTTCTAGCATGGGCACGGTTTAGAGAAACAGAAGAATTCTCATGCCAATTCAGAATTGGGAATGGCCCTCTTTAGGTCTTCTCAATCTGAATCCCATGTCAGACATTTTTAATACTTATGAAGATGCTATTGAAAGAGCCATCATTCAGGTTTGTGGTCTGCAAGTTTTACATTTTCCTAGAACTATCTTTCCATCCCAAGCAGTTTCACATTGCCTTTCAAATGCTATGGATTATTGTAAAGTATTGATCTGGTAAGGAATCTGGACTTTCTGTTTGTCCAAGATGTTCATTTTCCTGTGGATATTTTTAATGAAGTCATAGAGGGTTATGATTTGTATACGGGTTCTGCTCTTGTGGGTGGTTTGTTTAATCGCAGGGATCTTTTCTTCTGACCTGTGCTTCATTGTCTCTTCAATGCTATGATGCATGGCCTTCAAAACAACTGTGCTATGTCTTTTCATAATTGTATCCACTGCCATAGAAGAGAGCTGGGGAGATAGTTGGTAGATGATGCCACAGATGTGTTTAATGCTCTTCTTTTCTTCTACTTTACATTCCTCCTCCACCACCTCCTCCCCCTCAGCTGGCAGAAGAGGAGGTTCGTCATCATCAAGGTTTTATTGTTGAAGGATTGCAAGCTGATAACTAATAGTTATGGTTCCTTTTTGGGTGTTTTTTTATTACGATATAATTGGACTGTATCCTGTGTAATTTTTGTATTAGCATCTTATTGACAAAGAAGTCAATCATGTAATGCTCACAGACTATTTTTGACCAAACTCATCTTTTTGAGTCATTTTTGTATTTGCTATGTTTTTAAAAAGGCTACAACCAAAGGTTTTCTTCGCCTGATTCTTTCTTGCCGATATGCCTTGCTGAATCAAGCTTTCTATAATTTCTCTTTTATAATTAAATATATTTTCAGTGGCTATGCCACTTCTTCTTACAAAAAGAAAAAATCCTCCAAGTTCTTCTAAATTAAATAATACCAAATTATTTAATTAATTCTTCCAAAATTTCTCTAAATTAAATAATATCAAATTATTTAATTACCTCTTCTAAATTCTAAAGTCCTTCTAAATTAAATAATGTCCAATTATTTAATTAGTTCTTCTAAACTTAACATCCTCTATATTTAAATAAATCAAAACATTTATTTAGATTATCTATTTCCTCTTAAAAATGGATTAACACCAAAATTAATCCATGCAAATCCATGTGCACACTTAATTAAATATTTTAATATTTAATTATTTGTTCCCTCACCCACATGTCCTATTTATCCTCTAGTTCCAATTAGTTAAATCATAAATCAAATCAGTTAACTAGTTAGTCATTACTGTTAACTGGACAATCTATTTAGTTAACTCTTCAATCTATTTCTGTTAACTCCCCTATTGCATGAAGGAGCAGGACACTTGTCCTCTTCTAATTCACGCACATCCTCTCAAGTTTCCTCAACCTTTGATCTTCTTATTCATTCTATACCATTGATCTTCTCCCTCACAAGTCTATATGTACAACCCTTATTCCTCCATTTCAATCATCCAAGCTTTTAGTAAACTTACTATGCAGGAATCACAGCGTGCCTTTGGCACCCAACACCATTCCATATCTTGCGATCACCATTTTTATTGTATTGAAGATCCTCTTCATTACAAGAACTATCATAGCCATTTCTCTATTGTCATCTCGAAGAAAAAAGCAAGGAAGTGCGCTTTCTAAGGGCTTCATTCACACAAAAGATCAATTTGAGATTAGGCGACCAATGGAAGCCACGAAGTAATAAGGTTTGCAAGGTATTGTTCTTTGTGTTGAATTTTGATTATTGCAATTTCTATTGAGTTATTGGGTTATTATTGATCATTGATATTATCTCCACATTTTCCTGTAATAGGAGGTAATATGGATATGGTAAAGTTTTCTTTTGGATATTATATAATTTAATTAATAATGTGATTCTACATGTTAGTGACTCAAATATAGAAAAGGATGCTTTGGATTAATTGACTTAAATGTGTGAATCAAGAGATGTCTATACTAGATTGTATCTTCAAAAGATGTTTTTTTAATGGAAAATGTGAGAATTAGAATGTATTGCAAAACATATGAATCAATTTAAGTATTTCAAAAATTGGTTGGTAGCATGTGGGTTAGCAATTTTAGAAGAAGATATAGTGATGATGCTTCTTGGGAGCTTGCTAAAATCCTATTCAAAAATTAGTTTAATAGCTCTTAGCACTTAATTCAATCTAAAAATATAGATGTTTAACAACATCACTACTCTAGAAAGATGTAAGAATCAAGGATGTAGGATTGTATATTGAGAGTTCTACAACCCTATTCTTAATAGGATATAAGGGCAAGGTAAAGAAGAAGACAAAAAATAAGTCTCAAATTGAATGTAGATCTAATAAAAAGGAGTTATAGAAAATTGAATGTCCAGTTATAACTTAATTCAACAAACAAGTTGTTAAAATCTTTTGAAAGCCTAGATGAATGTTATATACACTTGTTCAAACATCCTTGAAATATGTATTCTAAAAATTTCAAAGAACTACAATTTATATATATGCATTTTAAACTCGAAGCATATAATTTGAGAAAAATATATTGACATCCCTCATGTTATGAGCATTGAAATATAGTGATGATATCTGCTTGTATAAAAAAACATATTTGAAAAAAATTAGTAGATCTAACACAGTCTACACATAAAATTAAATTGTTTGAAATAGACATGTTGAATTATACTTACAAAACCTTATTTATACCTCTATAGTTGCATTAAGATGGCCATGTTGAACCAATTCTCTACACTTGATGACTGATATGTCTCGCCAACATCATTGATAGTGTCTACTTTGGACTGTGGAACAAATGTATCAACATACACACCTACATCAGAGTAGGTAGGGATGTTGTGTTGCGCTCGCCTATCAACATACAATTTCTTGCTTCTGACTTGTTGACCTCACTTATCCCTAGTGATTTAAGCTTGCAACACAACATCCCTCTCACAACATGCCTCTCTCTGATGTAGGTGTGTATGTTGATGTTGTTCCACAACTTCTAAAGTAGACACTATCACTGATGTTGGTGAGACATATCAGTCATCTTGTAGAGAATTGGTTCAACATGGCCATCCTAATGCAACTATAGAGGTATAAATAAGGTTTTGTAAATATAATTCAACACATTGTATATTTCAAACAATTTAATTTTACGTTTAGACTATGTCATCTACTAATTTTTTTTTTAAAAATGTAGTATTTTTATGCGAGCAGATATATCCTCAAGTCACATGTCCTCTCAAAATGGCACTTCATGCTACGATTTTGATCAAGCAAGTGATTAGGTGAGATAATAAACTCACATTCTTACATGTAAGTAATAAATTTAAATTAACTTGATATATTAAATTTAGACATATTCTTATGTACATGTGTAAATTAATACAAAGTTTATTGCAGCATTCAGATGACCCAAGTTTGGATTCTGAGGCTCGCTCTACGAGGAGGTGAACCAAGTTGAATAATAAATCAAAGAAAGTAGTTGATTCATAATCAACTCTTATCGATATTCCTTTGGTAATTCCTTCAAAGAGTTTAGTAAGCCAAGTAGTTCTTAAGAAAGTTCCTCTTCTAGTGAGTGTTATTTTCTCATTGGATAAATGGGAGTTCAAACTATGTCGCAACCAAATGGAGGAAGATAGCCTCATAGTCCCCCCTAGGAGGTTGAAGAAGGATAATATGATCTTGAGAAACAAAAGATGCAATTTATAGCCTTTTCTCCAAAAAATGTTAGATTAGATTTGAGTAGAATATATTTTTTGCATTGCAAGGGTTGGACTACAAGGAAATATCCTTAGACCCTCTTGCCTTATGAATTACATCTCATGGAGGATGTGGTGTGGTATTTTTGATATAGATTTACCCCCTAGACATTCTTTGTCTTCAAGAGGTTAAACTTTTGTTGGATTTTTGCTTCCAATAATGTGATGTGTCCTATGGCTAGATAATATTTTTCAATCAATAATAATGAGAAACTTCATGGTGGCACATTGAACATTTATTAATGCCAATTGGCAACCCTATACTATTTTACCCATGTTTGTGACCCATCTAACAAAGTAGGTTATATGGGTCCTTTTCAATATTGAGAATCAATCTTTTAGTGTGTCAATATCTATACCTCAAATGATGTGACTAAAAGGATGCTACTTTAGTGGTGGCTTGCATATGATATTCTACTAGTGCATAGTGGTTTATTAATGGAAACTTCAACCTAGTTGAGGTGGCATCTAAGAGACGCTTGGCCATTTTCCTATGCAATGGATAGCAAAAAAGAGACATGTGCTTTTATGACCCAAGTCTTGGTTGCCAAAGTTCATCTCTAATTTGGTATTCTTGATCCAATTTGCATAGTGGATCTAAAAGATTCATTAAGAGAATTGATTGTGTTATGATGTCAAAGAAACTTGATACTTTTCCTTCACCAACTATTACTCTCTTCAAGTTGAACCCATGCCAGATTGTGTTATTTTCCACCATTGATTGGTCTAGTTCAAAATCGAGTGGAACCTACAAAACATCAGGGCTTAAAAGACAATTATTTTTAACACACATTGCTCTAGTACAATTCTACATTAGCTAGCATATATTAGACACATTTGGGATTTGGTGCCACATCCAAAGGGAAATAGTGGTTGGGTTGTTTTGTAGTCTAGTTCATCATCATCTGTACTACCTATTTTTAGAATTTTTCTAGCCATCAATTGGCCAAGATACATTACAAATTTCCTATACATGTGGTCATGTCATTGAAGCTCAACCAGCTCTCCACTTAGCTTGAAGTAGTGCCTTTCCACATACTATTCAAAATTTAGATGGATAAGAAACACCATGTCTTGTCTCTAGGTGGTTGATGCCTACATTTCCAAGGGAACCTCTAAATGGGATTGTTATTTATGATGCCATGTTGCATATATGACGATGATGATACATGATCATGAAGATGACTCGTTTATGAACATAAGTCCTGGTGGTGCCCACCTAGGGTTAGGGTTTTGAGTCGAGTCTGCAAGCTCATATTTTTACTCCCTCAAATTCTTAATGCCTTAGGTTTTATTTTTCTCTCAGCCTCCTGCTTTGTATTTTCTTTTCTGTCATTGACCTCCTGTAGTGGGTTCCCAGTCACTTAAGTTACATTTTCATGCCTTAGCATTCATAGGTTGACCGGCCCATATGCATTGCATTACCGCTTCCTCCCGTCACACTAAAAGGAAAGAAAGAAAAATGCTAAATCAAAAAACCCTCTATACGACAGTGAAGTTTGTTGAATGTGTCGGGTTGTACATGGCTGTTGTATCTAACATGCAGGTTCAAATGTACAAATGTATATATGCAAGGCTAGACCCGAAAGGAAATTTCAATCGGCCTTTGAAAATGGTGAAAAAAATAGTTGTATGCTTCTTTTGCATAGCGGGTTTGTATGTGCTTTTTAGATACATTCCTGGAATATTCTGCAGTTGCATATCACATATTCCATCGCAGATTCCATGCTTGTATGTAAAGGCTTGCATGTATGTTTTGTTGTATCTTTGATATACAACGGGTACATACAAATCCTGGATCTCAAAAGTTATCAAATCTGGCGGGCGGTCATACAATGGTAAGAGTTGAAAAGTCAATGGCTTTCTTTTGTATATCAGATTGTATGTATCTTTGACATACAATGGCGATATACATTGGCAACATGCAAAAGAAAATATACAAGGGAAAGTGGGGTCCGCTATCATACAAAGTCAATTGTATCTCATATACAAAGCAGCAAATGAAGGCGAGATGCAAATAGTGGGGTCCACCAATTGTATGTTCACACATACAAGTGAGATATACAAGCAGTGATATACAAAGCGAACGCAGCCAACGAGTTAACAACATTTGTGAAGCAGGTGAAGTCCGCCATTGTATGTTGGGATTGTATGTTCCCAATGTACATTTAGACATGCAAGGGTCATATGCAAATGAAACATACAAAGCGGGTATGGTCAAAGTTAGAGTTTCCAGAAAGTGGTGGGCCCGTGCAGTTGTATATCGCACATTGTATGTATGTGCTACATAAAAGGTGCAAAGGTATAGACACAAAGGCCAGATTTTAGAGTTGTTCCAACCTGCTTCATAAATGTTTGGAATCCACGGATTGTATGTATGTTGCGTTTGTATATGTAATATACAAAGCGATTATACAAAGGAGGTAAGATGCAACTTGGACCCGATAGCGTTTTTCAATTTGCTCCATAAAGATTTGAAGTCCGTGGGTTGTATATTGCATGTTGTGCATGCGATATACAGTGCGATACACAAAAAGAATAGACATGCAAGCCAAACATGTTCCCAAGTCTAATTTGGCTGATAACCTTCTGAGTTCCACGTTGTATGTATGTTAGCCATTGTATGTTTGCATATACAATCATATATGCAAAGGGGATTTCAACGTGACTTAGCATATCAGTGGCTCATCCTGGGGCCTTTCCGACGTCCGATGGAGATGCAAATTTCACAGCGATGGATAACAAATCAAGGGATGACACATGTCTGAGAGCTGTTGTATGTATATGCAATTGCCTATACAAGGATTTAAAAGGCAAATGGGCGAAAAGGTAAATGTATATCCATGCCACAAAAAGTCAAAGGGGTGAATATACATCTATGTGGCACATTCTCATTGGCTGATGGCTTTTCAAGGCTGGTGATTGGCTTGTCCGTTCAAATTGAGGCTATAGATCTTGGTGATGAGGAAATGAATCGACTGTTCCATTTTAAATATTCAAAGGGAGGGTTTCTCCTATGCATTTGTAGCTGCATCTCAGGTGGGAAGATTTCCAAGGCACACAGCTGCTGTGTTCCTAGAGGAAGCTGCTTGGTAAACCATTAATGGCAGAGTTGTAAGGGCATGGTCGATGAGTGGACGTGCCACCTAACATTTTCAATGAAAAAATCCCCAAGCGGCGGCAAAGGTCTCAAGTTTGCCCACCCCTGCCTCTTCTTCTGCCTGCTGCATTGATTATTTTGAGTGCCATTCTCATGGTGCATTGTATCTGGCAAATTTTGAGTTGACCATGGTACTGAATGCTAAGTACACATCCTTTTTGTATAAAAGAACTGTGTTACTCATTTTAGAAGTTGTTGAAAACTGCACAAATTTTGGTGGAGTAATAAGATACAACTCTGCTGGTGGCTCTATTTTGGTGCTATGTGAGTTTATGAATCATATGTTATATGTTCTATGCATAATTTTGCTGGTTTCATATTGTTTTAAATGAAAAATGCATTTGTTGCATGTGTTCAGTTGTTTGTCTCCAAGTTGTGGGCATCTTTTCTTTTGAATCTGAATAGCTAAGGGTTATTTGGGATTGTGGAACATGGGTTTTCTATGTTGAATGTCTAACCTCTTACTTTTGTTCTAGAAACAAATTGAATGTTTTGGGTTAAACATTGGGAAAAGTTTGTTGCAACAAGGATATCTTTAAGTATAGATGGCTAAACACTCAGTCTTTGGGAAGTATCTGTAAGGTAGACACTATAAAATCCCCTTGAAACTTAGTTATTGATTCAAGTTTATGGTAATCATTCACATATGTATGTCTATTGACTCCGAGCCCAAGATAGGCACCAGTCTGGTCTTGTATTGAGGTTACAACCCAAGGTCCCAGTCTTGCATCCAAAATACAAAATATAACTTCAAACTCCAAATATAAACCTTTAGGATAGTAGAAGTAGTTTTAGGACCAAAATCCTCTGTCTCACAGCTGAGCATAGGCCCAAAGCTAGCCCCTTTGTACTTATTTCACAGTTTTGGTCTGCATAAGAGAGGATTTATCTGCGTTGTGTCAACATCTCAATAAAGTTTAGGTGCATATCTTATGGATGTTGAATAGGGAATACCCCCCTTGGTTCTACAGAGCCTAAAGAAGAAGAGGAGATATTTATAGAGTCTATCTCTTGTACTGTTGGCCCCTGGCTTGGAAATCCTGTTGATCAATGATGGTTACCTTGTAGGGATAACTGGGAAGCATCCAGTTTGGAAAAAAATCCAACAGATTTGGTGACTCCGTTGGGGAATGTTTTGTGCAAGAACCTTGGTTTAAAAACTAATTCCTAGTTGTAGGTGGCGACTCCAAACAAATCTCCCAATTGGTAAAGTAAAATTTGTATGCAAGGGAGAAGATCCCTGCGTAATCCTTTGCTTGAAGAACTACCCAGAAGAATGATGTATAGGAGAAAAGGGACCATTCAAGCTAGTCAAGAAGGTTCTCCCAGCCCTAGAAACAATATTAATACCCAAGATGATCCAAGGTCTTCAGAGCAGCAGGCACCTTATTTTTCAAACACAGAGGCTGAAATTCAAGATGTATATGAAAGACAACAAGGTGATAGATTGAGAATGAGATCAAAGGTGTTTCAGGAATGCCCTTTCTTAGATCCTCCTGAAATATTTGAAGAAACTGAGTCCCCAAGGGATGAGATGATGACCAATGTGGAAAGGGACCATCCTCTTCTATGCCCAAAGATGAATTAGCTGAAGAAATCAAGAATCTGAGGGCTGAATTAGAATATTTGTAGGCTTTGAGGATTAGAGATGATATGAGACAAAAGGTGAAAGCTCTGAAATTTGCTCAACATGATTCAATCCCCACTCTTGATAATGCAAATGTGTTGAGAAACCAGCAAAGAAATGAAGTCCAGTATCAACAAAATGATCAGAGATAGAATATAAACAATGTTAGGATACCATTGACCAATGTAAGAAATTAGAATGCTAATAGGAATGCAAATGTTAATCAGTTTGATAGACAGCCTATGCAGTTGGACAGATTCAGGCAGCTAGTTTTCAATGGTATTCCTAGTTACCCTAACCTCATTGACAAACATGTAAGACCTCAAATACCAAAGTTTTCAAGAAATAATGTTGTGTCAAGTGAAGATCATTTGAGGGCCTTTCAGAATGTTATGGACAACTTTGAATTTGAGCATGAAGATGTTTTTATGAAATTGTTTATGCAGTCCTTAGCTAATGAAGCTACAGAGTGATATAAAAGTTTGCCTGACCAGAGTATCTCATCATGGGATGACTTCAGAAGGATTTTTAAAGAACAATATGGTGATAAGATTAATCCAAGCTTTTTTGTAAATGAATTCACTAGTATTACTAAGGGATCAAATGAGCAGGTTGCAGATTTTAATGCTAGGTTCACTAAAGTGTTGAACAAATTACCACCTCACATGAGGCCTAATGAACCAATGTGCATGGTACTGTACATAAATGCTTTTGATGCTAAAATAGCTTATGGGTTAAGAGATAAGGGTCCTACTAGCCTTAGGGATGCTTTTAGAATTGCAACCAACATTGAAAATAATAGAAAAGCATCTGGTAAGACAAATAGAAGGGATGATGTGAAGATTCTGCAAAATCCAAATAAGTCTCAAAGCACTCAAGGTAATGCATCTACTTTTGAAGAGAAATTGGATAAATTGACAACTGTTGTTAAGGATCTAAGTTATAGACTTGCTAAAAATGAAAAAGGGATAGGTCCTGAAAGGCAGGTTTACCAGAGACAAGAGAAGAGACCATCATTGCATGATATGCCATATAACACTAATTGGCATAATGGTAAACCCATTCTCCCAAATAGAAATAATAGTCAAAGAGCTTAGAATGTTAAGGAGACTCCTGATCCTCTGAAGAAAGATGTTAACATTGTTGATGATACCCCATGGTGCATAATCTATCAAATGCCTCACTCACAGTTGCAATGTATGATTGCTCAATCTTTGTATAATAATGTTGTCTCCTGTGATGAATGTAATGAGCCACATTGTATGGAAGATGATAGTGTCAATATGTTCACAAATAGGGAGTATTCTTCTTATGATGCTGATGAAAGCACGAATCATGTGCCTCAAGTCTGCTAGCAGATGTCCTGTGATGAGGATGATGAAGATAACTATGCTTACGCTCAGGACTCATGCATATTTCTGAATAATTTGAGAAGGCCTTTTGATGAAGAGATTAGAGATCTCATAGCTACAACAGTGGCTCAGGTCAAGAGTAATTATAACCTTAGAGGTAAGGCTCAGGTAGGCGATCCACGTCAACCAGAAAACACCTTTGTGGATCAACCAGTGCAAAATCATAAAGGGGATGAACCACATAAAGCGCGATGGAACAATAATAAGAAAAATTCTAAGCAAAAGCCAAATCATGATTCCTAAAGACCAGAAAATGAGGTTCCCCAAAATGAGGATCAAAATTAGAACTCTCAGGTCATGGATGATGGTCAGAAGGCCGTTAAAATTAAAGCTGGATCAGCTCAAGACAAGAGTAAAACCACGGCTCAAGCTACAACTATTATACAAAATTATGTTCCCTTTGATATAACTTAGGTTTTGTCCCAGATAAAGGTTTCTGTCCCATTGCTGGAGATGATGAAAGTTGAAGAATTCAGGAATAAAGCATTGTCCCTAATTTCAGGAGTAGCTTGTCAAGCCGGGCAGAATGTTGAGACTCAGGGTAAGAAACAAGCCTTGTGTATTGATGAGGATGAGGTTCCTAAGGTATATCTAGGAGTGAAAATGACAAAATGCCCTTCACAGGTTGAACCATTTTATGTCTCCCTTGTTTATCAATGGAAAAGTAATAAAAAATTGTATGATTGACTCAAGAGCATCAACAAATATTATGCCTCTGGCTATCATGCAACAAGCTGGATTGAAAATAGACAAGGCATGTGGAAAATGCTATGCAATGGATGCTAGAGAGGTACCAGTTATTGGAATCATGAAGGATGTGGATTTTATGCTAGCAACATATCCAAAAAAGACTTACAGAATGAATATAGCAGTAGTTGACATAAAGCCATAGTATGGTATGCTATTGTCAAGAAGATGGGTAGCATTGGTTGGAAGAAGTATGCAATTAGATTTATCATATGCCATGATCCCAATGAACTGTAGAGAAGTCAAACTGGTCAGAGAAGAGAGATCACCAGAAATAGTTGAAGATCAAGATTCAGAAGAGCATATCTATTTTGTGGATACTGACTGTGAGAATTTCAGAGTTATCTTAGATGATCAAGGGAACAAGGAGAAAGATTTTTGCATTCAGGAACTTGACCAACAGGGTCTCTGAACTATGTATTTTGATGGAGCTTGTTCAAAGGAAGGTTCTGGTGCTGGAGTTGTGTTTTTGTCTCTAGCAGGTAAGCTTCTGAAATTCTCTTTCCTGTTAAAGTTTATCTGCACAAATAATATTGCAGAGTATGAAGCTCTGCTACTAGGCTTAAATGTTTCTTTGAAGCATGGGATTAAGATGCTAAAAGTATTTGGAGATTCAGAATTAATTGTCTCCCAGGTGAGAGACAAATATGCTTCAAAAAATAAAAGGTTAAAATAGTATAAGCATGCTGTATGGGATATAATTGAATTATTTGATGCTTTTTTCAATAAATTAGATAGAAAGATCAAAGAATGTCATGGCAGACTTTTTAGCTAATGTGGCCATAAGGTCGGATGATGTTACTCTGTCTGATGTTACAAATGTTGAAGTTAAAATTAGACCTGTAGTACCAGAAAATATATGTGCAGTTGGCAGGTGTTTGATGATGATAAAGATCTGTTGAAATTCCTACACTGCATAGATGAATATGAGAACCAGGAGATTGATTCAGAACTTTGTGGAAGTTGTGAATGGAAAAGAAACTCTTTTGGGGAAATAAGTAATTCAACTTAGAACAAATAAAATCCCCAGAGGGCTAGTTGCTTTAGAAAGAGCATTTGACAATAGAGACCAATTTGTTGCAAAGACATCTCCTACAAATAAGGATGACTTGGAGGAGATAAACTTGGGGACATGCCATGCCCCCAAAAAGGTATATATTGGCAAACAGCTCAAGCCGCACATCAGGAGCATGTTGATTGCATTGTTGAAAAAATATAAGCATATCTTTGCATGGTCATATGATGACCTAAAATCCTATAGAGAGGACTTATTCTAGCATGAGATTCCTTTGAAGCCTGGGGCTAAGCCATTTAGGCAAAAACAAAGACCTATTAACCCAACTCTGGCTCCAAAAATGCAAGAAGAGCTTGTGAAGCTTAGGGAGGCTGGAATAATTGTGCCTATCAGACACTCAACTTGGGTGTCCAATCTTGTCCCAGTTAGAAAGAAAAATGGTGACATAATACTTTGTGTTGACTTCAGAAATTTGAATGTATCTACTTTAAAAGATAATTATCCCCTGCCTAACATGGAGGCTATGTTGCAGAAGGTGACTGGTTGTGAGCTTTTATCCATGATGGATGGATTTTCAGGATATAATCAGGTGAAGGTAAAAGAATCTAAACAATACAAAACTGCCTTTACCACTCCGTGGGGAACTTATGTATATGTAAGAATGTCATTTGGACTAACAAATGTCAGTGCCACATTTCAGAGGGCTATGGATGTTGCTTTTGCAGGATTGATTGACTCAATTCTGGCTATATATCAGGATGATCTAATTGCCTATTCAAAAAAGGAGCAACATTGTATGCATCTAGAACAAATTTTTATTAGGGCATTGGAATATGGCATTTCACTTAACCCAAAGAAATGTACTTTTGGGGTAGTAGAAGGAAAACTGTTGGGACACATTGTTTCCAAGGATGGAGTCAGGATTGATCCTGAAAGGGTTGCTGCAATTAATAGAATTCAAATCCCTAAAATAGTGAAAGGCATTCAGTCTTTCTTTGGGCAGATTAACTTTATTAGAAGATTCATTCCCAACTTTGCAGAGATCACAAAGGATATTTCTAAGATGTTGAAGAAGGGTGAAACTATTAAATGGGAGAGTGAAGCAATTAGATCATTTCAGAACATCAAGGAAGCTATAAAGATGGCTCCTATGTTGAAATCTCCTAATTTTTCTAAGCCACTTCAGTTGTTCTCATTTGCCTCTTTTCACACTATTGTTGCATGTTTATTACAGAAAAATGAAGAGGGTTTTGAGCAACCTATTGCTTTCTTTAGCATGTCTTTGTAGGCAGCTGAGTTGAAATATGATATCATGGAGAAGCAGGCATATGCATTGGTTAGGGCAGTCAAAAGCTTCAGGCCATATTTAGTAGGATCTCAGATAATTGCATTTGTGCCCCATGTAGGAGTTAAAGACATTTTCACTCAGCAGGAAGTGATAGGAAGAAGATGCAGGTGGATCAACAAGTTACAAGAGTTCAATATTGAGATACAAATCACAAAATTAGTAAGGGGACAAGGTTTGGCTAAGATGATGACACAATCAAATTTGGAAGCATGCCAGGTAAATATAGTTCAGGATGAAGTTGTTAACATGTCAGAATCTGAATGGTCCTTCCCATCTCAGTGATAGTCAAAAAAGGACCTTAAAGTTACATGCTATCAAATACATCATCATTCAAGGAGAATTGTATTGGAAGAATCCTGATGGTGTCCTACTTAGATGTGTGGATGAAAATCAAGCTACTGGTATTTTAAATGACATACACAAAGGAATGTGTGGAGGACACTACATTGCTAAGACAACAACTCACAAAATCCTTAGAGTAGGCTATAATTAGTATGAAGGTGCATTACCCCTCAGAACTGTAACTGTAGAAGCTCCATTTCAGCAATGGGGAATTGATTTTATAGGGGAAATTTTAGAAAAATCAAGTGGAGGACATAGTTAGATTTTGGTTGCTACTGACTATTTTACTAAATGGATTGAAGCCATTCCAACTAAGAAAGCTACAAGCAGGGTGGTGATGGATTTTATTTTGGAACACGTTATTATCAGATTTGGAGTGCCAGTCAAACTAGTCGCAAACAATGCCATGTGCTTCAGATCTGGTGAGTTTGTTGATTTTTGCAACAACTATGGGTTTAATTTGTCATATGCATCACCATATCATCCACAGGGAAATGGCCAGGCAGAATCAAGTAACAGAAGCCTTATGAAAATCATCAAAAGGATGGTAGACAAGAACAAAAGGGCATGGGATTCAAAATTAAAGATGACACTATGAGCTGACCGGATAATAGTAAAGAAAGCAATTGGCAGGTCACCTTTTGAGCTAGTGTATGGTGTAGTAGCTAAGTTACTTGTGAATAATCTCCTACCAGTTTATAGATTCATATAAGAAAATGATACAGAGATTGAAGACTCAATGAATGAAAGGATAAATCAATTGGTTGCATTAGATGAAATCAGAAGAGAAGCACAGAAGACAAATATTAAGAAACAGCAGAAGGTGAAATATTTATTTGATAAAAGGGATATAGAAAGGAAGTTTCAGATAAGTGACTTGGTTCTTGTTTGGAATGCAAAGAGTCAGGATAAGGGCAAGCATGGTAAATTTGAGCCCTTATGGATGGGCCCATATCAAATTAGCAATACTCATGGAGAAGATTCTTACTTTCTCCAGGCCCTAAATGGTGAACTACTAGAATTGCCTGTGCACGGTTAGTTCCTAAAACCTTACTTCTCATGACTAAATTTCTTGAGTGCACATTGTAAATTAGGTGTAAATAGTTTGTAAACACCTTGTATAGTCGGTATTGTTTTGTGTTTTGCGTTTTGCCTAGTCTGTCCCGGAGTGGTCTGGTTCTCGCTACAGCCTTGCGCCTACACGTCCCCAGTCGGAGCCATTGGTGGTGCCCACCTAGGGTTAGGGTTTTGAGTCGAGTCTGCAAGCTCATATTTTTACTCCCTCAAATTCTTAATGCCTTAGGTTTTATTTTTCTCTCAGCCTCCTGCTTTGTATTTTCTTTTCTGTCATTGACCTCCTGTAGCGGGTTCCCAGTCGCTTAAGTTCCATTTTCATGCCTTAGCATTTGAGGGTTGACTGGCCCCTATGCATTGCATTACCACTTCCTCTCGTCACACTAAAAGGAAAGAAAGAAAAATGTTAAGTCAAAAAACCCTCTATACGGCAGTGAAGTTTGTTGCATGTATCAGGTTGTACATGGCCGTTGTATATAACATGCAGGTTCAAATGTACAAATGTATATATGCAAGGCTAGACCCGAAAGAAAATTTCAATTGGCCTTTGAAAATGGTGAAAAAAATTGTTGTATGCTTCTTTTGCATATCAGGTTTGTATGTGCTTTTTAGATACATTCCTAGAATATTCTGCAGTTGTAGATCGCATATTCCATCGTAGATTCCATGCTTGTATGTAAAGGCTTGCATGTATGTTTTGTTGTATCTTTGATATACAACGGGTACATACAAATCCCGAATCTCAAAAGTTATCAAATCTAGCGAGCGGTCATACAATGGTAAGAGTTGAAAAGTCAATGGCTTTCTTTTATATATCGGGTTGTATGTATCTCCGACATACAATGGCGATATACATTGGCAACATGCAAAAGAAAATATACAAGGGAAAGTGGGGTCCGCTATCATACAAAGCCAATTGTATCTCATATACAAAGCAGCAAATGAAGGCGAGATGTAAACAGTGGGGTCCACCAATTGTATGTTCACACATACAAGTGAGATATACAAGCAGTGATATACAAAGCGGACGCGGCCAAAGAGTTAACAGCATTTGTGAAGCAGGTGAAGTCCGCCATTATATGTTGGGATTGTATGTTCCTAATGTACATTTAGACATGCAAGGGTCATATGCAAATGAAACATACAAAGCGGGTATGGTCAAAGTCAGATTTTCCAGAAAGTGGTGGGCTCGTGCAGTTGTATATCGCACATTGTATGTATGTGCAACATAAAAGGTGCAAAGGTATAGATACAAAGGCCAGATTTCAGAGTTGTTCCAGTCTGCTTCATAAAGGTTTGGAATCCGCAGATTGTATGTATGTTGAGTTTGTATATGCAATATACAAAGCGGTTATACAAAGAAGGTAAGATACAACTTGGACCTGATAGCATTTTCAATTTGCTCCATAATGATTTGAAGTTTGTGGGTTGTATATTGCATGTTGTGCATGCGATATACAACGCAATATACAAAAAGAATATGCATGCAAGTCAGACCTGTTCCCAAGTCTAATTTGGCTGATAACCTTATGAGTTCCACGTTGTATGTATGTTAGCCATTGTATGTTTTTATATACAATCATATATGCAAAGGGGATTTTGACGTGACTTAGCATATCAGCAGCTCATCTTGGGGCCTTTCTGACGCCCGATGGAGATGCAAATTTCACAATGATGGATAACAAATCAGGGGATGACACATGTCTGAGAGCTATTGTATGTATATGCAATTGCATATACAAGGATTTAAAAGGCAAATGGGTGAAAAGGTAAATGTATATCCATGTCGTGAAAAGTCAAAGGGGTGAATATACATCTGCGTGGCACATTCTCATTGGCTGATGGACTTTCAAGGCTGGTGATTGGCTCGTCCGTTCAAATTGAGGCCGTAGATCTTGGCGATGAGTAAATGAATCGATGGTTTCATTTTAAATATTCAAAGGGAGGGTTTCTCCTATGCATTTGTAGCTGCATCTCAAGCAGGAAGATTTCCAAGGCACACAGCTGTTGTGTTCCAAAAGGAAGCTAGTTGGTAAACCATTAATGGTAGAGTTGCAAGGGCATGGTCTATGAGTGGACGTGCCACCTAACATTTTCAATGAAAAAAATCCCCAAGCCGCAGCATAGGTCTCGAGTTCGCCCACCCCTGCCTCTTCTTCTACCTACTGCATTGATTATTTTGAGTGTCATTCTCATGGTGCATTGTATCTAGCAAATTTTGAGCTGACCATGGTACTAAATGCTATACACATCCTTTCTGTATAAAAGAACTATGTTACTCATTTTAGAGGTTGTTGAAAACTGGACAAATTTTGGTGGAGTAATAAGATACAACTCTGCTGGTGACTCTGTTTTGGTGTTGTGTGAGTTTATGAATCATATGTTGTATGTTCTATGCATATATTTGTTGGTTTCATATTGTTTTAAATGAAAAATGCATTTGTTGCATGTGTTTAGTTGTTTGTCTCCAAGTTGTGGGCATCGTTTCTTTTGAATCTGAATAGCTAAGGGTTATTTGGGATTGTGGAACATGGGTTTTCTATGTTGAATGTCTAACCTCTTACTTTTGTTCTAGAAACAAATTGAATGTTTTGGGTTAAACATTGGGAAAAGTTTGTTGCAACAAGGATATCTTTAAGTATAGATGGCTAAACACTCAGTCTTTGGGAAGTATCTGTAAGGCAGACACTATCCAATCCCCTTGAAACTTAGTTATTGATTCAAGTTTATGGTAATCAATCACATATGTATGTCTATTGACTCCGAGCCCAAGATAGGCACCAGTCTGGTCTTGTATTGAGGTTACAACCCAAGGTCCCAGTCTTGCATCCAAAATACAAAATATAACTTCAAACTCCAAATATAAACCTTTAGGACAGTAGAAGTAGTTTTAGTACCAAAATCCTCTGTCTCACAACTGAGCATAGGCCCAAAGCTAGCCCCTTTGTACTTATTTCACAGTTTTGGTCTGCATAAGAGAGGATTTATCTACTTTGTGTCAACATCTCAATAAAGTTCAAGTGCATATCTTATGGATGTTGAATAGGGAATACCCCCCTTGGTTCTGCAGAGCCTAAAGAAGAAGAGGAGATATTTATAGAGTCTATCCCCTATATTGTTGGCCCCTGGCCTGAAAATCTTGTTGATCAATGATGGCTACCTTGTAGGGATAACTAGGAAGCATCCAGTTTGGGAAAAAATCCAACAAGTCCTAGGTGTATATATTCCAATTGTGATGTTTTCTTTGAAATAACCAACTTATATGTTGTGACTTGGATTTCATGTTCTTATTCTTGATATTCTTTAGTGGGTATATTCTTAAATTTGTCTTGTCTTCATTTGCATCATGTTCAAGATAGTTTCATTTGCACATTGATGTAATATGTGTCGGGTATGTCATTAGAATTTAGACATCTAGAGTTCAATATACTAATTATTACGAGAATTAGAAGAATCTTTATCATTTGTTTCGCTTTGATTAGAATCATTATGTGGACCTGTACTAAATATCTATTTGCTTGATCATGAATATCCTATATATTTATATAACATTTTCTCAATAAGATCTTGAATTTAAGGATTTAGTGTGATGCACATAACTATGGTATGTCCATGTGTTTGATGATAATCATTGAAATATCTAGCATTGAAATGTGTTAGGACACCTCTAGATGTGACAATTAGTTTAACCAGGAGGTGAAATGGAGTATTTATTGCAAAAGTTATTATAACACTACATGTGGAGGATCCTCCAATCTAGAGTCAACTCTCCAAATCCATTTGGTTTGATGAACTTGTATTCAAGTGAAAGGTTCACCACATGGCATAAGTGAAAATCATGTCTGAATTTGGAGGATGTGATTACAAGTACATTTTTTTGTCTATAGAACAAAATTGCACACTAGACAAAATCACAAGTTTGCAATTCAATCCAAGGTGAGGGAATGTGCACATAAATAAAAATGGGTTTAGACCAAATTCTAGGTATAAAAAGACTAAAGGTTGATAGATAAAATCTATATTTTTCTAGCTTATATCTTGAAATAAATACCAAGCTAATATATCTTAGGATAAAACCTAAAGTATTAGTAGAAAAAATGATATAAAAGTACACTTTTCTCCTATATTTAATATAAGAGAAAATTTAAATAATACATGCAAACTTACTTAGCTCAAGTAGCCCTTGATGTAGAATATGACTATTGTATACACCTAAAAATGACATGACTCTACTTAAATAAATATTTTAAATATTTATTTCACCTTCATATTCCTCTATCAATAAATAAATAAGTTTATTTATTTATTTGATTCATCTCCCCTCATTTAATTAAATAAATTACATTTATTTAATTAATTAAATTCATTTACATCAACTTCATTCTTCTAAATAATTAAATAATTTTAATTATTTAATTAAAATCTTTTATTCTTCGAAATTTAAATAAAATGCAATTTTATTTAAATAAAAAATTAAATATCCACAAAATAAAATATATTTAAATATTTTATTTATTCCTCCAAATTATCTATAAGTAATTAAATAAATTTATTTATTTAATTATGCTTTCTTATCTTCTAAAAAATCTTCCATATCTTCTAAAAATAAATTCTTCTTGTCACGCAAAAGCAAAAGCTGAGTTAAAGCAACTTGGTTTTTTAAATTAGAAAATCTATCCTAATTTAAGAAATAAAAACTCATCCTCATCAAGAAAGAAGTTAACTCAACAAAGCTTCTATTTGAATGACACATGTCCTTCTATTTGCGCACGTTCGCTCGAACATTCTCCTCCGTTGATCTTCTCATTTCTTCTCCACCATTGATCTTCTCTCACACAACTCTATAAATACAACCCTCTTCTTCTTCATTTCGATATCCATCATTTGAGTAAACTTATGCTGCAGGAACTATAGTGCGCCATTAGCACCCCACTATTATCACTTCATCAATCATCCATTCACATTGTGTTGAAGCTCATCTTCAACACAAACAAGTATCCTAGCCACTTCTCCTTGTCATCTTGAGGAATCGAAGCAAGGAATCAAGCTTCCTGAGGGCCATCTTCATCACCACAAGATCAAGAAAGAAAAGGCGAACAATGGAAGTCGCAAGGTAAAAGGTTGTGAGTATCTTCTCTATTTTACTTTTAATCTCCTTTTATCTTTATATTCCATTGATGTTTGGGTTTGTAATATACATTTGATTATTCCCATTTTTACCCTCACATTTCTGGCGCCCACCGTGGGGCCCTTGTCCCTAATCTAACCAAAAATCTAAGTTTTTAAGTGACAGGTTCCATACATGTTTCGTACAGGGTTTTGACAGGTTCATTTGGCGCATACATCCTCTAAATTAGCGCTTTCACCTCTTGTCCTGGCGCATACATCTTCCAAGCCAACACATCTGATCATTATTCTAGCGCTTTTACAAATACAACGCATACATCCCCTGTTCTAGCACTTTTACCTCCTGTTCTGGTGCCTGCATAATTCTGGCGCATACACCTTAATACACGACGCTTACATTATGTTTCACGGTGCATATGTTAAAACGATGCTTCTGTCTATTCTTCCTGCGCTTTTAACATCTATCTTACCACATCTGTACAATGACGCTTACAGCCTCTGTTTCTACGCATTCAAACTGTATAGCGGCGCTTCTGATTTTTCACTGTGGTCTTAGGATTTTCTTGTAGTTCTCAGATTTATGCTAATGTTTGTCTTGTAGGATTAGAGGCTGGATAGATCATTTAGATGCAGTGGTTAAATCACTTAGATTAATTAAGGGAAAAAGTAAAAAAAATGCATGCATGCAAATCTTACGTAGTCTTTAACTAGGAGGATAGTAACTTAACCACTGTTATCTTTGCATATTGCTATCTTTCCTAGTTTAGAACATTGCTATCTTTTAAACACTTCAAAGTTAACAAATGCATGAGTGCCCAAGTAGATAGCACATTTAGTTTTTTTCCTTTTAACTAGGTTTGGATTAATCATTGTCTTATGTGACTGTTGAATGACAATAGGCTTATGCTCTCCCTTTACTAGGTGACTAGAACGCCAGACTTGTTATTCCATCTGTATAACCTTTAGAGGGGCCTGCCCTTGGATGCCCACTTGTCCAAGTGGGAACAACCCTGAGTCAAAACAAGCTAAAGCCAAGCCCTACCGATCCACTTTAAATAAACTATGCTTAAAATGAAAGATTCCTGCAATGAGTGCTGTTGTGTTACACCGACAACCAACCTCCCCCAAAACCCTCCAAGGCGTAACCCTTGGAGGCTGGGAGACTCCATAATAGAGAGTAGTGTTGTCGCACGTGTAACCACTCAAACGGTTGCCTTGACTACTTAGCCACTTGTTTAGTATACCAAAAACCCCTATTTGTTGACACAAAAGGCAAAGCCTTTGAAGCAGCCCTGATTCATGTGATTCTTAGTAGAGGTAGCAGGGACAATCCTAAGGTTCAGTGGGGGTACGAGCCTAAGGAAACCCAGATCTGGTAAGCGTGAGAAGTGAGTGCTGTGGAGGGGAGCCGGTGCTACCAAATCCTAGAGCTACACACTTTTAATATGCACAGCCAGGAGATTCAACAAATACTGTCCTATCCAGCCTAGGTTGTACATGTCTTGTGTCAAAAAGTCCAAAATACAAAAAAAAACAAAAGATAAAAAATCATGAAAACTTCTATGTGTTTGTTATGTCTTTGGCCATAAATTGAAAATCAAATTCTCAAAGACCAAGTTTTCAACCCAAAAAATAGAAAATTTTGAAAAACATGCAAAAAACTCTGTAAAATCCAAGCTAAAAACCATAACGGCACTTTTGCCTTGACCTATGGCACATTTACTAAGACTAGAAGCGCATCTAAACACTGTTGTGGAACATCTAAAAATTGCCAGAGTTGTGCATTTGATTCAACCCGTGGTGCATTTACACTCTGTTCCAGCGCATTTACTATTGCGCATCCAAAACAGAGAGCTATTCTGTACCTTCCAAGAGAAAATTTTCCAACTTTTTAGAAAACCATTTCAAACCTGTCTCAGTTATTCCAAAATCTTATTAAAATTGTGCAAGTCAACCATTTCCCTCTTCTTCCACACCATAAATGCTTTTCTCATCCAAAATATCGCAAAATTCTTCTAAAATCCAACAAGGTTAGAAACAAGCTATTCTTGATCGCATCAAACCTCAAACAAACCTAGTGACTCTCCACTATCAAAGATCACTTATCCTTTTCTCTCGGAACTCCACTAGTGGCTTGTACAAGACTAGTCCACAATCAAGTAAATGGATTTCTATCATCCTTGCTTCGACTATCATTTTGTTCACCCAACTTGTTTGACACCAACTAGGTCTAAGGAGAACCTTGCTCAAATCTTGTCACATTCTAGCACCTTTTGTTCAAAACTTTCAAACTCACTCCATCCCACCTCTAGTCACCTTGCATGGTCTTAACGAGATTACAAAAATAGAAATGGATTAAAATGGCTAAGAAAACTATTCCAAACTCTCATGAAAGTGATGAGGAAATTTCTATGGAAGAAGTCCTCCAAACACAGCAAGACCAAAGATTTCAACACTTAATGGATAAGGTACTTGCCCAAGATCCTACCAAATTCTTTCTACACCTAGCACATCTAGGAGTCAAGCTCCCTAAAGATTTTGACGTAGAAGCTCTAAAAGAACCTGAGGAAGAAAGAAACCCTAAGGGAAGCACATATGAGGAAGTACCTACAGACAAAAACAAAGCAACCATTTATTCTATGGATGCCTTAAGCTTAATGACCCAACAGATCCAAGCTTTACAATAATAATTTACAGACATGTAAATAGGAGCATAAACTAAGCATTACTCCCTAGAGGATATTTCACCATATCCTTTTGATAGGACCTTGATCATGTTACCTTTCCCCTCTAAATTTGAGGTGCCAAAATTTGATAAATATCGAGGAAAGGGTGATCCAAGGGACCACATTAGGGAATTCAACACTGCTTGTCTTGAAGTCACACACAATGATACTTACCTTATGCGACTATTTCCAAGAAGCTTAGGAGGACAAGCCATGGAGTGGTTTTCTAGACTACCACCTAGCATTAGAACATTCAATGAACTTGTGGACAAATTTGTCACACACTTCTCCTATAATATTAAGCATGACACCTCAATCTTAGATCTTTGTAACACCAAGCAAAAAGGTGGAGAATCTTTCACCGCCTGCCTACAGAGATGGAGACAGTTGGCAAGTAAGTGCCCTCATCAAATGCCTGAAAAACAAATGTTGGAAATGTTTGTCCATAACTTACAATTTGACCTAAGCTATCAGATACAAATCCAATGTCCTACTTCCTTTAGTAAGGTCATTGAGATGGGTCTAATCATTGAAAAAGCTTTAATTGCAAAGGGTCAAATAAAGCTCTATAAAGACACTCCTAGTACCAACACCAACGTGGATAAACCAAGATTCTGGACAAAGAACAAAAACATTGTGAATGACGGAGTGGTAGATGCCAAAAATGTGGCACCAAAGCAACCAATCTTCAACTTATCGACTCCTCAAAACAACCCCCCACAAAATAAGCCAAGAAACACTAAATCACAGTTTACAAATTTTCAACCTAGGAGAAAATTCACACCTTTGGGAGAATCATTGGAAACCGCCCTATGAAAGTTAGTTACAAGTAAGATCATAATGCTTCCAACTGCATGAGAATATGAACCAAAAGTCAAACCTCCTTGGTGGAATGACAACGACTTATGTGGGTTCCACCGAAACAAGGGGCACAAAACCAACGACTACATTGCGCTCAAACACACTATCCAAGACTTAATTGAACAAAACAAAGTGTCACTTGATGGACATACCTCTAATAGTGATCATCAAGCATTCAAGGATCCTCTTCCCACCTATGAGCAGGGAGGACCTTCCAACCAAAACAACAATGGATCTAACAACGCAAATTACACAAATGTCAGCTTTGACTATGTTGTTAACCATATCTTGGAAAGTGATTCACGCATCAATGTGATCACTATAAACAAAGATCCAAATTGTAATGTTACCACCTGCAGTAATAGAGTCACACTTAGAGGTGCCTCCACCCCTCTGGCTAATCAATATAGTATCTTGGATCAACTACATAAGACACCTGCACATATCTCTATTCTGGAACTTCTCTGTCTGTCTCCATCCCATAGGGCCATTCTTGACAAAGCTTTATCAAAAGCCTCCATTCCAACAAACCTTACTGAAGAACAGTTTCAAACCATGGTAGGTCACATTACCTCACCTCACTCCCTATCATTCACTGAAAAGGATGATATGTCAATCACCCAACCCCATAACGCCTCTCTTCATATCGAAGCCTTCATACACAAACACAAGATAAAAAAGAGTCCTAATCGATGGAGGAGCTGGTTTGAATATTTGCACCTTGAAGCTAATCCTTACATTGGGGTTTTCAGAGAAGGCTATAGATCCAAAAAATAAAATCACTATCAAAGCCTATGATGAGGAGGAGAGAACTTCCAAGGGAATTGTTACTTTACCAATCAGAGTGGGACCTATAGTAAAATATGTGGCTTCCCAAGTCCTCTATATGGAGCTAGCATATAACATTCTTCTTGGGAGACCATGGATACACACTCTAAAAGTAGTGCCGTCAACATACCATCAGTGTATCAAATTCCCCTATGAAGGGCAAGAGATCACCATCCAAGGTGATCCCAATCTGTTTCAGTACTGCAACTCCATTCAATCTAAACCTGAAGTTGTGATTCCTAACAATCATGCCTCTACTTCATCTTCATCTCATGTTGACCCAGCTTCACTTTCTTCCACTTCAAAAGCATCTCAACCTAACCTCAAACTCAAAGATAAAGGCTTGGGTGAGTACACAATCTCCCAATCCCTCTATTTGGGACAACTCCCCTATCTCCAAGATCATATGGATGACGTACTCTGAGCAAATCCAAAGCAAATAAAACTACCAAAGTTTCGTTTGTCAAATGGGGAAGCCTTGAAGATGAGAGCAATGAAAAAGATATCCTGCAATGGTTATATAAGGATGAAGATAGTTCATCAACACAACAAGACCATCACACTATACAAACTGAACAATATGGTCAAGGATTCCAAATGCTACAAAGAATGGGATACGAAGGACACGGTCCACTCGGTTCAAGAAAGGATGCTATCACTGAACCCATCCGACCTCATACCTTGACAACCTGAGACACTACAGGGCTAGGATGCACTAGCACATCAAAAACCAACAGAGCAAATAAGAATAAAGGCAAACAACTAGAAACATCTACTAGTAATCTAGTTGATCAAATTCAACAACTGCAATTGGGAAGCGAGACTGATTCAAATGAATGAGTGGGATAGTCTCTCGGAGCTATCTTGTGATGAAAAAGATATCGATGTTGTCCACGAGTATGACCCAACCCATGCAAATGAGAGACAAAGTCCAATGGCTAGACTGTTAGAGTCCATCCCACATAATAACAATAGTGAAAGTCATGAGGAAAGAATGATCCCCCCTTGACGGATCCACTAATAGAGAATACCATCGCAGACTTTGTCTGTGCTTTTAACATCTTTGTCCTAACTATCAACACCATCAAACCGGACCAACCCTATGACCCCTTACCTTTGGTGCACCCCGAACTCATAGATTGGGATTTATAAGGTACTACATGTGAGCTTGATACCTTTGAGAATGATGAAACCATCATAGATTATCTTGATCTTAGAGATCATATACCCGCAGGGGACCACAGAGATGGCTATACCATAGAACTCAATGAGAAGGCCTATTTTGGAGAGAGTTCCAAGCCTTTTAGTCTCAAAAATATCAAAATGAAAGAAAGATCTAATGGTGAAAACCACTCTACGGCAGTGTTAGATCATGAAAATAGTAAAAATATAGGCATATCCAACAGTGAAAACTTCTCTGAGGAGGCGAAGGAAGGAAGGCTTGACCCTCTACCCAATCTTACACATCAGGAGAGATCTTCAATCTTGATAGAACCAGCAGAGCTAATCAATGTCAGCATAGGTGATAATCCCAGAATGATCCACATGGGACAATCTTTAATAGAACAAGAAAAGCCAGCATTCACTGACTTCTTCAAGAGAAAACAAATCAACTTTGCGTGGACATATGCAGACATGCCAGGACTAGATCTGAATCTCATAATGCATCACTTATCCTTAGCTCTGGGAGCTAAACCAGTAAAGCAAAAACTCATAAAGATGCACCTACATGTGGCCCTCATGGTGAAAGAAAAGCTAAAGAAATTGTTAGATGTTGGATTCATCAAACCAATAGACTATCCTGAGTGGGTTTCAAACATAGTACCAGTTGCCAAACCAGATGGCAGAGTCTGAATATGTAATGACTTCAGGGACCTAAACAAAGCTTATCTGAAAGATGATTTCCCCCTACCAAACATTGACATGATTGTAGATCTCACGGCAGGGCACACCATGTTGTCACTAATGGATGGTTTTTCTGGATATAACCAGATAAAAATTACACCTAAAGACCAACACAAGATTGCATTCACATGTCCTTAGGGTACCTATTGTTGGTGTGTCATGCCATTCGGTTTGAAAAATACCGGTGCAACATATCAGAGAGCTATGACCACAATCTTCCATTACATGATGCACACTATAATGGAAGACTATGTTGACGACATTCTGCAAAATCACTCACAAGAGAAGGACACCTGGCAGTACTGGACAAAATCTTCAACAAACTAGAAAAGTTTAATGTGTGCCTCAATCCAAAGAAGTGCATGTTTGGAGTTACCTCAGGTAAGCTACTTGAATATATAGTATCCACCAATGGAATCGAGGTCGACCGAGCTAAAGTGAAGGCCATCATGGAAATGCCACCCCCTCAGAATCTCACTCAGCTAAGGTCCCTACAAGAAAAACAACAATCTATCAGAAGGTTCATTTCTCAATTGGCAGACAAGTGCCACCCATTTTCTCACCTTCTACATAAGAATGTCCCTTTCAAATGGAATGATTCATGTGAGCAGGCATTTCAGCAGTTAAAAGAATATCTCATGAAGCCACCTGTATTGATGCCACCAATTCAAGGTAAACCTCTGCTACTGTACATCTCAGCTACACCAACAGCTCTAGGAGCTCTCCTCGCATAGCAAAATTATGATGGGAAAGAGCAAGCAATCTACTATATCAGTTGAACACTTGTTGGGTATGAACTATAGTACACACCAATTGAAAGAGCATGTCTCGCTGTGGTATTCACCTCACAAAAATGGAGACATTATATGTTGTCACATTCTCTCAAACTAATAGCAAAGATTGATCCACTTAAGTACTTACTCAACAAGGCAGCCTTAACAGGTAGATTGTCCAAATGGGTCATGCTTCTTAGCGAGTTCGATATCGAATATGTAGACAGGAAAGCAATAAAAGGCCAAGTACTTGTAGACCAACTAGCAGATGCACCTCTAACAGATGACAGCCCTTTGAGCTTTGAATTTCTAGATGAATCTATCTTTCACATAACTACAACCTGGAAAATGTACTTCGATGGATCATACACTCAGCATGGATCAGGAGCAAGTATCTTGTTGATCACCCCTAGTGGCAACACCATTCCTAAATCATACAAATTACTGTTTCCTTGCACTAACAATGTGGCAGAGTATGAATCCCTAGTCATTGGTATCAAGCTAGCAGTTGAATGGAATATCAAAGAATTTTAGGTGTATGGTGACTCACAGCTAGTCATAAATCAAGTAAATGACGACTACCAGACAAAAGATGAGAAATTAATCCCTTACAAACGGATGGTAGATGACTTCAAAGACTACTTCATCAAGATCTCTTTGAACAGATACCAAGGATTGAGAACAAAGCTACATACGCCATGGCAATGATTGCATCTCTCCTCGATATTCCAGATAATCAATCACGTTACGAGTTCTTGGTAGAGCTAGTATCCTGTCCTGCATATGACACCCCTAAATCCCATATCATTTGCCACATTGTTGGAGCTGATTCCCCCCTCTATGGAAAAATATTTGCCTATCTTAAAGAGAATACCCTCCCACCCCATCTCTCTAGTAACAAAAAATGAACCTTCATTCGTCAGGCATCTCGGTATACCATTGTCGCCAATATCCTATATCGTAGAGGTCTCGATGGTACTCTCCTTAGATGTCTCGATAGTGAGGAATATCAAACTACCCTGAGCAAAGTGCATGACGGTATATGTGGGACCCACTCTAGTGGCCCTACCCTAGCCAAGAAACTCATACGTATGGGGTACTACTGGCCAACCATGGAGCAAGATTCCTATCATTTTGTAAAGAAGTGCAAAAAGTGCCAAATCCATAAGAACCTGATACATGCATCAGCACATGAGCTACAACCATTAACGACTCCTTGGCCTTTCTGTCAGTGGGGACTCAACTTAGTGGGCAAGATTCACCCTTCTTCATCCAGCGGCCATAAATTCATAATCACTGCCACTGAGTACTTTACAAAGTGGATTGAAGTTGTGCCCTTAGCTAATATCACAGGCAAATAGATTACCTCTTTTATCCTGAACTATACCATTTGTCACTATGGTATCCCTTCATCCATTGTCACGAATAATGGATAACCTTTCAAAAACCAAGATATCAAGGAACTATGTGATAAAACTTCATATCTTCAACCCCCTATTACCCCCAAGGCAATGACCAAGCGGAGGCATCAAATAAAACCATTCTGAAAATCCTAAAGAAGACTGTCAATGATGTCGGTCGTGATTGGCATGTCCAGTTAAATCCTGCATTGTGGGCCTATCGTACAAGCATCCGCACACCCAGAGGTGCAACACCATACTCTCTGGTCTATGGATCTGAAGCCATCTTGCCCATTGAAGTCAAGATTCCATCCTTGTGAGTTTCGTTAAAAGGCCTCATATCTAATGAAGAGTACAGAGTGTCCAAACTTCAAGAATTAGAGTTGCTCGAAGAGAGAAGGCAATAGGCCTTTAACCACCTAAAATCTTATCAATAACGGATGTCCATAAGCTACAACCATAGGGTAAAGCCCTGAGTATTCCATGTTGGTGATCTAGTCCTCAGAGAAAACCCCAGAAATCAGCAAGATAGAGAAAAGAAAGGCAAGTTTGAATCCAACTGGCTGGGTCTTTATGTCATCATTGCAGCCTATGGGTCAGGGGTGTATCAATTGGCTACATCTAAAGGTGAAATATTTGATGATCCTATCAACAGCATGCATCTTTGCAAGTTCTATACCTGAAAACCCCAATGCAAGGGAGTCCTAAAAACTTTTTTTTTAAAATAATAATAAATCAAAAAAATGGAAAAATAACAAAAAAACTATCCTTTGGTGAAAACCTGACAAATAGGCACCTTGGATAGGTACCATGATAAAAACCTAGCAAACAAGCGTCATGTGTACTTTTAGCTTCCATGCAAATAAAAGCAAGTGGTGAAAACCTGGTAAACAGGCGCTAGCTGCGACAAACCACTTCCTCCATCTGTTGTGACCTTGTGTCTCTTGTGTCCATCATATCGTTCATCTTGAACTAGTCCCTTGAACCATTGTCGAACTACGTCGCCTCTGAGCTATTACGTAGGCAAGGCCATTATCAATGCGCCCTCGAGGCTCCGCTCTGTTCCGTTTCTATCCTCTCCATTCCTTCAAATGTCGTCTGTCCTGCTATCCATACCATTTCTACATCTTTGCCACCACCTAGGTCTTAGGTCCATCAGGTTCACCCCAAACTACATTGCCTCTACGTCATCACGTAGGCAAGGCCATTTAGCAATGAGCCCCCGAGGCACTAGGTCAGTCCCTTAGGGTCTGTCTCTCCATGTCTACTTATTGTCTCACCCATAATAAGTTGATCCTTTGTCTAAACTGGGGGCAACTCCTCAACCTAGTTACGGATTTGGATTCTTGAATGACACATGTTCTAAGAGGATAGCAATAAGGATTGTGATACCTTTCACTAGACAAGCAAGCGCAGCAAAGTAGGTTACCCAAAACAAAAATCTTGACGCAAAACATCAACCTGTCCAAAGCGAAGCAGAGCACCGTACCAAAACACTAAAACTAATTCTATATCAATTATGGCAAAAAGACACATCTAATGCAAGAATGTTTTGAAAATAGGTTAACTTACAAAGTCTTGGATTTTTTTCATTATGTCTTCCTATGCTACTCAAGAATGCCAAAAGCTAGAGATGCTATGATGGGGGCATAATCTTTTTCTTTGTCTGCTGTCTGCAGATTAAACTTTAGTAATGTGACGACTTTTGTCTAATGACATGATCAGCAAAAGATCATCGAGGACTTCAGAGGTCTAAACATGAAAAGGGGCAATCCTTGTCTGTTGAAATGCAAGAAGTACTCAGGTCATCTAGATTCAAGTTTGACTAGATGCTTGTATCAACTTGCTATATCAAAATCCATGTAAGGAATACTTAGGTTATCTCGGTCTAATTATACCTAGATGCTTGTATTTTCTTACAACATTTCACAAAGAGAAAAGAAACAAGAAGTGCCCAATGATGAAAGCAAAGTACTTGCAATATCAAGATGACAATCCACATCCATCCCATATCCAAAAATCCATATCAACCATGCAATAAGAAAATCCTACAGCATATCAAATGAAAGCCTCATTTCTTCATCTCTTCTCTTCCACATATCTATATCATCTCTATGTCAATTGAGTACATTCAGACATATCAAAAACCTAGCATAGATAGCATATCATATCACATGAGATAGTCATTCACATGATTAAATCATTCGCATACATAATAAAGTACATTAGATAATTTCCATACATTTTAGGTCATCCACATATATTTGCATCCACATATCATATCAAAAATCAAAAACATAGACAAATCCATATAGAGTTGCATAATTATATCCATAAACATTTGCATTTACATATCAAAATCTATCTAGTAAGAATCACATATTCAAAGCGTCATAAAGATAGACTGCATCCATAACATATAAACATAGAGCACATGCATGTAAAACACCAATAACTGCATCATCGTATAAAGAATATAACATGTCCAAATGTATGACATATCACAATATCTGTCCATCTCTCAGAGTCATATCATAAAGTGTATACAAAGTACAACAAGATGGTGATACATGTCTCGGGGCAAAAATAATACATATACAGGCTATCTCAGCCATCAAAAATGTGTACATCAAATCAAAAAATGGTACAAGTGTCCAGGTCTGGCTAACCCTCCTGCCATGGAGCACTGCTCCCTGCGCTGCCCTCTCCTCTGTCTCCCTCTGACTGTTGTGGGCCCCTCACTGATCCGACAGATCAAAACCCACCTGCCCTCTGAGATGCCACAGACTCTCTCCTGAAGCTGGGTGCACGTTGATCCACTGACACTGCCCCGTGGTATAAACCTCTGTAGTACTGAGCCTGGGCCTGCGCTTTGGCAAGCTCACTCTGAACTTGGGCCAACTGTGTCTGTGCCTGCTGCACCTGTGAAACCAAAAAGCTAGAAGTACCATCTATACCCATAGCTGCCACGACTACATCTCTCTCTACTCTCATCGCCCGTACGCTAGCCAAAGTTGTGTGTCTCTCTCTAGATATCTCTGATATCCGTCCTGCATCTGCATCTCTCTGACACTCCGCTGCTCTCAAGTGGGCCCTCAACTACCTAATTTGACCCTGTAGTGCAACCATAACCTATTGTGCTGGCACCTGCCCCTGTACCTACTGTTGTACCACCTGTTGTGGTGGCGACATCTACCTCTGTGGTGCCACCTGTTGTGCTGGCACCTATGCCTACAGCCTGTGGCTGCACAATTGCCTGCTAACCTGAAGGTCCCTCCCTGGACCTCCTCCTCTGTCTAGGTCTGCCACCTCCTCCTCCATCTCCTCCATCATCCCCCTGACCTCCTCTCCCCCTCCTCTGTCCTCCCCTCCTCCTACCAGCTCCACCCTCATCATCTAAATCCTCGTCGTCTATATGAGGAGCCAACTCTCTAGGTCCTGAATATCTGGGAAATGGATGAGCAGCGAACCACTCCTCATAATCTGGTGTCATACCTGCATCCACTATATCCCTCCTCATCGGCCAAGCTACATAAGGAATCTTATGAAAGTCTACCAAGGCCTCCTCATATGATGCCACAGGACCCCACCTGTATCTCTCTGCATGGGTCCTCGTGAAATGTGCCTACCCCTGTGGCCTACCCTGTACTTGGCCAAACTACCACTATACCTTGCTCACAATCTGTCACTCTAATATGTATCTCATCCTGCTAATGAGCCACTGAGTCTGGAAGCAATACGGAAGCTCGTCCGCCTCATCATCCCATACCTCGCAGTCTAGGTAGGGGCACCAGATAACTAGATCCACGTTATCAAACGCATGTCTCCAATACTTGAGCTTCCCCATCTTGTGCTGGGAAATCACGCCTGCATAGCCATAACTGTAGGGCTCACCCCTCTGCCTATGAAAAAGACATATCGGCCGTGTGATAGCTATGTGCTCCCACAACCAAAACTGCAAGAGAGAAACTTGCTGACAAACTGGCTCCTCAGTGATACATGACCTGGTGCATATCCCTATATAAATGTCCTAGCATGCACACACCCCATGCATACCGAGTCCCATCAGTGATCATGCTCTCCAGCACCCTCCTCGAGCCAATCAGGAAGCTGTGTGACCTCCTATCAGGGCATACTATACCACCGATCAGTCTCGCCACTATCCCTGGGAAGTAGTCATAGCAGTCATGAATGTCCTACCACAAAATCACCTGCTCCACCAACTCTGGGTCATCAAACATGCATCTGCACTCAGCTAATCCAGCGTCACACTATGACTCGTACTCTACTAACTCTCCCTGAATAGGGAGGTGCAGAATCTAGTACACATCCTCAAGAGTGATCGACATCTCCCCAGTCGGTAGATGGAATGTCCCATCCTCGCTATGGAATCACTCCACCACTGCAGTCAACAACCCACGGTTCACGCGAACCTCAGGCATGAAATAAATATAATACAACCCCATAGCACCTAAAGCCTCGCGGTCAATCTCTGTTAGCATGTACCGCTGCAATAACGGCAAAGGGAACTACTCTCGTGACATAAGGGTATCCCGGATATCCTCCTGCAATCAGGCAAAGCATAGCGTCAAAGAAATCCATAGCCAAGCAAACCTACTTAAAGCAATCAAACTATCCTATCCTTGACTTAACACATCAAATTAATCAGAACAACATATCATCTCTTGACTAGATTCTTGGCAATCTCAGAGATTGCTTATCAATTGACGCATTGATCAAGGTGCCAATTGGGTTAATTTCGTTAAGTCAACTAATTTTCCTAGTGCAAATGTGCTGATCTAGGTGGAAAATGTGCCGATCTAGGTGGCAAATGTGCCGATTCATATCATATGTGCCTCTTCATTGTGAATGCACCAATCCTTGACGTGTATGCATTGTTCTGGTACATGGGCCACTTCTTGTGTCATATGCGCCGTTCCACAATGGATGCACCAATTCCAAGCATATATGTGCCAAACTATCATATGCGCCATTAGATCTCTCATATGCGCAACTTCGTAGTCGACGCATCTATCCTAGCTTTTTTCCCTAAGCATTTATTGCCCTAATAAATGACTTTTAGCAAGTTTTGACAAACTACATACCAGTGGTCCTGCCTCAGCTGGCCGATCGAACTGTCAAACTCACTCAAACCGATGCTCCTCGTGCGGAATATCCATTTCTCTGTCGACTGCTCTAGCTATCATACTCTCCTGAGCTCTCAAAGACCAATCAACTAAGGACAAGTGTGCAAATGAATAGAACTTGTGGACCTAGCTCCTATATATAGCAAGTGAACCATAGCTGACTGTGTGACAACTATGACTACTTCCCATATCTTTTCCTCTGAACCATGTCATGTTTTTCTCCATCCTAACCTGTTCTTCCACCTTCTTCTTCGTGAGATTGTCCGTCTCACGCTTTTTGCCTTCTTCCCGTCTAATCTCCTGAGGGGGCATCCTGTCGTTAAAACTTGTACAAGGGGCAAACTGGGGCATGTATCATTGTCAAAAATTCTTATTCTTTGAAACAACGTGATAAAACACATTGCATCAAAGAGGGGCAAAATGTATACACTAAAAATGACATGACTCTACTTAAATAAATATTTTAAATATTTATTTCACCTTCATATTCCTCTATCAATAAATAAATAAATTTATTTATTTATTTGATTCATCTCCCCTCATTTAATTAAATAAATTGCATTTATTTAATTAATTAAATTCATCTACATCAACTTCATTCTTCTAAATAATTAAATAATTTTAATTATTTAATTAAAATCTTTTATTCTTCGAAATTTAAATAAAATGCAATTTTATTTAAATAAAAAATTAAATCTCCACAAAATAAAATATATTTAAATATTTTATTTATTCCTCCAAATTATCTACAAGTAATTAAATAAATTTATTTATTTAATTATGCTTTCTTATCTTCTAAAAAATCTTTCATATCTTCTAAAAATAAATTCTTCTTGTCACGCAAAAGCAAAAGCTGAGTTAAAGCAACTTTGTTTTTTAAATTAGAAAAATCTATCCTAATTTAAGAAATAAAAAGTCATCCTCATCAAGAAAACAGTTAACTCAACAAAGCTTTTTTTTGAATGACACATGTCCTTCTATCCGCGCACGTTCTCTCGAACATTCTCCTCCATTGATCTTCTCATTTATTCTCCACCATTGATCTTCTCTCACACAACTCTATAAATACAACCCTCTTCTTCTTCATTTCGATATCCATCATTTGAGTAAACTTATGCTACAGGAACTATAGCGCACCATTGGCACCCCACTATTATCACTTCATCAATCATCCATTCACATTGTGTTGAAGCTCATCTTCAACACAAACAAGTATCCTAGCCACTTCTCCTTGTCATCTTGAGGAATCAAAGCAAGGAAGCGAGCTTCCTGAGTGCCATCTTCATCACCACAAGATCAAGAAAGAAAAGGCGAATAATGGAAGTCGCAAGGTAAAAGGTTGTGAGTATCTTCTCTATTTTACTTTTAATCTCCTTTTATCTTTATATTCCATTGATGTTTGGGTTTTTAATTTACACTTGATTATTCTCATTTTTACCCTTACAACTATATGCACCTATGTCCCTTGAGGTGATTTGTCAATATTTTAAAATTTCAAGGCTTGCTAAATAAAGGCATCAAAATCGGTTAAACTTCTATTTTTCTATTACCAGGTCATTTGGAAATGACTGTATATCATTAAATTTTAATCTCTTGAATCCCTCTAAGGGAGGGGAGTATTATTCCCTTTTCCACCCCATCAAACTTTTTAATATATTGTAATAGCCCTTTTGGGAGGTGATTGAATCATAAATCATCTTGGGGGGTGATGGGATCATGAGCATTTTGAGTGAGCTTCTAAAATGATTTGCACTTATCAAGCTTGAATGGTTAAATTTTAAAATCTTTTAAAATGTTATATTAATCTAGTCAAGTAAAGGAATAAAATCTCATTAAATCTAGTTTGAATGAAATAATGCAATCAATATCATAACATAATTAATCTAGATTTAGTTAAGAAAGTATTTGTGTTAAATGATAAATTGAAACATTATTTTTAGAAAATTGTAAATGTTTTGGATAAGGTACTTTTATGTGGGAATCAAGTTAAGGAGAATTTCTAAGGCCTAATCCTATATATAAAAACCAAATATATATCATCATAATCCTATATATAAATGAAATATATATCATCATAATCCTATATAAATTTTGATAGTTTGTCCAAAATCTCTCCTTTCATATGATACAGTTTTTTCAAAATTTCAATTGTATTTTACAGCTATACAAATGTCTACCAGAGCATTTTATAATTACAGGGTATTCACAAAATGGATTTGTTGAAAAGGCTTTAGAAACTTACAAGCAAATTGTAGGGTATTCACAAAATGGATTTATTGAAAAGGCTTTAGAAACTTTCAAGTAAATGCAATTGGAAGGTGTAAATTCAAATTCAACAACCTTTTCCAACATTCTCCCTACTTGTGACAAAATGGGAGCTTTGGAACAGGGTATGGACATCCATCATAGCATAATGGAAGGGGGATTTTTGGCAGATATTATAGTTGGAAATGCTATGGTAGACATGTATGCAAAATTTGGAAGCGTAGACAAGGCACATCAACTATTGACAAAATGCCTCAAAGAAATATGGTCTCATGGATTGCATTGATTGCAGGATATATAAAAATGGATTTTTTGAAAAGGCTTTAGAAACTTTCAAGAAAATGCAATTGACACCACAACCTTTGCCAGTATCCTCCTACAGGCCTGTGACAAAATGGGAGCTTTGGAACAGGGTATGGACATCCATCATAGAATAATGTAACGGGGATTTTTGGCAGATATTATAGTTGGAAATGCTCTAGTAGACATGTATGCAAAATGTGGAAGCATAGACAAGACACGCAAACTAAACAGGGTATGGACATCCATCAAAGCTTGCCCTAGTTTAAAATTTCGTTCAGCATAATCAACCAGAAAGTGAGAAAATTAGAAATACCTAAAGGGTGGTTGGCTAGAAAGTGGCTAACTTCACAACATTTGGTTGGTTGGGAGCTCCTGGGGTCCTCTTAGGGTTTGGGTCATGCTCCAGGTTCGGCAGCAAAACTGTCAAAAATGACAGTTAGAAAACACTTTTTTAAAAAAAAAACTTTAACAGGGGGGTTCAGTCGAACCCTTGTTTAAATGAACCCCCTATTTCATTAATAAAATAATAGGCCAATATGGGGTTCGATCAAACCTTCCAATGACTTGATCTTACGTGGGGTTCGTTCGAACACCCCCCATTCGATCAAACCGGTTCATTTTTTTTAGGCACGGGCAATTTTCCTTCCTCAAGGAAATTGTAACCCATTATTGTGGGATCACCCACCAACAAAGAATGGACAAGTGCATAGGATACAAAGAAGTCTGTAAGTAAGACACTAGTAGTAAACAAGAATGGGGAAGTACATCACAAACTACAAGCAAAAGCTATATGTTTATGAGCACACACACAATGGAACTATAGAGATGTGAGGAAGCGAAACTAGGAAGGATAGAAGGAAGGATTTGCAAGAGAGAATTGGTAGAAATGAGATGCACTTTGCACAGAGTGCAAAGGTGCAGGGAACCTCCAAAATTTCATAAGGGACAAAGGGAAAAAGAATGTAGAGAGAAACAAATCAGGGTTAGAAGGGAAGTGTGCACATATGTAAATGTGCATGAAGAGTATGAAGGTTCACAAGCTAGGAGGAAAGTGCAAAAATGTGCAAAGAAGGTGGGAGTGTAGAACATGGAAAGAAGTCTTCTAAAAATAGCAAACCTTCTTGTGGACTTTAAAAGTCTATAGGAAATAAAGGGCATAAGAAGAAATCCCTAGAAGCATGGGGGCCAACTAGACTAATATGAAAGCACAAACCAATGGTGCACTAGAAAGGAGATGTTTTTATAATAATGCAATGAAGTGTGTAAGCCATTAGATGTAGGTCCCAAGGTGGAAGATCTAAGGTGTGCAAGCATCTAACATTCATTGGATCCACCTTTTCCTCAACCAATAGCACAATAGAATGAAGTTTTTAGACTGACACCTTCATGGAGATGTGTGAGGGTACCATGTGGTAGAGATGACATCATATCCTTCTTTCTTATTTACTCCTAGGATTGTAGGTGGAAGAGAGTAGGGCCCACCTTGAATTCCATCCTATACACTAGTGACCATTGGTAAAAAAAAATTTTGACAATGATAATGCCTTTCGGATGCACTGATCAGAGGCCAAGTGGATGTGCGGACATCATTTATTTTGTCTTTAGTTACACATAAGTTAGAGAATGGATGGACCTACCACATGATGACATGGAAGCACCAAACCAATGGTGTAATGATATTTTGTTGTCATACTAACAACCTTTAAGCATGCGCCAACTATTGATCAAATGGATCGAACAGTTTCGAAGTGCTTATGAGAGCTAAAAGCTTTATCATGTTCTTAGAACCTTGTTGCACAAGTAAAGCATGTGCAAAGGTAAGTATGTAGTGAAGATGAAAATAGGGCACCCTATAACACTTCATCCACAAATGAGAAGATAATGTGCAATTTAAGCACATGAAATATTGTCAACACCAGCTCCAATTAGGGATGTGTACCACTTGCACACATAATGAGAATCTAGCCATATTTCTAGAATACAAACCAAAATACAAAAGGGGAAGAGGAGGGAAGAGACAAAAGAACACAAGATAAAACACACATGTACAAGAGACAAACAACTTATAGCCAATAGGAATGAGGGCCCAAGTGGATATGAAATTGCATGGTTGTAAGAAAAATTTAAAAGTAGATACAAGTCAAACCCTGTAAATAATATCCATAGCACAAGGTCATAGATAAATTTCTTTGATTCACTTGCCTCTATCAAAAATAATCTAGATGAATGGGTTGAGAAACCTCAAACTAATGATTTACTTCCCACTAATCTACAATAAAATGTATCCCTTCCATGTAAACTCATATAAAGCACAAATGTCTAGAGAATCATGTTGAGGCTAGAAATGACAACCATATTTACATGACAACCACAAGTAGAAGGAGCCATCACTTCACCCATGTGGTCATGTATAACTTTAATCTCCATGGTGGCAATATACTCACTTTGATTGACATCTAGATCAATACAAAGAAGCAAATTCTCCTAATCCCTCACATTAAAAATCTCTTTCTCAAGTGCAACCTTAAGATGGGGTACATTATGTGGATGCTCAAGTTTATCAAAAACTTTTAGCTCACTAATACCACAAATATCGATATACTCCTCCATGATTAAATCATGTGCATTATTCACCTCCATTTCTATACCCTTAGCCTAAGAACTAGAAAGTTGATGCACTTCATGTGAGGACTCAAAATCTTCAAATTTCTCCTCTATTTTGAAAGCATCATTGAAACCTATTGCAATAAAATCATTACTAAGATTAAATTGGTAACACCATACCTCTTCCTCGCTACTCATTGAAACAGTATTTCCCTACAACATTCTCATCTAACAATGAGCATGGGGAGACATCACACCTTTCACCAAAGAAATAATCCCTCACATGCATCCACATGATCACCATCTTTGCAATCATCAAGTGCAAGTTCTTCAAACTAAAAACTAATGTCTGTATTTTCATCCCTATCAACAATCTCATCATCAAGTGTAGGCACATCCATGTCATCCTTATAGAACTAATCATGTACAAAAGAGGCATCATGAGTAGCTTCATCATCACCCAAGGAAACAAATCAAGGAAACACATCAAACAAGAAACCACTCTCTTGTTCATCTTTTATATCACATGCATGTACATAATCAACATATTTAATCTCATGAACTAATTCATTTTTCTACATACTTGTGAACATACACTCTTTTTTATCCATAAGGTTGCCACAAAGTGCAGGACTATATACCTCAACCTCATCATCATAACTAGAATTGTTATTCTCAAAGGCCTCAAAGCATAGAAGAACATCACATGAATAACAAATCTCTTGTGCACTTCAACTTCCTTATTTATACACACCAAATTAGCATCATCATTTCATGAATTGACCCACAAAGTTGACCATCAAAAGTTGCAAGTTCATCCCCTTTGGCATTTTAAAGTGGCATGTTTATGGCACATGAGTCTTGAACAACTTTTTCTCACCCAAAGACCATGGATAAACTTGTTGGTTTATATTGTAGGGGAAGCAAATGCACTAGATGGAAATCTTCATAATACATATCAATGCATACACATTGATCAGTCCTATATTCACTTGGGAGGTTATTAATAGCAGCAAAAAACCTATTATGAAAGTCTAAAATTCATTTTCCATTAGGGTTTCTAAGTCTTGGACATGAAAGGTAGGGCTAGTGATACTTACAACTAGATCATCTATTTTAATAATAAAATAAACGTGTTCATCATGAAAGACATTTGACACAAAATGTTGTGCCCTAGGAGATGTATAATAAGTTTGAGCCTACTCAATGTCTAGGTTCAACATGTTTGTGTGGCTTACTAAATAAGCTAACTCCTACTTTGACAAACTTAAGGGATGCATAATAGGCTTGACCTTTCAAAATCTAGTTGCAAAACCACTTAACCACTCAGATAAAGAATCACCATACTAATCAAAGATCATATTCATCAGCATTGAAACTAGGGCCAGAAGTGTAATATGGACTATGTGAGAGATTATACCTAGATCTAGAGTCATCCTTAAACCAATGATCCATGACTACATAGGTTTATGCCAACTATAACTAGATTGCATTCTTTTACAAATATATATTTCTTTACTATGAAAGAAAATTTGCCCCAAGAGAGAAAGAGAAGGAACAACACTAGCAATGAACACCTCAATATCATGATGTAGCAAAGTTGTTAGTGCCACGTCTATGAAAGAGAAAATCCTTGGAGAAAGAGAAACCACCAAGGTTGAAAACTCATCTAGGTCTAATCCCATTGTGTTATCTCTTAAAATTGTAGGCCCTCTCCTCTAGAACCATTACTCAAATTGAGATAAGGGGAACAAGATATCTCAAGCACAAATATGGACTCATTAATAAGGAGAGGATAGTTTTGGACCAATACATAGGATCAAGGTAGATCCTCTTCTTCTTCAGGCCCTATAGAACCTAAAAGAGTGATCCTTGAGGACTCAAAACATGATAGAAATTAGAACAAGGATTTGATTACCATGCACTAATATATAATGGTAATCAAGAACAAGATTACTAAACCTCATTAATAGAAAATATGAACAAGCATGCAAGTGTGCCCATGGATGTAGCATGATTCACTCATTAAAGATGAATCCATTAGGTCTAATACACTCTTACAACTTATGAACTACCATTATAGGCCTCAAGATATTTATCTAAGACAAGGCCACCAAAGATATATATTACTAAAACAATGGATTTAATAAGGTGCGAAAGACTCCTACATGCATAAATTTTTAAATGTTTCATTCATATGTTAACTCCCTTAAGATGTAACCAAAGTTATAAAACTAATTAGTGCATGTAGGCAGAGCAAGAAACTAAACTAAGCCAAAAATAGAAGGATGATTTAAAGAAAAGATTGATCTAAATACAACCAAACAAGTGTTCAATCCATTGGGAAACAAAGTCACAACATGAAAGAAAGAAAGATAGCCATATGGGACTGCAATAGACTCATAAAAATATGGAAACGTTACACCTCATTCATACTCAGTAACCCATCTCAAATTAGCAATATCCCACATGCAACAAAGAGAGACTATTACAAAATAGTTTGTAATGCATTATAATGATGCATCATTAATCACCTCCTCATTACATCAAGCAAATAAATATGGTGAGAGAGAACCAATAACTAGGTTTGAAGATTTCCCTAAAATATTATAGCCTATCATGGAGACATGCTCATGCAACTACCTAGCTCGACTACACTTTACAAACAAAATCTTTCCCTTACAATCACATTAAGAGGATTTTGAAAGCTTTGTTTATATTTCATAGCCACATCAACAATTTCATGCTTATGTGTCCTAGGTTGAAATTGCATCTAGTATAAGAAACCTTGGGAGAGTTGAAGGAAACCATACCTATTCCAACAACTACCATCATCCAAGAACAAGTAGCTATACTTGAATAAATACAACTAGAAAATGCTCATTTGGAAGTAATCCACACAACAAATATCATCGAGGCTATAAAAACCCTTGAAGAAGAGTCAAGGATATTCCTAAGGGAAAAATCATATTAAGCACTCCATGCATGACATTAGTTGCTCTACCACAAACTATTAGGCCTCCACTAAGAGATCCTCATCCTCAAATCATTCATTTGTTACTTCCTCGTGAAGAGAAAATTTGGACAATGAGCCTCATAATGACATCATCCATGTACTCCCATGAGAAGAGGGTAGTCCATCTCACACATTTCCACTTGGCTAGCCATTACCACACGAGCAACAATATATCACTTAGTCATCTATTTAATGCAAATAATCTTGTGTGAGCCAATTTTGGAGTAAACAAAAACTAAATCAAGAAGTGGTGTAACAAATGCCTATATTTCCATCACAACCACGAGTTAACAAACAAGATAAATGGATGAGAAAAGAAATGCCTAATGTTATACTTTTTGATCATGTGTTTCTACCTAACATGAAGAAAACAAAGAAGAAAACATGTAATTGAAAAGGAATACAAAGAAGAGAAAGCAACATAATAAAAGGAAGATAAATTTAAGGACTTATGTTGGAACAAGGTTGACCTATTTAATGAGAATGAGCATACCCCTTTGGAGACAAATATTGAGTCTCCAAAGTTTTTTCAACGATACATGAGAATCCTTATAACATATACACCTAAAATTAGATTTCACTTTTGTCTTTAGATTTCTTTATTTATTTTCATACTTTGGCCTTTTTTATTACACATTGTTTATTGTGTTTTTCAGACTTTTTCTTATCCTATATTTATTTCAATGCTTTTTCTCCCCCACTTGGGGGCATTTTAGGTTTTCATTTTCCTTTCTCCACACATCTTCCTTATGTCAATTATTTATTTTCCATTTGTGTTACTCTTTTATTTCCCTACCTCGCCTTTAGCCTTTCTTATTCACCCATTATTTCAAGATCCCTGACTTTCACCACTTTGATTTCTTACATCGCCTTATTACTTCTCATGTTATACTTCACAAATTTCCATGTTTTTTATACTTTACATATGAATCTCATGTTTGTTATCATACATGTGAGAAAGCATACATGGCAAACTTGATGATGATCTAATAACCCAGTGCATGACCCTATGTGGCATGAAAATTTATAAAACTCCACCTTCAACAAATTTATCCAAGGTGAAATTATCATATCATCCCTTTAGTATCTCCCATGTGTCACTCTTAATCACCCCAAGTCATCTACTAGGTGTCCACATCATCTTTTAGATTAAAAAACTTAATTTTTCCAGCCCATAGGTTTTCTAGTTTTGTGGTTAGTTAATTGTGACGAACAAACATTCCATCTTAGTGAACACCCATTCACCATGGTGAATGATTTGTGAGGGGGTGAATGTAGTAATTTTGGTTATGCATGTATTTTTATTTTGTTTTTGTTAGTTTATCTTTAGCTATCTCAATGTTCAGGTTAGTTATATTTGGAAAACTTTGTCTACATCCTTTAATCACTCCTTTGAGTCTACATTCCCATTTATATCCCCTTTCTAATCAAGTAAAGGGTTTAAGTTTTTGCATTCAAGTTGCATCCAAGGATTTGAAACCAAAACCTTCTAATCTTTTATTTTGATCTCTTGCATGCCACAATACAACCCCTTCAAGCATTCTATTTTAGTTATTCCAGTGAAGTTTGTCCCCTCTTTCACCATTAGAGAGTTCCAAAAGTTGAAGGAAGAGGAAGGAAAGCTACAACTAAGTTCCAAAGGACAATATTATTAGTCATTAAACTTGCTCCGTATCTTGGATAAAACCAATCTCAAGTGTGGATATTCTAGAATAGATTTATTTTGCTTTAAAGTAGATTTTCATGTTAATTAGAATGCTTGTTAAAAAGGTAAAGTAGATCTTATTTTAGGAAGATTGTTTAATTGTAGGTTCTTACATTCATTTTGAATTTTTTGAATGAAATTCCTTTTTCTTGCTTCAAAGCACTTTTGAAATACTAGTTGAAAGCTTCTTTACCATTACATAATAAAATCAAGAATTAAAATATTTAAAACACACAATGAAATTTCCTAGCAAGGGCTCCTCATAGGGCCTCTATGGAAGATCTTTAATTTATTTAGAACGTTTTAGAAAAGGTACTGGGATCTTCTTCAATGGATATCCTTTATGAAATTATACTCTTTGGTAATGCATGCAATCTCACAATCTCCTTGAAAAATAGGTCAGCAACATGTACTGCATCATTTGTCTTCTTACAAGGAATGAAATGAGCCATCTTTGAAAATCTATCCACTACTACAAATATAGATTCATGTCTCCTCTGTGTTCTTGGCAAACCTAATATGAAATCCATGCTTATTTCTTCCCAAGGTCTCTCCGATATTGTTGAAGATTTGTATAATTTGGTATTTTGAGTACTCCCTTTTGCAACTTGACATAGTCTACAACTCCGAACAAATTTCCTTACATACTTATATATCTAAGGCCAAAAATAATGTTGACTTACCAAATCTATTGTCTTATCAATACCAAAATGTCCTGCTAATCTCCACTATGCTTCTCTTTGATGAAATTCTCTCGCATTGAACTCCTAGGTATACACAACTGATTTCCTTTGAACAACATATCCTCCTGAATAAAATAATCCAACCACTTGGTTCTATCTATCACAATAGGTTCATTACATGCTTTCCATGATTCTATAAAATCAAGATCATCTTCATACACATGCTTTAGTTCTTCAAAACCTAATACTTCTACCCTCATATCTGTCAACAAGTTCCTTCTCCCGCTCAATGCATCTGCAACTCTATTTGATTTTCTACTCTGGTGCTTCAATACAAATGTGTAATTCTGCATGAATTCTACCCATCTCATGAGTCTCTAATTCAACTTACCTTGAATGTTCAAATACTACAAAGCTTGATGGTCAGTGTACAACACAAATTCTTTTGGCAACAAATAATGTCTCCACTTCTTAAAGGCTTGAATTATGGCATAGAACTCTTGATCATAAACTAAATATCTTCTCCTTGCAACATTCAACTTTTCACTGAAATATGCTACCGGTCTCCCTTCTTGACTTAACATTGCTCCTATTGCATTTCCACTGGCATCACAATCAACTTTGAAATACTTTGTCAAACTCTGATAATGCTAACATTGGTTTCTCTATCACCTTTTGCTTCAACAATTCAAAACTCTTGTGTGCTCCTGTTGTTCACTTAAAATCCTTCTAGTCACCTCTCATTGTCTTTGTCATTGGTGTGCATATACTACTAAATTTTTTTATGAACTTCTGGTAGAAACTTGCTAGTCCATGAAATGATCTTAGCTCTCCAATGTTCACAAGTGTTAGCCACTCAACAATTGCTCTAACTTTCTCAGGGTCCATCTTCAATCCTTCTGTAGAAATCACAAATCCCAAATATACCAATTCTTCCTTCATGAAACTACCCTTCTTGATGTTTATCAATAATTTCTCTTCTCTCAACCTCTAAAATACTTGTCTAATACGTTGCAAATGTTCTTCCTTTGTTCTACTAAAAATTAGAATAGCATCCAAGTAGACAATAACAAACTTACCCAAGAATCTCTTCAAACCCTCATTCGTCAACCTCATGAAAGTACTTGGTGCATTAGTTAATCCAAAAGGGATGACTAACCACTCATACAATCCTTCATTTGTCTTGAATGCAATCTTCCACTCATCTCCTTCTCTAATCCTGATTTGATGGTATCCAGTCTTTAGGTCTATCTTTATGAAATATCTTGCTCCACTCAAACAATCCATGATATCATCCATCTTTGGCAATAGAAATCTATACTTGATTGTGATCTTATTGATTTTTCTAGAGTCTATACACATCCTCCATTCTCCATCTTTCTTTGGTTCCAATACTATAAGTACTGCATGATGAGACTAGAAATGTCTCATCTAAATTCATCTCCATTTTCTCTTAAAATTAGCATTAAAAGTGGATTTAAATGTAGTTTTATGAACTATTAGCTTATTTAAAATAGAATATAGGATATATATTGGTTTATTTCTTAAAATTCTATTGCAATTTAATTGCTAACATTTTCTAATGTTTATTGAAAAAAAATAGAATGCAATATGTTTAAAAATGATGCAGAATTAGTATCGAAGTATTCTAGCCTCTTTCAGCCAACTTCGAAAGTATTTCAGCTTGTTTTCAGCCAAATGTGTTTCAACTCATTTGGTTTAAACCATGATTTGATATTTCTCTCAACCTTCTATTTTCTAAAAAGTTGAAGATAAATTGTTTTGGAAAAATAATAAAAGTAGCAAAAATAAAACCTTTTCCCTTAAAAGGATGTGGATGTGTTGTCACTTTGTAATGAGGGAATAAAGGATGTTGTTCCTTTAGCATAGGATTAGTAGAGAGAATAAAGGAATTTGCTTCCTATATAGAGAGAATAAAGGAATGTGTTTCCTTTAGCATAGGAGTAGGAGAGATAGGTGTAGAGAACAAAGGGAGTTGTTCCTGAAAGACAAGTGTACTTATGCTTTCCACTAGTTTAGGGAGTTGGGTGAAGATCTTCAATGTATAAATAAACCTCTCAACTCTAAAGAAAGGAGAGTTTTTGTTTTGGCAAATTTTTAGAATAAGAAAGCTACAACAATTTTAGAAATAAATTTGTAATATTTTGTTGAAAAATAAGATATATGGAGCATTGAGCACAAAGTTGGGTGAATGATCTTGGTCCAATTCCAAGGGAGGAGCAAGCTGCTCATCCTGAGGAATAGGAAAACATTTGGTACTTATTTGATTATTTGTATTATTTTAGTTTTATGCATTTCTATTTATTTTAAATGTATTAAATTAAATTTTAGTGCAAGAGCTATTTTATTTCTATATTTTTAATTCATAGAAACATGTTTTAATTTTATAGTTTTAATTTATGCAAGTATGTTTAAATTTTGCATGTGTGATTTCATTAGATTAATTTAATTTTTTTATTTTTGTTAGAAAGAACTGTTTTCCAAAAATCTTTAAGTTCCTAATGCATACAACCTTTGGACACCACCCTGAATTGATAAATTAATGAAGAGGATTGCAACGATCCTCGTCACTACACATGGGCTTAAACTTTCTCTGATCAATCCTTTCCTCAATATCTCATGTACTTGTCTACTTAGCTTCACATTTTCTTTTGGTTTTATTCTATGCACCACTTTGTTAGGAAAACTAACTCCATGTATAAGATCCATATGATGACTAATACTCTGGATTGGTGTTAATCCTTTAGGTACATTCTTTGATATAATATCTTGGTACTCTGTCAACAATTCAGTTATCTTCTCCCATGGTGGTTCTTCTTCTCTTGCGGTGGTGGTTTTTGTACTTAGGGTATCGCACTTCTTCAGAATCAATGTAAAACACATGTTCTCATGTCTCAGTCCATCCAAAAAATTTCTTCCATCCACTAAACAGATTCTAGCATTGCCGTATAATTCACTTTTAGGCTCTTCTTCCAAAGGTATCAAGATATGTTTTTTTCCCATTTGATGTTATTGTATAAGTATTCTTTCTTCCATCGTGTATTATCTTTCTATCATATTACCATGGTCTTCCCAACAATATATGACATACATCTGTCAACATAATATCACACAATACCTCATCAACATAAGATCCTATATGAAATTTCACCAAACATTGTTCACTCACCAGTACCTTGTGTTCATGTTGAATCCATTCTATCTTTGATGCAATAAAAGGTGCAACAACTTAGTTTTACAAAGTTTCACAAAATTATGCTCTTGATTGGCTTCACAAACTCTCACAATGGCCCTTCAAAACTAGGTTATTTCAGACTAGTTTTAGAAAAATTGGTATATCTCCCTCCAAACTCAATGAAATTGAACCCAATAAAAAACCCATTTGATTTAAGACTACCCTCAAAAATGGGTTTCAACCATGTATGCAGAAAGTATTTTAGGAGGTCGTACCAGACTCTGCAATAGGACTATTACCCTAGATGAGGGTTGTTGGCAGTTTAAAATAGTTTTTACAAAAATGGCTGTAACTTTTGCAAAACTCAATAAAAACTTATAAAATTAGAATCAAACGAAAGGTGATTAAAATAACTTTCCAAAAAATCTAGTTTTATGTCATTTGGATGCCATATGGGGCCATACCATCTTTAAGAACATCAAAATTTTAGAAACAAATATACAAAAAAAATAAATTTTATTCATTGTTTTATCACCATTCTCCTTCCCCCACACCTTTGATTATTGAAGGCCTATTTACATGTTTGGAGTGATTCCCAATAGGTTGCAACCATATTTGAAACTCAGTGACCGTTGGGAGCCTTAATTATGTAGTTTGTTAAGTTGACAAGGCAACTTCTTTATACAACTTGCATTATTTTACTTTGTTTTTGACAACCACCTATATTATGACTCTAAAAACATATGGAATTGGTCATTGTGACCTTATTACATGCCTCTTGGTCTATGGTGACCTTATTCAATGCAAAATGACAAAAAAAACAATTAGACTCTAACAAAGGACTTAGTTTGCTAATTTGACACAAAAGAGATATTGGGTGCTCCTGCACCATACTCCCGGCCATGAAATTCTCCCAAGTCCCTTGGAAGTCTTCTACATTTTGACCTGTAATAATCCCTTGATCTTCAATTCTTTGATGCTCCTCCTTGTTCTTGTAATTGATCCAACTTGATTTCATCCTTACCTTTGGCTTGAATTTATCCATGCAAATTAGTCTTCCCCCTGTCTTGCCACTTGAAATCAGATTCTTCATACTTTGATGCACTTCAATTTTTATCCCAGTAACTTGTCCTTCTTCCTACACTTTGTACCCTAGCTGATATCCCATCAAGGCTGCAATCATGAAATGATAGATGTTCTCTTTCACCGTTTGACTTTGCCATGTAACTATGCTTTCTTCACTCTTATCCTCCATACCTTTCATCCAGTTCTCTGCTCCCTTAAGGAGTTCATCCTTCATTGTCTCTATCTCAGGCTTCGTTATTAGCAACTCATTCTTTGCTGTCAGCATCTCTTCTTTTTCTTTTTTCTTTTTACCTATTTCCCTTGCTTATCTTTTCCTTCTTTTGACAATCTCCTTAATGGGCCATGTAATTCTTTTCTTAATCTTCAAGTGCCAACTTGTCATTTGCTCAATCCTTTGCTCTGTCTTCATCCAGAACTCCTGGAACTCCAAATCAAATCTTCTTATGTCTTGCTTCAGTGTTGCTATCTCTCTGTCAAACTTCTCTTGCCTCAACTTTTCCTCTTTTATCTTCCTCTCTTCTTGTTTCCTCTTCCTTTGTGAACCCTTTGCCTGCAAAAGTCTTCTCAGCAAATCCATCTTATTCTCTACTCAAGCAAACTTTTCCCTGCTTCTCAACTTCTCTCAACTTTCTCATCTTCAAAAAATCTAATCCCTGAATCTTTGATATCACTTTGATTCAATAGAAGGTGACAACAACTTGGTTTTACAAAGTTTCACAAACTTATGCTCTTGATTGGCTTCACAAACTCTCATAATGGCCCTTCAAAACTAGTTTATTTCAGACCAGTTTTAGAAAAATGGGGATATCTCCCTCCAAACTCAATGAAATTGAACCCAATAAAAAACCTATTTGAGTTAAGAATGCCTTTTAAAATCAGTTTCAACCATTTATGCAGAAAGTATTCCAAGAGGCCATACCATGCTCTACAATAGGACTGTTACCCTAGACGAGGGTTTTTGGCAGTTTAAAATAGTTTTTACAAAAATGGTTGTAACTTTTGCATAACTCAATAAAAATTTATAAAATTAAAATAAAATGAAAGGTGATTCAAATACCTTTCTAAAAAATCTATTTTTATGTCATTTGGAGGCTGTATGGGGTGGTAACATCCTCGGGAACATCAAAATTATAGGAAAAATATACAAAAAAACTAAATTTTATTCATTGTTTTATCACCATTCTCCTTCCCCCACACCTTTGATTGTTGAAGGCCTATTTACATGTATGGAGTGATTCCCAATCAGTTGCAACCATATTTGAAACTTGGTGGTTGTTGGGAGCCTTAGTTATCATAGTTTGTTAAGTTGATAAAGCAATTTCTTTATACAACTTGCATTGTTTTACTTTGTTTTTGACAACCACCTATATTATGACTCTAAACACATATGGAATTGGTCATTGTGACCTTATTACATGCCTCTTGGTCTATGGGGACCTTATTCAATGCAAAATGACACAAAAAAAACACTTAGACTCTAATAAAGGACTTAGTTTACCAATTTGACACAAAAGAGATATTGGGTGCTCTTGCACCAATCTTGTAGGGGTTTAGATGTTTCAATCTCTCTAGATTTAGCTTCACCACCATCTCCTTTGAAACCAAATTATCAGTGTTTCCACTATCGATGGTAACCTTACAACATTTACCTCCTAATTTGCATCTTGTCCGGAACAAACTTTTCCTTTGTGGTGGTTCCTTAGGTGTTTCTACTTGAAATAAAGCTCTCCTTATGACTAATGACTCTCCTTTCTCAAGCTTTCCCACTGAACTAGGTGATCCAACCGGTTCTTCTTCCGCATAAGCTACTCTTACACTATTTCCTATCCTTTTGTTAGTACTCCCTGGATGACATTCAAATGCTTGGTGTCCTTCACCTCTACACTTAAAACAGGTTCCTTTGAATGATCTTTTGTCTTTTCCTCTTTCATCTCTTTGGTATCCTTCATTGCGGTAAGAATTATGACTTCCTTTGCTACTGCAGTGGAAATTTCTATCATCTCTCTGATATGAATTGTTGTCTCTATCTTTTTCTAGTATGGGATACTCTCCTTGTTCTGCTTCACATAAGGTTTTTCTCCTCTGGAATGAGTTCTACCTCTGAAATTTTCCTCCTCTTCATCTCTGTCTTTGCTCAGGTCTCTTATTCATCTTATTTTCAACTTTTAGTGCAAATTGGTATGCTTCTTCTATTATTGTCATCCTCACCAAACTTGGTTCTTCTTGAACGTTCATCCTTAGTCCATTTATGTACCATGCCACTTTCTCCTTGCTTGCTTCACTATGTCCAATCCTAATAATCATCTTATGAAATTTTTTAGTGCACTCCTTCACAAATTTTTCCTTTTGTCTTAGGTTTTGCAATCTCTTCAACAATTCCAACTCATAGTCAATAGGTACGAACTGATTCTTCAATTTTGTCACCATCCTATCCTATTTTATGATTTTTCCTTTCCTCTCCTATTCCTATCCAATTGAACTTCTTTCCACCAAATAGCAGCATGTCCTTTCAACTTAGTTTTTGCAAATCTCACTCTTTCTAGATCTTCTATCTCCCCATATTCAAAGTATTCCTCCATATCATTTATCCAATCAATCAATTCATCAGGATTTAAATGTTTGGTATAGTTTGATACTTCTACTCTAGGTCTTAAATACCAATCTTAGAAATAGATTTCAACATCTTTACTTGATCTAATTCTTCTTCTTCTAAGGCTTCTTCATTTTGGTCAGTAGCTTGAAATTTATCATCATCACTCTCATCCTCATGTCTAGGGTTTAGTCCTCTTCTTCTATCTTCTTCTATGACATCCAATTTAACTTTCATTGTTCTCATCATCTCAATCATTTCATCCATCCTTCTAGCAACATTGGCCATAGAAAGCATCCTCCTTGGCGGTATCTCTTCCTAGGATCCAGTGCAATTGCCTCAATTCAGCGATCTGACTACAGGGTTGCAACTGCCTCACAATCAAGACTCTATTGACAAACACGAGTAGACTGCAGTATGTTAGCGATATGTTCACCACAAGATCTTTCAGAATGCCTTCACTCTTAAAGGATTCACAAACTTTGCTCTGATACCACTTGGTGTAGTCACAAATGGAGGGTCCAGAGCATGGATTGTCCAACCATGCATCTAGAGTAAACACAATGGAAAAAACACAAGAATAGAATGCAATGGAAGATTTATATGCTCAATATCTTAGACAATTACAGTGCTTATATGCCAGCAACATGCAGGCTACAATATGGCTCATAGGCCTGCCTTCTGGGTTACAACATACATGAATGATATGGTATTGAAGTGCCTCCGGAAAAGACAAAATCAAACATACAAATTAATCACATAAGAAGATTTAAGGAAACAAGGACAATATTTCATTTTCCTTCATTTTTTTATTTTATAAAAGAATAAATTAGTGTTGAGTTGAATCATTGATTCTTCCCCTTTTATCTCTTGCTTTTCTAATGTTGACATTTGGTTGTGAAGAAAGAGAGAATTTTTTTGTTACTACTAGATATTTCTTCTTTGGAAAAGGGAAAAGGCATTGTCCATTATTTTTTGGATTCATTTTCTAAAAAATTGTTAGTTTCATATTAGATTCAATTAGTTCATAGTTAGTTGTATTTGTTTCTCAAAAAGGTAAAACACAAAAATGACTTATCTACATTATATCAAATCTTTGCATTCAAAGGATCAATAATTATTTAGTTGATTTATTAAGTCAAAAGAGTAATAGTTTTAACATAGTAAGTTAACTACTTGGTTATTATTGATTAATTAAACTAATTAGGTTAGTTCACTAAAAAATATAAAAGACCAAAAATATTTTACTTTGATTTATTCATCCCAATTGAAAAACTACCAAAACTATATTCCTTCAAACACAATCCAAAATAAATCAAGTGATTAATGTTTCACTTTCAAACCAAACATTCATCTTGAACCATATACCACATTTAAACCAACAAACAAGGATAATTTGAACTTTCCACTTTAGTCCCATAGATCATATTTGACCTTTTATTGCTTATGTGTCCTAGGTTGAAGTTAGATTTATCAAAGGAAAATCTAGGTGAGTTTAGATAAATTCTACCTACTCTTCTTGTTATTGATCAAGAATAAGAAAAACCTTTGAAGACATATAATGTGACAATGCTAGTCTAGAGGCAACTGAATAAGCAAACTTAATTGAAATCTTTAAATTCATAGACACTTAGTTAGAAGAACTTTTAAATACCAATCAAAAGTGTCTCAATGCTCTATGTATAAACAAGCATCCAAATACACATTCACAAAACACTCAACACTTCATTCTACAAAACCCTTAACGCTTATTTCCACAAAGTACTCTACACATTATATTTGTCTTAATTCTGAGAACACCAAGCCTATTCTAATAGAGTTCATTCAACCAATCATCTACGCACTCCTACTTCAAGAAGAAAGGATTCCATCTCATCTATCCATTTTGTGTTTTTTACTTTCCTAGAACCAAAAGTAAATTCAGTCAGTAAACCCCAACCAAACCAACACCTACCATGTCCATAGCAGTGAGTTACCACTTCATCTAATGCACATGAACAATAATATGTGAGACAATTTTGGGTTATACATATTTTGGTGAACTTGATGTGAATGACAAATCCTTGTGTTAATCCCTTCACTCTCCATTTCTTTTATCTCAGTTGACTTCATCTTCTACTCTATCAATTTATTGTGTGGTGCCTATGATACCCTTAAATATGTCTAAAATTAAGAGAACCTAGCATTGGTCCCCTTATAGGGACCCAAATTCCATTATCATCAAAAACTACAACAATGATTTACATGGTCCATAAGTCAACCACAAAGATAACCTAAGGTCAAGCCAAGATATGACCACCTTTGAAAATCCTCTATGGCCATATTATAGGAATCATGAAACCCAAACCATTGTTATGGAACCTAACCTCTCACCTTCACAACGTTGGCACCTAGTGGTTTGACATATCATCCACGTAGTAGATATAGGTTTAACATCATATAGAAACAGGCCCATCTAACTTGAAAATGAGGTGAACCAACTATCTAATGAGGTTTAGATAGATCCCTTAAGGCCAATCATGCTTCCACCACTAATTAACAAAACAACCAAATTTCACCACAACAATCTTGAATCAAAGTAAGACATAAAGTAGTAATGAGGATACATCACCATCCCAAAGATGACCAACCCCATAGAAGATAGAAAACAATCCCCAAGATGGTGATGTAAATAAACTAGGTTAACCAAACCAAGCTACCAAAGCCCTTATTATCACTCTGGTATAAATAATCTAAATGTTATAAGTGAGTTGTGCTAAACAACCCTAACAAAATTTTGTAAATACTAATCTATGGCCAAGATCTCCTAGTGCTCATGCCAACACAAACACTTTCATCACCATCACTTCTAATGCAAACTAAGGGTTGTTCAACCACCTCCATATTTTAACTTGTATTTGTATAACATAGGTAATGAAAATTTCTTACCTCCACCTCCACCTCCACCATTCAACACCATAAACACATACCAACCTCATGGGTTGTCCCAAAATTGTGTTCAAAACTACATGACACCTTATAGGTTTGAACATGTGAATCTTAACTACCAAAATGATGCAACACCTCCTAGGTTTTCAACAACTGAACCCAAGATTCCAAAATTATCATGGTAAGTCTATTTTTCCATGGTCCATCTATATTTGGGGGATCATTCCTTCCACACATGACCCCTTTTCTAAGACCTACCTAGAGTACTTGAAAGAACCCTTGGATCTTGTGATCCTAAGTTTTATGTTATTTAGGTTTCTCCTCAATTTGACAAAATTTAAAGGGGATTCAAATTCCTATAAAATTTATCTATGGGAAAAACTCGTAAGATTTGATGACGTGAACAAGCCACAATATCAAAAGTACAACTAAAGATTACAAAAATGTAAGACAATTGCTATTCCAATATGGATGCAAATGTATTTACAAGGATTGCCCTTGTGAGAGCAAGAGGTGGGTACATATAGGATACACCACCAAGAGATGTGAATGTAAAACCAATATGGGATATAGGAAATATAGTCATAGGTGTGCACAACATCTCTACCAAACTAGGAAATTACAAGTCATGTGATGTAAGTACAACCTACCTAAGCAAGCTTATCATATCATAGGTTCATATAATGTAATAAAGTAATTAACTAAATATAAAAATAAAAAAATACATCAACACCCCCATAAGCATTGCTTAGGTGGGTAGGAAGCATGGATAAATGGGTCCTTACAAATATATATCCATGTTAAGTACTCATGTCAAAAATGATCCCCTTGAAAAATAAGAGAAGGAGAAACCCATAGGACAAAACTTCTCCCTAAGAGAGGATGAAGAGAGAAGGGCTAAGTGATCACACTCGAAGAAGTAGCCTATTTTATTGATGGTAGATTCTTGACTATGAATATTGAATATGATACATGCTCTTCAAACAAAATTTCTCCCCTTAGGAAGAAATAAACACAAAGGTGTTTGTATGATATCTTCCCATTCCTAAAAGAAATATAAGGGAAGAACATATTATTTCTCTAGAAGCTACTTAGATGTCACCATGCTAGTGCCAAAAGGTGCTACAATCAAATTAGGAGTCCCAAGCCTAGTTGAAGAAAGTGACAATCCAAAACCACATGTAAATTGATGAAGTTCAAGAACTAAATGTGACGAGACAATAGTTGTGGTGGAACTACCATTAAAGAGGATATGAATGTCCTTGATGGTGTCCTCCATATATATAATATGGGACTCACATAAAAAATACTTGATATTTTTCAAGTACTTATCCAAGGAGTTGTCTCAAGAAAGATAATGAATACGATCCCACTACATTTAATCACTAGAAGCCCCGGTAGAAGAATCATTGAACTCTAAAGAAGTAGTGGACGATGAAAATGAGATCTCAGTACATGTCATTTGACTAATTACTCATCCCATGATGATGTACCCACACAAGATATTTAAGTATGAATAGTGGCATCTTCAAGATCATCTGTAATGAGCCACCCAATTAAATAATAACAAATAATGAAAAAAATCAAGAAATTAAATAATATATAAATGCCACAATTTAAAATTTCCTTTACATGCACAAACAAATTCCTCATTACAATTAAAGATGCCATCAACACATACATTTCCATGATGAAAATTTAAAATTAAATAATAATAAAATACAATCTCAGATTAGGACAACCATCCTTCCAATCTATTTAAATATATCGATTATACATGGTTGATCTTCATTATAAGTCTAGTTGACCATTAACCATAGTCATCTCATTTGAGTGCAAGTAATATGATTGATTAGCTATAGGAGGAAGAGCATCATCCAAGTGCTTTACCTCCAACCACAGACCTAGCGGTCCCCTGCACATCTTCCTACTAGAAGAGCCCCAACCCTTCAATGAGGGTGATAGATGGGTACATCTACAACATAACCAAATCTAAGAAATAAGTGCAAATGTGAATACCCATCACATGCAATCAATCAAGAAGTCACTAAATACCCTCTAGCTACCATGATTTATGACTAACATGAGTCTTCAGATATAGTGAATTGATGATGCTTACAACTATTGCATCAGTTTAGCAAAAGCTTTCAATATTCAATCTCATAAATGTTGGTCATTTATTCATGCACTACTATCTCTTGCTTGACTCTCCTAATGACTAATGATTGACAAAATGCAAGTATAGGCTAAAATTCATATTATTCTTTGGACACTAATCTCTCTGTTTTCGCTACCCTGAGATGGTCTTACTAGCCTTTTGCTATAAAAGATGGTCTTATGACTATCAAGTTATGATCTCCCAATATTCCTTACCCAGAGATGGTCTCATCTTCCAAAGTTCAATAAGATTAACAATGTCACAATATCTACTATTTTCAAATCTCTTAGTATGTCCTACCCTAGAGATGGTTCAATGAATACAATAATGTAAGTATAGGAATAATTAGGTTTCCATTCTCCTGGTATACTCTTACCCTGAGATGGTTTATTATCCACAATAATGATAATTATAATTTCCATTCTCCTAGTATACCACTACCCTTGAGAGGATGATAATAATGAAAGAATAACTTAGTTTCATAACTATGCAACTATACCCACATAATAACATCAACTCTAACAATGATATATAGACACCTACAAATAAATGCTAACTTTGGGAAAAAGCAATTTATATGAAAGATGCATGTCTTTATCAATTTCCTTATAACCCTTAAGGATCAATGACATATCAATAATCACTAAGCCTTCTCATATCCTTACAACAAGTATTACATAACATACTAAACAGGGTAAGTCTCTATACCTAAGGGTTGATTAGCCTTTATTAAGAAGACAATGGAAAAGAAAGCTACTAAGAATTTTATGTACAGCCTTGGTGATAAAATTTAACTTAACACAACTCATGGCTCAACCAGATCAGGCTAAGTCTATCCAATTCTTAGACTCATATGACCACTTAAATGTTTAGACTACACTTGAAACCATAGGTATACATATTATTTCCATTTGGCCTTGCACAAGCAATATAAGTATTCAACTCTACAGGGAACCCCTTAACTCATTAACAAACAAGATACATTAAAACATGAGAAATCCTAGCTATTAGAAAAGGTTTACGACCCCCAACTATGGGTCTAAGACACAGAGATAGCATAGATGGTCTACTAGATTGACACCTAAAAGATGATACTTAAATAAGACTAGGAAAAGCATAGTGATAGTCGCTTGGCCTGTTAATGCTTGATGGTAGATAGCACTACAATCACCATGGACTAAATTGAACAATCACAATAGATGTGACAACTACTAAATATACATAGATAGCATTAAGTATATCTTATGAGCTAAGAACTGCTTGATTTTTTGAGGCCTTTATGTCATAGTTTTTACTGATCACATTATGTATTTATATTGTAGTGGGGATGAGGAATGCATGGTCCTCCTCATGGATTCAAAACCCATGCTATTAGATCCCCATTACATATATAAACCATTTTGGGATTTGTGGCCCTATGGTGATATAGTCCTATGGTATATCAACACTAAATGTATAATAGATAGTTGTTATAAAAGATAATACCATGTATAGCAAGTAATGACTTTGGCATAAGCTTCAGGCCATAGCTATTAACAATAGTAATGTGTATGTAGAAATATGGAATCAAATAAAGGACAATACACAATGAAATTACTTATTCCATACTTAAACACAACCTCATCTAGTGATCAAAGGACTAAGAAATATAATGAAAATAACTAAACAATCCTATGATATTTGATAATGATTTTGATATGTTGGTTGCTCATTTTGGTAGCATAACATTAGGTAAAGATGATGGATATGATAACAAGAGATCTATGAGGACTTTAACAACATAATGATACATAAAAATTATGGATGTTACGAAAATGGCTTGGTTAAGGCTTGATTTATAGAGGTTGGATATGATGAATGAAGGGCTGGGATCAAAACATTAGATCAATGGTTAGAATTGGTTGAGAGCACATTAGGGAAAGGATAAGGATATCCAGGGAAACAAAGGAAGCTTCTAGGGCTTATCCTTATGTGAATTGCTAGGATTTAGAGATGTATGAAATGGATGGTGGAGATGAAAAGTTAATTTAATTTTTAGGACACTCATTTATTATTTGTGGCAAGTGGATGGGGATGAGGACAAGCTAGTCATGTGACTCTCAATAATTAAATTAAATAATAAAACTATTTAATTAATTATTGGAGAGGGAATAATATTGGAAGGATAAATTAATTAAATAAATAAGATTTATTCAATTAATTTTGGCTAAAAGGGATAAATGGACTAAATAAATAACTATAATTTATTTATTTAATTTAGATGATGGAGGAAATGGGTTAATTAAATAAATATAATTTATTTAATTAATTTTGAAAATGGATATGGTAAAGGGGACTCTTAGGACAAAAGTGCCCCAAGTGTCACAAAGTAGTGTCGACAAGGTGATGAAAGTGACATGGTCAATTTCAAATATCTACATTTTGCCCCTCTTTGAGATGATGTTGTGACTAAGAGAAGTAACATCATTTCAAAGAAGATAAGGTATGGATGGAGGAAAATGATGGAAAAGGATGCCCCAATCACTTGAAGGAATAACGAGGAATAACGAGGAGGAATGATGTAAGGATGGGATGCCCCCTCGAGAGCATAGGCGGGTTGGAAGAGCACGGGTAAGCTCTCGAAATGGCTGAAAATAATGGGTTAAGAAGATGGAGGAAAGATAGGGGATGGATGAAATGGATGAAAAAAACATTATGTTGCATTAGGTGAGCAACCATATAGTTTGATATAGCACTAGACATTATGCACCAAGGTATAAAGAATAGGGTGACGATGTGTCATGTGCATGAAAGGACTGACTCAAAAGATAAAGGTCACAAGCACATATATGCCTTTGGGCACCATTATATGGATGACCATGATGTCATTGTAGAAATATGTTCCAAGGAATTGAAACAATTGCAAGATAAAAATGATGACACACACAAGCAAGCATGCATACATGCACAAATGATTCAAAAACAAACAAGGTATTGCCCTTCTCAAGCTAAAAATTGATTGACTAATGATTAAGATAGTGTTGCCATTTTGGGGAACAATATATCCCTAGATCAAAAAATGGATGCAAGAATAATATATCCCATTGATGATGATGATATTGGATTGATTAATTAGTACAGCAAGGGTGGAACAAAAGCAAGGATGCGATTGGATAATTTGGCTAGATTACTTGACTAGATTGGTTTGGATTAAGGATTGGTTTGCATTTGGATTTATTGCTTGGATTTTTAGAATATTTTGTTTTTGGGGTTTTGGATTTTTTTTAATTTTTTTGGATTTTTGGATGTGTTATGAGATGGCATTGAATTGCAATTTGGATAGCCTAGATTCTAGATACCAATGACAAGGGAAAACCAAGTCGAAGGACAAGGATGAAAGAAGGAATGGATAGGTGGACAAAAGGATTATGAATGGAGGATGGGAAGGATGGATATATGAAAGGTTTATGAAAAAGCATGGACCATAGGAATATGACAAGGAAGAGATGCAGGATTATAAGATGCGAAGATGGAGGTATGTGGAAATGTTGTGGAATGGAGAGGAACCAAAACCAACAATTTCACACACCGTGATGAACGTTGAAGCTTTTGATTTGGAGGAGGTGTAGCAATTAATTGAGATTTTGAATTCATTGTGGATTTAGGAACCCAAATGGACTTAGGATTTGTATGATTTTTGCATTGGGTGCGGGATGAAGGAATTTGGAACTTTTGGATGGAGGTAGATTAGGATGCTTTATTCAGATTGATTACTTTTTGCTTGGGGACCCACACCATTTTTTTTGTATGGTGCTTTTGGAGGTGTGGCCTTTTGCCTTGATGTTACAGATTGATGCCTTGTGGCATGAGCATTCTTAGGATTTGATGGAGTTTTTCTTTATGTGGGTAGGCATCCAAATTTTTACTTTTGAATCCCATGGGATTTGTGAGAGCTTCATGTTTAGATGATGTGTGCATTCGTTGACCATGATTAGGGATTTTAGGAGATTGAATGAAGTGGGATTTATGGATGGAAGGATTAGTGGACTTGTGGATAAAGGGATTAGGGGATTTGAGGATGGGGATATTAAGAGTTGGGAGAAGTGGAGGTATAGTGGATGGAGGGAGATGTATGGTCACATGCTTTTGGAATTTGTATGGCAATGGACAAGGGATAGCGTCATATGATTTGGAGGTGTGATGGAATGTACAGGGTTTGGGATGGAAAGAAGTGGATTTAGAAGGCATGGAGGTGGTACCAACATCTTTGGATTTTATGTCCTTGGGATATATAGCCAAGTCCATGTGAGCATGGATGGGTTTTGACGTGGATGGGCTCTAAGATACCTTGTTCATGAAGGCTTAAACCTTTACCATGATAGTTCATGGTTTGGAGTATGCGATGTGCAATGCAATGTTTGTTATTTAGGACACAAGATGAGAGTCCATTATTAGATGGGGAAGTTGGGGTGGTGGATAGAGTTTGTTCCTATTGTACAAGAGAGCCACCATGAATGAAGGTGGCAGGATCAAGAGGATAGGATGATGAAGTTGGAATAGGATCAATAAAGGATGATGAAGGATCATGAGGATTTTGATCAACATTATGCTCATTAAGAAGTTGATTGTCTATGGTTCCTTGGGGACCAAGTGTCTCATCAAGAGAATTGGGAGTTGTTGGATGATGGATAGGACTAGTGTCAGTGGGATTATGGATAGAAAGAGAAGTTTCTTCACTTTGAATAAAGTCCATGAAGTGGGGTGAGTGCTCAAGTTGATCAACAAGACTTTCATGCTCACTCTCATTGCTAGGATAATCATGAGGGGTAGTAGTCGGTTCTTGGGTAGCATGGGTAATGTGATCTTGAGGAGCTTGGATGGATTGATCTTGACTTGGTGAGGGACAAGGTTGATCATGCTTTGGACTAGACTCTTGACATAACTCTTGGATGTGGATAGGGATGAAAGTGGGAGACTCTTGGATGGCCATTCTAGGCATTGGATGTTCATTAACATAGGTGCATGATGGAGTTTCACTTGAATTGATGGTAGGAGTTTCTTCAATATGCTCAATAGATGGTGTTGGAGGAATATGCATGATACATGGAAGTTCTTTGATAGGCACAAGGATAGATATTTGAATGTATGATTGGGTTTGATTCCTTGGTAATAGCCATTGGATCACATCCTTCATAAATATATGGCCAGATGGACAATATAATGGATAGACAATAAGGGCAGATGTTGTAGGATTAGGATTAGGATTAGGATTAGGATTAGGATTAGGATTAGGTGGATGGATAATAGGAGGAAGCATATTAGGATTGGGAGTGCTTGTGTTAGAGGGGGATGACATTGGATGGGTGGAGTTGGATGACTTCATAGGTTTATCTTTGTAATATTGTTCATAGAGTCTATAGAGGCTATTTAAGAGAGGTGATTTAAATTTAGGATGAGGAATTGATGGTTGATTACATGGTGGATTATATTGAGGGTATGGTAAAGGGTATAATGGTGGATAAACTTGATTTCCCTTGTGAAAGGTAGCATAATAATAAGGAGGGTGCATGGATGTTGGATTGTGACTCAATGGATAGCTAGTGCTAGCATGTTCTTGTTTTAATGGAACTTGATATGGATGTTGAGAAATATTTATGGGATAGGTCAATATGGGATTGGCTTGATATGGATTATATGATGGATATGTAATGAATTGAGATGAAGTATATACATAAGGAATGTTTGGAGAAATATGAGGTATTGATGGGGTAGTTTGATAAGATGGATAGAGTGGTTGTGATAGTGTGTCCCCATAAGAGGATGAAGGGTGCTATGAGGTTGTAGGATGGATAGAAGAATTCACATTAGATTGGATATGTTCAAAGCATGTGTCATGATCAACAAGGTCGTCATGTTCAAAAGATGAATCATGTTCTACAAGGACTTCATAATCATTGCTACCAAATTCAAGACATCCTATTATGAGCTTGGGTTTCCTATTGATTATGACTTTAGTAGGCTTTTGTATTATGACAACCATTTTGGACAAAGGAATTGGATGAAAGATTTAGAAGAAAATAATGATTAAGAGGTGATTAGGGATGGTTTGAAGCTTGACCTTAGGTAACTTGTAGACAAAAGGATTTCACACATACATGCATAAGGTTTACAAATGAGAATGATTTGGCTAATGCAAATGAACACACACACAATACACAACACCCTAGATTATTCAAGTAGGTGTGTCAAATCTTGTGGACTCACAAGGCTAACTTCCACCCCCACTAATTTGATAATGGCAAAATAATTTCCTTAATACCATCTACCATGTAATTGGATAGCTAGGGAATGTATGGTCATGTACCACCATACACCCCTTACCTTGGAGGATAAACCTTGCCCACAATAAGCTCTATCTCAACACACGAAGGTACATGTGAGTACTTTTCCTCCCTAGCAGCAATGCATCACAAGATATGATGGCCAAAAGGTCTTAAACTAGGATGTACAAGCTTATAAGGGTGTCCCCAATATATACACAAGGTACGTGGGATCCAAATCCATGAACACTAGTCCATAGAAGGGATGTGGCATAAGTGATCAAGAAAACACCACTTCACCTTGTGTCTGGAATCACTCAGGCCCCCAAGGCTAACCCAATGACTATGTGACTAGATTGAGGTACAAATTTCATTCTCCCCCTTTGATATACCCCACCAAAATGCATGGTTGAGGTCTCCCCTTGAAGTGGGTGTGTTTTCAAGGCAAGCCTCCTAAGGGAAAGATGATGTTAAGTGCTTTTGATCTCCAAGATCGCACGAAGTGCAAGGAGAGAGCATACACAACTTAATCCACCTTGGGTGAAAAAAGTGAATCAACAGATGCTTTTGATCCTCATAATCACCTAATGGTGTGAGAGGAGAGCATACACATACACTTGATCCACACAAACAAGATTCATTAACCCTTAGATAAAATGATTTGTGTGTGAGAATGAAAGTGACTAGAGGATGCTTTTGATTCCCAAGATCACACTGAGTGCAAGGGACGAGAATACACACCCCAAGTCATTATCAAGCCCACCAAACAAAGCAAACACAAAGGGTTTCAAATTATTTCTTTGACAAGCGAACATGCAACAAACTTGTTAGTAGTTTGACAGATTTTAGTCTTTGACAAGTGAGCCTACAAAAAAGTGTTGGCTCAAAAAAGGATAAATATGTAAAAAATCAAAAATAACAGTCAAGATACAATAGGTTAGATGTCACCAACATATTCCTTATGACTTTCTATGCAATTTCAAAAAAATTGTTGGACTTCGATTTAATATGCAAAATTTATGCCCAAATGAAGTTTTCAATGAAAGAGTGTTAGGATTCAAAACATAAACTCCTACAAAAATCAGGAAAATAGATATGACCATGAGATCCCTTATGAATTTCTAATCAATATCAAAAAAAAAATCTCAAATTGGACTTCATATGCAAAAGTTATGTCATAAACTAGAGTTTGAAAAAAATATTTTTTTAAAAAAACATTTGTACCATGGATCTAAAAAAAGAATGATATAGAAAAATGGATTTAAAAATTTGTATCCACCTGCAAAAAAACAAAATGTGATTTGCTACCTAGATTGCAAGATATGATTTTTTTTTTCAAAAGTCACGCATTAAAATTTTCTGAAAAATCAAAATCACAGGGTCAACTTCAAATCATCATAACTCCTTCAATACTAATGCAATTCTTTAATGTAACCACTTTTCATAAAGGTATTGAAGACCTCTTTCCAACGAACCCAAGATCTCGTTTTTTCAAGGCCTGTGTAAAACAAAAAACTCTCTGCAACAAATTTGGCCCTAAACAAAGAAAATCAGCAATATAAAAGATCTTCAACCTACAAAACCAAGGTTAGACAAGGGACGTGGGGTCCCACTGGGCATGCCAGAAATGTGTATGCAAAAATATGGAATCAAATAAAGGAGAATACATAATGAAAGTACCTACTCCATACTTAAACACAACCTCATCTAGTGATCAAAGGACTAAGAAATATAATGAAAATAACTAAACAATCCTATAATATTTGATAATGATTTTGATATGTTGGTTGTTTGTTTTGGCAGCATAACATTAGGTAAAGATGATGGATATGATAACGAGAGATCTATGAGGATTTTAACAGCATAATGATACATAAAGATTGTGGATGTTATGAAAATGGCTTGGTTAAGACTTGATTTATAGAGGTTAGATATGATGAATGAAGGGCTAGGATTAAAAGATTAGACCAAAGTTTAGAATTGGTTGAGAGCACATTAGGGCAAGGATAAGGATATCTATGGCAACAAAGAAAGCTTCTAGGGCTTATCCTTATGTGAATAGCTAGGATTTAGAGATGTAGTATGAAATGGATGGTGGAGATAAAAAGCTAACTTAATTTTTGGGACACTCATTATTTGTGGCAAGTGGATGGGGATGAGGACAAGCTAGTCATGTGACTATCAATAAGTAAATTAAATAATAAAACTATTTAATTAATTATTGGAAAGGGAATAATGGAAGGATAAATTAAATAAATAAATAAGATTTATTCAATTAATTTTAGCTAAAAGGGATAAATGGACTAAATAAATAAATATAATTTATTTATTTAATTTAGGTGATGGAGGAAATGGGTTAAATAAATAAATAATTAATTTAGGAAAGGATATGGTAAAGGGGACTCTTAGGACAAAAGTATCACAAGATAGTGTTGAAAAGGTGATGAAAGTGACATGGTCAATTTCAGGTGTCTACAAGTAATACAATTCTAGACAAATAATAACATCTATAAAATTAGAGATAACATAACTAAGATAATATTGTTGATATAGTCATAATACAATAGCCATTATCCAAAGCAATACACTGTTCTATACAACTATTGTCTATTACTAGACAAGTTTATAAGGGAAAAATATTATTGTAGAGGTCAAGCAACTAGCTCCTATCTATGGGTTTCTCCTATGAGTTATGGGCTTTTCTCACCCTCCTTGTTCTCCTCCCAACTACATGATCCTACCAAGATTCACACTTATATAATTTATCAAGTCCCCCCAATTTCAAAAATGCTACACCATGCCCCAAAAGAGTATTCCTTCATTGCAAACTAAAACCATGCCCAAAGAAGGAAAAGAATGAATGTTTTAGCACCACCACCTCATTACTTATTTCCCCCACTATGTTGGCTATTTTTAGCCTCCACTATCATGTATACAACATAATGGCCCATGTTCTCCTTCGACAGTGATTAGCACACGCAAGGGGGTTACAACAAAATAATAATAATATTATAGACTTTCCACTAACAATCATAAATTTGAAATAAGATCATGCTTAATAAATAATATTATATTTATAATCAAATCGACTATATTGATACTACGCTTATAAGCGTCTATACGAGAAATATAGCATAGCTATATATTTTATTGAAATAATAATATTAATAATAATTATCTCTTTAAATACAAATTCTACTAATAGAATAAACCATTACGACTCTCTCTCTCTCTCTCTTCGACAACACCTACATGCTTTTAGACATTTATCAAGCATCATCTATAGTTTTACTACCAACTCACATAGGCATGTGTGTGGTTCTCAAATATTTTGGTTTAATGCCAACTTGTTTTCATCTATCATCCTCTCCTGAGTAATACTCTCCCTCACTATGTGGGTGGAGAAAAGATTATCCTGCATCCACCTCATATCCATCCAAACTATAAATAGTCTATTAGGAAAATAAATCATAATCATAATTTATGTAAATATCGACTACATTAAATCAATTTCCATATTATGAATATTCTATCAAGATAACAAAGTATCATTTATCCCATTATAGTGTAATTATAAAATGGAATAATAAATATTAAATCCATATATTAATATGTTCCAATGAATAACCAAAAATAGGATGTGACAACATCAAGATGAGATTCTATAAATAAACAAAAATGTCATGTAAGCAGTCATCGATGTGATGTGAATCATATAGACATGCATGGTCCTACTGAAGAGAGTTGGTAGTGTTTGATAGACTAGATAGAGATCATTGTCAAAACATCAGTAGAGAATTTATGATAACCCATGTATGCTTGACATTCCTAGAAAATAGAATGATTGTATGGATGACGATTAGGGTCTCCAAAAACTACCAAATTATGGTCCAAGCAGTATAAGGACACTTGGTGTGCCTAATGTGATGTCTCAAATATCTAGGAATAGTATGAAAAGTTAGTTTGTAAACTATAGTATTACTGCCAAATCATTTATTTTTATCTAAAACCTCTTGGCTCACAAATCATGTCGTATAGAGTAAGAGATACAACTTTATGTAATGATTATTGATCCTTGTAAACCAAGAGTAATAGTTTCATGGAGTCAAATTCATAATTGAAGGGTGAAGTTAAACAATGGGAACCATGATGAAACCCCTCGAATTAGTCAAACACAAGATCCTTTTAGAATACCATAATGCATAAGATCCTTTTTATGCGCTTTATAAGTATTGCACATACAATTGTCACTTGTAAAAAAGTGCAAAGTGGTCTTGATCTTGATGAGTTATAGATGCCAAAATAAGGCTACAGTACTAAAACTTATATGTCTACTTCAACCTACAACATAGAACAAGATCTAGAAATTTTCCTAAAATTAACAATAAAAAAATCATCAAAAAATAGAATTCAAGGTCAACTTTAGAGCATCATATCTCACTTAATGCTGCTTCGAATATTTATTATAAGTGATTTTTGGAAAGCTCTCAAAACTCCCTCTTTGAAATGAATCTAACATTTATTTTTTCAAGATCTATGTTAAGTATACAACCTTTTGCAAATAGATGATTTTTTAGAAAAAAAATTAACATAATTTTTGTGTAGAGGCTCTTAACAAAGTTATCCAAAATAGACAAATGAATAGATGATCCTAAGGTATTTTAGTGCTCCAAATGCAATGGTAGGGTAATATTTGGCCCAAAATTCTCTAGATGTTGAGTGATCTATGAATGACCAATAGAAAGCTTCTCCTTTAAATTTTTGTTGATCTCACCTCCAAAGCCTAATCAAGACAAAATGAGAAGTAAAACTAGCAATGTCAAATCCTCTAAGCTCAAGCTAGTTGTACCTACAAAACAATGCCACAAAGAATTCCCATAATCTTTGTATCTCTTATAAACTTTTATGATTTTCTATATCATCATACGATGCAAGAGAATATCATACTTAGTTCTCAAAAAGATATGTTATCCGCAATGGAGATGTACAAGCCTTGAGTCATCAATTGCTCTTATAACATGTAAGATTTGTTGATGAGGAAAACTCTTAAGATTTAATGACACAAACAAGTCACAATAGCAAACACACAACTAAAGTTAGAAATGCAAGATGATTGTTATTCTAATATGGATAGAAATTTATTTACAAGGATTGATCATATGAGATCAAGAGGCGGGTATACATATGATACACCACCAAGATATGTGAATGTAAAACCAATGTGTGATAAAGGGGATGTAGTCACATGTGTGCATAGCATCTCCATCAAACTAGGAAAGTAAAAGTCACATGATGCAAGTATAACATACCTAAGTGGATACCTACATAGCAAGCTTATCCTATCCAAGGTGCATATAATGTAATAAAGGAATTAACTAAATGTAAAAATAAAACAATACACCAACAATGCCCACATTAAAGCCTATGCCACAATTGTTTGAGAACTTATGTGTTGGGATGCAATAGTCACTCAAATCTTTCTAAAGACATTAGAAGGAATCACCCTTGATTAGTATTACTAGTTGTTGTAGAGTTATGTTCATTCTTTCCAACAAATCACTAGAGAGTTCATAGCAGCATTTGATATGAATAAAGTAGTCAAGATGGGAGTTAAGGAATTTCTAAATGTGAAATAGGATAACAATGTGTTTGTGGCTCATTTCCTTTCTTGATGAAGATATGTCCTATACACTTTTACCAATACACCCCACATGGATCATAAATATATTTATGCAAGGACACAATAGAAGAGGTCCAAACACTCCCTTAGAAATATTATGAACAAGCCTTGTAGAGTGCTCTTAGGATGGACCAGGAAACCACTAATAGTGGAAAAATAACTTATGGGGCTAATAGAACATTAGTCACTCATAACCAAATTAATACTCAAAATGAGAATAATAACAACAACCATTATTCACCCAAGACCCTATAAATTAATACAAGAGCAACCATTGATGGATTTTCTAATGCCCCAACTATCAAATATAATAATTGTGGCAATTGTTGTAACTACCACAATAGTTATGTTGGCAAGAATAACAAAACAAACCAATTAATCCAAAACATTCACATGGTAGCTAATTTTTTTGACTACACACCAAAAACATTTACTACTTGAGGAATAAAAAGCATCAAAATAATCATCCCTTTAAGGAATTTATTATATCATTATTATAGGCCCAAGGATTTCAAGCCTAAATAATTTTGTGCATTCCACAAAACAAGGGGGCATGACATTGAGATTATAACATGTTCATCTTGAAGCTACTTTAGGATCAACAACATCTATCCATAGACATGTTTCTCCGCTTGCAAGATATTCCCAACCAAAATAACTAAGGACCTATTGGTGCTTGCTACTGTTTCAGGTTTCAAGCTTTCATTTGCAGGCACTCTTCAGAAAAATCCAAAAAATTCTAAGTCTTTCGGCCTTTGTAGTTGAAAAATGCAAAAATCAGTTGTATGTGCGTGGCCGTTTGTATGTACATGCAGGTCCAAATGTACATTCGGGCATACAAGGCGGTTTGTATGTTCAATCGGCTTCAAAAGGTGCAAAAATGGTTGCTTGTATGTCGCTGATTCTCATAATATTCCCTGCTTGTATGTGAGGGTCGCATGTATATTTGTGTTGTATGTTTAGACATGCAACAGCTACATACAAAAGGGCCGACATGCATTTGCTATAGTGAAAGGGTTCATTGGCCAAACAACACTCATCGGCAGTTCAAATTTAAGTCTCTCTGACGGCCGATGCACATACGGGGCCAATATGCAAGAGGTGGGGCCCGCAGGCATACAAAGAGGTTTGTATGCATTCGACATACAAAGAAGAATGTATATCGAAATGTGAAAGTACGATATACATTCCCGAAATGCATTGGCCGGACCTGAAAAGGTATGCAATGTAGTTGATAAAGGCAAGAGTCTGGGTGAATGTATGTTTTTTGGTTGTATGTTTGCATTGCATATACGATATACAAGGCGAACATACAAAGGAGCGATGTACAAGCCGGACCCGATTTAAAAGTCAAATTCGATGAATTCAAAGTTAGGGTCTGCGGCTTGCATGTACATGGCATTGTATATGCAGATATACAAAAGAATGAAGATACAAGGCCCAGATTTCAAAATTTTCCAATCCAATTGATAAAATGATTTGGAGTCCGGGGTGTATGTATATTGCACTTGTATGTGCATTATACAATACGATATGCAAAAGCAAAGGAGCTACATTGGCATATCGTCGAGACTTTATGCATCAGCGGATACCTCTAGGGTTTCCCCGGTGGTCGATGGAGATGAAAATACCTAGCGACGGAGAACCAATCAGGGGCTACCACATGTCCAGATAGTTGCATGTATATGCATTCTACATATACATAGATTTAAAAGGCAATTGAGGCAGAAAAGGCAAAATGAATGTTACGATGGGAAAAGTCAAAGGAGATAAAGCGCCTACGTGGCATGATTCTATTGGTCAACAACTTTTCAAGTGATTTGATGCCATGGATTTTGGCAGTAAGAAGCAAAATCGACGGCCATGATTCAAGTGTTCTACAGGAGTGATTTCCTTTGTATGTGCAGTTGCGTTTCAGGCAGGAAAACCATAGAGTACGTAGATTGCTGCATTTTCTGAAGCTGCGGGTAGGTTGGCATTAATGGTGAAGTTGCAGATGCATGGTCAATGATTGACAGGCCAACCACTATTTTTAATGGAAAATCTTTAGGCGGCTGCGCATATCCCAATCTCACATGTTTTTCCTTCCTCTTCTGTCTGCGCATTTAATGATTTGAGCGCCATTCTTTGGTGTGATGTATTTGGCAGAAATTTTAAAAATGCCTTGTAATTATTGTTGAGTACACAGTCTTGCTATAAAAGGCAAACTGTGTTACTCATTGTTGTTGTTGAAGACTTGGGCATTTTTGGGGGAAAAATAACGAAAGACAGAGCATCTTCTTGGCTGTTTTATCTCTTTTGGAGTTTATGAGTTGCATTTTGAATGCATGTTGCATACTTTTTTAGTTTCATTGTTGTTTTATATGAAAAATGCTTCATTGCATGTGTTTAGTTGTATGTCTCCATTGTTGTATGCATAGCTTCTTTTGAGTCTGGTTGCTAAGGGTTTCTCAGATTCTAGGATATAGTTCTGTTGTATTGCATGTTTAATCTTTTGACTTCCATTTAAGGAATGGATTAAATTGTTTTAGGTTAAGTGTGGAGAAGAGTGTATGTCAGCTGGGATATATGTAAGTAGAGGCAACTAAATACTCAGTCTTGGGTGGTGTTTGTAAGGCAAATACCAGTCCTAACCCCTTGAAACTTGAATACCAGTTGCAAGCCATTCTCTTGTATATGTCTAGTTGACTCCTTGCCCAAAGATAGGCACCTGTCTACTTCTTGTGTAGTAGTTATGATCCAAAACCCCTTATCTTGCATCCAAAACATCAATTCAAATTATTCCATATTTCCAACCTGTTAGTTTGTAGGAGTAGAAATAGAACCCCTCCATACTCTCATCCTCAACCAATTAGATATGTCCAAGAACATTGCCAAACTTGTGATTTATCATGAAAATCTTGGTCCACACATGAGAGTATTCTACTTGTTATTGTAAAGCTAAATCTTCCTGTCATTGGGCGAGTCAAGGTTATATCTTTAGCTATAGGGATACCCCCTTGGTGCAATAGAACGAGAAGTGAAGGGGAGGTAGCTCACGCAACCTCCTATATTAGTTGGTTGAATCTGCCTTTGCATTGTAACTGGCAAACCCTCTACTGATTCGAAAAGAAATCAAACAGACATGGTGACTCCACTAGGGATAGAGTCAAATATTTTAAAGACTGGAAAGTCTCGTTTCCAGTGAGGTTGTTGCAGCAATACCAAGGAACTACCATGTGGTGCTCTGTTGGCATGATGAATCCAGAAAATAAAGGTGCCTTCTTGATATTATGTCCTCTCTGTGAGAGGTGGCGACTCTGTTGATTGAACCTATCCAATGCTGCAACATATTTCCAGGTATTCATCTTTTGATTCAAAAATGATGAGTTTAGAGAAACAGTCTTGGTTGTGCTCTCAAAGAAGACCATTTTTTATTGAAAGATATAAAGCTCTAAATTTCACAGGAATAAGTGGTTACCCAAATGTTATTCCCAATAAGATTAGAAAATGTTTGCCGAAATATAGTGGATTAAATTCTGAGTCTGCAAACAAACATCTGCAATTTTTTTGTAATTTGATAGAAGATTATGAGGTAGAGGCTGAAGATGTAATAATGACACTTTTTGTTCAGTCATTAGAGGATGATGCTAGGGTTTGGTTTTTAGACTTGCCTGTGTGTTCAGTTTCTTCATGGGTAGATTTAGAAGTTGCATTCCTAGAGCAGTTTGGTGAAAGATTTGATCTAGCCTCATTAATCATACATTTCATGAATATCCAAAAGGATGAGGAAGAACTGGCTCCAACCTTTAATCTTAGATTCATTAAGTTGCTCAAGCAGATTCCTAAATATATGAGACCAAATGATGCATTGTGCTTGGCAATTTATTTGGCTGCATTTGATGAAGAAATGAGTTATTTATTGAGAGATAAAGAACCAGTCATACTTCACCGGGCTTACAAATTTTCTATGGATATTGAAAATAATCAGAAATATGGAATGCCAGAAGGTTTCATGGCTGCAAGCTTTCAAAATAGTTTTCAAGGTGAATATATTTCATCTTTCCCAATGTGTTCATTGAGAGATGATTTTACAAAGGGGAATATATCTCACAACAATGGGTGCATTCATGATGTGATGCATAAACATGAAGAAAATGTTCTAGAAAATGTAGGCACATCCTATAATGGTGAAGACAAATATTGTTCTGAGCTTCTAGAAGAAAGATCTACAGATGCAAGATGCCCTTCAAATGATCAAATGAAAGATATACATGAAGTTGTGTCTTGCAGCAATAGGCATATCCAAGTTATTCCTGATTATTTATATAAAGTGGATATGCAGAGCTTCACTCTGAATATAGAAGATGTAGATTCAAGGGATGACAGTGAATGTGTTAGTGACTGTCAACATTCAGATGCATATGTGAGCCTTCCAGATGATGAGATTTATCTGGATGTTGAATATGAATGCTTCCTTGAAGATTATGACCACATTTACAATGCAGAGGTTGAAACTTTTACGGTTGATTATCAGTACATTGGTGAAGAGGAAAATCAGGGTCACTATTCAGATGTGGGTGGACAAGTTGCAAATGTGTGTGCTCATTTAGATGGGGATAGTGTTGGTTGTAGGGGTGACTATAAAGCTTTCAGTGAAGGGCTGCACTCTGAGCTTTTTATCCCTTCTTTTGAGACATTCCAGGTGGACCTTAATGACAAAATTGCTGAGCACAATGATGATGGATACTTGAATGTTTATAAATATGATTTTGATTATGAGATGTTGCCTGTGCCTGAATACTGCTTGTTCAATACAGAGGAGCTTTTATTTTTTGAAGAAGGGCAAAATTCTGACGTGGATTCATTTATTTCATGTGAGTCTGTTATTTTTCCAAGCAACATCAGTGACTCATATGATCATGATAGTCTACTGCTAAGAATGGTAAATGCTTATGAATCTTGTTGTAGATTTGTTGAAGGAGAAATGGGCAGCAACACAAATAATTGCAAAGTAGGGTGCTGCAGACAGTCAAATGTTTTCAAGCTTCATTCGAAGAAATCAAAAGAAAACAGGGTGTTTGACAAAGGGAAATTCTAGTTTTTTCCTTTTTGGTGGCCCTGGGCCGCCAAAGTAATGTTTGAAAATATGTATTTGTGATGCAGGTCGGTGCAGTGTTTGACTCCATTGCCCAATGGATAAGGGACTAGTCTGTATCCTAGAGATCTATGGTTCTCGCCATGCTTGCAAGAGGCATGCATCCCCAGACAAAGCCAATGTTGGTGCCTGTTGTTGTTTCAGGTTTCAAGCTTTCATTCACAGGCACTCTTCAGAAAAATCCAAAAAATTCTAAGTCTTTCAGCCTTTGCAGTTGAAAAATGCAAAAATTAGTTGTATGTGCATGGTCGTTTGTATGTACATGTAGGTCCAAATGTACATTCGGGCATACAAGGTGGTTTGTATGTTCAATTGGCTTCAAAAGGTGCAAAAATGGTTGCTTGTATGTCGTTGATGCTCATAATATTCCCTGCTTGTATGTGAGGGTCGCATGTATATTTGTGTTGTATGTTTAGACATGCAACGGCTACATACAAAAGGGATGACATGCATTTGCTACAATGAAAGGGTTCATCAGCCAAACAACACTCATCGGTAGTTCAAATTGAAGTCTCTCCGACAGTCGATGCACATACGGGGCCGATATGCAAGAGGTGGGGCCCGCAGGCATACAAAGAGGTTTGTATGCATTTGACATACAAAGCAGAATGTATATCGAAATGTGCAAGTGTGATATACATTCCCGAAATGCATTGGCTGGACCTGAAAAGGTATGCAATGTAGTTGATAAAGGCAGGAGTCCGGGTGAATGTATGTTTTTTGCTTGTATGTTTGCATTGCATATGTGATATACAAGGTGAACATACAAAGGAGCAATGTACAAGCTAGACTCGATTTATAAGTCAAATTCAGTGAATTCAAAGTTGGGGTCCGTGGCTTGCATGTATATGGCATTGTATATGCGGATATACAAAAAAAAGAAGATACAAGGCCCAGATTTCAAAATTTTCCAATCCGATTGATAAAATGATTTGGAGTCTGGGGTGTATGTATATTGCACTTGTATGTGCATTATACAATATGATATGCAAAAGCAAAGGAGATACATTGGCATATCACTGAGACCTTATGCATCGGCGGATACCTCCAGGGTTTCCCTGATGGCTGATGGAGATGAAAATACCTAGCGACGGAGAACCAATCAAGGGCTACCACATGTCCAGACAGTTGCATGTATATGCATTCTGCATATACATAGATTTAAAAGGTAATTGAGGCGGAAAAGGCAAAATGAATGTTACGATGGGAAAAGTCAAAGGAGATAAAGCACCTACGTGGCATGATTCTATTGGTCAATGACTTTTCAAGTGATTTGATGTCGTGGATTTTGGCAGTAAGAAGGGAAATCGACGGCCATGATTCAATTGTTCTACAGGGGCGATTTCCTTTGTATGTGTAGTTGCGTTTCAAGTGGGAAAACCATAGAGTATGCAGATTGCTGCATTTTCTGAAGTTGTGGGTAGGTTGGCATTAATGGTGAAGTTACAGATGCATGGTCAACGATTGATGGGCCAACCACTATTTTTAATGAAAAATCTTCAGGCGGCTACACATATCCCAATCTCACCTATTTTTCCTTCCTCTTCTTCCTGGGCATTTAATGATTTGAGCGCCATTCTATGGTGCGATGTATTTGGTAGAAATTTTGAAAATGCCTTGTAATTATTGTTGAGTACACAGTCTTTCTATAAAAGGCAAACTGTGTTACTCATTGTTGTTGTTGAAGACTTGGGCATTTTTGGGGGAAAAATAACGAAAGACAGAGCATCTTCTTGGCTGTTTTATCTCTTTTGGAGTTTATGAGTTGCATTTTGAATGCATGTTGCATACTTTTTCAGTTTCATTGTTGTTTTATATGAAAAATGCTTCATTGCATGTGTTTAGTTGTATGTCTCCATTGTTGTATGCATAGCTTCTTTTGAGTCTGGTTGCTAAGGGTTTCTCAAATTCTAGGATATAGTTCTGTTGTATTGCATGTTTAATCTTTTGACTTCCATTTAAGGAATGGATTAAATTGTTTTAGGTTAAGTGTGGAGAAGACTGTATGTCAGCTGGGATATATGTAAGTAGAGGCAGCTAAATACTCAGTCTTGGGTGGTGTTTGTAAGGCAAATACCAGTCTTAACCCCTTGAAACTTGAATGCCAGTTGCAAGCCATTCTCTTGTATACATCTAGTTGACTCCTTGCCCAAAGATAGGCACCTGGCTGCTTCTTGTGTAGTAGTTATGATCCAAAACCCCTTGTCTTGCATCCAAAACATCAATTCAAATTATTCCATATTTCCAACCTGTTAGTTTGTAGTAGAAATAGGACCCCTGCATACTCTCATCTTCAACCAGTTAGATATATCTAAGAACATTGCCAAACTTGTGATTTACCATGCAAATCTTGGTCCACACATGAGAGTATTCTACCTGTTATTGTAAAGCTAAATCTTTCTATCATTAGGCGAGTCAAGGTTAAATCTTTAGCTATAGGGATACCCCCCTTGGTGCGGCAGAACCAGAAGTGAAGGGGAGGCAGCACACGCAACCTCCCATACCTATTGGACAAAAATCCAACAGGGCCCATGACTTCCTTGAGTTGAAACCTGAGAATTTACTATAATCATTTCCCATATCATGGGTGCAACATTGAACCGCATGTCAAGGATCATCTATTACCTCTTCATCATGCTAAACCATCATCTCAAACACTAAAGGATAAAATATGATACCCAAACTAGGAGTGACAAGACAAACAAATATATTAGGATTGGTAGAATTCATTTGAGATGAAGATCTATCCAACCATCTATCCAACTTGAACATGAAGGAGACATGTTTTCCTCAATCCAACCAACTCCTAACCCAGCTAACCAGTATGACTTGATTAAGGATCTTAATAAATCATTTTCTTAAATCTCCTTGATTGATCTCCTAAAAAACTCTCCACCCCATTGGGTGATGCTTCTATTAGACTAAAATATCTAAATCATAAAACTCAACTATAGACTCTCACATGGATTTGGATTTGAACCCTCTAAACTCTAAATTGGAAGATATAGACTTCTCCTTTGACCTCGTGCATATGTCTTTGGAGGCCAAGATGACTAGAAGAGGAAACCCTACCTTGCTTTTGCAAGTTTGGATCTATGATACCTACATTAAGAGAGCTCTAATTGATGATGGAGCCACATTGAATTTAATTCTCTTCTCTCTTTTACAAATAATGGGGTATGGTGATACAAACATCACTTTGTGTAGAGATGCCCTATGAGGATATGGAAATCTAAAAGCCACAACAGTAGGAAAGATTATTCTTCTAGTTACTCTTGGCTACAAAATGATCCCCACTATGTTTTTGTCATTTATAGGGATATAAGTTATAACATGTTATTAGGGAGACCATGGATTAATAGGATGAAGGTTTTTCCTTCCACTTTGTCTTAGGAGGTGAGGTTCCTACACTTGGAAAATATTTTTTTGCTAAAGGGGAACTAAAACCATTTGAGATGGTCAAAATGTATTAAACAAATAAGAGGGAAAGGATACTAGTCACTTACAATTTGCCTAATAATAGAGTGATAAATCCTAAGCCCATTTCACAAATCATCCTCACGAGGAGAGGAGAAAATCCCAAGAAAGAGGTTAATAATAAAGAAACATTCATGGAACTTGGAAAGGTAAAAGTTGAAGAAGTTTTGATACTATCTCAATAGAAACCATTATAGATATAGTCCAATTATTAGAAAATGATGAGCATTTAGATTTCCCTACAACACCCACTTTACAAAAACTTATGCTCAATGTAACTGTAGGTATCACTAGCAATGAACTTGATGGCATTTGTATGGTTGATCCCATTGATGAATGAAATAAAATTAAGCTAAAACTCACGAGAGGAATAAATGAGATACATACAAATGAAACTTCATTTGGTGATCCCAAGACATCAAACAAGGACTTGGAAGGACTCCAAGTTCATACTAAGAGAATAAAAATATTCCCATATGAAGATGAGGTAAGTGAAGGGGAGTTTTAAAGAATGCAAATGATTCTCGTAACAATTGGAATAATAAATTTGCTAATCATATAGCTTTTGTGATAATATAAAAACCTACCCATGGAAATCCACCCCCATAATAGTGGGAACCTAAGAATTTGCATCATTCTTAATGGATGACAAGAAGAACCATAAACTTTGCATGAAATATTTATATTCTTCTAGTGCACTAGATATTATAAAAACATATCAAAAACTTCACATAAAGGCTAAAATCTTGGAATATCACTTATTGAACGAGTGGATTACTTACTAAAGATTGAATCATCAAAGAGCCTTCTTAAGATTAACAGAGGATATGGTGTTAGCACCTCCTTTGGAAAAACCTCAAGAATGAGAAAGGTCAACACTAGCTAACATGAATCTTAAAATTTGTAAAATAGAATAAGGATTAAACCATACCTAATCAAAAATGACTTGGGGAATGGTACATTTTGTTTGTGTACAATGGAGGGTGAAGAATTTGGTGAAATCATGAAATTCATTTAGCCTCAAAAAGTATTACATATAAACAATTGCATCTCATTTTATTTAATTAGCTATACTATGTTATATATATGCTCTTCTTTAGTTTTCGTAGGTTAGTAGGAGCCACAGGTTTCCATCACATTGTTTAACTACACTAAAGCATGTGAACCTTACCACCACAAGACAATTATTCCTATGTCATAATGAGTTTTTAATAAGTTAATTTTAACCATAAGATTGATCCTAGTCTAAGCTTGTATTACCCTATGATTTCACTCCCATTAGGTAGCTAAGTTTACAATTTACTACCTAGAAGCTAACAAGTAGGTCTTCCCAATTATCCTCAATGAAGAGGGAAGTCTTAGAAATGAGTAGATACCCATTTGGTTGCATTTACCCATTTCTCGCCTTGCCCATTGTTTAATGATGAGCCCTTTCTTCCTCCTAGTAGGGTGGGGTAGGTCAAGGGGGTTCATACTCTAAAAATATCAAAGCATGCATAGGCAAAAAGAAAAAGAAAAAAGAGTATTAAAGCACACACAAAAAAAAATTAGATGAAATAATCAGCAGTCTTACTTTACTTTCAAAAGGCCATATTTTTTTGAGGATGTATTCCTTTACCTTAGGCCTAACTTTTTGTCCATCTATGATCTAAGTCCAGGGAACACCTATGAAGCTAAAGTTAACAAATGATCCATGTTTTTAATTTGTAGTCAATCTAGACTCAAATCAATATCTTTCCCAATTTGAGATTATTTAAGATGTTCCTCTCCACACTCCCCATATCATCTTCCCTACATCTTCCATCCTAGAAGCCTAGTGTATAGGATAGTGTCATGGTTAACTTGCATCTCCCCTAAAGCAAAAATTAGAAAAGAGAATATTACGATTTCCTAGAAAGTAATATGTATGTTAGCAAGTAACTAAACTATAGCAATGTAAAACCTACATATATAAAAATGTCTACACATGTGAATGTATCACCCAAACATATCTACCCATCTCCACGAATATCCACATATGCATAAATCATAAAATAAAAGCATATATATAATAAAATGCTAAATCCAAGTCATCCATATACACAAATAGAAAGTAGTTCACACTAAGTCCATCAATGGAAAAGCACAAAGGTCAATTCAAGAAGAATTTGAATATAAATGTATATCATCTGTCACATAAATGTTTGAGTACAATAAAGGTATCTCTCATGGGAGACATGAAAAATGAGATACATCAATATATTAGTATTTAAGTCAAGCCTCCTATGTTGGGAGTGTTGATGGCCATATTGACACATGCAACACAGGTAAAGTGAAAATCACCTTACCTATCCTAAAAAGACAACTAATCTAAAGATCAAGTATCTCCAAGGTCCTGGGAGTTGGGTCATAACTATATTGTGCAAACTTAATGGTCAATGTGGTTTGTTTGTTCAAGGGGCCTGGTACGAACTAAGTCAATCTGGATTATTTCTTATCTAAGTTCTACTCTACTTATGTGTAAAAATAGAACAAAAGATGTTAGGGTTATGTAAGAAATATGGTGAGCACTTTCAATTGCAATCCTTAATAATGAAAACCTGAGAAATTTGATTAACTTGTAATGCTAAGATTAGTTTGTAACCCTACCATTCACATTACAAGTGCAAGATTTAGGGAAATTTGATGATAAATGGAGATGAGTACATATAACCATTGTATTTCACATGCATGTTTATATATTAAATCCAAAACTCATTCACATAAGATTGATCATTAAACATCTAATATTTCATCAAGCAATTAATGATTCAAAAAAGATTTGGGCACTACACCATGCATGAATAGATAAATTTGAAGAAGTTATAACCATTTTATTGAATTTAAAACAAAGTTTCTACAATCCCAGCAAGACGATACACTAGAACCTAGTTCTCTTCTACAAATGTCTCTCTTAGAACTACTAAACTTTGAAAAGAAAATCTAAGTCTAAAAATTGTGAAATTCTAACTAGAATGAAAGATGATGGATCCCAATACAAGATAGGTGCAGGCCTTTTATAGGGTCATGGAAACTCAAAAGCCCATTTAAAAATAAAGTTGGTTGTTCCAAAAGCATCCATGCAATATTTTTTGTTCACTCCTTTCCATGCAAACTCAAACAACTAGAAGAACACATTCTAATTTTAGACCATACTCATGCAAATAACTAAGTACACACATGCAGAGTATGTCTTCACTCAAATATTGAAAATCACTTTACAATTGTAGTGGGACCCATTTTACATTATCTTAAAAGAATAAATTGAATTTTAAAATAAAATGATACATCTTACCCCAAAATTTATATGTTAGCAACATCCTTATCCTTTTGTCTTTTTTTGGTATTCTTCAAGAGCTACTAGACACTTGCTCAACTTTGTCTTCAGCTGGTCCATCCAACCACTCTATTCTGAATTTGCATTCTTCAAAGTCCTTATGTGTATAATTTATTTGTGACTTCATTAGCTGGGTGTCCTTTTCAATGGACCTAAAATTGGCTTTTATTTCCATGCATTTGTCTAAAGTAGAATTGTCAAAATCTGAGGCATGGTTCAGCTCATCTTCCATTTTCTTCCTGAGGGCTTCCTTGATTATCTCCACTGCAACAAGTCTCTATTTTTCTTTTAATAATAACTCAGGATTTATAACATTTTCCACAAAATCTTCATAATTGCTTATGGCCTTACACATGTCCTTCTGTGCTTGCAAATTCTAATCTTATACTCATTATCAAATCTACCCTTAATGTTATTATACTGATACATTTACCTATAAAACTTGGTTCTTCATCTTGAATAATGCCTTCATACTTCAATTCTGCTGAGCTTATTTTATTCAATTCTTGTAACTGTTGAAGATTTTGTTCATACGCACCCTCTTCATATCTAAGACCATTAATATATGAATCTATTTCATTCTCTTGATGAAAATCCTACTCATACAATGAGTAGCTTTGGTCTAAGACCTTATTTGCTTCCTTTAAGAATGATGAGATCTATTGGTCAATTGTACTTGATCTTTTCCTCATAGTTTGTAAAGAACCTACCTCTTACTTGGTGATAAAAATTGGGGCATCAAAATACATAGTCTTATGTTGAGACACAAGGGTGATAAGCTTCTTGATAAAGGTTTTCATTTGCCCCAATTGTAGCTTTAACTGCTCCTTAGTCTACTTATCCTTGTTCATTCCAGAGACCATTGTGTCCATTGCAGATCCTAGAGAAGCAATCTCCTCATCCCTTGTTTGTTTACCTAGATTGATTCTAGATATTTTATAGTCACCTAGGGAGAGGTCTCTGTCATCCTTATCTACCATAGGTGTTGCAATTTCTTCTATTCTTTAGCCCAACTCATTGAACCTTATGGTAGAGAGTTATAGGTTTCTTAGAGGGTCTCCCTCTCTCTACCTAGATTGTGATGGCCTGGATATCTAATGGTTTGACCACTACCTTTTTCCTTTTATCTAAATTTAATTTGAACCATGTAGGGATAGTAGGGTCCATTTGAGAAGCCTGGTCAATTTGCACTAATATTTCCTTTTTTCCTCGTTGACTACCTTGATTAAGAATTTCCTCCTCTGGAGCTTTTTCCTCTTAATGAATCTCCTGTTAAGCTATTTCTCCATCTTTTGACCCTTTTGGTGTTCTTTCAGGTTTGTCTTGGGGGTTCTGCTTTGGCAGTTCTGCTTTGGGAGTTCTTGTTGTACCATACCCTCATTTTGGTCTTGTTCCTTTTGGTCATTTGTAGTTCCTTCAATTTCCCATTTTGCCTCCTTTAGTTTCTTCTTGGAGTTCTTGCTTATGACCTTTATAAAGTTGATCTTTTTGAAGTTCTTGTACTTCAAATACCTTAGCCAGTTCATCTAGTGCCACTTGTTCTTGTAATCCCTGGTCATCTTATATAGTTGTAATTTCTATGTCCTTTTGGATCAAATTTCCTCTAGTTCATCTTTCTTGGCAAAAGCAGGAAGAATAGGTGATTCATGCCTATCTTCAAGTTTTACTATGATAGGTGGAAAAAGAGGACTCTACAAGATTTTTTCACCTTTCCTCAATTTCTCTAAAATCATATCTTCAATTCTTTCATCCACCTCTTGAGTTTTCTCTGCCACTTCTTCTTGTATTGGAGGAGAAATTGAAGTAACAACAATTGCATGGATAGGGGAAGGTGTCCTCTTTGATGGAGAATCAGCCTTATCTCCTTCCCTCTATTCACTTTGAATATCAAGTTCTTGAGATGTAGATGGATTAGAGAGTTTTTCAAAGTAATCTTAGTAGGAAGTGTACACTTCATTTTTCAACGGCCTTCAGTTTTGTTTCTTTCATTGTTGCAGCCCCGAAGGGTTCCTAAGTTTTGTTGTTAGCAAAGCATGTCACGTGTCTTCACAGCACAAGTTCTTTCAAAAGAAAAGGCAACACTCTCTCTAGGTTGCGCTAGTGCACCGCGCGTCCAACCTGCTCTCTATTCGAAAAAGGTTGTTGGTTCTATTTTTGTAGCGCCTAGAGGTGGTGGAGCAGGCCACGTGTCAACCAAGCATAGGTTAGAGCATCTCTAAAGCTTGGAAAGCTTTCTTGGTGCATTATTGGTCTATTCTACTCAGCGTGGTACTAATGGATGCATACAAAGCTGTAGCGTGTTTCATTAGCATGGTTCCATGTATCTCTTTGCCTCAACAAATTCATGGTGTCTTCTAACAGGTGGTGCTAGCAGCTAAAAAAAGGGGAACAACCTAATCCTTTCGATTGGCAGTTGTAATGACTACCATGATAGATGCGTCACTGGCGTCGTGGGCAGATCTTTTTAGTTGCTCCTTCTCTCTTTGAAGGTGCTTTCTATAAGGAGAAATGTTATCTTTTTAAGGGTTCATCACTTTTGGAGAAGGATAGTTTTTGATATCCTGGCAGTCATTTGATTGTAATATAATTCTAAGACCTTAGCATACTAAGATGTAAAAAAATAGAGATATAATACATCAACTGTGCATTTATTGCCTCTATGTTGTGTTATTTTATGTTAAATATGCTAAGTATATCAATCTGTGTCCATTAAGGAATAGTTATAATCATTTACTGTTGTCTTTTAAGCTTTTATAGTTTCAGTCTATGTGATGTTGAGGGTGCTTTGAATCATGTTTAATACTCTTTCAAACTTCCCTAAAGTTAATAAAGATGGAATTATACTATGATGTCTGGTGAATGAACTATCTTAGTTTCAGCACATCGCCTTAGTGTGGATTTTGTTTTATCAACTCCTCTCTTTCCCTTTTCTCCTCCTAGTGAACATCTAAATAGCTAGCTTCTAAAAGCCTAGAGGTTTTTCTGTAGAGTGCACTCTAGTCCCCCATTTGTAGAACTTCCCATAGGTTGTATCTCTAGCTGTTAGTTTTAGAGATCAACAGTTCTTTTTTGGCACACCCGGTGGGATTGCCCTTACCTCTGTTGGTAGCTATAGGATGGCAGAAAGCTGCAAAAGGTAGAGCAACATAGGCGCAAACTCAAACCCAGGCTCAAGTGCCACTAGCACAGGCAAGTATGGCTATTCAGCTGCCTAGAAATTTTGTTCAGTGGAATAGTGGTAGCCCGCTCATCCCTTTGGTTCCTCCCGCAGTATGAGACCCTATTCCTACCAATGCTTTAAAGGCACTCCCTAAGTTCACCGAAGAAGGTTTTAAAACACTCGTCAAACATCTTCAAGATCTCGTCGATGTTTGTGCCGTTCACCATGTCACACAGCAAAATGTGGCACTCAAGTTGCTTGCCATTTCCTTCAAAGGGAAGGCCCAAGATTGGTACAGATCATTACCCACTAATTCTATCACTGTTACAGTAGCTAATAACTATTAAAAGAGTGCCGCAGGAGATGGTCTCTGATTGTAACACCAGATTTCATAAGACTTGGCAAAGGATTTTGGTAGCGGCTTAACCCCTGGCAAACATGGCATTTGTCTTCTACTTAAAATCTTTCAACTCTAACATAGCTATGATGATCCAGTCACTAGGAGGCCAAACACTCTCAGATGCTTATGATCTAGTCGTCAGGGCTGAAAACAACCTGATAGACACTAGAAAGCTACCTTCGCGGCTGCCTATATCGGTATTTCCCAAAATACCACCTCAATCACCAAAAGACACTACTCTAAGTATGTCTGCTGAACCATCTTCCATGTATGTATACCCCAACACTCAGACAACTGCCCCTGCCTTGTCTTCATTAGCTGCGGAGATGAATGGTGTGAAGTTTTTCTATAGAATTTTTCAAATGAGATAATCAATCTCAAAAGGCAACAAACCATGCGCCCGAAGCCCCCTTATCAGAATTACCAAGGCAGAAGACCTCTTTTCTAGCATAATCACTATCAAGGAGGTCCACGGCCGTATAATCAAGCTCAACCTCTAAACCAAATTGTGCCAATCCTAACCCCACTATAGGTGATACCTCTGAATTAGAACCAAGAGTTGATGGCATGCTAGAACAATTTAGCAGATGATGTCAATGCATGTTGCTTTCCTTGCAATGTCATGCACACACCTCACAACTGCCCTAGAGGCAACCTTCAGCAAAAGGTAGAAGAATAGTGGAGCCAAGGGTTTACTCCTGACGTAGGGGTTTATTCCTACCAATCCCTAGGGGTAGAAAGTGTTGTGCTAATAGGCTAGGTCCAAGTAATGTCCCTTGAGTAGGAGGGAGAAATTGCCCCGGACCACACTCTTTTCTCCTAGATGGAAGAAGAAGATGCAGTGTTCACAAATGGGATTGTCCCACCAAAGATCCTGTAGGTTCAATTTGATTATAACACCCGCTCTATGAGGAGACTTACTGGAGAGCCTACACCTAAGGAGCAACAATCCAAACCACTTTTTAAAAGAAATTCTGGCTCACCGGTGGTGACCGAACCCTTCCAAAAGCTAAAAGAGACATTCTCTTATAGACCGAAGGAGTCGAAGGTTCAACCACTAGAATCACTCATGTGATCGAATAATTGAAAAAGGCCCCCGCCAATGTTTCTCTACAGGATATTTTGGCCATCCTGGAGCAAACGTCTCTACTGCGAGAAGCTTTAGGAGGTGAAAAGCCCATGCAAATGACAACAACTGTGGAATGCACTCAAACAAAAGATAAAGAACTGGAGTTATCAGAGCACAAGGCATGTCGAAATAAGCAGTCGCAGCTTTCACAAATTTGAAAGAAGAGAAAGCAAAGAAAGAAATAGGTAAAGCTAAAACCAACTCCCTTTTACCTAACTCTAATTGTAGGAGACAAGTTATTGCATAATTCCATGATCGACTCAGGTGCTAGCACTACAGTCATGCCTAAACAGATAGTTGAGGCATTAAAATTACAATGTGAACCCTTGAATAAAGGAGTTATGCAACTTGATGGAAAGATGGTTCAGACTTTAGGGATAATCAAAAATCTCCCAATGACCCTATTCTCATGCCTCGGCATCAAAGTGTCTTAGGAAATAGTCATAATAGACATTCCCATTATTTTTGGCATATGCTTATCCCAAGATTTTACTACAAAGATCGGAGGATATTTGTCTCTTGATTGGTCACACCTGATTTTAAGGACCAAGTATGGCTCTAAAATGAAAGTGATGTTGGAACTGCTACACATGGAACATATAGTAGATCAAGCCATGATAAACTTTGAAGCTACCCATATATCTTTCTCTCAGGATGAAATGCACCTTGTAGAACTCTTGGAAGATGAAGAAGTGATAGGAGAAAGAAGTGAAGAAGAAGAAACCCTGATCAATACTTTCATGCAAGAAGACCCTTTTGGTAACTACCATGCCACCAGCCTCGGAACCTATGTAATCTATGATGAGGATCAAATCATCCCTTAAATCACCAAAAACCAAGGCAATCATAATAGAGATCTCAGTGATCAATCTGGTCTGTGGACTCTACACTTTGATGGCGTGAGATGCAAGAATAGTTTAGGAGTTAGCATCTGACTAGTATCTCCCATCAGGGAAGGGACTCTATAGGCTTTCCACTTCCAATTCGCTTGCAGCAACAACGGAGCTAAGTATGAAGGTTTTGTCCAAGGCCTTAGTCTGACAGACCAAATGGGTGTGAAGTAGTTGAGTGTTTTTGGTGACTCTGAACTAGTAATAAAGCAAGTAAGAGGAACTTTGACAACAAAACTTATGCAGATGCGATCCTATCACCCTAGGGTATGGGACCTAATCGAAGGATTTGAAGCCTTCGATATTCAAGCAACCTCGAGGTATTAGAATGTAGATACTGATAGATTGGCTATGATTGGGTCACATTTAGACATAATCACAGACCTCCAGGCCAATAAACACTTAGTGTGGGTAATTGTGAGACCAGATATCCTTGAAATGATCAAAACTGGCAAGTTTTCAAGAGTGACGACCAGATTGCCATGTTTATCTAGCAAACCTACAAGTTTGCAGAACAACTGCATCTGAAGGTTGAAGAAGCCTATGAAGATCAAATCATTTAGCTCAAAACAAATAAACTACCAAAAGGTTTGATCACGCTATAAAATCTATTTGATTGCGATGATGCTAGAAATGAAAAGACAAAGTTTGTTGTGGATAAAAGCGAATATGTTGATCATGATATCGAAGGTGGTAGGAAGCCGAAGGTTGGAAGGATGTATCTTGAAGAGACAAAGAGAGGCTAATATCCTTTTGTAACAAATATGACAGAGCAGTAGCATGGTGTTATGATGATCTCAAGGGATATGACTGTAATGTGATCCAACACACCATTGATCTGGATGAAGGGGCCCAACCTATCTATCAGAAACAAAGGCCAGTCAATCCTAGGATAGATTCTTTGATGGATCAAGAGCTAAAGAAGATTATTGATTTGAAAATAATATATTTGACCAAGCATTCTACCTGGGTATCCAATTCAATTCCAGTCTGAAAGAAAAATAGAGACATTAGGTTGTGTGTGGACTTCAGATATTTGAATAGGGCATCCTTGAAGGATGATTATCTGTTACCTTCCATGAAACATATCTTACAAATTGTTGCAGGTTCTAAAATGTTTTCTCTGTTAGATGGCTTCTCTAGATACAACCAAGTCTGGGTAAAGGAAGAACACCAACACAAGACCACATTCACCGCCAAGTGGGGAACCTTCGCATATGCTAAAATGCCCTTCGACCTCTCCAACGCTGGAGCTACCTTCCAAAGAGCAACGAACATTACCTTCAAATTCCTTATCAATGTGATTATACTTATCTACCTGGATGACCTTACAGTCTTCTCTAAGTCAAATGAGGACCATTTCGATCACTTGGAGAAAGTTTTCTGGAGATGTCAGGAGTTTGGGGTATCTTTAAACCCAAAAAAATGTGTCTTCAAAGTTCAGCAAGAAAAGCTACTTGGATATGTGGTATCCAAAGAAGGGGTCTCTATAGACCTCGAAAGCGTGCAAGCTATCAAGGAATTGCCCTTGCATGTGAACAAGAAAGGAGTCCAATACTTACTTAGAAAGATTAATTTCATCAGTAGATTCTGTGATAGGTAAAAATCAGGTTAATAAGATCAAGCATATAATTGAAAACCTAATCCTACCACCATCAAAGAATCGAATCCAAGTGAAATTAAAAGAATGTAATTCAAGAACAAAATCACCTAGATTGTATGATTCCTTGTTTATGATGTGGATTGTTTCTCAACAATGAACAATTATGAAGATCAAAACTGCCATGATGGATGGATGATAGTGATAATATGCTAGATGGATGCTAAAATGCTCAATATGCTCAGGATGATAATGTAGATGCTATATGGAAATGATGGATAGATGTAGTATGGAATGAGAGGGTGTTTATATAGACCTCAACCAAAATCAATCAACGGTAGAGATTTGGTGGCTATGTGAACAGCTAAGATGAAATGATAGTCATAGGATGAATGTGTAAATAACAAGTGGAGGGAAGATAAGGCTCATATGTGACCATGTACATAAAAAGTACTACATGTGAAAGATATTAAATAAAAGATGTAGTACCACACATATTTTTAAATAAAAGAGGCACACATGCCGACTTATGAAGATAAATGATAAGGGAAATTAATTAAATAAATAAAATTTATTTAATTAATTGGAAAGTGGGATTATGAAGGGATTTTTAATTAAATAAATAAATTTTATTTAATTAAAATAGATAGAATGAAGAGATAACTTAATAATTAAAGATTATTTAATTATAGATTAGAAGAAATACATAATGAATTAATTAAATAAATATAAAGTTATTTAATTAATAGAAGAAATAGGTGATAGGGAAATTGCTCAAGTGTGTTAGACAAATGTAGATGATAGCTAATGCAATATTTGATACTAATGATAATTAGGTCAATTTTGGGTGTCTACATTTTGCCCCTCTTTGATACAATGTGCGATAGAAAGTTGTTTCAAAGAAGATACGATGATTTGCTCGATAAACAAGGTTCTGCCCCAGTGTAATTGGCAAGTGATGCCCCCTCGAGAGGTAAGCCAGGCTAACCAGGAAGGGCTGGGTTGGCTCGCGAAAAGATGAAAGGCTAGAAACAAGGTTGACACAAAGAAAATGGGGTTGGGTGGGATGAATTGGGATAGTTTAGAAGAAAATAAGCTTTGGTATAGAAGAATTAGGGTTTGGAAAGAGGCTATAAGTAGGTCCCTCAAGGGCAAATAGGCTCATTTGTGCTTGTTAGCTTTAGAAAATCTAGAGCTCCCTAGAGTGTTGGTGCTTCGAATGTTGGAGAGCTCTCAGGATGGTGATTCCATGCAGTGATCATTGGGCCGAGCGAGTGAGGACACATGGGCGACCAGTAAGAGCAAGCTTACCGGTATGTACAATTATTTTTGCTAAATGCGTGATTTTTTAATGTTAAAAGCATAATAAATGCACACACGTCACCCGAAGTGAGTAGGTTTAAGATAAGAAATTTAGGTCGCTTATATAGGAAAAGTAGTCGCTTATGGTAAAATAGGTCGCTTATAGGCGCGGACTAGTCACTTAAAATGAGGTCGCTTCTGGTCGGCTAGGTCAAGTAGAGAAGCGAAATGCGCATATGGTAAATGCAGGTCATTTATAGGCACAAAGTGAGCGCATATTGTAATTCAAGTTGCTTTTAACTAGCAGTAGCGCGCATATAGTAAAGGAGTCGCTTATAAGCAAAAAGTGTGCGCTTGCAGTAAAATGGCTCACTTATAGTCAAAAAGGTAGCGCATGTAGAAAAGTGGGTCATTTTTAGTAAAGATAGGTAGTGTTTAACAGCAAAAAGTTAATTTTTATCACAAGAGACTGATATGGTTAGCAAAATGATGCAGGATGTACTACCACCGTTGTTGTCACGAGAGCCACATCCTAGGGATTTGTGATTGGTCAGAGTGCTAGATGCAGAGGAGTGGTTGTTTTTACATATCATTGGCTTAGAGCACGTGTCAAGATTAGAGCCAGTGTAGGCACATCGAGGACTGATGACATCGATGGTTGAGCGGTGGAGGAGAGAGCACAGTGCATTCTTATTACCGACGGGAGAGGTGATGATTACACTGGAGGATGTGTTCCAGATTCTATGCATCCCAATTGATGGAGACAGAGTAGATTATGATCCTGACTTGGGTCCGAATACATTCAAGTGATTATTCAGGACTCTAGACATTGGGGCTGAGGGTTCAAAGATTTCGATGGTCAAGATGGAGGAGCTTTGCGATAGGTTACAGTGAGTGGTGGTAGCTATTATCAGATGGCTAGTGGGAGACAAACAGGCGAGAGGATTTCCAGTCAGATGGGGGACTGTGATAGAGGGGATGTTCTCATATGGGACAAGATATGCATGGGCTGAGTGTATACTAGGGCAGCTATATCATTATTGACATGATTGTGCATATATGTTTGGAGCTAGCACGTCTGCAGGAGTCACAGTGTTGCACATATGGGCTTATGAGCATATTCCAATGATGAGACTAGATGGATGGGTGGGTAGGGTAGTGAGAGAGCCATATGCGAGGATGTATAGAGGAGCTCTTACCTATCGACAGCACAGTGGGATAGTATACTGGAGGCAGACTTTAGATGAGGTGGATAGATTTATATGGAGGCCATGGCTTGGTTGTGAGAGATGGGAGGAGGACGCAGAGCTTGTCTATGCTAGGTAGGCTAGATAAATTTTTGGTCATGGGATATATATTATAGAGCGCTATTTGCCTGAGAGGGTGTTGAGGTAGTTCGAAGTACCACAGGCAATACTAGTAGGTTATGACATTTTTGGGAGGACTCGGCAGGAGGTTTTTGATTGGGGACCGGAGATAGTAGTGGATACATCTTTAGCGGAGAGAGTGGCACTATAGCTAGTTATGCGGCAGTGGAGACAGGGTCCTGCAGATCTAGGGACTTTACCAAATTATGATGCATACTGGGCTACAGCTAGGCCAACTCAGTTGACGAGGCCTGAGGAGATTGGGGAGATTGGGATGGAGAGGCCAATTAGGTAGAGGCAGTGACAAGCTCCACCAGTACAGGAAGTAGTACCAACAGTGCCAGAGATTCAGGGCCAGGGCCAGGGACAAGCTCAGGTACTTACACAACCATAGGCATAGGTGCTAGGAGGTGATGATGTTGGGATTCAGCAGCTGAGGTGAAGGATTAGAGAGGAGAGGAGATGGAGGCAGCAAGCTCACATGAGGCTAAGGAGAGTGGAGATAGACTAACACCAGGTGGTCGTGGGATTGAGGCATGCTAGAGCACAGGCTCAGGCTTACCAGGTGCAGCTACAGGCTAGAGGACAGGGAGGTGATGGGTAGGATGATGGTACACTAGCAAGGGTGATAGGAGAGAGAGATGTAGTTGTGCAGTAGGTGCAGATAGTTACGGCAGAGAGAGATACAGATTTGTAGAAGATGCAAGCTATGAGGGCCGAGAGGGATGCATCTATACAACAAGTGCAGGTGGTGAGGGCTGAGAGGGATATGGTTGTGCAGTAGATGTAGGTGATGAGAGTGGAGAGAGATAGAGCAATAGATACCTTGGGGACAAATGGGGCTGTTGGAAACAAGGTAGATAACTGAGAGGGGGGGTGAATCAGTTATCTTAAATATTCAACTTTCTTTTGTTCTTTAACAATTAGTGCAGCATCAAAACATATAACCATACATTATCATGAGAGCAGAAAAGAAATCAACACACATAACACAAGGATTTTTACGTGGAAAACCTGGTTAAGGGAAAAACCACAGGGTGACTAACCCAAGATTGTATTCTCTGTTAAAAGAATAGAAAGAACAAAAATGGCACTTGCCAATTAGGTCTCACTGCTCGAGCACACTTCTCACAAGAGGCTCACTACCTACAATAGTATATAGAAAGAAACTAGGTACTTGAACTAATGAGAAGAATCCACTTATACTAAGGTTCAGTTCCGGTTAGGCTTAGTATACTGATCTACTACACTTCATTCTTCCTATGTTTAGTGTTGTTGTTCTGTCACATACCAGACCTGTATTGCTACTTCCACACTGCTCTCTACTTTTCTTCGCACTTCACCACTTACCACACACCCCTTCACATTGAAATCCATCTGGTATATATATCCGCACAAAGGAATTCAACATCTTTCCAGTCGGCATCTGGAATACTCAAGATTTTCCCAAACTCTGGTCTATCAGCTGAATCCTTGCTTACTAAGTGATGCGTATCAAAGAGATAGTCATAGAAGTCATCAATCATGACGGCCAACCATGAATGATCCCTTAAGAAGCTTGATCACCATCAATTCCTCATCCAGATTAAGGTCTGATGCTCTGTCAGTCAGTTCTTCCTCAGTCTACTCTGCCAAACAGGAACCCAACACTTAGGTGCTCATATCTTTTCACTCTTTCATCACCGAAGGCTCAATCTCTGGAATGTAGTAGTCATGGTACTCCTCTTAACTTTCCCAAGTCCGCACTTTGCTGAGATATTTCCTCTGAGAGATCCGAACCTGATTGTCAGACCTTGCTGCATGCTCTGTTCTTGCTCACCGAACCAAAACACTCTTCAATTTGACTTCCAATATAGACATACCATGTGTTGTGGATGTGTGGAATGGACTTTGTTGCCATCAATGACAACACTCATGAAGCCACACAGTGTCTCTTGCCAACAATCTCCCCCTTTGGCATTAATGGCAACACTTAGTGAAAAATGACTGTCATAATAAACTCCCCCTTTGCTGATGCTTTGCTCTTATGTACACTTTTCTGGAGCTCCCCCTTAGCTAGATTTCACATTTTTCACTGCTTCTCACTCTCCCTTTGACATCAATGGCAAAGGGTGGAATCCGCTGACCAGAATTTGCAAAAAGTAGCCTATACATAGCCACATATATATAAGTTATAATTACATAAACTTGAGTATATCTACAAAAGTATTCTTTAACTGTACAACTTATGTCGCCCAACTCTACTTCATCCTGTCCAAAATTGAGATGTGACCACTTAACAAAAATGCAAAAGCTTCTGCCCTCTTTAGGTCTGTCGGATCACTGGTCCAGGCTGTGGTCTAGGCATTAGTTAGGGCCTCATGCATTGCCTCTAAATTGTGGATGATTTATTATGGAAGAGGTGAGAGGATCAAAATTTTGAGATAAACTTAACAGTTTACTCTCTTGTTCTTCCACCTTCTTGGCAATGTCTGTTGTCACTGTGGACCAAGATAGACAAAATTTGTATAAGTCTCCGCCATCTTTAAGAGCATTTTCTAGGCTCTTTATCCCAATATCTAGATTTATCCTATCATTTGCTATAAGTCCCTATACTTCAAAGAATCTCTTTCCCAGAAACTCTTTTCGGACTTTCTCTTCTGCTGACTTCTCCAAAGAATCAAAATGTGTGCTAATAGAATTAACAAGAGATTTCAAGTTACCAGATGAAGAGGCTGAAAGATCCTTCTGGAAGGATGGCACGATCTTCTCCAACACACTGGATGCAATCTCTATCAGCTCACAGTCTTCCATGTGAGACTTCAGAAGCTTTTCTTTTGCTTCGGCTTGAGCAAAATATGCTACCTTCATTGTCTGGACCGGAGAGAGAGAATCAAAATTGAATGGTCCTTGAAACAGCTTTGATTCATCTAATTCCATCATTTCATTGGTCAAGAAGTCTTTAACTGCTTCTGCAATGTCTCTTACCGGAGACTTCTTTCCTCTTACAGCCTCAGAGGTGTCAACAGAGACCTTCTCTATTTGTTCTTCTTCTCTTCCCTTTTTCTCCTTTTCTTGACTTGCTTTCTCCTCTTTTCTTGCTTCTCCTTCAGTTCTGAAGTCTATTGGGGGATCCGGATGAGAGATGTTTACTTCTTCATGGACTTCCTCTTCTAAAGCAGAGGAGTCCAGGTCCTTAGTCTTCTCCTCACCTATCTCCTTTGATTCTTTTGCAATTTTCTCAGTAGGATCTTCCTTTGATACACTTAGTCCTTCGACATCCATGGCAGAAGGTTCATCACTTATGTCCTCTATAATAGGAAGATTGAATCTTTTATATGCAATCTGGAGGATGTCTTCAATCTCTTTTGCCACCTAATCAGTCTCTCGGAGCATAAGCTTGTTCATTCTAGCTTTGCTCCGGAACTCATCCTTGCAATCCTTGAAGATCATGTTCATTTGTTTAGGAGTGATGGAAGGATAGAGCTGAATAGCTATCTGTTCCCAGATCTCCATATCCTTCTCCTTAGCATTGTCTTTTCTGAGTTCAAGTATTTTCTCTAAACTCTTGGGGATTAGAGAGATTATTTCAATGAATGCTTTATTATAGATATTCAAGTACTTGATTGTGGCTTCCTCCAATAATCTTTTGTCAGTGTCATTATATTCACCATAAAATTTAGTTATGGGCTGCAGATTCCCATCTACAGTGGCTCCTTTGATGACATCATCAACAGAAGGAGTAGGCCTTTCAACAAATTCTTCTGCTTCTTCTTCTTTGTTCTTGCCAATAAATGATTCCACAGATGTTTTCTTTTTCTTCATTTTCTTAACCTCCTCATCCGTCTCTGTCTCTTCATCATCCTTGTGGCTTGTGTATAACCTTGTGGCCTTTGTCTTTGTTCTCTTCTCTCCTTTTCTAGATTTCTTTGCTTCCAGTTTTGAAGCTTTTGAGCTCTTAGAGGTGGCAGGTGTAGAGCTCTTTGAGGATCTAGTCTGGGAGGGGGCTTGCACCAGAACACTTTCTTTTTTTGCGTCTTGTCTCTCTTTTTTTGCTCTTTCTACCTTCTCTCTATTGGCATCAACTACCTCCTTTGATAAGCCATATTTCTTTGCAAATTCCTCTACTTCCTTCCTGACTTTTCTCTTTATTTTAGGTTGCCTTAGTTCAACATGAATTTTTACACTCAATTCTTGAAAGGTGCCAAACCTTTCTGCCTCAGGGTCCTTAGGCTAACTTAGTAGGTGTTGGACATGCAGTTCCAGAATTTTCTCATCCACCTCATAGCCCATTGGCATAATCCAGACTATTCTTGGTTCCACTACCTCCATTAGGCATTGATCAGTGTCTACCATGAAGCACACTATATCCTTGTATTTTTCAACTAGAGATTGGGGGATTCTCTCTCTGGCCTGCATCATGCCTTAGAAGTTTTTGAAGTAACCCCAGAGTGCTGTGCTTTGTGCCTTGGCATCACCAAGCCCATACATATAGTTTTTGATTTGTATGGCCATAGGTCTGTCATTTTGCCATACCCAACCACTGGATCCAGGTAGCTCATTCATATAGTAAAAGAATAGACATAGTATCAAGCCACCGTACTTAATGAATTCTTCTTATCCTTCTTTATTTTCTATAAGTTCTCTAACAGTTGGTTCAGGAGAAGCTCACAAAGATCATAACCAACATTTTTCCTTAGCATTTCATATGTAGTATATATGGTAGTTCTAGATACTAAATTTTCCCTGTTTGAGTGATAGATTTTGTAACCAATTATCATAGAGGCAAATTTGATATCCGGATCTATGATGTCTTCTATTATCATTGCCCTCTTGTCAAATTTTGATCTGGTAGCCTCACTTACAGTTTGGTTTTTGACTGATTTAAGAGCAGGCAACCCACAGGATGAGAGCAGTCTGGTTACCACCCTAATGGCATCTTTTGTGATCTTAAATGGCCTCATCAACCACATGAAGTTGTCATGCATTCTACTCAGAACATACCGGACCCATTCATCTTCTGCAAAATAGGGGAAATGGATGCAATGTCCAAAATGCTTATCCCGGATGGCCTTGTATTGGGGTTTAAGTTCAAATGATTCATCTATTAGTTCCTTATGATAGATATCCATCAGTTTCGATTCTCCAAATTCCTCAATATTTGTATGTATGTAAACCCTAACATCTTCTACATGCAGAATGCTAGAGAATGTGCCTAGGGGATCAACTTCTAGGGATTTGTTAGGATGTTTCTTGAACTTAGGGCGCAGCCTATCAGTGATCTTAACAACATTCAGAGTATCCATCTTTCTAAAGATTTAGAGAGAGATATTTAAGAGCAGAAATACCTTTTTACGCTTCTAGGGTTCACGATAAGAGCTGAAAAGATCGCTGGTTGAATCGAATTCTGTAGTTGATCCTTGAGAGAGTTGAAGCAATCTTGTTGCAGAGCTCCTTCTTTCTTCTTCTCGAATGCAAATGTGCAAATGATGAACAAAAGAACCCTTTTATTTTAGCACAAACCCTAATTCCATTTTGCAATAAATGCATAACTTAAGTCATTCTGGTTGCCTTGTTCTTCTTGTTCTAAGAGAGATCTTTCTGGATCACTGAGATGCACTTAGATTTATTCTCGGTGGTTATTGACAATCTATCTTCCTTTCTCCAATCATTCCATTTATCCGCAGATCAAGATATTTCAATTTTTGAATCATACCGGATCTAACTGTGAAAATCCTACTTTTGTCGGATAACTGTGAAACCAGATTAATCTGGGATGATTAACCTTTTCAAACTCCTTGGAATCTTTCATACTTTGACCAAGGGTTATTTAGATGTTTCTCTGAGAGCCCTTTTGATCCGCAACACTCCATGTGCCAATTTTAGGCACCAATTGACTGGTTGGGGGAAATTGTTTTCTTTTGTGACTCCCCCTGAGCCAGAGCTCATCTATTTAGTTTTCAAAAGGAATATTAGGACCAGATTCTGGTGCAGATCCATCCTCAACATTTTTTGTACTTCTCTTTACCCAAATCTTGTTCATTTTCCTTTGAATTTTATCTGCATTCACTTTTCCTTTTCCTTTGTCTTGATTCTGGTTATGAAGCACCGGACCCTTTTTGTCCTGATTCTTACTTCTGCAGAATTTGGCAATATGACCGGACCTATTGCAATTGTAGCAAACAACATTTATTTGCATATTTGACTGGTATCCTCTTACCTACATTGATTAGCCATATGTCCCATTCTATTGCATGCAAAGCATCTACCATTGAATGAATTGTTTATTTACATATTTCTACATTCATGAGATTTGTGATCATACCTTTTGTAGTTAAAGCACTGTCTAGAGAAGGATGAATTGGTCTGATTCATTCTTCTTCTGCACTGATTTGCTTTATGACCGAAGTTATTGCAATTGTAGCAGTATCCATTGAAGGATGTATATCTTTGAGCATTTGGTTGCCTTACCGGAGGTCTTCTAGGTTTGTTCCTTGAATTTCCTGATCTAGAGTTCTTCTGACTAGATCCGAAGCTTTCACCTTTCTCATACCCCAAGCCACACTTGTCATCTACTCTCTTTTGGCTTTCAAGAAGAACTTCAAGTTGAGCAGAGCTTATCTTGAATTTCTCTTTGTATTCATTTGCAGTTTGAAGATCCCTTTTAAGAGTATCTATCTAATTTTCAAGTTGTTCTTCATTATCTCTAGCTTCTTCAAAATCATATTCTAGATTCCTGATTATTCTATCCATTTTGTGGCAGTCTTCTGACTTCTCCTTGAGAGATTATTTTAAATTATCTTCAATTTTTTTTTCTCTTCAATTTCTTGGGTGAATTTCATAACCCCTGATTCCATTTCATGTCCTACCATAATGACCTCTTTTGATAGCTTCTCACATAACTTATTTTCCTCATTCAGATCTTCATTAGTATCATTGGCTTCACTTTGACTTGCTAATTGTTGAAGTAGTTCTTTCTTTTCTTCACTGAGATACTTAGTTTTTCTTTGAGTTCATTTATGAAATCATCAGCTTGTTTGAGTCTTTCCCTCAGGTTATTGACTTCAGAGTGAGATTGCTCAAGATCATCTAGGGTAGACTGAAGTTGTTCCCTCATACCATACATATCCATTGAGATTCCCAAATCTTCCTCAAGCTGTTAGGCTCTGTTTGGAGGAACTTAGCTCTGATACCAATTGTTGGAAACAAGGCAAATAACTGAGAGAGGGGGGGTGAATCAGTTATCTTAAATATTCATCTTTTTTTTGTTCTTTAATAATTAGTGTAGCATCAAAACATATAACCATACATTATCATGAGAGAAGAAAAGAAATCAACACACATAAAACAAGGATTTTTACGTGGAAAACCTGATTAAGGGAAAAACCACGGGGTGACTAACACACATCTTTTAAAGTAATTTCTCAAAAGTAAAGAAATGCAATCCTTATGGTTGATATGGCATATGGATGTTATGCACCAAGGTATAAAAGACCAAGGTGTCGAGGTATCCAATGCACAACTAGCGTACTACAATCTTGTCTAAATGCATGAGGTCAAGATGTTCAACCACCATACACAAGATATGAATAGCAGCTAGTGTTCTAGGATGGACTTTGACACTACAAGAAAAGGTTTGAGCTTATCTCCACTACACATAATGACACCTTGTTGGTTATATGTATGGAAATAGTCTTAGCATAGAATAGTCTCAATGCATAAGAGACTATTTAGCTTCTCAGATGCAAAAGATATTGATATGAAAGATGCTAATCCCAACATCTACAAGATACCGATATGCATAGGAAGAGAATAAGACCATCCCACAGACACAGCATACAAAAGCAATATGACCATGCCCCATTCCATACTTCATCGCAACATACCAAGATATGATAGATCAAGGTAGTCTTGATTAAGTATAGGAGAGGAACAAAAGATAAAAACAAAAGATACTGTCATCACGTTCTCTTGCCAAGTTTAAGTGCTCTTATATAGGTTTAAGTTGGTGCCTTATTGAGAGGAAAGCTGCATCTTGTTGAAGGCTAAAAGATATTGATAAAGTGCTATAGCAAATGTTGGCTTAAGGCATGTGGACAAATAGCTTTCGTCTTATCCCTAATTTGTGAAAGTGCTTGAGCTTTCTCTGATACACATAGTTTGCTTCTTGCTTGAGCTAATCAAAGAGAAAAATATGGAAGATGAAAGAAGATGAAGATGGGGTTGATCGTCTGTGCTTGCATACTGGATACTTCCTTCATATTCCAGACTGCCTACATGCCCTGTATCCATGGGATTAAAGCACATTACGATGATGATGAGAGATGATGAATATGTCGTTCTGGGTTTATTGATGATGTAAGTGATGAAAGATAGAAGAAAGGGAAGTGAAAGATTGGAGGATGATTAGAAGAAAGATGAAAGATGGATGATGGAAGAGAGGCTATCGTCTATGCCTGAATCAGAGTGCTTCCTTTGTAGCTCAGATTGCCTACATACCCTGTATCCACAGGATCAAGGCTTTGAACGATAGAGATGTGATGTAGTTATTGCTTATTGTGTTGGCAGTTGATGTCAAAGAATCAACTTTATTGCTTGGATTTTTGTGATTTTTTGATTTTTTTTGGATTTTTGGGATATCTGGTTGTGTTTTGAAAGTTCGTTGTGCTTTGGTTTGGATGTTTGCTATGTTTGGTTTGGATGTTTGTTGAAATGATATGAGCTAGAACTGTGAGTATCCACTTCTAAGTAAGGTTCAACAAGTGCCCCCAGTGTGGGATGAAGATTTATTAGGAAGATGTTGTGATGGATGTGGTCATGCGAATAGTATACTAAGGTGCCAAATGATATCTTAACCCCGACAAAGTCCAAACTATAAGAGCTAGCATGGTAGAGGCAAGGGTGAAAAGTCTTTTAATATGGATGTATAAGGGGTAATGGCTTGCGATGCTTAGATAGGGACAATAGTGGATTATGATATGGATTATGAAGGCAAGATAGTAGATGGATGTTATGGAAAGCTGTGATCAAACGAACTAAGTAAATGATGGAAGCTAGTCTCTACACATAGTGCTTGTTTGCCAGGTTTTCACTATGGTACTTATCTAAGGTGCCTGTTTACCAAGTTTTCACCAGAGGATAAATTATTTATCTTGTACTATATATATATATATATTTGTTTGGCATCCAAAGAGCCACAAGGTGGTTTTCACTATTGGATGGATTTGTTTTTTAATATGCTGAGACTCATGGGTAGAACTTCTTGAGATCAATGTTGTTGACTAGTTCATCCAAGGGAATACCTTCAGGTGTTGAAAGAGTGTATGCTCTTGATCCATAGACTGATGTGATGACAAAAGGACCAAGCCAATTAGGTTCAAATTTGCCCTATTTCTCACAATGTTGCTAATTCCTTTGATTTTCTTTAAGAACGAGATCTTCAACTTGAAATCTTTGTTCTTTGATCTTTTTGTTGTAGCTGCGGCGTAGGTGATTTTGATAGACTTGGAGATGATTGAGTGCTGTAAGATGTTGTTCATCCAATAGCTCAAGATCATGGAGTCTGGATACTCTATATTCTTCATCTAAGATAGTATGTTGTAGGGATACTCACAGTGAGGGGATCTCAACCTCAATAGGTAAAATAGCTTCAGTGTCATCCACAAGAGCATAAGGTGTAGCACCAGTGGGAGTTTTAACACTTGTTCTATAAGCCCATAATGCAAGATTAAGTTGTAAATTCCAATCACGACCAACTTCATTAACTATCTTTTTAAGGATCTTGATGATTATTTTGTTAGAAGCCTCAGCTTGGCCATTGCTTTGAGGATAGTAAGGTGTAGAGAATCTATGTTGGATATGGAACTTGTTGTAAAGATCTCTAACCTCTTGGTTCTTGAAAGGACAACCATTATCAGTGACAATGGCTTGAGGAACTCCGTATCAGCAAATGATATAATGTAAGATAAACTTGGATATTTGCTTGCCAGTAATGTAAGTCATTGGTATTGCTTCCACCCACTTTGTGAAGTATTCAGTGGCGGTAATAATGAACTTATGACCATTTGACGAGGTAGGATAGATTTTACCTATGAGATCAAGCCCCCATTGTGAGAAGGGCCAAGGAGTAGTTATAGGCTGAAGTTCATGTGCTGGTGCATGTATTAGATCCCCATGTTTCTGACATTGTAGACATCTCTTTGCAAATTATTGTGCATCTTTCTCCATAGTTGGCCAATAGTATCTAGCTCGTAGAAGTTTCTTAACAAGACTAGGGCTAGTGGAATGTGATCCACAGACACCTTCATGTATTTCACGTAAGCCAACTTTTGCTTCCTCAGAATCAAGACATCTAAGAAGGATACCATCAAGACTCCAGTGATATAAGGTGTCTCCTAGGATAGTGTAGCGAGAGGTTCGGCAGATAAAGGTTTTTCGTTGGGTATTAGATAGTTGAAATGGTAAGATTTGATTGCGGAGATACTCGTATATGTCCTCATACCAAGGTGAATTGGGACCAATAATCTCACATATAAGCTCAGACTGCAGTACTTCAAATGCTAGAATCAGAAGTTGTTCAACTAGAAATTCACACTTATGTGCATTGGACGGTATTAGTAATCATTTTGGTCAAAGGGTTTGAGCTTGGATGTTTGTAGGTTTCTCATTTAAACCCTAAATCTTTTGCCCATCGGTGTGAGTTCGCATGTGTCTTGGCGATCATGTTGGTAGCAGTGGTATTTTCTTCCATCGTCAGGACTTTGTCCATCGGCAGCAGTGTTACATGTTCCACCGATGAGGATGGTCAGGCCGATGGGGGATGTACAAGCTAGTTATCGGTGAGAGTTCAGCTATCGGCGAAGGAAATTTTGCATCCTCCGATTTGTTCAATCTAGCCGATGGAGTTGCCATCAGCGTGGCTTGGTGTATCGACAGAAGTGTTTTGGTGGTCTGTCGATGTTGGGTATCTGGCTGATAGAGATGCGCATCGGCGTGAATTTTGTTATCGGCAGAGGATTTCTAGGCTCCGCCGATGTGTTTGGTCTGGCCGATGGTGTCATCGGCGTGTGTGTGGTCATCGGCGAAAGAGATTTCAAGTTCGCCGATGAGGTTGGTCTTGCCAACGAAATGTAGCTAGAGGTTGCCATCAGCGTAACTTGTGATGTCGGTAGGAGGGTTTTCAGTTGCTCTGATAGTCCATGTTTGGCCAATAGGGGATGTGAGGTAGGCATCGGCATGTCGACAAGAGGATTTTCAGCTGGGCCGATGGTAGTGGTCTTGCCGATGAAGGCAATTTGGATGTCATCGAGGTGACCTGGTGCATCGGTTGGAGATTTTCTGGGTTGGCCGACGGGGTTACTCTGGCCGATGAAGGTTGGACAGTATATCAGCAATGTGTGTAGTCAGCAAGGGAATTTTGGGTCATCCTGATGGTAGTGGTCTAGCCGACAGGGTGTGTTTTGGTGGCCATCGAAAATAGTAGGGGTGTCAGTGAAGGTAGAATGCATTGGGCCGATGGTGGTTTTCTCGCCGATCAAGAGGCATCAGTGTGACATTGTGTATCGACCCAGCTAGCGAGAGGTTTGCCGATGGTAGGTGTCTGGTCGACAAGGGAGTGCGGAGGCTTCATCCGTGTGACACATGGTGTCAGCCAGAGGGTTTTGGTTGTTTCAATTTTGTATGTCTGGGCAATGGGCTTTTGGCAAAAGTTTGTGGGTCGAGCGGGGCAAAATGCTCGACACTTGGTTTTCTAGCGGCCCTGCTTATATGGTGTTAGAGTGGTCTTTGTGGGACCAATGTGGGATTTTAAATCATGCAGACATGGAGGTTTTCATGATAGTCTTGATCACACCGATGGTGTGATATGCAGGGTAGAACATGCATTTTCAGGGTGCCTACGTGGCACATTTTCACAAGACGGTGACTTTTTAACATGAATTTGGTGCCATGGATTTTCAAGCGATGGAATGATCGACAACCATGTTTAAAAGTTGGAGTTTGGTTTTCTTTGTGTCCTCAGGTGTGTTTTGAGCGGGAGATTTCCATATGAGTGCTGCGACAGTTTCCAGGAGAAGACGTGGGTGGTTGAGGCCTTTAATGGTGATTGTTGCAGGGGTATGGGCGATGGTACTAATGGTAAAACTGCCCGTTTGAAGTGTGGATACCCAGGTGGTGGTGCAAGGCAAGAGGCCTCCCCTGTCTACTCCCCTGCCTGCTGCATTTACTTTTGATGAGCGCCATTCTTCTCATGTGTACTGTATCTGGCAAATTTTGAAATCTGCCATGTAATTAATGCTGAGGACCTTCCTTGCTGTATTTAGTAGGTTGTGTTTCTCATTCTGTGGTTGTTGAAAACTGGACATATCTGGCTCTGTAATAAAATACAACTAGTTTTGGTTGCTCTATATAGGAGGTCTTGTGAGTTTATGTATCTCTTGTTGTATGTCTCATGCATGAATCTACTGATTTCATGATTGGTTTTATATGAGTAATGCTATATTTGCATGTGTTTTGTTAATTCTGTCTCCAGTATTGCATGTGTTCTTCTTCTGAATCTAGATATCTAAGGGGTGTCTGGTATTCTAGAATATAGAATTCCTGTATTGAATGCTTGATCTTTCAACTTCTGCTCAAGGGGTAGATTAAAGTGTTTTCAGATTGAGTATTGGGACGGGTATACTGCAATAGGGATGCCATAAGTAGAGATAACTTAACACTCTGTATTGGGAGGTATCTGTAAGGCAAATATCACACAAATCCCCTTGAAATCTAGTTTTATTGTGTTCATGCTGATCATTCACAAGTGTATGTCTACCGACTCCAAGCGCTGGATAGGCACCAATCTAGCTCTATGTTGAGGTTATACACCAGGTCCAGGTTTGCATCCAAACATCAAATCAAACCATTTCATCCTTCCACCTGTTAGTTGTAGGAGTAGGAGTAGGAAACCCCTGCATGCTCTCATACCTAACCAGACATATGTGTCCAAGAATGTTGCCAACCTTGTGATTTGTTACACAAATCTTGGTCCATACATGAGAGTATTCTACCTGTTGCTGTCAAGTTAAATCCTTATGTCATTGAGCTAGTCAAGGTTATATCTTTATCAAATAGGGACACCCCCCTTGGTGCAGCAGAACCAGAAGTGAAGGGGAGGAGCTCACGCAACCTCCTGTATTTAGTTGGCTGAATCTGCCTGTGCATTAGAACTGGCAAACCCTAATGTTGATTCAGAAGAAAAACCAACAAAATGGTGACTCTACTGGGGAGAATTGATAAAAATAGAATATATTTGTGGCCCATTCGAGTCGCAACAAAATGGTGACTCTGCTGGGGAGCTCAATGTCATATCCATGAAAGTTTGAGTCTACAAGATTGAAGTATCAGACCTGGAGGTGCTTTGTTGCAGCGTTGTATGTGTGACTCTGCTGTGGGAGAACCTAAAAAGAAAGAAATGCATTTTCAGATTTAGCTAGTTTGAAGCTCATTCCTCTGCCAAGGAGGTGGCGACTCTATTGAAAGAACCTATCAGCAGCTGCAACATATCCAGGTATTTCCACAAGTTTTTCAAAGATTCCCTATTTGGTGAAATAGCACTGGTTAAAAGGGAAACATTGGTGAAAGCAGAGCTTGCATGTTTTTGTTAGAACCTATTCTATATTTCAAAAGAGCATGCAATATTGTTCAAAAGACTTATATATAGGACTTTAGGAAGGCTAAAATAGTAGTTTGTATTTTAAGGGCCTAAGGTCATATTGTGACTGAAAATCTGAGTTGAAAAGAAGAGGGTTGCAGAAACACATAAAACATGTATTATCAGCCCATGCACCCTTGTGAAGTGTCAAGTGCAAAAATGTATAGTAGTCAGTCCCAACCATGTAATAAAAAAGGCTTCAACATAGAAAAATATAAGCCCATAAATTTTAGTGGCATTTGTGGCTACCCAAATGCTTTTCCACCTAAAATCAGAAAGTATTTGCCTAAATTCAATGGTATAAAGGATGAATCAGCTGAGAGACACTTGCAGTAGTTTATAAATGTGATAAATGACTTTAAGATTGACCATGAGGATGTGGTTATGAGATTATTTGTTCAATCTCTAGATGAAGATGCAAGGAACTGGTTTTCCTACCTTCCAGCTCACTCTGTCAGCTCTTGGCATGGTTTTAAATCTGCATTTCTAGTGCAATATGGTGAAAGAATTTCTAAATATGCAGTCATTAGTGACTTTATATACATCCATATTGAAGATGATGAGTTGATCCCAGCCTTGAACCTCAGATTTATGAGGGCATTGAATAGAATACCAGAATGTATGAGACCTAATGATGCACTGTGCTTAGTTGTCTATTTGGGAGCATTTGATAAGAAAATGAGTTATAGATTGAGAGATAAGGAGCCCACCACATTGCATCAAGCACATCAGTTTGCAATGGATATTGAAAACAATTGAAGGTATGGAATTCAAAAGGGTTACTTTTCTAAAAAATTTTGTTGTCCTGCAGCCCCCAATGTTGATGAAAGATTTAATTTAGGAGTTGACAATGAATGTCAAAGTACTCACACCCCTATTGTCCCGGTTTTTGCATCATTCCAAGTTGATGATGTTTCTGTTATAGAGGAGGATGTCTTGTTTTGCCCAACAAATGAAGTTGACAACAGTCATTTCCCAAGTAATATTTGCATGCCAGTCCTAAATAAAGAGCATTCATGTTTAAATGATCCAGTTATGCAAAGTTGCCATCATATGGATCAACAATCAATATCAGTTTCATTAGGAAGTATTAGAGGGCTGGAAAGTGATATAGATGGTTCAACTTCAGAGTGCATTGAAATAGCAGAAATCTTGTATGTTGGGCAATCAGGTAAATTAGTTGGTAGTGATGATATCCATGACCAGTGCATGGATCAGGTTTGTTCTTCTTATGACTCTGGATCTGATAATAATGAAGAAGAATTGGACTGTCATGAAGAAGAAGCAGAGAACTTTGTAGTGAGTATCAATCCCCTTTATGATGAGCCTGCGGATGCATTTGATACTGTGAGTCTTGACCTTCATTGGTGCATAATTAACCCTCTTTTTGAGGATGATGATGAATATGAGGAGACAGTTGACCTAGGTGATACATCAGTTTGTGAGGAGGGGACATATGAATTAGATATCTTCAGTTCCTGTGAAGGTAGTATGGATTTGCAAACTGAGGATAATGTATGTTCATCATCATTTGATCCAGACATGTGCAACTATGGGTGTGTGGATCAGGATCTATTTTCAATATCAATAAATATTGGGGGTCCCATTTTTTCTAAGTGTTTTTAGTTTTTGGATCACCTGGATGAATGCCTGATGATGTGCAGCAGCCAGGTAAATGATGAAAAGTGCCAAGAGAAATATGATATACCATCTGAGGAGTATAACATGCATATGTTGCTTAATGCTAAAAGATATTATGATATGTATGGTTATATGTCTAATTTTGAAATCCAGAGTGACAGAGGCAATACTACAAGTGGCAAGTTGTCAAAAATGGTTTAATATCTAATTGAGCAGATGACCTTGTGGGCAGACTATGCCAATCTTTTCAGTTGGGATCAGGATCTTTTAGTTTGGAATCAGGCATTTGACAAGAAAAACTTCTGGTTCTTCCTTTTTGGCTGCCTTGGGCCTCCAAAGTAATTTTTGAAATCAAATGTGTTTTGTGATGCAGGTCAGTGCAGCTTCATGACTCTATTGCCCAATGGATAAGGCACTGGTCTGCATCCCAGAGATCTGAGGTCCTCACTGTAGTCTTGCACCTACACGTCCCTAGACAGAGCCTATGTTAGTAATCATTTTGGTCAAAGGGTTTGAGCTTGGATGTTTGCAGGTTTCTCATTTAAACCCTAAATCTTTTGCCCATCGGTGTGAGTTTGCATGTGTCTTGGTGATCATGTTGGTAGCAGTGGTATTTTCTTCCATCGCCAAGACTTTGTCCATCGGCAGCAGTGTTACATGTTCCACCGATGAGGATGGTCAGGCCGATGGGGGATGTTCAAGCTAGTTATCGGCGAGAGTTCGGCTATTAGCGAAGGAAATTTTGCATCCTCTGATGTGTTCAATCTGGCCGATGGAGTTTCCATCAGCGTGGCTTGGTGTATCGGCAGAAGTGTTTTGGTGGTCTTCCGATGTTGGGTATCTGGTCGATAGAGATGCGCATCGGCGTGAATTTTGTTATCGGCAGAGGATTTCTAGGCTCCGCCGATGCGTTTGGTCTGGCCGATGGTGTCATCAGCGTGTGTGTGGTCATTGGCAAAAGAGTTTTCAAGTTCACCGATGAGGTTGGTCTTGCCGACGGAATGTAGCTAGAGGTTGCCATCGGTGTAACTTGTGATGTCGGTAGGAGGGTTTTCAGTTGCTCCGATAGTCCATGTTTGGCCAACAGGGGATGTGAGGTAGGCATCGGCATGTCGGCAAGAGGATTTTCGGCTGGGCCGATGGTAGTGGTCTTGCCGACGAAGGCAATTTGGATGTCATCGGGGTGACCTGGTGCATCGGTTGGAGATTTTCTGGGTTGGCCGACGGGGTTACTCTGGCTGATGAAGGTTGGACAGTGTATCGGCAATGTGTGTGGTCGGTGAGGGAATTTTGGGTCATCCCGATGGTAGTGGTCTAGCTGATAGGGTGTGTTTTGGTGGCCATCGAAGAGAGTAGGGGTGTCGGCAAAGGTAGAATGCGTTGGGCCGATGGTGGTTTTCTCGCCGATCAGGAGGCATCGGTGTGACATTGTGTATCGGCCCAACTGGCGAGAGGTTTGCCGATGGTAGGTGTCTGGCCTATAAGGGAGTGTGGAGGCTTCGTCGGTGTGACACATGGTGTCAGCCAGAGGGTTTTTGGTTGTTTCAATTTTGTATGTCTGGGCGATGGGCTTTTGGTGAAAGTTTGTGGGTCAAGTGGGGCAAAACGCTCGACACTTGGTTTTCTAGCTGCCCTGCTTATATGGTGTTAGAGTGGTCTTTGCGGGACCAATGTGGGATTTTAAATCATGCAAACATGGAGGTTTTCCTGATAGTCTTGATCACGTCGATGGCGTGATATGCAGGGCAGAACATGCATTTTTAGAGTGCCTACATGGCACATTTTCATAGGACGGTGACTTTTCAACATGAATTTGGTGCCATGGATTTTCAAGCGGTGGAATGATCGACGGCCATGTTTAAAAGTTGGAGTTTGGTTTTCTTTGTGTCCCCAGGTGTGTTTTGAGCAGGAGATTTCCATATGAGTGCTGCGACAGTTTCTAGGAGAAGACGTGGGTGGTTGAGGCCTTTAATGGCGACTGTTGCAGGGGTATGGGTGATGGTACTAATGGTAAAACTACCTTTTTGAAGTGTGGATACCCAGGTGGTGGTGCAAGGCTCGAGACCTCCCCTGTCTACTCCCCTACCTGCTACATTTACTTTTGATGAGCATCATTCTTCTCATGTGTACTGTATCTGGCAAATTTTGAAATCTGCCATGTAATTAATGCTGAGGACCTTCCTTGTTGTATTTAGCAGGTTGTGTTTCTCATTCTGTGGTTGTTGAAAACTGGACATATTTGGCTCTGTAATAAAATACAACTGGTTTTGGTTGCTCTATATAGGAGGTCTTGTGAGTTTATGTATCTCTTGTTGTATGTCTCATGCATGAATCTACTGATTTCATGATTGGTTTTATATGAGTAATGCTATATTTGCATGTGTTTTGTTAATTCTGTCTCCAGTATTGCATGTGTTCTTCTTCTGAATCTAGATATCCAAGGGGTGTCTGGTATTCTAGAATATAGAATTCCTGTATTGAATGCTTGATCTTTCAACTTCTGCTCAAGGGGTAGATTAAAGTGTTTTCAGATTGAGTATTGGGAAGGGTATACTGCAATAGGGATGCCATAAGTAGAGATAACTTAACACTCTGTATTGGGAGGTATCTGTAAGGCAGATATCACACAAATCCCCTTAAAATCTAGTTTTATTGTGTTCATGCTGATCATTCATAGGTGTATGTTGACCAACTCCAAGCCTTGGATAGGCACCAATCTAGCTCTGTGTTGAGGTTATACACCAGGTCCAGGTTTGCATCCAAACATCAAATCAAACCATTTCATCCTTCCACCTGTTAGTTGTAGGAGTAGGAGTAGGAAACCCCTACATGCTCTCATACCTAACCAGACATATGTGTCCAAGAATGTTGCCAACCTTGTGATTTGTTACACAAATCTTGGTCCATACATGAGAGTATTCTGCATGTTGCTGTCAAGTTAAATCCTTATGTCATTGAGCTAGTCAAGGTTATATCTTTATCAAATAGGGACACCCCCCTTGGTGTGGCAGAACTAGAAGTGAAGGGGAGGAGCTCACGCAACCTCCTATATTTAATTGGCTGAATCTGCCTGTGCATTAGAACTGGCAAACCCTAATGCTGATTCAGAAGAAAAACCAACAGACGGCATGTCTAGAAGAGATCCAATCATAGCCATGGCATTTGCTGCTTTGTTTTGTATCCTTGGGATCTGTTCAAAGGTGATATTGTCAAAGTACTTCTTGAAATCGTCAACCATTACCTTGCATGGAAGGAGCTTCTCATCTTTTGTTTGATACTCGTCTAAGACCTATTTCATAACTAATTGGGAATCACCAAAAACCTGTAACTATTTAGTAGCCTATTGTACTGTCATGTGTAATCCTGTGACTAAAGCTTCATATTCTACTATGTTATTGGTACATGGAAATGAAATTCTGTATGACTTCGGGATACAATCTCCTTGAGGGGTAGCAAACAATATCCCTGCTCCTGATCCATGTTGTGTGTAGGATCCATCAAAATATAGTTGCCACAATGTTGGTTAAGTTAGATTGAACAATTCTTCATCCAGGAATTATGGACATAGTCGATGAATATCTATGACAGGTGCTGCGGCTAACTGATCAGTGATAACTTGTCCTTTTATGGCCTTACGATCCACATATTATATGTCAAATTCACTTAAGATCATAACCCATTTCGCTAGTCTTCCCATAAGGATTGCTTTGGAAAGAAGATATTTGAGTGGATCAATGTTAGATATGAGCTTTGTTGTTTGGTTCAACATATAATGTCGCAACTTTTGGGAAGCAAACACCAATGCTAAACATGCTTTTTCCATAGGTGAATAGTTAATTTCATATCCCACAAGAGTTCTGCTAATATAGTAAATGGCTTGTTCTTTTCCTGAATCATCATGTTGAGCTAAAAGGGCACCCAATGCTACTGTTGTTGAAGATATGTAGAGCAATAGTGGTCGATCCAGTATAGGGGGTACTAACACAGGAGGTGTTGCTAGATATACTTGATTTTGTCGAAGGCATGTTGACATTTTTCATCCCACTTAAAAGTTTCACCCTTGCGAAGGAGATGTTAAAAAGGATGACACTTGTTTTCCAGTTGTTAGATAAACTTGTGAATGGATTGTAACCTTCCTTGTAGACTACGAAGCTACTTTAGATTTGATGGTGGAGGCATTTCCATGATGGCTTTTACTTTGTCAGGGTCCACTTCTATTCCTTGTCGAGACACAATGTATCCTAATAATTTACCAGATGTTACACCAAATACACATTTCTTTGGGTTCATCCTAAATTGATACTTCTCTAGTCAATCAAAGATCTGTGCTAGTACCTGTAGATGTTCTTCTCTTGTCTTGGATTTTCCTAGAATATCATCAACATAATCTTCCATGATAGTGTGGAAAAGGTCATGGAAGATAACTGTCATGGCTCGTTGATAAGTAGCTCCAGCATTCTTGAGACCAAAAGACATTACAACCTAGCAGTATGTACCCCATGGACAAATGAATGATGTTTTGTCTTGATCTTCTTCTACTATTCTGATTTGGTTATATCCTAAGAATCTATCCATCAAGGATAGCATTTCATGTCCAGCTGTGAGATCTATAATGTTGTCTATGCTTGGTAATGGAAAGTCGTCTTTAGGGCATGCTTTATTAAGATCTCTGAAATCTATAAAACAACGAACGTGTCCATCAGGTTTTGTCATAGGCACCAAGTTTGAAACCCATTCTGGATAATCAATAGGCCTTATGAACTTTGCTTCTAATAGTTTTTGAATATTTGCCTTAACCAAAAGAGCTATTTGCAGGTGCATCTTGTGCAATTTTTTTTTTACGGGTTTTGCATTAGGAGATACTGCTAGGTGATGTACCACAATTGATGGATCTAGACCTGGCATGTCAGCATAAGTCCATGCAAAATTGATAGCTCTTTTTATGAAGAATGTTGTGAAATTTCTTCTTTCCTGCTCTAATAGTGATGCTACCAAATATGTGATCTTCGGATTCTTCTCTATGCCTAAGTTCATGTCTTGAGATTTTTCAACTAGCATTGTTGATTTTTCATGATAATCAGTGGCAACTGGAAGATCAAATCCCCCATCCTTGGGTGCCTTAGAGAGGTTTTCACCCTTGGATACGTCCTTTATTTTTACTTTTGCATGGTCAAGAGGCACCTTTTAGTTTTCACCTAGTGACCTATCTTTTTTTATTCTATTTATTTCACTTTTGTGACTGAAGGATTTGATACTTCCACCAAAATATGCTAGTTTAGGGAGGTCCATCATGACACGTGCTTTGTGATCACCCACTGGAATGCCTTGTCATAATCCCATGATTTCAGCAATAGCTTCATCATTTTCAAATGTATATAATATAGGTGTCTCATGTTGGTCCCAATCGACGAGGTCAAGATATACGAGTGAAAGGGTGATGGACGAAGGGTTACAGCTAGAGGAAGTGGTAGAAATCATGAAGATGGAGATTTCTTGAAAAAGGTCAGTGATATGGAGGGAAGAGTTGTCGATGGTATCTGAACTAGAAGTCTCTCCTACTAAAGAAGGTCTGGCTTCCATATCGAAAACACACTTAATGTCTTTGGAATGCAGTACCTCTGGCTGATAGCCAAGGCCTTGCTTATTAAACTTCTTAGACACAACAATGGGTTCCATAGGTCCTTGTTCTTGTGATCCCAATCCACCATGTCCTTTGTAACCCATGTTCTTAATGATGTTGAACCCTTTGTTATATTTCTCCACTTCAAGTTGTACTTGGTCGTTCTTATCATAGAATATCCAAGAGTTAATGTCATCAATATCTTCATCATCAAGGAATCCACCTTTGATGAATACTGTTGGTGGAGCTTTTATAACGGTTGTGGATTAAGATGCCTTGGATGTAGAAGGTTTGCCATAAGATTTGGGAGATAAGGGAAGAGTTCCAACACAACAAGATTCTTGCAATGTGTACTCACCCAGACCATGTTCAGTGTACTTGATATGGAGATTTGGAGTGGCCTTGCTAGATGATGGCTTGAGTAAGGCGGACGGGTCCACATAGAATGAAGATCAATATGCTTCGATGTTGATAGGAATATGGTTAGGGCTTTGATATTTAGCTTGAAAGGCACAACAAAACTCAAATGGATTGGGATCAGCATGGATAGTAACTTCAACACCGTTATGTGGAAATTTGAGACATTGATGGTATGTGGAAGGAACTGCTTTGAGGGCATGGATCCATGGACGGCCAAGGATGATGTTATAGGGAAGATCAATATCAAGGACTTGACAACAGGTGTTAGTAGTGACAGGACCAACTTGGATAGGTAAATGGATAATTCCTTCAGTATCATCATATGTTTTGATGGTAATGACCTTGGAAGTGTCAACATCTTTCTCAGAATATCCCAATTGTTTTATTAGTTTTAAAGAACATATATTAAGACCAGCTCCACCATCCACTAAGATTCATTTGATACGACGTTGGTTTACAAACACTTCTATGTGGAGGGCTTCATTATGTGATGGGTTGATGGATGGTTGAAGATCTTTGTCGAAGAAGGTAAGATGGCAAGGAGTTGCAATGTTGGCTATCATAGATTGAAATTGTGTGGTATCGATATCATTAGGCACTGAGGATTCTTGCAATACTTTATCAAGGATAGCTTTGTGGGCGGGGGATATGCGAAGCAATTCTAGGATGGAGATATGTGCTGGTGTTTTTCCAAGGTGATCAAGGATATTATAGATAGAAGACGGTTGATGAGGACTGACAGGTGCTCCTTGAATGGTAATACGGCCTCTTCTAGTAGTTATTGTCATGTCCCCATATCAAGACACTGTTAAAGTAAAGATTTGAACATGATAAAGATGGTTTGAAAAATATTATTTAGGATAATAGAAATAATTACATACATTATATATTATTTAATGAATAATATTATTGTATGAATATTTTATTATAATTAAAATATAATATCCATATTATAAATAACAATATATATAAATATATCTAATAATATAAATACGAATATTCTTATAATTATCTTACATTATAATATAAATACAAATAATATAATATAAATCATATATCATTTAGTATGATATAAATGATATAGTATAAATAATATAAAATATATCATATATCATTTATTATAATATAAATGATATAATGTAAATATAAATAAAATAAATAAACATCTTTTAATCTATCCTCTTATGATAACGGAGTTAGGTATGGTTAGAACTAGTTTTACCACAAAAGGGAATTAATATAAAGTAATAAAAATAATAAGAGACATACCTCTTCGAACATATCCCTTGAAAGGGAAATAAATAAAGGTTGTGAGATAGAAGGAAATCATCATAGGAAGAAAGAAGTATTAAAAAGAAATAAATAAATAGCTATGAAGTCAAGGCAATAAAAAAGCAACAACATTAGAATTCATCAAAGATGCAGCAAGAAGATATCACAAGGAAGATATCACAAGGAAGACATGGGGGCAGCCAAGGCAAGTCTGCAACTATTACAGGTACACTGTTCATTAAGTAATTAAATATATAGTATAATATATGTTAGTAATATTTCAGTATATATTGTATAAGGTAAATAATGAATTTAGAAAGGAATGAAATTAAATAAATAAAGATATGTCAATAGGTAAATAGCATTTCATGATTATGAATGAGAAATATAATGCTAGAATAATATAATTATGGCAGAAATAAATGAATTAAGATTAGTAGTGAAATAAGGTATTGGTTAATTATCTCATGCTTGAAAGTAAATATGAATGATATAAACTATATGATAATAATGTGAATCTAAGGCAATGAAACCATTTATATGTCAAAAATAAGCATAAAATGAATTATCAATGAAGCCTAGTATGAGGCTATCAATAAGAATAAATTGAGGTTCCATGAAAGAACAAGAATAGAGATGTAAAGATCTCAAATTGATAAAATTGTGGCTCACGAACTCATGATGTAATCAAAAGGATGTTCAAGCCTCATCCTTAATCACTTTAATCAACCCATGAGTATGGGGTTAAGTTAAGGATGTAAAATTGGACCTAGGTGACCCTCAAGTGGATGAAGAACACCGGGTGTGTGTGAAGTCCCTTGAGCCAAGAGACGAAGAACTTTGGGTGTGAGTGAAGCTCTTGGGCCTATGGTATTATGAGCTCATAATAAATGTGCCCGACGGTTGGTGACTCTCAATGGGATGAAGAATGCCGGGTGTTGCATGAAGTTCCATTGAGCCAAATGGTGAAGGACCCTGGGTGTTGGGAGAAACCTTTGGGCCTCTGTGTGGGATGGTTAACGCCTTAACAAACCATGCTCATGTGGAAGACAAGGTTGATTAATGATAGGGCTAACCAAGAACTCTCTTTAGATTATGCATGGGAACGATGAGAGAAAGAATATGAATATGAAATGTATGAACTTCATATGAATCATAACTATAAGTATAGAGATGAAATGTATGTGATTATAATTAAAGATTATAAGCCTTAAATACAATTGTGGAAAATATATGAGTTTGATACTTAGTTATTAACTCTAAATATGAAAAGAAGAATTGAATATTAATGTTCTCTTTTGTAAGCTAAAATTTTGTGCAAGGTTAAGGAAAATTTTGACTTACTAGAAGGGGACATTACAGTGGTATCAGAGCAGTGATCCTGTCATCCTGTGAATAATAGTTAAATAAAAATAAAAAAATAAAAAAAAAGCAAGAATCAATGAAAACCCAGGTATGAATTTGCTGGAATAATAGTGTTTAATACATTGATAAAATATTTTAAATATATGTAACATTAAAAATTAAAATTTACTCAATATGTTATGATGCAACATTAAAAAATTAAAATTTACCTACAAATATCTAATTAATAAATAATGAGTAAATAAGGTAAAAAATAAATAAGAATAAAATAACTCTTAAAATTACATTAAGTAAATATACTAAATAAAATAGTAAAATAAAATAATTAAAATATCTCTATGGGTAAACCTACGACTTGAAATGGCATGAGAAAAACAAATTAAAATATATGTAAACAACTAGTTCCAAATATTTATTGTGTTTATTGTGTACATAAACCTCAATAAATATAATGTTATAAAATATTATAGGATACCTAATTATAGTTGCTTGAGGACAAGCAATCTTGAGTGGGGAGGGTTGTCATGTCCCCATATCAAGACACTGTTAAAGTAAAGATTTGAACATGATAAAGATGGTTTGAAAAATATTATTTGGGATAATAGAAATAATTACATACATTATATATTATTTAATAAATAATATTATTGTATGAATATTTTATTATAATTAAAATATAATGTCCATATTATAAATAACAATATATATAAATATATCTAATAATATAAATACGAATATTCTTATAATTATCTTACATTATAATATAAATACAAATAATATAATATAAATCATATATCATTTATTATGATATAAATGATATAGTATAAATAATATAAAATATATCATATATCATTTATTATAATATAAATGATATAATGTAAATATAAATAAAATAAATAAACATCTTTTAACCTATCCTCTTATGATAACGGAGTTAGGTATGGTTAGAACTAGTTTTACCACAAAAGGGAATTAATATAAAGTAATAAAAATAATAAGAGACATACCACTTCGAACATATCCCTTGAAAGGGAAATAAATAAAGGTTGTGAGATAGAAGGAAATCATCATAGGAAGAAAGAATTATTAAAAAGAAATAAATAAATAGCTATGAAGTCAATAAAGGCAATAAAAAAGCAACAACATTAGAATTCATCAAAGATGCAGCAAGAAGATATCACAAGACACGGGGGCAGCCAAGGCAAGTCTGCAACTATTACAGGCACACTGTTCATTAAGTAATTAAATATATAGTATAATATATGTTAGTAATATTTCAGTATATATTGTATAAGGTAAATAATGAATTTAGAAAGGAATGAAATTAAATAAATAAAGATATGTCAATAGGTAAATAGCATTTCATGATTATGAATGAGAAATATAATGCTAGAATAATATAATTATGGCAGAAATAAATGAATTATGATTAGTAGTGAAATAAGGTATTGGTTAATTATCTCATGCTTGAAAGTAAATATGAATGATATAAACTATATGATAATAATGTGAATCTAAGGCAATGAAACCATTTATATGTCAAAAATAAGCATAAAATGAATTATCAATGAAGCCTAGTATGAGGCTATCAATAAGAATAAATTGAGGTTCCATGAAAGAGCAAGAATAGAGATGTAAAGATCTCAAATTGATAAAATTGTGTCTCACGAAATCATGATGTAATCAAAAGGATGTTCAAGCCTCATCCTTAATCACTTTAATCAACCCATGAGTATGGGGTTAAGTTAAGGATGTAAAATTGGACCTAGGTGACCCTCAAGTGGATGAAGAACACCGGGTGTGTGTGAAGTCCCTTGAGCCAAGAGACGAAGAACTCTGGGTGTGAGTGAAGCTCTTGGGCCTATGGTATTATGAGCTCATAATAAATGTGTCCAACGGTTGGTGAGTCTCAATGGGATGAAGAATGTCGGGTGTTGCGTGAAGTTCCATTGAGCCAAATGGTGAAGGACCCCGGGTGTTGGGAGAAACCTTTGGGCCTCCGTGTGGGATGGTTAATGCCTTAACAAACCATGCTCATGTGGAAGACAAGGTTGATTAATGATAGGGCTAACCAAAAACTCTCTTTAGATTATGCATGGGAATGATGAGAGAAAGAATATGAATATGAAATGTATGAACTTCATATGAATCATAACTATAAGTATAGAGATGAAATGTATGTGATTATAATTAAAGATTATAAGCCTTAAATACAATTGTGGAAAATATATGAGTTTGATACTTAGTTATTAACTCTAAATATGAAAAGAAGAATTGAATATTAATGTTCTCTTTTGTAAGCTAAAATTTTGTGCAAGGTTAAGGAAAATTTTGACTTACTAGAAGGGGACATTACATAGCACAACCGGGTGCTTTGCCTTGGATAGTAATGGTAGAACTACGAGCTTGGTCAATGCGGACAATCGTGGATAAATCATAATTGTAATGGATAGCATTCCCAGTATGAGGGTTACTTGTCTTGTCATGAGATGGAAGTGGATTCTTGAAGGCATCTAGATCATAGTTCGATGTCGGTTGATGTGTGGGTTGTGATGTTGGCGGTGTGATTTTAATTAGACCTTGATCAATGCAATCTTGAATGACATGTTTTAAGCGGATACAACCATTTGTTTTATGTCCTTTGACTCTATGGTATTCTCAATGTTCATTCTATTTATACCAAGGAGCTTTGAAGACCGGTTCGTTGTTGGGTGGTGCTTCCGGTAATGTGATATCTCCCGCTTGGACAAGTTTTTGAAAGATTACCTCCATAGGTTCCGCTAAAGGAGTAAATTGTCGTTGAGGTGTTGGATTTCTTCTTGGTCGATTTCATTGAAAAGGTAGATTTGTTATAGATGTGGCTTGGGTGTTAATAGGAGCTTTCACTGTTTGTATGTTCTTTGCATCCACAATACTATCATTAACGGCATTTTTGTTTTTGTTCCAAAAGAGGGATTTATCATTTGACGATTGAGGATTGTCTTTGTTATCTCTGAAAATCTTGATAGTGCCTTTAGCAATTAAAGCTTGTTCAATGATGTTGGAGATAAGTTTGTCAAAGGTGCTAGCACTTTGCAATTGCAATTAAAATGAAAGCTCAGGATGAAGATTTTGGACAAAGATATCTAGCTACTACTTCTCAGGTATTTTCCATGATAGTTTGCTAGCCATGTTACGCCATCGTTGAGTGAATGAGGAGAAATCTTCACCATTGTGTTGTTTGTTGTTGACAAGGTCATTCATGTTTACCTCATATTCAATGTTAAAAGTGAAATGGGATCAAAATTTGTTTGCTAATTCTGCAAAAGTCTTAATTCCCAGAGGTAAGTGAGAGAACCATTCAAGAGCTTGTCCCACTAAGCTTTGGGTGAATAATCTCAAAAGATATGTATCATCTTGAACGACATCAAGACATGCAACATAGAATGCTCTAAGATGGTCATCCAGATTTCCTTTCCCTTTGTATTTGTCATATTGTGGAATTTCAAAATGTGGCGGAAAAGGTGTCATATGAAGTGACCTGTCAAATGCATAAGCGCATATATCTCCTAAGCAAAATGTCTTCTTGCTTTGTCCTACTGCCTTGTTAATCATTTTTTCAACATCCGCTTGAGATAGGTGCTGTTGTTGCAAAGGGGGTTGATGATTCGGAGGTGAAATATAATATGGAGTATATTGTGGTTATTGTTGCAGAATGTACAAGGGCATGACCATTTGTTGAGGTTGCATGCTCACATTATATGTATTGAAGGATTAGTATGTGACACATATGTGTTTGAGGATTGTTGTCCTTGACAAACAAGTGGTGGTTGGGTATATTGTGATGGGTTAGTGCCAATATTTTGCATCACGTGGGAAGTAGGGTATGGATTGACATTGGTCAATGGTTGTGGATTCAGAGTTGGATTTGTAATATGGTAAGTGATAGAAGGATTGGTGGATGTAGAAGAAGGATGGACATTTGGGTTTTTGTTTTGGATGACATGACGATTGGTATATGTCATGTGTTGGGTGACGACGGGTAATCCTTGGGTTGCATAAGATGAATTGATGGTTTATGAAGGATTATATGGAGGTGAAGGAAGTGATGTAAGTTGATCAACATAAGAGACAATGGCACTAGGATTGGCTTGTGATACAATAGGTGGGTCAGTCATGTCAATGAGACTAACATTGGGGTTATATGGTGTGTTGGATGGATTCGTGAAAATCGTGGAGACCATATTAGAGGTGATAGGAATATGAGTGTGGGGTGTGGTTTCCACATGTGATGCAATAGAAGTAGGGGTTTGCAATGGCTGCGAGACTTGTATGGCTTGTGGTGTTTGGATAGCTTGCAACACTTGCGAAGTTTGTGATATTGGGATAGCTTGTGATATTTGGGGAATTTGCACTTGTGCAACATGGATAGCTTGTGATACTTGAGGTCGAGATACGGTCATGGTAAGAGAAGGAGTATGTTGTGGAACATGAAAAGGTGGAAAGCTTAAATTTTGTGAAAGGTAGGGAAGTACCTCAATTGGAGTTATCAAAGGTTCTAGAGTGTACTCCAAGCATGGTGGGTTTGATGGGGTAGCAATAGGCAATGAAAGAGATGGGTTGGAAGTTGGATTTTGTAGCATGGACATGGTATGAGATGGTGTGGTTATAGTGGATGGTCCCTTTGCAACAACAACGGAAGTGTTTGGATCGTGTTCTTGAATAGCAGATATGTCAAAGTCACTTGGTAATTTAGCTCCCATATGGGCTAATTGCAAGAAGTAGTGATTAGGATCAGATAAAACAAGCTTTTCAACTTGGTCCCATACGTGTGTGTCTTGAAATTCTGATAAGTCATCTTGGGATTGCTCTTCATAGGTCTCTGAAAATGTTTGGGGTTGCATTTGTTGTGAAGATGACAGTCCAGTGGTGTATCCTTCAGGCACAAACATGTAAGAAGGCATACCGGTTGTGAATTGAGTTGCATCTCTAAGGGGGGTTGATCAGGATTGTTGCATTTTGGCTTCCATCTCAACTCGCAATTTTGCTTCCATTTCAACTCTATATTGGCTCCTAGTTTGAGGCATGATGGTTGATGTTTTGAATTGGACTTAGTTTGTCAAGGTTAAGACCCAAAGGTGATGGTTGGATAATTGTTTGGTGTTGGTTTGTTTTGCTAGTTTGTTGGTTGCTTGGTTTGCTAATGGGTTGCTTGGTTGTTGTTGTTGGGTTGTTTGTTGGTTTTTATTGTTTTGTTGTTTGTTGGTTAAACTTCCCTAGAGGATAGTTCACACACTCAAGGGAAAGGCTAGTTGCTGATGTTGTTTGCTGGTATTGCTAGGGCTAAGTAAAGCCAAAAGGATAATATTTGTTTGTTGGTTTTGCTGGTTGGTTGTTGTTTTGGGATCTCAAAAGGATGAAAGCTCAAAAAGTCCAATGGATTGATATGCTCAAGATAGAAGACAATGCTCAGGTTACTGTAGATGCTTAGAGGACTGTCTAAAAGCTGATAATAGAGCTATGAAAGTCTGAAAATGCAACTAATTTGTCTGGGTTGATAATGATTGCTAATATTTGACCAGAAGCGATTCGAAAGATGCCCAAAGTAACTACTAATAGCTCAAAAGCGATCTAGTTTTGTTACAGGTGACAGGCTACAATGTTAACCAAAGGCGACTAGGTTTGGAAGAGGTGATCAGTTTTAAGCTAAAAGTGACACAAATTGTGCCAAAAGCGAAGGACTGTCGTTTAAAAGTGATGCAAATTCTGCCAGAAGTGAATAACTGTTGTTTAAAGGTGACCTAGTTTGGCTGAAGGTGAACAATTATGGTTCAAAAGTGATCTGTGTTTGCAGAGGATGTGTTTGAATGATGTTTTTGATAAGAAAACAGTAATTTTAGTCACTCACACTCACGACAATCACAAACTTGTACAACCTAGGCTAGGAAAGGACTGTATTTGTTGAGTCCCCTTGCCGTGCCTATTCAGAGTAGATAGCTTCAATATCTTGGTAGTACCGGCTCCCCTCCACGACACTCACTTCTCACACATACCAAGATCTAGGTTTCCCAAGGCTTGTCCCCCCACCAAACCTTAGGATTGTCCCTGCTATCTCTACTAAGAACCACAAGAATCAGGGCGGGATCAAAGGTCCCACCTTTTGCATCAACAAATAGAAGGATTTTAGCTAGTACACAAGATTGCTAGTAAGGGCATCTGTTTGGGTGGTTATACATGTGGCAGCACTACTCTCCGTTATGGAGTCTCCCAGCCTTCAAGGGTTACGCCTTGGAGGGTTTTAGGGGAGGTCGGTTGTCAGTATAACACAACAACACCCATTATTTGTGGCTTTTGACACAAACACTTTTCTTATATAGCAGTTTGGAAGGACTTGGCTTTAGCCCGTTACTGCTTGGGTTGTACCCCTTCTCACACCAGGAAGGCAGGCCCTCTAAAGATAATAATAAGTTCTCATGCACCCAAGATCCACTTGATAGGTAAGGGGAGAGAATGCTTTGATGGTGTCAGATTGTCATTGATGTCAAAAAGGTCTTGCAGGAGATGTGGTGTGCTAATTAGGTGTTGAACAAAGATGCTTGCATTATATATATTGATCTCAATCTCAGGGTGTCTTGGTCTTGATAAGTGATACATACTTATCTCCATGAAAGTTTGAACAAGAACATGAGTAAATCAGAGAATGGTTTTATACTTCACAGGTTTGATCTTGTATCATCAGGAGTACAAAGTTCAACTTTGAAGGTTCACAGGGCAGAAATGATAACATTTGTTGATAAGGGAGTTCATTGATGTTGATATGGATATGCAAAGTTTTCGTATGTTGTTCATCTCTAATTGTTTCAGTTGACAAGACTCTTCTTACAGTGGCATATGATAATTACTGGCATGGGACACATTTAGTGACAGTTAGCTCTTCATTGTATCACATTTGAAGTATCACATTTGGTTTCCTAGCTGGTTTAAGATCTTAGTGATGGTTTAGCATTCAAGAGCCTTTTGATGAACCCTGATACTCTAGTTACCATATATAATGTCTTTGTTAATGAAATGTCTTTGAACCAAAATGTCCTCTTAGAGTTTTATCAAGGTTCATGTGTTGGAATGGTAGGAGAGAACTCAGATCTGTTTTGAAGTACTACAATGGCAAAGTAAAAATGGCTAAGTAGCAATGGTGTTTATGAAGGTCCTATTTGTTGTTTAGGTGTCTTTAAAAACACTCACATAACAGTCACTCATCAAATGCATTTTTTGTTTTAACAAGGAGGTGACTTATTGTAGCAGGTTTATAACTTAATTACCACCGTTTGGAGGGGTCTCTAGACATGGCGGTGACCGGCCACTTCATATTCCTAACCGACTTCATCGGTGGCTACGTTTAAATCTTTGGTGGGCGGCATCAACGGATATGTTTAAATATGCTTAAAGCGCCAAAAGCATTTCAAAAGGATTACATGGGACCTGATGCTTTTTAAGGAGAAGTTTTTTAACTTAAAGTTTATAAAGTTTTTTTTTGCCCGAAAAATAAGGTGAAGTCTTATGTGATAAGCCATAAGTCACATGCAAATATCTTTGGAGATTGAGTTAAAATTTCTTTCTAATTATTAAACTTCCTTAATCGGCCTATATCCATATTTTATAGATTTTTAAAACAGTAAGTCTTATTTCAAAAGGCCTTTTTAATAGCTTTGTGGTGTTATCTTCTTAAATTAGAAAGTATTTCTTCTAATTTAACAAGTCCAAGAAATGATTTTTGAGGAAATTTTTTATGCAAAAGGAATATGATCTAGAGAGATCTTTTTTTTGGTGTTAATGAAATAAATGAAGATGATTTTTAATGAGGGAGTTTCCTAAGGCAAATTGAGATTTCATTTAAGAAGCTACAAAGTTTTTTTGCAGAGAATTTTGAAGAGGATTGAAGTTTGTTTTTTCCAGAGAAGATCAAGGTATTTGAAAATGTGTTTTTGCAGAGACAAGAATGAGGGCAGATATGAAAGATGAACGGATTTCTTTTATGAAGAGAAAATAAATAGTGGAAATTATTCTTGATTTCTTGCAGGAGAATGATGGAATTTGAAAGGTCTTTTGAAGATAAAATTGCACACAGAAGAATATCAAAGTTGATCATTTATTTTTTGAATAAGATTTTCTTCTCGTACATGGATTGGCATTTGGATTTCTTGATGTTTTTATTTTTGAAAATGAAAGGGTTTTTGATTTACAGAGAGAATGTGAAATGTTTTTGATTTACAGAGAGAAGGTGAAATGATTTTGTTTGCAGAGAGAAGGTGAAATGATTATCTTGTATATAATGGCTTTGCAGGTAGATTGATGTGATATTGTGCAGATCAATGATGAACTGACAGGGATCAAATACAGGTACAGAGACTGACAAGGTGATCAAAAAGACAATATGCAATTGCAATGATAATCAGGTGAAATTGATTGAATGGCTAGTAAGGTAGAGATGAAACATACAGAGAAAAGTAGTGTTGTTAAGCATATTAGAATACAGGATTGATATGCAGTGTTGTTGTATGGAGGATTGATATGCAGTGTTGTTGTATGGAGGATTAGAATACAGGATTGATATGCAGTAGAATACAGGATTAATTTGCAAAGAAAATTGTTTATAGAGATTTGTATATGGAGCTTGTTTGCAGAAGTAAGAAAAGGAAAATGGTCTTGATTTGAAAATCAAACAGAAGGTATAAGGTTGTATACAATGGTGCAAATCCGATTGAACAACAATCATGTCTTGCACACAAAGATTGATGTTTTGTTAATAGGCATTGTATTAGCTAGTGAGGCTTATAGGTCAGTGTGACCTTAATATTTGTCAGTGAGACAATTTATATTGCCAGTGAGGCATGTTTTTCAGTTAAGCCAGTGAGGCACTTCATGAGTGGTTTTTCTACCCCTGAGGGTTTTCCACTCGGTAAAAAGGTTGTGTCTTAATGTGTGTGCATATTATTGGTTTGATCATGTTTTGTTTACATCTGTTATTGTAAGTCTTGTGCATATAAACTCAACAAATCATTAATGTATTCCTTTCCATCTGTTCTGTAAGAGAAAGCTTTCAAAAAGTTGTAAAATGTTTGAAAATTAATACAACACTGATTCACCCCCCCTCTCAGTGTTGTCCGAACTCCTACATGCTTTTCCTATTAAATTTGGGTTACCAACATGCACAATCAAGCAATCAAGAAAGATAAAACCAGCATGGAGCAAACAATAGTTCTTTTTAAGCACCAAGCCCAAATGTTCCTAAATTAGTGGTAAAATGCAATGTCTTGGACCGATCGGAGTTGCAACAGATATGTTAGTAGTTTCACAACCTCCTTTTCTTGGATAATCGATAAGATATTGCACAAAGAGATGATTAATAACTAAGAAAACCCAACCGTGAATGATAAAACTGAAAGCAACACATAGTTACTAGAGGTGACTGACTGCTACTCAAAAGTGATCTAAATCCTATCGAAAGTGAACTGTTACTACTCAGATGCAATATGGAAACCCTAGATGCGAACTGTTAATGCTTTAAAGCGACCAAACCCCTGCAAATTTCAAATGTTAGCAAAAAAATCTAATTGCAAGAAGCAACCTGAATAGCTAGAAGCAAGCAATTTCGGATTAAAAGTGATGCAAATACTACCAAATGCAACCACTGTTGGATTAAAACTGATCTAAAAAATGCTAAAAGTGATGGCCTGTAGCTTAAAAGTGATGCAAAAGTTTTGTAGGTGATTGGTTTTCACTTAAAAGCGATGCCCTGTAGCTTAAAAGCAATGCAAAAGTTCTGTAGGTGACTAGTTTTCGCTTAAAAGCGACCGCAATGTGTTGTAAGCGCTCAAAAAATCTGATCTTCACACAAAACAACTTCAAATAGCAAAGTTAATAAAGAATGTGAGTCTCATCGGGTGTGCCAAAATGTGATAGGTAAAAATCAGGTTAATAAGATCAAGCATATAATTGAAAACCAATCCTACCACCATCAAATAATCGAATCTAAGTGAAATTAAAAGCATGCAATTCAAGAACAAAATCACCTAGATTGTATGATTCCTTGTTTATGATGTGGATTGCTTCTCAACAATGAACAATTGTGAAGATCAAAACTACCATGATGGATGGATGATAGTAATGATATGCTAGATGGATGCTAAAATGCTCAATATGCTCAGGATGATAATATAGATGCTATATGGAAATGATGGATAGATGTAGTATGGAATGAGAGGGTGTTTATATAGAACTCAACCAAAATCAATCAACGGTAGAGATTTAGTGGCTATGTGAACGGATAAGATGAAATGATAGTCATAGGATGAATGTGTAAATAACAAGTGGAGGGAAGATAAGACTCATATGTGATCGTGTACATAAAAAGTACTACATGTGAAAGATATTAAATAAAAGATGTAGTACCACACATGTTTTTAAATAAAAGAGGCACACATGTCGGCTTATGAAGATAAATAATAAGGGAAATTAATTAAATAAATAAAATTTATTTAATTAATTGGAAAGTGGGATTATGAAGGGATTTTTAATTAAATAAATAAATTTTATTTAATTAAAATAGATAGAATGAAGAGATAATTAAATAATTAAAGATTATTTAATTATAGATTAGAAGAAATAGATAATGAATTAGTTAAATAAATATAAATTGATTTAATTAATAGAAGAAATAGGTGATAGGGAAATTACTCAAGTGTGTTAGACAAATGCAGATGATAGCTAATGCAATATTTGATACTAATGATAATTAGGTCAATTTTGGGTGTCTACATATTCATATCTGATTTCTTTGGGCTAGTTAGACTAATCACCCTTATGTTAAAAAAGGATCAAGATTTCAAGTGGACTCCCGAAGGAAGAGTAACTTTTGAAGAAGTCAAAGAGGCAATTTCTTCAACCCTAGTACTAGTTAATCCTAATTTTTCAAAAGACTTCATTATGTATGTTTATGGTAGTAAACATAGTATCATTGTAGTGCTAACACATAAAGATGTGGAGATGAAGGGAGAACACCCCATTGCCTGGCATTTGAAGACCTTGCAGGAATATGAGACTAAATATAATTTCATGGAGAAGTAGACATTCGCTATAGTGAAAGGTCTGAAAAAATTCATGCACTTGATTGTGGGAAGAAAGGTAATGATTTATGTTGTGCATTCATGTGTTTGGGGGTATATCATGGAAGGAGAGATCACTGATAAGAGGGAAATTTGGATCACAAAGACTCTAGAATATGATATAGAGGTTAGACCTACGAAAGTGATTCAAGGAAGAGGACTCTGTGAATACTTGGCACATGCAACTAAATCTCTGACCACAAAAGAAATTCTAGAGAAGGTCCTGATCAATCAATTTGAATCAAATGGATCATGGGTTGCAAATAGAGTCCATTTCATGGAAACAGGTAAGTACCCTGATAGCCTTCCTTCTCACAAAAGGAGATTTTATAGATTATAGGGAACTAGGTATGCATTAGTCAAAGGGGCTTGCTTAAAAGGAACTTTGACAGAGTTTTCCTCCGATGTGTGGATAATCTCCAAGCAATTAGAATCTTACATAACTTCCACAGTAGCCCCATGGGTGGTCATTTCTCAGCAAAAACGACTGCAACCAAAATCATGCGTGTGGGATATTATTAGCCAATTTTGTTCGCAAATTGTCACGATCAAGCCAAGAAATGTCAGGGTGATCCCACATCACTGGGTTACAATTGCATTGAGGAAGGAAAATTGTCCGTGCACCAAAAAAAGTTTTGGAGGGGTTTGGTCCAACAAGGGTGTTTATTAGAACCCAAAAATGGGTTCGTTTGAACCCCCATTTGAATGAACCCCCTTTGTGTCGGCCACATTTTTTTAATAAAAATAAGGGGTTCGATCGAACCCCCCTCAATGTTTTTTTTTCATTTTTTAATGTTATTTTATAGGGTTCTAATGAAGGGGGGTTCGTTCGAACCCCCTTTCATTCGAACCCCCTATTTTGCCCTTGCCCCTCTCCAATTGCAATTTTATGCAGATGTTTGGGTTTCCAAGCCCAGATTAAGCATCAAAATGGAATCAACTTGACAAACCCATCTGGAGGATTATAGTCCTCGAAATGAGCTTTCTATCAAGTATAAATTTAATATATTTTGGTTTTATTATATATTTTTGTAGTTTAATTAAACAAAGGTTTTTCACCAAAAATCAAGCTCTCTATTCTGCACATGTGGAAAAATAGTAAATTACCAAAAAAATTATGAAAAATATCTATCCTCTTGGTATTCATTTCCTTGATAAAAAAAAAAGAATTCTAATACATACAAAAAAAGTTATGCTTTACACAGTACACCTGTGTCTAAATTGCAATTGGTTTGACTTTAAAAGTTAATTAAAAGAATAATATTCAATAAACATTATGAAACCAAATGCATCCTCTAGATATCGTAGTTAAAAATCTAAATTTGAAAAAAATAGAAGTTTATCCTTCATAGAAAAAAAGTTATGTTTTACACAGTACACATCACTCTTTAAAAATGGTGTTTACTATTAAAAACTAGTTATTGAAGGAGATGGAAAAAGAAATGCAATTTGATTCAAAAAAAATTAAAAAATACATATTTATAATCTACAGACAAAATGTGACAAATCACTAGTTTACATTATCTTAAAATTCCTCATGGTTTAGCAACTATAGGTGTTCAAAAGTGAGGATTTTTTTCAAAATGTTCATTTCAATGTCAACTTTGGCCAAAAAGTGTAACCCACTATTGTGGGATCACTTGTCAACAATGTCAATTCTTTGTCAAAAAATGTAGGAACTTAGCTATGCCTTTGAACTTGATCGTGGTGGACGAACCTTTCGCTTAGTGGGGTTTAGACTTTATTGGGATGATCAACCCAACGTCCAATTCTGGGCATAAGTGGATCCTTACAGCAACAGATTACTTCACCAGGTGGTTGGAAGTAGTTCCACTGAAGAATACCATAGAAAATGAGATCCTAAACTTCCTAGAAGACTTAGTGGCACGTTTCACTCCCTCGAAAACTGTCATTTCAAACAATGCGATAGCTTTTCTGGGTTCTAAATTATCAAAATTTGCACTCAACAATGGGATCTTTCTCAAAACCTCGTCTAACTATTATCTGCAAGGAAATGGGCTAGAAGAATATACAAACAAGAATTTGATCTGGCTGATCAAATAGATAGGCGCAGATCATCAGAGAGAATGGCACAAGCACTTGCGGATGACATTCTGGGCCGACCGAATTACTCCTAAGCAAGTCTTAAAGACATCTCTGTATGAGTTAGTCTATGGGAAGGAGGTAGTGTTGCCAATTTCTATGGAAATCCTAGCATTGCAATTACTTAAATCCCTGGAGACCAAAGAGAATGGCACTATGGAAGTAAGACTAGCAGAACTACTTGGTGTACAAGAAACTAGAGATAATGCTCACAACACCATGATCAATCGCCAACAAATAGTCAAAAGATGGTTCAACGAAAGGGCATCCGATCTAGGTTTTCAAGAGGGAGATTTGGTTCTAAATTATGGTGAGCAAGTTGCTAAGCCAAGACAACACACCAAATTTGATTCATTGTGGAAAGGCTCTTTCTGGGTTACTAACTATAAAGAGAGCAATGCATTTGAACTAGAAGATTTGGAGGGAAATGCCCTCGGGATTCAGGTGAACGAGATTCATATTAAGCATTTTAATTAATGTTGTGTCTCTATTGGTTTTCCTTGTAAATAGTTTGTTTGTTTGCTTTTGTTGTGTGTTTCCTTTCAATAAGTGCCTTGTGTGCTTGCTTCTTGTCCTTCTGCCAGGTGTCTTGCCAACTCAACTTTAGTCTCTGGGTTTTCTTGAAGAGATGTCCCACTTGGCCACTCTTGGGCTATTTAATGCAGCCTTCCACGTGTCCCCTCCTACTATGCTCTTAGTTTTGCATTCCCCAAAAAGGTGGCACTATGATTCATACCTTACCTACCCATTATGAATCTGCACATCTCGAGGGAAACTGAAATAAATTCACATAAATGCATTAAGCATTGGCGGTTAAATGCTTCTGGACCTTAGCTCATTTGCAGTATTCCAAGCATTTGTAGTATTCCAGCAATTGAAGCAATCTAAGCATAGAGTTTTTAGCATAGTGGTGTTTTCAAAGTGCACAATGAGATATTCACAAAGCTTTTAGGGGTGATTGAGCACTGGGAGTTGTGTGTTGGAGAACAGAGTGTGAATTGCTTGTCACACTGTGAAATTATCAAGCAAAGCAGAGTTCCAAGTAGAAATTTTGAGATTATCAACCCAGTTGAAGCATCTTCCAGCGTTGAGGTAATAGCCGCAGGTTTCTTCCCTGATGTTTCGAAGAGCTAGTCATATGCTTCTGCTCCCGTCCCACCAAAGCCACAGCTGCTAAATACGTCAAGTCCACCTAAAGGAAATTCCAGGTATGCGAGTCTAGTAACAGACTATGCAAATGAAATCTATGACCACAGACTGCACAGAAGCCCAAGGGGTCTCCACTCTGGCACCCATGAGAGGATGTTAGCCAAAGAGGAAAAGGGAGATTATGAGAGTCTGGGTTTCTGGCTATGGAACTATGGTCTACCTCAATTCAAGGTCCCACTGGTCCACCCTTGCCCCATATTGGTAGATGCTTGTGCATGAGCATATGATCCAAACAATAGGATTATTATCAGGCATTATCTCAAGATTATTATAAGTGCCCAGGCCATCTGAGATATGTTGTGTGTTCCTTCTAGCCTGTCAATGGAAGTATGTGATTGACAAAAGTTGGAGTACTACTGGGCTGGAAGGAGGGACCGCCTAAAGTTTTTCAACCATGAGCTCAGCCAGGACAAGGAGGATACAAACATGGTGAAGAAGCCCCTTGCGCTCACAAACATTTGACAGCATGAAATGCAAGATATATTTTCTATGCTTACTTTCATCTTTAGCCTGGACAATGATTCTCGGGTCTCCAAGTTCCAACTGGCGTTAGGTTTCAGTTTGAGGAAACAACGGGAGGAATTTAGAATGAATTTTGTAGATGTCATTGCCGATGTCATGCATGCTCAATTGGTCCCATATTCCACCCAGTATTCTTTCAGGTATTCTTCTTTCCTGACGCACATGATGTTGCACCAAAATATTGATTTCTTCACATCTTATATTGATTTGGCCATGGAAGATGAGTCTAACCCCATGAAGACAATCTCAGTATCTACATGTACCCATGTCCCATCTACTTCTTCTAACTACTATTCATTCTCTGGCCTGTTTTTGACTCTGGCACTCTTGGACCTAACCCGTCGAGACAAGCTAGCATGGATTGCTGACCATCAGCAAGCATGGATGACAAACAACAAGCCTCTCACTGACTGGTTCTTTGAAACCAACTTTACCTTTGTCAAGATGCATCATTTCAAGGGGGAGCCCTTCAGGCTCCCCACATACTTAACTAACAAGACTCTGGCCTTGGAACTAGCCTGGTAGTTGAGCATTGTTGATGGAGAATGGGGCACCAGAAGGAAGAAACAAGCAATATATTCCACTCCACTGACTAGGGCAAGAATAACTGTAAAGAAGAGGTCTTTGAAAAAATTGCTTGCATTCAAGCTCGCCGAGCTTGTTCGAGATACCATCTGTGACAAATGGATTTTTGATCCTGATGGATGTTTTGTAGTAATGAAAATAACATCGCAAGTTGTGCATGAGCTGCGAAAGTATTGGGATAAGCGGCGATCCCCAAGCATTGAATCTACTGCTACTTTTGTTGATTTGACACATATTCCTATAGAGCAACGAAGGCTAGCATGGTTCTCTTTTCACAATTTGAAGAAGGATTTCAACTTCGCGATGAAAATTCACAAGGGACTGAAGAGTCACCTGGAAAATGAGGGTTGGGATAACAAGAAGATTATAGTTTTTTGGGTGTATCATCAAGAGATACACAACCTAAATACCCCCTATGACTCCCTTGATTCCGATGATGTATTTGATACTAAATGGGAGGAGGGGTATTTAACACTGGTTGCTCCGACAATAGCAGGTAAATCCTAGTCAGTGAGTGTAGTAGAGAGGCCTGTGGAGTCACCTCCTACTCAGGGACCAACAATTTATGAACTAGCTTATCAAAGAGGCACATAGATGCTCAACCAAAGAAACACAACTTCTTCGAGTTTCACAGTAGAGGGATCTCCTTCAGAGGTATCCTCTCAACCCGAGAAAAGGGTGAAGCACAAAAAGGCTAACATAAGTAACTTGATGGAAGAGGAGGATGTAGTTGATGTCATGCCAACATCCATGGCTCCCATAGTATAGGTATATTTCACTCCTCCCATTCTCTCTTCCCAATCTTTGGTTTACCCCATCACATCCGCTGCAACCTCTGTCACTGCAGTCATTTCTTCTAATGTTTCTCACCCTTTGTCTCATGTCTCTGCATCAATATCTTTTGCCATGTCTTCCCCCCCTCCGGTTTCATCCTCCGCGCATGTCACCATGACATTTTCAATCTCCTCCACTCCCTTGTTTTCTCCCACCCCTCCGTGTGTCTCTCTGGCTCCCCTACAAAGCATTCCACCTTTCCCCCTTCTTGTTACATCCCTAATTCTAGATTTGTTTTTACTATTTACTTTTATGAGAATAGAAGTGAATTCATGAAAAAATGATTTGACATTATGATTTAATGTCATTGGAAAACATTGTTTTTATTGTATATCAGTATATGTGATTAGGGATAATGCATATAATTGAATGATTTAGCAAATTATTTATGAGAATTTGATTAGTTAATTCATAAGGTTTGTGAATGGACTAATGATGCACTGATCATGATCTGGTGATGGCAAGATGTATGCAAGAAAATAGGTTTTTGATTACTCTTGAGAAAGAAAGAGAGAGCATCTTCTGAGGAGAGGAGAATAGACCTGGGTTACAAATGGTCATTTGCCAAATGAGTATAGTGTTTAACAATTTGTGAACTCTAAGTCATTTGAGGTAAGTCAGATTTAAGTGGTTCAAGTTTGTTGATCGACTTGACAAGTTGTCAATGTTGTTTAGAATCATTTTTGATGTCTTGTTAACGACAATCTAGTCATTTTGTGAAATCAACGTTGTCGAGGCCAAACGATAGTCATTCTTCTACTAAGATAACTTTCTGTAAAGCATGTCATTTATGAAGTCGTAAATGAGTTTTTGATTACGTCTTTAATGGTGTAGTTAGTAGAGGTGTTAATGCGTTTCTTATTTATTGTTTAAGCGTCGAAAGTCTTATTCATTGTCAAACGAAATTGACGTAATTTTCTTGTATACGCGAAGGGGAGTGGGACTCGACCCAATCATGCTTGTGTGTAAGTTTACGTTACATTATTAGTATCCTTATTGATTAATAATATTTATGTTTTTAAATTATCATATGTAAATATCCTGAATGGTTAGTTCAAGATTGCTAGTGGTCTTTTATGATAACCACTTTATTTAATGAAGAGGCCTCCTCTCTTATAACTATTTCAACAATATAGGATAACTTAAAGGACATGGTTAAGACAAAGTGGAATGGTATTTAATGACCACATTCCCCTCAGCTTTGCATGCTTAAGCCAAAGCATTTAGAGGCTTATAACATGGAGATTTCTGCGGCTTAAGGGAGAGTGATTTTGAAGTTAATAATGGGGTCTACGTGAAAGTTCATGTCAAGTTAATTGTTGGAGTGACCTGATAAGAATGGGGGTATCTAGCATAGTGGAGAAGTCCTTAGCAGTGGGATGAGAAGAGAAGAAAACACATCTATCAGTTGAGGGATATACCTAAGCTTGATATAGCATTCCATACTCACTATTGGTATTATCCATGAACTAAGTCAGGCTCCTTCTAAATCAATGGCAATATGTGCGTCTTAATGCAAAGCTATTAACTAATGAGAGTGGTCATAAATGACCGGTAACTCCATCAAGGTTGGTTGGTTATTTGAGAGATTTATTAGGTAGATGTTGTTGAGAGCTCTACGGTTTGTAGGGAAGGACAGTTGGTTTTTTTTTAAACTAGTTACTCCACTATAAATGGAGGAAAAAATAGGCTCAGTCAAAGGGTAAGAAGTTTAGTTTTTAGATGGAGATGTGAGGGCTTAGTTTACTAAAAAATTTGATCACAAATCTTGAATGTGGAGGCGTTGATGCATAGGGAATGATATTGTGCATAACATATAGAGCCGATAGGCTTTTATATGTGATTATTGTAGTGCATACGAATGGTTCCATGCTAAAAAGTTTCTAACTCATTGGTTTTTCCTACTGATGTATTCCTTGAAACTCTTAGGGGTGCAAGCCATGGTAATACTTGCAGAGTAGTAGACCAATACTCAGTATTCTGTTACACTTGTTCTGGGCTAAGTTTAAGCAACATAACACATTGGGATGAGGTTGAAGGTGTATCATTCTCTCCTATAGTTGCACCGCTTGAATCTACCAAACAAATTGACTGGGAGGAACAGGTATTCCTCGTCTACTTAAGAAACTATTTGTTAATTGTTTTACATGCCATATGTTGTTATAACTTTGAACTATAAAAGTCCAACATCTCAGACCACAACAATAGATAGTATGATACAGAGGTGTTGAAATAAATGAATGTGGTTGTTTAAGAATGCCAATTCCTATCAAGGGTAGACAATTAGGCATGATATGGCACTCATTGTGCATTTAGTAGCAAACTCAAAGTATGTTAGCTAAGATGTCTTTCAACACTACCATAAATTACAATGGTTGAACCATAGGATGTAGAAAATTATAACTCAAAAGCTATAGAAGTTTAATTTATGTCTATATTATAATATTGAACCTATTGAGAGTTATGATGCTTAACTAAATGTAGTTTTTGGATGTTTATTTAAATGATCAACATTGTGTCTGAACCCTACAGAAAACTCAAATTCAACTTAGGATTTATGAGGAGAAATATTGTTAAAAGTTTATGTCAGAGATAGTTCAATTTTCTCAAACGTTTACATGTAAATGTGATAATGGTATAAATTTTATGCCTTGAGATTAAAGATTTTGGAAGTGATATAATCATTTGAGAAAGAATGATATTGTTATCATTATGAACAACTTGATTATTGATATAGTATCGTTTATGTATTCAACAACAATGATAAGTATTACCATGTTAACCCTAGAATGTTAACTATTACTCCTTTTTCTCTTTAGCGAAGGTCTATTGATTTGAGAAGACCAAGAAGTTTGATAATGAGATCAATTAAATCCAAAGTGAATATCCAAGATAAATCCATAGATATATTCTTACCCTTGGAGTATATAATTACTATTTTCCAACGAAGATTGGGAGAGATAATATCAATATGATTTTGAAATGATAATGACACATCATGGAAGTAGATTATTTTGTGTGAAATAGAGTTCTCCTTGATACTTTGGAAATGTTTTAGAGGAATGGGTAAACCAAGAAGTGGAAACCTAGATATCCCTTTTAAATTAGCAAATATTGATCAAATAAAAACTATCTTGAGAGAGAATGATAGGAGACATAATTAAATTTCCCTATGTTTCAATTTTGAAACTAATAAACCAACTCAAGGGTATAGGCATACTAGGAGATGGGAAGTTATAGTTCTTTTATATGTTCAATAGAACTTATTTTAAGTGTCGTTGGCACAGAAGGAAAAGCTAACCTAGTGTTGAGTATTCTTGACATGATCTATACCAAGTTAAGTATGTTGGGAGATTCCAAACCCAACCCCACATGACTATTGGTAAAGGATTATGGGACATTTATATAAAGGAGGATATTTATGTGTTTATAACCTATTGTAATTTGGAAGTCAATAGACTTAAGTACACTAAGAGGTTGAAAGTATTTTATTATCCTTTATGACTCAAACCTATGAGGGTTGATAGGTTGAACTTAATTGAAAATCTAGTTTTGAAAAGTGTTAATATCCATTAAGTTACTATATGGATGAGGATATACCTCCTATACTATGTTTGTTCATTTATGAGAGGAGTGAATTTGAGCAATGCCAAGTGGTCTAGTAAATACTAGAAGTATTTGTTCTCATGTTTTGTTATACTTATGCTATTACCTTTGGAAAACAAGGATGTGTTATATTTCCATGTATTGGGTTAGAGAAGCTAAACCCTATTATTAAGAACAAGGAGGATATAGGAAACCTATAACTCTTATGTCGGATATGACATTGTATATATATATATATATGGTCGATAGTGAAAGGTCGAGAAAACCATAGGGAAAGACAAGAAGAGTCTTAATAATACCTTATCAAATTTAAGTGATTCTATGATAATGTCGAAACTTGTTTTAATGCATCAAGATCAAGATGTTTGATGTTTGAATTAGAGAGTAGAATGACAAAAAGTCATAAACCCTAGAAAGTGCAAGTATGCAATAAGGGACTCTTTAAAAGGTTAGAAATGCCTAAATCTGAATATTGCAAATATATCCTAGATTAAGGATTGTTCTAAGTTAGATTGAAGGTGTATCATTCTCTCCTATAGTTGCACCGCTTGAATCTACCAAACAAATTCACTGGGAGGAACAAGTATTCCTCGTCTACTTAAGAAACTATTTGTTAATTGTTTTACATGCCATATATTGTTATAACTTTGAACTATAAAAGACCAATATCTCAGACCACGACAATAGATAGTATGATAGAGAGGTGTTGAAATAAATGAATGTGGTTGTTTAAGAATGCCAATTCCTATCTATGGTAGACAATTAGGCATGATATGGTACTCATAGTGCGTTTAGAAGCAAACCCGAAGTATGTTAGCTAAGATGTATTTCAACACTAGCATAAATTACAATGGTTGAACCATAGGATGTAGCAAATTATAACTCAAAAGCTATAGAAGTTTTAGTTTATGTCTATATTATAATATTGAACCTATTGAGAGTTATGATGCTTAACTAAATGTAGTTTTTGGATGTTTATTTAAATGATCAACATTGTGTCTAAACCCTACATAAAACTTAGATTCAACTTAGGATTTATGAGGAGAAATATTGTTGAAAGTTTCTATTAGAGATAGTTTAATTTTCTCAAAGGTTTACATGTAAATGTGATAATGGTATAAATTTTATGCCTTGAGATTAAAGATTTTGGAAGTGATATAATCATTTGAGAAAGAATGATATTGTTATCATTATGAACAACTTGATTATTGATATAGTATCATTATGTATTCAACAACAATGATAAGTATTACCATGTTAACCCTAGAATTTTAACTATTACTCCTTTTTCTCTTTAGCGAAGGTCTATTGATTTGAGAAGACTAAGAAGGTTGATAATGATTTTATAGATTCAACTTCTCAAGGATCGATTAAATATAAAGTGAATATCCAAGATAAATCCATAGACATATTCTTACCCTTGGAGTATATAATTACTATTTTCCAATGGAGATTGGGAGAGATAATATCACTATGATTTTGAAATGACAATGACACATCACGGAAGTAGATTATTTTGTGTGAAATAGAGTTATTCTTGATACTTTGGAAATGTTTCAAAGGAATAGGTAAACCAAGAAGTGGAAACCTAGATATCCCTTTTGAATTAGCAAATATTGATTAAATAAAAACTATTTCGAGAGAGAGAATGATAGGAGACATAATTAGCTTTCCCTATGTTTCAAGTTTGAAAGTTTGAAACTAGTAAACCAACTCAAGGGTATAGGCATACTAGGAGATGGGAAGTTATAGTTCTTTTATAAGTTCAACAGAACTTATTTAAGTGTCATTTGCACATAATACAAAGCTAACCCAATGTTGGGTATTCCTGACATGATCTATACCAAGTTGAGTATGTTGGGAGATTCCAAACCCAACCCCACATGACTGTTGGTAAAGAATTATGGGACATTTATACAAAGGAGGATATTTATGTGTTCATAACCTATTGTAAGTTGGAAGTCAATATAGTTAAGTAGTCTAAGAGGTCAAAAGTATTTTATTATCCTTTATGAATCAGACCTATTAGGGTTGATAGGTTGAACTTAATTGAAAATCTAGTTTTGAAAAGTGTTAATGCCCATTACGTTACTATATGGATGAGGATATACCTCCTATACTATGTTTGTTCATTTATGAGAAGAGTGAATTTGAGCAATGCCAAGTGGTCTAGGAAAGACTAGAAGTATTTGTTCTCATGTTTTGTTATACTTATGCTATTACGTTTGGAAAACAAGGATGTGTGATATTTCCATGTATTGGGTTAGAGGAGCTAAACCCTAGTATTAAAAACAAGGAGGATATAGGAAACCTATAACTCTTATGTCAGATCTGACATTGTATATATATATATATTGGTTGATAGTGAAAGGTCGAGAAAACCATAGGGCAAGACAGGAAGAGTCTTAATAATACCTTATCAAATTTAAGTGATTCTATGATAATGTTGAAACTTGTTTTAATGCATCAAGATGTTTGATATTTGAATTAGAGAGTAGAATGACATAAAGTCATAAACCCTAGAAAGTGCAAGTATACAATGAGGGACTCTCTAAAAGGTTAGAAATGCCTAAATCTTAATATTGCAAATATATCCTTTATTAAGGATTGTTCTAAGTTAGATTGACTAGAATGGATTTATACTCCAAGACAAGTTTGTGTCTAGAGTTACTAAATGAAGGGGTAAGTACCCTAACTATTTTTATTTATTCTTACTTGTAAGAAAGGAAATAATTTCCTAGACTATGATGCTTAACCTGGGTAAGGTAACCATTTTAGTTGTTAATGAATCGACTTAAAGTTCTCTAAGTGTCGATAAGTTCTGGATCTCGGGTATTGCAAAGTTGCAATGAGTATCCTTGTATAGAAAGTTAATCTATAAGGTTTATAGAACATAGATAGCATTTTGAAAACTTGTCAAAGTCAGGAAGACTGAATTAGAGTTGATAAAACTATATAGTCAAACTACATGATGTGATAGTATCCAAGTCGAGTTGGGGTGGGTGAACATTATGACCACGTTAATTGCGAATGTTTATTTATATTGAAACTTTGGCCAAAGTAATGCATATGTCTCTACGTGCATTTTCGGTTCACTGTATCTAGATTGCATAACCTATTGGAATGATCATACTTGGCTAGATGGTATCTAGGGTTGTCTGATTGATAGAGTTATGTAGGATACAACACTATGTACTCAAATGGCAAATCACCATTGGTCACCTTTGGTCTATACTCTTCGTGAAGGGTAGGGCCACTTCCTATGTGGAAGATGTGTGGGAGACCGCTAGTCTGTGGTTGGAGGAAAAGCACTGGGAAGACTCTCTCTCTCTCTCTCTCTCTCTCTCTCTCTCTCTCTCTCTCTCTCTCTCTCTCTCTCTCTCTCTCTCTCTCTCTCTCTCTCTCTCTCTCTCTCTCTCTCTCTCTCTCTCTCTCTCTCTCTCTCTCTCTCTCTCTCTAGTAGAAGACATGCCAAGGCTTGCGATAAGGATGTCAGACTTCCAGATGCAGTATATTTTGTGACTTGTATGTTACTATGACTATGTAAAAGCATTATCTTTTGCAGATATTTGAAATTGTAAAGACAAATTGTCTTCATTATATATTATATCATGTTGATTATTTCAGAAAAGAAATAATGTAAATTATTGAATCCTGATTTAAGTTATATAAAAGAAAGAAAAAATTTCTATCTTTATTTTTTACCTTGTATGTTTTATCTCATGGTAAATACCTATGTTTAGTCTTGGTTAACATGGTGTATGTTACACTTCTACTTTGAGCTTCCCATTGTCTACCTTCACGAGGACTCAAATGGTATCTTCCCTTGTGCCCATTCCTTTTGGTCTTCCTACTGGCACACCTTTCACTGGGCAGTATATCTAATCCCACAGATAGTATAGCAACCAAATTGATGCAACCAAGAAATCCTAAGAGGAGAGGATAGGAAAAAGAAGATAGAAGGATGCACAGAGGCTGGAAACCCCAAAAATGAGTACTGCGTATGATGAGGAACAACAAACTATGCTAATAGCATCATTGACTCCCAATGTCAACAAGCCAGAAGGGCAGATGCAGCCAGATGATTACATAGCCCATGCTGTTGGTCTCAACCTCAACTAGGCCCACCTGCAGGATAGAGTTGAGCTGATGGAGGATACCCAAAGGGTTGTCACCATAGATTATCTGAGGGCCAGCCGACAAGCAAGAAAGCGGGAGCAAGAGCTGAAAAATGTCAAGGCCACAGTAGATCAGCTCGATGCTGAAAATAAGGGCAAAGATATGGAGATTGCATGTCTGTAGAAAGAGTTAAATGATAAAATCTCAAAAGGGGCTTTGAAGGCAGAGCAGGTTGCGAAGGGTAAGCTGTAGACAGAGCTAGATCAGGTGTGAGCTAAAGCAGTGGCAGAGAAGAAAGAGAAGGAGAGCCTTGACTTGATGCTACAAGCTAAAGAACAGAAGTTGGCACAAGTTCAAAAGAACCTTTCTGACACCACCTCATAGGCCTCGGTGGAGAAAAAGGAGAAGGAGGACCAAATTGTGAAGTTGCAGCTTGAAGGGAAAGATAAGGATTTGTAGATCCAGCAGCTACAAGGTACATTGGTAAGCTCCGTGTAGCAAACTTTCTCCTTATGTTGTAGTAATTGTATTCTTCTTATTGGGAGAAGATCAAGGGCATTGTCATGTCCCTTCATCTTGTCTTGAGATTCATTGCGGATGCTTAGGAGTTAAGTGCAAAAGTTGACTCCACCATTGAGCAAATTTTGACATCCACTAACCTAAAGGTGGCCGAGTCATAGTTATTGGTTCAAAATTTGTATACCACTTATGATGATTCTTTGATAGTAATGGGAATAAATGATAGAAGGCTAGTGGCAAAGAAGACCAACAAGTTCATCAAGTGTAAGAAGACCAAAAGAGGATTTTGGCCTTTAAAAGGCTTCTTTTAGTTGTTTTTCTATCACATCTCCCCTCATTGCCTTGGTTTTCTCTTTATTAGTATCTTTCTTGGTCTTTTTGTAGACCTTAGGGTTTGAGGAGGATTCTTCTTCAATTTTCTTTTTATTATCTTTCTTTTCCCTTCCTTTGCCCAATTTTGTAATCTTGGATTTCAACCAAGAGGAGCTAAACTCTAGGACTCCTTTTCTTATTGAACCAATTGATAAATGTTCTTTCAATGATCAGTTTAGGCTTGGGAGTGGTTCATTGTCCACTCTTTGAAAATCATATGTACAGTTGAGGACTTGACCATTATTTGACAGCTCTAAGGGAATATCCTCTTAAATTTTAAAAGCTTTCATTTGAAAAGTAGTTAATTTGTAGTAGCTCTTCTTCCTGACTTCAAAACCATATTTACAATTGTCCCAAAAGTCCTCTAGTGTTGGTTCATGGTCATTCATAGTCCCTAATAGCTTCTCAACATTGCCACGGGGATCATAATCTAACCTAGGTTGATAAACTTCAAAATTCATGGCTTCCAACTCCTCATCTGATGCTTTGGCACAATTAATAGATCTATAGGTATAAAAACCTAAATCAAATGAGAATTGAATACATCACTTGTACTTTTCTTGTAATTTGAGATGCACTTGAAGCATTTGTCTTGAAAACTCCAACAAAATCACCTTGTCACTACAATATCTAGGCAATAGGTAGAGGGCTTTAGTGAATCTAGATATCCTAATATATATGGATCTTGGGAATTGTATGAACCATTATCCCCATCCTTGAATCAGAGTCATGGCTTCTACAAACATTCTTGCATTGATATCACTTGTCGATTTTCTAATGATGGTGAACAAGAAAGCACCATTGACTCTTTTATAATGTTTTTGTGACTCCTTAAGCTCCAACTGGGGATAAAAATCCCACATCTTATTCTTCCCTATTGGTTCTCCCATTACACCCTTTGTGATCAAACCAAGAAAGTGAGCTTGTCTTGCTAATAGATACAATATAGGAAGTCATGGTGAGTTTATTATCATTAGTCATAGTGGTCAATTGAGTATGCAATTTGTCACTTACTATTTGGGCCCAATCAAAAAATTGTTGGTTCTTGAGGATCACATTAATGAACTAGAACATCCAATGTTGATACATCATGGCACCTATTTTTCCCATGACTCTGTTTAATAAAGTGATCATATCCCTAATTTCTTGTTGGAAATCCAACCTAGTCAGATTCTTTGGGATCTTGGCTATAAACTTTCTTTCTTTCTTTGAGGAGCTAGTATTTATTCAAATGCTTTGTATTATCCACTTGATGATCTTCAAATCTAGTTTGAGATTCATTCTCTGTCAACCTTACCAATTAACTTTGAACACTATACTGCTACTAGAAATCCTACTACATGGGCTAATCCTGAACCAACTAAGATTATTGCCCTTGGTGTGGATGCTTCTCCAAATACATATTTGTGTTATTTCTCTAAGCTCACATGCCCCAAATCAGTATCAGTTATTCCTTGTACTATATAACTAATCTTGGAGGCCTTAGTGACCCCTTTGATTTTGTACTTCATGGTTAGGATTTTATCAAGCTTTCCAATCATTTATATACCTACAATGTTAAGAAAATCCATCATTAGTCCTTTTATACTATTAAAATTTATTAGATTTGTCAAATTTTAAGTATTTTAGCATTCCTTGGGTTATCAGGTTCTGAGAGGACATTGGAACCTAGTGCTCATATGCAAAGAGAACATGAGAATCCAAATTTTAGTAAAACTTAGACTTTTAGTTGTCGACAGGAAACAAGAATTTGGAAGGCCCATGGACATTGGAACTAGATGTGAAGGTGCATGGAGAATCTAGGATCTCAGAGCCTAGCAAAATATTTTATTGTGGGGCGCAGGGATCTGGAGGAATATTACACATTGGGACATATTTCTCAAGTGCAAAGAAAACTTGAAACCCTATAATACTTAAATTCAAATGGTAACTCTTCATGGGATCCAGAATATTAGAAAGATCTAGAACCTAAAGACATACTACGAAGACTGGGAAATCAAAAAGACTTGCGACAAAGATATTGTAATGGCAGGCTTCAAGAATCGAGAAGAACCTAGGACATTGGAACTAGTGCAATTGTTCCACAGAGCCTTGAAAGTCTAAAATTTTGGAAAAGGGATTTCATGTTAAAGATCAAGGAATTAGGAAAGTGGGGAACCTGAGAACTTGGAACAATTTAAAAGGTGTTAAAGCATAAGGAAAACCCAAACAATTATTTGGAAAGAAACAAACTTGAAACCTAGGGTAATTATTTCTAATTGACAAAGATCCCATTTCATTATTCTAATCTTGAAATCTAAAACCCTAAACTTAAAACCCTAAGAAACCAGAGTCAAGATTCAAAACAGAATCCCTACAGAGAATGGGACAAGAATAAACAAGATAATTCGATGAAAACCAAAGAAAAACAAAAAAAACTACATAACAAAAAAGGAAAGCAAGAACTAAGGAGAAATCAAAATGAAAATGAAAATCCAACTTGAAAAATAATGTAAAGGAAGAAAAGGGTGTGATATAATAACTGGTTCCACATTGCTGGTAATTCCTAACACTCAAATGCACCTTACAATTGCATAAACCATAGAAAATCCAAGCTCTAGGTGCAAGATCGATTTGGTTGGTCACTAGAAGCTCAAAAAACTCAAAAATTTAGAAGCAAAGTGAAGAATGAGAAGCAAAAATTTTATTTATAGGGGTGTATTTATTTCATAGGTGCACCATTAATATTGCTAGTTCATGCAAGAACTAGGAAGTTGGAAGAACTTAGGACATTGGAACCAAGCTTGGGGTTCTTGAGTTCCTCAGAACTCTAGAAGTCCGTGAAGAAAATAAAGAAACAAAAGAAGTAAAGTGGAAAGAGGAAGCTGATGGAGACTTGGAACAAAGTTCCAAAGTCTTGGAAACATCCAGAAGTTTGAACTTCTAGAAAAAATAAGTGGGGTGGGCTTTTAAATGAACCCCCAGGTTCCAAGATTTGAGAAAACCCTAGGACCTTTCAAAAAAACATTAAAACAAAGGAAAAGACCCAAAAATCAAAACAAACATAAAATCAAAGATCCTAAAAGGAATCAAAGTCACAAAACATCAAGGACCAAGAAGAAAAATGAAAATAAAAAACAAAAGAGGGGGTCCCCATTTATTAAGCAAAAGATGGGGCGTGTATGCAAGGCATTACAAGGAGCAATCAAATTATATCTATAAAATGAGGGATCTAATAGTAAAAAAACCTATCCTAAATCCTCAATAAAGAGACACAAAATAGAGGAAATAAAAGCATGTGAGTAGTCACTACCTGACAATAGACATTTTGACCCTACCTATCCTAATTTTCATTCACCATAAAAAATGAATATGAGAAAACTAAAAAACTAGGACATACAAAGGTTTTTTAAGATTTTGCACTTATAGTGCGACTTGAGTTGGTGCATCAACCAAAAATGCAATCACCATATCAATATCTATTTGTTGACAGCTCATGTGCTCAAAATTATTGTTAATATCTAAAGCTCCAAAATTATTTCTCTCAAGTGCATGAGTATAAATGAGCTCTCCAAAAATCTAATTTTTCATGTATAGGTTGATCTAACCCTTATTGTAGGGCATGCTTCTTCATGTAGGCAATCAATGTGGAGTGACAGAAGTATATTTTGGATCCTCACACAAAAGGTACATTATCTCATCAAAAAATTTGTGTGAAATATGTGAATAATGCACTTGAATCATGTAGAGGTGTTTATTTTTCAAATCTTAATAAATGCTAGGAGGTGCACACTAAGGTGGTATTTCTAACCCCTTATAAACCCCTCACCAATGGTAAGTAATCTCATATGTTTTAGCATTTCAAATTTTATTTCCAAATGTCATTATATTTCACATGATTGCTCAACCCATCTTTTGAAGTCCAAATATAGGAAATCAAGCCAAGGTAAGTATAGGTAAGTGTCTGAGATCCCTACACCACATGTTGAGAACCAATATCCATCAAGTATTATGCAATGCCTTTCCCAAGGGGGCAATATGTAAGTGTCCAAATATGAATAGGCATGTGTGGGAAGTCCAATGATGATTTGATAACCTTTCTCAAGACCTTATGTGGCATAAAAATAAATAAACTTGACATTCAATTGATTCCTCCGAGGTGAAAGTATCATGTCATCCCTATAGGATCTTTCATTTGTCGCTCTTAGTTACCTCAAATCATAATCCAGGTGTCCATGTCATCTTTCCAATCAAAAACTAATTTTTGCTAGCATAAATTGTAGGTTCACTAGTTGCATTTTTTAATAAATAGATAGTCTACCTCAATTAATGCCCATTTGTTGGGGTGAATGTGTAATTTTGGATGTGTGCATATTTTATTCTATTTTCTTCAACTCAACTTCAATTAACTCTATGTTTAGGTCAGTTATCTTTGGCAATCTTAGCCTAAATCCTTTGTTCACTCCTCTAAGCTTGCACTCCTATTTATATCCACTTTCTAATCAAGAAAAGGGTCCAAGTTTTTTTTATTCAAGCTACATCCAATAATTTGAGGTTAGGAGCTTTCAAGATTTTTATCTTGATCTCTTAAATTCCATTGTACAACCCTTGCAAGCATTCTATTTTAGTTATAATAGTGAAGTTTGTTCCCCCTTTCACCATTGGAGAGTTTCACAAGTTGAAGGAAGAAGAAGGAAATCTACAACTAGGCTCTTGAGGATAATATTACCAACCACTAAACTTACTCCATTTCTTGGATAAAACCAATCCCAATTGTTGATATTCTAGATTAGATCTATTTTTCTCTAAAGTAGATTTTAGTCTATAAAGATTGTTTAGTTGTAAGCTATTAGAATTATTTTGAGATTGTTATTTGTTTTAAGAAAAATTTAAACCCTTTGCTTGCTTCAAAGCACTTTTAAAATAATAGTTAAAGGCTTCTTTTGTCATGCCCGCATTTCCCATGCGGACTCGACACACAAACACGCATGTCATGCCCACATTTGCCATGTGATCATGACACGACCCGCGAAAATTTTTTTCTACCTATCCCTAAAAACCACCTCGCACGCGCTTGCGTGCTCGATGGCAATACGCTTGAGACGAATCATGACAACATAATCGATGAGGTGCAGGTTGTCTAGGGGTATATGCGACAGATAGGATGCCGCTTCTAGGGTTAGACTAAATTTGTCTGAACCCTAAGTTCCTCTTTCCTAGGTGAAGTGAAAACTAAATTCAACCCTAGGGATCTAGGGAAAGGTCGATAGCGTAACGCATTATCAAAACGCAAAAATAAATAATTTAAATTTAAAAAAAAAAATAGCCCCGATGAAAAAAAAAAATCCATTAAAATATTTAAATAAATAAATTAAAAATAAATTAAAAATTTAAAAAAAAAAGATATAGTAAATAGTTACACAAAAATAATATAATAAAAAAAAATTAAAATTAGGTTAGGACACAATCCACGATAAATGTAATATAATATAATTGATCTAAAACGACACGACGTCGGTTAATTTTCAACCGAGGAACTGAGTGTGTCATTTAATCCAATTTTTGACTATTCCAATATTATTACAAACTCAATTTTTTTTTTATATAGAGGGTAGAGGAAGGTTAAGAGGACTCATCTCAAGGAAAACAACGATAAACTAGATTTTAATACAAACGTTAAAATCCCGCTAGGGAAAGGTTAAAATAAAAAGGATCAAGGGAACAACTCCTTCAAAAGAATCTAAATACACCCACAAGGCAAGGTCAAATGAAAGTTCAAGGTAATAGAATTAAAATACTGCTCCCTAAATTTAAAATTAAGACAAAAATTTTTTTAGAAAGAAAATCACAAGAAAAGAAAAGAAAATCAAAGACTTCAAAATAAGGATTAAAGCACACTTCATAATTCTAAAACCCTCTCAATGAAAATAAACTTTCAAACAAAAATAAAAAGAGCCCTAATTTTATTTTATCTAAGCTCACCCTCATTGTGCCCTAATTTCCTTTTATTCCTCTCTTGTTTCCTCTTGAACCCTAATCTCCTTCTCATCTCCTATTCTCTTTTGTTTATCCTAATGTTTTGTTTGTGTTCCTTATTTGCAGGTTAGTTTTTTTTTTTAAAGCCATGGAGGATCTTCCTTTCCCTCCCACAGAGGTATGCACTCCACATGTTAATGGCTTCTATTATCTGAATACATCTAGAAAATAACCAAATAAATATATGGATATTTATTTTATTTTATTTCTTTTTTTTTGTGGCAATAAAAACATGGAGGATTGAATAGGTTTAAAATTTGCTGTAGAGTTGAGGAGGAGAAACTCTGACGGCGGCAGGAAGTTGAAGACAAGTGAAGTTGGGGAATGGTCGATGCCTGTGGTAAAGGGATTATGGGGGACCGTGGCTGAAGGGAGGTGGGGGTCTGAGGAGAGGGCAAGGGACCGAGGGTTTAGGTCGTAGGGCTGGCAGGGTAGCTGGCGGTGGTGAAGGTAACGGCTGGGCATGCGGTGAGCACGGTCGAGACTCGGGGCGGGGTAGTGTTTACTATGAGCGTGGGGTGTGGGGTGTCTATGGCGCGTAGCCTGCGGAGGTTATCTGGAGGGTAAGGGGTGTGGGGAGGGGGCTCGGCCCCCTCCCCACACCCCCTGCAACTATTCACAGGAGGCATGGTGAGCGGCGGCTGTCATGGCCGCCATCCCCCATGCCTCTCTTCCCTACTTTTTTTTATGTATATATATATATATATATATATATATATATTTTTAAACGAAAATAACAAAAAAAACAACCAAACTCAATACCCTTAAGGTGTTTTCTGATTTAAATATAAATTTAACATATATATGTATATATATATGTATATATATATGTATATATGTATATATATATATGTATATATGTATATGTATATATATATGTATATGTATATATATATATGTATATGTATATATATATATATGTATATATGTATATGTATATATATATATACATATATATATATGTATATATATATATGTATATTTATATGTATATTTATATATATATATATATATGTATGTATATTTATATATATATGTATATATACACGTGAATATTCATGAATATAAACATTTCTATACTTACATTTTCTAATGGATACAGTTCATTAAGAATGCTCAGCAAAAAGGTATTTTAAATCAGTATTGAGAAAAATGGGTAAAAATGCAAGCACAAATATATATACAGATATTTATATATATTTTCTTTTGATTTCCTCCTTCTATCAACACAGTGAAAATAAAAAGAAATTAAAGGAGCAACAACATTTATTTACATTTGTATATACATATAATTTTTTTTTCTACAACACTATTGTAAAAGCAAAATACTAAATTTTCAATTTATTACACAACTAAACTATTAAACACTGCTCTATTTTAAAAAAAAAAAATTGACTGTAGCAACAAATGTATTTAATCTTTCTCTGTCATTCATAAGATGCAATAAAATTTTATTTCACAGCATTCATTTCCTTCAACAATGTCTTAAACATAAGACTAACTCACAATCCACATACATTTAAACTAGAAGCACCTTTCCATGTATTGTTTCTTTTGCAACAGAACACAAATTTAATCTCTTTTCTTTTTATTTTATACCAAAATTTCCTTTCTGCCACTAAGGTGTATTTCTGATCTAAATGACAGGGATGAAATTGCTTTTACTCTTTCTTTCTTCTACTCTAAAATCTTGACTACAACTTTACAACTTTTGCATATTGTTTACTGAAAGAACATTGATACAAGAAAATATTTATGTTTGTCTCCTCATATATATATCTTTGCACAAGCCAAACTTGTAATAAATGGAGTAGACTGTTTAACCTCAATATCAGTAGGTCACACATAGAATAACCACTTACAGCCAACTACATGGCAAATAACATAGTGACTTCCTACTATAATTACATTACAACAAGACCACCATGGCCATGGTTTAATTAGCCACTGGAGTACTACAAAGGCCACACAAAGGAAGCTTTATGAGCTCCATCTTTAGCTCCCAAACACTTCATTTCTTCACTTAATATCTTGCAACTAAACACAGCAATGAAGCAACAATAACCAGCCACTAAGAAAGGAAAGCTCTCCTCCCTACCGTAGACCTGCAAGAGGGTCACCCCCGAGCTAGGGAGGTAGGGAATTCACACAGGTGTATCAATCCACAATAGAAAACAAACACATCCACACAAAACAACCCAAAGGCTTAACACAATACTCAACTCATGTAAATGAGTTAGGTGAGGGTAGGGAATAGACCTCTCAACTTAAAGGGGCTCCCAATGATAAAGAAAATCTCAACACATGGCCTTAAGCCAAAATCCCTAAACACCACAATCCACAAGAATCTCACACCAATTTGCTTGGCTCTCTTGCCATATAGATATCTCCTCCTCAAATAATAATAGGCCCTCAAGGCATAAACACATAAACACATACTGTGGGAGAGCCCCCAAGGATTGTTCCTCTCCCCTACCCATACAAGTTGAGTATTTGCTCCATTGGAGGTGCTCTCACCATGACACCCAACCCAACATCAAATGCAAAAAGAAAGCATCACAATGCAAACAAACCTACAATCAAAATTCAAACATGGGACATCACATAGCAAAGCAAAAACAAGATAAGAGGCCTACCTTCAAGACCTCGGCAATGGAAGTGGAATTGGTGAAGAGCTCCAAGCCTTCCCAAGCCTTCCAACCTTCTCTAACTCCTCCAAACTAGTAAGGAAATCTAAATTTGCAAGAAGTCTCTAAAAATGCAAGGAAAAGCATAGAATGGAAGAACCCCCACTCCTCTACAAGAGGTGTTATTATAGGCCATCCACTTGGCCTTGAGGGAATGAGAAGGTGACATTTGTCACCATCTCTTCCCTCCTCCTAAGCCACTTGTAAGAGTGAGAAGGTAAGAAGATGACAAATGTCCTCCTCTCCCTCCACCTCCATCTCCACCTCATCCACTTGTGCTTCCACACAAGTGGGAGGGGGACAAGTGGTGAGTTGGATTCCCACTCAAACCTCAAGAAGACAATGGCCTTGAGTGGAGCTCCCACTCACTTGGGAGTTTGGGAGGACTCTTGAAGACCTCCCTAGTCCTCCTTGGGAATGCTTCCCAAAACATAGGGATGGGAGATGGGTTCTTCCCAAGGTAAGGCACATCCCCATCCTCCTTCTTCCCAAATTCGTCACTTTGACTCAACCATGGTTTAGGGTGACCTAAGGTGAGTCAAAACTAGGGTTAGGTGGTCCAAGTTGACCCTAGACTCATGGTTGACCACCTAGGGTAACTTTTGGGACCCTAGGGGTCATGAAAGGGGTCAAAAATCCACATATAAATGGCCCAAATAAAATAATAAAAATACCAATTGACATAAATCAAATAAAATTTTACAACACTTAATATTAATCAAAATAAGAAAGAGAAGGGGTACTAAGGCTTAAAAATAATTAAAATTTAAACCAAGCACAATAAATCATCATGCAATTTTCACACGTGATCCTTATCCCTCTTGGGAACGGATCGGCTTAACCGAGAATAACATGGTGTGAATCCTACCTCTGATTTCCCATGGCTAGGGAACATAAAACCTGCACATCTCGATCAAGTGTCAGTTCTGTCATGAAAGTGATAGCCGAAGCAACTGAAATTAACTTCACGCAATTGAAATAAACATCAATACATAACTACAAATTAAACTGCATTATCAAATCATATGTCAATTAATCCATACATAAACAACTAGAATCTCATAGCAAAATAACATCTAATATATATGTCTCATACGTCGAACCACAACATATCATCCAATATGACCGAATCAAATCACATAGATCAAATCAATGAGATACAACATCAAGTCTGCATAATGAAACATAGTCACTACTGGATAGCACAATGATCAAAATATGAGAGGTAAAATAGTCAGCCTCACATCTTTATCATTGCATAAAGAAATCTTGAATTAATATATTCAAAGCACATATTCAAAGTTTTCAAAGAAGGGATCCTCATAGGACCTCTTTGGAAGCTCATTGATTTATTCAAAGGGTTTATCAATCACATAATAATATTTAAGTAAAAACGACAATCTTTCACTTTCATGTATTGTTAATTTGAAAAAGGAGAAATTATTTTTGAGCCACTTCTTCCCTTTGCATCTTGCTTGTTAACTGCTAAAAATTGTTTGTGAAGAAAGAGAAAGATAATTTTTTGTTATTACTTCAGTATTTCTTCAAAAGAAAAGGGAAAAGCAATTGTTCATTACTTTTTAGATTCAATTTCTAAAATATTTTTAGTTTCATAATTAAATTTAATTAGTTGGTAGTTAATTGTATTTGTTTCTCTAAAAGGGAAAAAAAAAAAAAACACTTTTTTCATTAGATGAAATCTTTGTGTTCAAGCAATCAATATTAATTATTTAGTTAATTTATTTGAGGAGTGAAGGCAGCTTGGGTGAAGTGATCAGTAGAGTCTATATTATGGATGTTGATCAGCTTGTGCGGTATAAGGCATGGGTTGCAAGGGGTTGTGCATTCCTCAAAAAAGTAACTTTACTCTAATAGATTCGATAATTTTGAATGGATCGGGAAATTCATGGACTTTGTGAAGACCAAAAACTTCTTTCATGACCTGGTCTATCTTGGCAGGGGGAGTTTTCTTGGTGGCTTTCGTTCCTAGCGGCCTTCCATGTTGAGGTCGGTAGAGATACGGTTGAACTATCGGGTTGGAGATCTAGTGTGGTTTTGGTAGGGCTCCCCACGTTCCATAGTTGTGGCCAAGAATGGCCTTCTTTTGGTTTGGGCATGGCATTGTTCGACCTTGGTGGTCAAAGCCTAATTTATTGAAGGAAATCGTAGGTGAGTTGAGATAAACTCTACTTGCTCTTTGCTATTGATCAAGAACAAGAAACTATCTTTAAAGACATCTAGCATGAGAACACTCACTTGGGGGTAATTTAATAATCAAAATTAGTTGAAATATTTGAATTCATGAATGTCTTCTTAGAAGGCACTTTAAATACCAATTAATAGCATCTTGATGCTCTTTGTACAAACAATCATCCAAACACACCTCCACAAAACACATAACACTTCATGGTGAGTAAGGTATTAAATGATAATTTTGAAAAAGATGGTGATGGAGAGTGTGCATGAAGGTTCTAAAGAGGAGTAGGAATTTTTTGAATTTAGCATGATCGATGATGGCAATGAATTACAAGGATTGGGGAATCTGGATGCCAACCCTCCTCTTCTAGACATAGGGTATCTTGATCAAGTTTTTCAAGGGTTTATAATGCCCATGACCCCTTCGTCCAATGATTATTCTAGTGTTTCCATTTGACCTTGGTCCATTTTTTTTAAATCTCATCACGAAAGCTCATGAGTAGCTTGTGCAAACAAGGGTAGAAAGGGAGTATTCCCACATCCTAGTGGACATTTCAAAAGATGTCTCAACTAGTGCTATTTTCATCAATGTACTTGACATGGTGGTCGAGAGAGGATCATCCAAAATGGATTTTTCCATAGTGAGTAAATTCTTGGGCCCTAGGCCAAATGTGGACGCAGTCAAGACTTAGTAAACCAAGAAGTGGCTTCCAAAGGGCTAGGTAGATATTATATCCATGCCACATAGTTTCTTCCTATTATCCTACTTAAAGGACTTGGAAAACACCTTAGTGGGGGCCTACTTTTTTGGTAAATCAGGCTTATTCCTTAAAAAGTGGTTCCTAGGTTTTGATCCGTCTAAAAAAATATCAACATAGCCCCTATCAGGGTGAGACAGTTGGATCTTCCTCTAGAGTATTGGAAAGAACAAGTATTCAAAGGCAAAGCCTCTTCTTTTGGCCAGTTTATTGCTATTAATCCAATCACTAGATCTAGGAGGAGGTTGGTTTTTTCTCATATTTGCATCTACATTTATCTCTCCCCTTCCTCAGTTACCCTAAACTCTAAATTTGGCTCATGGGAATAGAGCCTTGTGTTCAAAAGATCCCCTTTTGCTTGCTACATTTGTAACTCCAGTGGCCATCTTGATAAAAAGTTGTCCCACAAAAGGAAAAGTTGTGGTTTCAAAAGTTCATGAGTCAAACATGGAATAATCTATGGTTCAAGAAAATGACTAGAAAATGTGGAGTTCCTTGCTCTCCCTAAGATTGACCAGGTCTTGGAAAGGGTATCCCTCCCAGATCTGATCTGAAGATAAATAATATGATGATTTCAGAAGTAACCTCTCCTACTTCACATGTTGGGCCAAATCAAAATGTTTATAAGGATTTGGAGCTGAGGGCCCATAATCCTTTTTCTCCACTAGCCTTCACTTAGGAGGACCTCTTATTGGAAGATAGTCTCCTTGGCCCAATTTGAGGATCTTTAGTTGGTAGCACCTTGCCCCTAGTGGTTGATGCTTCCTCGAAGGTCATCTCCCCTCTAGTGAATTTGGGCAGTCCCCTTAAGGTCACCTTGGTCTCTTCAAAATCTAAGCCAAAGTAGACTCTTGGATTTAAGAGCACCCACTCTCCTCTAGTAAGAAAGATTAGAAACTCCAAAAAGATGGATGTTGAAGTGAACAAGTCTGGATGCTTGTCTTAGATGGAAGTCCAAGATAGGTAAAATTCAAATGAGATTAATGAAGTGTTACAAGGTATGTTGGATTTGTTTAAATCTAAAATCACTCCAAAAGTTTTAAAAAAAAGTTGATAACATGGAATGTGAGGGGGTTGAACAACCCTTTAAAACAAAAACATTCTAGATAATCTCAAGAGATCCCACATCCCTGACATTTTGTTAATCTAGGAAATGAAAATTTTAATTAAAATTTTTGAGTCCATCAAGAAATTTTTTTGGCCTAAATCTCATATGGCTAGAGTTAGCACCTTGGGTGCCTCAGTGAGTGTCATCTCCTTGTAAAACCTTATCATTTTCTCTAGCTCAATTTTGACCATCACCCCTGACCAGGTGGTTGTTCTTCTTTCCCACAAAAAGGAGAACTTCTCTTGCAAAACTTCCAAAATTTATGCTCTAAATGGTCATGGAGAAAAAAAGAGGTTGTGGTTTGAGCTCTCAGCCTTTAAGCCTATTCACACTAACTCTTTGTTGCGGGAGATTTCAATACTACTCATTTTACTACTGATAAGTGGGGGGCTCTCAATCTCACTCTGACAACATGGATGATTTTTCCAATGGACAATGAATTGCATGGAACCCAATATACTTGGTCCAATAGAAGGATTGGAGTTGCTTTAATCCAAGTGCACCTTGATAGGTTTTTCACATCCATGGACTAGATTCTTTCTCACTCTTCAATAATTTCATCCCTTCCATGTATTGGTTAAGATCACTTGCCTCTGAATTTCAACCTGGAGTTACTAAAAAAAAGCAAGGCTCCCCCTTCTACTTTGTAAAATATGGACTTCTCACCCTAATCTAAAGGACAAAATCAAGGATTGGTGGAACATTCAATTTTATCGTAGGGGTATGTTCAAGTGCATCCAAAAACTTAAAAATGTCAAGGTTAATGTTAGAATTTGGAGAAAATAATGTTTTGGCAATATCTTCTTGAATAAACTAGAGATTTATAGGGACCTAGAGTAGGTTCAAAATGAGATTCAAAGGTCACAGATGAACCAAGAAAATTTTAAGAAAGAAAAATATTGGTTGTGGAAGCTCGGTTCTATCATGAAGATCGAGGATACTTATTAGAAACAAAGATCCAAGTCCTTATGGCTTTAGGAACATAACAGAAATACAAATTTCTTCCACATTACTTTCCTCAAGCACAAAGCCACTAATCATATAAGGGAGATTTGATGGAAGGGGCCTTAAAATATAGGATGAAGATCTAATAAAAGAGGTGGTTGTCAATTACTTCAAGACACTTATTGTTGTTTATCCTTTTGTAGAAGTGTAAATGAGGAGATCCTTAGCCTTGTCCCTACCCTAGTGTCTCATTAGGACAATTCTTCCCTTCTTGCCCCTGTCTCAGTGGAGGAAATTAAAAGGGTGGTTTTTTCTTTTGATAGTCTCAAGGCCCTATGGCCTAATGGATTCCCCCATTATTTTTTCTAAGACTACTAGGATATTGTCTCAAAGGATGTTGTGGATGATACAAATAAATTATTTTCATCAGTTGAATCCCTCAAGCAACTTAACAATTCTTTTTTTGTTCTCCTTCCCAAGAAGCAAGGAGCCCAGTCCTCTGATTTTTTCCCCATTAGTTTGTGTAACTCCTTGTACAAAATATTCTCAAAGACCCTTTCCTTGAGGATGAAAGGTCTTCTCCCTCTTCTGATTTCCCCTTAGTAAAGTGGTTTTGTGAAGGACTATCAAATATTGGACTCCCTAATTCTTGTTCATGAAGTTGATCATTCCATGGAGAAAAGTAAAAAAGCTATCTTGTTGCTCAAACTTGACATGAACAAAGCCTATGATCGAGTTTCTTGGAAATTGGTTGACAATGTTCTAGAGAGGTTTATCTTTGACATAAAGTTTAGGAAGCTAATCAGTAGTTGTGTCTCTACTCCTGAATTCTCAGTGATAATTAATGGATCTCCTTGTGGTTTCTTTGGGGGTGGTCGTGGTCTAAGGTTGGGGGACTTATTATCCCCTTTGGAATCTTTATTTTGTTTGTTTAATTATTAAGTAGAAGCTTTAGTAATATCGTTTCTACTGAGAAAGTGAAAGGTTTTTCTCTAGCCTCCACAATTTAGACCCTTTCCCATCCACAATTTGTTGATGACACCATCATCCTGGGATAGGCCTCCATTTTTTAAGCCAAAAAAATAAACTCATTAATACAAGAGTATGGAAGAGTTTCTAGTCAAAGAATCAATCAGAAAAAGAGAAAAATCTTCTTTTTGAACAAGTCCCTCAAACTAGGCAACAAAAAATTACAAAAATTATAAACTACCAGGATCCCTTCCACCTACCTTTGTCTTCCTCTTTTCTCAAGATCCTTCCCTAAAAATGCTTGGGCCAGAATCATAGATCATTTCACCTATAAGTTGGTGGGCTAGAAAGGTACGTTATTATCTCAGGTTGGGAACCTTCAACATATAAAACCCACATTTCAAAATCTCGTGATTTGCTTCATGTCTATGTTTGTCATCCCAATGAAGGTGGTAGAGAAGATAAAAAATATTTAAAAGTGTTTTCTTTGGATGGGCTTAGAGGAGCGATTAAAGTTCCCCCTCATCCCTTGGCATCAAGTCTATCTCCCTAAAAATTTTGGCAATCTGGGCCTAAGGAGTACGAAGAATTTCAACACAACTCTAATTGCTAGATGTTCCTGGCACCTGGTTATGGAGAGCAAGGATTAGACTAAGATTATTCAAGCTAGTACCTCAGGAATTTGATCCCTACTACTCTTCTACATGAAAATTTGCAGGGGCATGGTTCTCTCTTCTAAAAAGAAATCTTGAAATTTAGCTCTTTACTTAAAAAGGGCACAAAATGAAACTTGGGAAATGGAGCTAGCATCAAGTTTTGGGAAACATCTGCTTGGGTGAGAAACCCCTAGATACATTTGATTGGTGTCAGCCAATTATTCTTTCTTGAAACATATTTTTGGTTGTAAAGTGGAGAATTATACTAAAGTAATTAACTCTAGGAGATGTTGTAAAACTCATTGTCCATCTCTTAACCTTTCTCCCCTCATTGGAAAATTGTGGTCCTTGCTCCTTAGCTTCTACCTCCCCTTTTCCCCTCATTGTGACACCCTGGTATAGGCCCAATTCCCCACTGGCTCCTTCTCAATTTCCTTGGGCTATTCCTCTACCCTACCCATCCCCTTCCCCAATCCCTTTTGGGCTTACCTTTGGCTAAAGAGGCTTACCCTGAAGATAAATACTTTTACTTCTTATCTATTCAGAATAAGATTTTATCTATAGACAACCTTTCAAAGAGGGGTCTCATCATCATAAAATAGGTGTCTCACACTTATTGGTTTCTTGAAATTTCTCTCATGTCATCTAGAATCAGATCTTGTGCCTTTTAAATCTCTCTTAGGTCCTTAATCCCTCTCTCCCAAATCTTATTGCTCATTGGTCATTCCCCTTTATCATTCCTTGCTTGAAACTCTTTGGTCACTCACCCTGCCCCATGTCCTATGGAGCTTGTCCCTCAAAAGAAATAATAGGGTGTTTAGAGGATTCTCTTCTCCAATGCTTAGGGTGGCTTTATCCTCTATCATTTTCATCAAAGTGTTGGTTTACAGATTTGTCATCCAACTCTATATTCTCTCACCCAAACAATGACAAATGTAACCATAGTTGAGCTAGTTACAATAGTATTTTATAACTAACTCTCTGCTTATTTTACAAGGTGGCAGCTACCTTCGAATGATACACAATGAATTAAACTATGTGTTGCTTTTAACCATAAAGCAAGGGAAAGGTAATGCTTTTAACCAGAAAGCTTTGAAAGGAGGCTTCATACATCTACAATGAAAAATCTGAAGAAGCTCAAAGACTTCAAATGATAATCAACAAGGAAAGATTTCAAATTCACATCACCACGACATATTCATTCAAAGATAAACATTCACAGTAATGAAGTAACCAAACATTTAATTCTCCAATATAAATAAAGATAACCAATGGCAATGCATTCAACGTAGGAAGAATGACAATTCAAACACCATAGCACAAAGACTATATTTGCTTGAAAACCCAATAGTATATCTTCTCTATATTGAAGAAAACTGAAATTAGAACATTATCAGAAGTATCAAAATTAATGAGAAAATCAAAGTTTTACCCAAAAAGAAGATCCATACTATGTCCCTTACAACATATTTATAATGTCCACATCATAACTGTCTTTTTGAAATAGAACAGTTTCTTGAAGACAATTGTTTTTAAAATAATAATAAAGTTTTAGAAAAGTCTTTGAGCCCAATATCAAGAAATGCATAAAAGAAATATAAACTAATTCACCACCCCTTCGTCTTCCTTCGGGTCTTCAACGCTTTCCCCACCTTGATCTTCTGCCATCTTTTCTCACACCTTCATCCTTAACTTGTATTCTAGATACTTAGTTATAACAGTAGTGATGCCTTTGCTTCCCCGAGTTGTAGTAATCTGTAGCCTAGTTCTGAATCTCGCTAGAGTCTTACCTATTTCTACCATATCCTCTTGAAAATCATCACCTCTATTTTTAAAACCATTGAAGTAGACTTGCATAAGGCCCATTTTTCCAAGTGACTCACTAGTGATACTGTCAGGATCTGAGAGTTCTTTGTACAACATATCTTTAGCTTCTTTTGTGATTTCCTTAGGATACCGCAAATTCTCCCCAAACTCATCTAAAATATTTACATCTAGAGCACTGCAATCATTATATCAAGACACTTGTGCAGGGCTTTATTGATTTGTTCAATGAGATTATCATACATGTTCAACTTCCATTCCAATGAATCAGCCCAGGATGGATCAATTTCACGAGGATCATTAGCCAACTTTTCTTTTAGGAGAGTTAGAGAATCCATGGCAAGTAATTCAGAAATCTCCTTTGAGAGTAAATAAGTACTACCCTATTCTTTTCTTACCTATTGCAATTTATTGACTAACTCTTTCCTTTTATTAAGCACCTGAGTATAACACTGAGTTGTCTTTGTCAAGAAGAACAAAGTTTCACAAGACAATTTCTCTACCCACTTAGTAATGGCTTTAGCAAAATTTAGATTCTTTTTAATTTGTTGCATAGTATTTGCATCCATTCCTACAACTTCTGAACTTGGAGCATCTTCAAAGGTGGGTGTCACTATAGACTGGATGGACTTGCTCAAAGACAAAACCTAAGATTGGAGCTATATATTTTCTTTTCTCTCTTCCTTGGCTCTTCTAATCAAAGCATTCACATAAAAATTTGCATGATAAGAATCCCCTTCCAGAGTAGAAGGTCCTAAATCTATATGACTTATTTTGTAGTCAGCCTCAGTTATTTCATCTTCATTTAGGTCTTTCACGGGATCTACAGTTTCTAGCATCCGACACCCAGAGGTGGGATCATTCACCATTCTTGACATTCTTCTGGCCTTTTTAGGTTTGGAGGTGGTTTGTAGTAATTTAGCAACTGTATCTATTTCAGTTGCAACAGTATGCACAAATTTCCTTTTCTTGTCCACAGCTTTCTTCAACCACATTGGTGAAGATGACACTATACCAATATCAACATTGTTGGAAATAGTTTTAACTTGATTACCAACTGAATCAGAAATAGACACCTCATCAGCAGCAGGAGAAGAAGGGATTTCCACAAACGGGGGGGAATGAACCATCATCAACAATATGTTGAAAAATAGAATCAGAAACCATAGGTGCAGGTTTGGCTTGGGCATTTTTCTTTTTTGAAGCAAGGGAGGGAAGACTATCCAATTCGCAGACCGATTTCAATTTTAGAGTCTCCTCTGGTCTTTCTCCATCTCCTCTAGATTATGAATTGGAATTAGATGGTAATGCCTCTTGTCTCCCCACAGAAATGCGTACACCAAAACTTTGTACAGGCCTCCGTTCATTGGCCTTAGAACTTCCTTGTTCATGAGGAGAACTAGCACAACCACGCCATCTCTCAGCTAACCAATCTTCAGTTCTTTTTATCACATTGGCAAAACAAATTCTCAGGTCCACAACCTCCTTCTCTGACCAATTGATTTAGGGAAGGGATTTTGAAGCTAGGGTTTGATACTCTTCATCAATCATCTCAGAATTTTCTTCAACACCATCTGGAATATACATAGAAATACCAAATACTTGAATCTGACTCAATGTGAGTCTTATACAATTTCTTCTCTAGACTTCCCTATAATCTGTACAGTCTTCCCAGAAATCTTCTAAACTTGGACGGTGTTTGTAAGAGCTAGAACCATGAAAATTCAGCTTTACATAATTTTTTCTATCAAAATTGGGCCTCATTGACAAAGAATGCAGATTGAACTCACTTAAAACATGTTCTGCTCCTCTAGCAATATCATTGGTCTTACAGGAATATGCATCCAATTTCAAAGGGAAATCATACCCTTTCTTCCTCATGTTTCAGTATTTAACATTTACTACAGACATTTGTTTACAAACCTCCAGAAAAATGACAAAATCACTGGGGTACCTGGGTAATTTTGTTGGGGCATTTTCATAACCCCCCACCCTCAGATAGGTGAACCTATCAAATTGAATGTAGAAACTTCCAACTTCCATAATTAGGGAGGCAACTTCAGGTGAAATTCCTAATTCAAAATTACCATCCAATTTTCTCACTAAAAACATTAGAAAGGTGTCATTTACACAGCGGTAGTCTTTCATTCCCAGATCCTTTTTCAGTTGGGGAAATAACTATACACAAGTGTGTTTGGCGTTAAAGACCCATGTGGCCTCAACCCAGCCCAAGCAACCTCTTGATTGGCTAAAATGTATACCAGGTATGAGCACATGTGAAAGGTTAAAGTCTCTTGAAACTTAACTAGTTGCTCATTCAAATGAAAACTAATGATTTCAGCCCAGTTTATAAACTTATCTTCACTGCATATTATCAAAATGAAATGGCACATCTAATCTTCAAAAGAATTTATGTTTTTGCTTCCCACTACACGATGTAGTAAGTAATAATATCTAAAATTTCATCTTTGAATTGGGCTCTCTTTAGCTTTTGGGGCAACTAAGACTTACCTCTCTTCTCGGACTTCAACCAGTTTCACATGATGGAATTCTTGCACCAGTCCTCATTAGTTTGGAAGTACTCCGCTCTAATGGCCACATACATCTCTTCAAACTCCTACCTTTCTGGGATTTTTAATGCACGAGTGATATTTTCTGGGTCGATCTTTCCAACCACCATCCCGTCTTTGGCTCTAATTTCAAAAGTTTTGGGGACGTACCTTCTTGTGCAAGCCATGACCAAATCTTCACTCTGCACAGAGATAAGGAATTCGCCTACATGTGCTAAACCACTCTACATTATCTTCTCCACAAAAGATGACTTATCTTCTTTCTGCAACCGAGACCAAAACTCCTCCAAATCAATATTTGAAGCCATATTGATTTCAAAGAACTAGTTGCTTTCAACTCCAAAATTATGGGGAGCTCCCTGATATTTAAATTTCATCACCATTGTTGGGCGCAGAGCAAAAATGGCTAAGTACTAGAAAAGCAATGGCACAATACAGGAGTAGTAGTAGCTGCATCACTTAGAGAAAAATTTGCAATTAAAATAAAATATGTACATCGGAGAAATGCCACAATGTGTTTTAAATGTTGAGTTGACGTGGCGTTAAATGCATGCCTTGAGAAAGCAACCTTAAGATTTGCTCACTTCCTAAAAATCCTGAAAAGACATTCGCTTCGTGCATCGTACTCATCATTAAATGATCATTACGAGCCTTGAGAACTGGCCCACCACCTTCTATGTCACAGAGTCACTGATTGTTGAAACTTTGGAACTTCAAGTCAGGGGTTTCAAAGTTTTGGAAACCTCCAACTAGACGACTACAAAGGGAATAATCAGGGAAAAGACTTGGCAATTTTAGTGCATGGTCAGGAAGTCAGCAAGTTCAGCAACTTTAGAACCGCACAACATAGGTTACAAACTTTGAGATATCAGTGACTAAGTTAGGAAACCCTTAGAACATGCGACTCTTAAGAGTTTTTCAAAGGCAACAAAAAGGAACACAAGCCCTAAGGACTTAGACAAATAATTGATAAATCATGCGAATGAAAATAGAAAAATACAAGACCTGGAAGCAAAATTAGGGGGTAACACAAAGAAAACTTCCTCATAGCCTTTTCAACCTCTCATCTCCCACCACCCAAACTCCCTATCCCTCCCTTTGAAGTTGAGTTTCTTCGTAAGTGCCAACTTCATTCCTTCTCCCTTTCCCCCTCCCCCTCCCCTCCCTTCACCACCTTTCTCGTCAATCATTTCCTTCTCTTCCTTTCAAGATAAACTTTGATGGGACCTCTAAGGGCACCTTAGACTTGTTGGAGGTGGGAAGACCATTAGAGATTGCACTAGTAAAATCGTTTGTGCATATGTTATCAACCTTGGTGTTCAATCCAACCATGTTTCCAAAGCATTTGCTACCTTCTGGGGTATTTCCTTGTCCTTCAACCTTGGAATTAGTTCTTTGAAATTGGAGGGGGACTCTTTAAACATCATCAATTATCTCCTTATAAAAACTACCCTTAGTTGGTCCATTGACAACCTTATTGTTGACTCCCTCACCTTCATCTGAAGCTTGGTCTGTGTGGAAATTTGGCATGTGTATAAATAATATGTAATAACCTAGTAAACTACTTTTCTAATAAAGGGGTCATGATTAAAGGGGCACAAAGATGGTTATGAAATGATTCACTCCCATTAGAGGTGGCAGTGATCACACAACAAGACTTAGCTAATGCCTCGTGACTTCGGGATGTCCTTTGCTTTCATCTTAATGATGGTTTACATCATTAGTAGGAACAAGGAATCTCACTTCTTTGAGATGCTTCTCAGACTTGAAGCCTATTATTTCTCTATTCTTATTTGGTGTAAATAATTGAAGCATAAAATCAAAAATTGGTTGCAACAGGGAGATATTGAACAGAGAAGAGCTAGTATGGGTGGCAACTACAATAGAATTGAGCCTCTCACCTATGAAGTGGTGAAAAATAATATGAGAATATGAAAAAATCTACAAAAAGGTGGTATCACACCATATATGGAGGTGTTAAATAACTATGATGACACTTTGTCAGCCAAACTTGTTGAAAATTGGAACTCACATTTCAGCTTCATATGTGAACATGAAAGGTGTAGAGCTTCAAATTTCAAAGGATATTTTGACCATGGTTATATGATTATCCATGAAAGGAAGGAAATTGTTTAAGTACAAAAGAAATGATGATGAAGTGATCAAGAGCTTCCTTAGAGATGATGAGATGATCAATGGGGTCCAGTTTGGTTATCTGAGGGTTCCCCTTCCCAAGCATTATCCAAAGGTCCCTCTTTAGATAATGTGATATATTACCCTAGAAGGTAGGTATAATGCCATCAATACTTACTACTTCACTCTTCTTAGCCATTTCAGACATTTAATAGGAGGGTTAGATTTCTATTTTTTTCTTTCGTAATCTTTAGAGTATTTTGTGTTGGAAGTGAAAAGAATTAAAGGGATCCCCCTTTCCATCCCTTGACCATGTTAGGCTCTCTTCTGATAGCCTCCTTGACCCTCTCAACCCTGACTATGGTGATGACATATCGATTGATGATGGAGATGTCTCTCCAGTGTACAACTAGAAGCAAGCAAAGGGGAACCCTAAAGGGGAAACCAACCATGGTGGGGGAATAAAAACTATCAACAATGAAGCCAAAGGGAAAAAGAAGATTTTTTACCAGAATGAAATTGATGTGGAGAATAGAATTTTAGAGGTAAAAGGCTTATTTCCAAGTTTCCAAGACTGGTTTGATGCTGTACATATTATCCTTCTTCCACTTTACATGATGTCACCTCTATAATCAACACTCTAATAGATAAAACAAATGATTTACATAAAGAGTTGGACAACCATCATAAAATATTGAAGTGGATTTTCATCTAGCTAAATAGAAATAGGATCCAATTCACTCTTTGTGAGGAGTGAAAAAATAGGAAGGAAATCATTCGCATAAAAGAGTAGATGACTTTGCAGGAGGAAAAACTAAGCAATATGGAGAAGGACATTGAGGAGATAAAAGGGAATATACAAAAAATTTTGAACTTTAGTAAGGTTACCATTACCAACCCTTTGAACAACATAAAAGCATTGAATGGTAGAGTTAAAAATTATCAAGGGGGACAATCTTCTAAGGTTCCTTTAGCATGCACCAAGGGTGGAAAGAAATCCACTGTTCCAGTTAGCACTGAAAACATTAGTTCTCACCTCCAGGCCTTACAAGATGAAAGGGAAGATGCCATCACATTAAATGGTCTTTAGTTTGTTGTGTTATTGGTCTCTCTTACTGTTATTTTTTGGCTGTCATTTCTAGTATATAATTTGTTGTGTAAGAATAACACAATAGACTTAAGAGTGTTGACAAGAGACACTACTCTAATGAATGTTGATTATTGTCATTGATGGCAACAAGGCAAAGGGATTCTACCAACATGGCAAAGAGACTTTACTCCAGAAGAATAAATGACTAAGTATGGGTAGTATACATTATACAAAGTAAGTGACTATGTTTGAGACGGTATGCCTCCGTAGTTAAAGACATTTGTATGCAGTTCGGTGATCACATGTTTCAGTATTCAAGTCCTGACTTCCTCCAAAAGTTATATGGTGAAATATCTAAGTCTGGGTGAATAGAGTTAAGTCAGGAACAGTGCACAATACCAGAGAAAAAGGGTCTGCATTCCTCCGTTGTGGCATATTTTGTCTTGTGGTTCTAAGGCAGCAAAGATAAATATCATGACTACCTAAATCCAAAGTTATAGCCTCTAAAGTTTGTTTGATCACATTCTACAAGTTGTTCTTTATCAGCTACCAGTTTGACAGTATTTCACTGTGACAGAGCAACAGTTTCAAGATCTGTATTTTACTATAAAGGACCCTTATGTCTTGCGATTCTGAAGGTATGCTAAGATGTCCATGATAAATGTTGTCTATGATTTTTAAAGTCTCATATGATCTGCAATGGAAGTTATGATGTGACAGTTGAATTGGTTAAGTGTGTACTTAAGGGATAAGCTGACAAGTATATTGGATCTATATGCAGAAAAGATATATTGTCTGAACAATCAATCTAAGTGATGGAATGATTGGTCCTAACCTATATGAAGACTTTTGTATGTTTATTTGGGTCCGCATTCCTATTTGTGCCCAAGATCAAGCCAACAAGGTATAACACTTGCATACACGTTTCTTGTCTTGATTGCTAACCTGATTGTGAGTTAATTCATGTTGCGGATATATATACTCGATAGATTTCAGTATTGGAGGTGTGGAGTGATGTGGATAATGTGTGAATTCAATGTGTGTGCGATCTAAGGCAGTATTGTGATCAAAAAAGGATAACAAGGGCAGAAGAATAAAGTATATGTGAAGCAGAGTAGAAAGAGCAGAGCAGACACAATGAAGACTTTTGAATCTGTATATTGAGCCATCAATGGAACTACAATTTAGGATTAGGTAGATGCATTTAGGGTAGTCATCTCTTGGCAATGAGCGAATCTTTCTTCTATCTTCTGTTCTATTTTCTTGGCAGTGAGCCTAGTGTAGTGAGCACTTCTTTGGATAGTGAGTCCTTGGATAGTGAGCCCTACGGCAGTGACCCTTCATGTAATTTGGTATTGCTATCATAATATATTATGAGCTAACACTAACCGTGGTTTTTCCCTTTTTGGGTTTTCCATGTAAAAATCCTAGTTTCCATGTGTTATGTCTTTATGGTTGTTGTTCTCATGTTTATTCTACTTCCATGTTATTAATTTTGGAAATTGGATTAATGAACATACTAAGAAGTGGTTTTGTGGAATATTGATTCACCCCCCCTCTCAGTATTCCTTGTATTCAACAATTGGTATCAGAGCCAAGTTCCTTGGAAGAGGCTTAACAGCTTGAGGAAGATTTGGGATAGTGTACTCATGGCAGCAAGAAGATTTAGAAATTGCTCATATGAGAGCAATGAAGAACTAAAAGCATCTCTTATTGATCTTGAAAGATCTGAAGTAGAAATCAAGGATCTAAAGGCTAATGTTCAAGAAGCTAATGAATGCATCCTAAAGTTAAGGGAGCAAGTCAAGAAGTTCAAAGAGAAAAGCAAGGAGCTAAGTGATCAATTGAATGAAGCACATGAGACCCTAAACAACTTAACATTGGAAGTTGAAGGGAAAGAGGAGATTGAAAGGCATCTAAATCAAGTTGTTAAGGATAAGTATGAGGAATGTGATAAATTGGCTAAAGATATGTTACTTCTAAAATTTGATCTGGAAGCAACTAATAGCTATAAAGAAAAATTCAAAATAAGCTTTGCAAAACTTGAGGAGTTGCTTGATAATAAAAAATATCTAGATGACAAGCAAGGCTTGGGATTTGAAAAAGGATAAATCTCTAAATCAGGTCAAGAAAACATTAAGATGAGGAAAAACAAAGGCAACCAGTTCTGGAATCAGATAAGAAGACCTAGGAGACCTCTGGTCAGGCACCCAAATGCTCAAAGGTACCCATCTTTCAATGGCAATTGTTTTAATTGTAATAAGTTTGGCCACAAGGCTACTCGGTGTAGGAGTAGAATAAATTAGAATGTTCCATCATTCTCTAGTCAATGTTTCAATTGCAAGAAAATTTGCCATAGATCACATGAATGCAGAAGTCTAGTTAGGAATGGTTTTAACTATGCAAGGAATACTCAATCCTTCAATGGAAGGTGCTTTGCATGCAATAGATTTGGACATATGGCTAACCAATGCAAATCAAGAATGAATTCAATCAATAGAAAGAATCAAGGACAGAGGAATGTGGTATGCTACAATTGCAATAAGTTTGGGCATGTTGCAAAATTCTACAAAAGCAAGAATGAGAAAAGAAACTATCCTATGTAGAGAAGATGAAAATAGAGTAGAAGGAAGATAAAGGTAAAAACAAGGTTGATCCAGTGGAGATCAAGAAGGAAATAAGCATGGTCTAGATTAAAAAGGATGTTGATAATATCAGGGATGGATCTGCACTAGTCTCTGGTGCAGATACTTCCTCCAGGAAGTAAATTGGGAGCTCTAGCTCAGGGGGAGCTATATTGAAAATCCAAATCCCCTAGCCAGATATTCAGTGCTGGGATCTGGCACGAAGATATGATGAAAAGCTTCATATGACAGATCTATTGAAAGAAATTATGGTGGAGAAGGATCAAATGTGGAGTATTGTAGAATAGTTTTGATTTATTGTGCATGATAGAGAAATGTTTGATAGCTTTTTGAAAGATAGCATTTATGGTGATTAGGTTTTGGAAAGCAAGGGTTAAAAGGGTTGTATCCGAGGAAAAATCACTTTGCATTCAATCTCTCAAGCGTCTAAGGCGAACTGAAGCAAAATTCCAAGTAGTTCAAGGCAAGATCAAGAAAAACCCTAATTCGGCAAAAGAGGTACTTTTTGGTTTGAAACCCTACTGTGAACTTATTTGAATTACTGTAGAAATGGCTACGCCACATGTTATTGATATCACTGAAAGATCACGACCTAAATTTAAGAAACATCCACATAAATCCACTGAAATTGATCCTGACGGTGCTTTTTCAGGAGTGCCCTATGGAATTATGCATGAAGATGATGTAAGGGTGTATATCCATGTTGCCCTAGATGAACATGATGATGGAAAACTCACAGAGTTATATCTGAATCACTTAAGTGGAGATCAGTTTGAACTATTGGACAAATACAAGCCCTTGGAAGACAAGAAAATCATACAGTACCTGGATTTCCCTACTTTCACTGAAGATGCATGGGTCTGGTATGTGTTAAGCTGAATGCATGATGAGTTCATGTGGCTTGATTCTATACATATGATAACAAAGGATGCAATAAGGGCAGTGACTAGTTTAAGCTCTACTAGTCCAATACCACATTTGAAATCTATGAAGAATGCAACAGTCATAGAAGCCACTAAAGCATAATTTGACAAGAGGGCTCTCACTGTGAATACAATTGAGCATCATGTAGTCAAGTTTGCATCTATGATCATTGGTTATAAGATATACTATACCAATCGGGAGAATTTAGTCTCTAAAACAGCTATGTACACAGCATAAGAGATGATCAAGGAAAATAAGGATTATGACCTATGTGAGCTTCTATGGTAGTAGTTGCTAGAGAATTTGAAGAAGAGTAAGGAATCAAAATACCCTTTCAATTTTGGCATGTTAATACTTTGTTTGTTTTTCTATTTCAAAAGAGAAATTCTAGGAATCAATAACATTGTTTGGGATCCAAACAAACCCATAGCTGCACTAATAAGAGATTATATTAGTAGTCTAGGTGATGTGAATGCTCAAAATGTAGCATTGTGGGGATACACTTTAAGAACTTCCAAAAGTCAATGCAATCTAGAATGAGGATCCCTGAGTAAGTTGTAGAAAAATACAAGGATGACATTTTTTTTATTGTGAATAAAGATTAGTGTATGATGGTGGCAGTAGAGCCTAGGACTGTTTGGGTACCACCCATGGGCTATGAGGTGGCAGAAGATGTTTTGATAGGTCTTGCAAATCTTATGTTGAGAAAGCCCCGGGATCCAAATGAACAAAGATTTGGTACTTATGAGGAAATATCTATTAAGGTGCATGTGGAACTCAGGCAACCTGAAACAATAAAGAAAGTTCAAAAAATGGTGGAAGAAAATGCACAAAGAAAAGGTTCAACAAGGAACAAATATCCAGAGAAAGAGCTAGAGATGAAGCTAAAAAAGTACCTAAAGAGAAGGAGAAGGAGCAAGAAAAGGAAGATAATAAAGCTCCAGAAATTCAAGAAATGCAACCAGAGACACTTGCTACATCCAAAAGAAAGATAAGGGGTGCAAGCTCTTCAGAGACAATCTCTAAATCCTTCGGTGTTCCATCCTCAACAACTACAGAACCAACCATTGGTAAAGGTCACAAAAGGAAGAAGACAAAAGGACAAAGGATGTATGTTAGTGTTGGTGATGATGATATAGAGGAAATAGAATCTGATGAAGAAGTGAAGAAGATGAAAGCACAAAATACATAACCCTCTGGTGCCACCAAAAAGAAGATCTTCGAGAAAGAAAAAGGGAAAAGTAAGGCTAAGGAACAGGGTACCATTAACCTTGAGGACACCCTGAATGCCATATCTACACATGGCAACCTCAAGCCAATAGCTGAACTCTATGATGAAGTTAATGATGCTGACAAGAGAATCATTGAGACATCTGTAATCAGATTTTTGGAGATGTTCAATAAGGCTTTGATTGAAGTCGTAACAGACCTTCCATACAGCTTGGCAAGCATAATGCAGTCAAAGAAAAAGGCTGCTATGAGTAAGGATATGGAACTCTGGGAGTGTGCACTAATTAAGTTGTGTCCTAACATCACTCCAGAAGAAAGAGCAAAGATATCTAAAGTGTTGAATGATAGGTTCAAGACAAAGAAGAGAATCAACACCATAATGTCAGGAGATGTTGAAAAGTTAACAAAGGAAACTGAAGAAATCACCTTTGAAGTACTTAGTGAGTTTCATCTTTAAACTATATATGACAAGGAAGAAATAAATATTGAAGATGATACTCCCTTATCAGATATCAGCATAGATCAAGGAATAAATAAAATTAACATTCAGACCCCTACACCTGATTAAGTCCCTGTCACAGATGGTCAGGATGAAATGGTTAAAGATCAAACCAGTACAAGTTCTCCTTCAGAGCAACAAGTTGGTCAAGCTCATAAGGAGAAACTAAGTGACAATAAAGCATTTGACGATGCAGTAAGAGACACTACAAAAGTATCCATCACAAATGATTTGGTAGAAATGGTAAAAGAGTTTTTGGAGTCAGAGAAGATATTAAAAGGTCCCATTGACCTAGCTTCTATGTCCCCATTGCAAAAGATGAAACTTGGGACAATTTTTCAACAAAATGCATGGGAAGAAATGATAAAATCACATATTTAAGACAATGAGTTGATAAGTGTTGCATCAAGCATTTTGGAGAAGATGATGCTGACATATCAAAAGGATACTTCATTATCTTCAACAGATCAACTCAAAGGACTGATAAACTCAGTAAGTTTACATTTTGAATCTTTTGAAAAGTCTACAAAAACAAAAGTTAGAAAAGAATTTGATGAGAAGAGATTAGCCAAGCTGAAGACCATGTTAGTTAATGATAAAACTATGTTAGATAATGGAATTAAAGGTATACAGGGTGCCATCAAAGAAGCTTATGATTTTGTACAAATTTTGTTTATCATGGCCAGAAGCCACAAAGGAGATAGAAGAAAAGATCAAGGATCAAGGACTTCAGTTGATAAATATCACTAAGTCTTTTGAGTTGATAGCTGAGTCAACAAGTAGCAAAGAGATACAAGTTATTAACATTCATGATAACATAAGTAGCCTAATGAATAAGAGGGATCAAATGAAAAATAGAATGTGTCAGTTGAGAGGGATAATAAGTCCTAAGCTAGACTCAATGTCAAATCTTGCAACAGAAGCATTGCAGGTAAGGGCAATAACTGATACACCCTCTGATATACATAAGGTAGAAAAATTAGTCTTCCTAGTAAATGGCCATATTCAAATTTTGGACAATGCAAAGAAGAGTTGGGATGGAGAACTGGCTCAAATCAAGATCATTTTCAATGACATCCTACAATCCACATCAAATTAAGTTGAATATTATATGTATACATATGCGGCAGAATATGATAGTTTTTGCAGTTTTGTTGTCTTGACAAAATTTTGACTCTTGTACATACACCTTTGCCATTGTCGTCAAAGGGGGAGAAGAGAACTAGTGAAAAATGGGCAAACAACTAAAGGGGGAGAAGAAAAATAGAGTGTATACAGAAAGGGGGAGTAGATAAGCATTTTTCACTAAGTGTTGCCATCAATGCCAAAGGGGAGATTGTTGGCAAGAGACACTGCTCTGATGAATGTTGAATGTTGTCATTGATGGAAACAAGGCAAAGGGATTCTACCAACATGGCAAAGAGACTATACTCCAGAAGAATAAATGACTAAGTATGGGTAGTATACATTATACAAAGTAAGTGATAGTGTTTGAGATGGTAAGCCTCCATAGTTAAAGACATTTGTATGTTGTTCAGTGATCACATGTTTCAATATTCAAGTCCTGGCTTCCTCCAGAAGTTATATGGTGAAATATCTAAGTCTGGGTGAACAGAGTTAAGTCAGGAACAGTGCACAGTACCAGAGAAAAAGGGTCCACATTCCTCCGCTATGGCATATTTTGTCTTGTGGTTCTGAGGTGGCAAAGATAAATATCATGACTACCTAAATCCAGAGTTATAGCCTCTAAAGTTCCTTTGATCACATTCTACAAGTTGTTCTTTATCGGCTTCTAGTTTGATAGTCTTTCACTGTGATAGAGGAACAGTTCCAAGATTTGCATTTTGCTATAAAGGACCATTACATCCTGCGGTTCTGAAGGTATGCTAAGATGTCCATGATAAATGTTGTCTATGATTTTTAGAGTCTCATATGATCCACAGTGGAAGTTATGATGTGACAGTTGAATTGGTTAAGTGTGTACTTAAGGGACAAGCTGACAAGTATATTGGATCTATATGTAGAAAAGAGATATTGTTTGAACAATCAATCTAAGTGATGGAATGATTGGTCCTAACCTATATGAAGACTTTTGTATGTTTATTTGGCTCCACATTCTTGTTTGTACACAAGATCAAGCTGATAAGGTATAACACTTGCATACATGTTTCTTGTCTTGCTTGCCGACCTGCTTGTGAGATAATTCATGTTGTGGATATATATACTTGGTAGATTTTGGTATTGGAGGTGTGGAGTGATATGGCTAATGTGTGAATTCAATGTGTGTGCGATCTAAGGCAGTATTGTGATCAGAAAAGGACAACAAGGGCAGAAGAATAAAGTATATGTGAAGCAGAGTAGAAAGAGCAGAGTAGACACAATGAAGACTTTTGAATCTATGTACTAAGCCATCAATGGAACTGCAATTCAGCATTAGGTAGATGCATTTAGAGTAGTCATCTCTTAACAGTGAGCCAAACTTTCTTCTATCTTCTCTTCTATTTTCTTGGAAGTGAGCCTAGTGCAATGAGCACTTCTTTGGACAGTGAGTCCTTAGACAGTGAGCCCAAAGGCAGTGAGCCTTCATGTAATTCAGTATGGCTATCATAATATATTGTGAGCTAACACTCACCGTGGTTTTTCCCTTTTTGGGTTTTCCACATAAAAATATTGGTGTCCATGTGTTATGTCTTTATGGTTGTTGTTCTCATGTTTATTCTACTTCCATGTTATTAATTTTGGAAATTGGATTAATGAACATACTAAGAAGTGGTTTTGTGGAATACTGATTCACCCCCCCTCTCAGTATTCCTTGTATTCAAAAAAGAGATGCCTAAGATCACCTGCAATTGAAACAACCTTCCACAACAAGAGAGAAGCAATAAAAAAGCTATATTGCCAAAGAATAATAAAGATGCATACAAGATATGAGATATACAATGTATGGACCACACATAATGTACAATGACAACCCTTGCTTATATAGGCAAGTTTGAGACCTAGGACAACATGTGATCATGACAAGTGTAACATTCCAACTGGAATATTAGATCAACTCAAATAAACTTAAGCAAATATTCTCACTTTTTTTTACAAATAAAGAGAAATATCTAAAAATCAATACACTACATTTACAATATCCAAGTACAATAGACATGTGTTAGAAGAAGATCACTTCACATGTGACTAACATTAGTACATATATCTCAAATTGTCGTATCTCTTATGACTTACAATTTTATCAATAACATGTACAAAATAAGCAATGTATTCTTGTTCACAAGTCTTCAGCAGTCAACTACAAGAGGGAGAGAGCATCACCCTGGTGCTTTTCCTCCAACTACAAACTAATGGTCGCCTGCTCACCTTCCTTCTTGGAAGTGCCCCTTCCCTTCACGAGGGTAATAGATAATGAGAATCAACTAATTTTTTCATATGCCATCTGAGAACTAGTGATGTGTAGACAATTGGGTTACAACTCTAGTCTAGCTCTAGCTATGTATGGCCCATTCTGATTGTTATCTTATTTGGTACATCGTGAACTGACAATGCAAGTAGTGACTTTTGTATTACTTTGGCCAAAGTTTCATATATATAGTCACATGTTCACTCACTCATTTCTCGACTTGGAGACAACATTATTATTACTCTATCATATAAATAAATAATTCTTTCGACTTGCTTATACCCTTTTGGTCATAAAGATATATCATAATCCTTATCTACTAGTCATTTTGACAAGTCTAAGGTGGGAAATTGGGTGACTATATAACATATATTGAGTCCCTCTTTGCAATCATGCAATCATGGGCATATGACTTCCTATCATCTACTCAATACCCTGTCAACATATTCTTATGCTCATTGTATTCTCTATACAAGCAAGATTCTAACATATAAACCATAGGGTTTTTAAGATTAAAGACTATTTCTATTTTAGTCACAGAATATAGTCATTCAATTCATAATCCGTTGAAGATAACTATTGTTTCAAACACCATCGAATTGAATACACTTCCTTTTGTATATCAAAAAGATACCATACTAATAAAGTAATCCATATTACGACTTATAATTACCATAATGAGTATATCCCTTACCTTCCTTGTGGCTAATCTTAGCCTAAAAAAGGATTAAAATTTATTCCTCTATAAAGACTAGAGTATACATAGTTTAAATTAACTCAAGAATGGCTTCTAGTAACAACACATTCTTCATATAATTGAAGACAATGATCTAATGTCAAACGTTTCTACATAATGTCTTAAACTCCAAACTAGCTTCTATTAAAGCTTTTTCAAACACTCACTATCTTCATGATTAACTACTGCTACATGAAGAGTATTTTGTTTCACATAAATGACCTTCACTTAGGTCTCTATAAGTACATATTTGGCTCATAATATAATTTTTACGACCAAACTTGGTTTTTAACTAATAGTCGAACTCTTCCTGTCAACTTTATTCCTTACAAGCTAGGCTCTTAATTTCCTTGGCACACTTGGCCACACTTAAGGCACAACAACTTAATGCAATTAATGTTGTGGGTACAATATGTAACCCATTCAGCCAAATAAAAGACTATACAGTCGGCTAAGAATAGATAAAGCAATCAGCCAAGGTAAAGTATAACAATTGGCAAAAACATAATTATAATTAGTCATCCTTAATAACGTATAACAATCAGCCATTATGAATTATAACAGTCGATCATAGCTAATATGATAGTCAACCATTATGAATTATAATAGTCGACCATAGCTAATATGATAGTCGGCCATTATGAAATATTACAGTCAGCCATAGCTAATATGACAATCAGCCATAGCTAATATAATAGTTGGCCATTACTAAATATAACAGTCGGTTGTTACTGACCTATTAAATAGGATACAGATGGCCCATAGACAGCCTAGTATATAGAACACAAATGGCCCATAGTCTAATACATTATACGATGAGCTCCATATGTATGTGATCTTCATATGTAATATAATAAGCTCTATTATATATATATCGGTGCTCAATATTACATAAGCATATAACTGGAATTTAGGTATCTACATTGAATATTGAAGACACGACCTTATTTGTCTACCTATGAAGCTATTTTTCTTCTCTATCAAAATAGATATAAAAACATTTAAGTCATAGTCAAATAGATCTTCCAACACAGAAGCATCAATCTATATAAATCTTTCTAGTTTGGACTAGCTGATAAGGATCGACATTAAACAAATCATACAAACAATTCTTCTTTCTACGTTAACTACACTATTCGAAGGCAAGATTTATCATAGTTCACAAAGTATAATCAACTTACCTATATGATAGGTAGTCCAAATCTTTATCTGTAGTCTTCTTGCCGCAATCCCTATCAATCTCCCAATGCTCTTGAGCTCCTCTTTTGTTTTTTCCTTCTCCTCTCCTCCTTGACAAGACCTTACTTCCTCCTTATATCACTTGGCAATGATTATAGGGAATAATAATTGCATTGCTCCTTGATTCCTTCTCCACTCTCATGGAATTGGCATGCAAGGATAGTGGAGAGTATGGAGCGATAACTCCTTCTCCCACTCCCCTAGTATCTAGGGAGTGTGCTGAGTAGAATAAAAGGAAAGATTCTAATAGATTTATCTTATAACTATAATAATAATAGCTATGATAATATTTAATAATGATAATAAAATAATAGTATCTTAATAAAAAGACATAACATACCCAACTTAAAGATGTTGATATCACATACTCTTGAACACTAATTATGTTCATCTAAAGTACAATTATCAACAAGGAATCTTCACAAATAGACTAAGATATATAACTACAAGATTAAACATGTTTAGTCAGTTTACACACCTTGATATGGCATCCAAAAGGCTTACACAAACCTTCTATCAAATGACACAAAAGGATTTAACCTTTGTCTTAACAATGACACAACTTGACAAGAATGAACATGGTCTCTCTACTAAGTGTATGTGTGTGTATTTCAAGATGGCATAAGGATCGTTGCATTCTCGCAATCTAGCATCCTCTCCACGGTGATACTCTCTCTCCTCAGATTGGAGGGAAAAACAACATTGTTCCTGCATCCACCTCAGTTGCATAATGGTAGTTAGTCAATATCATCATTTTAACCACATATTCAATAATGACGTCCATCATAAGCAATTATCTCTTGCATACAAATTAATATAAATCAAATGCATTTCACATCATTAGTATAATCATAATATTTTCTCTGACTAACTATCTGTCTTCATGAAAATAATGAAAATAAATATATTAGTTTAAAAATGAGGTGTGACAACAAGTGTCTTAATCCTATGACATGAGACACAAATATTAAATTCCCTAAGGAAACTTAACTAGACAAGTGTGAATAGGACCTAATGTAGAACCAGCTAGGTAATATACCCCATTCACACCAACAACCCCCTTAAGTGCAACTTAGGGAGAAGTAAACAAATGCAAATATGGGTCCTAGCTACGAGGTTATTTTAGGTACCCATGTACAAAAGATCTCTCACAAATGGAGTAAAGGAGAAAAACCTATAGGAAAAAACCCCTCTCCAAAAGAGAGAAAACATGCAAACAAACATGTACAAGTGATGGAAGGACTCGACACCAAGACCCCCCAAGGACTATGTCCATCACAAATTAAAATCAATAGCCCTACCATAAGAGGGAAAGAATGATACTAGATATCCTCCCATAAATAAGTAGCTCCTTTGCCAACGACAAATGCTTGAAGACAAAAAAGTATCTACTACTGGCAAACAACATTTCTCCCCTTGGGAAGAAACAAATCCACTAGTGTATGTAGAATAAAATCCAACTCCAAAAAAGGAGACGAGGGAAGAAGTCTCATGAAAGATGATATCTTTGAAAACTACTCAAATGTCCACATGTCACAATCAATAGATGCCACAAAATAAGGAACTTCATGCCTAATGAAAGAATGTGACAATCCAAGACAATAGGAAAACTCATGATCAAACAATCTCCAAAGACAAAGATGGTGCGATAATAGTCATGCCATAACTACCATCAAAGAGGAAATGAATATCCTCAAGGGTGTCCTCCAAATCTACAAGATGGGACTCACAAAACAAATCTGAAATGCCTGTCAAATACTCATCCCAAAAAGTTGAATTTGAAAGAAAATAAACATCCTATTAAACTAAAGTACTGGAAGATGAATCAACACTAAACTCTAAATAAGAAGGAGGTGGAGGAGATGGAAGCTTGATATAAGTCTTAAGAATTGGAGTGGATGAAAGAACTCCAAGGTTTAAGTGACCAAACTTCTCCTCATAAATACAATCCACACTAGATGTAGGAGTGTGAATACCAGTCAAAGGAACTCCCATATCATCAGGGGAAAAATGAGAAAAATTCTACAATCGAGATACATGATCAACCATCCCAATAGAATGATCTCTTTACTCTCCAAGTGTCTAATAAATACTGAATCAGGTGTAAACTCAACACTTCTCCTTGCTCCACCGTGAGTAATCTAATATATAGAAATGAGGTTGTTAGACAAAGAAGGCACACAATACATTATTGAAGGTACCCTCTCCAACATAAATAGATCCCTTTCCAATTTTATTCATATAAGTGTTGTTACCCATCAATATATCTAGCATAGTACAAGGCTCAAATGAAGAGAACATAACCTGAGAAGAAGCCATATAATCAGAAGCTCCATAATCAAAAGTCATCTCTATGACTGAAGACTTGTAGATGCAAAAAGTGATTAACCCTTCATCTTCATATTTTCTATCCCATCAGCCAATCCAACTGTCCATGACTATGTAAATTGTGATGGAGAAGAAGAAGAAGATGAACTAGATGACATTAATGAAGGAAATTGAATATTGTTCTTTTGAAGATGTGTCAAATCATCAATCCTTTTTACATAACACGTGTGCTCATCATGTCCTAGTTTTTTATGTTTGTCCTCTTTAGAAGATGTGGGAGGCTCATTAACTGAATTTGATTATGTCTTAGGTTTTGGTTTCATACCTTTTCCTTTTGATGATTTAGCTACCAATTCATGACTCTTTGGAAGTGCATCTAATTTAATAAGATTAGCATGCTCTCTAGTCAAATGATCACAAAACAACTCAAGAGAAGGCATAGTGAATGCATCACCTAAGACATCCATAGTGGAATAAAAGATAGAAAAACAAACCTGCATATGGCCCTTTTAACTTAGACAAAGTCAAGAACATGCATTCCTGATTAGATTTATTTTTCCCACAACCCGCTAATTGAGATCTCATAGATTTAAACTTAAACAAATAATCCTCAATGTAAGGAAATGTATTAGGAGATAGAGAAGTCAATTTTTCCTCTATTTGCAAAGCACATAATTCACTAACTTTACCAAATAGATCTTTATATATATATATCATACTTACTTAGGTGTTGTACAATCCTTGATATGAAACAACAAGCTATCAAAAACATGTAAATAAATAAAACCCATAGCCTCATCAAGTTTATTCCTATGTTCAAATCTCTCATATTCCTTAGTAAACTCAAGTTGATCTTCATCAAATGCAAACCATAAAATTGTAGCCCAAAGTAATCATCACATTTTTCCTTTCCATGAGTGATAGTTATGAGGAGTGAGAAGCTCAAATGAATTTGAATTAGCCATTAGAGAAACAACACCAATAGAGCATAATAGACAATACACAACAATAATCTATCTTAGAACCTCCCAAATATGAATCAATACTGAAATTGAAGCCAACCAAGCACAAACAACCACCAATTTCAACAATTTTTCTAAGAAATGAGTGAAAATAGCCAAAATGGCCTCAAACTAAAAATTTGATCTCTAAGGCGTATTTTGGAGAAATGACATGGATGGATCTATAGTGCTCAAAAATACCTTTCCAACGCTTATAAGAAGTGATACATGAGCATCCAGTGGTGTAAGGGCAATCTTGCATCACCCAAAAAAAGATGAGTTTCAAAATTTTTGATGTTCTTTCCATTTCTTTTCAAAATTTGTGGTTCTGGTTACATAATCGCTTGAATAATGATGTAGAACTTTCAGTTTTTCCAAACTACTAAAAATACCAACCTGCTATTTTAGGAAAGTTTGCATTTAGGCACGAATTGAAGTGAAAATTTACAGGAAGCTTCACAACTGAAAAATAAGACCTTTGGAGAAGGAATCACACAAAGATCATTTGCAAGCTGAAAGATATTAAAGTTTTCGTTTCCTAAAAAATGCTTGAAATTTATTCAAACTCAGGTTTGAGGCACTAAATGGCCTTATACGGGCCCAAAAAGGGTCAAAACTAGCAAAGTAGATTTTAGCGCTAGAGCACTCCGTGAGCTTTCTGACGCATAAAATGGTTTGTCAATCAGACACCCAGATCAAAAGTTATGGCTCCCGGAAGTTGACCTATTTTTGGAGGGAGATGCAAATTTTGAAATTAGGTTGTTGGCCGCCAAAAAGGATATTAATAACCATTTTTGGGAACCCTGGATAGTAGTAGAGTTAAGGGGAAAAGTGTAGAGTCAAGAATAGGTGGTAAAACAAAAACCCTAGTAGATTTAGGGTTACAGATGGCAGATGATTCCAGAGTCTAGCGAGAGAAAGTTGTAATGTGTTGTAGCCTATGGAGGGTTGATTCCTCTTATTGTATTTGAACTTCTATAATGTAATAAGTTGTCCAAATCAATAAAGAAAGTTCTATTTTCTATGTGTAATTGTTGTTGTTGTGTGTTTTATGATTTACCCCCTTCATCAAGTGGTATCAGAGCCAGGTTTCCTGAGTGTGTAGATAGATCACCGATCGTGAGGCAGTTTACACCAGGACCTGAGGTTGTGGGTTTGCTCTGGAGATCAAGATGCCTCCATGAAGAAATCGTATTGGGAGGAATGCTTTGATGGAAGAGGGTTTTAGAGCCCTGAAAGACAAATCAATGCATTGCAAGAGGAGCTGCGAAGAGGGTTTGAGCCAAGAACAAGAGAAGAAAGCAAGGATGAAGTGGAAGAGGAGCTATTTGAGGAAGAACAAGAAGCTGTAGGAGATCCTGCAGAAGTTAGGTTGTTAAAGGCCATTTCTAAGATTGGAAAGAGGCCCAATATCAAATTTTCTACATATTCTGGAGATTTGAATCTAAAACAGCTTATTGATTAGATCAATGACATGGAGGAATATTTTGAGTATGAAGATGTGGAAGACCCAGATCAGGTCAAGTTTGTAAAAACAAAATTGAAGGGCCATGCCAGTATTTGGTGGAAGGAGGTCCAGTTAGAGAGGAATAGAAGAGGAAAAGGAAAGATCACCAGATGGGATCAGATGGTGGAGAAATTGAAGAAGCAGTTCATTCTTGTGGACTATGAGATGGAGTTGTTGAAGAAGTTGCAAGGATTGAAGCAAGGCAACAAGTCTGTTAAGGAGTATACAAAAGAGTTTTATAAGATTACTATTAGAACTAGTCATGAAGAGGCCAACAAGGAGAAGGTAACCCATTACATTAATGGGTTGAGGCCAAGTATTCAAGAGGAGCTAAGCCTGGTCAGAATGACCACCATAGAAAATGCATACCAGTTTTCCCTAAAGTTGGAAGAGAAGCTAAATAAAAGATTTGACAGCAAGCAAAGGGGAAGAGGTCAAGGTGGAAGGACTAGTGGAAGACCCTATGGGGGCCGAAATGAAGATTCAAAGAAAAGTGAAGAAGCTGGCACCAATCAAAATTAGAGAGGAGATAATACCTACCACCCTCGTGACCAAAACAATGGTGAGCAAAGAGGAAGAGGAAGAGGAGGTTTCAGAGGAAGAGGAGGTTTCAGAGGAACCTGTTTCCAATGTGGAGAAGAAGGACATTAAGCATACAAGTGTCCACAACATCAAGGAAGGACAAATAGAAGACCTAAAGGTAATGCACAAGTTGCACATGTTGATGAAGATGTGTAATATGAGTGCTCTAAAGATGCTGAAAGGGGAGAAACCCTAGTTCTCAGACAAGCTTTATTGAATGATGAGAAAGAACCCAATCAGAGGAAGAGTTTATTCCGCACAAGGTGTAAATGTGAAGGTAAGTGTTGTGATATTATTATTGACAGTGGAAGCACTGATAATCTTGTTTCAGAGGAGATAGTTGACAAGTTGAAGTTGACAATAAGAAATCATCCGCATCCATATCGGATTGCATGGTTGCAGAAGGACCATAGAGCTTTGGTCAATGAGTAGTGTTTAGTGAAGTTCAAGATTGGTGACTACCATGATGAGGTGTTGTGTGACATCATACCGATGGATGCATGTCATATGTTATTGGGGAGGTCGTGGCAATATGATAGGAGCGATGTCCATGATGGTCGTGCAAACACATACTCCCTAACAAAGGATGGAGTTTGTCATAAGTTGAAGCCCTTAAAGGAGGTGGAAGAAAAGGTATGTAGTACTGCCAAAATTTGCTTGGTAGATGGTAGAAAATTTTTGGAGGGTATGAAGCATGAGCATCATTGCTTTGCATTGATTCCGAAGATTAGTCAAGATAAATGTGAAGATATCCCAGTAGAAGTCTCAGAAATGTTGGAAGAATTTCAAGATATTGTCTTTGATAATGTACTAGAAGGTTTACCACCAGTGAGGAAGATAAGTCATCAAATGGATTTGATACCAGGAGCCAGTTTTCCAAATAAGGCAGCCCATAGAATGACTCCAGCAGAGAGTGAAGAGTTGAACAGACAAGTTTAGGAGTTGTTGAGGAAGGGATTGATAAGAGAGAGCCTAAGTCCATGTGCAGTACCTACAGTACTAGTACCAAGAAAGATAGAGAGTGGAGAATGTGTATAGACTCTCGAGCCACCAATAAGATCATGATCAAGTACATATTTCCATTACCCAGAATGGATGACATAATGGACTATTTGAGTGGAGCCAAGTACTTCACAAAGGTTGACCTGAAGAGTGGGTATCACTAGATCCGTATCAGAGAAGGAGACAAGTGGAAGACAGCCTTCAAGACAAAGGAAGGTTTGTATGAGTGGTTAGTCATGTCATTTGGGCTAACCAATGCACCGAGCACATTCATGCGACTCATGAACAAGGTATTGAAATAATTTTTGGGAAGTTTTGTTATTGTTTATTTAGATGATATTTTGATTTTCAGTAAGACTTGGGATGAGCATATGATGCATATTAGAAGAGTTTTTGAGAAGCTGAGGGAGGAGAAGTTGTTGATCAATCTGAAGAAATGTAGTTTTGCAAAGAAGAAGTTGGTATACCTAGGATTTGTTGTCTCAGAGGAAGGCCTTAAGATGGACCCAGAGAAGGTGAGGGCTATCATTGAATGGCCTATGCCAAGGAGTGCTTCTGAGGTAAGATCTTTTCATGGTTTGTCAAGTTTTTATAGAAAGTTTATCAGGAATTTTAGTAGCATTTGTGCACCCCTAATTGAGACAATGAGAGGGGATAGAAAAGAGTTTAGATGGACTAAAGGAGTAGATAAAAGCTTTTATACATTGAAGCAGAAAGTCACAGAGCAATCTATTTTGGCACTTCCAGATTTCAATAAGGTATTTCAAGTATATTGTGATGCTAGTGACAGTGCTATAGGAGCTGTTTTGAGCCAAGAAGGTAAGCCCATTGCCTATTGTAGTGAGAAGCTTAATGATGCCAAGAAAAAGTATTTTTTTTATGATCAGGAGTTTTATGCAATAGTTCAGGATTTGAAGAAATGGAGACATTATTTGTTGCCAAAGGAGTTTGTTTTATATACTAATCATCAGGCTTTGTAGTATCTTAATAGTCAAGGAAAGTTGAACCAGAGGCACTTAAAATGGGTTAAGTTTTTGTAGAGCTATACTTTTGTTTTGAAGCATAGGAGTGGGAAGTCCAACAGAATTGTAGATGCCTTGAGTAGAAGGCAAAATTTGTTGACAGAAATGAAGATAGAGGTTGTTGAGTTCAATGAGCTCAAAAGTTTGTATCCTAAAGATCCAGGTTTTGCAGAGGCCTGGAAAGCTTGTTTGGAACCTATTACTTTGGACAGGACAAAATGGTTGGATTTCATAATCCAAGATGGCATGTTGTTTAGAGGAAGCTAGTTGTGCATTCCAGGGAGTTCTATGAGAGAGAACATGATTAAGGAGAAGCATAGTGGAGGATTGGCTGGACACTTTGGTCAAGATAAGACCATTGCTATTGTTTGTGAAAATTATTATTGGCCACAGTTGCAGCAGGATGTGAGGAAATTTATGTAGAGTTGCAGAGTGTGTCAGATGGCAAAAGGAACAAGTCAGAATATAGGGCTATATCAGCCATTACCTATACTAGAGAAGCCATGGGATGATATCAGTATGGATTTTGTTCTTGGTTTACCAAGGACACAGAGAGGACATGATTCCATTTTTGTGGTGGTGGAGAGATTCTCAAAGATGGCATATTTTATTCCTTACAAGAAGACTAATGATGTTGTTCATATTGCAGAGTTATTTTTTAAGCAGGTGGTGAGATTACACAGCCTACCAAAGAGCACAGTTTCAGATCGAGATACCAAGTTTGTTGGTTATTTCTAGAGGACATTGTGGAAGAAGTTGAAGATATATTTGAAGTTCAGTTATGCACACCATCCACAGACTAATGGATAGACCGAAGTGGTGAATAGAAGTTTGGGTAACCTGCTACGATGCTTAGTAGGAGATAAGCCCAAGGGATGGGATTTGATTTTACCACGGGAAATATTTGCTTACAACAATTCTGTCAATAGGAGTACTAGTAAATCACCATTCCAGATTGTATATGGGAATAGTCCAAGAAATGCTTCAGAGTTAAGGAATCTGGACAAAAGTGAAAAGACAAGTGGCGAGGCTGAAGGCTTTGTAGAACACATGAAGAATTTGCATGAAGAGGTGAAAAAGCACATTAATAAGATGAATATTCAGTACAAGGCTAATGCGGATCAAAAGAGGAGATATAAGAAATTCTAGGCAGGAGATGAAGTCATGGTTCACTTGAGAAAAGAAAGGTTCCCAATTGGAACATACAATAAGATGAAAATGAAGAAATTTAGACTATGCAGAATTTTGAAGAAACATGATTCAGGAAATGCATATGAGGTGGAGCTGTTGAGTGGGACCAACATTTTCCCTATTTTCAACATTACTAATTTATCAAAATATCATGAAGGTGGAACAAAGGATGGACCAACAGAAGAACAGTGGAGTATTCTGACATCTACTTCAACAGAGGAGATAGAAGAGATCTTGGGTAGCCGTGTGGGGAGAAGTACTCAAAACAGTCAATATGACAAATATCTAGTGAAATGGAAAGGAAGGCCTATTGAAGATTCTTCTTAGTTGTCTAAGGCAGAGGTTAACCATTTGGGTTTTCCTCACACAAACACCTGAGACATGACAAGGTCACTTCTCAAATTACCCTAGGTGTCTGATGCAGGAGCATCCAATGGTGTAAGGGCAATCTTGCATCACCTAAAAAAAGATGTGTTTCAAAATTGTTGATGTTCTTTCCATTTCTTTTCAAAATTTGTGGTTCTGGTTCCATAATCGCTTGAATAATGATGTAGAACTTTCAGTTTTTCTAAACTGCTAAAAATAGCAACCTGTTATTTTAGGAAAGTTTGCATTTCAGCACGGATTGAAGTGAAAATTTACAGGAAGCTTCGTAGATGAAAAATAAGACCTTTGGTGAAGGAATCACGCAAATATTGTTTGCGAGTTGAAAGATATTAAAGTTTCTGTTTCTTGAAAAATGCATGAAATTTATTCAAACTCAGGTTTGAGGCACTAAACGGCCCCGTACGGGCCTGAAAATGGCCAAATCTAGTAAATTAGGTTCTTAGTGTGTAGAACACTCCGTGATATTTCCAACACATAAAACGGTTCGTCAATCGAACACCCAGATCAAAAGTTATGGCTCCCGGAAGTTGACCTATTTTTGGAGGGAGATCCAAAATTTGAAATTAGGTTGTTGGCTGCCAAAAAGGCTATTAATAACCATTTTTGGGAACCCTGGGTAGTAGTAGAGTTAAGGGGGAAAGTGTAGAGTCAAGAATAGGTGGGAAAACAGAAACCCTAGCAAATTTGGGGTTATAGATGGCAGATAATTCTAGAGTCTAGTGAGAGGAAGTTGTAATGTGTTGCAGCCTGTGGAGGGTTGATTCCTCTGATTATATTTGAGCTTCTATAATGTAATAAGTTGTCTAAATCAATAAAGAAAGTTCTATTTTCTATGTGCAATTGTTGTTATTGTGTGTTTTATGATTTACTCCCTTCATCAAGAAGTCAACATTTTGACACATGTGTAAGATATGGCTTGGAAAATCAGGCACCTGTAGCAAAATCAACAAAAAATACTTACATTATTGCAAAGTGCTTGGAACCATTTTTTTGTCACCTATTCATTTGAAACATTTTGAGATCATCGAGAAAAGTTATGGATCCTAGAAAAAAACTGCCTTATTAAGGCATGAAATTGGGCATAGGGGCCTTGTTGGTGGTTTGTCGGTGGCACATGGGCAGTGTGTTGGCAGTGGTGCTGGAAATCAGTGACACTCTAGTGGAAACCACTAGTGGTGGTGGAATTTTAAGGTGGCACGACCGATATGTTTGGTGATGGTGCTCAAGTCCTTTGAGGCTAGTTATAAGCAAGGGTTGGGGGCTATGTGACTAGAGGCTCTGATCTAAATAAAATCTCCTACCCAATAATTATCCAATAGTTAATGACCACTAAACAAATCAAATAACCACAAAGAAAAATCAAAATCCACTATAGGAAAATCCAGCCATTGGACAATAACTTTGAGCCATGCATAGGAAACCACCTGATGATGTCCACCATACAACATGCATAGAGATCATACCCTATGATCAATCAAATTCAACTATGTAGAGTCATACTTAGAATATGTTGATTCGTAGAGAATATTCCACTGACCCACAGACTGTTGATGTTAATTATATTGCAATCTATATGGTTGCATAGATCCATATGATATGGAACTTTACGAATGTATAGATTCTGTACGAATCATACATAATATTTTGCAGTGAAAAAGCTTCAAATCCCCAAAAATTGACAAAAAAAAAATTGGCTCCAAATTATAGAGTGTTATATGTCAAAATTTATCTCTTAGGCCTTCCAAATGCATGGCGAGGTCCATTTTACACCAGATACATTGTGTCAAAATTATTGATGAAAACTCTCTAAAATGAGGGAAGGGAATTGCAAAGCTAGAGCTCTCATACCATGTAAGAGTCACACAATAGATTCAAGGGATGCCCAGGATCACTTGCAATCAAAACAACCTTCCACAATAAGAGCGAAGCAATAACAAAGCTATATTACCAAATAATAATAATGATGCATACAAGATACAAGATATATAATGTATGACTCACATATAATGTACTATGAGAGCCCTTGCTTATATAGGCAAGGTTGAGACCTAGGACAACATGTGATCATGACAAGTGTCTTAATCCTATGACATGAGACATAAATATTAAAATGCCCTATGTAAACTTAACTAGACAAGTGTGAATAGGAACTAATGTAGAAACAATTAGGTAATATACCCCGTTCACACCAACATGTTGTAGCTTTGTTGTAATATTATTTTTTCTTTGCTGATGTAAAGTCATTTTGCTCCATTTTGGTTCTTTGTTGTAAAAGGATTGGGGCCTTTCAAAGACCCCTCTTTTACCCTTAATCAAAAAACACTTAGCACTTCATTCTGCAAAACACTCCACATGTCACACTTATCTTAATCCTAAGAACACCTAAACATATTCAAGTAGAGCTCTTTCAACCAATCATCGACATAATCCTACCTTAAGAAGAAGGAGGTCCATCTCAATTTTCCATCGTGTGCTTGTTACTTCCCTAACTAAAGGGAGATTTTGTCAACAAATCCTACCTAGACCAACTTCTACCCCATCCAAAACAATGAGTTTCCACTTCATTTGATCCATGTGATCAACTAGGTGTGAACTAATTATAGGTCATACAAAACCTATATTTGTTTAGGTCAAAATTCAAGTGGTAAGATGACATAACTTAAGGTTTAGATTAAAATTTCATTAGCCATCTTAAAAGAGACTCTCGGATGAGAATATGATCGTGGCTTTGTTTTTGGATATTCTAAGAAGTCTTTTTCCTACATGTGTTATATTTGTTTGTTAATTAATTAAGACATCTTGGATTTCCCATTCTTTCATGAATTAATCCAGTGATCTTTAAAAATGGTACATTGTAATGAATTTTCATAGATAGGTATTTAAATGTGCTATAGAACTGTAATGAGGTGCACTAGTGTTGAGGACCATAGTGTAGATGCACTAGTGTCCCTAATTGTACAAACATTCAAACAGAATCTAAATTGAACATACAATATTTTAGCTTCTTGTGATGGTTGGTATTCTTCTTGGGCCCAAGAGAATGATATTGTACACAAGAATCTATGAATACGATTGTATTGGTTGCTTGAGGGGGAATCAAGAAAACAATTATATGTTGAACCTACCTGTTGTTCTTCACACACACACACACCCCATTTTGGAAAATGTGGATCCCCTCTCTCTTTGTGCCTTTTGGTCTTTCATTCAATTTTTTTAGTTTCTTGGGACTTTTGTGCATTTGTCTTGATCAGTCTCGCTTTCCTTTGATTTCGGTCTTGCTTGTTTTGTCATCATTAAGAAGTTAATTTCCTTAACTCTTTTTCTTGTTTTGTTTGGTTTTGAATAATTTTACTCTTTCCCTTTGTTAGAGTATCAAGGTTTGTTATTTCAGCATGATAGTAGAATCATCTTTGAAATTTTGACATTTGCATGTTGCATGGTGAAACTTCAAGCTTTCGAGGTTTGTCATTTTAGCATGACAGTAAAAGCCTCCCTAACATCCCGACCCCAAGGACAATAGTGTTGACTTGGTCTATCACCCCTATTAGAGATTTAGAGTTTGTCATTTAGGTATGACAGTAAAAACATCTCTGACATCCTGAATAACAAGGGATTTGACCCAAGTTTGACCTACCCTCGGTCACTGCATTTATTGTGGTCGTTTCTTGCACGTGTGCCAATGAGGGTTTTATTTTCATTTGCTCAATTCATTTTCTTTTTATTTTTGCTTTTTTACCTCTAGAGGCTCTGGTGATTTGATCTTGTATGCAAGATTGAGGCTACTAATGCATCTGGAAGGTGTCTGATTGTGATTTCTTCAAGCTTGTGTGGTTGTCCTTTGTGTTTTCTTTCTTTGTTTCCTCATCTATCACATTTTTTTAGGTAGGGTCTCGCATTTTCCTTGCATTTTAATGATGTTTGTTGTTTGCTTTTTACCTTTCCTCTAGTTTGATCTTTAATTTTATCTTTTTTGAGTGATTTCCTTTATACTTTGAGTCTATTCAATAGATTTTCCTTGTTTTTTGTTTTCATTTTGTTAGGGTTTTTGCTTTTCCCTTTGTGCTTGAATTTTTGGTAATTTGAATCCTTTGGTGTGTTTTTTGATGTGGTTTATGGTGATGGGGATGAGTATTTCCTGATCTTTGACCTTGCCATTACATGATTTTTTGAGTCTTTTGGGATCGCTTTGTCGAGCACTGTCATTTTTGTTTGTTGTTTAGACATTTAAAAAGGTCTTACTCTGACCTCCAATCCCTGATAATCTAGTGTACTAACTTGTCAGGATCACAATCTTGGGTTGGTCCATTCTCCCTTGTCATTTTGGTAGGTAGTAGAGGTTGTCCCCGATCCCTGACTCCCAATGATACAATGCATTAACCTTTTAGGAGTCACGTCGTTAGGTTTGTCTAGTTTACCTTGATATTTTGACATGAAGTAAGGATCATCCCTGATCCCCGATCCTTGACACTTCAAGTATTTACCTTATCAAGATCTCGACGTCAAATCTTCTTGTTTCTAGGTGCTCTTTAGGAATAGAATTAGGGATTGCCTCGATATCTGATTACTGACAATTTTAATTAGACATCCTTTTTGGGTTAGTAAAGAATGTTTATGAGTTTTGGCACACCCTTTTGACATAAGTTATACGATCTCCTTGATCCTCAATCACAATGCCCTATATAGTATTATACCTTGGGCAAGTATCAGATCTCTGGGATCTCTGATGGTTTATTTGCTTTAATCCAATCATATTTTCAAGGACATGCTTTAAGATATTTTGGATATACTAACCTTGAATTTGGAAGAATGTGTATTATGACTAGACTATGTTATAATGGGTGGTTTGGTTCTTGTTGTAGAGATGCAGGAGAACCTACCAACAAAAGAGATGAAGTACAAATTCAAAGGGTATCACTCTCCATCCAATATGCTTTAAGAATACACAAATATTAGAGATACAAATCTGGGACATGCTGATGTCTAGGCTTTCTTATAGAGGATGCACTGAGCTGATGGAGGAACCTTTCAAGTTCAATGTATGGTGACTTCAGGATTGATCCATGCTACTACATTTCAAGTATCCTTACAGTCCCCTGAACTCATCTTGGCATGTGCACAAAGATATGATTAGAAATAGAGGAAGGTATTTGGTCCTGCTGGCCAAGTAGTCCTTAATGTTGGGGCAGATATGACAAATAAGGTCTTTGGGCTTCCTTCGTATGCAAGCTATGAGAAGATTTCTATGAACATTGCTTTGGAGTTTTATGAGAATAAGCCCAAGACATCCACTAGATACATGAATCAACATCTCCTTGTCACTGAAAGAAAGAATCCTTCGAAAATAGCACCAGTGCAGCCTAGGTGTGAGTTCAAAGATGATGGAAAAGATTTTATCACACTCCTCAAAAGAGTATTTGAGCTACCCATAGCCAAGGAATGGTACCCCTAGATGTGCCTATTTTGTATAAAATCATTGAATGAAAGAAGATAGATTGGGGAACTTTCATAAGTGACAAACAAAATGAGTAGCTATCTGAGATAGAGGAAACAAAATGGTTCTACATGACTTCATATATTGTCTACCTTCTAGCCAACCAAGCTATCTTTCCAAGTTTACAGCTCAGGTTGGTTCTCCCTAGTTGGGAGAAACCAAGGTTTATGATCATTACCCACAAGTGGAGCTTAAAGAGAGCCAAAAGTACTATCATTTTGTAAATGATGCATTTGTCTATATAGTCATTTGAGGGCTTAGAATGACTATGCACAGACTTTCAGTGGAGGCAACTAGTGAAATAACCAACTGGGGTAGTTGGTTCATCTAGTTCAAAAGCTTTACATACATCAGAGTGGTTGGTTTGAACCACAAACCCCCATACAAGTTGTTGAGGTATCCTAGTAATAGGATAATTTTGTTAGAGATTTGCAGGTAGTTGGCTGAGGTATATAATTTAGTCATTGTCAAGCAAAAATTGAGCTTCCCATTTCCCATCAAAGTGGGGGAGTATTCTTTCCATAATATGATCAATGCCACGACTGCAAAAATAGAAATAGATCCTCTATCTCTAGACATGCATGATCACATAAGGGATAGGTTTGATCTTGTTGGAAAGGTTAGTCCATTGATAGGGAGTTGGTATAAGCACGAGCCAACACTAGAGGATCACTAGGCAGATTGCATCGATGATCATGAAGTTTGAAGAAGGGACTATTTTAGATTGACCCTGCACATGGTCAAGATTTTGAACATAGGGAAGATCCCCAAGGGGATGAAAGAAGATGGAAAACCTCTGGATCCTACCTATGAAAAGAATAAAGTGTTTGATGAGCCCATGGAAGACATTGATTAGAGCTTAGCAGAGGACTCCTCCATTGATAATAGGGCTAAGATAGTTATTAGGAGGACTTTGGATTGGCTAAAGAAACCATATGCAATGTTTGATCCATACTAGCCACCAAGGACCCTAAGTCACAGAAGAAGGAGGTCAAGAAAGGAGATTCTTCAGCACCTCCTAGGATGAAGGTTGTTACAGGGACAAGGTAGGAAGGACCCAGAGAAACAAGAACTATAGCTGCTGCTAGAGAAAAGGAAAAAGGTAAAGTAGTTGATATACAGTCAGATGAGGATGAGGAATACAATGTGCCTTTAAGTAGGAGAAGAAAGATAATTGTTCGACCTCCTACTATTGAGGTGCCTACCTCTGAAGGAGTGACCATAGCATCCTTTGCTACTTCAAAAAATACATCTTCTTCCTCTTCACGATTGCAAACTATCACCTCTTCACCCATGCATGTCTCCTCATCACCCAATCAAGGAGATACACAAGCTCATCCTTCCTCTTCACCTTTTCCTCAAATTCAAGTTCCTCATTCTTCTCCACCATCTCAAAGCCATTAGGATCCTCCCCAAGATACCACTCAACAACCTTCCATACACAACCATCACAAGCACCTTCCTCACCCTCTCCTCCACTTCCTACTTCTTGAAGAGGATGGAACTACACTCCTATTTTTCCTCATAGGGGACCTAGACGGTCTACTTCTTCTTGATTAAGTAAATGATAGTTCAATGAATTGAAAATTACCTCTAGAAGAAGATTGGGTCTACACTCCAGGCATGAAATGTCAAGTTGATATGGGTATTGGATCAACAGAGTCAACAGGTGTGTGTTGAATGCTTCCACAATAGCAAATGAACTAAGAATAACACTGAAATATCTTAGTCTAGCTCTTACTCAGAGCAGAGGGTCCCATCGGACGTGCCAGAAACTGTTATCACCTGAAATTGCACCCTTTGGTTGGAGCTTTGACAATTCCAACAATTTCAGAGTAACATGGGATTGGTCTCAAGGTGTGAGACCTTTGCAGTTGAGACCAAACCTCCAGAGAAGGTTGGTACCTCTTTCTGAGCTTAAGGCTCAGAGAATTCAATTAAATCTAGTGCTAATGCTTGCTAGGAAAAGGGATAAGAAGGATTGCTGAAATAAAAGGAGGTGATGCATCAAATTAGGGATGTTTAGCTGCAACTGACTGAACACAGTAATAACCTCAAAATTGAAAAGAACTCACACAGACTCATTAATCCTAACAAAGGCCAGAACAGAAGAACAAAGGGACCGTTTCATCCACAATACACACCTCACATTAATCAAAATAGACACAATGCAAGAATAGATAGAGAGAGGCAAAAATATCAGTTTGTATTGGTCATAAAGGCTAAATAGCCATAACAAAGAAGAAAGAGTTATGCAGAGAAATTAGACACAGAATAATCAATTACATTCATTGGTGAACTATTAACTGGAGACATGAGATGCTTGACAGAAGAGCACAGTCCATCAAATCCAGTTGGTTTGTGTAATTGCATTACAAATGCCTAGTCACAAGAACTCTCTAGCATGTATAATACCCTAGAAGAACAACTAACAAAATTATATATTTTTACATGCATATATAGCTTTACACATCACACTGTAGCAGCTATGAATGTGGAATGAGAAGTCAACAAGGAAGAGACCGTTACCCATGCTGCAATATCTTCATTTCAGTGTCCTTGGAGCATGCCCACATGGCTTTTCCTATGAAATCCGCTAAAACAAGAGGTTCACCCATGCCTTGAGAAAGTCTAAGCCCCGAAAGAAAAAGGACTTAGCCAAATTTTGAAAACCTTGGTGGAGGTCAGAGGTTGAGCCTTCCGGCTTCCGCCTTCTAAAGGGAAGGGAAGAGGGAAGATGAAAAGACCGAACTCCGACATGAAATACTTATCCTCTTTGCAAAGGGAAAGGGTCGAAGTTCAAAGACAATAGGATGGAAGGGTGAAAAGCAGAACTCCAAACTCTGAAACTCTGACAACACTAAAAAGATAAGGCAAACTCAGGATTTTTGGGACTTAGCCAATTTGGGTAGTTTTTCCTTGCATTCTAGAGGGTGAAAACATTAGGATTTCATGGATCCTTAGGCTATTTGGCTAGAAGGAAAAATAGGATAACATTTTGGTGACTATGCAAGGGTGTTTGCCTGCTAAACACTTAGATCCAGAGGCCTTATCAATCCATTGGGCACAGGGTCAAAGCGCACAATAACAAGAACAGGGGCTAACCAAATCAACATAAAACTAAACACTACCTCTAGGAAACAAGACAAGGCAAAACAAACAAGGAAAATAATCTCCTAATGAGAATGATGCCTACACAAAAGCACTTATTGAAAGGAAACAACTAACATATTTACAAAACCCCACAACCATGCTAAAAGCCAGGTTTGAGATGAAACCCATTGACGGGGATTGGCATAACCTCTCCATTCAGCTTGGAAAATTGAAATGCATTGGCATGTTTGCAACCGGTAATAATATAAGGGCCACTCCACATGGCATCAAATTTTGAATGTCTCCCAGCTTTAACTTTGTTTGCATCTCATTTCAACATTAAATCTCCCTCACTGAATGTTCTCTTAGTTGGTTTTCTATAAAAGTTCTTTTCACTTGATCTTGGTGAGCCTCAAGAATCCTCATGGCAATGTCTCTTTTCTTTAAGCTCCATCAGCTCAGCCAACCTGACTGTATGGCATCATTTTCTAGCAGCTCCAACTGCTGGGCCAACTCAAGGGAAGGCAACTCCAATGATAATGGAAGCCTTGCTTCCTTTCCATAAACAAGCATGAAGGGGGAATTACCTATGGCCCTCTTGGGAGTAATTCTATCAGCCTAGAGAGTTGTCTTCAACTTAGAATGCCAAGCTCTTTGATTATCATCTACTGTCCTCTTGATGATTCTAGTCAAGTTTTTGTTTATGGACTCAGCTAGGCCATTCCCTTGGGGGTAGTAATTGGATGATGTCTTCAAATAAATTCCATAGTTCAGTGCCCATTCACTAATTTTTGTGCCTACAAAAGGCTTTGGCACTGTCAGAAGTAATGGTGAATGGAACACCAAACCTTCCCTCAAGGAATTCTAAAATGGAGGCCTTTGTTGCATCCTTTAGTGCAACTGCCTCTGTCCACCTTGTAAAATAATTTGTGGCTGCTAGAATCCACTTGTGACCAGCACTAGAAGGTGGATTAATTATCCCAATGAAGTCCAAACCCCATTGGGCAAATGACTGGTCAGTTTGGATTGGATGAAGAGGAAGAGCTACTAGCCTCTGTTTGCCTGCAAAGAATGCACATTCCTTGCAGCTCCTTACCTATTTATGGGCATCTCTAAATAAATCGTGCAAGTAGTAACCAACCCTCATAATTTTAACAATAGTTGTTCTTGGAGAATAATGGCCACCAACATGACCATTATGAAATTCTTCTAAGACCTTAGAGGTATAATCTTGTGCAATGCATCTAAGGACTCCATTGATGTCTTTTCTAAACAAGACACCATCAACAAGAACATAGGGTATGGATTGGAGCCAAAAATACCTTCTTTTGGCCTGATCCAATCTGTCTGGGCATCTTCCTAACTGCAGAAAGGTGACCATGTCATAATACTAGTCAGTTGGAGTGTGGGAATCAGCTGGTTGCACTTGCTCCAGAATACTTACAACATCATTTATTACCTCAACATCTGCAACTATCTACTTACACAGGCCTTTGCCTCACACTAGCTTGGTAATGTTGATGTCAACATCATACTCCATTACCTTGGTGATCCACTGAGCCCTCTTCTCATTGATATCTTTCCTTAAAAGAAATTCTTTAACACAAGGGTGGTTCACCATCAACTGTATTTTTCTATTTGAAAGCATATGCCTAAACTTTTTAAGTGCTTTCACCACAGTAAATAAATGCTTCTCAACAAAATCATACTACACCTCATATTCTTTGAGAGGCTGGCTAAAGAAAGCAATCTATTGTTCCATTTTTTCTTCATTCTGTTGCATTAAAACTGTTGATATACCTTCCTTGCCTCCAAAGGCATAAAGGATAAAATTCTCCTCATAGTTGGGGTTTATTAGCATTGGAGCTTGTGTAATGGCCTACTTGACAGCTTTGAAATTGTCCCTGCCTTCCTTTGACCTGGTGAAGACATCATTCTTCTTAAGCATGGCGGTGAGGGGTTTTGTTATTGAAGCAAAATTGGGAATGAATCTCCTCACAAAGTTAATCTTTCCTAGGAAGCTTTATAGACCTTTCTTGTGACTGGGAAGGGGAAGAGCTAGAATGGCACCGGTTCTTTCAGCATCAATAGCCAGCCCTTCCTTAGAGACTACATGTCCCAATAACTTGCCTTATGGGACCGCGAACACACACTTTTTTGGATTCAATGATATCCCATATTCCATGCATCTTTCAAAGACTTTTCTCAAATGACCCTGGTGGTCAGCTACATGCTTGGAATACACAATCAAATCATCAAGACACACTAAAATAATATCATTTATCAGACCTTTAAAGGCCAAATCTATTGCTCTTTGAAAAGTTGCTCCAACATTTGTTAACCCAAAAGGTATTTTTTGGTAAGCCAAGGTACCCCAATTGGTGGTAAAGGATGTTTTATACTGGTCTGATTCTCTTATAAGAATATGATTGTAGCCTGAGTAGACATCTAGGAGTGAGAACCTTTCAACTCATGCTATTGTTTGTAGGATTTGTTCCATAGAGGGAAGCGGATAGTGGTCTTTAAGGGAGGCCTTATTTGAGTCTCTAAAGTCCACACACAATTTGATTTCCCCATTCCTTTTCCTAATTGGAACTAGGTTAGCCACCCAAGAGGAATGTTTGATTGGATAAATGATTTTGGCCTCTATGAGTTTGGATAGCTCTTTTCTCATTAGTGGCTCTATTTTGGGGTTGATAGGTTGTTGCTTTTGGCGTACAGTCTTTGTGTTAGGGTCTAGATCAATAATATGTTGGATTAATCTAGGATCAAAGCATTTCAGATCTCAATAATCCCAAGCAATTAAATCATTAAATTTATTGTAAAGATCAATAAAACCTTGCCTCTCAGCTTGATCACATACCTTGCCATGTTTTAAAAATATGCCTTGTGCAATTTCCACCTCTTCTTAGTCCTCTTTTTTCACTATCATGTTCATTTTCTCTTTCTTTGGCCCATCATTTGCACCAAATATGCTCTTTAAGGTGATCAGTCCTCTAGGCAATTTGTTGGTCTTTAGCTAGATCACTTGGTCGCCATATTGCTCTTGCAATATCAATTGGTTCCTAGCAGCATACTCTGCCTCATCTTGCGAAAAAATTACAATTTGCTGGTCATTTTCAAATACTTTCTAGATTATAATGTTATTAGGCACAACATGCCTCACAACAACTTTTACATGCTGATCTAAACTTTGTTTAACACTCTGGGGAATGTCAAATTGTGTACCAACTGTGGCCAGTCTATCAACATCCTTATTTTTTTGCCTGGGAACCGCCTAAATGTTGAAGGCATAAAAATCTTTGATTAGGTCCTAGACTCTGTATTTGTATGACTTTAACAAGCCATTCCTTGAAGCACTAAGTGATCTGACTCAGTGAACAACAAGCTCACTATCACCAAACACTTGTAACCTTTTATTCCTCTTTTCTGAGCCAGTTGTATGCGAATCAAGGCTTCATACTTAGCTGCATTGTTAGTACAACTAAACTACAATCTGAATGAAGAGAAATAATTTTCTTTTTGGGGCAAAATTAACACAACCCCAACATCTACTCCATTTTTGCTTCTAGAGCCATCAAAATACATCTGCCATATCCCTTTTAGATCTGATGTTACCTTTTCAAGATTAAGGATGGTGGCATCCTCTTCATGGATACAATAAATACCCAGCCTTGTTTCCTCTGTATGGTCAGGAGTGTCAAATTGAAAATAGTTTGCCCACTCATCAAGTAGTATGCCAGGGATCTCTTCCACTGGAGTGGCAGCCTCATGCCTGCTATTGTCATCCTCTTCTAGCTCATGGATTGCGCAATTCATATTCAAAGGGACAGGTTTGTAAGGCTCTATATAGTCATTAGTAATGGGTTCATCCTTAATGGTCCCCTTAGTGCCATATTTAGTTCTAAATAACATGTGGGACCAATCAGAGGATAGGTACCCACCTATTTTGGCAGTGAAATCCCTAGATAGGCATATGCCAAAGTTTGCTGGGAGGTCAATGACTAAAATATCTTGTGCAATAGAGCAGCCAGGGCATGCATGTAAGGTGAGCTTTAAATCTTTAATAACACCTACTATCTTAACAACAGTGCCATCTAATTGCACTACCCCCTTATTCACAAGTTCATATTTTATGCCTAACTTATCAACTATATTTTTGGCATAACAAAAGTACCCACCCTAGAATCTATCATACAATTGTGTAACAACTTGTCACCAATAATTAAAGAAACATAGAATGGAGGGGGCTTACTAGTTTTGCTTATGTTAGGGTTAGCCGGCAGAAGATATCAATTAAATGCAAATAAAGATTAAACAGAGAAATGGAAATACACAGAAATAATAATAGCGAGAGACAAGTTTTAACGTGGTTCACCCAAACTTGGGCTACATCCACCAAACAGAGAGTCCAATATTATTATCCAGTAAATCAAACCGATTACAATCAGTAATCCCTGCAACTCAATACCGCTGCAAAATGCTACAATACAATATCAAAACCCTAACCCTTAGCCGCTTTTTATCAAGCTTTTTGTCGATTACAAAATAGGGTTTTCTTATGTCGGTCAATGAAAGAAAAAAAAATTAACTCCCGGTGCATTATAAAATAATAAAAAAATCATGTGAGGTTTGGGGGCGTTGCCCCCGAGCCCCCACGGGGGCGCTGCCCCTCGACCCCGCCCTGTATCGCGGCAGGGAACACGCCAGGGGCGCTGCCCCTAGACCCCGTCAGAATTTGGGGGGAAACCGCACCGATAAAAGTGGGGTAAATATAACCTCTGAGTCTGATTAGGCTCCATATAACAACAGCTTATACTTGCTTCCTCCCTTTCTGGCTGGCATAGGTTTGTTAGGATCGTGGCCTTTTCTTTTTTACCTCTATAGCAGGCTGGTTGAAGCTTGTCAAAGCTTCCTTTAATAAATCTTTTTTGTGTTGGAATCAACAGAGTGTCCCACATTGTGATGCTTATATTGTTCCTTTTCATCTAATCAACAATGCTGAAGGGGATTTGATTACCCTTCAGTGATGCTTTGGGAACAACAAGGTCAATCCCTGCCTGCTGGCAGACTTGGGTCTGTTGTAGCGAGACTGAATTTATCTATCCATTAGGACAGTCTACTTGTTTTCAAGGAGTCTTGGTTACCACTCTTTCACTTGTAGCCATTTGGGATGCCTAAGAAGTGGATGTGTGAGTAGCTGTAGGAATAGTTACATCCCCGATCCCCCTCCTCTTGGCTCTTGTGTTGAATGCACTTGAGCCTGTGTCCTAATTGACACCACATAAATCATCCTGTGTCCAATTCATCAAGGTGGAGTTGTTTTGCATTTTTTCTTTCCCTCCCACCATCTCTTGACTAGAGCTGACTTGCTGCCCTAAATTCATAGGCTGGCTTTGCACTGTTAAAGCCTAATTGAATTGTTCACTTTGGCACAAGTTTTGATCATGTGGTTGATTGCATGGATAACACCAGTCAATATCCTAAGCCAAGTTGTTCTATATGGGAAAAAGAGCTCCAGATGTGCTAACATTAGAGTGTACAACATTCAATGGTCTGATGTAACTATGCTGATTTGGCCTCTACACATTACCCTGATATGGTGGTCTACCTTGTTGATAATTCTGATTGAATGGATGATATGTCTGGTTAGAGGGTTGATATAGCATGTTAGGTTGTGTCGATTGTCTTCTTGCCAACACCAATTCATTGCTTAATCATCTGATCAAAGCATCTTTCTCATCCTCTTTCTCAATTGCAGGTGTAATTAGAGTAGTAGTAGGGCTAACTATCATAGGAATTAGAGGAACAACAGGCTGAATGACAGGAGCCTCTAGAAATAAAGGCATTGGTGGCCTTGGAGCAATTTTCCCAGCCTAAATTAGGTAGTTTTCTACCCTTATAGTTATGTCATATGCATCTGGTAACACAACTCCTCCCATAGACTGAATCATGACAACAATGTCAGAATTTAGAGACTTCAAATAATAAATGAATGAAGTGTTTGGGGAGAGTTTCACCAATAATGGGATCCTCTCCCATGTCTTTTGGAATCTATAATTAAAGTCCACCATATAATCATGGGGCTCTCTTGATTGTAGCTAGCTACTCCATCAATGACAGGTGGTCACTCTTTTCTTCAAAATGCTGACATAATTTTGTCCCCAATTCATCCCAATTGTGGATATAATTGGCTGGGAGACCTTTATACCATTGAAGGGCTTTCCCTTTGAATGAAGAAGCTAGCAGTCTCTGTTGTTATATGGAGCCTAATCAAACTCAGAGATTAAATTTACCCCACTTTTATCAGTGCGATTTCCCCAAAATTCCTTTGGGGTCAAGGGGCACCAACTGTGGCCAGTCTATCAACATCCTTATTTTTTTGCCTGGGAACCGCCTAAATGTTGAAGGCATCAAAATCTTTGATTAGGTCCTAGACTATGTGTTTGTATGACTTTAACAAGCCATTCCTTGAAGCACTAAGTGATCTGACTTGGTGAACAACCAGCTCACTGTCACCAAACACTTGTAACCTTTTTATTCCTCTTTTTTGAGCCAGTTATATGCCCTGAATCAAGGCTTCATACTCAGCTACATTATTAGTATAGCTAAACTACAATCTGAATGAAGAGAAATAATTTTCTTTTTGGGGCAAAATTAACACAACCCCAACACCTGCTCCATTTTTGCTTCTAAAGCCATCAAAATACATCTGCCATATCCCTTTCAGATTTGATGTTACCTTTTCAAGATTAAGGATGGTGGCATCCTCTTCATGGATACAATAAATACCTAGCCTTGTTTCCTCTATATGGTTAGGAGTGTCAAATTGAAAATAGTTTGCCCACTCATCAAGTAGTATGTCAGGGATCTCTTCCACTAGAGTGGCAGCCTCATGCCTGCTATTGTCATCCTCTTCTAGCTCATGGATTGTGCAGTTCATATTCAAAGGGATAGGTTTGTAAGGCTCTATATAGTCATTAGTAATGGATCATCCTTAATGGTCGCCTTAGTGCCATATCTAGTTCTAAATAACATGTGGGACGAATCAGAGGATAGGTACCCACCTATTTTGGTAGTGAAATCCCTAGATAGGCATATGCCAAAGTATGCTGGGAGGTCAATGACTGAGATATCTTGTGCAACAGAGCAACTAGGGCATGCATGTAAGGTGAGCTTTAAATCTTTAATAACACCTACTATCTTAACAACAGTGCCATCTAATTGCACTACCCCCTTATTCACAAGTTCATATTTTATGCCTAACTTATCAACTATATTTTTGGCATAACAGAAGTACCCGCCCCAGAATCTATCATACAATTGTGTAACAACTTGTCACCAATAATTAAAGAAACATAGAATGGAGGGGGCTTACTAGTTATGCTTGTACTTAACCGACATAAAAAACTAGTACAAGCAAAATAGGGGTTTCATTGGCCGACATAAAGAAAACCCTATTTTGTAACCGACAAAAGTCATGATAAAAATGGCTAAGGGTTAGGGTTTTCGTTGATGTATCGTAGCATTTTGCAACAGTAGTAAGGTGCAAGGATTGCTGGTTGTAATCAGTTTGATTTACTGGATAATAATATTGGACTCTCTATTGGTGGATGTAGCCTGAGTTTGGGTGAACCACGTTAAAACTTGTGTCTCACTGTTATTATTTCTATGTATTTTCATTCCTTTGTTTAATCTTTATTTGCATTTAATTGATTTCTTCTGCCAGCTAACCCTAACAAGTGGTATATGTTGGGAATTAAGGTGTCTCAACCTTGGTAATTCTCTGCATTTGTAATGTTTGTATTTATTATTCAATTGCCTATATTGTAAATAATTAGAAATTCTACTTTGTCATATTGTGGGATGTGGCACGGTGATGTGTCAATCCTACATGGATTATGACAACTTGTTATTTTGTCCTCACATGAGGAGATAGGCATCCCACTTAGTGGTAGGAATATTCTTCCATGTGTCGGCATCTTCTATGTTGTGTAAGGAATGTTTGACCAAAATGGTTATGACGGATTCCTATGACGAATCTATGACATGTAAGAGTCGAGAATAGAAGGTTGTAAGACAGGTAATGACATGTGTCATGTAGCATCTTTGAATGAGGCATATTTGTGCACCCCAAGGTGGAATATGATGTGTTGTAAGAGAATATGCTATTTATAGCATGTGTATGACAGATTCTCTTACAGCTGTAAGTTGTAACCGCTATGACAGATTCTATGACGGTCGTAAGTGTTGTAAGAGCATCTGTCATAGCCCATTTTGGAAATAGGTGACCTCTTTGGGATGGGAGCTATGGACAAGTGTCAGACACATTCTACAATGTTGACCAAGTGTCCCTAAGCGTGGGTTTTGGTCCAAGATGCCATATTGGAAGCCCATTCCAAGATAGGTCCAATATTGCCTTGTATTTTCTTTATATATATATATAGGTGCTTGGAGATGGAGTTTGTATCATAGGTTTACAGGTACTGTTATGCTGTCGGATTGACTCCAAAAATGAGTGTCAAAGACCATTGAAGCTTGCATTACAAGTATATTGTAAACATTCTTTTAGATTTGTTAATACATTGTGCAGGTTTCTGAGTGTGGGGTTTTTCACCCGATAAGGGTTTTCCCCACCGTAAATCTTTGTCTCTCTTCTTTTGTCTACATTCTGGTTCTTGTGTTTTGCTGCAATATCTCATGTTAATGGTTTAACATTGCTGTAATAGTTAGGATAAAGTTGAATTTACATAGCCCTCTCCTCAATAGATTAGTGTAGGAAGCATTTTCTGCACACCTAACTTCCTTTCAGTTGGTATCAGAGCTTGATCACCTTTGGTCCTAGTTGTAGGGTAGGGGTTTTTTGAGCTAATCTTAGGTTGAGTGGGAGTCTGTGCAAAGCATTTTGTATCTTATTGCAGCAAGGAGATGGCAGGCACATCAGGAAGGTTTGAAGTAGAGAAGTTCAATGGTAGTAATTTCGAGCTGTGGAAGCTCAAAATGGAAGACAAGTTAGTTGATTGAGACCTTTGGGAAAGTGTGAACGGAACTAAACCAGCTACAATGACTCAAGATGAGTGGGATCTCAAGGATCGAAAGGCTAAGGGTCTCATAAGACTTAGTCTTGCCGATTCTGTGTTGTTAAATATCCATGAGGAGGCTATTGCAAAACTCCTTTGGAAGAAGTTAGGGGATGTGTATCAAGCCAAATCCCTAGTCAATAAACTTTTCCTGAGAAAGAAGTTGTATTCTCTTTGAATGGAAGATGGAGGATTCATGGTTGAGCATATGAATGCCTTTAATATGCTGGTTGCACAATTAACATCTATTGGTGTAAAAATGGAGGAAGAGGATCGGTGTATGACTCTGCTTTGTTCTCTACCGGACTCATGGGATCATCTTGTCATGGCAATCGGAAGCACCACATCCAAAATGGAAGAAGTGGTTTCTTCATTGTTGTCTGAAGAGATGCGGAGAAAGTCTTCTGAGGTAGCCAAAGAAGCCCTTGCAGTTCGTGGAAGACCCAAGGAGAAAGGGAAGAAGAAGGACAAGAAAGTTGAGAAGGGTAGATCCAAATTCCGTGGGAGATCCAAATCTCCTAGAAAGTCCAAGGCTTTTTGTTGGAATTGTGGCAAGACCGGGCATTTCTGAAAGGAATGCAAAGATGATAAGAAGAAAAAGAAGAAAGCTCTTGATTCAGATTCTGACAAATCACAAGATGACGGTGATGCTTTCATCGCAGCCTGGTAACCCATGCATCCGATGATGTGTGGCTTATTGACTCTGGTGCATCATTCCACATGACCTCGCATCGAGATTGGTTCACTAAGTATGAGGAGTTCGATGGTGGAAAGGTGTATCTGGGTGACGACTCTCATCTGAAGATCGTTGGTCGTGGAAGAGTCTCTATCCGATTCCCTAATGGTCGAGTGAAGGGGATCTATGGGGTTATGCACATTCTAGGCTTAGCATGGAACCTACTTTCTATAAGTAGTTTGAATGATGCAGGTGTGCAGGTTGTCTTTTCAAAAGAAGGATGCAAGATGACTAGAGGATCTATGGTTCTTGCTAAGGGTACTCGAAGAGGTACTTTGTTTCAACTAGAAGCATGCATTGCACAATGCAATAGTTCTTCTGACTCAATGAAGAGGGCAGCAGTCACTTCATCCCCACAGTCTAAACGAGCAATGAAGAAATCTGTTGTTTGTAGTCTTGATGACTGTAATCGTGCATTGGAAGTTAAATCCTGCAGAAAAGACAATGTTATGGCATAAGAGATTTGTCCACATTGGTGAGAAGAGTCTGTGTACCCTAAAAAATAAGAACCTCGTTGAGGGGTTAGATGATTGTAATCTTCAGTTTGACTTTTGCGAACATTGCATTTATGGAAAACAAAACCGTGTTTAGTTTTACTTGAGTTCTTATAAGTCTTCTGGTGTGTTGGTCCTTATTCAATCTGATGTGTTTGGTACTGTTAATGTTCCTTTGTTATCAAAATTTGTATACTTTGTATCTTTTATAGATGATTACAGTAGAAGGACATGGATTTATTTTCTCATAAGCAAATCTGAAGTCTATAGCAAGTTTAAGGAGTTTAAAGCTTTTGCTGAAAATCAGACTAGTAAAAAGATTAAATGTTTGAGAACTGACAACAGTGGTGAGTTCTATTCTACAGAATTTGATAAGTATTGCAAGGAACTTGGGATTGAAAGACATAAGACAACTCCATACACACCACAGCAAAATGGAGTTGCAGAGAGGATGAACACGACACTGATGGAGAAGGCTAGGAGTATGCTTAGTGGAGCTAGTCTAGAATAAAAGTTTTGGGCTGAACCTGTTGCCACTGTTTGCTATCTGGTAAATAGATCTCCTACATCAGCTCTTGTTGGAAAGACACCCATGGAGGTGTGGTCTGGTAGAAAGCCTTCAGTAAGGCATCTTCATGTTTTTGGTTGTGAGGCATATGCACATGTGCCTATGGAGAAGCAGTCAAAGTTGGAGAACAAAGCTGTTAAGTGTATCTTCATTGGCTACAGTGTTGGTGTGAAAGGATACAAGCTTTGGGACCTTGTGGCTGAAAAAGTGTTGTATAGCAAAAGTGTCATCTTCAGAGAGCTTACACCTTCTTCCACTATTTTGCAGCCAGAAGAAAAAGAAAAGAAAGAGGATGTTGTTCAGTTTCCTCTCACCCCTGAGAAGACTAAACAGAAAGACAATGTTGGACCTGATGATGAGGAGAGCTCTAGCAGCTCTGAAAGCAAAGAGGAAGAAGCTAAACCTCAACCTCAGCTCTTGAGGAGGTCTACACGGATAAGAAAGCAACCTGAAAGGTTTGGTTTTACATTGCTTGATTCTAGTTGTGCTTATGCTTTAATCACTAACAGTGATAAACCTAGAATTGTATCAGAGGCTTTGGCTATGAAGGATGCAGGTTCCTGGAAGGAGTACATGGAGGAAGAAATGGCTTCTTTGGAAAAGAATCAAACTTGGGACTTGGTGCCTTTGCCTCTGGATGGAAACCCGTTGGATGCAAATGGGTGTTCAAGAAGAAGATTGGTGCAGATGGCAGTATTGAGAAGTATAAGGTAAGATTGGTTGCGAAGGGGTATTCACAAGTGGAGGGTATAGATTATAGTGAGATCTTCTCTCCCATTGCAAAGCTAACATCCATTCATTTCCTGTTGTCCCTCGCAGCAGCTTATGACTTGGAGGTAGAATAGATGGATGTGAAGACAGCTTTCCTTCATGGTGATTTGGAGGAAGACTTCTACATGTCACAGCTAGAGCATTACATGGTGAAAGGTAAAGAAAATTTGGTTTGCAAACTTAAGAAGTCTTTCTATGGTTTGAAACAATCCCCTAGGAGATGGTACTTGAAGTTTGATGCCTTTGTGTTGTCAATTAGATTTGTGAGATCAAAATTAGATCACTATGTGTATTATAAATTTGATGGTGATCGTATTCTCATTATTGCACTATATGTTGATGATATGTTGCTCATTGGGAAGGGTAAAAATATGGTTTCTGATTTTAAATCTCAGTTGTCAACTCAGTTTGAAATGAAAGATTTAGGGGCAGCCAGGTACATTCTAGGAATGGAAATCAGAAGAGACAGAACCAATAGAAAACTTTGGTTAAGCCAGAGTAAGTATGTGAAGTCCATGTTGGACAGATTCAGCATGGCAGATTGTAGACCATTGTGTGTTCCCGTTTCTTTGGGGACAAAGTTGTCTGTTGAGGATTGTCCAAAATCTCCTAGTGAGGTGGAGGACATGAGCAGAGTACCTTATGCTAGTGCTATTGGCAGTTTGATGTATGCTATGGTCTGCACAAGACTAGGCATTGCCTAAGCAATGGGAGTCCTTAGTCGATTTATGGCTAATCCTGGACAGGTTCATTGGGATGCAGTTAAGCGAGTGTTCAGATATTTGAGGGGTACTTCCGAGTATTCCATTTTCTATCATGGTAATGTTTCAAGACCTTTGCATTCTGTTGATATTCGTAGATTTGTGGATTTAGATTGGGCAGGTGACATTGACAGCAGGAGATCCACCAGTGCTTATGTTTTTACACTATTTGGTGGTGCTATTAGTTGGATGAGTAAGCAACAACTAGTTGTTGCTTTATCCATGACAGAAGATGAGTATATGGCAGCAACTCATGCTTGTAAGGAAGCCATTTGGCTTAAGAGATTGTGTTCCAATATTGGTGTTGATGCAGGTCAGATCACGATCAGTTGTGACAGTCAGAGTGCAATTTCCCTTGCAAAGAATCCAACTTTCCATGCTAGAACCAAGCACATTGATGTTTAGTTTCACTTCGTGAGGGACATGGTTGAGGATGGAAAGGTACATTTGGAGAAGGTAGATACTTTGAAGAATGTTGCAGATGCATTGATGAAACCAATGGGCACAGAGAAGTTTAGATGGTGTTCGGAGTCTATGGGCCTCTCGGCCTATAGCAGTTAAATCATGTTTTTCTATTGGCTCTTACAAGGTGTTCGACAAGTGGGAGAATGTTGGGAATTAAGATGTCTCAACCTTGGTAATTCTCTGCATTTGTAATGTTTGTATTTATTATTCAATTGCCTATATTGTAAATAATTAGAAATTCCACTTTGTCGTATTGTGGGATGTGGCACGGTGATGTGTCAATCCTACATGGATTATGACAACTTGTTATTTTGTTCTCACATGAGGAGATAGGCATCCCACTTAGTGGTAGGAATATTTTGCCATGTGTCGATATCTTCTATGTTGTGTAAGGAATGTTTGACCGAAACGGTTATGACAGATTCCTATGACGAATCTATGACATGTAAGAGTCGAGAATAGAAGGTTGTATGACATGTGTCATGTAGCATCTTTGAATGAGGCATATTTGGGCGCCCCAAGGTGGAATATGATGTGTTGTAAGAGAATATGCTATTTATAGCTTGTGTATGACAGATTCTCTTACAGCTATAAGTTGTAACCGCTATGACAAATTCTATGACGATCGTAAGTGTCGTAAGAGCATCTGTCATAGCCCATTTTGGAAATAGGCGACCTCTTTGGGATGGGAGATATGGACAAGTGTCAGACACATTCTACAATGTTGACCAAGTGTCCCTAGGCATGGGTTTTGGTCCAAGATGCCATATTGGACGCCCATTCCAAGATAGGTCCAATATTGCCTTGTATTTTCTTTATATATATAGGTGCTTGGAAATAGGGTTTGTATCACAAGTTTACAGGTATTGTTATGCTACCGGATTGACTCCAGACACGAGTGTCAAAGACCATTGAAGCTTGCATTACAAGTGTATTGTAAACATTCTTTCAGATTTGTTAATACATTGTGCAGGTTTCTGAGTGTGGGGTTTTTCACCCAATAAGGGTTTTCCCCACCGTAAATCTTTGTCTCTTTTCTTCTGTCTACATTCTGGTTCTTGTGTTTTGCTGTAATAGCTAGGATAAAGTTGAATTTGCATAGCCCTCTCCTTAATAGATTAGTGTAGGAAGCGTTTTCCGCACACCTAGCTTCCTTTCAGTATCAGAGCGGGTTGTGTTCAATTATAATCTGCAGGAAGGTCTCACGGTTGAGTGGGAGCAATGGCGGATGAGGGTAAATTAAAGGTCAATAAATTTAATGGGCAGAACTATCAGTTATGAAAGATGCAGATGGAGGATTACCTCTATCAGAAGGATTTATGGAGGCCATTGGAAGGAGTATCCAAGAAACTGGAAGGAATGACAGATGAGGATTGGGAACTTCTGGACAAAAAGGCACTAGGAACCATTCGGTTGTGCCTAGCACCATCTGTGGCATTCAATCTAATAGAAGTGAAGACAAGTGAATTGATGAAAGCTTTGGCTAAATTGTATGAAAAACCCTCAGCCTCAAATAAGGTAGTTCTCATGAAGCGTTTGTTTAATCTAAAAATGATTGAAGGTGGATCTGTGACAAATCATTTAAATGAGTTTAATATGATTGTTAGTCATTTAACTTCTATAAAAGTGAAATTTGATGAAGAGGTGAGGGCTCTCTTAGTTTTATGTTATTTGTCAAAAAGCTAGAATAGCTTGGCAATGGCTGTAAGTAACTCTGTGTCTGGTTCAAATACTTTAAAATTTGATGATGTTGTTGGTGTTATCCTTACAGAGGAAATACGACGAAAAAGCTTAGGGGGGTCCACATCAGGTAGTGTTTTGAATGCAGAAAGCAGGGGCAGATCAAAGGAGAGAGTAAAAGGTTCTGGAGGTCATGGGAAGTCACGAAGAAAATCAAAGGACAAGAGATCCCAATCCAGAGGACAAAAGGATTACTGGTACTGTGGGAAACCAGATCATCTGAAGAAAGATTGCTGGTCTTGAAAGAATAAAGGAGACAAACAAGAAGGAAATAAGAGGCAAATGTGGTAAGTAATAAATCTGAAGATGATGCTTTGATTCTTTCCTTAGATAATGCCGATGATTCATGGGTTTTAGATTTAAGGGCCTCATTTCATGCTACGCCCCATAGAAGTTATTTTCTTGATTATGTCCAAGGGGATTTTGGGCTGGTTTATTTGGGAGATAACGAACCCTGTCAAATTGTTGGAAAAGGAAGAATTAAGATTAAGTTGCAGAATGGGAATCATTGGCTACTACAAGAGGTAAGGCACGTTCCAAGGCTTAGTAGGAATTTAATTTCAGCAGAGCAGCTAGCTAAAGAAGGTTGCATTGTTACATTTACTAATAAAAATTGGAAGGTTTCAAAAGGTACCTTAATAGTAGCAAAAGGTGTGAAAGTAGGCACCTTATATCTTTGTACAAGTCATATTGTTCCTTCTACTTTAGTTGTTGCAGAGAAAAACCAAATAGGTTCAGGAACAGTTGTTGCAGGTTCGTAGGAAAAGACTGAAACAGTTGCTGCAGGTTCTGAGACAACGCCGTGGCATAACAGACTTGGGCATATGAGTGAAAAAGGTATGAAGGTGCTTCATTTTAAGAAAGTTTTACTAGGTCTAAAATGTATTAATATGAATTTCTGTGAAAGTTGTGTGTATGGAAAACAAAAGAGAGTCAGTTTTCTCAAGGATGGGAAGCAAAAAATAGATGAAAAGTTGGAGCTTGTGCATACAAATGTATGGGGACCAGCTCAAGTATCTTCTCTTGGTGGCTCTCAATATTTGTAATGTCCCCTTCTAGGCTCATGGTTAGTCCATCATAGAGTTCCTATGGACTAGCAGCTTGGTTAGGGAACTGGGGTTAGTTGGCATTGGAGGAAAGATGGTTCGAGTTCAGAGGATCCAGTTGGCACCTTTAGAGTTGGCCTAGTTTGATCTTGAGTGTTACTATTTTTAGTAAGTCTGGGTTCAGTGTCGGTTTAGGGTTTTCAGAGTGGAGTCAGAAGCGTTTCGTCGAGACCTTTTTGACAAGCTAAAGAACGTGGCAATCCGACACCGTTTTCATATTTATTTTAAAGTCTGAAGTTTAATATAATTATTTATTAAGACTTTACAAATAAATATTATATGGTCACTTTATAAAAATAAATTATAACTTAAAAGTGACCCTCTAGGAGGTGGGAGCCCATGGGAGTCATAAGGGGATGAAAATTAAATAATAAAACATATGCAAATTCCCTCCAAAAAGAGGCCTTGGGTTTGGAGAGTTTATAAAAAGGTGCTAAGGGGCTCATTTGTGTTATGCTTGCTTTATGATATTTTCTTCTTGGGAGCTCTATTAGAGTTTGCTATTGTGAGGGTTTGAGGATTTGAACCAGAGGCTTGTGGAGATGGAAACCTCCATAGGTAACGGCATTCTACAGGTGTGAGAGACCACTCAACGGTGCCATTGACGGTGGATGTATTGAGCATTCACATTGTGCTTGCAATGGAGTCATTTGGAGGCGTTTTGAGCTGATTTGATATATAGCATTTCTCCATTATTATTGAGTGCATATTTCAGAGGGTTTGAAGGTAGTTTATTGTGTGGGCATTGTTCATAGTTGTTGTTTGCATTTTCATCCATGGCCGTACTGCTCAAGGAGTAATGTGGGAGTCTTAGAGTATCATTTCCTCTTGTGGGTATCACATATTTTACATTGTGTGAGGTGTTTAGAGCCCATTTATATTGTTGATATCATTTGTAAGCTCAATCTCATATTTTCTAGAGTTTGGAGTGATTCTGGCAATACCCAGTTGCTGGTGCACTCTCAGCACATGTACCAAGTTCCATATTTGGCTATTCTACTATCTATGTCTTTGTTACTTTGTTTATATCTATTGTACTTTTTCTGGGTTTTCTCTCTATGCTCTATATTGTATGCTTCGGCAACACATCTGCAGGAAAACTTAAAACCCCTTCTGCACTCTTCTCTCTAGTTTGAAAGAAAACAAAATTAAAATTAAAATAACACATAAAAAGATCATTAAAAAATACAAACAGGTACAACACATTACAGTGGTATCAGAGCTATGATCTTGCCATCCTATGAGGTTGAAACAAACATGCAGAAGTGAGAATGAGACATGCAGCCGGGTGGTGATAGATATTATTTTAGATAGAGACAGGGTACCAGAAATTTGTAGAGAACTCAAAATCCACAGTTAGTAGAACCAGAGCATCCAGTGCCACAAACAAATCCATTTGATACTGATACAGAGGTTGTAGCTGCTGAGGAGCAACTGATGGTATTTTATAGTGAGGAAGATTTAGAGTTCCTAAAACAGATCCTTTTTCTAGTGTACTTCCAGAACATCCTGAAGATATGGGAGATAGGGAGATTAGAGAGCCTAGCACCAGAGATATCCTTAATGATTTGGCTCGAGGACAGCAGTAGATTGTTGCGAGCTTGGACAGGTCCCAGTTGGCACTTGCATGGCTTCTTGGCTGATTATTTCCTAAGCTGGAGGAGGATGAGGAGAATGGGGACTAGAATAGAAACCAAAATGACAGGAATGGAGACAAGAATGACAGGGATAGAGGCAGGAATGACAGGGATAGAGATAGGAATAAGGAGGACAGACGTAGAGACTAAGGTAATGGAGAGCGGATTGGTGACAGAAATAATGGGGATAGAAACAGACACAGAGATCATGATGGAGAGGCTTCAGTGAATAACCGGGGTGCTACATAGCTCACAACTGCAGATAGACCAGGCATTCTAACTTTTAGACTGAGGGACGAGATACCTGACAGGGATGCAACACAGTTGGAGTTTCATGGAGATCTTTAGGGATTGGTAAGCTTCCAGCGAAGGGTTTAGAGCTGAAATGACTTTCAGAGACTACTCAGATCTCCGGATGAGACACAGACCTAGAGGGGGTAATAAACAACAGAACAATGAGGTGCAGAAGAAGGTCAGCAAGATGACCTTACCATATTTTGATGGTTCGGGGAAAACTTCAGCAAGAGCGTGTACAAAAGTTGGACAATTAGCTTCAGATCAGTCCCATGCCAAAGACATATGCCATCACATACGCAGCCTTACACATGGAGGGTAGTGCACATAAGTGGTGGAGCAATGGGAAGGTGACTTTGGGACATGACCAGATCACATCTTATGTTGAGTTCACAACCAGACTCATTGATAGGTTCGACAAGAAGGACCTGGAGTTGCACTTTAAGGAGTTGGCACAGTTGTGACAGAGTGAATCAGTGGACTCTTACATTTTAGAGTTTCAGGATCTTTTAGTCATGGTTTTAGATATATCAAAGAGGAGGTTGATCATGCTCTTCGTTGATGGATTGTCTGATCCTCTAAGAGTATGGGTGAAGGGTTTAGACCCTATGACATTGCAGGAGGCCATGAAGAAGGCTCGTGATATGGAGTCATCCGCATGGAGGAGTAAATTTTAGAATAAGAACTTTCAGCATAGGAGAGATAAGGAGAGAGATAGGAGACCTTTCCACAGGGACTCAGGACACCAGCCACATAAGAGTTCTTCCAGGTTAGATAATGATCAGCTGAATGACCTCAAGAGGAAGAAGCTCTATTTTCATTGCAGAGAGCCTTGGGATCCTAAGCACAAGTGTGCTGCCTAAGGGAAGGCAAAACAAATTGAGTACTTCTCAGCAGATGAGTCTGTGGAGTGGGACACACATTTAGAGCAGCATACAGAGGATGATGATTCAGGGATAGATGTTGCATCTGAAGCACTAGATAAGGATGAGGATACCTCCCTACCCACAACCCACATTTCTAGCATTCAGAGAGAAGGGTCATTCAGGATCCGAGGAGTATTGGGTGGACAGAGGTGCATTACCTTGCTAGATACAGGTGCCACTCATAACTTCATAGATGAGGGCTTGGTTGCTAAGAGGGGGTTGCAAACAAAGGAGTTTGTAGGATTTAAGGTAAAGGTAGCCGATGGGTTTGTACTTACTTGCACTATGAGAATTCCCAACTTGACGATCCAGCTAAACCATTATACATGCCAGTTAGAGTTTTATGTGGTTAGCATGGGTGACATGGATGTTGTGTTGGGAATGAAATGGCTACATGAGATAGGGGAGTTCACTATCAATTTGAGGACAATGGAAATGAAGTTTGAAGTGAACGGAGTTAAGCATGTGCTCAGGGACATTTTAGATGGTGGATTGAGAGTTGTTTCTCTCAAGCGAATGGAGAGGTTGATTCTCCATGATCAGGTACGATGGGCAGTAGAGATATTGGTGATGCTTGAAGTTGCGGAGCAGCAGAAATGTGAGTATCCACCTGACATACAGGCTCTTCTAACTAAACACACCAAAGTGTTTATTGACATTCTACCAGGAAGGCCCCCAGGCAGGGGAATAGAGCATGTGATGGAGTTGGAGGAGGGTGCAAAGCCCGTAATCACTACTCCATACAGGCACCCCAAAAGGTATAAGGATGAAATCGAGAAATCTATCAAAGAGCTTCTCGCGATGGGTCACATAAGGCTGAGTAAGAGTCCATTCGCATCATCACTTGTGTTAGTAAAGAAAAAGGATGGGACTCTTAGGATGTGCATTGATTACAGGGAACTAAATAAGAAAACAAATAAGAACAGGTATCACATACCCAGGATAGATGAGCTGATTGATGAGCTACACGGGGCCTCTTATTTCTCCAAGATAGACTTGAGCTCTGGGAACCATCAGATTTGGGTCAAATATGAGGATGTGGAGAAGACAGCGTTTAAGTGTAACTATGGGCACTTTGATTTCCTAGTCATGCCATTCGGCTTGACTAATGCACCAGCTACTTTCTAGTCTTGCATGAACAGAGTCTTCAGAGAGAAGTTGAGGAGGTTTGTTCTGATATTTTTTGATGATATCCTGATTTACAGAAAGACATGGGAAGAGCACTTGAAACACATTAACATTGTGTTGAGTATTCTGGAGAGGGAATCTTTATATGCTAAGATGTCAAAGTGTGAGTTTGGGATGACCGAGTTGCTATACTTGGGTCACATCATTAGTGCTGGTAGCGTGAAGGTAGACTCGAAGAAGATTCAGGCAATAGTAGACTGGCCACCACCAAAGAATCTCACTCAACTGAAGGAATTCTTAAGTTTATGTGGATATTACTGTAGGTTCGTGAAGGGGTTTTCTCAGTCAGCTACTCCCCTCAAAGATTTGACTTGCAAGGATGCATTTAGCTGCATAGGGGGTACACATGAATGCTTTGACAGATTCAAACAGATTATGAGTACATGCCCTATATTGGCCATACTAGATTTCAACAAGCCCTTCAAGTTACAGTGTGATGCTTCAGGAGAAGGCATTGGTGCGGTAATTATGCAGGATAAACACCCCATAACATTTGAGAGTAGGAATTTGAGGGGTGTGGAACACAGCTATAGCATTTACGACAAGGAGATGTTAGCCATAATGCATGTATTGGCTAAGTTCAGACAATACCTTGTGGGCAGCAAGTTCGTAGTCAAAACAGATCACAACAGTTTGAAGCATTTCCTTGGCCAGAAAGACTTAAATGAGAGGCAACAGAAGTGGGTCAACAAGCTACAGGCCTACGACTTTGGCATTGTGTATGTCCAAGGAAAGAAAAATGTTGTTGCCAATGCTCTATCCAGGAGGCCCCATTTATGTGCACTTGGAGCCATTTCAGACGATTAGAGGGAGATGATATCAGCTGAGTATGCAAATGATGCATGGGCTACTAGGATAATTGATGGCACCATCAAGGATGACAAGTATACAGTGGTAAATGATTTAATCATTTACAAGAATAGGATCTTCTTGGTGTCAGGTTCTCAGATGAAACAGAAGGTTTTGAGGGCATTCCATGACTTGCCAATGGCAGGACACCCGGGGTACTTCAAAACTTACAGGCAGGTTAGAGAGAGGTTCACTTGGAAGGGCCTTAAGATAGAGGTAATGCAGTATGTGAGAGAGTGCCTGATATGTCAACAGAACAAATAGAAGCACTCATTTCTAGGAGGTTTATTGCAGCCCCTATCCATTCCTGAGATGAAGTGGGATAGCATTTCTATGGACTTTATTGCAGGTTTACCAAAAGTCCAAGGTAGGGATTGCATTTTCATGGTAGTGGACAAGTTAAAAAAGTATGCACACTTCTTTTCCATCCCTACCACTTTCACTACAACACAGGTTGCAGATTTGTTCCTCCATGAGGTATTTCGACTCCATGGGTTGCCTTGGAACATTGTAAGTGATAGGGATAGCAGGTTCCTTAGTAATTTTTGGCAGGAGCTCTTCAGGTTGACAGGGATAGAGCTCACACCCAGCATGAGTTACCACCCTCAGACAAATGGTCAAACAGAGATAGTTACTAAATGGGTGGAAGGATACCTCTGAAACTATGTTTCAGGGTAGCAAAAGGCATGGGTTAAGTGGCTTCACATGGGGGAGTATTGTCAATTCCACTTACCATATGTCCACTCAGATGTCACCCTTCATGGCATTGTACGGGTATGAGGCACCAAGCTTTGTTGATTTACTATTTGGTGATAGCAGAGTGCCCAAGGCCAAAGACCTTCTCCAGGAGAGTCAAGACATCATGAGGTCTTTGAAGGAGAATATGCAGAAGGCTCAGAATCAGCAGAAGCAGTATGCATATTAGCAGAGGACTAAGCGATCTTTTGAGGTTGGTGACATGGTGTATCTCATGTTGCAGCCCTATAGGCAGTCCACTCTCAAGAAGAGTGGAGCAGAGAAGTTGAAGCCACGGTATTATGGACCTTTTAGGATCTCCAAGAGGACTGGAGAAGTGGCTTATGAGTTGGAGCTTCCAGTAGGTAGTAGGGTACATAATGTGTTTCATGTATCTCGCCTTAAGAAGGCGTTGGGGCATAATGTGACATCATCAACAGAGTTGCCTCCTTTTGATGAAGAGGGGAAGTTGATACTGATACCCGAGGCTATAATTGAGACCAAGGAACATAATTTGAGGAGGAGGATCATTAGAGAGTACCTGGTTAAATGGAAGAACTTGCCAGTGGAGGATGCTACTTGGGAGAATGAGCAGATATTAGAGCATCCTGACTTGAGATTGCTTGAGGCAAGCAATCTTAGGGAGGGCAGACTGTAATGTCCCCTTCTAGGCTCATGGTTAGTCCATCATAGAGTTCTTGTGGACTAGCAACTTGGTTAGGGAACCGAGGTTAGTTGTCATTGGAGGTTGTGTCGGTGGAGGAAAGATGGTTCGAGTTCAGAGGATCCAGTTGGCACCTTCAAAGTTGGCCTAGTTTGATCTTGAGCATTACTTACTATTTTTAGTAAGTTCAGGTTGAGTGTTAGTTTGGGGTTTTCAGAGTGGGGTTAGAAGTGTTTCGTCGAGACCTTTCTAACAAACTAAAGAATGTGGCAATCCAACACCGTTTTCATATTTATTTTAAAGTCTGAAGTTTAATATAATTATTTATTGGGACTTTACAAATAAATAATATATGGTCACTTTATAAAAATAAGTTATAACTTAAAAGTGACCCTCTAGGAGGTGGGAGACCATGGGAGTCATAAGGCGATAAAAATTAAATAATAAAACAAATGTAAATTCCCTCCAAAAAGAGGCGTTGGGTTTAGAGAGTTTATAAAAAGGTGTTGAGGGGCTCATCTATGTTATGCTTGCTTTATGATATTTTCTTCTTGGGAGCTCTATTAGAGTTTTCTATTGTGAGGGTTTGAGGATTCGAACCAAAGGCTTGTGGAGATAGAAACCTCCATAGGCAACAACATTCTATAGGTGTGAGAGACCACCCAACGGTGCCATTGACGGTGGATGTATTCAACATTCACATTGTGCTTGCAATGGAGTCATTTGGAGGAGTTTTGAGCTGATTTGATATATAGCAATTCTCCATTATTGTTGAGTGCAAATTTCAGAGGGTTTGAAGGTAGTTTATTGTGTGGGCATTGTTCATAGCTATTGTTTGCATTTTCAGCCATGGCTGTAGTGCTCAAGGAGTAATGTGGGAGTCTTAGAGTATCATTTCCTCTTGTGGGTATCACATATTTTACATTGTGTGAGGTGTTTAGAGCCCATTTATATTGTTGATATCATTTGTAAGCTCAATCTCATATTTTCTGGACTTTGGAGTGATTCCAACTATAACCAGTTGCTAGTGCACTCTCAACACATGTACCAAGTTGTATTTCTGGATATAGGTATGTCACAATAATTTATTTTTGGCTATTCTGCTATCTGGGTCTTTGTTACTTCATATCTATTATACTTTTTTGGGGTTTTCTCTCTATGCTCTATATTGTATGCTTCAGCAACACATCTGCAAGAAAACTTAAAACCCCTTCTGTATTCTTCTCTCTAGTATGAAAGAAAACAAAATAAAAATAAAAATAACACATAAAAAGATCATTAAAAAATACAAACAGGTGCAGCACATTACAGTATTATGTTACATTCATAGATGATGCAATTAGGAAAGTTTAGATTTATTTCCTCAGGCAGAAATCTAATGTATTTGAAACATTTAAGAAATGGAGAAGCTTGGTTGAGAATGAAATAGGTAAAAGATTAAAATGTCTCAGATCTGGTAATGGTGGTGAGTATTGCAGTAAAGAATTTGAGGATTATTGTTCCTTTAATGGAATTCGTAGGCAGAAAATAGTTCCAGGGACTCCACAGGAGAATGGAGTGGCTGAATGCATGAATAGGACAATAATGGAGTGTGTAAGGACCATGAGATTGCATGCTAAGCTACCTTTAAATATGTTGGCAGAGACTGTCAACACTGTTGTATATATAATTAATAGAGGTCTTTCAGTTCCTTTGGGCTGTGGTATTCCAGAGGAAGCATGGACGGATAAGAAGGTGAGTTATTCTTTTCTCAAAACCTTCGAATGTGAAGCATTTGCATATGTAGATTCTAAAAATAGAACCAAGATGGATGCAAGATCAAAAAAATGTACTTTCGTTGGATATGGCATTGATGAATTTGGTTATAGGCTTTGGGATTTTGAAAATTAGAAAATTGAGAGAAGTAGGGATGTTATATTCAATGAGAAGGTGTTGTATAAAGATTAGTTGCAGTAGCATGTGAAGAAAGAAAAGGATTATGTGGAGCTGGATGATATTCCAAATAGTGATGTTCCAGTAGTTCCTCATGCTCTGCAACAGTAACAAGAAATACCACAAACTCCAGTGAATGTTAGACGGTCAACAAGGCTAAGTAGACCTCCTGAAAGGTTTTCTCCCTCTTTGTAATCTATTTTGTTAATAGATGCTGGTGAACTAGAAGGGTATGATGAAGCTATGCAGGTGGATACAAAGGTTCAGTGGGAGCTTGCAATGAAAGAAGAAATGGACTCCTTGCTGAAAAATCAGATTTGGGAATTATGTAAGTTACCTGTAGGTAAAAAGGCTTTACCAAACAAATGCGTTTATAGGCTAAAAGAGGAAGATGGAGGTAAGAAAAGATTTAAAGCCAGGTTAGTTGTAAAAGGATTTGCACAGAAAAAGGGCATTGATTTTGATGAGATATTTTCTCTGATTGTTAAGATGACTTCTATTTGTACTGTTTTAAGTATTGTGGATGTTGAATATTTGCATTTGGAATAGCTAGATGTGAAAATTGCCTTTCTCCATGGTGATTTGGAGGATATATACATGGAACAGCCCCAAGGATTTGAGGTCAAAGGTAAGGAGAAACTGGTGTGCAGATTGAAGAAAAGTTTGTATGGCCTGAAACAAGCACCTTAGTAATGGTACTTGCAATTTGATAGTTTTATGGCTGAGCAAGGCTACAGCCAATGTAATTCTGACCATTGTGTTTATTTTAAGAGGCTGGATAATGACAACTACATTATTTTATGTTTATATGTTGATGACATGCTTGTAGCAGGGTCTAACATGGATCACATAAGAGAGTTAAAATAATAGTTAGCACAGTCATTTGCTATGAAAGATTTGAGGGTAGCAAAACAAATCCTTAGTATGAAAATTTGCAGAGATAGGAAGAACAGAAAATTAACTCTATCTCAGACTGATTATGTTGAAAAGGTGTTGTAGAGATTCCATATGGAGAATGCAAAAGTTGTCAGCACACCTTTGCCTAGTCATTTGAAATTGACTAAGGAGATGTGTCCTAAGACACCGGAGGGGGAAGAAAGAATATTCATGGTACCATATGCTTCAGTTGTAGGAAGTTTAATGTATGCCATGGTATGCACGAGACCGGATATTGCACATGCTGTAGGAGTCATAAGCAGGTATGAGTCATCCTGAATTGGAGCATTGGAATGCAGTAAAATAGATTCTCAGATATCTAAGAGGTACATCCAATAAACACTTATGTTTTGGGGGCTCTAATACTAATTTAGCAGGTTATGTAGACTCAGATTTGGCAGGGGATATTGATACCAGGCGGAGTACTACAGGTTATGTCTTTATTGTAGGTGGGACATTGGTGAGTTGGATCTCACGGTTGCAAAAGGTGGTTGCTTTATCCACCACAGAGGTAGAGTATGTAGCTGCAATAGAGGCAAGCAAGGAGATGATATGGTTGTAGTCTTTCATGGAAGAATTGGGCAAACAACAGGCTAACAGTTATTTGTTTACGGATAGTCAGAGTGTCATACATCTTGCAAAGAATTTTGCCTTGCATTCAAAGACCAAACACATACAATTGAGGTATCACTTCATTCGGTCGATGTTGGATGATGGGTAGTTAAGGCTGGAAAAGATACATATAGATGAAAATCCAACGGATATGTTTACAAAGGCAATGACAAGGGAGAAGCTGAGTTCCTCTTCAGCTTCGGTTGGTCTTCAAGACTGAAAATAAAATCAGAACAGCAAAGTCTAGGGTGCTTATTTCTAGTGGGAGCTACAGGGTCAGCGGTGTTATGATCAGTCTCCAAGTGGGAGGTGATATGGTGTGAAGTCTGATCACTCTCCAAGTGGGAGATTGTTGTTATATGGAGCCTAATCAGACTCATAGGTTAAATTTACCCTACTTTTATCGACGTGTTTTCCCCCCAAATTCCTATGGGGTCAAGGGGCAGCACCCCTTGCGGGGATTTGGGGGTAGCGCCCCCAAGACAGGGTCAAGGGAGTCATCCTTACCTTTGACCTCAAGACGGGGTCAAGAAGGATAACACAGTTTTTTATTATTTTATTAAGGCGTCAGGAGTTATTTTTTCATTGGGCAACATAAAAAACCCTATTTTGTAACTGACAAAAGTCATGATAAAAATGGCTAAGGGTTAGGGTTTCCATTGATGTATTGTAGCATTTTGCAGTCGAATTGAGGTGCAAGGATTGTTGGTTGTAATCAGTTTGATTTATTAGATAATAATATTGGACTCTCTATTGGTGGAAGTAGCCCGAGTTTGGGTGAACCACGTTAAAACTTGTCTCTCACTGTTATTATTTCTATGTATTTTCATTCCTCTATTTAATATTTATTTGCATTTATATGATATCTTCTGCCAGCTAACCCTAACAGTCTCACAACCACATTGTCTACAGTGACGTTGTGGACAGAGCAGACGCTGGCAATATCCTGAATGTGCTCAGTAGGGGTGGTGGAGTTTTCACCATTGAAGAATGGGATAGCCTTTAAGGCTGAAGTAGGGATATCATCATACTAGGCTAGGTCCAGAGGACTACCACCATTAAATGTGATGAAAGGAAGATTCCTGGCCATGTTAGGGGTATTTAGGTTAATTCTAGGTATGTGTAGGGTTCTTCTTGACTACTGGAATCTAACTTAGAATCTATATGGAGGGGAGTAGACTGGGATCTTGAAGGAGATGGAACTGCACTCCTATTTTCCCTCACAGGGGACCTATACGGTCTACTTCTTCTTGATTCACTAAATGATATTTCAATGAATTGAAAATTATCTCTAGAAGAAGATCGGGTTTGCACTCCAGGCATGAAATGTCAAGTTGATATGGGTACTAGATCAACAAAGTCACCAGGTGTGTGTTGAATGCTTCCACAATTGCAAATCAACTAAGAATAGCATCGAAATATCTCAGTCCAACTCTTACTAAGAGCAAAGGGTCCCACTAGGCATGCCAGAAACTGTTATCACCTAAAATTGTGTTGAAATGCACTGGACAACTGAGAGGGGGGTGAATCAGTTGTCACAAAAATTTAAACATTTCTTCACTTACACATTAATCACTTATCCACAATTATTATGATTTAATAATGAATGCATGAAATTAGAAACTTAAACACAAATGCAACATTATACACAAGAGACACTAGATTTTTTATGTGGAAAACCCCAAGGTGGGGAAACACCATGGAGAGGATTAGCTCTCAAAATATATTGCAATCTTTGAAAAATGATGTTCAGGCTTGGTCACTCCACAGGCCCATAACATACTAGCTCACTGCCATGAGCAGGCTCGCTACCTCAACCCTAAACCTAGAAAGATTACAATAAGGGTTGTTAAAACCTAAGGGCTATTAAACCCTACTGGCGGCTCACTACCAAAATCACCATCTTCTTCATGTATGAGATTAGTACATTCAAGTACAACAGTTCCTTTGCTCTTCTCTACCTTATCTCCTCACCCTTTTCTTCATCTTCCCATTTTCACACAAGGACACATTTTCCATGATTCAATTACAAGTATTGATACACTTCATCAACATTGGAATGATCATCAAGGTCGACATTACAATCATCAACCATTGGAATAATCTCCAAGGTCGGCATTACAAACATTTACAAAATAGGTCATAACCTATTACAACATTATGCAAAGAAATGAAGTAAAGATGTATGCGGATCATGCCATGCCTTAGCTAGGACTCAAACATGATCTTTCATGCCACAACACACTTCCACAATCTTTAAGGAATCTCTGCAATTACTGGAATTAACCAAGTCGGCTAAGACTGGTTACATGCTACATTATCTAGGAACAATCTTCAAACATTATCTCAATTCCTTAACATGGACCAATGTAAAGATAGGAACATGATTAGGAGACATTCACAAGCACGTTATAATCATCAGGAGAAACCACATGAACCTTAACCACTTTAGCCATAGGAATCTTCTCACCGAAACACATGAACTTCACTGTCTTTGACTGACATAAAAGAAAGATAGCTTGTGGACCACTAAAACATGAACCACTGCAATTGTAGGCAATTATCATCATCCCAGAGTTCCCTCTAGAACAACAAAGTAAAATACTTTATTGCGGAGCAAAATACTTTCTCCCTGTCACCAGAGAATAATTAGAGAAAGCAGGTTTTACTCTGGTGAATGCAACTCTCTTAATTCTTCACACCAGAGGCTCAAATGCACGACTTAGCATCTTCAGACTTCCCTTTAAATAACTTCCAATCCGTAGACCAAGATATTCAACCAGCAAGAAATGCGGAGTAATCTACCAGGTTGTTCTTCAGCATACAACTCACTGTCTATATTGCACTTCACTATAACTCACTTGTTTCTTCTGGAGGGGCCAATTTCTTAATATCCTCAACATACAAAGCTTCTAAACAAGTAATAGAATAGGACATAGTTGACACCAATGACAACAAAGATATGTTGATATCAATGACAACACCGATTAGGCACATACTTGCAACAATCTCCCCCTTTGTCATTGATGGCAACATATGATGTGAAAAACTACAACGACCATCAAGACAAGATTCTCCCCTATCTCTTTACACATCTACACTCTTTCCTTCATAGTTTTTCACATCACTTCTCTCCCCCTTTGACATCAATGGCAAAGGTCACATACACTCTTTTGCTCAGATTCAATTTCTCTTCTGAACTCTCTGACTACTCCCCCTGATAAGTAGCCCTAAAAGCATCAATCTGGATTTGAAGAAGCACCATTGGACTGATGCACTCTTGTGCATCTTAGTTTAGAGAAGGAGTAATAACCCCTAACTTTTCTCTGAGATACTCAAAAGTATCCTTAGGCAGAGGTTTAGTGAAAATATCTGCAATCTGGTATTTTGTAGATACATATTCCAACTTGACTTCATTCTCTGTCACTTTTTCCCTTAGAAAGTGATATCTTATGGATATGTGCTTTGTCCTTGAATGCATTACTGGATTCTTTGATATGTTTATGGAATTTGTATTATCACAAAAAATTGCAATTGGATCTTCATACATAACTCTGATGTCCTTCAAAGTCTGTTTCATCCATAATACTTGAGTGCAACTACATGCTCCTACAATGTATTCTGCTTTTGCAGTAGACAGGGATATTGAATCCTGTTTCTTGCTCAACCAAGATACCAACCTTTTTCCCAAAAAGAATGCACATACACTTGTACTTTTCCTGTCATCCACATCTCCGGCCCAATCTGCATCAGTGTATGCACTAAGAGTGAAATCATTATTTTTTTGATACCACAAACCATAATCTATTGTGCCTTTTGTTGGTGTTTCAATTTGCACCTCTGGAATGCGAGTTGGAAACAGACAGCTATGCATAGATAAACTGCTCTCCTATTGGAAGGGGGAGTTCCCTTTTCTTGTTGATATTCACTGAAAAGATAATTAAATGAAACTTCACCTATCTTCTTTTTGATTCTCAGTTGTGAGCAGTTATAAAACTCTAAACGCTGTAGAAGAGGTTTTTTCCTTTTATAAAACTTCTACTACAACTAAGCTAATACTAACGACGCTTTCAATCTCTTGAGTAAATTCAGAGCAAAAGAAATTGAAAGCGAACAAGGAATGATTGTTAACACAAAAATTTAAGCAATTTTCTTCTAGATTAACATCACAAGACTAAAAGTACTTTAATGATGAAAGTTGAAATGAAAGATACAAAAGCTACACATCTAACGATGATAACTTAATGAATCGAGATAGAATATCAGAGAAAAATAGGCATGAGACTTCTATTCAGTATCATAAATTTGACATGACTCGAGGATAGCAATACTGCAGCAAAAGGTAGGCATATAGCAAGCAATCAAACACCAGAGAAAAGATTATACAAAGTGAATAGACACTTGAAATATCAAGATTTGTAAGCTAGAGTAGGCACAACAAATTTGCTATCACAATTACCATTACATACAATGGGCAAGGATGCCCTTATTTATACTAAAATCAAAGGAGTAGGGAACCCTAAAATCTCTTTGATTAACCCTAACTTGCCAACTCGCAAGCTTTATTACTATTCTAAGACAACGATACAACAAACAAATGCTTTAAAGCGATTTGCTTAAAAGCAAAGAAGATTCCAACTAAAACAAGGTGATTTCTTTCGAATTATAGAATGGATGAGCTTAGGATGAAAGCAAATGCTTTTAAAACAAAAAAGCATATGTTTTAAAGCTGCTTTATTTTGAAATGCATCCTCATCATCATTCTAGCTTTTTGGTGATGTCATCCGTTGATATTCTGGGAAACAATATCTTCTAAAAAGCAAGTGACTGCATCTCTGCCAGGAACACTGATATTCTCTAGAATGATATTTTGATTCTCTAACATTTCTTCACCATTGGCAACCATCTGAAGAAATTCGTGAACTTCACCTGCAGCCTTGTCGAATTTCACTGTCATTGCGACAAAACGACTCATCTTACCAGCAATGATATCATCATTAAAATTACTGCGGACCGGAGTCTGGAACTCTGCTTGCACTTCCCTAAGATCATACAGGGTACCATCTTCTCTTTCATATGAACACAGGATCTGAGAGACAAAAGATTTGACGAACTTGAGGATGTTGACTACCTTTTCTTTCCATTCGGTCAACTATAAAATCATATTGTCATAAGTTTTTACTATGAAAAGATATTGCGCTTTCCAAGTAGAAATTGTCTTCTTATCTTCAGCTGAGTCAACAGAATCAAATGCAATCTTCAAGTCAGAGATAATGATCTCAAACATCGGTCTATTTTTTGCCATGGTCTGCTACAATCCCTATATGCCTTGGCGTAAATCATGAGTGTTGTACTTCAATTGATAAAGATCTTAAAGCACAACTCTCCCTTTAGTCACAAATTCTTCCACCCAACTGTTCATGTGTCTCCCATAAAGAACCAACTAACTGAAATGTCGCTGATCGGCTGGTGATTCAAGATTTGGTGGAAGAAGTAAATCAGCCTGTGAAGTGCCATGGAAAAGGTTAGAAATGTATTGCCGCAGCTGTCGAACTTTAGCTTTGAGAGCTGCCTTGTCTTCTCCATCTTTCAACACCCTTTCCTTCAAATTATCCATTGCAACCTCGAAGAGATTTACATCTGTATGGTGGGTACTTCTGCCAAGGTTAGCTTTGACAATCGTGAAGTCATCAACCTCGACATCATCAGCACTTCTATTTTCTGGTAGTGTTCCAGTTTCAAGAATTATTTCTCCATCCGCATTCTTCTCAATGCGAACCTGCTTCTTCAGCTTCTTGTCTGGTGTGTCTTGGTAGACGCTTTTTAGCTTTGTTAAATCCTACTGATATGAGGGTTTTCTCCTCTTCCTTCCCATAATTTTTTCAAGCCAGGTTGAGCCTTCATCTCTTGGAAACTCAGTTCTAACATCATCAGCTCCCGATGAATCAATGTGTGCATCAAAGTTACGAACCGGCGAATCTGGCTCTAAATCTATGTGGATAGGAGAAGTGATCGGTGAAGAAGGTGGAGAGACATGATCTGAAGGTAATACTTCATCATGCGGCGTTGTTTCAACAGGAACTTCTTATTCAACTGGTGGGTGTTCCTTCTGGACATGAGTTGGAGACTCATCTTTTTTCCTCTTTAACTTAGCCATTTTCCTTCCTTCTGGAAGAACACTCATAGCTTTTACCCTTTGTTTTGGCTTGGAAGTGGAAGGCTCTGATGGTTGCACAACTAGCGGCTCTGCTAACGGAATATCATCCTTCCGCTTAGTCTTCAAGAATATCAAACTATTTTTAACCACTCAACTTGTTCTTTCCTCAATGAAAGTGCTCTCTTTTACTGACCAATTAATTGGCAGCAACAGTTATTGCTCAATTTGGTCTCTGAAATACATGGAAAGTAGAACTTCACCACTCTCTGTCAAACCTTCTATATCTTCTGATAGGATATCATACATCTACTGAAGAGTGAACCTACTGTAACTGTGTTCTCGTACTTCAAACTCATTAGCACAATTAGCCTAGAAGTCTTCAACCGCGTGCTTGAGCGTACAATTTTGACCAAGATGTGATGCATAAACACCACGGGGATCATATGAAGATCTCCTATCGAAAAACTTAAGACCATATTTGGATGATTCATTACCGATTGCCTTGGCATCTGCTCCAGATCTACATCTATAAATACTCATCCCAAGTGGAAAATTGAAAGTTGTCTTGCGTCTACTACGCAAAAATGTTTGAACTTCATAGGCTTGCCTCAAAAATTCCATAAATGCTATTTCATCTTTAGGATATCTCGGCAACATGGCTGGCTCTCCTGAGAAGCCATATACTCTGATGTAGGATAAAGTAGGAAATTGGATAAACCAATCAGCCCATTTTGCCATTGCTATTCTAGCCTCTGCTGAAAACCGTATATGCAACTCGTTGTCCATATCTCACACTACATGCATCAAGAATGCATCATTCACCCGCCTGTAATGTCATTCAACTTGAGAGATCTCTAACTGCGGGGAATGATGATACACATGCTAAGTACCCAGAGTTCCAACAACATTCAAACCTCTAAATTGACCCTGAAATGCCATCAAATACACAAGGTATGATATCATGTGGAATTCATGAGCTCTTTGAAAATTAATTATTTGTTGGTGGAGACTATCACTGATGAGTGCCGACCAGTCATAGAATTCAGTTCCATCAACAATCTGGGACATGATGTAAAACATCCAAGGCTGGAACTTGTTAGCATCTGCTTGACCCATGATCCGACTTAGCAAAGTAATCATTATTGCATGTTCCTCCTTGAATTCTCCATGTCCAACATTCTTTGGCATGACATTTTGCTTCTCTTTTAACCACCTCTGACCAATCTTTTTCCGGTATTTTTATTTATCATTGTTCCAAACCCTCTTGCATTCTTCAAGTGAAACAGTTAAGTTTTCTCTCCAAATAGGTATTGTAAAACACTTCTCTATGTCATTTGGCCTCAGGCTACAGAGCACACGTCCATCTCTTGACTAGATTTCTCTTGTGACTGAGTTGTAATGTGTCATGCAAGCAATCACAAACTCGATACTTTGCACTGTGATGGGAAAAGATGCTGCTGCAAGCAAACCGGAGTGTCCAAGATTCCTGATAGCATTATTTCCTACATCCTCCAAAGAGTGTAAATTGATTACTGGAAGAACTTTATGCAAGTCTATTTCACAAGTCCTCAGGTAATCATGAACCAATGCTATTTTGTGCCTGATTTGTGTTGGAGAGTACTGCATATTGGAAGATTTGAAAATCGACTGTGAACACGCTTATGTCGGAAAAATCTTGGACAATTGGCTGAAAATTACTTATTTTTTAGAAGAAAAAAAAAAGCAGAGTGTGAGCAAAAAAGCTGGCACATGGGTTTTGTAGGCAATTCTGTTTTGAAGCAACCTAGATTGTCAGATTTTGAAAAAGCGGAGATTTTCTTGAAAAAGCAGGAAAAAAATAGATTCTCGAAAAAAAAGCAAAACTCCAATCTTCAAGAGGATACTAATCTGGATGGACCCATCTCGACAAAAACTGAAAAAGTTCTAGTCAGATTTCTGAAAAATGATCCCCTTGAAACGAGGACCTTGAAAAAGTGAGCCTCTCTGCTTCCTCAACCCGAAACTATGAAGAACGCTGAAAAATCACTTTGTTTTGGTCTTCGAATCTTCATTGAAAGAAAAATAAAAATCTTTCCTCTAGATACAACCTGCAAAAGATAATGAAATAAAGAAGCCAAATGTTTGTCTTTATAAATCTTTAGGGCGAAAAAGTAGCTTTATTTGTGTGAGAATAAAACTTCACCCTCATCCATGAAGAAAGCAACTTTTAAAGCATAAATCCAAGTAGATGTCTTCGAATAAGAAGAATCCCTATTTTGTAGCTGCCTATGGCTTCATATGCAAGATGACGAAAAATATCTTCTTTTGATGATGTCATCGAACAGGTGAGTTAAAAGAAGTGCTAGCCAATTTTTCTTCGTTTTCGACACTTCAACACTCATTTTGACTTAAATATGGTTTGTCTCTGACTTCAACAAGGTGGAAAAATGTCACTGTTGACTGAAAAAGCTTATTGATCCTGACATTTTGGAGACTTATCAACTAAGATTCCATCCCCTGCCTCCGATTGACGATCTGACATCGTTTGACCAAGTTTGACCTCTCAAAAACTGCCAACGGGTGAAGATTGGGCACAAAACTGTCAGAAAACATTGTGGACATGAAAAATATTCTAACACTGCTCAAGTTGGGCACCCCAAGTCACCTGGGGCACCTGGTTTCTCAACACTTAGCCATTTTTTCAATTTTTGCAACTTCTTCAATTTCTCAATTTGCGTGCGCGTTCCGGTGGCGAAGGAACCCTGTTTGGTTGATGATTGTTGTCAACTGGGATGAAACTAAATTTGATTATCTAGAAAATAGGCAAGCCCGATGAAAATTAAGCTGATTGTACCTTCTATTCACCTCGAAAAATTGCCAAACTGATTAACTCTGAACCGGACTGGGCTGACGGAAGGAGATTCATGTTTTTTGAGAAAAACTTAAAAAATAAACTAACTCTGGAGAGTTTGGGCACCCCAAGTCACCTAGGGTGCCTGGATTGCCAACACTTAAAAAAATTTCTAAAAAACTCAAAATTTGTACCTTTTCTCGTTTTATGTGCCCACAGCTCCTTTTCAATCTTTGATTTCGGTTGTTCTGATGACTGTCGAGGTGGGACGGAGGGTGATCTAAGTAGTTTGAACATATATGTGATGAAATCCTAGCTTTGACTGACTTTTGACTAAGTTTGACCAAGTTTGACCAATCGGGAAAGAGCTGACAGAAGCATTTTCGACGTTTCTCAAAAAACATGAAAAAAATCTAACACTGGAGAGGTTGGGAGCCCCAAGCCACCTGGGGCACCTGGTTTGACTAGACTTAGTCAAATTTATGATTTTCCAACCTCTCATTCCAACTTGGATCCATCTTGCATCGTTTTGCGTGCATAGTCGAGTCGACGATTGTTCATCGGTTCTGCGTTGTTGGAACAACGTTGAAAACTTGCCGATGAGCTCTGACAGATGAAATTTCTCTATTGATGACTTTCAAGCTCATGCTTCACCTTCTAAAAAAGTAGAAATGACCCAATAGAGAAAACTTGGTCGTTTGAAGATTCTGTCTGAACCGCGCCGATCGTGAAGCGAAGTCGACCAATGAGAATCGAGCGCGACACCTAAGTTGAAGATTCTATTTTTAGAAAGTTTTGCCAATATCCATATCTCAAGAAACCCATAAAACCTAATTTGACGTCTATTTTTAGAAATTTTGCTTTTTTTACTTTTTGACAAAAAATTTTCTAGACTTGTTTCAAAATGCCTTAATGAAGAAATTTTTTTGGTTGGGTACAACAATTGGCTCTGTCTGGGGATCATGTCAGATACTTACGACATAGGAGAATCGAGAATCTCTGGACTTTTGCAACTTGGACCAGTGCCTTATCAATTGGGCAATAGAGTCAAGTCACATTCCTAGTCACCTAGAACAAGACTTTTCCCTGCATCACCTAAAATCGGACTTCCTAAAATCACATAAGAGGTTGGAACTTCCCAAAACACAAAGAACACAACTGTCACATTACGGAAAGGGGAAAAACATTACAACATAACGATCACATTACAGAAAGAGGAAACACATTACGAGAACAGAAAGTGTTTCACGTGCTCTTTTTCCTGAGTGAGGATGAGATGAGATTAGGACTGTCACATAAAACCATCAATTGACTCAGAAAAGTAAGAACCATCTCTCTTTAGTTGTGAAGATTGTCTTGGTAGCACAAAACTTTTCTTTCTCTACAACATCTCCTCAAAGAGCCACGATTCAAGAGGGTATTGACGTTCAGGCCACGAGAAGTTTCTGAGGAACTGATTGATGTGCCAGAGATTAGGTGGAGCATCTTCCTCTAAAGCAAGCAACCTCTGCAATAGGTGAATTACAGAACTTCCTTCTAAATATTTACAGGAAAGTCTTGTGGCCAAAGTATATCCGTGGGAATGGTTATCACCACATATTGAATATGAGTTTCATTTATATCTTGTACACACGCAACTTTGTACTCAGTCAATGCATCATCTTCTGGAAAAGGTGCAAGATGCTCATACACCACTCTCATTACTGACTCTTGGCTTATAGGATCCACAACTATCGTTGCCCATTTTTCCCGTGCTTCAGGAGCTTCTTCTTCTTTGTTAGTTGTGTTTTCATCCATCCACTCTCCAGAGTGTGATGAATCATCAAGATCTAAATACTTAAACTCTTGGACATCTTCACCTGACAATTCAATTTCCCATTCATTATTTTGAACATCGTCATCCTCTGTAGAGTAATATTCTTCAATGCGGATATCCACCATCACTTCATCTTCAACATTCATGTATCTTTCTTCTTCTGTAAAGTAAGTAGAATTAAAGAGAGATCCATCTGAGTTATATGTTTCCTCTTCATCTTCATCTTCTTGATCAATTTCACATACGGCGTATCTCACAAGGCATTTGTCAAGAATCTCTAACTTTTTAGTATCATCCTCTTTAGTGACCAAAACTGAATATTCCATGAACTCTTCTTCTCCATCAACCTCTTTATATGTTGTGTTCCACACTGGTTGCATAGTATTAGTAAAATCTTTTCCTTGCACAGGTTCATAGACAGATTCAGCATCGTCTTCTTCACTTGTGTGTATGAAAGATTCTTGAGATTCAGGTGAAGACGAGCTATATTGCAAAAGAAAATTTACAGTATCCTCTACTGAAGAATCACTCTCCAAGTGATGCAGAAAAGTATCGAGATCCAATGATGAATCTTCCATATGATCTGCATTTTTGAGAAATTCCTCCAATGATGAATCATCTTCAAAATGAAGATCTCGTTCTTGCTCCAATTGCAATGTTCCTTTGGTCTCTTCTCCTTTGAATGTATCTAACACAATTTCTTCAAACCAACCTTCAAAAGATGAGAAGAACAAATTGGATTCATCATTGCTCTCTGAAGTATATTTGATCTCTTACTCATAATTTTTCTCTTGAGAAGATTGTTGCACTTCTTCTTCTTCAGAGAAAGTATGCAAGTCATGCATTTCTTCAGGTTCTTCCATCAACAATCCTTCTTCATGTTCGAAGAAATTATGCAAATTTTTAGCTTCCAATGAACATTCATGTTCCATATGCAAACACATGATGTCGCTTGAAACAGAGTTAGGAAAATGATCCCTTCTAATATTTGATTTACACTGGTCAAATCCCTTCATAGAGCTGCCATCAGATTCGTCAAAGAGACGTTCAAAAGTATCCAGAAATCCTTGATTTTTATTTGATGCTTTTAATATTTGCATGAATTTTCTCATCTCTGAGCAACTTTCTCCATCATGTTGGTTTCTTGCATGGAACAAGTAGTAGATTTGTATTGCAAAAGACACATCTACCTCTTAACGCATAGGTGATACTTGACGCACAGGTGAAGCAGGTTTATTACTGACATAGTTGATGAAAGAATCTGGTATACTTGAAGGAGATGGAACTTGCCGAAGCGGTACAACATTCAAGGGAACCAATGGCTTGATTGAAACTCTCTAGATCTTTCCTGAAGTGATCATATGATCTTCTAATTCAATAGCATACTCTTGAGCTTCTTGCAGTTTTGTAGCATGTCTTTGCTTGAGGTAGAAAGAAATTTCTGAAGATTGTGCATTCGTGAAACAACTTAGTAGAATTTCTGACGAAGGATTCAAGGTATTCACGACTTTTCCAACCAAACGGTTAAATTTGACCATGAACTCTCGCATCGGCTCACTTTTGTCTTTCTTGATGTTTGAGAGTTGTGCAAACAAGACATGACTATCTTCTGTGGGCTTGAAATGAGTGAGAAATTTCTCCATCATCGACTCCCAACTTGTGATAGAGCCGGCAGCGAGGTGATTAAACCATTCAGCTGCTAAACTTTGCAATGATTCCACAAGCAAACGCATTGCAACATCTTCATGTGCAACGCCAAGAATTCCACATGCGGTGGTGAAGGCAGAAATGTGTTCATCAGGATGCTGCTTACCATCACCATGAAACTTTGGAAAACTTTTTCTTGATCTTTCAGGAAGCTCATGATCTTCTGCTAGTGCCAGAGGTCCAATGTTGTTACCCCAAGGCAATGGGGGTGGACGCCTCTGATTCAAATTATTGCGATAGTTATTATTAGCATCACCCATTTCTCTAGGTTGGATTATTGGTTCCTCTTGAGGTTCTTCCTACTTGACTTCAGGAACTAACTAAACTTCAGGAACTATGTTGAATTCTTCTCCAACTTCTGCAGGAACAAGATCTTGGAAGAAAGGATTCGTAGCACCGCCTTTTCCCCTTCTTGAATAAACCCTGTGAGCCAGGATTATCTATTGCCACGCGAGAGGTGGTAATACTGGTCTTTCGGCTACAAGATCTGCTTTGTTTTCTACTTTGTCAAGAATAGTAGCCACGTTTCTCCACTGAGTAGGATATTCCTTTTGCGCAAATATGAAACTCCTCAGGCTACTAATGATGTCTGTTTGCTCTCCTTCCACTTGTACAAGAGTTGGTTGAATACCAAGTGGTGTAAGATTTGGTTGTTGAACTAGAGCAGAAGGATGCCAGAGTGTCATTCCCATGACATAAGCCCAAGCTTGTTTGAAGTTTTATGCCTTGTGCCCCACGGTGGGTGCTAGAAAACTGTTGACGTTTCAATTTGCACCTCTGGATTGCGAGTTGGAAACAGACAGCTATGCACAGATAAACTGCTCTCCTATTAGAAGGGGGAGTTCCCTTTTCTTGCTGATATTCGCTGAAAAGATAATTAAATGAAACTTCGCCTATCTTCTTTTTGATTCTCAGCTGCGAGCACAAGGTTATAAAACTCTAAACACTACAGAAGAGGTGTTTTCCTTTTATAAAACTTCTACTACAACTAACCTAAGACTAACGATGCTTTCAATCTCCTGAGTGAATTCAGAGCAAAGGAAATTGAAAGTGAACAAGGAATGATTGTTAACACAAAAACTTAAGCAATTTTCTTCCAGATTAACATCACAAGACTAAAAGTACTTTAATGATGAAAGCTGAAATGAAAGCTACACATCTGACGACGATAACTTAATGAATCGAGATAGAATATCAGAGCAAAATAGGCATGAGACTTCTATTCAGTATCATAAAGTTGACACGACTCGAGGACAACAATACTGCAGCAAAAGGTAGGCATACAGCAAGCAATCAAACACCGAACAACAGATTACACAAAGTGAACAGACACTTGGAATATCAAGATTTGCAGGCTAGAGTAGGCACAACAAATTTTCTATCACAATTACCATTACATACAATGGGCAAGGATGCCCTTATTTATACTAAAATCAAAGGAGTAGGGAACCCTAAAATCTCCTTGATTAACCCTAACTTGCCAACTCGTAAGCTTTATTACTATTCTAAGACAAAGATACAACAAACAAATGATTTAAAGCGATTTGCTTTAAAGCAAAGAAGATTCCAACTAACACAAGGTGATTTCTTTCTAATTATAGAATGGATGAGCTTAGGATGAAAACAAATGAGTTTAAAGGAAAAAAACATATGTTTTAAAGCTGCTTTATTTTGAAATGCATCCTCATCATCATTCTAGCTTTTTGGTGATGTCATCCGTTGATATTCTAGGAAACAATATCTTCTAAAAAGCGAGTGACTGCATCTCTGCTAGGAACACTAATACTCTCTAGAATGATATTCTGATTCTCTAACATTTCTTCACCATTGGCAACCATCTGAAGAAATTCGTGAACTTCACCTGCAGCCTTGTCGAATTTCACTGTCATGGCGGCAAAATGACTCATCTTGTTGGAATTGATATCATCATTAGAATTACTGCAGATGAGAGTCTGGAACTCTGCTTGCACTTCCCTGAGATCATACAGGGTACCATCTTCTCTTTCATATGAACACAGGATCTGAGAGACAAAAGATTTGACGAACTTGAGGATGTTGACTACCTTTTCTTTCCATTCGGTCAACTATAAAATCATATTGTCATAAGTTTTTACTATGAAAAGATATTGCGCTTTCCAAGTAGAAACTGTCTTCTTATCTTCAGCTGAGTCAACGGAATCAAATGCAATCTTCAAGTCAGAGATAATGATCTCAAACATCGGTCTATTTTCTGCCATGGTCTGCTACAATCCCTATATGCCTTGGCGTAAATCATGAGTGTTGTACTTCAATTGATAAAGCTCTTAAAGCACAACTCTCCCTTTGGTCACAAATTCTTCCACCCAACTGTTCATGTGTCTCCCATAAAGAACCAACTAACTGAAATATCGTTGATCAGCTGGTGATTCAAGATTTGGTGGAAGAAGTAAATCAGCCTGTGAAGTGCCATGGAAAAGGTTAGAAATGTATTGCCGCAGCTGTCAAACTTTAGCTTTGAGAGCTGCCTTGTCTTCTCCATCTTTCAACACCCTTTCCTTCAAATTATCCGTTGCAACCTCGAAGAGATTTACATCTGTATGGCAAGTACTTCTGCCAAGGTTAGCTTTGACAACCTTGAAGTCATCAACCTCGACATCATCAGCACTTCTATTTTCTGGTGGTGTTGCAGTTTCAAGAATTATTTCTCCATCCGCATTCTTCTGAATGCGAACTTGCTTCTTCAGCTTCTTGTCTGGTGTGTCTTGGTAGACGCTTTTTAGCTCTATTAAATCCTACTAATATGAGGGCTTTCTCCTCTTCCTTCCCAGAATTTTTTCAAGCCAGGTTGAGCCTTCATCTCTTGGAAACTCGGTTCTAACATCATCAGCTCCTGATGAATCAATGTGTGCATCAAAGTTACGAACCGGCGAATCTGGCTCTAAATCTATGTGGATAGGAGAAGTGATCGGTGAAGAAGGTGGAGAGACCTGATCTGAAGGTAACACTTCATCATGCGGTGTTGTTTCAACAGGAACTTCTTATTCAACTGGTGGGTGTTCCTGCTGGACATGAGTTGGAGACTCATCATTTTTCCTCTTTAACTTAGCCATTTTCCTTCCTTCTGGAAGAACACTCATAGATTTTACCCTTCATTTTGGCTTGGAAGTGGAAGGCTCTGATGGTTGCACAACTGGCAGCTCTGCTAACGGAATATCATCCTTCCGCTTAGTCTTCAAGAATATCAAACTATTTTTAACCACTCGACTTGTTCTTTCCTCAATGGAAGTGCTCTCTTTTACTGACCAATTAATTGGTGGCAATGATTGTTGCTCAATTTGGTCTCTGAAATACGTGGGAAGTAGAACTTCACCACTCTCTGTCAAACCTTCTATATCTTCTGATAGGATATCAGACATCTGTTGAAGAGTGAACCTGCTGTAACTGCGTTCTCGTACTTCAAACTCATCAGCACAATTAGCCCAAAAGTCTTCAACTGCATGCTTGTGCGTACAATTTTGACCAAGATGTGATGCATAAACACCACGGGGATCATATGAAGATCTCCTGTCGAAAAACTTAAGACCGTATCTGGATGATTCATTACCGATTACCTTGGCATCTGCTCTAGATCTACATCTATAAATACTCATCCCAAGTGGAAAATTGAAAGCTGTCTTGCATCTGCTACGCAAAAATGTATGAACTTCATAGGCTTGCCTCAAAAATTCCATAAATGCTATTTCATCTGTAGGATATCTCGGCAACATGGCTGGTTCTCTTAAGAAGCCATATACTCTGATGTAGGAAAAAGTAGGAAATTGGATAAACCAATCAACCCATTCTGCCATTGCTATTCTAGCCTCTGCTGAAAACCATTTATGCAACTCATTGTCCATATCTTACACTGCATGCATCAAGAATACATCATTCACTCGCCTGTAATGTCGTTCAGCATGAGAGATCTCTAACTGCGGGGAATGATGATACACATGCTGAGTACCCAGAGTTCCAATAACATTCAAACCTTTGAATTGACCCTGAAAAGCCATCAAATACACAAGGTATGATATCATGTGGAATTCATGAGCTCTATGAAAATCAATTATTTGTTGGTGGAGACTATCACTGATGAGTGCCGACTAGTCATAGAATTCGGTTCCATCAATAATCTGGGACATGATGTAAAACATCCAAGGCTGGAACTTGTTAGCATCTGCTTGACCCATGATCTTACTTAGAAGAGTAATCATTATTGCATGTTCCTCCTTGAATTCTCCATGTCCAACGTTCTGCTTCTCTTTTAACCACCTCTGACCAATCTTTTTCCGGTATTTTTATTTATCATTGTTCCAAACCCTCTTGCATTCTTCAAGTGAAACAGTTAAGTTTTCTCTCCAAATAAGTATTGTAAAACACTTCTCTATGTCCTTTGGCCTCAGGCTACAGAGCACATGTCCATCTCTTGACTGGATTTCTCTTGTGACGGAGTTGTAATGTGTCATGCAAGCAATCACAAACTCGATACTTTGCACTGTGATGGGAAAAGATGCTGCTGCAAGCAAACCAGAGTGTCCAAGATTCCTGATAGTATTATTCCCTGCATCCTCCAAAGAGTGTAAATTGATTACTGGAAGAACTTTATGCAAGTTTGTTTCACAAGTCCTCAGGTAATCGTGAACCAATGCTGTTTTGTGCCTGATTTGTATTGGAGAGTACTGCATATTGGAAGACTTGAAAATCGATTGTGAACATGCCTATGTCAAAAAAATCTTGGACAATTGGCTGAAAATTACTTGTTTTTTAGAAAAAAAAGTAGAGTGTGAGCAAAAAAGCTGGCACATGGGTTTTGTAGGCAATTCAGTTTTGAAGCAACCCATATTGTCAGATTTTGAAAAAGTGGAGATTTTCTTGAAAATGTAGGAAAAAAGTAGATTCTCGAAAAAAAAGCAAAACTCCAATCTTCAAGAGAATAGTAATCTGGATGGACCCATCTTGATGAAAACTGAAAAACTTCTGGTCGGATTTCTAAAAAAATAATCCCCTTGAAACAAGTACCTTGAAAAAGTGAGCCTCTCTGCTTCCTCAACCCGAAACTATGAAGAACGCTAAAAAATCACTTTGTTTTGGTCTTTGAATCTTCATTGAAAGAAAAATAAAAATCTTTCCTCTAGATGCAACCTACAAAAGATAATGAAATAAAGAAGCCAAATGCTTGTCTTTATAAATCTTTAGGGCGAAAAAATAGCTTTATTTGTGTGAGAATAAAACTTCACCCTCATCCATGAAGAAAACAACTTTTAAATCATAAATCCAAGTAGATGTCTTCGAATAGGAAGAATCCCTATTTTGTAGCTGCCTATGGGTTCATGTGCAAGATGACGAAAAATATCTTCTTTTGATGATGTCATCAAACACGCAAGTTGAAAGAAGTGCTAGCCAATTTTTCTTCATTTTCAACACTTCAACACTCGTTTTGACTTAAATATGGCCTATCTCTGACTTCAACAAGGCAGAAAAATGTCACTGTTGACTAAAAAAGCTGACTGATCCTGACATTTTGGAGACTTATCAACTGAGATTCCGTCCCCTGCCTCCGACTGACGATCTGACATCGTTTGACCAAGTTTGACCTCTCGAAAACTGCCAACGGGCGAAGATTGGGCACAAAACTGTTGGAAAACATTGTGGACATGAAAAATATTTTAACACTGCTCAAGTTGGGTGCCCCAAGTCACCTGGGGTGCCTGGTTTTCCAACACTTAGCCATTTTTTCAATTTTTGCAACTTCTTCAATTTCTTGATTTGCGTGCGCATTTCGATGGCGGAGGACCCCTATTTGGCTGATGATTTCTATCAACTAGGATAAAACTGAATCTGATGATCTGGCAAATAGGCAAGCCTGATGAAAATTGAGCTAATTGTACCTTTTGTTCACCTCAAAAATGTGCCAAATTGATTAACTCTGAACCGAACTGGGCTGATGGAAGGAGATTCATGTTTTTCAAGAAAAACTTCAAAAATAAACTAATTCTAGAGATTTTGGGCACCCCAAGCCACCTGGGGCGCCTGGATTGCCAACACTTAGAAAATTTTCCTAAAAACTCAAAATTTGTACCTTTTCTCGTTTTTCGTGCCCACAACTCCTGTTTGATCTTTAATTTCGATCATTCTGATGACTATCGAGGTGGGACAGAGGGTGATCTGAGTAGTCTAAACATATATGTGATGAAATCCTGGCTTTGACTAACTTTTGATTGAGTTTGACCAACCGGCAAAGAGCTGACGGAAGCATTTTCGACGTTTCTCAAAAAAATGTGAAAAAAATCTAACACTGGAGAGGTTGGGCGCCCAAACCACCTGGGATGCCTAGTTTCACTAGACTTAGTCAAATTTATGATTTTCCAACCTCCCATTCCAACTTGGATCCATCTTGCATCATTTTGCGTGCATCATTGAGTCGACAACTGTTCGTCGGTTCTGTGTTGTTGGAACAACGTTGAAAACTTGTCGATGAGCTCTGACAGATGAAATTTCTCTATTGATGAGTTTCAAGCTCATGCTTCACCTTCTGAAAAAGCAGAAATGACCCAGTAGAGAAAACTTAGTCATTTGAAGATTATGTTTGAACCACGCCGATCGTGAAGCGAAATCGACCAATGAGAATCGAGCGCGACACCTGAGTTGAAGATTCTATTTTTAGAAAGTTTTGCGAGTATCCATATCTCAAGAAACCCAGAAAACCTAATCTGACGTCTATTTTTAGAAATTTTACTTTTTTGACAAAATTTTCTAGACTTGTTTCAAAATGCCTTAATGAAGCAAAAATTTTGGTTGGGTACAACACCTTTCAAATATCTCATAATTCTCTTGATTGCCATCACATGTGACTACTTTGGCTCTGCTTGAAATCTTTCCACAAGACAAACTGCATGCATTATGTCAGGTCTGGTTTGAGTCAGATAAAGTAATCCTCCAATCATAGATCTGCACCTTTTCTGATCTGTCATAGGTGAATCATCATTTTTGCTCAACTTACAACCGATTATCATTGGAGTATTTATTGGTTGAGTCTTCCATCCCAAACTTTTTTAGCAACTCTTTCACATACTTAGATTGAGAAATGAAGATACCTTTATCTAATTGATTTATTTGCAGATCCAAAAAGAAATTCATCTCACCAAACATGGACATTTCAAATTCAAATTGCATTTCTATGGCAAAAACTGTGCACATACCTTCACTGCCTCCAGAGATAATGTCATCAACAAAGACTGCTACAATTAGGATCTATTCACCATTAATCTTGAAGTAGAGATTGATGTCTCTAGTACCTTTACTAAACCCTATATGTATCAGATACTTGTCCAACCATGCATACCATGCCCTGGGGGCTTGTTTTAATCCATACAAAGCCTTCTTCAATTTGCATACCATGTCACCCTGATCTGATGACTAGAATCCTTCTAGTTGTTCAATATAGACTTCTTTTTCCAACTCTCCATTCAAGAATGCAAACTTTACATCCATCTGACATACCTTAAAATTTTTGTAGGCTATAAATGCCAAAAACATTCTTATCGCTTCAATCTTTACCACTAGTGCAAATGTTTCCTCAAAATCTATTCCTTCAGCTTGAGAGTATCCTTTGCATACCAACCTTGCTTTGTTTCTTACTACTTCACCATTCTCATTCATCTTGTTTCTGAAAACCAACTTGGTACCAATTACATTTTTGTCTACTCGTCTGGGAACAAGATCCTAGGTTTGATTCTTCTCTATCTGCATCAATTCTTCTTTCATAGCCTTTACCCAATTCTCATCATTGCAAGCTTCATTCACATTATTAGGTTCAATCTTGGAAATTAGAAAGAAATTTACTTGTTCTTCTGCAGCTCTTCTTTTGGTCAGGATTCCTTTACTTTTATCTCCTATGATTTGATCTTTAGAATGATTAAGTTTTACATACCTTGGTGTCTTGGCAGCACTTTCCGGAGCTTGATCCTCTTTATTTGAGCTGTCTTCATGCTGTACCACTTCTAAAACATCTGGTTTATTTGATTCATATCCACTTGATTCTAGAGACCTTTTCTTGCTTTCATCGACTTTGACATTTGCACTCTCAATGATCTTATTTAGCCTCTTATTATAACACTGGTAGGCCTTGCTCTTGGTTGAGTAACCAAGGAAGATTCCTTCATCACACCTAGCATCAAACTTGCCTAGATCTTCTTCTCTTTTGATATAACATTTGCTACCAAAAACTTTGAGATATTTCACAGTAGGAATTTTACCATACCAGAATTCATAAGGAGTCTTAGAACTGTTACCTTTAACTTGGACTCTATTTAGGATATATATAGCAGTGTGAATTGCCTCTCTCCAATATACTTTTGGAAGATCAGCTTCCTTCATCATAGTTCTAGCAACTTCTTGAATTGTTCTGTTCTTTCTTTCAACGACTCCATTTTGTTGTGGAGCTCTAGGTGCAGATAATTGTCTCTTTATCCCATGTTCTTCACAAAAGAAATTGAATTCATTTGATGTGAACTCTCCTCCTCTATTAGACCTTAAACATTTGATCTTCAAATCCATCTCATTTTCAACCATTGCCTTAAATGCCTTAAACTTATCCAGAGCTTCTGAATTTTCTCTCAAAAAGGTAACCCAAGTCATTTTAGAATAATCGTCAATAAGCAACATGAAATACCTATCTCCTTGCAAACTTCTTACTTTGGTAAATCCACACAAGTCTGTATGCACTAGTTCTAGTAATCTATCAACTGATTGGTCCTTGCTTTTGAAACTTGTTCTTGTTTGTTTCCCAAATTGACACTCCTTGCAAATAGGATTAGCAGGCTTAACAAGCTTGGGCAAATCTCTAATAGCCTGTGCAATACTTATCTTCATAATGTTATCAAAATTGATGTGACACAACCTTCAATGCCATAGCCAACTTTCATCAGTCTGAGCCAACAAACAATAATTATCAGTTCCTTTCAAGTGACAGATATTACCTCTAGTCTTCTTACTAGTTGCAATGATTGTTCCAGAGCTTTCCATGGTCTTGCATCCATTGTCCCTGAAGCTTAGGTCATAACCTTTGTCACACTGTAATCCTTTCACATACAAGACATCTTCAGTATTATGCTTGCCATCAAAAGAAATAGATCCTTTTCCACAAATCTTACCAGTTGTATCATCTCCAAACCTAACTAGTCCACCATCATATCTTTGTGTACTCACAAACTTACTTTTGTCACCAGTCATGTGGTGAGAGCAGCCACTATCAATAATCCATTCATCTTTGTCTTCAACAACATGAGCAGCCAAGTCACTTTCCACTGGTTTTTATTTCTTCACACAGCTAGCAGAATTAGTAGACACAGGTTCTTCTTTAATAGCAATAAACAAGCATTCATTATCAGAAGTACTAGCATTATCTGGTTCACCATTATCTGATGCTCCTTCATCATCATCAAGATCTTCAACATAATAACATTTCTTTTGGATCCTAGGCCTGTTCTCATATCTTTTCCTATTTCTTTCAATTCTTTCAGGACATCTGGAAGCAAAGTGGCCTACTTTACTGCAGAAAAAACATTTGAAAGGTAATTTACCTTTAAACTTACTAGATCCTCTTTGCAGTCTATCCACAAAGTTGGCTTCAATTTCATCAAACTTATCACCTGATTCTACCTTGTACTTTTTTGATTTGGAGGTTTTCCCAGAAGTACTGGCTTTGAAGGCAGTCTCTACTTTTGGCAGGGCATCACCAAACTCTCTCATTTCAAAGGCAATAAGCTTACCAAGCAACTGATCTCTGTCAATATCTTTTACTTGCATAAATTTTTCAATTGCACCTACCTTGTGACTGTAGGACTTTGGCAATGATCTGAGAATTTTCATTACAACTTCCTTATCATCGAGAGTTCCCCCCATACCTTTCATTCCGGTGATAAGTTCATCAACTCTTTGCATAAAGGTTGTTATGTCTTCATCTTCATTCATCTTCAAACTTTCATATTTCACTTTTAGATTTTGTAGCTTGGCCTCCTTCATAGAATCTTCTCCCTCATACAGATTTTTCAGCTTTTCCCATACCTCATTTACAGTTTCAAGATCCACCACTTTTATCAATACTGAGTCATTCAATGAACTTAACAGAGCATCTTTTGCTTTAACATCCACTTCATATTCCTTGATTTTGTCTCCAGTCATCAAACCATTTTGAGGCAAGGTGTATTTTATTTCTGTAGCTTTCCATACTTTGTAACCAAGATAAAGAAGATGACTTTTCATTCGTGCCTTCCAAAGAGCATAGTTTGTCCCATTAAAATGTGGTGCTTCCTTCTTATAAGACATTTTGGATCTTCCTCAAGCTGTTAGACTTTCTTCAGAGGAACCTCGCTCTGATACCAATTGTTGAAATGCGTTGGACAACTAAGAGGGGGGGTGAATCAATTGTCACAAAAACTTAAACATTTCTTCACTTACACATTAATCACTTATCCACAATTATTATGATTTAACAATGAACGCATGAATCATAAACTTAAACACAAATGCAATATTATACACAAGAGACACTAGATTTTTACGTGGAAAACCCCAAGGTGGGGAAAAACCACGGAGAGGATTAGCTCTCAAAATATATTGCAATCTTTGAAAAATGATGTTCAGGGTTGGTCACCCCACGGGCCCAGAACATACTGGCTCACTGCCATGAGGTACAACTAGGTCTAGCAAGCTCACTATCTCAACCCTAAACCTAGAAAGATTACATTAAGGGTTGTTAAACCCTATTGGCAGCTCACTGCCAAAATCACCATCTTCTTCATGTATGATATTAGTACATTAAAGTACAACAGTTCCTCTACTTTGCTCTACCCTTCTTTGCCTTATCTCCTCGCCCTTTTCTTCATGTTCCCATTTTTGCACAAGGACACCTTTTCCATGACTCAATTACAAGTATTTATACACTTCATCAACCTTGGAATGATCATCAAGGTCGGCATTACAATCATCAACCATTGGAACAATCTCCAAGGTCGGCATTACAAACATTTACAAAATAGGTCCTGACCTATTACAATATTATGCAAAGGAAATGAAGTAAAGATGTATGCAGATCACGCCACGCCTTAGCTGGGACTCAAACATGATCTTCCACGCCACAACATGCTTCCACAATCTTCAAGGAATCTCTGTAATTACTAGAATTAACCAAGTCGGCTAAGACTGGTTACACGCTACATTATCTAGGATCAATCTTCAAACATGATCTCAATTCCTTAACGTGGACCAATGTCAAGATAGGAACATGATTAGGAGACATCCACAAGCACATTATAATCATCAGGAGCAACCGTACGAATCTTAACCACTTTAGCCATAGGAATCTTCTCACCGGAACACATGAACTTCACTTTCTTCGACTGACATAAAAGAAAGATAGCTTGCGGACCACAAAACATGAACCACTGCAATTGTAGGCACTTATCATCATCCCAGACTTCCCTCTAGAACCGTAGAGTAAAATACTTTATTGCGGTAGAATGCGGAGCAAAATACTTTCTCCCTGTCACCAGAGAATAATAAGAGAAAGTGGGTTTTACTCTGGTGAATGCAACTCTCTTAATTCTTCACACCAGAGGCTCAAATGCCAGATTTAGCATCTTTAGACATCACTTTAAATAACTTCCAATCTGCAGATCAAGATATTCAACCAGCAAGAAATGCAGAGTAATCTACCAGATAGTTCCTCAGCATACAATTCACTGTCTATACTGCACTTCACTGTAACTCACTTGTTTCTTTCGGAGGGGCCAATTTTCTTAATATCCTCAACATACAAAGCTTCTAAACAAGTAATAGAATAGGACATAGTTGACACCAATGACAACAAAGATATGTTGACATCAATGACAACACCGATTAGGCACATACTTGCAACAAATTGCACCCTTTTGTTGGAGCTATGATGATTCCAATAATTTCAGAGTAACATGGGATTGGTCTCAAGGTGTGGGACCTTTGCAGTTGAGACCAAACTTGCAGAGAAGGCTGGTTCCTCTTTCTGAGATTAAGGCTCAAATAATTAAACTAAATCTAGTGCTAATGCTTATTGGGAAAAGGGATAAGAAGGATTGTTAAAATAAAAGGAGGTGATGCACCAGATTAGGGATGTTTAGCTACAACTGACTTAACACAGTAATAACCTCAAAACTGAAAAGAACTCACATAGACTTATATTAATCCTAATAGAGGCCAGAACAAAAGAACAAAGGTGTGAAAGAGACTGTTTTATCCACAATACACAACTCACATTAACCAAAATAGACATAGTGCAAGAATATCTAGAGAGAGGCAAAAATATTAGCTTGTATTGGTCATACAGGTTGAATAGCCATAACAAAGAAGAAAGAGTTATGTAGATAAATTATACATAGAATAATCAATTACATTCATTGGTGAACTATCAACTAGAGACATGAGAGGCTCAACAGAAGAGCACAATCCATCAAATCCAGTTGGTTCATGTAATTGCATTATAGAGGCCTAGTCACAAGAACTCTCTAACTTGTATAATAGCCCAGAAGAATAGCTAACATAATTACATCTTTTTTACATGCATATATAGCTTTACACATCGCACTATAGCAACCATGAACATGGAATGAGAAGTCAAAAGGAAGGGACCGTCGCTAATGCTGCAATATCTTCATTTAGTGTCCTTGGAGTGCACCCACATGGATTTGCCCATGAAATCCATTGAAACAAGAGGTTCACCCATGCCTTGAGTACATGAAATTGAATGTAAATGAGAAATAGTGGCATGGGGGAATGAGAAATCCATCTCCCACATGAAATCAAGCTTTGAAGATGCATTAATGGTGACTAGGAGGGTCGCTGAACAGTCCCATCCTGCTTTGCATGGTGAAAAATAGCCCTAGAAGGAAAAAAGGTTGAGCTCTGACATATCAGACTTCGGAGATCGAGCCTTCTAGCCTATGCTTTTTGAATCTAGAAGAGGAAGGAGAGAAGCCCATACCTCACCTATGTATTTGATAAGAAGGCTTTCGGGGTCAGGCTTTGGGCCTTCGTTGCTTTTCCTTACATCCCTTGGAAGAAATAAACAGAGAAATCCTGACATCTTCCTTGTAAAACCTTTAACACTAAAAATCGGTAGAGTTCAGAGTTTAGACCTTCTAGCTTACACCTTTCTGATGATGTCACTGCCACGTGACAACATTCCACAGTTTTGCGAATGGGTGAGGGGCCCATCAAAAGAGCACAATAGAATGGTAGAATGCCTTAGAGAATATTGACACCATTGGGGATTGAGGTTTGGGCTCTCCACCTTCCGTTTGCCAAAAGGAGGAGGAAGACAAAAATTTTGAGCCTCGCAACACTTAGTCATTTCACCATCGCGTCTACCTTTCCTTGAAAATGTTAGACTTCGACCTTCTAACCCTCTGGCCTTTGCTTTCCCCGAGAAAGAGGAAGGGAGAAAGTTCGAGTCCTGAAAAAAAATGATAGCCAAATTTTGAAAACCTTGGCGGAGGTCGGAGCTCAAGCCTTCCGCCTTCCGCCTTCCAAAGGGAAGGGAAGAGGGAAGACAAAAAGACCAAAATTTGATGCGAAATACTTAGCCTCTTTGCAAAGGGAAAGGGTCAGAGTTCGAAGATGATAGGATGGAAGGGTGAAAAGCAAAACTCCGAACTCCGAAACTCTGACAACACTGAAAACACAAGGCAAACTCAAGATTTTTGGGACTTAGCTGATTTGGGTAGTTTTTCCTTGCATTCTAGAGGGTGAAAACATTAGGATTTCATGGATCCTTAGGCTATTTGGCTAAAAGGCAAAATAGGATAACAATACCTTCAAGAGACCTCTTTTGACTTAGCATTTTTGATAAGGATGATTAGGGGTTGACAATTGAGTGGTTGTAGTTAGGAAAGCTAAGGGTTAAAGGTATTATAGTAATGCAAAGGAAAGCTCAAAATAAGAAGAGGAGTAGCGGATATATGCATGACAAGGATTGAAATATTCATTGAATCCATCCCTTGTACCTTCAAAGACAAGTATTCTATTGTCTTCCCTACAACTAGGATAGTTAAGGAGTTCATGGACTCCCTTCACCAACAACTAACTGAGTAGGGTATAGATGAGTTGATGAGACTCAAAGCTACATTCAAGGACTTCCAGGGACAATTGACGAACTTCACAGAGCTTCATGGCACGATCAAGCAGTCAATGTTCTCCCAGTGGATAAAGGTGTAGTACCATCAAGGGCCAAATTAGAATGACATCAATAAGGCCATTGTCAACTTCAACATCCATTTTCTAGGAGGGGCATAATATCCTTATTTTTCACTATTTTTATAATTCATTATTCTTTCTTAGATATAATAACTATAATTCAATGTAAGTTGGATCGATGTAAACTTAATTCAGGTCAACCTATTTTGTAAGTAAAATTTTGGAATGTAAATGGCTTGTACATGAATGAATGGTTGGCCCAATTTTGGAAGATGTTGAAGTGTGCATGCAAGTTGTAATATGTCTTCACCTAGGCATGATTGCTTAGGACGACCTAGTCATGGGATAATGAAACATCACCTCTATAAAGAGAGGAGCACCATTTGACTTTTAGGGGGAATACAGGGAATTTTGTAGCAAGACTGCAATTTTGTGATTTTGACAAGGCATATAAGTGGCCAGTTGTAACACATTTGTGGTGTGGGAATCTTGTCGTTGCATGTAATCTACCAATTTTGGTGCCCATTAATAGAAAACTATCTGGTTTTCTCTGTTTTCCTACCATTTGGTGGTAATGTAATTGTATGTTCATTCATGTTTAATTCATTCTTGGTCAGTTCTGAGCTCATTATTATATCTTTACATGAAGTGGAAGGATAAAGTTTGATTACTGCACATGTAATATGGTGTTTTTATACTTTTCATTCTTTTGTAATTCCTTAAACTCTTTCATTTCTTATGTTCATGATTGTGTGGAATACTGATCATTGCAATTTAGGTTAATTTAATCTAATCAGGGTTGTTAGATATAGTGGAGCAAATACATAGGTTGTCCATTTTTTTGTTTATTTTCTTCTAACCCTAACCTACCTCCTTTTGCATTTTCTTTTATAACCAGATTAGTTTAGGATTAATTCTAGGAACCATAAAACTTAGAATATCATACCTGTCTACATAGAGACCTTATCAATCTGAGCCCAAAGGTGAAATCTATCTATCTAGAGATCTTATTTATTGGTCAAAGTTCATTTTACTAGCACAAACCCCTTGAACAAACATTCACATTAGACCATTAAGCTGCTCCAACATGTTGTGACCTAGTAGACATGGACCTTGGAGGCAATTAACCTTGCAAGTTGGTTTCCTTTTCAGGAGAAGTAGAGTGATCATTGTTCTACTTGAGTTGATGTGCTAAAACAACACTCAACACTACCCAAATCAAGAGGAGAGAATATAATCATGTGTTGCATCTTCTTCTTCCATAATGTATGAGAATAATTGTGTGTTGTATTTCTCACATGAGAGGTAAAAGGAAGGAGCATAGAAGCATAAGGTAGACAAGGGAAATATGCAAGTAGTTAAGCAAGCGACATATTGCATCTGTAGCTGAGGTCTTGGATGAATGGAACAAGGGGTAGATTGTATCCATTTCAATTACTTATTTATTTACATGCCATTTATTACATAATAATGGTATAGGTATTTGCCACTGCTGATTAGTTTAGTTTTTCTCTCCTTAGAGGATTTCCAAGATAAATATGGTGTTTAATTCTCCTCTTCCTCTCTTATTAACTATCATTTAATTTATAATTAAGTAGCATAATGTGTATAATTCTTGTTTCATGATTTCTAGAATTTGTATAGTCGAGAGATTATAGATCAAATTTGGTATTAGAGTATATTCCTATCCCTTGGGATTTGTGGAGCTACACAAAGGGCACCAATAGAATTGCAAAAAGAAAAGAAGGTGAGGTTTTCATCACTTGTATGGGCACTCCAAGATTTTTTGTGAATCTGGTAATGTTCACGAGGGTTGATTCCACCTCAAGAAAGCATGTAAACATTATATGACTCATTGTGTGTAGCAAGTAGGGAGAAATTTGTACATTTATTACCCATAGCATCCATTGTAGCATGCTATGTTCATCACAATAGCTATTGGGATTTCAACATGAGTTGATACACATGGAGATCTCACAAATGTGGGGAATTTTTTCCCATCTCGATTATAAGCTTTTGTAGCACCAAAACCTTCTCTAACAAGGGAGGTGTGATCCAAATGGATCCTTTGAAAAATGATGTAATGATTTTTCATGGATAAGTATTCAACAGTGATGTACAATTGTACTACATAAAGACAATAGGGTGTCTTGAAGACAACGTAGGTGCACTAATGTTTAAAACCATAGCATAGGTACACATGTGTCCTTGACTGTACAAACATTCAAACTTAGAATCTGAACTAAACATGCATTGTTTTATCTTCTTATGATGGTTGGCATTCTTCTTAGGCTTGAGAGAATGCTAAATACAAATCTATAACTGTGTGATTATATTGGTTTCTTAAGGGGGCACCAGGAGAACAATTATATGTTGTATCTATCCAAATTAAGAGGAAAGAATGTAATTGTGTGTTGCACCTTCTTTCGTAATGTAGGAGAACAATCATGTGTTGTATTTTTGACATGAGAGGTCAAAGGAAAGGAGCATGGAAGCATAAGGAAAACATGCAACTCGTGGAGCAATGGGTGAATTACATCCATAACCGAGGTCTTGGATGAATGGAACAAGGGGTAGATTGTATCCATTCAATTACATATTCATTGTGCATGCCATTTATTACATAATAATGGTAGTAAGTATTTGCTACTAGGTCAATTAATCTAGTTTTCTCTCTTTGGAGGGTTTCTTAGACAAATACAATGTTTAATTCTCTTCTTCCTCTCTTATTAGTTGTGATTTAATTTATGACTAAGTAGGACAATATATATAATTCTTGTTTCATGAATGGTTGAGAGATTATAGATCATGTATGCTCAAATGTAAAGTGGATCATAATGGTTGTTTGAAGGGCTTCCTCATCGTAAAATACAATTAATGGGTTAGGAGGAGGAGAGGAAGAGGATGTATCTTTAGATTCAATATTTCCACCAAAAGCATGACCATGTGGTATATCATCACATTCTTTGTTATCATCATTATCACGTGGCTCTGAACTATTTGAGTAATGTGGAAATGGATTTGTGTAACTTTCTAGACGAGTATTTAGGGGTCCAAAAAATGGATTTCTATTATCATTAACCCCTCCAACTTTGATTACATTTTGTCAGCGAGGTCTTATACCTTGTGTTTAAGACCTATACAAGTTTGGGTCTAATGATTGTTAATTTGATAATAGTTCCAAAATGTTTGATCATTATATGCTTTAGGAAGTGGTTTGTTGGGATCGAATGAATGGACTGAAGGGAGTGTAATTAAATTAGCACTCAACAAGGTTTGAAGCACATTGTCCATATATTCTTGAAGTTTAGTAAACTTTCTAAAAACAACTAGCTTAAATGAAGAAACATAAAAGTGTTAGGAACTTAATGAACACTTATTTTCACATCATTACACTTGGAAAAGTTGTTTGAGTTTTGACATTTGGAAGGGTGGGAAACACTTTGGCTTGAAGACCCATATTTGAAGGCATTTTGTGCTAACAATTTCGACTCTATAGTTTTCACATGTGCAGATAAATGCATAAAAGAAGCCAAGTTATTCAAATACACATTGTCTTGGATTGGTTTAAGTAGACCCTTAACAAAAATGTCCTCAAGTCAAAATCATTTAAGAGGGTTATCATTTTGGAGCATAAAGAATGGAATTGGATGACTATCATTGATGCATTTGTTTAATCATTGGGCACATTCATATAGATTGACAACTATAACTCTAAGGCCCATGTTAACTTTGAATTGTTTTAGGAACATTTTTGCCAAATCATTAAATGAATTTATAGAATGTTGAGGAAGCAAAAGGAAACACTCAATAACATAGTCTTTAAGAGTGTGTGGAAATAACTTTATTAGCAACTTATCCTCCTAAAGGAAATCTACACATGCAACACCGAATGACCACAAATGGGTGTTGGGATCACCTTTTCCATCATACATTGAAAATTGAGGTGCCACAAAACCCATGGGCAATGGATACGTCAAAATGTTGAAGACAAGGGTGTATTGAGGATCAAAGAATTCATCATCTTGTCCATTTGGCTTTGCATCCACTTTCTTTTCTACTTGATCTATTTTGTGAAATAGTGCATCTAAGGTTGGGGAAGAAAGTGTGGCAAATGAAGGTTGGGAACCATCATATTAGGTATGGGTACAAGTGTGAGAAGTAAAAGGTGTACAAGTGATAATATTTATAATATATATAACTCCACCTATTTCATATAGACATTCAAACTGAAGCCTTACTATTATATGCTAATTTCTTGCAACTTCTTATTTCTTTAACTTCTTTAAATCTAAAATGACAAACTATTTTGATCTCACAAACATTGTTAAAATCATTCATATCATATCACACTATCTTTAAAAATAAAATAAAAATACACCTAATTATTCCTATTTATAATATATATAATATATATAACTCCACCTATTTCATATAGACATTCAAACTGAAGCCTTACTATTATATGCTAATTTCTTACAACTTCTTATTTCTTTAACTTCTTTAAATCTAAAATGACAAACTATTTTGATCTCACAAACATTGTTAAAATCATTCATATCATATCACACTATCTTTAAAAAAAAAAATAAAAAAAAATACACCTAATTATTCCTCTACCAAAAACACAACTAAATCAAAACAAAACATACTAATCTCACCTCCAATTCAACTATAAACGGACAAAACTGCACTCGGTTTGTTCAAAAACATCTCGTCCGCATCCAACTGAACGGCTACTTTGAGCGCCGCCACCTTTGTTTTTAATTTTTCATTTCCCGAGATTCACAGGTACTCATCATCCTTGGCTGCAACAGGATAATTCTGTGTGACCGACTGGGAGGAAGTTCGTACTCTCTTTACATCATCCTAACTTTGACTAAAACGGCTGCGAGGAAGGCTCCTCCTGTCTTCTTGTTGGCGTACTCGGACCTGAAACAGGTACAATTTTACCCTCCATTTACAGGATTCCTTGTTTAACGATTTGGGGTTTCGATTATGGGGCGATTATGGATTGTGTAATTTTGAAACAGGGTCAAAGGGTATACGAGGGTCATAGAAAGCACATGACTACAATCTTATACACTTGTTGCGCCTCTGCACGGTATAGTGATCTTCATGCATCTTGTCTCTGTCTTTTTCTTGTGTGTGTCTTTTATATATGATCTTCATGCACGGTGAAGTAGGTTTTTAAGCTATCACCCTGTTTTTGGCTTTGCAAGCTACGCTGTGATTGGTTGTGTTTGGAGTCCCTCTGTTTTGTTGACTTGTGTTGGGTGTCTGATATGGAATTGGGCATGCCTTGTTTATTAGGCCTTCTTGTTGTTTGTCTATGAAATGTTATGAATTTATTTCCCTCTTTCTGTTATGGAGATTTAAGAAATGTTTTCTGTGTATAGGGTTGGAGCTTGTTTGTTGATTAGTTTTCTAGATTTAAGGCGTGCTTGTTCATGTGACTTTTGCTTAGGTCGGGCTTTAAGTTGGGTTTATCCAATTTGAAATGGGGCGTTGGTTTCTTTATCTCTCATAATAATAAGTTGGGTATATATTAATAAGTTGTTCCCAGAAAGAAATACCATGAACTATGCCATGATGAAGGCTATGGTATTTGCAATTGATGCCTGAGCATGTGATTGGTATATGATTATATTTCAGTTTTTCATGAATACGAATGAATGCTTGCGTAGTATCACAAATTCACAAGCCATAGCATGATGTTTCAAGGCGTAACATGATTAGTGAGATATGGGCATCTTGGCAGAAAACTGGATTGGATTTTATAGATTGTATCAGTATTGCTATCATTGATGTGATGCTCATAATGGATTTTTCAATTTGACACCACATCATAGATATGGTCAAGAGAGGAGCTTAGTACAATAGGCAATAGTTGGAAAAGGCGTAAAACATCATGTTACAGATATTGTGGGTGCAGTAGCCTTTAATGATTTGTATCCGATCCCCTTATTTCTCAATCATTGGTTGATTAATTAACAATGTTATAAATTCAGACGGCTCTGATTAAGGCCATATCCCCAGTGAGGATTCAAGGTGAAGGTGAATCTTCTATTGATGCTTCTCGAAAATGATTTCTTGTGGCAAAACAATGGAATCATACATTTTACGTTTGGTATTTGAATCCTAATCCATTTCATTTGTATAGGTTTCTTGCCAAGTACATTTTCAATGTATGCAATTACCCTTTCATCAGCTGCACTTGTCCTTGATAGGTCTGTCATATCTGTTTCAGTGGTGGCTGTAGGTGTTCTTCTTAGTTGGCCATTCTCTTTTCTTGCAGCAGGTCCTCTGGTTATCTATGCTTTAGCCATTTGAAGTTTTAAAAGTGTCTTTCTGGCTGGTGCAACAACTTCCATTTGTGTGATGGTAAGCATTGCTTTTGACTTTTAAAGAGCATATCTGTAATTCAATTTTGAATAGTTTTTTGTACATTTTTGATATGCTTATTTATTTTTCAACCATTTAACTAGAGGTGTTGTACATAAGCAACTGAAAACTCTGAGCTTTTTTACTTTTTAAATTTTAGTTAATTTTTTGGTAAGGTTTAAAGAAAGAACGGGGATTGGATTTGGGAATTTTTATTTCAGCAAGGCATAAGAGAATGTGTAAGGACTAGACTATAGTTTAAACAGCGCAGATGTCAACAATTATAAAGCTAGTTTTTGGTTGTTAACCATTTGATCAAGTCCTTAAAGAATGCGTACAGATTGCATTGTGGCCGTTTGTAGTTCACACAAAACAAATTGCGAACTATTATAGAGCTTATTTTCAGTTATGGTTTGGCTTAGATCTCCATGAATGCATAAGATTTGGATTGTAATTGTATGTTCTTTAAACAGGTCATATGTGAATTATTATTGAACTTATCCTCAACTATTTTCGGATATTTTTTGTTTGATTAAGGTCTCACATAATGTGTATTGGTTGGATTGTGATGATTTGCATGGCAAATGTGAAAAATTGTTGAGTTGGTTTTGAGCTTCTAGTCAAGTCCTTAAAGTGCAATATTAGATTGTAACAGTTTGTAGTTTAAGAAAAGTACATTGTGAACAATTTTAGAGCTTGGATCTTGAGAAACCTTGTTCCAGGCTGCTAGTTTTGATAGATTAAATCATCATCTTAGTTTCTTAAGGGCATGATCTGAGTTTTCTTGATTTGTTAAATGCCCAATATGCATGGTCAAGGAATTTTATTGCTTGTTTAGTTGTCTATGTTGTCAGAAAAGATTTACAAAAATTCTCTTTGCAATTAGCGCTTGCATTGACTGTGCTATTATGTAACACTGTCTAATAACCTTTTATTTAGTCATGCACATTATAGGTGGGCTTTAGGGATGACTGAATAATACCTTCTTGGTTGTGAACATAAAAACAACACGTACTGGTTGAGCTTTCAAAGTTGGAGATGACAAACCATAAGGTCTATGAGCTCCTTGTACCTTGGAAGTTATAGTGATTCAAAGCTACTAAAAATTGCATCATTTTGTGTAATTAACTTTGTTCCACAGGGATGCGTCTTTGGCCCTCAAACCCCCATCCCCGTCGCCAACGACATTTCGGGTATGGCAAGATGGCAAGGGATGTCCCTTGGTTGTCCCCCAAAATTTTTGAAAATGGCGAAATGTTTTGGAAACACATTATATGGACAAGAAATGCCGTGGGGATGTTTGCCCATCCTTGAGGCGGTTGGGGACGTCTGAGATGTCCTGTTGTGACTTAATCACACATCGCCCCATTGCAAATGGGGACCACCTTTTTTTTGAGCTTTGATGCTTTGCATTAAGTTTTTGATGATGTCTTTAGTTTATTGCGTGATGAAGTCAGTGGTTTGTTTGAGTTCTCAATCTAGTTTCTAATTCAAGAGTCATTTGCTTTCATTCTAAGACCAATCCTGATGCATGTTCGAGATCCTGAAAATGACTAAGTCTGGTATCCTGATATCCTGAAAATCCTGAAAATTGACTAAGTCTGGTATCCTGATATCCTGAAAATCCTGAAAAATTGACTAAGTCTGAAATCTGGTGGATCCTCCAAATTCTATAATCTACATGTTAAATCCGGTGGATTCGAGACCTATCTCAAACATCTTGAAAGGTATATTGAAAAATATTTAAAGTATAAGTTGGTATACTTAAATATATTTTTCAATAGACCTTATCCTGAGAAAGTTGAAAAAATGGCTAAGTACTCTAGAGGTTACAAAATGTTGAACCAATGCGCCAAGACATGAGGGGAGCACAAAATCTTGATGAAATGCGCCTCTTTCAACCAGAGATCAAAATGTGGATCCAATGCAACCCATCCATTGCGCCAAGGTTGGAGTGAAGTTTTAAGTGTAATTTGAAGAAGAGATTAAAATCATGATCCAATGCGACCAAGGTGAGGAAGTTCATTTTAATGATGGAGTTGCAACTTTCAAGAGGATTTTAAATCCTTAACCAATGCGCCTCAACTGCTGCGCCACATGTAAGAGGGTTTAAGTTCAAGTTTTGAATGTCATCTCAAGAGGATTCAAGATCCTCAACTCATGCGCTTGATCTCATGCGCCATCTACATGTAAATAAAGTGGTATTTGATAAATTTCAAGGAGAAATCAAAGCATCCATCTAATGCACCATCACTAGTGGATGATTGTTTGACTCAAGTTTTAAGACAATTTTTAAACAAAGACCAAAATGTGCATCTACTGCGCCAAACTTTAGGGAGATAGAGAATCCTAAACACTCATCCAAGGCACCAATACCAAGGGGAAATTGAAACATCCATCTGCTGTGCCCTTGCGAAAACAAGTAAAATGATGATCTTGCAATAAGAAACCCAAATTCAGATCTGTTGCGCCTCAACTAGTGTGCCACTTTGTAGGGGAAAGTAAGATGAGTTTTAGAAGAGGAACCAGAATTCCTATCTGCTGCGCCAAAGATAAGGTGCTGATTGAAGTCTTAAAACCTTGGAGTGATGTGCTCCATTCAAAGTGCTTAAAGGAAGAATCAATTACAAATTTTAGAACATTTTGAAGAGGATTCAAGAACCTCAACCAAAGTTCCTCATTTGTTGTGCCCATTTCAAGAAGATTTCAAGTTCCTTAAGCAATGCGCCATCTACACAAAGATGAAGTTAAGTTTTTGAGAGCATTCGAGGAGGATACAGAATCCTCAACCAATGTGCCCTATCAATAGAGATAATAATGATTTTGTGAAGGATTTCAACCAAGCATCAAAATTCCTATCCAATGCGATCAAGGAGATAAAGATCCAAATTTCTGATCTGCTGTGCCACTTTTAGGAAGAAGATTCAAGATCTTGATGTAATGCGCCAAAACCCAAAGAAGATCCCTTGCGCCCAAAGATGAAGTGACTTAAATGATCATGACAACCGAGCATCAAAACCTTCAACCAAAGCGCCAATCTCATGGGAGTTTCAAGTAAATTTTTAAGACAAATTTCAACCAAAACTCAAAGTCTTCATCTGCTGCGCCAAGGTTAGGGAGGAGGTAGTTTTGTTTAAGCTTCCAAAAACTTTCATATCCCGAGCACAAGATCAAGATCCCTTGCGCCAAGACCAAGAAGAAACCAGATTTAGTGCATCATCTATAAAGGAAACAAGAGTTTAGAACATTCAATGAGAGATCAGAATTCCTATCTAGTGCGCCACCTTGGTGCAAGTTTAAGAGAGATCAAAAGTCTTAAGCAATGTGCCACTAGTTAGAGTGTAATGCCCCCAAATTTGAAAGCCCCAAATCTGCCCTAATATATTAACTTTAATTAATCAACCTTGTGTTTTTTAAGAAGGTCTATAACTTGATTGCGTACCTGCAAGACAAAGTTAGAGGATATTTACAAGATAGTATTATATTATATTATGCTTCTTATTGAAATAAGTAAAATGAACAAGGTAGATAAGGTTAGTGATACAGTTACCTGTTTAAGACCTACAATCAAATTAGTAACATTTTCAATAAGAAACACATATTATATCAAATATATATTGAAGTCTTTTAGGTTCTCAAGTCATTTCTTCTCGGAGCAAAATGGTTTGATAGGGTGCCCAAGAAACCCTCTACCCTAGGCCCAAGAGCGAGTGTTTCACCCCTCTTGGCCCCATGTGGCCTCTTGCCATCCATATGGGGTGGCGTGCCTAGTGAGGCGTCCTATCACCGTACCCCTACCAAAACCATTATGTTTCCTCTTATGATTCAATGAATTCCCATGATGGAGGATTAGAGATGTCACGACAACAGGGTGTCCGGGAAATCAGTCCTTCTAAGCCCAAGGGCAGCCTCTGTTGCCCCTTTGGCCCACATGTGGTAGGCCTCAGCCATCCACCATGGGGTGGCGTACTTAGAGGGTGATCCCAACGCCGTTTCCCCTCCTTGTAGGCTCTCAATTTCCTCATCATGGCGGGTTATCACAGTCAGATAGCATAAACATAACTTTATAACGTACACATGTTCTATCATATTAATCAGTGAAACAAGTCTGTTATGTCTTATTCAACAATAATTGATAACTCAGTTTCATACAGTTATACAGACTACAATTATTATGATCCATAAATATTATGCACACAATAGATAACAATACATAATAACTATACTGTGCATACAATAGGTACTGGTTTAAATTATAGATTGTTATCAGATTTACCAGTATTACATGAAGAGACATACCACTGTTGGCTGATGGTGTCAGGCAGAGTTTGCTGTAATTTGTATATCCTTCTTCTTTCTGTTGTTGCTACTGCTGTTCAGGAGTTTCTGATCCTACAATATTCTTCACTGGAATGATCCTTCAAATGATTCAAACCTTTCATATTTATACCTCTTCAATTGATATGTGTTTTGGTGAATGGAGGTGTCTTTTCATACATGCTGTCTTTTTAATCATATTATACTCTTTCATGACAAATTATAGCCCTTAACCCATTTGCTTCCTTAACAATATTTGTCTCTTGTGGGAATCGTAGCCTTGTCTTCTCTATTAATTTGTCTCTAGTGAATGTTTGTCTTATTCTTTTTTGTCCTTTTCTGAGTTTTTTCTTTATTCCCTGAGTGCTGCATATGTAATTTGCTGTCTAAATTGCATTGTTTAAATTTTAAACAAAGTCTTATCATCGAGTCATGACACAGAGGATCCAAAATTGTCATCCAAAGCGCCAATACCTAGAGGATCCAAAACTGCAAACCACTGCGCCTAAGCTGGAGGAGTTAATTTTGGTTGTTAAAACTCAATTTCTATGCGAAGGATAAATTTTTATTGTTTGAAGTCATTGAAATATCAAAAGTGAAGTCAATTTGATGATAAGGGTTGTTGAATGCTTAAGCATGCTTCTTATATGCATGAAATGCTTCTTATGTGTTATGAAATTAAGTATTATCAAAGGATTGATATTGCTTCTTTGTTTGTGTTGCAGAAGCTAAGGGTTGGAATCACTTTCATGTAGGAAGGGAAGTCAAGAGGTCCACAAGGAGAAGGCATTATATAGCTGCTCTAAGAGGACACTTCAAGCTAGCATGTCGACACTCTTCCTCAATGACATCATGTTGGATCACATCAAGTCCAACATACCGACATTCTTCATCTTCATCCTTATCAATGGCATCATGTTAAGATCATCAAGTTGGAACACTTCATCATCAAACATTCCAAGACTTGAAGTCATTGAAATATCAAAAGTGAAGTCAATTTGATGATAAGGGTTGTTGAATGCTTAAGCATGCTTCTTATATGCATGAAATGCTTCTTATGTGTTATGAAATTAAGTATTATCAAAGGATTGATATTGCTTCTTTGTTTGTGTTGCAGAAGCTAAGGGTTGGAATCACTTTCATGTAGGAAGGGAAGTCAAGAGGTCCACAAGGAGAAGGCATTATATAGCTGCTCTAAGAGGACACTTCAAGCTAGCATGTCGACACTCTTCCTCAATGACATCATGTTGGATCACATCAAGTCCAACATACCGACATTCTTCATCTTCATCCTTATCAATGGCATCATGTTAAGATCATCAAGTTGGAACACTTCATCATCAAACATTCCAAGACTTGAAGTCATTGAAATATCAAAAGTGAAGTCAATTTGATGATAAGGGTTGTTGAATGCTTAAGCATGCTTCTTATATGCATGAAATGCTTCTTATGTGTTATGAAATTAAGTATTATCAAAGGATTGATATTGCTTCTTTGTTTGTGTTGCAGAAGCTAAGGGTTGGAATCACTTTCATGTAGGAAGGGAAGTCAAGAGGTCCACAAGGAGAAGGCATTATATAGCTGCTCTAAGAGGACACTTCAAGCTAGCATGTCGACACTCTTCCTCAATGACATCATGTTGGATCACATCAAGTCCAACATACCGACATTCTTCATCTTCATCCTTATCAATGGCATCATGTTAAGATCATCAAGTTGGAACACTTCATCATCAAACATTCCAAGACATTCATCATCATCACTTCAAGTTCCTCCTGAATCTTCAAGTCCAAGAGAGATCATCTACTCTATATCATGAATCGAGTATCATCATTATCTCCTACTACACTCTTCAAGAAGATGCATCCAAAGAACATCAACCTACCTACAAGAAGAAGAAAGAATCACAGTGTTCGTCAAATGAAGCAACATGTACTCATCCAGTTTACAAGAAGATGAACAAGGCAAGATAAACAAGATACATTCCCAGACATACAAATGGTCAAGTTAAAGGAATCACATCAAAGACATCACAAGATGATGCAGTTTGGGAATATACTAAGGTGGCACCTACGTGGCAGACACTCATCATCAAGCCAATCATAATCAGCCACATCATTCAATAAGCAAGAAGCCAAAGAGGATATCCATGTGGAAGATGCTCCAAAGATTCCATCTTATCTTATCTTCTTGGAAAACGTACCTTCATTGCTTATCGTATGTACTAAAAATAGCAAATTGTTGTAACTACCTGCTGAGGTGGCATGATCTGAGCCCTTGGCTACATGAAATGATCCTAGCCATTCATTGTAACTCTGGACCTCTATATAAAGGCCTTGTTACTTCATTTGTAAATTCATTAGATAGATCATTAGATTGTAGACAAGTACAGTAGAGTAGAAGAGACTCTCGAAATTCTCTAAGAGTGCTTGAAGATTGTTGTAAATATTTCTCAAGATTAATGCAAAGACAGTGGAACTCATTTGGTGTTATCTTGTGAAATGACATGGTTTCTTGTATTTTGATGAAGTGGAGAGGTGTTTCAAAATAGATTAGAAGCTCTTTGATGTAATGTATGTATGTGTTGAATATTTGATCAACTTTTAGCTCATGCTTTTAACATTCATCGCCGGTGAAATGTTGTGTAAAGCTAGTCTGAGCCTTATCATTTGCTTAAGTTCAATTGTGGATGCTTGTTTGAGCTGCGCCATCCGATGGGTGTTTATATGAGCTTTCATGATTTGAAAACTTTTTGCTATTCTTAGGAGATTGCACCAACTTCATGTAGTTGTAGGCATCCTTGGCAAAGTGGAGTTAGGTTAATTAAGGAGTTTGTCTGTTCATACATCATCATTGCTTCATTGACCTTAGATTAGTTTCCTAAACCTTTATCTTTTGCCTTTTCTTTATCATTAAGACATTGTACATACTTCATCCACACTTAAAGGAGAAAGAAGTTAAATGAATGAAGAAAATCCAACGTAAGTCCCTTTGTGATTACCAGCAAGATCACATGTAACACTGAGTTTATCCACCATAAGTTATAAGAAAGGAACCTTGGAGTTGTCTCAATTGATCACATCGTTTAGCATTCGAGATGCTTTATTCAAGAGAGAGTTGGATACTCAGTATTTTACTCTATTGTTGACTTGTCTAAAAACAATTATCAACACGTCCCTTGACCATCCCAGGGATGTCTTGGCAGTCACAATTTTTACAATGTTTTTAAAAAAAATCCACCATGATATTCACTACAGTGAGGATAGGCAAGACATAAAATATGGATGTTCTTATATGAGCTTGCCACCCTTTCCCATTTCAAACTCTAGAAGATCTGTGTGTGTGTTATAGTTAGAAAATGGAATCTTGCCATATAGAATTGCCATCTGTTGCAGTTCATGAGATCCCAGATATTTGAAATTAGACTTGACACTAGAGCAAATGAAATGTAGAAGTGCATAATGTCAAGATCTTGCAAGTTACAAAGCACTTTAAGAGTACTCAAAGCTTATAGTACACTTCTGGGAATTGTTTAAATTACTACCATACATCTTGAATATATTTAGCAAACAAATTAATCTATTACATTTCTCATCTGTCCACTCGCCAAAGACCATGGGATTCGTATACTTCTCGCATATAGTAAGTTATATAAGTCACCTTGCCAATATGACAGTGCCACACAGTTTCCATAATTATATACCAATTCTGAACAATATTGCATTAAAAAATAACAGGCACTGACATAATTTTGCCCAAATGTTTCAATATGCAAATGTGCATCTTTTTTTGCAACTGAGTTTCATAACTCTGCAGCAGCATCTAATGCAGGTTCAATGAATCAACTGCAAAAATAGTGTTAATTGGGACTTTGATTTTGTTTATAGCTCAATCAATAATGAGTTTAAAATTACACTCTTGCAATTAAGCATGGAGGCTGGTAAACCCTATTGTGACATTCTTCAGACCATGGTACCTTTCATTGCAAGATAATAATGCACCCAAGTGAACTGTATGAAATATGGCAAAAACTTCCAAAACAAAGTCCCTATTAAAGTAGGCTGGTTTGGGTGTTGAGGAGCCACTAAGAACCCTGATCAAGTTCTCAACCACCGGGACACTAAACTTTGGAGGTGAATTTAGCACTATGTTGTCCACCTTGTGTTCATAGATTTAATATTTATTGCTGTTATACTACTGTAGCTGCTGTCACTGCTGTCATGAATAATTTTATTGCTGTTATACTGATGTTATACTGCTTTCATGATATATTTATTGCTGCTATAGTGCTGTCAGTGTCTTAATTTTGATGTCATGTTACTCAATATTAGTTAGGACTTGTTGTGACCAAATCACACATCAACCCATTGCAAATGAGGACCCCCCTTTTTTTTGAGTTTTGATGCTTTGCATGAAGTTTTGATGATGTCTTAGAGCTATTTCATGATGAAGTCAGTGGTGTTTGAGTCTTGTAGTCCCTTGATGACCTGATCCTGATGTTTGAGACCCTGAAAATGACTAAGTCTGGTATCCTGATCCTGATGTTTGAAGATCCTGAAAATTGGCTAAGTCTGAAATCTGGTGGATCCTAAAAAATCTAGAATCTGCATGTTAAATCCGGTGGATCTGAGACCTATCTCAAACATCCTGAAGGTATATTGAAAAATATTTAAAGTATAAGAAACTTATACTTAAATATATTTTTCAATATACCCGACCTTGGGGACTTTTGGTTTTGGGTGTGAATTTGCTTGAAGACCTTGGGCGCATTTTCCCACTTGCAGAGACCCAAAAGTGCGCCTTAGGTGGAGACTTACATGTGCGCCTAGAGGAAAATCAACTTTCAACCACTCCAAAAGATGGCGCCTTGATTGGAATTGATATAAAAGGCCTTAAACATCAAGAAATTTGACAAAGAAGTGAAGGAAGAATCTAGGCGCCTTTGCATGTTCAGATGATCATCAAATGGGCGCCTTAGGTTGAAGTGAATGAGTTTAAGCGCCATTTCTTGTCGCTTTTGTCATTTAGGCGCCTTGGCAATAGTGTGGATGAACAACCTCAAAATGGGCGCCTAAGGATGATCCAGTCTCACAAGGGTGTAAACAACTTCAAATGTCAAAAATGAGCAAACTTAAGCTAGGCGCCCTTCATGCATTAGACTATCCCTTTTGGCACCTTAGCATGAAATTGGATGTTATTTAAGTGTTAGGCGCAATTTCACACTCCAATCATCATCGAATTGCACCTAGAAGAGAAATCAAGTTGGAAATCACCAAATTTGGCTTAGAGAAGATGCTTGAAGTAATGAAATATCTGGAAGTCTCACCTGGAATATGAACTTGCAATAATGAAGAGTCTTAATCAAATTCCATCCAAATAATGATATGTTTAAACTAACTCCAATCCTGGTGTTTGAGATCCTGAAAATGACTAAGTCTGGTAGCCTGAAATCCTGAAACACTGAAAAATTGACTAAGTCTGGAATTTGGTGGATCCTCCAAATTCTATAATCTACATGTTAAATCCAGTGGATCTGAGACCTATCTCAAACATCCTGAAAGGTATATTGAAAAATATTTAAAGTATAAGAATCTCTCAACTTATACTTAAATATATTTTTCAATATACCTTACCCTGTAGACTTTCAATTTTGGGTGCGAATTCGCTCTAGGAAGCTAGGTGCATTTCTCCAACCTGCACAACCTCAAAACTCCGCCTATATTTCAGGGTGCCTTCTATCATCTAGACAACTTTAAGATTGCGCCTTGGGCAAGGAAGGCTTCAAAAGATAGCGCCTTGATTGAAATTGATGTTGGGAAGCATGAAATACTACAAATTTGACAAGGAAAGGGCATTTAGAGCTAGGCGCCATTTCATGTTTTACTCAACCATAGAAGTGTGCCTAAGTTGATTAGACTACCCATTTTGAGCGCCTTGGCAATAGTATGGATGAATAACCTCAGAAAGGCGCCAAGAATGAAGCCACTATATCAAGGCGCCCTTTACTATTCAGGAAGTCTACATTTGGCGCCACTAAGCAATCAAGTTCATTCCAGGAGAATAGGCGCCATTTCACACTCAAAATCATCATCAAGGGCGCCTTGTGAGAAGAGGGTTTGAAGACATGAGATTGGAGGTTCTTCAAGTGTTAAAGTCATCAAAAAACCCAAGGAAATAGGCCAAATTGTGTTAGGCGCTTTTGCTTGTAATTTCCTACCTCATATGAGCGCCTTGGAGAGGTTGCATCTAAGGGCATCATTGAGTGAGCGCCTAGTCACAAAAATAGCAAGATGAGTCCAATTGAACCTAGGCACATTTCCTTGTTTTTGCAACTCCAAATAGGCGCCTAGCCTTGTGAAGGCAAGAATCAAGCCTAAAGGACTTCACCTTATCAAAGTGAAGAGTCATAATCATCAATTTGAGTTTGAAATGACAAGATTAAAGCCTTATGAGCTAGGGTGCCCATCCTATCTCTGCCACCTAGATTGGCACCCTAGGGAAAATCAATCAAATTCAGGCCTAATAGTAGGCGCCTTGAGAAGGGAAATCATTTTATGCTATTTTAATTGTTTGAAATCATCTAAGGTAATAATTATGAAGTCATGAAGTTAGGCGCCTTGACTTGTTTTTTCATACCTCCACAAGCGCCTAAGGGTAAGTTGCACCTAATGATCTCAGTAATTGAGCGCCTTGTGGAAAGGACCTCCAAAATGGCTAAATTGGGGTGAAGGACTCAAGGCGCACTTTCTTGTTATACTCATCAACTACTAGCGCCTTAGAGAGAGATTACATTTCTAGCGCCTAAGGAAGAATTTGCATTGGAAGGTACCTTTTGGATGAACCTCATAAGGGAAATTGGCTCCTTTAAACTATTACAATTGATTGAAATCGTTCAAGTCATGAATGTGGGATTAATTTATGTTAGGCATTTTTTGTTCCTCTTTTCACCTAGATATGCACCTAGACTTGATGACAAGTTATTTACATGTTTAAAGTGATTTTTTGTGTTACAAAGGGATTGATATTGTTTTATCTTGTCTTGTAGGAATATTAGCCAAGCTAAGGAGTTGTTAAATGAGTCACTTTCGAGCGAGAAGCTTGGAGTCACCTTCAAGGAGTCATCATCATGTGGCTGATCTAAAGGGTACCTCAAGATCATCAAGAGCAAGTACCTAATTCACCTTCAAGTTGCAAAGGGAACACCACTTTAAGGGATCACCTCAAGTCTCCTACATCAATAACATCATGTTAGATCACATCAAATTCAAGTGTACTTCATCAAGCATGATCATGTTCAAAGATACTTCATCCATTCAACTTCTAGTTATTCAACTTCAAGTTCAAGAGAGATCTCCTACTCCGATACATGAATGAAATATCAATCATCATCTACTCTTCATGAAGAAGCATCAAGGAAGATTATCAACTTACCTACAAGAAGAAAGAGAAGAAGCATTATAAAAATTAATCAAGTGAAGCAACATGTATTCATCCAGTTTACAAGTCAATGAACAAGGCAAGGTCAATAAGATACATCTTAAGTGTTCACCCACAAAGCATATTGTATTAACAGTTGAAATCCACAAGACATGCTGAGGTGGCATCTATATGGCGAATATACATCACCATTCAATTATGATCAGCTGCATTATTTTAAATGCATTCGAGGTATCATTTAATAAAGTACAAGCCAAAGGGGCGCCTATGTGGAAGATGCTTTAAATGATTTCGTCTTATCCTTATCACATTGGAAAACGTGCCGTCATTGCCTCTCTCTTTGTACTAAAAATAGAAAGTTGTTGTAACTACCTATGAGGTGGCATGATCTAAGCCCTTGGCTACATGAATTGATCTTAGCCATTCGTTGTATTCTGGACACTATATAAAGGCCTTGTTGCCTCATTTGTAATATATAATTTTTGTAGGAGTAGAATAGGAGACTCTCGAAATTCTCTGAGAGGACTTGAAATTGTTGTAAATATTTCTCAAGATTAATGCAAAGACATTGGAACTTTGTTTGGTGTTAAGTGTTGTTTTGTGGAGTAACATGGCTTCTTGTATCTTGAATTGAATGAAGAGATGTTTCAAGTAGATTAGAAGTAGATTAGAAATTTTTTGATGTAATGTATGTTGTATTGGATATTTGATCAACTCCTAACTCATGCTTTTAACATTCATCGCTGGTGAAGTGTTGTGTAAAGCTAGTCTGAGCCTCATTTGCATAAGTTCGATTGTGAATGCTTGTTTGAGCTGCGCCGTTTAATGGGTGCTTGTATAAGTCTTTATGATTTGAAAACCATTCGCGTAACTTTAGGAGATTGCACCAACTTCATGTAGTTGTAGGCATCCTTGGCAAAGTGGAGTTAGGTTAATTAAGGAGTTTGTCTATTCAAGCATCATCATTACTTCATTGACCTTAGATTAGTTTTCTTCGAACCTTTATTTTTTATCTGTTCTTTATCATTGATATGTCATCCACGCTGAAAGGAGAAATAAGCTGAATGAAAGGAGAAGAGTCTGCGTAAGTCCCTTTGTGATTATCACCAAGATCACATGTAATCACTGAGTTAACCCATCATGCATCATAAATAAGGAACCTTGGAGTTACTTCGTTGGATCACGTAGTTCAGTCTTTGAAGAGCTTTATTCAAGAGAGAGTGGGATACTCTAGTGTTTTACTCTATTGTTGACTTGTCTAAAAACAATCATCAACAGGACTGCTGTCCCCGAAATGCATCCCCTGCCATCCCGCTGTCCCCGACCCTGCCTGAAATGCCGTGGAACATAGGTAATTAATTGATGGGTACTGTTTCAAACTTGTTGCAGTTGTTCCACGTGTGACATATGCTCAATCAATTAAACATATTGGTACTTTATATGCCTCTGTACCTTAACACAGCTCATGGCATGAATCATAATTATAGAACTTTGAATGCCATACTTACATGATCTTTTCATCTCTTTCCAGGAGGGTTGATATAACAATGCCCTGTCCATATGTGTTGTATTGTTAATAATATTTCTGGGACAGTTAGCATGCTCTTGTACATCCTGAAAATGTGTCTAGATAATTTATCTCTATGATACTTGATAAAATCTGATAGACTGAGTAATTCTTGATTATCAAACTTAAATCTGTTGAGAGGTTGTTGGTTCATGGAAATTTACTTCAGACAAAGGTAGGTTTAAGGTCAAAATTGATATCATGTCATAGTTATTATAGATGGGCTGATGAACATGTTGTAAAGCATCGGGCCTTTCAAGGAACATTATAACATATTGACAATAGGTAACACCCCCACTCAACTCGTTGTATGAGGAATACAAGAACAAACCAAGACAGAGTGGATAACTTAATCAAACTAGATAACATCAGCTTGTTAAAATGTTTTATTTTTCTTTTTTACTAATTAAAGGGGCATTCATTTTTTACTAATTAAAGGGGCATTCATCTATGGGACCCAACTTAATCCTATCACGATGTTCATATATCTTCATCAACCATCTTAGAAAGCAAGCAAGGATAATTAACTGTAGCACTTTGTCTTTGAGCATATAACATGAGAACCTAAACAGAAACTCTATAGTACCAATTTGTGACTGAAGATGATTGTCTTCATCTTAAACATTTTGCTAGTAAACTGAGACACCTTATATAGAATTATAAAGAATTTACTGTGCTTGTTAAGACAAAATTCTATCAGTAGTAGTGTTAAAATGTTGAGTAGGATTCTGGCCTTGTTGCTATTGAGGCAAAAACACCATTGATTTGAGATATTTTGAAGGTTGTATAAACCGCCTCCCATAGGGTTCACCTAGTAAACTGGTAAGACTTTTGTCCATGCGTTAAAATTGGGACCTTAATGATTTTATCCTAGGGAAAACTTTTGTTTTTTTGTAACTAATAAAAGGGGCATTCATCTATGGGACCCAACTTAATCCTATCATGAAGTTCATATATCATCAATCATCTGAGAGAGCAAGCAAGGATAATATCTTGTAGCACTTTGTCTTTGAGCATATAGCACAAAGACTTGAGCATGAACTCTATAGTACCAATTTGTGACTGAAGATGACTCTTTTCATCTTAAACATTATGCTAGTTGTAATATCCCGCTTAGGATATTCTCTAAAATTCTAAATGCTCTGCATGTCTAGGATATTTGCTAAAATTCTGATCTCTAATGCGAAATTTGTGATGCAATGAAATATAAATAACAATGTTGGTAAAACTTAACTAGTGCTAAAATAAATGAATCATACACAAGGCTTCAACAGAAATCTCAATGCATGAGCTCTATCTATTTTTCTCTTGAAATATCAATGTATTGGAAGATTTGCACAAGCTGGAAATTAACTATGAGTCTGAAAATGTAAACCTGGAAATGAAAATTGCATGAAGAAACCCTTGATAATTTGTTGCAGCCAAACTATAGTTTTTCCCACAAAATTTGATGCAACAATGATTATCTAACCCAGCTGCCACCAATTGAAAAAGATTAATGCATAACTTGGAGTGATTTGCTCTTGGAGGGTGACATCCCAGCCCTAGACTGTACGGCCATTGCAGCAGATGGATCTCATTCTAATCTTCATCATAAATGCTGTTGATTGATGGCATTTGAGGTATAAATATTTGCAATCTGATCTGGAATAAAAGCACTCAAAAATCTCTGTGAATTTTCCCCAATTTTGCACAATGAGGACCCCTGAATGAAGTCCTTCAGCAGCCAAAATTCAGTGGATCTTTCACCACCTCAAATCAGCTTTCCAATGAAGAATTTTCAGTCTTCAATGGCTGATAAATCTGCAAACCCTGATCTCACACAAGTCAAAGCTTCTTCAAAATCATAAGTGTCGAATGATCAAAATGAATGAATGAATCTATTTACTTTTTGGAAAAAGCTTTTATACCCCCTCAAAAAGGCACTACTCCCCATGTGCTTTTTTTGGCTTTTAAAATAATATTTTATTATTTGCTTTTGTTGCCTCAATATTACCTTGGTTATTGTGCCCATAATAAATTAATATTGGCCCCCTTTAATATAAAGTCAAAATATAACTTTATATTATAAACTTTTAATTAACATCATTAATGACACATTAAAATATTAATATCTCCTTAAAAATCCATCAGTTAGCTACGCCAACTGAAACCAACGTCAAAACTGCCAAACACTGAATGATCAAGCACACTGCCACAAATAGCAACTTTCGATAGCTGACTTACTAGTAAGTACGAACCACTGAATCCTGAAACATCTACAAAGGCCCAAACATTGGTCGACACTGCATCTGAGACTTGTCTAGGTGCCCTGCTATAAATAGAAACCCCGACTCCCTGAAAAAGTAACTTACTATAAATAGTAAGTGTGCCAAACGGAGTCCAACGAAGGTCAAACCTGAACTCTCATTGATCATTGGAGACGAAGCCACACCGAATACTGCCAAAATAAGACCCCCTAACCATCTGCTCTAGCCTACGAGGGTCAACTGACACGAAGTCCCAAAATAGCAAGTTACTATAAATAGTAACTCCTAAAAAGTAGGAACTGCTGACAAAAGAAACATCCCTAAAAAATAGGAACTCCCAACTGGTCAAACAGGGCCCGATCCCACACCTCCTAAAAAAAGGGACTTACTAAAATAGCAAGTCTTGGACAAGTTGTCTGCATCAGGCGCAGAAAGTGTCGATCAACTCCAATTGTTCGTCTGAACCCTGCTGAGCAACAAAAACTCTGCTCTAACTGTGTTGGAACCACCCCAGAAGCCAGCACCATCCAAACTGCACGAGGGCCTAAAAATGGGGACATTACACTAGTGTATTGAGACACCTTATATTGAAAGGGAGCTAGTAAATTCACACTCCAAACAAATATAAGGAATTTGCTCTGCCCATTAAAACAAAGTCGATTATTAGTAGTTCTAAAATGTTGGGCAGGATTCTAGCCTTGTTGCTACCGAGACAAAAACACCATTGATTCAAGATTTTTTGAAGGCTATATAAACTAGTAAATTGGTACAACTTACATCGAGTTTTGTCCATGCAATAAAATCGGGACCTTGATGATTTGATCCTAGGGAAAGCCTTTTTTTATACTAATTAAAAGGGGGGGGGGTTCATCAATGGGACCTAACCTAATCCTATCATGATGTTCATATATCTTCATCAACCATCTGAGAGAGCAATCAAGGATAATTAACTTTAGCACTTCGTCTCTGAGCATTTAACACGAGGACCTAAACAAGAACTCAATATTACCAATTTGTGATTGAAGATGATTGTCTTAATCATAAATGTTCTGCTAGTTTACAGAGACACCATATATTGAAAGGTATCTGGTAAATTCTTGCTCTAAACAAATATAAGGAATTTACTCTACCCATTAAGACAAAAGTCAATTAGTAGTAGTGTAAAATGTTGAGCAAGATTTTGGCCTTGTTGCTACTGAGATTTGCTATTTCATTAATATTTCTTTCGTACTTTAAATAGAGATAGGGTATGCTAGAATTTTGAAGAACTTAATGTAACTAAATCCACATGAATCGAACATAATTGAAAATCAGATATATCTGTCATTGTGATGTATAACCTTTGGTATTTTTGTAAGTTGCGTGATTAAGATCACCAAGAATGCAAGGGATTGGATCATTATGATTTGTGGTCCAAGCATGGAAAATGTGAACGATTATCAAATTTTATTTTTAGCTGCTTTTAACATGATTGGCTCTAGATAAATGTACCAAAATTATCAAGCTTACGTTTAGCTGTTTTCAGTGATTTATTGTTTGATTAAGGCTGGAAGAATTGTAGGGATTAGGTTGTGATGGTTTGCAATTTAAATAGGGGAAAATGAAATGTTGACTTTTGTCAAGCTTATTTTCACCTATTTGATTTTTGATTGAGGCTTCAAAGAATGTGCATGAATGGGATTGTGCTGGTTGGTAGTTTATATAGGGAAAATGTGAATGATTATTGAGCTTATTTTCAGTATTTGCTTGATTAAAATTTAAGACCTCGAAAAATTCACATAGACTAGATTATGATAAATTGTACTTAGTGTTTTAATTTTTTTTTGCAAGTCAACACAAAACAAAACAAAACAGTGTGTGAGGTAAAACATCTCTTCAAATTTGAACCGGAAGCTCCCTAAGATCTAAACTAATTGAAGCCTAAGCTAAACTGACCATAGACTAAAACCATAGACAATATATATAGATATGCACACTATACAATATTCTCTGAGGGGTGGGGGGTTTGCATAAAAGAAATAATTATTTGCTTATATTTTTGCCTCGGATACAGGTACCATACTGCTAACAATTGTGCCTTGCAAATGAGATTTTAAGATATTAAAGGATGAAACAACTAATCTAAACACAAAATTGACATCTTTGGGCTGGCTAAAACGGATACCATCTATTTAGTGCAAACAAGATTCGAAGGAATAATGACTTGAGCAAAGAACAAACACATGATTCCAAGAAAGAAATTGTTAAGTTGCATATAGAGTTACCACTTAATGAATAAACGACATCAATACAAAGTTTGACAAATTTACTTAGTTTCAATTTATTCCAAGGAAATACAAACACAGGCAAACCAGATTGGACAACAGTTTCTGCAAAATAAGCATAGTGTCAATAATTATCCTCTAGAGTTTATGTTCTTAGGGCACTTAGTTATAAGTTACAAATGCCCAATCTTTGGGGCTTTAAAATAATCTTTATTTAATCCCAAAAAGCGAGCTTTAAAGCGAAGTGCTTAAGGGCTATTGAAAAGTTGGAAATAAAGAAATTTTAAAGTAATCGTACTCCTAAACAACTAATTAATTAAAGGGACCTAGAAATAGGGCCTCATTCTTGCTCAGAAATAACACTGCCGGTATTAGGCTAAAATTAACAAACTGCAGTATGAACACACTTTGTGACTCTGAAGCAATTTTTCACATTGAAACCTGATGACTCCTTTGATGAACATTAAAACCCTAACCACCATGAATATTTGAATTCAGAACCTTATGATTGAAAAACATGTTCAAGATTTCTTTCATTGTTGGCTGAAGATCTGACCTAAAACCCTGGGATTTATCCTTAAATCAAACTGATCAAACCAAACCCTAGGAATGTTACAAATTTGGCTATAACTTGAACCCTTAAACGGCTGCACATACTCTTTTCATCTTGCCAAATCCTAGTGCTGGAAATCTCTGAAAAACCTTCCCAACAGCTGTAAGAAACTCTGAAAATGGATGTTTTTAAAACCCTAGAATCCACCCAACTGATATGTCATAAAATAAGGAACAACAAACCATCAGAACTTGCTGTGCTAACTATTGCAGTCAATGATACATGCACAAAAACAGAGATTTGGAAGCTGCCATGATGCATACTTGTAGAAATGTTGTCATATACAATTGAAACATGTCTTTTGCTACTGTAGGAGGATAAAAGCCCTGTTCTAATCAATTGAGGCACACTTTGAATTCTCTTTGACCTATTAGGAGCCTCTTTCCTGTTAGATCTGCCACTTAATCATTTGTTCTTACTGCCAAGTGCACTTTTAAGGGATATTTGCCACTTACCATGATTTGGGCGGAAGTTTTGAGTGGTTGAGCCAAGCCCAAAGTGCACTAGGTCTGTTTTTGTCATGAGATGGAGTTTTGAAGTGTCCTTGCGATGTCAAAATGCTGTTTGGAGATCTTTAGTGGCTAAACCTTGTGTAATGTGTGCTTAGGCTGAAATATCCAACGATTTAAGCATTGCACAACTATTCATCACTCAAGCCATGGCAGACAAATCATTCACTTATGCCACTTTAAAAGCCTAGGTGAAACCTTTTATAATCCTGGCAGAAAAGTTGGATGGCCAAACCATTATGAAAGTGCACCTAATTCATGAAGTGGAATTATTATGCACTTTAGCCAGGTGGAGATTTGAGCCACTCATGCCAAGAAGGAGAAATCATGTGACAAAGCCACTGTAAATTCGTGGCCAAGCTTAAGAGTGGAATTCTTGGTCACTTATGCCACATTTATAAGTTCAAGTGGAAATATTTAGTGGCTTCACCACCCTAAATCTGTAGCATAGAGCACAAAGAAGAAATATTTGCCAGCTCATATGACTGTTGAGCAGAGCTTACTTTCACTTGAGCCAAGGTGGAAAAACTTGCCACTTGAGACAACTTTTGAATTGCTAAGTGGAACTTCTGAGTGGTTCAGCCATTAGGAAAGTATGCCTGGCTTTATTGATGGAATTACTTGAGAACCAAACCATCTTTCCACTTCTTCTTTCTGTCTATATAGTTGATGACCTCATTCTGCACTTGCATTCTGCAGTTAGCTGCTTGTTTCTGCTCATAAAAGTCTGCTGTTCACTTGCTGCCCCTGTTTCTGCCCCTTATTCTGCTCCTGCTCTTGCTATCACATGTTGAATGAATGAGGGAAGTAATTTCTAAAATGATGTAAATACATGACAAATTCTGCTAAAAAGACAACACAAGTTGGCTAGAATTTAGGACAAAAGTCAGGTTGGCTCTAATCATGAAAATTTTGTTTTTTTACATGGAAAATTTGCAGGGGTGTAACATACTTTAAACAGGGCCAGTATGAACAACACATATTGATCTTATTTTCATCTTCTTTCAGTTTTTGTTTTATTAAGAATTTAAAGGATGTGTAGGAAATGGTTTGCTATGTTCTATGGTTTAAGTAGGGAAAATGCGAGTAAACAACAGATTACATCAAGAAACTGCATGCTTGCATTCGCTGATTTCAGGAACTGGGAGAAAGTTACATTATAGGGAAGATGCAACTGCAAAAAGATTTGAAAGTTGTTTTTAAAGATTTAGAGACCTTGCCATTTTCCTAGTCTTTTTAGCTTGTTTGTGCAACTTCAGAATTTTCTTGTTATATTTTACATTTAGTTGGATGTGGGATGTTCACCATATTATTATTTATATATAATTAGAGGATGTAATGAAGAATAAGGAAGAAGAGCTACTAATGACCATAGCTGAGTTTGGTGAAACATGCTTCTTGCTTCAAGAAAAACTTTCAAAAGCAGAGCTTGACAGAGAGGTTATAATTATTTAGCTAAACTCTATTCATTATAGACATCACTTAGTTTAAAGTTATGTATTATGTTGATTGAATACATGGCAGAAAATTTCTTTTGGTAATCTTTGTTTCGAAAACATTTCAACTACATTTAAGCGAAGGTGAAATCAGAATGAGCCAGAGCTTATAGTTATAATCAATTTGAATATATTTCATTTTGCCAATGTAGGGCAGCATTCAAGCTCAGCAACAAGGTCTAGAAGCTTGGAAAGTTATAGTACAAGCAAAGGCTTGCTTGTCTGAAGAATGTAATAAATCTCAACAAGAGGTATTTAGTGCAAATCAGCAGGTATGGATGGATCAGTTTGTCTCTTGGAATTGTTTTATTTAATGCTTTTTTCTGATTCTTTAGTTCAGTTCTCTATATCTTGATTGTAATATTTAGCATACATGATGGGGGCAGGTGACATTGCTTCATGATATCAATAAGAATTTACAAGATTACAATATTAGTTTGTAGCAATATAACAAAAAGCTCTAGAGTGGTGCTGCTACTACTACAGAGACCATTTCCTGAATGCAGAAAGAAAAATCAATAATAATGGGAACTCTCAGTAGCTTCAGAGGTCAGAATGCTGCACTTCAGGACCATCTTAATGGAACTAAAGTGAGTGCCTTTTATAAACAAATTATCTCTGCAATTCTACTTTTGTTACTGAAAAATTATCAAATTTTATTCTATAGCCTCCATTTGGAGGATTGACTTGATTTCAATATTTTTTTTTGGCTGTTTTTACATCTGCCATAATCTTACATATAATCTGTTTTTTCTCAAAGGGTTTATGGAGTGTTTCTTCTCTATAGGTTTATCTTGACTTACAGCCATAATCTACTCAAATAGTTATCCTTTTAATTAAAGGACTACATAACTCTTGCTTTGGCATTAAATTTGTGGCATTTGTAAAAACCAAAGACATTAATTTAGTATGCAAAACTAATATTATCAAGAAGTGTGTGTATTCAATTTTGTTTTGACCTATATGATTATGTTGCACAACAATTACAAGCTTTTAATTAAGATCTGATTTTCTGTAGACATGTAGGGTTATACTTCAATCAAGCTTTTATATGGTACTAGGGAAATAGACCCTTACCTCAAGGCACTTGCCACAATCTATTAGCATATAGGTGTTTCTCATGCTAATGCCACATATGGTTTAATTTCATCTTATGATTATGGACATGTATAGTTGTTTAAGATTACTTAGCAATGATTGTCCTTTTATATCTTAGGCCTCACTGCAGAAGGCCTAAAAGGAGGAAAAGGGGTTTTCAGAAGAAAAAGAGTGTTTCCACAGGGAGCTTCAGCTGACATACAAGTCAACATATTTGCAAGTATGTCACAAGGAAAAAAGTAAATTTTTTTCGCTTTTACAGTTTTACATACATGGAAATCCCAGAAGGCCCTATTGTCAAATTTCAATCTTAATATAAATGTATATTGAATTAAAGTCTGACAGATTCTCTGTAGTAGTAGAGTTTTCTTGTCCAAGTGAACAAATAAGCAGCTTGCAGCAAGGACTTGAAATTACAAACAAGAGGGTAGATGTATGCAAATTTGGAAAGTAAAAGAAGAATAATGCTGATTGTAATGAGCTAAGATTAACCCATTATAATATTTGTACCTTGTTGGATAGAAGTGTTCATGTGAAGTCTTATGTCTATTGGTTTGTTGTTGCAGATTGCAGAGTTTTCAGCTTTGCAACAGAAATCTTACTGTGCAGAGCAACACTAAATAATAGAAGAGCTTGAAAGTTGCCTTGTGAGGTTGATATTCAAGTTTTTGAAGGTGAGCTGCTATTAAGGGAGCTGCCTAACACAATATTGGTAATGTAGTGCCATCACCTCTACACTTTTTACAGTGCTTATGTAAACAAATTTACTAACCGTGTTTTCTACTCTTGGCCTCAACATGTATTAGGAACTCAAAGGCAATATATTACTGTAAGATTTAGCTTTGCTTGAAATAAGTTTTGATTGTACGCATTTTCCCTATATTGTCTCTAAGCACAACTACGATGTTTAACACAAAAATACTTAATTGTAAACAATAATTTCTGGATTGACTGCTTCCGAACATGCCCAAGTGATTTCAGATTTACCTAATGCCGTTTCTATCAAAAACAACTCTTGGCACCTTCATATGGTGCTTCTATTTATTAATCAATAACCTTAAACCAAAACAAGAATCTTAGAGTAGATACAGCTCAAAGTTCTGATCCCTAGAGCAGTAGATACAACTAAATTTGATGTTTTGTTGATGCCTTACATTCTAAATATGTCGAAAATTGTCTAATTTGACCTATTTTTATAAAAAAATATATACCTATTTTTTTAGGTGCTTCTATCTACTAGTCAGTAACCTAAATCTATATACATTTATTATTGACAGTAAAAACAATAATCTTAAGTGTATATACAACACAAAGCTTTGATCCCCAGAGCAGTAGATACAGTTGAATTTGATGTTTGTTTGACACCTTCCATGCTAAATCTCAATAGTGTATTTGCTGAAAAATGTATACTTTGATCTATTTTTATGTAAACAAGTATACTTAATCTCTAGACTCATTCTTTCTTTTGAAATAGTGTATACTTTGTGTGACTACTCAATCTGAGTGGATATTGTCTACTGTCATATTCAGTTATGTTGTTTCTGTTAAGTGTTATTTAGATATTTTATGATAGTTGTTTATATGTAATGTTTTAATACTTAAGTCCTGATTTTTTTGGGTTCTTATTTCTTTTATATTACTTTCAATCATATGTATTAGTAATTTTCATAATTAAAAGAAAGCCACAAAGAATATTTGAAGACTTTGGTGATGTTAACATTGGGAGGGGGATGATGGTTGCTCATGAAAATAATCAATGGCGATGACTTAAGAAATATAAAACATATGGGAATATATAAGAAAATAAAAATGACCGATTAATAGTCTGCTACAAAACTCTATATATTAACATTGTTTAATTTTATTTGATTTATTACCTTTTCATTGTTTGATGATTGCATGTACCAGGAGAAGGCATCTTAAGTTTCTAGGTGAAAGAACATGATGACATATAATGATAAAATAATACTAATGTAATGTTTTTGTAAAACATCCATGCTAATTATTTCCAAGAACATGAAAATTACTGAATTTAGTACCAATATAAATAGCTTTAATAATGTATAATGTTTGCTTGATTTCAGTTAAATGTAGAGGATGTGGTTGAAGGATCTAATAAGTCCAAGTTTGATGTAAATGATGAGGATAATGAAGAAAGTGGAGAGGTAAATATATTTATGGTCTCTTTAAAGCTATAATAGTATCTTCATTTATTATAGATATTTTTGTTTTCCTAAAACAATCTTCTCTATGTTTAGAATTCTTTTCAAGAGGATGATGTATTTTAAAATTATGAAAGATTTGTTATGCTTTTTATTTATCTCATTGTTTAGATTACATAGAATGAATTTGTAACCTCACCTACTAGATACCATAGTTTAAAAACTTATGTCTAAGTAAAACTTGGACTAAACGACTTTGTAAAACTCGGGCTCGATGACTTTGTAAAAGTTAGCTAAAACTCAATAAGTGACCACCTTGAACATAGACAAACAACAAATGTTTAATCACGCAATCATGATTAGATGATGCATCCTCAATAGTTTTTGATTGGAAGATGTGCCCTTGACAAACTGCAATTGGAAAATGTGCCCTCGATTGGAAGATGTACTCTTGATAGGTTGCGATTATAAAATGTGTCTATAGGATTGTTTTCTTGGCATTTGGCATGTGCATGGTTGAGGTTGTCTTCACCCAACACAATTCGTGCATTTCATATTCTTCATTCATTGTCTTCACATGTTGCCTACATCAATGCAATGCAATGTCCTCATGAATTTGGGCAAGTTTTTGGCCGAGTTTTTTTGTGGTTTTGCAATTAACTCATCGATTTTTTGTAAAAAATCACCCTAGTGTTTTTGGGGGACTTGGTAATAGTTTTGTCTTGTGAAAATTTTTGAATTAGGGGGGGTTTTTGAGTTTTTTTAATCTATGCTAGATACTAGTGAAATGATGTTGCTATGGTTACAATCCTTTGTTATAGTGAGGGGGTACAACTTTCGCAATTGTTCTTTGGTTCCTTGTCTTAATTATAGTTATTTAGGACTATGATGTTAACAATCTTGGTGGTATCTGGTATCATGAGACGGTCTTTGTATGATTTTGATCACCTTTAGCTATAATGTTCTCATTGTTACATGTATAGTTATTTTTCTCAGAAAATATTGAGTAACTCTTTTTGCTTATCTAAGTACATTGGTGTTGTATTATGACTATTTGGTATAAATGAAATAGATTGCTCCTTTTCTTTATTTCTCTTTCTTTTTTACTATCTTTTAGTCTCTGTTTCTTTCTTTCTCTTTCATTATTGTGGCCTTTATCTATTTTTCTATCATTCTCTCTTCATCCATGTTTCCCTTTACCTTTCTTTTCTTCATCTCTTTGTCTTTCTGTCTGATTTTTCTGTCTGTTTATTTATTTATTTTCTCTTATTCTATATCTTTCTTCATTTCCCCCTTCTCTCTCTTTGTATCTCACTGTCTTTTTCTTAGTATGTTTTTCTCTTTTGAGATCCTTTTCTCCCTTTCTTTTTCTCTTCCTATATCATTCGATCTTCCTTTATTTCCTTTTTATCTTTGTTTCCTTTCTTTTTTTTCACTTTCTTTCATATGTTCTTTCTCACCCTGCTCTCTCTCCTTTTTTTTTCCTCTCTTTCTCTCTTTATTTCTTTTTACATCTTATTTATTTTTTCTCTTTCTTTATGTATCTCTCTCCCCCCTCCTTGTCTTTCTACTGTTCACTCCTCTTATATATTCCTCTTTTTCTCTCCCCTCTTTTTTGGTTTTCTCCTTATTTATTTATTTGTTTTGTCTTTCTTTCTTTCCCAAGTCCCCCTCTCTCTCTCCCCTACAACTCTTTCTCTCATGATTTCTTTTCCTATGTTTCTTTTTTAACTATTTCAATCTATCTTTTTGTTCTTATTTTTCTATATTTATCTATATTTTCTTACTTTTCCTCTCTATTTCCCTACCTCTTTTCTCTTTTCTTACTTTTTTCTCTTTAGTCTCTTTTTCTCTTCCTACATCTCTCTCTCTCTCTCTCTCTCTCTCTCTCTCTCTCTAATTTTCTTTCTCCCTCTTTATTTCAATATTGATATTTTGCTTTTTCTCTATTCCTCCCCTCTTTGTCACTCTCACACACACACAAAAACACAATACACACACAAAACACATACACAAAAAAAACACACACACAAAAAACACACACACACACAAAAGACAAACACACACACACACACGAAACACACACCAAAACACACACAAAACACGCACCAAAACACACACCACAACACACACAACACACAAAAACACACACACACACAGAAAACACACAACACACACCAAAACACACACCACAACACACACACAACACACAAAAACACACACACACCACACACACACATCAAGACACATACACACCACACCAAAACACACACACACAACACACACACACACACCAACACACACCCCACACACCACAACACACACACACACCAAAAAACACACACACACCAAAACACACAAGACACAACACACACACACACCAAAACACACACAACACACACACACACAAAACACACACACCAAAACACACACAACACACACACACAAAACACACACACACACACACAACACACACACAACACACACAAACACACACACCAAAACACACACACAACACACACACACCAAAACACACACACACACACCACACACACACACACACCCCACACACACCAAAGCGCACACACTACACACACACCAAAGCACACACAACACACACATCAAAATACACACACACACCACACCAAAACACACACACAACACACACACACACACAAAACACACACAACACACACACACAAAACACACACAACATACACGCACACACACACCACAACACACACACGCAACACACACAACACACACACACCAAAACACTCACACACACCAACACACACAACACACACACACCAACATACAAAAACACACACAACACACACCAAAACACAAACACACACACACATCACACACACAAAAAGAAAAAAAGACACATTTTCCTTCTTTCCTTCTATCTCTCTCTCTCATTCTCTCAATTACTCTATCTTCTTTCTTTGTTATCCTTTTCCTATTTTCTTGTTGTCTACTTCTCTTCCTCTTTGTACAAAACACATAAACAAAAAAACACACACACACAAAAGAACAACACACAAAACACAAAACACACACACAACACACACCAAAACACACACCACAACACACACACAACACACAAAAACACACACACACACACACCACACCAAAACACAAACACGCACAAAAAACACACAACACACACACACACCAAAACACACACACACACACCACAACACACACAACATACACACATCAAAACACACACACATACAAAACACACACAACACACAAAAAACATACACAACATATACACATACACACACCAACACACACACACAACACACACACACACCAACACACACAACACATACACAACACACACACACACCCACCACACACAATACACACACATCCACACAACACACACACACACACACACACCACACACAATACACACACATCCACACAACACACACACACACGACACCCAAACCCACACATCACACACACATTTTCCTTCTTTCCTTCTATCTCTCTCTCATTCTCTCAATTACTCTATCTTCTTTCTTTGTTATCCCTTTCCTATTCTCTTGTTGTCTACTTCTCTTCCTCTTTGTCTCTTACATTCATTCTTACTATTTCCTCTCTAGTTGTTTGTCTCCCATTTTTTTCTTGTGTTTTATCTTTATATTTGCCATTTTTTGGTCTTTATTTCCCCTATTCTTTCTCTCTTCCATCAATTTCTCTCTTTTTTTCTTCTTTTATTTTTCTCTCCATGGACCTAGAGCCTTGACCTTGGACCTTGGACCTTGGACCTTGTATGGAGCTTACACCCAAAGACTATACATCCTGGACCCTAGCCCCTACACTCTTGAGTCATGGACCATGTACCCTAGATTGGGAAACCTTTACCCTTTACCTTGAACTGCTAGACCTTAGACCTTGGACATTGGACCCAAGACCTTGAACCCTAACCCTAAATCCATGACCCTAGACACTGGACTGTGGACATTGGACCCTTGGAACTTGGACCTTTAACCTTAGACCCTAGACTTTGCATCTTAGACCCTAGACCTTGAACCTTGGATGCTAGACCTAGAACTTACAGCCATAGACTTTGGACCCTTGGACCCTACACTATAGACATTGACCCTTTCTTTATTTCTGTCATTTATTCTCTCACAGTATCTCTCTTTCTATGTCTATTTATTGGCATTTCATTTTTCTATATTTTTTCTCTTTCATGCTTTGTCTATATTAATTTACTCCATCATATTTTTATTTTTCTCTATGTCTTTGTCTCTCTTTTTCTGTTTCATTTTTGTCTATTTTAATCCTTTATATCTTTCTTTATATGTTTGTTATTTTATCTCTATCCTATTGCATTATCTCTTTTTTCTCTATTTCTTAATTTTAAATTTTTTTTTTTTGATTCTCTTTGTTTCTTTTGGTCTCTCTCTCTCTCTCTCTCTCTCTCTCTCTCTCTCTCTATTAGTTTCTCTTTTTCTATATTTTTATGTATCTTCTTTTCTTTCATCATGTCTTTCGCGAATTCATTCTCTTTCTTTGTATTTAGCTTTCTTTTATTCTGTCTTTCTATTTCATTGACATGTTTTTTGTTTGTATTATTTGTTTATCCTCCCTCTCTCTCTTCATCTTCTTTCTTTGTACTCACTTATTTGGCTACATCTTTGTTTTTTTGTCCATCTCTCTACCTTTCTTTCTCCCTCTTCATTCTTTTTCTTTTTCTTATTCTTTCTCTTTCTTTAGTTCCCTTTCTTTCTCTCCCAATTCTCTCTTTTTTACTTGCTTCCTGTTTTACTTTATTTCATTATTTCTATCGTTCTTTTTCTTTCTACTTGTCGCTATCCATTTTTGTTTCTCTTTTACTATCTTTTTCTACTTAGTTTTCTACGATTTTTTTTTTCTCTGTTTATTTATGTCTATTTTTGCCTCTCTCTCTTTTGCCTTTTGCTTTTATATTTTATATTTCTTTTTTGTGTGACTATCTTTTCCTCTCTTTCTTTCATTCTTTCTTACCATTTGTCTCCTAGAATCTTTATTTATTTGTATTTCTCTTTCTTCTGTTCTTTTTCTAACCATTTTTTGTTCTGTCTTCATTCTTTTTCTCTCTTTTCTCTTTTTTCTTTTTCTTTATTTCTATATCTTGATTTATTTGTTTTTCTTTCTTTCCCTTTTCATTCTTTATTTGTTTAGCTTTACTTTTTGCTATCTCAACATTTATATTTTTTAATATTTTGGTTTCTATATTCTATATTCCCCCATTTCTTTACACTTGAAAAAGTTAAATAGACTTGTATAATTTGAATTGGAAATTGAACAGTTGAAGGAAGTGATTAAACTAATGAATTTGGAATGCCAACAGATGCCTTTTGTCTGCATGAAAAAAAATGATGCTTGCTGTAGATTGTTGAAAATGCTTTTGCTGTGGTTGAGACAAAATTGAAAATTGTCAAAATTGTCATGAAAATGTTGTTGTAGATGATAAAAACACTACCTATTTCAATATTTCTTGACTACTAAAGCTGACACAAAGATTTCCCATACCATCTTGATCATCTCTAGTTGTCTTAGACGTTGAATTTGTCGAAACTTTACATTCTTTCACTTGGAATGTCTCGAAAACACATTTGCTTTAGTTAGTGGAATGGAATTTTTATAACTCTTTGAAGGACCTTTGTTTGTAGGACTGCAATACAGAGGCTTTGGTCCCCAAAATCTCTCCAATCAATGAAATAAGAAATTGCTTATAAACAAAGGAAATAAACACCACAGCCTTAGTCACAATGGATGCAACTTGCTCTGATACTATTCGATACATAAAAACTATGGAGCTTACCGTAAAACTAGGATAGGTATTCCGTAAGTTATGGTATGATTGACAATGAAGAAATGAGAATGAGAGAGTAATGAGGCATTGCATGATGTGTGCGGGGCCATTTATTTATTATATCAAAGTGGGGGTTACAAATTAGTTATAAGAAGAATATGTATAGTAATATTTGATTAACATGTTCATATAAACAACTATTAGTATGTTTACATAAACTTATATTTATTATTTTAATATCCCATAATGACTAAACTGCAAACCACCCCAACCTTGTCTTGAAATTTGATATAGAAAACAAAATAGGTCTGAGGTGTTGTTTGATTAATAGAATGCTCTTGAGATGTGCAATAATGAAGAGAGATATCTCTAGGATTAACCAACTACCAAATGTAGTGATGATGAATCTCAATGTGTTTCATGTGAGCATGATATGTTGGATTTTTCACCAACTTAAATACACGTCAACTATCACAGAAAAGTGGAGTAGGTGTATGTTGAGGGAGCTTGAAATCAACCAAAATTTAGCATAGTGAACCTAATTTACAACTAGCATTGACAATTGCTTTATATTTTTGATTGAGTGGAAGATAAATCCACTACGTGCAAAAGCTTACTCTATTGCAAAACAACTCTTGAATTTAGGGAAAAGATGTATCTTTACTGGCCGACCCATTCGTTTTTCTTGAACCATATTAGCAGTTGGGGCAATCCTATGTGTGGGGTTGGGTGGGGGGCCCCCTTCTTTCATATTATTCTGGGTGGGGGGCTAAGGTTCTCCCACCCACCCCGGTTTGCAAACCCCTGGCCCTCCCAATTAATCTACCCCCCTCGGAGGGCCCCTGGCTGATGAGTATTCAATGATCCTGACCGATGAGTGTATATCCTGTCAATTCAATTTTTCTTTCTTTGATATAGTAAGTGAAAGTCAAGAGTACCTTTGACATATCACAAAATCTGCTTTGTGGCTATCTAATGAGTGAGCTTTAGTTTTGACACAAAGCGAGAAAGATGGTTGAAATCAAAGTAGAGCTCTATTTGAGTGGACTCAAGGAATATCAGATTGCCCACTAACATTGTAATGATCATTCATCGATCGAAGATAAATGATCATTGGCTAACAACTTTAGCCCAACCTCCATAGTTATCTAGGAGGGATTGCAATCTACCATCCCACATCTCTCCAATATACTTTTGGCATATTTGATCTGAGCCATGAAAATGAGATGATGACATTGCTAGAATTCAACATCTAGGCAATAGTGTTAGAGGCATAGGTTAGTCATGTCAAATGTTGTACACAAATTTTATTTCACTCATTGAAGTGTAGAGGCCCCATTACTCATGATGTCAAGATAGTCAACATATATAGTATCACATTGTCATCACTATTACTTTTGACATAAAGATTCTGATCAGAAAGACTTATTATGAATCTAGAATCTTGGAGATGTTGGTCAATTTTGATATACCAGGCTTGGAAGCTTACTTTAGCCCATACAGATACTTAATCAACCTACAAACTAGATGATCACGACCAGGTACTTGAAAACCCCCAGGGTGCACCATGTAAACCTCCTTGTCCAAATCTCCATTCAAGAAGGTACACTTGACATTCATCTGATACACATTTCATCCAAATTGAGTTGCTGTGGAGAGAGAGAGAAGCAACTGAAATATGACCATCTTCGTTGTATGGGAAAAGTTTCCTCACAGTCTATCCCCTCTTGTTGTGAATATCTTTTTTTCAAGAAGATGAGTCTTGTACTTATTCGAATTACAGTTAGCTTTGCATTTGACCTTATAAACCCATTTGCATCCAATGGTTGTTTATTGGGAGGTAACTCCACCAAGTCTTAGGCATGATTTTTGATCAAGGCATCATACTCAACCTTCACGATTGATTCCCTTTTAGGTTTCCCTTTTGACTTTGAATACCATTGTGGTTTAGGCACTTGGAAAGATTTGATTTGCTAATCCCACAATTTGTTTCCTTGTACATTGAGGTTGTGCATTTGACTAAGGAAGTTCATCCTCAAGCCCACTTTCTAATGTGGAATAATACCAGTTAGGTCCTTGATGCACCTTAAGTGTGCTCTGTGTGGGCAAAACCTTGGTTGGAGTCTTTGGTGAACTTTGTGTTGGCAAAACTATAGTTGGAGTGCGACGTCTCTGATAGACTAGTGGTGAAGTATCAGCCAAAGTTGGATGCACTGGACTACAGGATGAATTAGAGGGTTGATCTTTCAGCAACACCACAACACTAGTTTGTGAATCTTAACTTACTAGTTGTTGAACACAAGCAAATATCGCTTTGTTTCATTCACATCAACATCTCGACTAACAATTACTTTGTGTCATTAGAGACATTAATGAGTCTATATGCCTTAGATTGATCACTATAGCCAACATAGAAATGTTTGGTTACTCCTAGAGTCTAGTTTAGTCCTATTCCTATGAGGAACCAAACTATATGTGGCTAAAAGTTGGTACCTCAAGATTATTACTAGACCAAGCTTCTTTTGATGTGATATATTGCAAGGCTTTGCATGGAATCTTGTTGAGAAGATATAGTGATATGCTCACAACTTCTCCCCAATATCTATATGGCACACTTTCATTGCGCATCATGCACTCTGCTATCTCCATGATAGTCATGTTCTGCCTTTCTACAACCCTAGTTTGTTGTGTAGTGCATGGTGTAGTCAATTGGCTCTAAATATCTTCTTTATTAGATAAATCTTTGAATTGTGTGGAAGTGAACTTTCCTCAATTGTCAGATCTTAGGGACTTCGATTCAACACCCTCTAGGGTTTTCCATTGCCTTGTATTTTACAAATGCATCAAAACTTTTGTACTTTTATTAAAGAAGTAGACCCACATCTTCTTGGAAAAATATCTTTGCTCAAACAATATCTAAGATCCCCTTTGCATGCTATGCTCCTTCAATAAGGAAAGGCTTTTGCTTTTGCTTACCAGCAAACAATCCACACACATATCAATATCTTCTTTATCAGATAAATCTTTGAATTGTGTGGAAGTGAACTTGCCTCCATTGTCAGATCTTAGGGACTTCGATTCAACACCCTCTATGGTTTTCCATTGCCTTATATTTTACAAATGCATTGAAACGGTTGTACTTTTATTAAAGAAGTAGACCCACATCTTCTTGGAAAAATATCTTTGCTTGAACAATATCTAAGATCCCCTTTGCATGCTATGCTCCTTCAATAAGGAAAGGCTTCTACTTTTGCTTACCAACCAAACAACCCACACACATATCATTTTTCTCCTAGATAGTAGGCAAACCTTGAACCATGTTGGCTTTGTTGAGTTTGCCCAAATACTAAAGGTTTAGATGAGCGTATCTTTCATGCCAAAGAATACTTGTATTCTATTCTATAGCTAACAACACATGCAAAATAGTTGTGGTAGGATCACAATTTTGTACAACTTGCCTTGCCAATGCTCATGGCCACCATTGTCCTATTTCAAATAAAAAACAATACACTTCTTCACACAAAAATTCACTTAACAATACAAACAATGAATTTTATAGCATCACCTATGAAAATTTAGATATAACTTATCCCCTCCACTACATGCGATCTACCATCACCTAGGAAAATAAAATTCATGTGGCTAGAATTGATAATTAATTTGACATTTAAGTCCTTTTAAGTCCTTTTGACATGTGAAGTGTCTGGATGTGCCAAAATTAAAGAACCAACAATTGGTATCAACAACTTCTTGGGAGGATGCCATGAATGCATATTCTTTCTTTGGATTATGCTTTACCTCAACAACTGCCACATTAACCTCAACACATGACTTCTTATTGCGAGATATGTCAGTTCCTTTTTTGGTATTCCTTCTTTACATGTCCAAATTTATGACAATAATAGCACTTCACTTTGGAAGGAGAAGAAATAGGAGGAGAAAAATTCTTTTGTTTTCCCTTATACCATGTACCAAATATACTCTTTGAATTTCTAGAAGATTCACCCATTTGTGTTTGCCGACATTCTTTTTGCAATAAATGTGTAGTCAAGAGGAAAGCAAAATTTTTTAAAAAAGATCCTCTTCCCATATGATTTTAAGATCTCATTTTAAAAAGATAATGGGATAGTTGGACTGTAATTTGGCATGTTTGCTCAAGGGCAGGTGACTCAATAGAACCCCCCACTACTTAATCTAAAAAAAAAAAGAAAAACCTAAAGACTATGACAAGCGTCATAGAGAAGTTTTGTTGTTAAAATTGTGTGTCGAATGACCTTATTACTAAGGTTCCTAATGTTGTGTCTACAAGTGAACTATGGGGATAATTTGAAAAACAAATATCACACTTCGAAAATAGGTAGGGTGTTATACTTGAAATTTGGTTGTTCTCTACTAAACTTAATGATTTTGGGTCTTTGTTGGAAAACCTCCTGAAAATGAAAAAAATAAAGGTATCAACTCACCGTTGTAGACAAAAAGATGGATGAGGATGATATGGTGGCTTTGATCATCAATAGCCTACCACCCTCCTATGAGTCATTTGTGGAATCATTAACCACACGAAATGAGACCTCCCTTGGCATTTACCCACCCATCCTGACATGTTGGCAAAGTCCGTTTGGCCCCACGACCTATGGAATGCAAAATGTCACTCCTAGCACCTCTCCACTGCATGAAACTGAAGCATTTTGCAAGAATGTGTTTGATTTCGGCACGGTCAAATGGACTGGAGTTGACCGAAACTGAGAGAGGTTATTGTGGACGGACCCCACATGCCCCTGTAGGTCCAAATGGAATGTTTGCAGCTACCATGAATTCTGAGAACTGCTTTGTCAAAGTTTGGCAATTTTTGCTCTTAGGATCTTATTGCCCAACCCTCTTTCATTTGTGAGACAAGCTCGAAATCTTCTTCCTCCAATAGAAACTCCTCATTAGAAGAAAAAGGATCAACACTAACTAATAGTAAAAATAGTTTTAAATGCTTTGCATCATTGGTTGAATAGACAACCATAAGCTTTGGCATATCCTCCTTCAATAATTTAGAACAAATTGCTTTACTCTCTCATAATTATCACCATAGGCTTTAACTTTATTTCCACCTGTGTAGCTATAGGGAAAGAATCTGACAAGTCCTCCACACAAGACGAAGGCAAAACACCACGAAGCATAACTGTAGTAACTACAGGGGAAACATCCAATGAATGCACCTTCCCTTGAATTGCACTAATAACCATTTCCTTAGATCTCTCATCCAATAACTCTTCATTCTCCATTGGCAACCTGTAGGAAGGGGAACCCAAAGAGCCACCAACAAATTGATGTTGCCTCTTTGCATTTACTCACCATGTCGCCTTGCCAATTGGTATTCTTACTAGACACACACTAGATAAGTGTTCTAACCCAACAAAATTCCAACACCTAAATGTCCACTTCTTATAATGAAGAGGCTGCTTCCATTTTTGTTGCCCTATTTAAGGCACATCTATATTGGGAGACCCACAAAAAAATCTAGATCAACTAGGATTCATGCATAGGTCATATGCATGTACTTTAGGGTTTAAGGGGAGACAGATTCAAACTTTCCTAAGGAATTCCCTATACTTTTAAATGTTGAGGGAAGCCAGAAATGTAAAGCTAGATTTGATAGGTTTGATCCAAACTTGAGTAACCTTGAAATTTAGTTAAAGGGTTAAACCTTGGGTACCAGGGCTTGACAAGCAATAATAAAAAAATCCTTGAGCATAGGGATAAATAACTACAGGTTATTCCAAAATAAATTTCTATGAATCCATTACCCATTTATGTAAATTTGGCAGGCTTGGCCTTAGTTTGTTGAACCTACATATCATCACCATCTTTGTATAATGAGCCACTTGTTCCAGTAATTCTTCTACCAACTCCAGGATCGGGATCTTCTCCATAGTTTTAACCGTCCTTTTGTACTTCCATGACACCTCATAGCAGTATCCTTGTTAGACTCATTTTTATCCCTTGCCACAACCACATCTTTAAAGGACTAAGGCTTATTACCTTGTGTAGCCGACATCAACAAAGAACCCACAAGCCCCTCTTTTGCGTTGAGATCATTCCAAATGCCATTTGTCAGTACAATTCTAGTAGCAGCTATTGTGTTCAAAAACGCATTTTCCTCCTGTGTAGATCCCTTAGGTTGTTTAACAACGATGACACCCATATTAGGGTTTGTAGCAGGGCCAGATTGGGGTTTGTAGTAGAAGAGGAACCGGTTTTCATCACAACCTCAGTCTTCAGGGTTTGTTTCAGTGTTTAAAATTATTTGAGCACACATTCGATACTCAATAATCGTGAGTATCTTGTGACTCCAAATATTAATATTTTTCCCTTTTAACTTTTGCACCTCTAGTAGAACTAGATTTTTTATATTTTCCATATGCAAAATGAACACAAATAGACCATTGATTTTTCACAGACCATATATACACACCATGGAAATTTTGAATTTTTTCACAAACCAGAGTTATTGTTTTATTTTCACAAACTTGAAAATAAGGAAAAAACTCAAATTGGTAACTACTCACTACTATTCTTCTATTTGCATCTTCTGCACATGCCCATTCACACTTTAAAAACTCTATTGTAAAATTCTCTTTCTTTCCCATTCTTGCGACTATAGAAATCACACGATGCCCCAAATGTGACTAGAAAATACTTTCGTCCTCCACGCACGTCGTTGGTTCAGGTAGATACCTACGACTAAACAAAATGATTTGTAGGGAATGCAAATGACCTACAAATCATGATTGAAGTGCTACATGAATTTGTCCGTGTTTCTCCTTGGTTGCATGCTACAAATTGTAGTGTTCTAGCAGCTTGTGTTTTATAAATTGTGGTTGGTTTGTTTTGGCCTGCTCCATGATTGTGGCATTTACTGGTTTCTAGCAGCTCGTGTTCTGTAAATAGTGACTGGTTTTTTTTGTCCTACTACATGATTATGGCATTTACTGGTTTGTTTTGGCATTCACATTTGAGATAATCTTCACATTAGTTTCCTTTGCCTCGTGGCAATGTTTTCTCATCCTCCACATGACATACCTACGCTCAATCAGTGTTGTACCCTTCCTAGTCTTCCTCAACATTGTATTGCTTTGTTACCAGTGTTTGTAGGATTTGCAATAAGGAAATGAGAATGAGAGAGCAATGAGGCACTAGATGATGTGTGTAGGTCCATTACATTATTATGTCAAAGTGGGTGAACTACAAATCAGTTATAATGTAAATGTATAATGAGAGTGTGTAGGGGAATATTTGATTAACGTGTTTATATAGACAACCATTAGTATCTTTATATAAACTTAGATTTATTATTTTGATATACACTAGTTCATCAACATTAGACTTAACTTTGGAAGAGAATGTTGTATTTCAGAATGATATGAAATATATTATTCAATGAGGTTATTTACAATGATAGAGCTGTGCTCTATATAAAGAGGTTTACAGAAGTTTCTAAAATAAGCACAGGAGTTTCAAAAGGAAACTACCGCTAATAAAGCAAACTAGATAAACTAAAATAGATTTAGAAACTATCAAAAAGAAACTAATATTGACCATTAGAAAATATCTAATTTATTTTAATATCCCCCCTTAATGGTCAATCTACTAACTACACCAAGTTGCCCCTTAAATTTGGTCCACGAACACTTGAATCGAAATACCAGGCATAAGAGATGGCCTAAAAGGCATAGAAAGCAGACTTTTTCTACTTAGAGTGCTCTGCGACATGGCCTGATGGTGTCGATTTGTCAGGCTTGGATTGTGCAGCAGCCAAGCGTTTCTGGCAATCCCTTTTCATATGGCCAAACTTATGGCAGTAATTGCACTGGATATTTTTCTTCTTTGAAGGGTCCTGTGATTGACCTTCACTGGATGGCTGAGAGGGCTGATTGTTGCCCTTATGGCTGAGAGGGCTGATTTTTAGAAACGCCAAGGAAAGAAACTTTCCAATTATATTCGTAAAAAGTGCTGAGTGAGCCAAGCTGGTCGAATAGGGAGGCTGCCAACACGAAATCGCGACCCAGTTGCAGGTTTAATGCGCCGAAAATGACAATGAGGAACTTTGAAAATAGAGAGATTACTGCACCAAACCGTGGCGGCCGATGTCTCCAGAAAACACGACTCCAATACAAATCTTAACCTGTTGTTTGTAGAAAGACATCAAAAAAGACACGAAGTTGCGTCTAGAAATTGCAAGTAGAACCCATGATCGCCTAAAGAACCCTCGAATCAAGGAAGAAAACTATTAGACAGGAATCACAGGCTATGAGAAACCACGACTACAAAATCGCGAGTTTCCAGAAATGCGACCTCTAGGGAAAGATGCCTAGGGTTTTCTTGTAGAATCGCAACTCTTCATGAGTAGATACAGACGCCGACCAGAAAGAAGAAAAATGCGTCTAGAAATCCCTCCAGAAACATAGTAAATCTAGTCCAGAGGTGTCAAAAGACACAAACAGAAGCTAGGAAACCGACGCCTTTAAAATCGCGATTTAAAAACGACCCATAAAGCAAAACGAATCGCCATTAGAGGAGACGACTCAGAGAGTGTAGTGTCCCCTTTCTAGAGGAAACACTTAAACCTGAATCTGCATTCAAATTGATTCTCAAGGAGACATTAGTAACGTTAGAGAACAATAAATTTTAATGATAAGATCAATGATAATGTATTCACATCATTCCTTGTTAAAGGATTATTTATTTCCTAATTGTTACTTGCTATTGATAACCATTCCATAATTCAATCATTCATATTACCTTATTACTCTTCCTCAGGGAACTAGGCTTTACATGTATAGGGGCACTAAAACTATCTCTTGACCCAGCCTACGGGAACTATGTCCCAGCCTACGAGCTTTAATACGGATGGGATGGCTCCGCCTCTCCCTCACAACACCTATCATTCCTTAAAGGATGAAGTAATAGAGAAATATATATAGAAGTAACAACTATGTTAATCTCTCCATGTCATCTTCCTTCTATTCCTTAACCATGGATGGGGAATTATATGTCTAGGGCGCGTTGAACCCTCTCCAGTGCATTATGAATGGAATTACTTCGCCTTTCCCTAGTATTTTTGTCTAGGGCGCGTTAAACCCTCTCTAATGCATTGTGATGGAATTACCTCGCCTTTCCCTAACAAGACCGCCTCTCCTATAGTTATAGGAAATGGAAGTGATGGGATGGTTATGTTTTTCTCCTCAAGTTTCATAATGTATATATATGTTCATATATGTTTCAATCATGTTTCTTTATTTAAGAATGTACTTTCAATCAACTATTTGTTCACATAGTATAGTTCTATTTTGATATAGGGATAGCATACATATATATATTTATTCTTTTATATATAATAATCTTATCATTTATTTTTACCAATTATAGATTGAACAAATTAAATATAAATACTTACTTGCCTGTTGTAGCTTTACCTGGAATTCTACCCATGTTGCGGTAACATAATTTTTATTGTTTTGTTGTTGCCATTTATATATTTTATAATATATATTTCACTCCTTTTTACTGCTGATGTACATATCTCTATATATTAATTTATGACATCTTTCCTACTTATGACTCAGAAATATATATATATATATATATATAATGCAGATCTAAATATATGTATTTATCCGACACTCTTTTTATATTTTCTTCCGATGATGTTTTGCTTCTATCTCACAACCTTTATTTATTTCCTTTTCAAGGGATATGTTCGAAGAGGCACATCTCTTATTATGCTTGGTGGTAAAAGACATACTTACCCTCTTATAATTTTTATTACTTTATATTAATTCCCTTTTGTGGTAAAATTAGTTCTAACCATACATAACTCCCTTATCATAAGAGGATAGGTTAAAAGATGTTTATTTATATTATTATTTATTTATATTATTTGTATTTATATTATATCATTATAATAAATGATATATTATTTATATTATATCATTTATGTCATAATAAATGATATATGGTTTATATTGTATTATTTATATTTATATTACAATATAAGATAGTAATAATAATATTTGTATTTATATTATTAGATATATTTATAATATATTATTTATTTATGTGATCGCTGGTGTCAACCAACTTAATTGCCCTTCGGCCTCCCCTTAATCTTTTAAAAGTACATTATTTATATAATATATATAGTATAAAATTTAAATAAATACATTTGTTATTAAGTATGGGAGCTCTTTTATCTTATTTTATTCACAAGCATATAATATGGTGGGATAATGTTTTTGTCTTAAACTTTTATCTTTATATGATTTTATTTTGAATTTGACCTTTTGTTTAACTGTATTACTTTGCTTTATTCCAAATTACTTTACTTTCTAGCTTTAATGGGTAATAGCTTTAATGGGTAAGACTCTTCGTAATATTTATTTTTATATATAATAATATATATCTTATTAATTATTCACATAAATATTATATTAAAATATTTATATTTATAATATATCTAGTTAATTGAATATATATATTTCATATATTTTATAATATTTATATTATATTAAATTAATAATATTATTTATTAAATAATACATATTAATAATATATTATATATTTAGTTTATATAAGGCTAACTTATTATTTAAATAAACAATTCAATTATAAATCATTATAGGGACATGACAACCCTCCCCACTCAAGATTGCTTGTCCTCAAGCAACTATAATTAGGTATCCTAAAGTAATATTTAATAACGTTATAATTTATTAGGTTTCCCTTATATAAAATAACATTACACTCACCAATAATATAAAATAACCGCTATAAAATGTAACAAATTAAACTATAGTGCCATAAAATAATAATTTATAAATTTGGGTTTACCCTTTTAAATTTTAGCACTAAATTTTATAAATAATTTATTTGATAACTATATTTTATTAAGGTTTATGTACACCATAAATACTTTGGGTTAATTGTTTACGTATATTTTAATTTGTTTTTTCACTCATTTCACCCGCCGTAGGTTACCCAATAGATGAAAATAACTTTGTGAAATATATTACTTATAAGAACTAAATAGAGATGTTTAATATATATTTATTTATAAATTATATTTTAATTATTTTATTTTACTATTTCATTTAGTATAATTTTATTGTTATTCAGAGTTGTTTTATTTTTATTTATTTTTTATCTCATTTACCCATTATTTATTATATATTTGTAAGCAAATTTTAATTTTTAATGTTGCATCATAAATATTTATTTTTTTAAAATTTTTTTTTAGCAATGTATTAAACACCATTATTCCAGCAATTCATGAAATTCATACAACTGTCATTGATTCTTGTTTTTTATTTTTTTATTTATTTTTTATTTTTTTATTTAACTATTCACAGGATGGCAAGATCACTGCTCTGATACCACTGTAGTGTCCCCTTTCTAGAGGAAACACTTAAACCTGAATCTGCATTTTCAAACTGATTCTCAAGGAGACATTAGTAACGTTAGAGAACAATAAATTTTAATGATAAGATCAATGATAATGTACTCACATCATTCCTTGTTAAAGGATTATTTATTTCCTAATTGTTACTTGCTATTGATAACCATTCCATAATTCAATCATTCATATTTCCGTATTACTCTTCCTCAGGGAACTAGGCTTTACATGTATAGGGGCACTGAAACCATCTCTTGACCCAGCCTATGGGAACTATGTCCCAACCTACGGGCTTTAATACAGATGGGATTACTCCGCCTCTCCCTCACAACACCTATCATTCCTTAAAGGATGAAGTAATAGAGAAATATATATAGAAGTAACAACTATGTTTATCTCTCCATGTCATCTTCCTTCTATTCCTTAACCATGGATGGGGAATTATATGTCTAGGGCGCGTTGAACCCTCTCCAGTGCATTATGAATGGAATTACTTCGCCTTTCCCTAGTATTTTTGTCTAGGGCGCGTTAAACCCTCTCTAATGCATTGTGATGGAATTACCTCGCCTTTCCCTAACAAGACTGCCTCTCATATAGTTATAGGAAATGGAAGTGATGGGATGGTTATGTTTTTCTCCTTAAGTTTCATAATGTATATATATGTTCATATATGTCTCAATCATGTTTCTTTATTTAAGAATGTACTTTCAATCAACTATTTGTTCACATAGTATAGTTCTATTTTGATATAGGGATTGCATACATATATATATTTATTCTTTTATATATAATAATCTTACCATTTATTTTTACCAATTATAGATTGAACAAATTAAATGTAAATACTTACTTGCCTGTTGTAGCTTTATCTGGAATTCTACCTATGCTGCCGTAACATAATTTTTATTGTTTTGTTGTTGCCATTTATATATTTTATAATATATATTTCACTCCCTTTTACTGCTGATGTACATATTTCTATATATTAATTTATGACATCTTTCCTACTTATGACTCAGAAATATATATATATATATATATATATATATAATGTAGATTTAAATATATGTATTTATCCGACACTCTTTTTATATTTTCTTCCGATGATGTTTTGCTTCTATCTCACAACCTTTATTTATTTCCCTTTCAAGGGATATGTTCGAAGAGGCACATCTCTTATTATGCTCCCTTTCAAGGGATATGTTCGAAGAGGCACATCTCTTATTATGCTTGGTGGTAAAAGATATACTTACCCTCTTATAATTTTTATTACTTTATATTAATTCTCTTTTGTGGTAAAACTAGTTCTAACCATACGTAACTCCCTTATCATAAGAGGATAGGTTAAAAGATGTTTATTTATATTATTATTTATTTATATTATTTGTATTTATATTATATCATTATAATAAATGATATATTATTTATATTATATCATTTATATCATAATAAATGATATATGGTTTATATTGTATTATTTATATTTATATTACAATATAAGATAATAATAATAATATTTGTATTTATATTATTGGATATATTTATAATATATTATTTATTTATGTGATCGCTGGTGTCAACCAACTTAATTGCCTTTCGGCCTCCCCTTAATCTTTTAAAAGTACATTATTTATATAATATATATAGTATAAAATTTAAATAAATACATTTGTTATTAAGTATGGGAGCTCTTTTATCTTATTTTATTCACAAGCATATAATATGGTGGGATAATGTTTTTGTCTTATTAGACTTTTATTTTTATATGATTTTATTTTGAATTTGACCTTTTGTTTAACTGTATTACTTTGCCTTATTCCAAATTACTTTACTTTCTAAATTACTTTACTTTCTAGCTTTAATGGGTAAGACTCTTCGTAATATTTATTTTTATATATAATAATATATCTTATTAATTATTCACATAAATATTATATTAAAATATTTATATTTATAATATATCTAGTTAATTAAATATATATATTTCATATATTTTATAATATTTATATTATATTAAATTAATAATATTATTTATTAAATAATACATATTAATAATATATTTTAAATAAATATATTATATATTTAGTTTATATAAGGCTAACTTATTATTTAAATAAACAATTCAATTATAAATCATTATAGGGACATAACAGAGAGCTCAACCGGGCTCTAATGCCGTGTTGTATTTCAGAATGATATGCAATATGAATATATTATTCAATGAGGTTATTTACAATGATAGAGCTGTACTCTATATAAAGAGGTTTACAGAAGTTTCTAAAATAAGCACAGGAGTTTCACAAGGAAACTACAGCTAATAAAGCAAACTAGATAAACTAAAACAGATTTAGAAACTATAAAAAAGAAACTAATATTGACCATTAGAAACTATCTAATTTTTTTTTAATAGAGAAATAACTACAAATATGAACATACAAGCATAAAAATGGTTACACATGAAGAACAAGGATAAACTTTGGGGAAACCCACGTGTTATCCTATTTTTCCTTCCGACCAAATAGCCTAAGGATCCATGAATCCTGAGTGTTTTCACCTTTTAGAATACAAGGAAAAGCCCCCCAAATTGACTAAGTCCAAAAAATCCTATGTTTTCCTTGTGTTTTCAGCTTTTTCGGAGTTTCGGAGTTGGGGCTTCTCCTCTTCGTCATGCCAGCCTTGTTGGTTCTGAGCTCTGACTTGTTCCTTATATTTGCCTAAGTCTTTCGGGCGTCGAAGTTTGGGAGTTTGCTCTCCCTCATTCTTTGGAAGGCGGAAGGCTCGAGGTTCGCTCGCCGAGGTTCGACAAGTTAATACTCTAAGTGTGGCGGAGTGCGGAGGTCGGGGGTTTCTTCTTCCCTCTTCCTTTCTTCTTTTGGAAAGCGGAAGGCCTGACGGCTGATGTCCGACGGCTAAAGTCCGACGGCTTTCATTCCAAGGGAGCGCAGTGATGGTAAAATGAAGGTAATGCAAAGTGCGTTGGTGCGTGGTGCTGCCACGTGGCAGGGATTCGTGGCAAAATATTCTTAAGTGTTTCGGATGCCGGGGGTCAGGATTTCCTTCTTCCTCCTTTTGGAAGGTGGAAGACGGAAGGGCCGAAGCCCGACTTCTGCCAAAACCTTCTTCAAGTGGCTAAGTCACTCAGGGGGCAGAGGTTCAGGGTTTCTCCTTTATTTTCTCTTGCGGAGGCCAGAAGACGAGAGGCCCGAAGCTCAAAGTTCACCAGTTGCAAAATTTTCTAAGTCTTTTGGAAAGCGGAGGTTGGGAGTGTTGACTTTTTCCCAGACTGGATGCTTATTCCCAGATTTCCCTACAAGGTAGCCATCAGTGATCAACAGGATCTCTGGGCCAGGGGCCAACAGTGTAGGAGATAGACTCTGTATTTTATCTCCTCTTCTTCTTCAGGTTCTGCAAAACCTAGGGGGGTATTCCCTACTCAACATCCATGAGGATATGCATACAAGGCTGGGATGCTGACAGAAAGCAGAGAAGTCCTCCTGTAAGTAGACCAAAACTGAAAGATAAGAGCAAAGGGGCTAGCTTTGGGCCTATTTGCAGTTGTAGACAGAGGACTGAGGATCCTAAAACTAATTCTAATGTCCTAAAGATTGTTTTAGATTTAGATTTTGATTTTAAGTTTGGATGCAAAGCTGGACATGGTTGTAACACAAACACAAAGCAAGATTGGTGCCTATCCAGGCCCTGGAGTCATTAGACATACACCTGTGAATGATCAGCATGAATAGCTAAAACTGGATTTCAGGGGGATATATGTGATACCTGCCTTACAGATATCTCCCAATACAGAGTGTTAAGTTATCTCTACTTATGGCATCCCTACTGCAGTATACCCTTCCCAATGTTCAACCTGAAAACAGTTTAATCTACCCCTTGAGCAGAAGTTAAAAGATCAGACATTCAACATAGGAATTCTATGCTCTAGAATCTAAACATTACCCAAATATCCAGATTTAGAAGAAGAATACATGCAATACTGGAGACAGAATTAACAAAACACATGCTAAGATAGCATTTCTCATATAAGATTAATCATGAAATCAGTGGGTTCGTGCCAAAACATACAACAAGAGATACATAGACTCACAGGTTTAGCTGTACAGAGCAACCAGATCAGCTTGTTTTGAATTACAGAGCCAAAAATCTTCAACTTTCAACAACCAAAAATGAGTAACACTTCCTGCTTATAACAGCCAGGTAGTGTACCACAACAATTAATTACATGGTTGACCAAAAATCCCGCCAGATACACCGTATCAGAAAAATGGCGCTCAACGCATTACCAGATTGGCGCCCAAACATGAATGCAGCAGGTAGGGGAGGAGACAGGAAGAAATCTCGAGCCCTGCGCCACTGTCCGTTGATGTACACCTTCAATCGGGTACCAGATCCGTCCATACCTCTGCAACCTTCGCCATTAATGGCGCACCAACCCGCGGCCTCGGGAAAACGTCAAACTGTGCATCGCAACCATTTCCCGCCAAGATTCATCGTCATGATATTTGAAAATATGCAGGATATCAATTATCCCACATGCACCCCGCGGCGACCTTTTCAACACTTTATATACTAGGCCACGAGCATATATAATGTCGGTGCTTTTGCTCCTGACGACACTAGTATAAGACTTCATCATCATCCTCCAACAGCATGATATCCTGTCGCTTGAAATATCACCCTGACGTCAGCATCATATCGCAATATAACCTGCATGATAATCGCCTTCATCGGCACAACCTGATCCATCGGAGGAAGATCCTCCTGCTTAGCCGATACCAAAAGTCTGGCCGATGGACATCCTGATGACGTCACCGTCATATCCTGCTGACGTCATCAGCATATCTGCCTACTGCGCATCTCCTCATATCCGGATGACGTCATCATCATATCGACATCAGGATGATATTCGGAAGATAACCGGATATTTGGAAATATCATCCTGATGCACAAATATCATGTTGCACTGTAGCTCCACTATAAGATCGGGGTGATAGATAAATATGCCAGATATTTGAAAAGATCACCCCCCACTAGATAATGCACGAAGCCGACAGGTGGATATCTCCCTTCGGAAATATCATGATGCAGATAGGCAGAGAAATAGATATCACCCTGACATAAGAATGACGTCAGCATCATCAGGATGATAAAACAACGAACATGAAGTGATACAACATCAGGATGATATTGACTAAGATCATCCTGACATTCAAAATATGATGACCCCAGTGAATATCGGGTCATACTTAGAACTCTTCAACAACATCATCAGGATGATCATAACCAAGATCACCGGATACTTGAAAAATCACCCCCGCAAGCAAATCAGGGCACACTGTAGCTCATCAGCAGGATCGGGATGATACCCAAACATCACCCGATAATGAAACATGATGATCCTGATGAGAAACCGGTCGACAGAGAACATGATGATGCTGACCACCATCGAAGAAAATATGATGATGATGACCTCAGGAAAATATGATGCTGCAGCTGAAAAATGCTGAGGAGGTCCAACACTTAGAACATTTTTAAGGAAGGTGCCTGCATGAAAATTGCTCAAAAACTGTCAGTCAATTCAGGCACTAACAGGGAGATCCTTCTTCCCTCTTCTCCTTTTCCGAAGGCGACAAACAGAAGGCTCGAGGCCCGACTTATGACATCTTCAAATCTTCTAAGGCAAAGGAAAAGACTAAGAGAAGCCTTAGTCGGCAAAATTCAAGATTTGCGAACCAAAGGTTCGCCGATCGATGAATATCGCCGACTAAGCGAAAAAGAGAGAAGAGATGCCTTTGTCGGCAAAAAGTCAAGTTAGCGAACTGGCTAGTTTGCTGACTAGCAAGTTCGCCGATCAGTGAATTCGCCGATAAAGGAACCAAAGCGGAAAAGAAGCCAAGGCAAAGTAGTTCGCGAAATCAAGAAATCACAGACTGAAGGAAAGGCAGAGACAAAACAAGTTCGAGAAAGGGAGAATTCGCCGATAAGGTGAAAAGGTGACTAAGAGCGGCCAGTCGGGGAATTGGCGAAAATGCAAACCTGCCAACCAGTTCGTGATTTCGATAGGGCGATTTGCCAACTAATGAGCCCGAAAGGATAAAGAAGAAAGCTTGATGGTTCACGAAATGTAGATTTCGCCGACCAAAGAGAAATCAAGGTGAGCAAGATAAAAAGGCAAGGTTGAATGTAATGTGCCGTACCTGTTGGTTCTTTTCTTAATCTTAATAGTGTTATTTTTATTAGAATGTGTTCTTTCAGACTAGACAGAAGATGCAGAAGGGGTTTTAGTTTTCCTGTAGATGTGTGTTGCCGGAGCATACAATATATGGCATATACTGAAAACACAAAAAAAGTACAATGAATTTGCATAAACAAACAATGACCTAGATCAGCAAATCATCAAATATTAATTATCATTACATACCCATGTCAAGTTTTGCACTTTGATATTTAGGCTGTAGTCGGACCAGCAATTGGGTATGGCTGAAAACACATTAAATCACCCCGAATCGCAAAGAGTATACAATATAAATATATATCAGCTGATATGAGACCCTAGAGGCCACAAGAAAGGAGAAATATGATGTCAAATACAAAGAAATGTCTCCTCACAAACCCAACATCCACCTATGCTGTTGTACGACCATGCTGGAAGTGTGGACAACAACAAATAATGCAGAAATCTCTTCTAAAATCCTCTGGTATGTCTAACGGCTGCACACAAGGTTGGACGACCAAGGAACGATGAAGAAAGAGCAATGAAACATCACCAAACTGCCCTCACATGTGGTATGACTTGGCTGTAAGAAGTACGACCAGCAAATGCAACATATATCAGCTCTAAACCCTCAATAAAGTTAGCTCAAATCAGCTATTAAATCAGTCTTTCCAATCTGCATAAGAAAATTTTCATAAATCTGCAAATGATATAACCATGAAATCCTCAAAACCTCAAAACATCAATTCCAATGAAGCCCAAATGCGAATAGTGGGCGCATCCGTCAATATAATATTTGCTAATGGAGGTTTTCGTCCCCAGAAGCCAAGTTCAACACTATCTTGCAGAGATTTTCGTCTTAGCAAGACAATACCAAACCCTAGAGCCAAGCTCCAAACCCACACAGGGAATATCTTAATAAGAGAGAAAAATCAATAATCCAAGCATATCCAAATTAGAGCACTTTTCCCTCTTTTATAACTCTCCAAGAGGGGTGTTTCACTTTTTGAGGGAAATATTCTTTTAATTTTACTTTTAAATTTCCCAAAGTGAGCGCTCCATAAAATGACTTAAGTGACTTTTAAATATTTCATTTTTTCATCACTTAACCAATAAAACCCAAAGTCCAATATTAAATAATAATATTAATTTACGGACTTTAAAACGGAGGCCCAAATGAACTTGGAATTCGGTGATCTATAGCTCGCTGGAAAGGTCTTGACGAGACGAATCCAACCCCACTCTGAAAATCCTAATCCGACACCGAACCCGAACTTACTAAAAATAGTAACAGCCATAAGCAAACTGAGCCAACACAGAGGGTGCCAACTGGATCCACAAACCATCTGATAACTTTGAGCTCAATGCAACATCTGGGAGAGCCAACAGTTGACTACCAAGTCACCAAAACAATGCCAAACTGACACTTACTAAAAATAGCAGTGTTCTCCAATGACCAAAGAGAACAAACCTAGAAAAACCCAGAAAGATTGTCGACATGCAAGCACTTACTATAAATAGTAAGTACAGACAAGTCCGAAATCTCTCCAGAAAGTGTCAACCAGCTCCATTAGATCACCCGAACACCCTGGTGACATCGAAATACTCCTCTGATTATGCTGTCACCAACCTAGAAAGTCAGCTCTGATTGAGCTGCAAGAGAACTCGAAAATGGGGACATTACATTGAAGAGTTCAACATAAGACAAATTCGCCGACAATAAAGAAAGTAAAGGCGCCAAAGAGTAGATTAAAATATGAAATATTTTAAAGTACCGTAAAAGCTTGGAGGACGCATTTTTCTGCATCACGCCATTGTTGCAGGGTTAATTTAATGCCTGAAGGACAAATGCTGTAGAAGGGTCAGATTTAGGTGGTTGAAATAGTTAAAATCTTCAATGTGATTGTACAAAGGAGCAAAATGAATTTGCAAGTACATAGAAGGATTTTAGACTTTCCTTCTTCAATGCGTAGGGTCCCGATGCATGCGAGTGATCGTCTTCTACCATTTCGCAGACTTGACAAGGAATGGTTGCCTCTCCATTCTGCAGGTCTTCTGGCAGTTGTTCTGGACCAAATTCAATGCAGCGTGGGCGCCTGGACAAGGTAGTTGATTGATTTTTAGCGCCTATTGTTGCACCAACGATTTGTAAAAGCTATATATACATGTAAAAAAGATGTAATTGGGTTGTTGTTTAACTGTTCTTCTCGACTTTTATACTAGTTAGATATTTTGTTATCACAGACCTTGTAACGCATCTGCAAGAACCAGTTAGATCTGATGCATTGTGCTCGAAGCTGAGCCTTTGACATCTCTGATAGTGGTTCACCAACGAATGTGGATGGTTATTTTCTGTCTACTTCTTTGTAACAAGTATCTTTCTTTTGTAATGGCTATTTAGCCTCTATGATCAATATAAACTGAATTCTGCCTCTCATTGTTCTTGGACCGTGTTTATTTGATAGATGTAAGCTGTGTATTGTGGATAAAACAATCCCTTTCATACTTTATTTTTCTGCCTTAACCTCTGTTTGAACCTGCATGAGTCGTGTGATTCCCCTTCAACGTTTGAGATCATTACTGTGTTATGTCAATCCCAACTAACATTCTTAAATCTTGGTGTATCAACTCCCTTTTAATTTCAATCTCCTTCTGTCCCTTTTCCTTGGTGATCACCAACGAATGTGGATGGTTATTTTGTGTCTACTTCTCTGTAACAAGTATCTTTCTTTTGTAATGGCTATTTAGCCTCTAGGATCAATATAAATTGAATTCTGCCTCTCTCATTGTTCTTGCACTGTGTTTATTATTTAGATGTAATTTGTGTATTGTGGATAAAACGGTCCCTTTCATACTTCCATTTCTCTGCCTTAACCTTTGTTTGAACCTACATGAGTCTGTTGTTTCCCCTTCAGCGTTTGAGATCATTACTGTGTTATGTCAGTCCCAACTAACATTCCTAAATCTTAGTTTATCACCTCCCTTTTAATTTTAGTCTCCCCTCCCTTTTCCTTGGTGATCATTAGTATAGGTTTAGTCAATTACTTTGAACCTTAAGTTCAGAAAGAGGAACCAACCTTCTCTGGAGGTTTGATTTCATCTGCAAGGTGCAATTTCACGTGACAACATTTTCTAGCACGCCCGATGGGACCCTCTGCTCTGAGTAAGAGCTGAACTAAGAAGAATTGATGCTGTTCTTGGTTCATTCGCTGTTGTGGAAGCATTCAACAAGCACCTGGCGACTTTGCTGGTCCAGTATTTAGATCAAATTAACATTTCATGCCTGGCGTGTAGACAAAATCTTCTAGAGGTAATTTTCAATTCATAGAACTATCTTTTACTGATTCAAGAAGTAGACTAACTAGGTCTCCTGTGAGAAAATAGGAGTGTTGTTCCACTGCCTTTAAGAGCCCAATCTACCCCTCCTCCAGTCAAATTTCAATATTCAAGAAGGACCTTGCATATGCCTAATTTTAATTTGAATATCCCCAACATGGCAAGGAACCTCCCTTTTGTTGCTTTCAATGAGGGTAGTCCTCTAGACCTAGCCCAATATGATGATATCCCCACCTCTGCTCTGAAAACAATTCCATTTTTAATGGTGAAAATTCTACCACCCTTGCTGAGCATATCCAAGATATTGCCAGTGTGTGGTCTGTTCACAATGTCACTGCAAACAATGTTGTTGTGAGACTTTTGGCATCTTCCTTTAAAGGAAAAGCCCTTCAGTGGTATAGAGGTCTGCCTGCTAATCATCCACACTTGGGATGATTTGAGAACAAGACTCTGCCAACATTTTGAAAATAAGAGTGACCACTTGTCTCTAATAGAGCAGTTAGCTAGAATCAAAAGAACCCCCCATAAATATGTGGTAGACTTCAATTATAGATTTCAGAAGACATGGGACATAATCCCATTGTTGGTGAAGCCCTCCCCAGAATCCCATTGTTGGTAAAGTCTTTGAATCTTGACATTGCTGTCATGATTCAGTTCATGGGAGGGACTGTGTTGCTAGGAGCATATGACATAGCGATAAGGGCAGAAAATTGCCTGATTCAAGCTGGGAAGATTGCTCCAAGGCCACTAATGCCCTTATTTCCAGAGGCCCCTATTATTCAGCCTGCTGTGGCTCCCATTCTTACAACAGTTAGCCCTGCTACTCTCTAATTACACCTGCAATTAAGAAATCAGAGGATAAGGATGCTACAATAAGAAGATTGAACAATGAATTGGTGTTGGCAAGAGGATAGAATGCACAACCTAGTAGACCATATCAGCCTTTCAATCAGGCTTATCATCAAAACAGGCCTTCATATCAGGGTAATGTGCAGAGACAAAATCAGCCTAGTTACATTAGGCCACTCAATGTTGTTCATCCAATGCTGCAAGCACATCTGGACCTTTGGTGCCCATATAGAACATGGCTTAGGAGAACAACTGGTGCTACCCCTACAATCAGCTACATGATCAAAATTTGTGCCATGGAGACCATTTCAGTTAGGCTTTGACAGTGCAAAGCCAATCTGCCCTCCCAAAACAACAGCCTAATTCCAGCTAAGAGATGGTAGGAGAGCAGGAACGAATACAAAACAATTCTACTTTGATGAATTGGACACAAGATGATTTCTGTGGTGTTAATCAAGGTATAGGCCCAATAGCATACAACACAAGGGCCAAAAGAAGAGCCACTGAGGATGCATCCGTACCTACAATTGGTGAGGCTTCTTCTCATGCATCCCAAATGGCTAAAGTGAAGGAGTAGTAGCCAGGGGTCCTTCAAAACAAACAGATTAGACTGTTGGCAAGGTAAATCCAGTGCCAGAACATCAGCCCTAGTTCAGTCAATAGTCAAAGGTTGACACTGTGGTCACAAAGGTATCCCAGAAGGTTGGTCAGACTCCCTTCAGCATAGTTGATTAGATGAAAAAGACTAACCTGAGTGTCACTATGTGGGATGCCATGTTGATCCCAGCTCAGAGGGATTTACTTCAGGCAGCCCCAACAAGCTTCAGTCAGCCTGCTGTGGAGACAACAAAAGAAAAGGCAGCCACCCCAACAAACCTTTGCCAACCAAAAGAGGAGGCAAGCATAAGTAAAAGCAGTAAGCCCCCTCCTTTTTATGTTTCCCTAATAATTGGTGACAAATTGCTACATAATTGTATGATAGATTCTGGGGCGGGTACCTCTTTTATGCCAAAAAATATACCTGATCAATTAGGCATAGAATATGAGCCTGTGAGTAAGGGGGTAGTGCAACTAGATGGCACTGCTATTAATACAATTGGGATAGTTAAGGATTTGAAGCTCACTCTACACACATGCCCTAGTTGCTATGTTTCACAAGATATCTTAGTCATTGATCTCCCTACATACTTTGGCATATCTTAGGATTTCATTGCCAAAATAGGTGGGTGCCTATCTTCTGACTGGTCCCACATGTTATTTAGAACAAGATATGGTATTAAGGTGACCATTAAGGCTAAGCCTATTGCCAATGATCATGCAAAGCACTATTCCCCTAACCCTACCAACATGAATTGCACAATCCATGAGTTAGAAGAGGATGACAACAATAGGCATAAGGCTGCCCCACCTGTGGAAGAAATCCCTGATATATTGCTTGATGAGTGGGCAAACTTTTTTCAATTTGATACTCTTGATCATATAGAAGACATAGGGCTGGGTACATATTGTATCCATGAAGAGGATGCCATCATCCCTAATCTTGAGAAGCCAACAACAGATCCAAGTGGGGTATGGCAGTTATATTTGACGGCTCCAGAAGCAAAAATGGAGCAGGTGCTAGGGTTGTATGTATTGATTTCACCCCAAAAGGAAAGTTATTTCTCTCCTTTTAGATTACAGTTCAGTTGTACCAATAATGTGGCTGAGTGTGAAGCCTTAATTCAGGCTATGCAACTGGCACAAAAGAGGGGAATAAATGTTTTACAAGTATTTGGTGACAGTGAGCTGGTTGTGTTCACCAAATTAGGTCTCTAAGTGCTTCAAGGAATGACTTGTTGAAGTCATACAAACACAAGGTCTGGGACCTGATTGAAGACTTTGATGCTTTCAATATCCAGGCAGTGCCTAGATAGAGAAATAAAGATGCTAATATGCTAGTTGCAGTTGGTGCTCAGTTTGACATTCCCAATAATGTCAAACAAAACTCAGATTAGCATGTAAAGATCATTGTGAGGCCTGCTATGCCTGATAATGTATCCAGCTGGTAGGTATTTGAAAGTGACCAACAGATTGTCAATTTCTTGCAAGATGAGGCAGAGTTTGCTGCCAAGAATTAGTTAGTATTGCAAGAACGCTATGGTGACCAGGTGGTCCAGCTAAAGACCAATAAACTACCTAGGGGATTGGTCACTTTAGAGAACATATTTGGTGCTGATGATCAACCTAAAAGGGAAAAGATGAACATGGCAGTCAAGCAAGAAGACTATGAAGATGTAGAAATTGCTCAGGGCAGATTTCTGAAACATAACAAGGTATGTGATCAAGTTGAAAGACAAGGTTTTGTTGAACTCTATAATGAATTTGATGATTTGATTGCTTGGGATTATAGGGATTTGAAATGTTTTGACCCTGGTTTAATCCAACATACCATTGATTTAGACCCCAATGTAAAACCTGTCTGTCAAAAACAAAGGACAATCAATCCCAAAATTGAGCCAGTGATGAGGAAAGAGATCCAAACTCATAGAGGCCAAAATTATCTATCCAATTAAACATTCCTCCTGGGTGGCTAACCTAGTTTCAGTTAGAAAAAAGAATGGGGAAATCAGATTGTGTGTGGACTTTAGAGACCTAAATAAGGCCTCTCAAAGACCACTATCCACTCCTTCCATGGTGCAGATCTTATAGACAGTAGCAGGGGCTGAAAGGTTTTCACTCCTAGATGGCTACTCGGGCTACAATTAGATTCTTGTAAAAGAATCAGACCAGTATAAGACAAGCTCTACCACCAAATGGGGAAATCAGATTGGCTTATCAAAAAATGCCATTTGGGTTGACCAATGCTGGAGCAACCTTCCAAAGAGCAATGGATTTGGCCTTTAAAGGCCTAATCAATGATATTATTTTAGTGTATCTTGATGCTTTGACTGTATACTCTAAGCATGCATCTGACCATTTGGGTCATTGAGAAAAGTCTTTGAGAGATGCAGGGAGTACGAAATATGATTGAATCCCAATAAATGTGTGTTTGTTGTTCCGGAAGGCAAATTGCTGGGACATGTAGTTTCAAAGGAAGGACTCGCCAATGACCTTGAAAGAACTAGTGCCATTCTATCTCTTCCCCTTCCCAGTCACAAGAAGGGCTTGCAAAGCTTCCTAGGCAAGATCAACTTTGTGTGGTGGTTCATACCTAGTTTTGCTTCAATAGCAAAGCCCCTCACCGCCATGCTTAAGAAGAATGCTGCCTTTACATGGTCAAAAGAAGGTAGGGACAATTTTGAAGCTGTCAAAGAGGCCATTGCACAGGCTCCCACACTGATAAACCCTAACTATGAGAAGGATTTTATCCTTTATGCCTTTGGAGGCAAAGAGGGCATATCAACAGTTTTAACACAACATAATGAAGAGAAGTTGGAGCAGCCAATTGCTTTCTTCAACCAGCCTCTCAAAGAATATGGGCTGAGGTATGACTTTGTTGAGAAGCAGGTCTTTGTTGTGAGGAAAGCACTAAAAAGGTTGAGGCATATGCTTTCAATTTATACAGAGATGCCCACAGATGGGCAAGAAGCTGCAAAGAATGTGCATTATTTGCAAGTAAACAAAGGTTGGTTGCTCTTCCCCTGCATCCAGTTTAGACTGATCAACCATTTGCCCAATGGGGTTTGGACTTCATTGGAATGATCAATCCACTTTCCAGCGCTGGTCATAATTGGATTTTAACAGCCACTGATTATGTCACAAGGTGGACAGAGGCAGTTGCATTGAAGGATGCCACAGAGGCCTCCATTTTAGATTTCCTTGAGGGTATAATTGCTAGGTTTGGTGTTCCATTCACCATTATTTTTGACAATGCCAAGGCCTGTATAGGCACAAAAATCAGTGAATGGGCACTTAACTATGGGATTTACTTGAAGACATCATCCAATTACTATCCTCAAGGCAATGGCCTGGCTGAGTCCACAAATAAAAACCTAATCAGGATTATCAAAAGGATAGTGGATGACAATCAGAGAACTTGGCATTCCAAGTTGAAGACAACTCTCTGGGCTGATAGAATTACTCCTAAGAGGGCCATAATCAATTGCCCTTCCATGCTTGTCTATGGAAGGGAAGCAAAAGTTTCATTATCATTAGAGTTGCCTTCCCTTGAGCTGACACAACAGCTGGAATTGCTAGAGAGTGATGCTATGACTGTTAGGTTTGCTGAGCTGATGGAGCTTGAAGAAAAAAGAGATGCTGCCATGAAGACTCTTGAGGCCCACCAAGATCAGGTCAAAAGGCCTTTTGACAGAAAATCAACCGGCAAAACATTCAGTGAGGGAGATTTGGTGTTGAAATGGGATGAAGACAACTAAAGCTGGGAGACATTCAAAATTTGATATCATGTGGAGTGACCCTTAAATTATAACCAGCTGCAAACAGGGCAATACATTTCAACTTTCCAAGTTGAACGGAGAGGTTTTGCCAATCCCAGTCAATGGGATTCATCTCAAACCGTGATTTTAGCATGGTTGTGGGATTTTGTAAATATGTTAGGTGTTTCCTTTCAATAAGTGCCTTTGCACTTTGCTACATTCTCATTAGGAGGATGTTTGCTTTGTCTTTTTTTTTCGTAGGTAGTGTTGAGTTTTGTGTTGATCTGTACAAACCTTGTTCTTGTTGTTGTACCCTTTGACTTTGTGCCCAATGGATTGATAAGGCCTCTGGATCCCAGTGTTTAGTAGGCAAACATCCTTGCATAGTCGCCAAAATGTTATCCTATTTTGCCTTTCGACTAAATAGCCTAAGGATCCATGAATCCTCAGTGTTTTCACGTTTAGAATACAAGGAAAAGCCTCCCAAATTGACTAAGTCCAAAAAATCCTAAGATTTCCTTGTGTTTTCATCTTTTTCGGAGTTTCGGAGTTTGGGCTTCTCCTCTTTGTCATGCCATCCTTGTTGGTTCCGAGCTCTGACTTGTTCCTTATATTCATCTAAGTCTTTTGGGCGTCGGAGTTCAGGAGTTCGCTCTTCTTTTGGAAGGCGGAAGGCTGGAGGTCCGCTCGTTGAGGTCCGACAAGTGAATACTCTAAGTGTGGCGGAGTGCGGAGGTTGGGGATTTCTTCTTCCCTCTTCCTTTCTTCTTTTGGAAGGTGGAATACCTGACGACCGAAGTACAACGACTTTCATTTCAAGGGAAGCGCATTGCGCGGTGATGGTAAAATGAAGGTAATGCGAAGTGCGCTAGTGCGTGGTGCTGCCATGTGGCAGGGGTCCGCAACAAAATATTCCTAAGTGTTTCGGGAGTCGGGGGTTGGGATTTCCTTCTTCCTCCTCCTTTTGGAAGGTGGAATACGGAACGCCTGAAGCCCGACTTCCGTTGAAACCTTCTTCAAGTGGCTAAGTCACTCGGGAGGCGGAGGTTCGGGGTTTCTCCATTCTTTTCTCTTGCGGAGGCCAGAAGACGAGAGGCCCGAAGCCTGAAGTCCACCAATTGTGTTGTACCCATACGAAATTTTTCGTATATGTGCCCAAACACACCTCCCAAGCACCATGTAGCCTTGTCATTACTGCGCTAACCTTGCAGGTACAAGACATATCAAAAGATGGCGATCCAAGGCTCGAATGGAGGGAGATTCTGACAAGCTAATCAGGCATGGAGCATTGAAAGAACATCAAAAAGAGGAGTTCAAAGTGGTGAATTGGAAGCCAAAATGACATAAAGGAACCAAGGGAAGCAATGCAAATACATCTGGCAAGTCAAAATTCAATTTTGAAAATTTTGGAAAATTTCGAAAATTTTTCTAAGGCATTTTTGGGCGTTCTTGCCTTGAATGAGCACCATTTTTGAGTATCATCCATGGAGGAAGAGCTTCAATGATAGTTTAAGATCATATGAGCTTGGTTTCCAAACTTCAAGACATTCCGTCATCAGATGTAGAAGTTACGGCAAAAATAAGCCCCAGAGGCAGAGGCAAACGACAGTGATCCAGGCAGCCTCCATCAAAATGGCCAAGGCAAAGTTCAAAGTTTTTCAAGGTCGAATCATAAAATGAGCCCTGAAATTGGTTAAGTCTGGTGTCCTGAAACCTGATGTTCTGAGATCCTGAAATCTGTCTAAGTCTGAAATCTGGTGGATCCTCAAAAATCTAGAATCTGTAGACAGCAAAATAGTTAAATAAACAAATGATATAATTAGTTGTCGGCATCAACCGACAGGTCGGGTAGTTTGGAGTCGGTACCAACGGTTGGCATCACAACCACCCTTGGTCGTGAGTATTTAAGTCATCAATGCATTGTAGTCGGATAGGGGTGATTTTGCAATAGTTATTATGCAGACATTGGAATCACAATGAATGTTTATGTGCTGTCATGACATTGTAATGTTCTGTGAATCAATGATAAATACAGTATTCCATTCCGAGTACTCTTGTTATGGTCATATGATGCACTATACTACTTATTTCTGTTTACTTCATATTCTGTGAAACACACCATACTGCGGTAAACATTTGGCGCCGTTGCCAGTTCGAAAACGGGTCGAGGGTGACAAGTCGATGACAAGTGGAGTCGTCCGATGCCATTGGGTGACAAGGCGATGACAAGTTGAGACGTCCGATGCCATCAGACAAGTGACATCGTCCGAACAAGCTGTCGGGTGTATTTAGCATCAAGGAAATGGCAGCGTAATGGGGCAACCAATTGACATTGACGAGGAAGTACAAGACAGAAAGCACGTAGAAGAAATAATACAGGAAATTCAGGAAGAGCGCGAGGGAAGCGATCGAGAAGAGAATGAACCCAGAAGTCGAGAAGATGAAGTAACTCAAGAATTGGTCAAACTGTGGTTATTATCAGTAGGACAATACGTGAGAGACGAGTCTATCCGCAGAGAGGTTCCACAGGAGGTTATTTCAGAGAACCTGCGTGTCAATAGCGAAGTGGATAATCTTTTGGACCGCATCCCTCGACTTCTGGCAAGGAACTTGATAGCCTTCCAAGATATTCGAGAAGAGAGAGAGAGGGAAGTGCGACGACAACAAATTCTCAGAAGATATGAAGAACGCCTGAAACAAGAGGAGGAGGAACGTGACGGTGATCGTCGTCGCACACCGTACAACTAAGAAAGGGTAAGCATAATTAATGCCCATACAACTTAATAAGGATAAGAATAAATTACCAGTGGGGCAAGCAACACCAGAAGAAATAGTAAGAAGATCATTAAGACTAAAGGAACAAGAAGAACGTAGAAAACGATTGAAACAGATTTGTGAAAAAGAAAATGAACGACATGAAGAGGTAGATCAAGGGGGTGATGAACATAATTTTAGAACACCAATAACAAATAGAGGAAAAGAAAATAATCTAACAGAAGAACTAGAGGATAGTATACGTCGGATTGTGGCATTGTCCATTTTTGACGAAAGGCCGAGGAATAGAAGACATGAACCCGAGACCCCTGCACAGAGGGAAAACCAAGGAGAGCCAGAGGTAACTCAAAGTGTAGAGGACGCCGAAACCGGAAGTGGGAAGGAACCGTACGTGGCCGGCAGTGTCGGGAAGACACCGGAACGACATGGTAGAACCAGTCCAGTCGGGTCAAAGACACAGAGAGGGTAACTCGGGAAGAAAATGGTGACCCCACCGGCAAGTGAAAGGCAGAAGCTGCCGAAGTTCATGGGGAACGGGTCAGAGGATCCTGTCCGACACTGTAAAACGTGTGAAACCATATGGGTGGCAAACAGACAAGAGGATGAAGACTATTGGGTAAAAGCGTTTCCAGCGACGCTAAGAGGCATTGCCATTGACTGGTATACAGACCTAGGGGCAGCACAGAAAACCTCATGGGACGAACTGAGAAAAGCCTTCGAGAAGGAATTTAAACTTCTGAGAGACGACAATGAGATTGTAGCAAAAATCTACAATACCAAACAAGGAAAGAACGAAAATGTAAGGGCATATAATAGAAGGCTCAAAGAATTACTCGGGAAACTGGAAATGCAGCCAGCCGATGGACTGAAGAAAAGATGGTTCATTGAAGGGCTAGTCTCGTCATTAAGAAAAAAGATGAAAGTGGTACCCCCATCGTCGTACGCAGAGGCGTACAATCGAGCGATGGACATAGAAAGTGAAAGAAAAACATCATCCCGAAGTAAGAGAAGAACTGAAGATGATGACAGTACGGGGGACGACAGCAGTGAAAACGAGTCGAAAACCATTCAGGCATTGAGAAGGGACATGGTCCGCATGATGAAGGAAATGAAAACAGATAAAGAGACAACTAGAGAAGGTCGCGAGTTATGGTGCACAGAGTGCAATGGGGAGGGTCACATAAAGGCAAACTGCCCGAGAAAATTATTTTGTGACATCTGTCAGGTATTGGGACATTCAATCAAGGAATGTCCATTTAACTTGAAAGCAAGAAGTACCCAAGTGTTGTTCACTTAGGGAGAATCATCAATTCCGCTGACCACACCGCCGAAACCTCAAAATAGACCGAATGCATCCCCCGGAGGATACAGGAATAACAGAAGGTTTAACAATAACAGCCCCCGGAACAGACTGCAGTACGACAACAAAGGGCGACCGATGATACAGTGCCGGCAGTGCAACGAGTGGGGACACTTTGCACGAGAATGCCCCAACAACAATCAAAGCACAATAAATGCATTGTGCAAGTGGTGTGGGCCTGGTGATCACGAAGAAAAAGACTGTCCGAAGCAGAAGGGGGTAAACCTTATCAATCTCAAGGAAAATAATGAAGAAATCCTTGCTATCACCCGAGCGCAGTTGAAAAAGGCTACTTATCCAGATCCCCGTACGGAAAAAGAAAGACTCCGTGAGGCACGAAAGGAAGTGGAAGCTGCCATGAAAACTGAACGGAGGAACTCAGACAAGAAGGTAACTGCAACCCTATGATCAGAATCGGATAAGAACATAGCAAGTCAAGTATTGCAAACTACCGTACCAATCAAATTGGCGGACCTCCTCCAGAGCTTACCTCAGTTAAAAATAGCACTATCCAAGATAATAGAAGGTAACTCACACGCAGACGAAGCCCACACAACAGAAGATGTTATAGTGGAACCACCGCCAACGGGAGAACAAGTACTCGACCCGAGGTTGCTAGCGGTTGACACCGGGAAGAAACCGGCCGTAGTGCAGATGGAAATACTTGGGAGAAATTTGACAAATACAATAGTCGACGGGGGATCTGGAGTAAACGTGTTACCGGAAGACACCTGGAAAAGCCTCGGGAAGCCTACTCTATGGCCACAAAACTTCCAGTTAGTGGGAGCCGACCAGCACGGGATCAAGGCGCTGGGAGTGCTAATGGCTCAAAAAGTAAGAATCGGTACCCAACAATTTTTGTTAAATTTTGTAGTCATAACAGCACAGAATGCATCATACGATGCATTACTCGGCCGAGGATGGCTAATAGCCGCCAAGGCCAACCACAACTGGAAGAAAAACACTCTGTCCATAGAAAATAGGCATAAGAAGTTTGTCATTGACTTGAGGACGCAAACTGTCAGTGAAGAGTTGGCCTCAGATTCTGACTCGGATGGAGGGGACTCGACAGAAGGTGGGAGAGGGCCGATGGAGCCCGATGATGAAGGGGTGCTGAAATTACAGGAATGCTCAGAAGACGAGACAAATTCATTCAGTGGGCTATTCCATTGGCAGATGGAAGACTACGAGTTTTTTCCGCCACAATGCAACATGATTTCAATAAAAGAAGTCGGCGAGAGCTCTCCGATGAACAATGCAAGTCCTTGTAGTGCAAGTCCTGAGAATACAAGTCATGGCAGTACAATTCTTGGCAAAACTCGGTCGAAGAGTGAAACACTCGGCAACGGTGAAACTCTCGGCAACTCTCGGCCGACGAGTGAAAGTCTGGGCAACTCTAGGCCGACGAGTGAAACATTGTTCACGAATGAAGCACTTGATGGATTGACAAACACTCGACCACCTGGAAAGAGGGAACCAGTAATGAGTAACAAAGGGGAGGAAGGTAATAATCAGCCGGAAATAACAAAGCAAATAGAGGACCAAGAACAGACAAGTCGACCAAGAGAGCCACAAAAAGAATATATAGAGGATAATGCCAAGATAGATGATGCACTTGCACATAAAGTTGAACCAGACAAGGTGATTAGGTATGAAGAGCCATTGGCAAGCAAGGTGAATCAGAGTAATGGAACTAACGACGGGAATCCAGTATTGGAAGCACCAGCCAGAATGAGACCATACAGAAGGAATAAGGACTATAGAGTATTTCCGTCGACTTGCAATGATTTGGCGATCAGTGACAATCAACAGGAAAAAAATAATGTTCAAAATTCAGATAGTTTATTTTTTTTCGAAGACAACAATTCCAGTCGGAGTTGCAAATCTAACGTGGACCCCGTCGGGAAAAAATAGACAAATCAGATTCAGTTTGACATGGAAAAAATGAAAAAAATAAAATGTTGGGAGAAAAAAAAAATTTAAAAAAATAAAAAAACAAAAATGAAGGCAGTCCGTATGACCAGGGCCGTACGACGTACGGCCTAGGCAAAAAAAAAAAAAGAAGGCAGGCCGTACGACGTACGGCCTAGGCAAAATTTTTTTTTCAAAATTTAAAAAAAAAAAAAAAAAAAAAATTTTCAAATTTTTTTTTTTTCCGTATGACGTACGGCCAGGCCGTATGGCGTACGTTCCCACTTCTCTAGCATCGGCTCATCGTCTCAGCATCGGGCCGTACGACCACACCGCATCTGCTGAGCATCGGGTCAGCACCGGGTGAGCATCGGGTCAGCATCGCCCAGCATCGGGTCAACACCGGGTGAGCATCGGGTCAGCATCGAGTCAGCACCGGGTGAGCATCGGGTCAGCATTGCCGAGCATCGGGTCAGCATCGGCCCAAGCATCGGGCACCTAGCATCGGCACTGCGGCATCCAAATACCCAGCAGCGGAATTGTCAGAGAAAGTGGACAATGGACAAGGGCAAAAAGATTACAGCCCATAGACCGAAGATGATGTTGGAGAAGAAGGAGAAGGAGAGTGAGGCAGCCCTACAGACAAAGAAGAAAGAATTGGCTGAGCACATTCAGAGGCCCCACCAACAGTTAGCACAGCAGATAGAGGCCACGGAAACAGAAAAGGCCAGGGCATCAGGCTTAGAAACCAAGTTGAGGGAGATGGAGGCTAAGATGAAAGACATGGGAGTACAGCTTGAGGCAAAGGAGGCAGAAGTAATGAAAGCTAAAGCACAAGTCATGGAAGCCGGTCACATGGTGAAGGCAGCAAGGGAGTGGGAGCTAGTAGCCCAACACCAGCTGCGGCAAAGGACCGAGGGAGCAAGGAAGCTGCAAGCGCAACAACGATCAGCCGCCCCAACCTCGTCAGTACACCCAGGGACGTCTTCCCAACCTCCACACTCTCAGTAGGATGGTTAAGTTTTGTCATAATTTTGTCATTTTGTTGTGAATGTCGTCTGGAAGACGACTAATTTTGAGGGGGGGATAGATGTAGACAGCAAAATAGTTAAATAAACAAATGATATAATTAGTTGACGGCATCAACCGACGGATCGGGTAGTTTGGAGTTGGTACCAACGGTTGGCATCACAACCACCCTTGGTCGTGAGTATTTAAGTCATCAATGCATTGTAGTCGGATAGGGGTGATTTTGCAATAGTTATTATGCAGACATTGGAATCACAATGAATGTTTATGTGCTGTCATGACATTGTAATGTTCTGTGAATCAATGATAAATACAGTATGCCATTCCGAGTACTCTTGTTATGGTCATATGATGCACTATACTACTTATTTCTGTTTACTTCATATTTTGTGAAACACACCATACTGCGGTAAACAGAATCTGCATGTGAAATCCATGTGAAATCCCATGGATCCGGGATCTATCTCAAACATCCTGGAAGTATATTTCAAAATATTTAAAGTATAGGAAATTCAATATCATATATTTTGAAATATACTTCCACCCAAGTCACCTCCAAAAGGCGCTCATTTCAAGAAAATCCCACGCCTTTTGGCCCCTTTCAAATAGGCGCCCATTTCAAGCAAATCTCACGCCTTTTCATGCCCTCCAAAAAGGTGCTCTATTTGGCTAAAACCCACGCCATTCCTTGCCTTCCAAAAGGCGTGCATTATAGCCAAAACCCACGCCTTTTCCCTCACACCAAAAAGGTGCCTAAAAAGCCCAAAACTCACGCCTTTTTCAACACTCCTAAAAAAGCGCTTCATTTGTCCATTTCCCACGCCTTTTTAACACATGCAAAAAGCACCCCTTTTTGATCATTTGCACTCCTTTTGTAAAACTTCAAAAGGCGAGCCTTTTTGCCAAAATGCACTCCTTTTCTTATTTCACTTATTCTTTTTTGCATAGAGGAGAATAAAAAAACACTCTATTTTTAGAGTAAGGCACATTGGAAACCCTAAAAGGTGGCATTCACTATAAAGGAGGCTCCTATTCACTATTATTGTTATTTTCAAAGGCATAGCAAAGGAGTAAAGGCAGCGTTCAAAGCTAGGCAGCCATTAATGGAGGATTGAAAGCTTGCAAAGGGCAGATTGAAAGGCATTGAGGAGTTGATCTTCACATACAGGGCAAAGGCTACTCATTCTTGCACCATTCTACTTCTTTCTATCACACTCAAAGGAAAATTTGTCCGCTGGAAGGCCTTTTTCTTGCACTGGTGGCCATTGTTGAGGGTTTTTCAAGCTTTCTCAGATCAACAAAATATAAAGAAGGCAATTCGATCACTTCTATTCTTCTTTTTCTTCATTCTCTTCCTTCACAGGGTCCATCTTCATGTTCTTAAGGCAGCGTCCAAACCCAGGAGGTCATTTTTTAAAAAATTTTCAAGGATTTTCATTGCTGGTCATGGTTTTTCGAAGGCAAAATCACCACCTACAGCCAAGATAAAATTGATTTTTGAGGCTTATTTCTCCAAAATTTCTCATTTCTGACACATACCCACCTCGGCAAAAGGCAATTTCCATCATCCTGGACCAGTTTGAGCTCAGATCTGTAGAATCTTTGAGGGTGTAGCTCCAAAATTTCATTTTCCAAGGGCAAAATTTTAATTTTTTTTACAAAAATTAAATTTTGGACAACAAAAAGAAAACTTGTTTTTCTTGAGCAGCGAACACACAGAGGTCCAGATTGGCAATTTTCAAGGCAAAAAGGCATCAGAACAAGGCCCCTCCAAGTCATCATGCAATATTCATCAGTCACCATTGAGGCTAAATCTTTGCTCAAACATGAATATTCCAAGGTCAAAGAAACAGACTTGTGACAAGTTTCACCTCGAAGAATAGCGATGGAGTTGGCTACGTGGAAAGAAAAGCTTCTGGGCATTGAAAAATATGCCATTGATTTTGTCCAAAACATCCCTTGCAGGTATTTCAACGATGATGGCATAAATGGCCTTGTTCATATTTTGCAGGAGTTCATTCAGTTGATCCGCGGAAAGTTTTGTGGTGATCCTCACGTAGACGAAATGTACCTCCTGGTTGATATTGCATGAAAGTGTGCCGAGACTGAGAAAGACTTTGAAGTTTTTGAGAAAATCACGGATGGATGCTGCCCTAGACCTGCAAATGAGGATGGTCCACCTTGAGTCCATGAGCACGCTAGATGAAGCCAAGGTTGAGGAATTTGTGAGAAATCTCAGTTCTCAGACTTAGCTTATTTTTCACATTTTGCAAGAGGGAATTATTTTTGGCAGTAGGAGAGATTTCCAAAGCAGCTTCTATTTTGAGAACTGTCTTTGTTAACTGAAATTAAATTTATTTTTAGATTCTGCTTTTGGAAATCATGCAAAATATCTTTGAGTTGGAACTCATTGTGTAATAACATGCAAGTTCAGTTAACTGAAATTTGCATTACAAGATACTTTTAGTTTTAATTGCTAATAAGCTTGCATGCTTCCCATGCAGCATTAGATCTAGAGTGAAGAGTGTTAGTTAACTCTTCCTTTTATTTCCTTGCATCTTTGCTTTTTAGGTATAAATAAGTGTATTCTACACACTTAAACTCTCTAATGGTAAATGCTGAGACTAATTTTTGCTCGCATTTTATTGTTCAAGCACTGTTGTTGATTCTGGCTTTTTGATTAATGAGAATACAAATCATGGTTTCAGAGATCTATATTGTTGTCAAGAGTTATGTAAATTGTTCATGACTTTGTGCATGAGCAATTATTGTGAGTTGTATTTATTCTGTTGTTTTGAAAACCTCCAAGTTGTTCTTCTGATTTCTTTATGCTCTGAATTTACTTGAAGAAATCAGAATTGTTTTAAAAGATAAAGTTAGTTATTTTCTTCTGGAAAGCTTTAGAAAATCTTATAGCCTTGCAGAAGAGCTTCATTGCCTTGTGCTCGTGCCTTGAGAAACAAAAAGATAGGTTATTTTGTAAACGTCTTTTTAATTTTCTTGTTGAGGGAGCTTCCCCTCCTAATTCGAAGAACAGTCCTACTATACACGCTGTCCGTTTTTCTTTCTCACCGAAAGGTGCGAAATTAAACGCTAACAAATTGCAAAACTTTCTAAGTCTTTCGGAAAGCGGAGGTTGGGAGTTCCTTCTTCCCTCTTCTCCTTTTCCGAAGGTGACAAACGGAAGGCCCGAGGTCCGACCTCCAACATCTTCTTCAAATCTTCTAAGGCAAAGGAAAAGACTAAGGGAAGCCTTAGTCGTCGAAATTCAAGATTTACGAATCAAAGGTTCGTCGATCGACGAATCGCCGACTAAGCGAAAAAGAGACAGAAGAGAGATGCTTTTGTCGGCAAAAAGTCAAGTTAGCGAATTGGCTAGTTTGCTGATCGACAAGTTCGCCGATTGGTGAATTCGCCGATAAAGGAACCAAAGTAGAAAAGGAGCCAAGGCAAAGTAGTTCGCGAAATCAGGAAATTGTTGATTGAAGGAAAGGCAGAGACAAAACAACTTCGATAAAAGGAGAACTCGCCGATAAGGCAAAAAGGCGACGAAGAGCAGCCAGTTGGAGAATCGGCGAAAATGTAAACCTGCCAACTAGTTCGTGATTTGAAGAGTTTGCCGATAGGGCGATTTGCCGATTAATGAGCCCGAAAGGATAAAGAAGAGAGCTTGATGCTTCGCGAAATGCAGATTTCGCTGACCAAAGGGAAATCAAGGTGAGCAAGATAAAAAAGGCAAGGTTGAAGAGTTCAACATGAGACAAATTCGCCGACAATGAAGAAAGTAAAGGCGCCAAAGAGCAGATTAAAATATTAAATATTTGAAAGTGCTATAAAGCTTGGAGGACGCATTTCTCTACATCACGCCATTGTTGCAGGGTTAATTTAATGCCTGAAGGACAAATGTTGTAGAAGGGTCAGATTCAGGTGGTTGAAATAGTTAAAATCTTCAATGTGATTGTATAAAGGAGCAAAATGAATTTGTAGGTACATAGAAGGATTTCAGACCTTCCTTCTTCAATGAGTCAGGTCCCGATGCATGCGGGATATCTTCTGCTATTTTGCAGACCTGACAAGGCATGGTTGCCATCCCATTCTACAAGTCTTCTGGCAGTTCTTTTGGACCATATTCAATGCAACGTGGGCGTCTGGACAAGGTAGTTGATTGATTTTTAGCGCCTATTGCTGCACCAACGATTTGTAAAAGATATATAAACATGTTGTAAAAAAGATGTAATTGGGTTGTTGTTGTTTAGCTGTTCTTTTGGGCTTTTATACTAGTTAGATATTTTGTTATCACAAACCTTGTAATGCATCTACAAGAACCAGTCAGATCTGATGCATTGTGCTCGAAGTTGAGCCTTTGACGTCTCTGATAGTTGTTCACCAATGAATGTGGATGGTTTTTTTGTGTCTACTTCTCTGTAACAAGTATCTTTCTTTTGTAATGGCTATTTAGCCTCTATGATCAATATAAATTGAATTCTGCCTCTCATTGTTTTTGCACTGTGTTTATTTGATAGATGTAAGCTGTGTATTGTGGATAAAATGGTCCCTTTCATACTTTCATCTCTTTGCCTTAACCTTTGTTTGAACCTGCATGAATCTGTGTGATTCTCGTTTAGCGTTTGAGATTATTACTGTGTTATGTCAGTCCCAGTTAACATTCCTAAATCTTGGTGTATCACCTCCCTTTTAATTTCAGTCTCCTCTTCCTTTTCCTTGGTGATTATTAGCATAGGTTTAGTCAATTACTCTGAACCTAAAGTTCATAAAGAGGAACCAACCTTCTTTGAAGGTTTGATATCATCTGCAAGGTCCCACACCTTGAGATCAGTTCCATTGTGTCATTAGAATGCTTGAACATGCTTCAAGTAGGGTGCAATTTCACGTGACAACACCACATATGGGAAAAAAAATCAGTGAGAGTGAGGTCAATTAGGTCTCCTCATCCACTATCTCAAGGATTACATGTCCAAAGGATCAAAGATAGATAGCTTGAACATTCCCAACTGTTCGAACACAATTATGCAACATTACATCAACATATGCAAGAGATCACAACTAGGTAATTTCATTTGGTTTAATAGGTAATAGGCCTAATATATTAGTGCTGGTTGGGGGAGGGGGTACCATCTATAAGGGGTAGAGTATTATGGGGAAGTTCACATTCGAGTATCTCATCTCGGAGTTGTGGCCCTTTTTATTGTGGGGACGCCACCAAAGAGTGAGAGAGGGAATTGGCTTGGCTGGAGCCCCTCTCACTATCTTACCGAGATGTGAACTATAGTTGTGAGGATGAACTATTGGGTTGAGAGCCCACCCTTTTCTATAGTGAGGGGAGGGGTCCCATGAGTGAAGGTGCTCTATGTGCTAGTGCTATCCCTAGATTGTTGAGTCCAAGATTGTAAATTATTGGGAATAAAGTGGTATGTCCACTCAGTCCAGACACCCGATATAAAGGGTGGTGTCAGCCGGTGATAGAACTGACATTTCCTTATTTCCTTTAGCAATAGGAGCTCTTCCTATTACCAGACTTGAGTAAATGACTAGAACCTAAAGTACTGATAACAAGTTAATCGAGAATCCTGACTATAGCTAACTATAATACGGTGGGGGCCCCTACTATATATGGGGCCTTGGGAAGCGACATTTGATGTGCTAGGGCCTATAGGGCTGATGCCATTAGTTCATCACCAAGTCAACCCATTGTAAAGGTAGGTCCCCTACTATGTAAAGGGGAGGAGGTTTGACCTAACTAGTGAGGGCCCATTATAGAGTGGGGTTGTTGAAGTGATCTAATTGGGGGGCTTGACAAGAGTGGTTTGTTAGTTATTGCATAGTTAGGTTTGGGAATTGTATCTTGACCATAAGTAAGCCACAAATTGCCACCATTGAGCTAGAATCAAAATAGAATATTGGTTAGGTCTACACCCTATAAATAGTAGGGCCTTGCTATTGTTCATCGCACTTCCTTAACTTAGGGGAGGCCCTACATAACTATAAAGGGGTGGGGGGTGGCATTCATGTTACATATAGAATCTAATCTTCAACTATAGGAACACCCTATCTACTTGGGTCGCATTGGGGCATGTTACATATAGAATCTAGCTCTATAGTTGGCATTTAGTTTAGAAAAGTCAACTATAACTATTATATAGAGGTGGGGTCACTCACTATCTATAACGGAATCTTGGCCTCCAACATAGGGGTCAAGCACTTTTATGAGGCTCATGAATGAAGTATTCAAGGAATTTTTGGGTAAGTTTGTTATTGTCTATTTAAATGATATTCTAATTTTCAGCAGACCTTTGGAGGAACATTTGATGCATTTTCGTAGAGTTTTTGAGAGGTTGAGAGAGGAGAAATTGTTGATAAATTTGAAAATGTGTAGCTCTGTGAAGAAAGAGTTAGTGTACATAGGATTTGTGATCTTAGTTGAGGGTCTTCAGATGGATCTAGAAAAAGTAAGGGATATCATAGAATGGCCTATACCAAGAAGTACCATTGATGTAAGATCATTTCATAGATTGGCTAGCTTTTATAGAAAGTTCATTAAAAATTTCAATAGCATATGTGCACCATTATCTGAGACAATGAGTGGAGATAGAAAAGAATTCAAATGGACTATAGGGGTAACCAAGAGTTTTGATTTGTTAAAGCAAAAAGTTATAGTGCAACCTGTTTTAGCATTTCTAGATTTTAACAAGATATTTCAAGTAGATTGTGATGCTAGTGGCAATGCTATAGGAGTAGTATTAAGCAGTGTTACAAGACTTGGACTCGCCCAAGACTCGACAAGTTGATTTTTGACCCGGACTTGGACTCAGTGCCCAGACTCAACGTAGACTCGACAAATTGAAAAACCCATGAAATTTAGAGATTTTTAAGGATTTGAAACTTGTTTTATACACCCTTTAATAAATAAACCTTAAAGACATAATAAACTCATCCAAGAGAAGCTACTTTGATCACATACACAAGCATACATCAATCACATAAGTATAAATGCAAATTTTAGCTGAATGAAATAACGCATTTAGATATATAAATATTGTCAAATATATACAAAACTCACGGAATATGAAATCCATGGCATCAAAAGTTAAAAACAAATATCAAAATAAAAACTAGAAGTCTATGGCTCAAAGGAGCCTGCATCACTCGGTCCAATATTATGGCAAGTCTTGCATGGGCGTCTAAGATAGGTTCTGGATGATGATGCAACCATGATATCTGCATGTGTATCTGTGACACTCACACCAACATCCAAGGTGTCTGCTCGTGCTTTATCCTCCTCCTATGCCATGGCTACCGCCTTTGCCTTTCTATCCACCTGGTCAACCCATGCAAGGTCCTCATCACTGAAGGTAGGATCCTCAACCTTAGTGATCAATTTGATTGTGGATCAACCTCCTCTAGTGTGATGGGTGATAAGTCACTACCCAAAATTTGTTTGTGGCGAAGGCGAAGGTTGTAATGAACATAAACTAGATTATTCGACCTCTGCACTGACAGTCTATTGTGCTTCTTGGAGTGTATATGCTCAAACATACTCCAATTGCGCTTACAACTTGAAGCACTGCATGGTTGGCTCCAAACTCGAACTGCAATCCTTTGAAGATTTGGTACCTTAGCACCAAATCTTTCCTACCATGCATCTGAGATGAGAAAAAGAAAAAATCAATCTCATTGTCCAACTTTAAGTTTCAATATTTAATAATAATGTAGAAAAAAGAAAAGATTTAATTTTTAAACTTAAATTATGCCTGTAATAGATTTTTACCCGGTTGTATTGTCGACCGAGTTGCCTTGCATATATCTCGTGCAAAGAGATATCCTTGTGCAAGTTTAATGATCTCAATCTCGGTGACTATTTGTGCTCCAAGAAGAGAATCAATCCCCATCTGCTCTATGACTATGTAGAGCCCACTCAGAACCTCCTCATCTGCCTTGAAATTAGGGCGGAATTGGAATGTCAAATTGAGGAAATAAGCAGTTGCGTGTAGGAGCTTGTGAAGCTGGAGGAGCTATCATCTATCAATGATTTCCCATAGGGGTGACACTTATCTAATGGCCTCGTTGGCCCTATTCGTGCCCTCATATATGTAGGCCATTGTGGGCTTCTCCCCATCAACTCCTTGTAGGATAACCACTAAAGGCTCTGTGAACTGCAATTATTGTGAAACATTAACATAAGTAAGTGTGAACAAAAATAAGCAAATAAAAAGGAAATATGAATTAAAATATAATGTAGATTTACCTCTACGATCTCCTTGGCCAGTACCTAGAAGCTTTGCTCATAAAAAATCCAATCAACCACATCAACTCTTGCATTGGTCTTAGCACATGATGAGGAAGTCCACTCCTCACTAACAAACATGCTCTCAAACCTGGCTTTGCCTGAAGCAAGGATTGTAATGTGATAAAACTTGTTTCAAAGCGGGTTATTCTAGGGCAAGCCAACTCCTTCTTTGTGAAATTCCTCATTAGGTTGAGGACCCAACTATGATTATAAATGTATTTGCAAATATTTCTAGCTTGCTCCACACATGCTTTGATACATGGAATGTTGCCAAGATCCTCCAATATTAGGTCAAGGCAATGAGTAGCAAAAGGAGTCCAAAATAAGGATGGGTGCCTATCCATGAGTAGTCTACCTGCAACAACATAATTTGTTGCATTATTTGTCACTATTTGCACCACATTCTCCTCACCCACCTCAGTCAAGATTCCCCCCAAAGCTTCACAAAGGAATTCAACATTTTTTGTGTTTCCCAAAGCATCAATAGATTTCATGAACACTGTGACAATTGAGAAAGAAACAAAATCAATGATTTGATAGAGCAGAAATTAAAATCTTAATCACTAAATCAATGCATTTCAGGAAGTACAATCACCTGAGGAAGAAACAAGAAAATTTAGCATGTTATATTTCTTCTATCCATCCAACCATCAGTCATGATGGTGCAACCCTTCTTCCATATCGCATGACACAAATGCTCACTATTCTTCCATCACTATCACTATATATAGCTACTTCTTAGTCCAATAGTGATGTGATACATGCTACTATTCCCAATACAACATTGTGGGTGGGTTACGACCTTGGAACCAACATTTCACTACTATGGATAGGGTGTGGATGTGATACATGTTACTATTCCTCCTCGTGGCATGCTTGTTGAAATAGAGCCCACAATCACTATCATTATTCCTCCTATTCCTATGATCAATAAAGTTGCATGCTTATCGAGCAGTTTCTAACTACAGGTAGTCATAGTGTACATTTTTGTATAATGAGGTTGGTTGTAGATGGATGGGTGATGACGAGACACTGATGCGGATGAACTAGTGCATGTGATCTCAAAACCAACATGCTTTCACCTGAGCATGTACCTTCGTGGTTTGGTGTGTGCGGCAATCATCACGATGTAGCAATTAATTGAGCTCTATAGAGAGTCGGGCACCCTCCCATCACACTATTCTTTTCCTATGGAACCAAAACTATTTTGTGACACGAGTCTTATAACAAATAAATAGGGGGTGGGAGAGTCTTACAATTGAGAGAGCTAGCAACCCCTTCTCTATATATTCTAAGGTAGGAAGGTTTGCTTCGCACAAAAATGGTGGATTTGTGTCCCTGAACCTATGACTAATTACCTCCATCACACATGGATTGAATTCATATGGGTTAAATTTTGCATTGGTTGGATTCTGCTATTCTCTATGGTATATCAACATTGGGTGAGTGGGATTAAGGTTCCCAACGAACGCCTATCTCCCTCGCTCTTCTATAGATGACTAGGTTTAGCCTTTCATTCATTTCTCAGCTTCAGCCCATTACCTAGGTTAATTTGAGTGTAGAAATGTGGAGCTAGTGGTCCATCAACACCTCTATTCTATTTTTTGTTATGTTTGCCCCCCTCCTCGACTATTATATTAGGACTTGCCTAAACACTATTTTGGTCACCTACTAGCGAACGATGCTTTCTTTCTAGAAATACAGAATGGGTCTAAACACTAACTTTTGTTTTGTGTTGCATAGGTGCCCCTCATTTATGATGCCAAGCTACCCTCCGTCCGTCCATGAAATGGAATATTTATTTAGAGATTTCTAATCCCATGTCGCATGCTTAGAAGAGAGAGCAGACCCTAGTGATTGGGTAGATGCCATTGTTTGTTCTAGTCGCTTTGAATGTTACATCACATGGAGGAGGTGGAAGGGAAAAGAGGTAGAGCCTTGGTTGGAAGCCACCCCTTCTAACTAACCATGGAGCCCTTTTTATAGCCATCATAGATGGGTGTGGAGTAGGAAACAAAATAAATAAGTTCAGAACGAGTAATACTTGTCTAGCCAAGAGTGAGCAATTATAGTAGGTAGGATTGCTTGGTTGATTAGTTTTGAGGATAGAACAAAAGATATTAGACCAGCCTTGAACATATGTTTATAAAGATGATGATGATGATGGCATTCCATAGGTGGAGGAAGCTATCCTAGTGTTTGATTCAATTTGAGGTTGTGGGTGAAACAATTTCTTTTGTGCCTTGTTGGCCCTATTCTAAAGTGATTGTTGTTGTTTAGTCCTTAAAGATTTAAGATTCAAAGATTAGATGACTTGATTAGTGAGTTCTCTGAGCCTAATCCAATTTAGAGTAAAGTTGACTACAATGATGAACATTGAATAATCCTTAGCCTTGGGTCGATTGGCGAATAAATAATGTATGGAAGGGCAATGAATGAACAAGTTAAAGTCGACAAATATCGCCACTCAAACCTAGGGTTTTAATTTAGTTATAATAGGCAAGAAGAGTGAGCTTATTTATTCCACTTGCCCACCACCTTGCCTCTAGATAGTTGAGGTAGGCGCTCTACAAGGGTTGTTGTTGGTCATACTTCTTGGAAAATATATTAAGTAGATCCAATTTATGCATATTGATAATGGTCAATTAATTATTGCTTCATTCCTTAACTCCATTGTTTGATTCCCTTGTTCTAGATTGTTTCTTTAGTTGTTTCGATGTAGTGCTTCCTTGGCAATGATTGAAATCGATCTCAACCCTAGGATATTTATTAAGGAAGTTAACCAACAACAATTAGTTTGTCAATAGCTAGTTGTGGTTCAATCACTTGGTATGTTGACAAATCTATGCCAAGTAGACAGACAAATTATGGTTGTTGGTCAAGTCTATTACCAATACCCCTACTTTTTTGTTAGGACAACTGAAGTCATCTTATAAAAAGGTAAGCACTTGGTATGAACTATCTATTTGTATTAGTGAATCTATTTGGCTAAACCTTTCATGTAAGCAAGAGAACATATAGTTGGACCTATTCAAAGCCTAAAGAATACTTGCCAACCTTAAATGTTGTTTTAATATGGTTAGCACCAAGACCACAGAGAGAATTTGTAACTTGATCTTTTATAAATTTTAGAACGCCTACATATAAAAGGGACAGAAGAATTTTTGGATAGGCTAGCGTCTTATTACAAATGTAATATGTTGATGGGTTGACCACTTAAATTTATAACTGAGTGCTTATCATCAAGCTATCGTTGACAATCTCTTCTCTATAGGTCAAGTGGATCATCTAGATCTCCTTGTATAGTTTACACTGTTGTCATAACCAAAAGTGGGGGCATAGATAAGAGTGTCATCTTTATTAAGATAATTTCTAGTTCTCTAATGGTCAATATAGGATAGTTTCCTTTTCCGTCTTTAGCTTAGTATTTATCTCTTCTGCTTTATTAGTTGTAGCTTTTTTGCTTTATTGGGTGTTGTTTCCTTTGTGAAACTCCCATTCTTTTTTTAGTCTTTGTAATCTCTTTAAATAGAGCATTCGCTCTCTCTTGTAAATTATCTTATTCAATAATAATATTTGCATATTATTCTGTTCCAAAATGTAACATGGTATCAGAGCTCCGGGTTCGAGCTCCTTCGTATGTCGTACGGACGCCGTTCTCTGGAGGTCATGTGGGTTTCATAACCCTAGTTTAAAATTGCGTTTTGTATCTGTTCCTCCTACTCGCGATTCAAACGAGCCTTCTGTGATCTTCATTCTATGGCCTCATTTCTATCGCGTCTCTGAAGTCTATGAAACTCGCGTATTCTGTAGCTGAAGGTTGCGATTCCTTATTTTGGGTCGGCTTTCTCTGAAATCGTGTTTTGTTGTTCAGCAATCTTCTGGGTCGCATGGGTTTTTGGTCATGTTTTCTAAAGCCGAGTTTTCATACTTCCGCACGTTTTCTTCTTGAATAAGGGTTTCTAGCGGCACCTTCATTTATGGATCACGTTTTGTTCTTTGTGGCGGCTTTGTTAGCAGTGCCTATGCCCTAATCGCGACCCGTCCGTCATAGCGTCGTCCTATGTTAGTAGTTGTATTCGGCGGACTATGTTCCTTGTTGGCGATAGCTGATGATGAGTTTTTGAGTGGCGGGAAGTTGTCATCTCTTGTGGAACGCATTTCTGTTCCTGGTCGACGGTTTATTGCATCTGACTCAGGCATTTGCCACAATCACGATTCTGTTTTTGTTTGGTGTTTGGTATTCTGTTGACACAATTTTTCAGAACCGGTGGGTTCTCCTTTGTTGTTTCTAGCCAATGTCAGCATTTTGAAGCCACGATTCTCTAGTCAACAGATCTGTGGATAGTTTGGAATGGCAGTTTTCTTCTTTTCTAACGTTGTCGCTGGTCTGACTTTTGTCTTTTTGTGCGGTTGATGTGTAATGATCAACGCCGTCTACACTAGCGCTTAAGGTAGCTGATGTCTGTACTAAAATTCATGCCAGTTGTGGGTCCCACCAGTGCCTAGCAGATATGGAGAAATTTCCATTTTGTCTCGGAATCTATGTTCGGATTTTCTGAGACCAAATTTTCCATAATCTTGAGATCTGTGTTTTGAAATCCATTTTCGGATTTATCTCGAAATCTGTGTTTTCAGAATCTGTGCTTCGTAACCCGTGCAAGGGTTCTGTTCAGAATCTGTGCCGTCTATCTGCTTCAGTATTCGTGACATCAATTTGTAATTAGTTTTTCATGCCTCAAAAAACGTGAAAGATGGCATCATGGTCCAACAGCAGTCAGAAGTTCAACGACAGCAAACTTTTTAATTGTCGGTGTTTCTCTGCAGAATCTCGTTAGAGTTGGGTTCTTGTTGCGTAACCCTTTGAATGGGGTTCTATTTTCTTGATTAGCGGCTTCCTTGTTTGGCAATGTTTTTGCCTAGTCGCTGTTTCTGGAGAGTTTAATTTGCTTTTTTTGCCGTGGTTCGCAACCTTGAGGGCTTCTTTAATTTGTGCTTACAGTGCTTAGCCCCTTCTCCTCATCAGCAGGACCAACGGTCAGCATTTGTGTTTGGCAGGCGGCCATTTTGCTTCTTTGGATCCCTTGGGATTTGTGTTTAGACACCCGTGCTCGGGTTCTGTTTTCTATTTATGCCATCCATCTGTCTCGGAAGGTAGTCTGTTTTAGGGGGCATCTTGATGTAGATAGTACATTGACCATTACGGGGGGTATTAAGATAATACCTAGTTCTCTAATTGTCAATATAGGATAGTTTCCTTTTCTGTCGTTAGTTTAGTATTTATCTTTTTTGCTTTATTAGCTGTAGCTTTTTTGCTTTATTGGGTGTCATTTCCTTTGTGAAACTCCCATTCTTTTTTTAGTCTTTGTAATCTCTTTAAATAGAGCATTCATTCTCTCTTGTAAATTATCTTATTCGATAGTAATATTTGCATATTATTCTTTTCCAAAACGTAACGATCTTGAAAATCTGTAGTTAATATGTACTTGATCATGCTGGGTTGTTATGATTAAATCTTTTTCAGTAGGCTTCACCAAATGATTGATCGTAGGCTTTCAAAATTTTGAGTTCATTGTTGATAGATAGAAGTGGTCTTGATTTAGTGCCCTAGATCTCCCATAACTAGTTGATTGAGGTGTACTTATCGTAAAAGATTTGTTCGTTTTCTATTGAAATGACCAATAATTTTGAAGCTCATTCCATGCATTACTCCTAGAGGTTTAAGCGAAGTCCTCACCTAGGCTTTGATATATCCAATTCTCTTTTGTTTGGATGATGAGCCACATCGGAGAGGGAGGTCATAGGGACTCTTGGATGATAAGCCACATAGGAGAGGGAGGATGTAGGAACTATTTTAGATTGTAAGCCACACAAGAGAGGAGAAACATAGGGAGCGTGGCTGGCTTGTTGGTTTCACTCCCTTTCTATTCCAAAAGCTTTGACCTTACTATCTACAAGGGGTATGAACATCTAAAGCATGAGGCATGGGTGCAAATAGAGGCCTGTTGTTTCCTCTAGTGAAACGGGAGAGAACTACATCGGTTCATTGTGCTACTATCTATAAGGCGCCCATTATTTGAGAGAGGGTAAATAATAGGGGCAATTAAGCATGTAAGGCTAGATTTGAAAATTATGGCACAAATCGATATAGAAATGAGCTTTCTTTTTTCCCTTTGATCCCTTATTTGATCAAGGTAGTCTGGGCCTCTCCTTTTTTCTAGCCTCTTTTGATTCGCGCCACCCTACTATCTGCAGGGGATCAGAGCAAACAATTGGAAATTTGATCATATCATATTATGTATGTAATGACAATGCATGTTGGGTTAACTAACATCTATAACTCGACTGGGTCAAGCGCATAAATAGAATGACTGGTATTCTCTTTTGCCCTACTCATACATCGATCTTGTGCTTTTTATTGTTGGTAGAGCTAAAAAATCTCTTATGTTGAGTGTTGGCTAATCCAATTTCTTGGGCAATACTAGTGTGGTGTAGAAAGGAGGTCCAAATGTTGTATCCCTATTGAGTATTTTTGTAACGACCTATACATTTTGTTATGCACCCTTGGGTGACGTTAGGACATTGAGTCTATGGCACATGGCTATTGGAAGGGAGAGGTAGAGGTATTGACTTGAGGGCATGCGTTCTTCTGGCGTCGACCACCTAGCTTGATTAGTAGTAAAGCTGCTTGATGAGGGCATTTCTACTTTTGTGGTTCTTGCCTCTATATTGGGTCATCGTTGTAATATTGGCTTGGCGAAAGGATTTGTTGCGTAGAATGATTCCTGCTTCATCAAACAACAATGAATTCCATTTTGACAAACCCCAATACATATATTAGGGTGGTGGTAGCTAAACAAGATTCCCTTGTAATCGAATTCACCCCCTCCCTCCCTTGTGGAACTAGACCTATAGGTAGTAATTGGTATCACCCCCATAGTGGTATTCATTTGTAGCAACAAAACATCTAGTAATTGGATAGGGGCCTTGCCCCACATTTTAGTAGAGGCGGTTGCTGGCCCCATTTAATATGTAGATGGGGCCCGCTCCCTCCTAGACCCCATATAGATATAGGGGGTCAGGTGTCAACCCGACAATCTATAGCCACACTTGCATAATTTAGTGGCCCCCTTGACTTCCAACTCTCTATATAGGGTTAGTCTAGTGCTCTCCAATTGGCCTAAGTATATAGGGGGCCTTTATTTATATGGGACATTTTGCAGCCCCCTCCATATCTATATACTTGCATCGCATTAAAACCTTCCTATTGCTTGATAGAAATGATCGACAACCCCTTATAAATTGATAGGCGACAGGGAGAGCAGTTTGCTACGCTCACTCGACAGCCTTCTTGACCCCTTTTCCTGATAAGGTCGTGATATACAGATATAAAGGGATCCCCTCTTGCTAAAGACAAGGGAATGTCGACTATACAACTATGACTACAGATAGCTTCCATAAAGGCACACAACGTATCGAGTAAGTGTTAGTTATCTATATAGGGATAGCGGTCAACAACATAAGGGTGATTGTATATATCTTGCTAGTTTCCACTTGACCAAGGTTTTATTTATATCTATGTCCTCGTCCTATTGGATCAGATGAGGGCAACCTCATTCAATTAGATCAGATGTGGGCAACCACCTATACCTATTAACCTACGATATTATAAATGCCCTTTCATCAGATGAAGTATTGGGAGAGCCTTGACTAATTTCAGGTCAGACTAAGTTCTATATGACATAACTTAGGGAGTAGAAGAATATGAGGAGGACAAGGACAATTAGATCAGTCCCAACAACTATATAATATAAATTAAGATTTGTTTCACTTTTGGTAAAGGCCATACTTTGTAGATATCCATCTATCCTAGAATACCATGCTCTTGGTGCCTTTCTGAGTCCATACAAGGATTTCTTAAGCTTACAAACATGGGATTCCTTCCCATTTACCTCAAAGCCTTGAGGCTGTTCTATATACACTTCTTTCTGAATGATACCATTAAGAAAAGTTGTCTTAACATCCATTTGATGTATCTTCCATCCCATAAATGAAACTAAAGACATAACTGTTCTAATTGAAGTGCATTTGGTGACTGGAGCAAATGTATCCTCATAGTCTACTCCCTCTTTCTGAGAGAATCCTTTCGCCAAAAACCTCACTTGGTACTTTTCAATTCTGCCATCTGTAGCATGCTTGATTTTGTAGAGCCACTTGGAACTCACTACTGATTTTCCCTCTGGTCTTGGCACAATGTCCCATATATGATTTTTTATGATGGAGGTTTTCACCATAGCATCCCTCAAAAGCTATTGGTCTACTGCTTCAAGGTTCTAAATCTATGATGTTGCTCATCAATGCCATGTAGTTTAGAAACATTTTCAGAGGCTTGCTCTCTGAATGTGCTCTTAGGTGTGAGCCTCAACATGCCCCTGAGCATCCTTCATTGTCTGTGTGAATCATCGAGGTCTCCTAACAGAAGAAGGGGATGAAGTTTATTTAGAAGATTGTTGGTCTGAATAGGAAACAATTAGTATCTTTGGAGACAAAGATACAACCTTCGGAACTTCCTTCTCATCCTCTTTTATTGGAATGAGTTCATGAGACTTCCTGGATTGAGAGTCATCCCTAGTGACTACAACTTTCTTTAGTTCTGAAATATAGATTCTGTAGGCCTTAGAAGTCTCTTTGTAACCCACAAATAAACGCTTGTTGTTGGAAGGCTCCAACTTGGTTCTTTTCTCTATAGGTACATGAAAATAAATTGGACAACCAAAGATGCGAAAGTGACTCACCTTGGCTTCACACTAGTGAATGCATCCTCTTGTGTCTTGTCCTCCAAGATCATATGAGGACACCTGTTCCGGATGCAGACTATTGCATTGCATGATTTTGCCCAAAGAAACATCGATAGATCTTGATCATGAATCATGGCCTTAGTAGCAGGCCCTATGATAGATCAATTTTTCCATTTTGCAAGCCCATTCTATCATGGGTTGTATAGAACAGTTAACTCCCTCTTGATTCCCTCTTCTTTGCAGAAACCCTCAATCTCCTTAGAGGTATACTCACCCCCATTGTCCAATCTGAAGACTTTGATCTTCTTCCCTATCTGATTTTCAACTGGAGCTTTGAACTCCTAAAACTTTCTAAAGATCTCATCCTTGGTCTTTAAGGAATAAATCTAAGTCTTGTGAGAGAAATCATCAATAAGGGATACATAATACATGCTTCCTTGAATTGATGCTATTGATATTGGTCTACAAACTTCTAGATGCACTAAGTTAAGAATTTCCTTTGATCTATGCTCATTGCTTGGGAAAGCAACTTTGGCATACTTTCCAAGTGTGCATCCTCTACATACTCCCTGTTCAATATTGAACTCTGGAAGACATGACAATCTCCATTATAATAGGCAAGGCTTTGTGATACAGTTGCCCCATCCTCTTGTCCCATAACCTGCAAAGATTGTCATTGTTACGAACTAGAGCTAAACCTGGTTCACCTTGTAATCTGTAAATATTGCCTTCTCTAACCCCTATTACTGGTGAAGTATCTTGGATAGATTCTTTCGGCCTAATAAGGACTTGTTGATTTTGAATTCTACGTCGTAGCCTTTATCTTCCATAACTAAAACTAAAAGCAAATTCTTCTTGAGACTAGGACCAAATAAAACATCATCAAAATCTAAAGAATTACTTGACTGCTATTGGATACTTGGCATCACCACCAAGCTCAACCTGAACTCCAAAATTGTGTTCTTCCAGTTTGGTAAAATGTTGTTAGGATGATGTCGTATGTCTAGATGCCCCATTGTTCACATACCGAGCATCTCTTGAAATCGTGCTGGTAGAAAGACAAGATACCTTTGAAAAATCTTTTTCAAACTTGGCAGCAAACTCATTCATCTGAGTTTCTGTAGAGGCTTCTACTTGCTTCTGCTGCTGCTTCTGTTTGCCATTCTTCGTGTTTGGACACTATGATGCATAATGACCAAACCTATGACAAATGAAGCACTTGATTTTACTCAAGTCCTTTTGTGGCTATGAGGAAATTGGGCCTTTTTCCTTTACTTTTCTTTGTTTGTTCAATGAGAGCTAAATTATCATCACCATCCTTCTTGCTGGCTTTTGACTCCATCCGAGTTTCCTCCTGGATATAATCATACCATAATCTTGCAAAAGAGGGAAGATACTTATAGGCACAAATACCATGAACAAATGCTTGCCATGAAGATGTGAAACGATTCAATGCTAAGTTCACTAGATTTGCATCTTCAACTTTCTCTCCAATCGTTGCAAGTTGGGTAGGAAGTTGTGTGACCTTCATCAAGTAACCGGTAACTATATCCAATTTAGTCATCTCTATGGATTTGAGTTTATTCGACAAAATCATTTTCGTGTTTATGTTCTCGCTCTGGTAAAAACTGACCAGAGTATCGAACATCTCGGTTATTTTCTTCTCAGAAAAATGTGGAATTGAATGATCCTTTACTGTATCCATGATCATTCGGATGGGCTCTCTTTCTTTTTATAAGTTGCCAAATGTTGCAGATCTGTAGGTGGAGACACTTGATTCTTGACGATATCTCAAAGATCATTTTCTTCCAAAGATGAAGTCACCTTGACTTTCCAAGGTAAGAAATTTAAAGCACCTTCCAATCTATCCTCGAACCTGTGGTTAGCTGATGCCATTTTTAAAAATAAAATATTTGCTCAAAATGCCTAAAACTAAAAGTAGGAAAATAGCTCAAATGATTTTTTGAAATACCTATGAAAATTTGCCCTAGTCGCGTGCTACAAAAAACCTAGCCATGGGACTATACCAAAACAACTCAAAACCCTAGTCGTGGATTTGGACCAAACTGGGCATGAGATTCTACTCGCGATTTTCAGAGGAAAAAAAGGCATCATGATTTTATGCAAAAATCCATCGTGCGCGATTTTTAAAACCCTTCCTATTTCTTTCCATGATTCTTCACTTCTTTCTGGTTGAAAAATCTTACACGATTTTAATAAAAAATCCTGTGCGATTTCCAAATTTTTCTGCTATGATTTTCAAGAAATTTATGTAGTGATTCTTCAAAACCCTCACGTGATTTTTAGAAAATAAGGTGCGATTCTGATGCCTAAACTAGTCATGATTTTCCTTGAGAACAACTTGCGAATTTTCCCCTTCAAAAACCTGTTGCAATTTTGTTCCTGCTTCCTGCTTCAAATATCTGATACCATGAAGAAATTTCAACAAGGCAATTGATGTCCTAATGTTCTTCGAATAATTAATTCTTTAACATTGCATCACTTGCACATCAATTAAAATCTCAAACAACGAAAGCATCAACACAAACACAAATATTATGCCTTCAAATCAAGTTTTCATTCCTTCAAAAAACTTACAAGGAAACCTCTACAAACTGTTCATGATAGTTGTGTTGTGATGTAATCACACATCGCCCCATTGCAAATGGGGATCCCCTTTTTTTTTGCTTTCTTGCTTCGTTTTGCTTTAAAGTTTAGTTTTGCTCTGAGCTTGTAGGGTTTTGGTAGTGTTGTTTTGCCCATGTCTTGACAGTTTCTTGCCAAGAGGTCTATATGCCTTCATCCTGATGCATGTCACTGAGACCCTGAAAATGACTAAGTCTGATATCCTGAAAATCCTGAAAAAATGACTAAGTCTGAAATCTGGTGGATCCTCAGAAATCTAGAATCTGCATGCAAAATCCTATGGATCCAGGACCTATTTCAAACATCCTGGAAGTATATTGATAAATATTTAAAGTAATATCTGACTTAAACATATTTTCAATATACTTCCATTCAGGAAATCCAAAATTTGACTAAGGCAAGAAATTCCTCACTCCATGTCCAAACCCGCCCAGACTGGGTGGCCTCACAAGGTCCTCTTGGACAGTGTCTTCACCATCAGGAGAGCTTGTCCAGACAACACCCTCAAACCCGCCCAGGGAAAGTTAGGATGTTTTCACGAGTTTTTGCCGATTGAAGGGAGTTAGGAAGTGATGATGGAGTCAAAAACTAAGATTTTGATGAAAATTCCATGCCTCACCTCCAAACCCGCCCAGTCTGGGCGGCCTTGGCACAAGGTCATGGATTCAACGTCATGCACATGCACTTGTCCAAACAGACCCCTCAAATCCGCCCAAGGGAAAAGTTGTCAAATTTACAAGGTTTTGAGGACAGAGATGATAAAATTCAAAGAAATTTCATAAGTTTGAGTGATTCTAAGGCTTCACATGACACTATCCAAGCACTCCTTCCTAGCCTGCCTAGCCTAGGTGGCCTCAAGGTGCTCTCATGGACTTTGTCTTGTTCCAGGTGACATTGTCTAGTCAACACTTACAAATCCGCCCTAGAAGAAAAATGGTTAAGTATGAAGGTTTTCAAGCACAAGGCACTAAGAAATGATGAATTTCAAGCAAGGTTTGCAAGTTGGAGGGAAGTTAAGTAGATTACAAGCAACATTCCATGCATCATCTCCAAACCAAGCATTACTTAAACTCCTCCCAACAAGGATGAATTAATTGGAAAGAATGATGAAAGATCACTAACCCTGATGTCCTGAAATCCTAAAAATTGACTAAGTCTGAAATCTGGTGGATCCTCAAAAATCTAGAATCTGCATGCTAAATCCTATGGATCTAGGACCTATCTCAAACATCTTGGAAGTATATTGATAAATATTTAAAGTATAAGAAACTCAATATCTGACTTATACTTAAACATATTTTCAATATACTTCCATTCAGGACATTTTCGATATGGCGACAAGACTTGCATTCCAAGCACACCTTCTAAACCCGCCCTACCTGGGTGGCCTTGGCATGGGGTCTTGGATTCAAGGTTGTGATCACGCACTTTCTCCATACACTGCCTCCAAATCCGCCTTAGGGAGAGAATTTTCAAAGTTTAGAAGAGATTTTGAGTGAGTTCAAGACAAAATCCATCCCAACCCGCCCAGCTAGGGCGGCTTCACAAGGTGTTTATGGATGATGTCTCCACCAGGTGACACTCTCCAGACAACAGTCCCAAACCTGCCCAAGGAGAAAAGTGGCTAAGTTTATAAGGTTTTCTAGCATAAAGCACAAGAAGATGATGAAATTCTAATGAAAGTTTGTAAGTTTGAAGGAGTTAAATGCATTATAAGTCAAATTCCATGGGTCACCTTCAAACCCGCCCAGCCTGGGCGGCCTCAAGAGGTGCTCATGGACTATGTCATGTCCCACATGAAATTCTCCATACACTGTCCTCAAAGCCGCCCAGGGTGAAGAACAACATAAGTTGCAAGTTTGTTTGATGAGAATGATCAAGATGACACTAGGAGAATGAGATAATCAAGTGAAAAGTTTCTAAGTGTCAAAAGTCCAAGGCCTACTCTCAAACCCGCCCTACCTGGGCGGCCTAGAGAGGTAAGTCTGGAGTTTGATGTCTAAGCATTGCAACTACTCCATCCTGATTCTTCCAACTCACCATGGTGCTTCACATCCATGCAGGGTCATTTTAGGAGAAGTAAGCTTGAAAAATCACTAAGTCATGCAAATGGAGGAAGAGTGCTAAGGTTAAGATAGAGAGTGTTCACATGGCAAAATCCTTACTAGCACTCCAAAGCCGCCCTTCCTAGGTGGATTCCACCAAGATAGATGGACATCATCACCTAACAGCCATGATGTGTCTTTCAACTTTACAAACATCTCAAAATTTTATTAAGTCTTGAAGTTGATAGAAAGGAGTTATCAAATGGAAGGAATGAATATCAAATAAGGTTAAAGTCCACACCCTACCTACCAAGCCGCCCATGCTAGGCGGTCTTGAGCATTTCACTTGGACAACATCACCTCCTCCACAACACACTCTCCATGCACTCTCTTCAAGTCTGCCCTTCTTCCCAAGGTTGTCCATCTCATGCAAGGAGGTTAAATTATCAAGGAAGCAAGTGAAGATGTCTTATGTTGTCAAAATCAAGCTAAAAAATCACTAAGTTATGAAAATCCTTACGCCTCCTCCAATCTCGCCCATGCTAGGCGGCCTTGAGCCCTTCATCTGGACAACATCATGTCATTCACATGACATCCTCCAGACAACACCTCCAAACCCGCCCAACATGGGCGGCCTAGAGAGGAGGTCTTGGATTCAATCCATATCCACGCGAAACTCTCCACACAGAGCATTCCAGACCGCCCAAGGAGATGAGTGTTATAAAAACTTGCAAGTAAATGTCAAGAGAGGTGATTACAATGAAAATTTTCAAGGTTGAATTGCAAGTTGAAGCAAAGCAAGAGCATTTTTGAGTAAAATCCACATGACATCCTCCAAGCCGCCCTACCTGGGCGGCCTAGGGAGGTGAGCATGGAATCAAGTGTTTGAGCACTCATGTCACTCATCATTTGCCTACCAACTTCACCCATTTGCTTCCACACACATGCAAGTCCAATAAGGAGGTGAAAATCATTAAAAATCATAAGTATTGGAGTCAAATCCACACATCACCTTCAAGGCTGCTCATCATAGGCGGTCTCCACCATTGCACATGGAGAGTACCTCAAATGCCATTCAGATCACTTCTTGACTTCACTCAAATGAAGGTAATTTACATGAAGAACATGAAGAAAACACTAAGTCATGCTAAAGAGTCACCAAAAGAACATCAAATGAAGTCTAAGTGATGAAATCCACTCACCACCTCCTAGCCCGCCCTTCCTAGGCGGCCTTGACCACCTTGCATGGACTCCACGTCCTTCACAATACACTCTCCGAATGACACCCCTAAACCTGCCCAGCTTGGGCAGCTTTCACACCTTGACATGGAATTCACATCAAATAATCCATACTGCCCCTCTAAACCTGCCTAGGCACTTAGGCATGGATTTCACGTGAAAGGATATGTTTTCAAATGTCATTTTTTTAATCCCACATGCATAGGATGAATGTAATTTGTTATTGAAAATCCTTTATATCACGTCTTAATTTAATGTGTTTCTTTTTTGTAGGTGATGGAAGATCCAAGGTGGTGAATGGCGAAGAGCTCCTACATGAGAAGTTTGGAAGGCGGAGGAAAAGTTGCTCAAGTTTGTCATCATCACCACATGGAGGAGAGCTCCTGCATCAAGTTCATCTTACTTTGAAGACTTCGTAGACATTGACGCCACGCATGAGGAGTCATCAGCCAGAGTTGTCTACTTCATGTACATCCATCATATGCAAGTCTACTACAAGAAGTCACGCACAAGACATCTTCCACCTCAACACTCCATGAGTCAATGCAACTGTCCAGAGGCATGATCCTGCAAGAACAACATCACAAGATGAGAGATGAGCATGATCATCAAAGCTATCCATGAGTTACATCAAAGACAACAAGAAGAAAATATTCTAAGTAAAGTGAACATGAGGTGAACCAGACTAGTTCATTCAAAGATGCTGAGGTGGCACGTACACATCATCAAGCCAATCGCATTCTGCCATGTAAGAGGGCCCACCATAAAGATACTCCAAAGATGCTTATCACCTTGGAAATTGTGCCTTCATTACCTCTTTCATGTTCTAAAAATAGTAAATTTTGTAACAAACTGCCTTGTCTCAATCTCGGCCGTTGATTGCTAAATCAATCTGAGCCATTTATTGTAATTTTTGAGTTCTATATAAGGCTCACTTCTCTCATTTGTAAAGAATATATGAGATTAGAGGATTAGAAGTAGAGATCAAGTAGGAGTAGAGTAGAGAGGGAACTTTTCGAAGTCATGAAGAGAGACATGAGATTGTTGTAATCACACATTTCAAAAGTAATACAAGCTCATTGTTGTCGTTTTGCATGGTGATCTTGTGGCTTTGAAATGTTAGCATGGTTTTGATTTTTTGAATATGACGGAGATGTGTTTCCAAGAAGCTTAAATAGTAGGGTAGATAAAGTTCATTGATGTGATGTATATGCTAAAGATATTTGATGAACTCCTCCTTGGTTCATACTTTTGATGGTTTGTCGCTAGCAAGTCATCGTGCAAAGTTAGCTTGAACTACATTTGCTTAAGTTCGATTGTGAATGCTCGTTCAAACTGCGCCAGTTGTGGGTGTTTGGATGGAGGTTTACAATATGAAAATCATTGAGTTACCTTTGGAGATTGCACCTGCTTCGTGTAATTGTTGGTTCTCATGGTGAAGCGGAGTAAGGTTACACGAGGAATTTGTCTATCGTAGCATGTGCATTATATTATTGTTCTTAGATTAGAATCCTCTCAACCCTTTCTCTTTTTCCATTTTCTTATAATCAATTTAAGAAGTTCCATTTCATAAAGAGGAAGTAACTTGTTTAAATGGAGTGAGGTGACAATTCTACGTAAGTCCCTTTGTGACACAGCAAATCACATCACACCACCGAGGCTATCCGTTGCAAATCACGTACAAGGAACCTTGGAGCGTTCTTGTTTGATCACGTAGTTTAGCATTCGAGACGCTTTGTTCAAGAGAGGATAGAGCACGTGGTGTTTTATTCTAATGTTGTTGTTGTCAAGAAAACATCATCAACAAGTTGCATGGTATTTATCATGTTGTTTGATCATAATTAATTTTCTTCTATCTTGCGCCTATCTTTATACTATTCAACTAAAAATCTTATCTTCAAAAAGCTCCTTATCTCTTTATAGGAGATGATTGAGAGATGGGGAACAAGCACTAGGCAATCATGCCTCAATTGAGTGAGCAAGCACTGGATAGTCATGCCTTGATCGAAGGAGTGAACAAGGATTGGACAATCATGTCTCAATCATAGAAACAAGCACCGAGCAATGACTTTTAGAAGTGAGACACAATATTCACCTTAATCAATTGATTCAACCTTCCTTCAATAGAACTCTCAAAAGCTATATAGAGTAGACCATTCCCTCAACCGTGCTTGAGCTGGAGTAATCATGTAGACCTTGATGGAGTCATCGCATGATCAACCTCGGTCATAAATCCCCACCCCACTAGTAGTGTTTGATACTCCTACTCAACTACTAATCATTCAAGTCCATTCAATCACTCAAAATACAAATGTTGAATGCTTGAGGGAATCGGTATATTAGGGAAAATAGATGCTGGAAGTGGAGGCAATAAGTTGTTCTCTACAAATGTATGATAAGACGATTGAGTCACTCTGCCCCTATTGGTCTCTTAAAGTCAATCAAAAACATGAGTTCCTTTAGACCCTTTTCACAAGTGAAAATGTGAGTTCCTCTTGGTGATCGAGTGCCAACCGAATTATATATAGCTATACCACCCTTAGTCTATTCGCATTTTTTCTCACTATATATAGTTAGGATCAAGGGGCCTTCATGCTGACCAAGTGCCTAGGGTGAGTCATATGATATTATACGTGATACTAGTCTTTAGTTGTATCACATCTATCCATCCTTATTTGTATTGATAATAGATGGGGGATGGATGGTATGGATAGGTAGAATGGCCATTGGGTCATTTACATTGTCTTGATGTTAGAATGGAGTTGTGTGAGTGATAGGGCAAGGGAGAGGTTGAGTGGGGGAGGATGCATTCACGTTGTTTGAGCCTCGACTTGGCTGTTGAAGGCAATTTGGATAGGATGATAATGCATCAAGATGGTAGGTATGGATGGGATGATAGTGCATTGAATCTTGTTCCTCTTGAATTTTGCTTCTGCTAGTTGCCAATGCTAGGCCATTGTTATTGTCTTTCTCTAGGTGGTTGGTTAGCCCATTGGCTTTCTTGTTGGTATTAGCTAGCCATTTGTGGGTAGGTGGTATCATCCAACCATTCCATTGTTGTGATATGAACCAATTATTCACCCATGTAGCAACATTCTCTGTGCACCTAACAATGATAGGGAAAGAGAGGAGGGAGTCTCTTAGATTAGACCCGCTCTCTATCCATGTAACAACAAGGTTAGTTCGGTTATGAATATGGACCTAGACGACTCTTCTTACTAGTTATCATTCATGTAATAGTTAGTGATGTGGAACCTTGACACTTGGTGATGACACCAGTAGGGGTTTAGTGTAGTTGGCCTCATTCATGAGCTAGCTAACAATGAGAAGGAATTGAAAACCATGAATTGTTGAACAAAGAAGTGCTTAATGCTAGTCTATGAGAAGAGGGGCTTTAGTATCTATTACAAGGATTCTAGTGACCATTCTATGCAAAGATCCCAATGACCATTTCTTTAATATCTTGCCATGTACATGGAATATTGATATTAATTGATCGATCATGTATTGACAAGATGATATTAAGATGATAGACGCTATATCATCATGAGTTGAGTTGAACCAACATGTAATTTTTAAATATGCCCTTAATCTTCAACAATTGGGTGGTAAATGAATTGGTAAATTGAGGGTAATACTATCACGTTGGCGACAGGGTTAGATCAAATTGGGTTTGGGCATCCATTACTATAGCATTCCCTTGGGTTAAACTAGGTTGGGTCACCTTGGTTAAACAAGGGTGGATCGATTTTGGTTGGCTTTAGCACTATTGAGCATGAACCTTGACCCAGTCTTTGGTGGGTCATGGGAGAGATGAATAACTAGTAATTGTGTTTCGATTCGTTAAAGAAGAATGAGCGGGCCAACCTCCAACATTGATCATAAATTAGAGCTAGATTATAATGATGTGGGATAATTCCATCCCCATCCTAAATGATTCTTCTTTGATCATCCTGGCCTCGATAAAACGCTGATAGCTTATAGTACCCTATCTATAATTGGGTCGCTACTCTAGATAGTGGGAGTGCACACCTCTGAAGAGAGCATCTATATGCCTATCTATAGTACAACATATCAGTAGTTTGGAGAGGCGAGATAGGGTGGATAGGGGGCTCGATGAAGTCTCTTTGTGCCCTCCAGATAGTAGTGGGACTACACACCTCTGAAGAGAGCATCTATATGCCTATCTATAGAACAAAATATCATTAGTTTGGAGAGGTGAGATAGGGTGGATAGGGGGTTGATGAAGTTTCTTTGTGCCCTAGAGATAGTTTAAGGTCGAAAATTGCATACCTTGTAATTTTGGCACTATAGCTTGACCTTAATTTATTGTTTGTCACCAACCCTATCCTTTCTTTTATCTCTCCCTTGGTGGCAACGTCGGCTTGGTGTTTTTGTGTAATTAAATGTGTTTCCTGTGTTAGTCTAGTGTCATATTGTTGTTCCACATCATTTATGTCCTTGTACTTGGACGATAGTGTAGTGCATGGACTCATACAGAGATCAAAGGGAGAAAGGGTGATATGAGGGACTCAGGGGAAACGGAATAGAATTTAATTGTTTAGGTTCCAATTATGGTAATTTAATTGTTTGGACGATGGAATCCCTACTTCTATATTGGTGGGGTGAGATGGATATAAATAGATTCATGTCGAACCTATTAGTAGATGCGGTAGGCCAATGGATGCATGTAGAATATTATAGTGATCCGATGACTATCTCTAGTGGACCAAGATGAATTCCTTTCATCCTTGCCCTACCAACGCCCAACTAGAGAATTAGAATAGTTCACTCACCTTGCATTGGCCTACTGTATATTGCCTACTATTTATTGCTAACCACATGCTCGCTCGATTGGTTGTGCCCTCCTTTCCCCCTATAGATCTATATGTTTCTATCTATTTAGAGGGAATAATCCCCCCATTATAGAATAGGGCCACTAGAACCAAAGCCAAAGCAGTGATTTATAGATAGGGGCAGATTGCTTTGGCAATGAATATCCTATAAGTGATGCTTGTCTCTCTATTGGTTGAGAGAATGACTATTGATAGTCTTCCTAGAATTTTGTCTATCTGTACTTAAGCATGAATCACTTTAGGCACATATAAAGGAGAGGAGAGGGGTAACCTCTACAATCCATATTTGGTGGCCCCCACCCCATTATTTGTATATCTTTATATCTTCTGAGTCTTTAGCTTAGATGTTAGAGTATTTGCTCTTGGCCTATCAAGCCTATAGATTAACAGGATGTTGGGCATATATTCCATCTACTTGCCCTTGGTCTACCATTATAGATTGGATGTTAGAATGAATCTGGTAAGAACCCTAAATGTGGCCAAGTGGGGCTTATGAAGGAATGACTAACACTATATCTATAATGGATCAATTAGAGCTTTGTTTGGTTGTATCTATAGTCTCAACCAAAAGTTGGCTTGGTTGTAAATATGTATATTGCAGAACCAAATTTGGAATCTGTTTCTCAGATTTGCACCCTTGCTGAGTTGTAAAACTTGGCAATCTGGAGAAACATGGGATCTTTTCAGGTCTGTGGGTCACCTGTGTTGGAAAGAACCTCCGGAGAAGGCCGGCTTCCTAGCTGGTTATCACCTAGAATTTACTGGATTTGCAGAGGAAAAAGGAGAAGGAATGCTTTCAAAAATGAAAGACAAAACTCGAAAAAACTTGAAAATAAGGGTGATTCACCAAACTTGATAAGGTAAAATGAAACTCAGACCTGCATACACTTGGCCACAGACAACAGAAAATAAAACCTGCACAAACTATCACTGTATGTTTGCAAAAGCACTTCACAAAGAGGCCTAACTGCATTAAAATCTTTAAAAGGAAGCTAAACTTCACAATTTAAAGCCTTATAACACCCTAAGACACAGTTTGTAACCTGCATAAACACAGCTTCTGCAGAAAAAGGGTATTGAAAAACATGAGACTGTCACAAGGAAATGAATTACCTCACAAATGACCTGATCAAACACTTAATAATACCCAATACTGCAAAACAAGAAGGCAAAATCTGACTGTCAATGGTATCCAAGGTGTTCTCTGTATTTCATATGCCCAAAGAGTTACAAAAACATACTCAAACTGAGTAGGATTCAGAAAAAATCACTAACTCTAGAATGTATATGGAAAGAACTCTCTACAAAGAGTCAAATGAATGACTATATACTCTCCAAAAACAACTGTAATCAGATAAAGATGAGCCCTCTCCATTTTCGTGGATGTCATAAATATCCCCAAAATATCTGTCCAAAGTTCTCCAAAATGGGTTCCCAATGCAGAAATGGTTAAGGCATGCCATCAACTATCATAAAGGCACCTGAAAATGTCTTTGAATGCCTTTAAATGATCTTTAAGGTCATGAAAATAAGTCAAATCGGTGCAATAACTCCCCTGTAGCATCATAAATGTTTGATATTTTCACAATAAATGACATAAATACACAATTTCTGCATTCATTTATCATTGACTAAATGATTCATAATTACATCACCTTAGCTAATGTTTTACAATTCAAAATTTATACAAACTCATGTAGAAAATAATGACATTTATGACATAACATTTAATTCTGATGAGGAGCCTACAGCAGAAACGGACAATAGATCAAAAATTGAACTTTTGAACTCTTGAACCTTTGAACGTTTTGAACCTTTTGTTTTCTTGGCTCGGCGAACAGATCTTTGAACCTTTGAACCTTTGAACTTTTGAACCTTTTGTTTTCTAGAACACTTTGTCCGGCGAACAGATCTTTGAACCTTTGAACCTTTGAACCTTTTGTTTTCTAGGCTCGGCGAATAGATCTTTGAACCTTTGAACCCTTGAACCTTTGAACCTTTTGAACAGAATTCTGGGCTCCATGGTCGCATTTTTGACTGTTTTGATGCATTTTCTGAATCTTTTGACTGTGTATTTCGCTGCCAGAGGCTGCAACCTGAGGGGTTTTGTGAGTGTTAGCTTAAAAATGAGTTAAAAGTCTAGATCTTTCCTAATTTTCTGCATTTTTATTTTTTTTTGCTCCAAACGAGCCCCAGCCTTGACAAAAAACTTAAAAAATGGTATCTCTGTATTGCTGCAACTCGAAATATCTGAGTTTTCTCTGTGTAGGCTGTAGCAAGATGCTTGAAACTCCATTTTTGTTGTTCTGTTTCAGAGGGTTCTGTAAGCATTTGAAAGTGTGTCTAATTCTCTATAACTCCTCGCTGCACCATTCAACCTGTTTGCATGACAGATCCAAAATAGGCAATTAAACTAGAGGCAATGCACTCAAGATTCGACTGATATCTAATGATATTTCCTCTAACCTTTTAATAAAATGTTGGCCATGTATTGCCATATAAATTCTGCTGCATGTTGGACCATATCTCATTACAAGTTCCTTGGCTTTACTCAAGACTGTATCCAGTGCTTTAAGCTTTGTATAACAGCTTCCGTAAAAGCTATTTTGTTTGTTTTCTTGAACATGATCTAGAAGAGTCTTCAGAAGCTTCGAATGGAGCAACCAGATTATGGAAGTTTGTATAACTGTACTCAACTTCATTGCTAAGCTCCTTGATAGAATAAAATATACTGCTAAATACCCCTGGACGAGACTCCATGCACCCTATGCCTCTTCTCCTACTCATTTACTATCATGACTGTCTTATGTTTCATGGCTGCCCTTGTGATTGCCTTCCTGCTGACTGTTATTGCTCTAGACAGCTGTAGTCTGAAATGTTCTATAAGGTCTATGAGCTGGGCTCAACCCTTGTGGGAGCCACATTTCCCTCAACTCATAATGTAACCTGATGAATCAAACAGAAACATAATTACACCTGTATCTGATTGAGCTAGAAGTGAAATTTAGGTAACATCTTTGGTGACATCTGCTATATGTTTGCCTGCTAAACATCAGACCAGTTGCCTGAAGCTTAACCATTGGGCATAGAGTCACACATTCTTGACAAAACTTGAAAAAACCTTCGTTTTTTGCTGCAACTCACTTCTGATTGCTATCTTTTCTAATCCATCAAGTGCATGGGTATGGTTGGTGACAGTGAACCATAAAAATCACTGTTACTGATGATATGCATCTACTTGATGGGTTAGAAAAGATAACCAATAGGATACCTCCCTTTTAACTGCTGTAGTTTATTACAGCCCTATGAGGATAGGTGTGATGTGTGAGAGTGAATACATATATTCACTGTTTCATATGATAGCTGTAACACACACGGCTGTAATAACTAACAACTGTGCAGAAACACACTTAGGGAAAAGAAATCTGCAACTAATCTATTGTGCAGCAGCACTTATTCAACAACAGAAACTTTGTGAAATATGTACAAACATGAAGGATCCTACCTCAGAAGCAATGTTTGAGGTGAATCCCATTGACTGGGATTGGCTCGACATCACCATCCAGCTTAGACAGTTGGAAAGCATTATGTTGTTTGCATTCTGAAACAATGTATGGCCCACTCCAAAAAGCGTCGAACTTAGAGTGCCTCCTAGGTTTGCTTTTCAACACATCCCATTTCAGCACTGCCACCCTCTTGGAATGTTCTTGGAGATGCCCTTTTGTCAAACGATCTTTTCATTTGGGCTTGATGATGCTCAATGTTTCTCATGGCATCGTTTCTGGTTTCTTCGAGCTCAACCAGTTGAGCTAGCCTTACTGTTATAGGGCCTTCTTCTAGCATGTCCAACTGATTTACCAAATCAAGTGCTGGTAACTCAAGTGTGATAGGAAGCCTTGCTTCCTTGCCATACACTAACATGAAAGGCGAATGCCCTGTTGACCGTTTTGTAGTGATTCTATCAGCCCATAGTGCTGACTTTAACTGTGTATGCCAGGATCTCTGATTGCCCTCCATGGTCTTCTTGATGATTCTGATCAAGTTTTTATTAGTGGATTCTGCTTGGCCGTTGCCTTGCAGATAGTAATTAGAGGATGTATTGAGATAAATGCCATTTTTTACAGCCCAATCAGAGATTCTGGAACCAACAAAAGCAAGGGCATTGTCTGAAATGATGGACTCAGGCACTCCAAATCTGATAACCAGCTCTTCATAAAAATTCAAAATAGCAGACTCATTAGCTTCTTTAAGTGCGATTGCTTTAGTCCACTTAGTGAAATAATCAGTGGTTGTTAGAACCCACTTATGGCCAGCACTGGATGAACGGTTTATAACCCCAATAAAGTCTAATCCCCACTTCATAAAGGGCTGCTCCACTTGAACTGGCTGCAAAGGTAAGGCTGCCAACTTCTCTTTTCCGGCGAACAGAGCACATTCTTTGCATCTCCTTACCCATAAGTGTGCATCTTTAAACAAAGTGGGCCAAAAATAGCCACCTTTCATCACCTTAAGAGCTGTTGCTCTAGGTGAAAAATGGTCTCCAGCTGACCCCTCATGAAATTCATACAACACTTTTTCAACTTGGTTAGGTCCACTGCATCTCAGCAATACTCCATTAAAATCCTTCCTAAAAAGCAAGTCATTAATGAGCACATAAGGTATGGACTGCAATCTGAAACACCTTCGTTTGGCTCTATCCAAGCCCCGAGGACATTCATCGGTCTGCAAGAAATGAACCATTTCTTGCACCCAATCAGCAATAGGATCTGAAACAATTGTTTGTTCTTGATCTTGCATTGATAAAACAACTTCTTGATCACGTTCTTCTTTGCTGATAACACCATCAACAAGCTGTTCACACAACCCTTTTCCTCTGACCAACTTGGTAACTTTAATGTCCACGTCATACTCCATGACCTTAGTCACCCAACTAGCCCTTTTATCACTGAGATCTTTACTTAGCAGAAATTCTTTCACGCTCGGATGAGCAACCATTAAATTAATCTTGTTACTTGACAACATGTGTTTAAACTTTTTTAAGCTCCTTATAACAGCAAGTACATGTTTCTCAACAAAAGTGTACCTCAGCTCATAATCTTTCAACGCTTGACTGAAAAAAGCTAAAGGTTGCTCCATCTCTAGCTCATTTTTCTGTACCAACATAGCTAAAACAGAATCAACATTACCATATGCATACAAAGTAAAATCCTTAGAAAAATCAAGATTTAGAAGTGTAGGTGCAGCAGCCAAAGCCTCTTTAATAAGCTCAAAACTTCGTTTTCCCTCTCTAGTCCAGCTGAAAGACATGCTCTTCCTTAACATAGCAGTTAATGGATTTAACAAATCAGCAATGTCAGGGATAAACCTCCTGACGAAGTTGATCCTACCAATGAAACTTTGTAGGCCCTTCTTGTGTGCTAGTAAGGGCAGAGCCAAAATTGCACTTATTCTCTCAGGATCAATGGTGATGCCTTGTTTTGACACCACGTAACCAAGCAATTTGCCCTCATGGACAACAAACACACATTTTTTGGGGATTAAGTGATATCCCAAACTCCCTACACCTCTCAAAGATGTGCCTTAGGTGATTTAGATGATCTTTGGCTTCTTTAGAGAAAACGGTAATGTCGTCAAGGTAGACTAGGACGATCTGGTACATCAACCCCTGAAAGGTCATATCCATAGCCTTTTGAAAGGTTGCTCCAGCGTTGGACAAACCAAAAGGCATCTTCTTGTAAGCCATAGTCCCCCATTTTGTGGTGAAGGCTGTTTTGTACTGGTCCTCCTCTCTTACTAAAATCTGATTGTAACCGGAATAGCCGTCTAGCAAGGAAAACCTTTCTGATCCTGACACTACTTGGAGTATCTACTCCATGGAAGGCAAAGGATGACAGTCTTTCAAAGAAGCTCTATTTAAGTCACGGAAGTCTACACACAGCCTTATCTCCCCGTTTTTCTTCCTAATCGGCACAAGGTTGGAAACCCATGAGGTGTGCTTGATAAGAAATATTATGCAACTCTCAATTAGCTTATTTAGTTCCATTTTCGTGAGGCTCTAATTTAGGATTCAAAGGCCTCTATTTCTGCCTAACAGGATTGGCATTAGGTTCCAGCTCAATAGTATGTTGAGCAAGCTAGGGATCAAACCCCTTTAAATCACCATATTCCCATGCAAAAATGTCACTAAATTCTTGAAATAGTTGAATAAATGCACGTTTTTCCTTTGCTGTACATACCTTGCCCAGTTTAAGGAGTTTACCTTTAAAGATCTCAAATTCTTCATAGTGATCTTGCTGAACCTGTAGGCTGGACCTGGGCTTTGTAGCTTCATCATCAGTGTTAAAAATGGACTCTAAGGTGACCAAACCCTTTGGCATCTTGTTATTTTTCAGCTGAATGATTTGGTCACCGTACTGGTGATGTAGCTTCCCTTGGTTGGCATGAGAGAATTCAGCTTCCTCTCTCAAGAAGTTTACAATCTGCTGATCACTATCAAACACCTGCCAATGTATGTTATTATCTGGCACAGCAGGCCTAACAACAATCTTAATATGCTGATTTGTCTTATCACTGCTGATTTCCTTGGGAATGTCAAATTCTGCCCCTACAGCAGCCAGCCTATCAACGTGTTTATTCTGATTTCTGGGTATGGAGATCAAATTGAATGCATCAAAACCTCCCACAAGGTCCCATACTCTATGCTTGTAAGACTTAAGCAGATCATTTTTTGTGACATTAAGCTTTCTCACCTGATTTACAACCAGTTTGCTGTCTCCATAAACTTTTAGAAAACCAATACCTCTTTTTCTTGCCCATTCTAAGCCTTAAATTAGCGCTTCGTATTCAGCCACGTTGTTAGTGCAGCTGAAACAGAATCTGAAAGCTGAATAGTACCTTTCAGCCTTCGGGGAAACAAGCATGCATCCACCACCGACACCCATTCTACTCCTTGAGCTGTCAAAAAACAGCTCCCAGACCTCATTTTCTTGCTACCCATTCTATTGTTCTGCACTTTTTTCAATGTTAGGCAGAAATAAATAAGCCTTGTGCATCATATATACACCCAAACCAACCTCGTCCAGGTGCTCACACGGCTCAACCACTTGAGTTTGCTCTGCCCATTCATCAAGAAGGATTTCTGGTATGCCTTCAATCAGCGCACTGCCTTCTTGAACAGCGGGCTGCTCCATTTCTGACTCACTTGCAACCAAGTTGGCATTGATGGGGCGTGTAGTGTAAGGCTCAAAATGGTCTTTGGCAATGGGTTCTGACTTGATAGTCACCTTAGTGCCGTACTTGGTTCTGAACAACATATGAGACCAATCCGAGGACAGGTAACCTCCTATCTTTGCAGTAAAATCCCTTGACAAGCAAATGGCAAAATAAGGAGGTAACTCAATAACATATATGTCCTGCGGGATAGAGAAATTTGGATAGGCATGCAGAGTTAAACTCAGTCCTTTAATGACACACACTGTATTAACAACAGTTCCATCCAGCTGAACAACTCCCTTTTCAAATGGCTCATATTCAATGCCTAACCTGTCAACAATCTGTTTGGGAATGACGGAACTGCTAGCACTTGAGTCAGTCATGCAGTTATGAACTAAATGATCCCCTATGATCAAAGATACGTAAAATGGTGGGGGTTTGACCTCTAAAGCTTGCTATTTAGCATCTTTTTTTTCGTTACTTGTCAAAACAGCCTTGGATTTATCTATATCAGACTCTTGAGATAGTTTCAAATTTGACAAGGTTGATTGAAGCAAGTCTTTTGGCCAGGGATACTCAAGGAATCCCACATAGACATGGATACATTTACTTTTTTCATATGTTCAAGGATATTGAAAGCAGATGTCCCTGATTTAGCTTGGCTTTTGGGGGCAGCCACGTCACCTTGAGCACAAGTTGGCTGAACCGAAGAATTAAGTTGTTCCTTGCGTATCAAAGGCTGATCCTTTGATAAAACTTGAACTTTTTCAGCCTTTGATGGGTTAGAAACGCCTTGACCCACGTTCGGCATTTGATGCCCATGAGTTTGAACTTTACCAACTTGCTGCCCTTCATCAATAGCCCTTTTCTTGCTGCGTGTATTGTCTGCAACTGAAGAACCCACTTGGTTTATACCGCATAATTCTTCTCCTTGCCAGTTTAGGAGTGCTGTCTCGTGTACCTGTTCCTCTTGTTGCTGAACATGAGGTTCTACAGGTGCATTAGACTGCACTGCTGGACTGTTCTGAACCATCAGAGCTTGGTTAATCACCCCATTGGCACATGTATTTTGGTTATGGGGTTGGTTACAATGAAAGCACCAGTCATATTCTTGAGCCAAATTGTTTTGCGTGGGCACAAGCTCCTTTGAGGAACTGGCAACGTTTGGATTGTAGGCCTGATAAGGTCTAGAGTTAAAGGCTTGCCTTGGACCTTGATTATTAGGCTGATAAGGTGGCCTATTTGGCTGATTTTGTTGGTAATTGGACTGGAATGGGGGTTGATAAGGTCTGAAATTTTGGCCTTGCTGCCTCTTGAGGTTCACAATCTCATTACCAAAAGAGTGCAACAGTCCTATAATTTCCTGTAACTAAAAAGACTAAGTTTGAACAACATTTTCTGATTTATTGGGCTGTGTATTAGGTGCTAGTAACGCTAGTGCAACAGGTATAACAGCTATAGGAGGCACATGCATTGGCATTGGTGGCTGAATATCGGGGAATATTGGCAAAGGAGGCCTAGGGGCAATTTTACCAGCCTGTATGAGGCTGTTCTCAGCTCTTATGGCTATGGCATAAGCTTGTGGTAAGGAATTTCTTCCCATAGATTGAATCATGATAGAAATATCGCTGTGTAAAGCTCTCAAATAATATAAGAATGCATGGTTAGCTGTAGGCCTTACCGTTGGTGGGATTCTATCCCATGTCTTCTAGAAACGGTGGTTGAAGTTTGACATAACTTCGTGAGGAGCTCTTTTAATTGTAGACAATTGTTCCACCAACAAAAGATGGTTTGATTTGTCTTCAAAGAAGCTGCACAACTCCTCTCCCAAACGATCCCATGAATCTATGGAGTTCACCGGTAGGCTTCTGAACCACTGCAAAGCCTTCCCTTTGAGGGATGCTGCTAATAACCTGATTGCAACATTCTCTTCTGTCACATGATGGACAACACACAGGTTTGCAATGTCTTTTATGTGTTCAACCGGAGTAGTCTGATCTTCACCATTAAAATATGGTAAACTTTTCAAGGCAACGGCAGGAATATCATCATGCTGAGCTAAATTCAGTGGGCTACCTTGGTTGAATGCAACAAACGGCTGATTTTTGACTGCAGGAATCATTGTAACTGGGATTCTTGGGACAGTATGAATTCCAACAGCAGGAGGAGTAGACTTGGCTCTCCTAGAATAGACACGAGTCTTCTTGGGTATCTTAGCTGTTATCCCTTTTCTCCTAGGTGGGGATAATTGCAAATATTCAAAAGATGAAGAACTGCTTCTAGTTTGTATTCTTCTCATAAGCAGAAATATACTAATTTTGCTAAACCAAAGCTCAGAGTCGCCAGATATGCAGGTTTTAACCTCTTACAGGTCTGAAAATCACTGGCTGCACATCAAAACCAGCAATAAAAGGTAGTATTTGAACTGTTTCTAATTCCACAGTCCCACCGGGTGTGCCAAAAATTGTTCTCTCAGATTTGCAACCTTGCTGAGTTGTAAAACTTGGCAATCTAGAAAAATATGGGATCTTTTTAGGTCTATGGGTCACCTGTGTTGGAAAGAACCTCCGGAGAAGGCCGACTTCCTAGCTGGTTATCACCTAGAATCTACTGGATTTGCAGAAAAAAAAGGAGAATGAATGCTTTCAAAAATGAAAGATAAAACTGGAAAAAACTTGAAAATAAGGGTGATTCACCAAACTTGATAAGGTAAAATGAAACTCAGACCTGCATACACTTGGCCACAGACAACAGAAAATAAAACTTGCACAACCTATCACTGTATGTTTGCAAAAGCACTTCACAAAGAGGCCTAACTGCATTAAAATCTTTAAAAGAAAGCTAAACTTCACAATTTAAAGCCTTATAACACCCTAAGACACAGTTTGTAACCTGCATAAACACAGTTTCTGCAGAAAAAGGGTATTGAAAAACATGAGACTGTCACAAGGAAATGAATTACCTCACAAATGACCTGATCAAACACTTAATAATAGCCAATACTGCAAAACAAGAAGGCAAAATCTGACTGTCAATGGTATCCAAGGTGTTCTTTGTATTTCATATGCCCAAAGAGTTACAAAAACATACTCAAACTGAGTAGGATTCAGAAAAAATCACTAACTCTAGAATGTATATGGAAAGAACTCTCTACAAAGAGTCAAATGAATGACTATATATTCTCCAAAAACAACTGTAATCAGATAAAGATGAGCCCTCTCCATTTTCGTGGATGTCATAAATATCCCCAAAATGTTTGTCCAAAGTTCTCCAAAATGGGTTCCTAATGCAGAAATGGTCAAGGCATGCCATCAACTATCATAAAAGCACCTGAAAATGTCTTTGAATGCCTTTAAATGATCTTTAAGGTCATGAAAATAAGTCAAATCGGTGCAATAACTCCCCTGCAGCATCATAAATGTTTGATATTTTCACAATAAATGACTTAAATACACAATTTCTGCATTCATTTATCATTGACTAAGTGATTCATAATTACATCACCTTAGTTAATGTTTTACAATTCAAAATTTATACAAACTCATGTAGAAAATAATGACATTTTTGACATAACATTTAATTCTGATGAGGAGCGTACAACGGAAACGGACAATAGATCAAAAATTGAACTTTTGAACTCTTGAACCTTTGAACCTTTTGAACCTTTTGTTTTCTAGGCTTGGCGAACAGATTTTTGAACCTTTGAACCTTTGAACTTTTGAACCTTTTGTTTTCTAGAACACTTTGTCCGGCGAACAGACCTTTGAACCTTTGAACTTTTGAACTTTTTGTTTTCTAGGCTCGGCGAACAGATCTTTGAACCTTTGAACCCTTGAACCTTTGAACCTTTTGAACAGAATTCTGGGCTCCATGGTCGCATTTTTGACTGGTTTTGATGCATTTTCTGAATCTTTTGACTGTGTATTTTGCTGCTAGAGGCTGCGACCTGAGGGGTTTTGTGGGCATTAGCTTAAAAATGAGTTAAAAGTCTAGATCTTTCCTAATTTTCTGCATTTTTTTTTTGGCTCTAAACGATCCCCAGCCTTGACAAAAAACTTAAAAAATGGTATCTCTGTATTGCTGCAACTCGAAATATCTGAATTTTCTCTGTGTAGGCTGTAGCAAGATGCTTGAAACTCCATTTTTGTTGTTCTGTTTCAGAGGGTTCTGTAAGCATTTGAAAGTGTGTCTAATTCTCTGTAACTCCTCGATGCACCATTCAACCTGTTTGCATGACTGATCCAAAATAGGCAATGAAACTAGAGGCAATGCACTCAAGATTCGACTGATATCTAATGATATTTCCTCTAACCTTTTAATAAAATGTTGGCCATGTATTGCCATATAAATTCTGCTGCATGTTGGACCATATCTCATTACAAGTTCCTTGGCTTTACTCAAGACTGTATCCAGTGTTTCAAGCTTTGTATAACAGCTTCCGTAAAAGCTATTTTGTTTGTTTTCTTGAACATGATGTAGAAGAGGCTTCAGAAGCTTCGAATGGAGCAACCAGATTATGGAAGTTTGTATAACTGTACTCAACTTCACTGCTAAGCTCCTTGAAAGAATAAAATATACTGCTAAATACCCCTAGACGAGACTCCATGCACCCTATGCCTCTTCTCCTACTCATTTACTGTCATGACTGTCTTATGTTTCATGGCTGCCCCTGTGATTGCCTTCCTGCTGACTGTTATTGCTCTAGACAGCTGTAGTCTGAAATGTTCTATAAGGTCTATGAGCTAGGCTCAACCCTTGTGGGAGCCACATTTCCCTCCACTCATAATGTAACCTGATGAATCAAACAGAAACATAATTACACCTATATCTGATTGAGCTAGTAGTGAAATTTAGGTAACAGAATCAATTAATCAAACTTAGACATAACGAATAAGTCAACTTGGCGTATCCATATATGGGGGACTGCTAAGCACATATATTCGATAATACAAAGAAATAAAAACACCCAGATGCTTATATTTGATGGAAAAGTGTTAAACAACAACAATATGCAATACCCATATGAAGGAAAGTCAAAAACAAGGTATATCACACATACCCATTTCGCTGTCCAAAAGATACAAGTCTGATTTTATTGCAACAGCAGCTAGACATTCAATTCTTCTTTGATATTCATAGGAATGGATTGTTACAATCACAGAGATGCTGGACAGTGATTCACAAGTGTTCTACTGCTCATACAAGACCATAAAAAACATGTAAAAAGCTGAAAATGAAAGTCTAGGAATACCCACGTCCTAGGTCTGCTGGTACGGCCCTGCTGTACTGAGAAATCAGAAACTAGCACCTTGAATCTGTCCCAAACTGCATTCAAACAAGTCTGTTGTAGTTGCAGTCCCCAAACGCTCTGATTTATAGAAGTTAGCTTCCCCAAAACACTTCATAAACTCACAATGAACCCTCAGTATGGTACGTCCCTATCTTGCGGTGTACGGCCAGCTTAAGGAGGTCCAAACCCTTACCAAAACACCTCCAAATCTCAATCTCAGACCTTCAATGTGTTCTTCTATGCTGACCACTAATTATCATGTCAAAATCTGAATGATATATCAAAGAAATCCTCTCCGTGATAATGTAACTTCGTGCAATGAAGCCCACATGGTGTCCTCTGAATGAAGCCACTCCAAAAGCACTTTGGGAGTGTCTTTCAACCCCGCAAATGTTCTCAACAATGGAGGTTTTTGTCTCCAATGCAGCTGGTTCGAAACTCTTGCTCAAAGCAAAGCTCAAACTTAGAGAAAATATGCCAAAGTGAATAATTTAAAGTGAAGTCACTTTTTCTCCTTATACCCCAATGACTTCTTTTTGGGAGTTGTAATATTTTATTATTCTCTTATGTCTTGGGTGCCCCAATAAGTGACTTTATGAACTTAAAATATATCATAAAGTTCATAATATAATATAAAGTCACTTAATAATAATAAACATGTTAAGTTATATATTTAATTTAAGTTAACTATGTCGATTATTAAAATATTTATTCAAACGGTCTCATCTGGCCTCCGTGTTGATGTGGTTTTTGCAACAACAGCAACATTAGAATAAAACACTCGGTATTCTATCCTCTCTTGAGAAAAAGCCTCTCGAGTGCTAAAATATGTGATCACACAAGAGTACTCCAAGGTTCCTTTTGGGTCAAGTCTTGACTGACACAGGATAAACTCAGTGAAATGATGTGACTTTGTTGGTAATCACAAAGGGACTTACGTGAAATTACTCCTTCATGGACATGGAATTCACTGCTTACTCGATAGACAAACTCTTTTAAACCAAGCTTCTCTTCGCCATGAGAGCAACAACTACACGAAACTGGTGCAATCTTCAAAGGAAATGAAGGATTTTCATGCTGTAAATATACATTCAAATACCCACAGCTGGCGCAACTTGAATGAACATCCACAATTGAACTATTGCAAAATTGGGTTCAGGCTAACTTTACACTACAGCTTACCATCAACAAACTATAAAAAGTATGAACCAAAGAATTCATCAAATATCTTCACAGGGATTCATCATATCAATGAACTGCTACTAAACTTATCTAAAAAAAGTGCTTCGAATCATCCAAGAGAAATAGGAAACCATGCTAACATCCCAAAATAACACAAATTTCATCAAACTTCAATGAAAATATATTGATTTTGGTAGTATCTTTACAACAATTTTGCCATGGTCTCTCCAATGCTTCAAAAGCTTCTACTCTATCAAGAACTATCTACTTCTAAGGAAGAAGAACTGACTAAGGAGAAGAAAGTTCTAAACTCCTCTCATATTTTTCTTCTATGTCCTTCCATATTCCTCTCTATATCTTTACAAATGAGGAGGATGGGCCTTTGGAGTCTCCTGAAGGAGTTTGTCTCACTAAGTAGGACGTTCGCTCTCCTTGACGAGCTTGAGGAGCTTATCTCACTAAAATAGGAATTTCTCTCTCATTGAGGAGCTTCTCCCTAAGCAGAACGTTGAGGAGCTTATTTTTCGAAAACATGTTTTGCTCTCTCCTTGAGGAGTTTGTCTCTCTAAGAAGGACGTTAAGGTGCTTAAGGAGCTTATTTTTTCTTAAAAAGGACATTATCTCTCCTTGAGGAGCTTATCTCTCTAAGCAGGACGTTGAGGTGCTTAAGGAGCTTAGTTTTTTAAAACAGGATATTCTCTCTCCTTGAGGAGCTTATTTTGCGAAAACATGTTTTGCTCTCTCCTTGAGGAGCTTGTCACTCTAAGCAGGACGTTGAGGTGCTTATCTCACCAAAGCAAGACATTCTCTCTCCTAGAGGAGTTTGAGGAGCTTATTTTGCGAAAACATGTTTTGCTCTCTCCTTGAGGAGCTTGTCACTCTAAGCAGGAAGTTGAGGTGCTTATCTCACCAAAGTAGGACATTCTCTCTCCTAGAGGAGCTTGACAAGCTTATATAACTTCTCTCCTGTTGACGAGCTTATCTCACTAAGACATGAATTCCTATCTCCTCGACGTGCTTATCTCACTAAGCTGGACATTGAGGTGCTTATCTAATCAAAGCAGGTCACTCTCTCTCTTCGAGGAGCTTATTTTTCGAAAGCATGCTTTTGCCTCTCTTTGACGAGCTTGTCTCTCTAAGTAGGACGTTGAGGTGCTTATCTCACCAAAGCAGGTCACTCTCTCTCTTCGAGGAGCTTAACGAGCTTGTCCCATTAAGACATGTTTGGCCAAGGAAATGCTCAAGTTAAGGTGGCCTTAGGACCCTGGATTGGATCTAGGATTGAACGGAGACTTGTAGACTTCTGGAGGGGGACTTCATTTACTCTTGAAACTGCGGATAAAGACCCCCAGATTGTGGATTGATAGCCCATTCACCATGGATTCCTATGCTCAGAGTGAAGTACTTAGACATTTTCCCATAGAATGATGGGCTTCTTAGCAAGAATTTGGTGAAATTTGGGCAAATCGACACTACCAAATCGACAGACCAGAGAAAAACCAAAATCCTAAAGCAAAACGACGACAAAGCAAAAAAAAGGGGGTCCCCATTTGCATCATTGTTTGGAGTATATGGTGGAAAATAGGACTGTGTATGATTTGGACACTAGACTTGAGTTTATTATTTGATGGGGAAGGTAAAGTGGATGAAGGCTTTTATTGCGTACATGAGGCGATGAGCGGAATGGAAAGGTAGAAATATACGGGAATGATGCATAATGAAATGGAGTGAAACCATGAACTACCTTAAGATGTTCACTTAATCCAAGCTCACAAAGACTTCCTTAGAAACTTCGGGATCGTTAAGATATGTAAAATTATAAGATCTTTAAATACTTCAAGTAATGCTAAACAGTGGATTCTTCTTCCAAGAACAAGTAACCACATTGCTCAATTCTAACCATGGAGTCCACAATAAACTTCCAACTCATGACTCAATGTTTCTCAAAAGAAAACTAAGAGAAATCAATTTATTCAGCAAGAAAAAGGTGTAATCGTAAGATATCAGAGTCTAGACACAATTCATAATTCCTTTCCGAGTCAAGTACAAATCCTATTCCTGATAAAGATGGAAAAAATCATCGTCTGATTCTAAAGAATTGCATGAATATTTATCCAAGAAATGAACTTTAACATATACTAGATTGCGTTTCTTGAGAGTTTCATCACCCCTTTTCACAGGTTGGGAACCCCGAAAAACAACTAACTAAAGCGAACTATACACTAAACCTAGAGACATCTACTCTATGGAAAGCAAACTACTAAGAAAAGCAAAAGAACAAGAATTTAAACTAAAGCAACAGAAAGGAAACCTACCTAACTATAAACAAAGAGCAAACACGACTCAAAATACCTAAATATATACATGATCTAGCATGATTTCTCAAGACGAATAAGAGTAATAATGTGCAAGTGACGGTACGAAGTCTAGCGAATTCATCCTTGAATTCAGAAAAAAGATCTTGCACACTACTCTTCTCATATTCTAGCAAAATTTCACACAAGATTATTAATTGTGGCAATTCAAAAGGACCATGCTTTATCCAAACACAAGTTGTTTTTCCTAAATCTCCATAATCAAAATTATAACTTTCATAACTGAAGGCAGGGAAAGAAACAACTTGGGATACTTCGTTTTCCGGTGTATATTGTTTCCTTTTCACCAATGCATTGGGAGGTCGAAGTTGATGATGAATCATTCCTCTTGCAGAAACTCGTTCATCTTGGAACAACTTTGGTAATAGCTGTTTGTGTACTTCCTCCTTGAGATCTTCCAGCGCCCCTTCGAACTGTTCTTCATTCTTGGACTAAACAACTTGTAATTCTTTATTCAACACATCCATGTGATTGTTTTCCTCTCTAAGGACGCTTGAAACTTTTTGTGAGTCATTCTCAATGACTTCTTTTTGTAGTATGAGTGAATGTTCATCAATAACTTCCTCTTCTTGCAATGGACTTAAGTCGCTTACATCTTTGCTCGTGGAATCAACAGTTTGATCCTGAACTGCCTTTGTTTGAATATCCTCTATCACCTTTTCAACTTCTTCAACAAGCTCTTTCTCTCTTGGAAGAAGATATGCAAATGGAATCTCCGCTTGATTATCAAGGTCAATTATGCTATCTTCATTATTGGATAGGATGGGAGCATCTTCTCCTTTGGATATTGAATTGATTCCTTGAAGACATTTGCTCCACAAGATATCCAATCGTAATCGTGCCTTGGACTCCTCTTCTGACCTTAATTGTTCCTTGACTTGATAAATAGCTTCCTCATAAGATGAACATGTGAGTTCCGAATGAGCTGTGTTATGAATCCTACACCAACTACCTGGAATCAACATGTCTTCAGCTGGCATGTCCTTCTCAATACTCAATCTTTTCTTGATCATTTCCTTGAAACTTATGAAGAATTCTCTTTCATCAAATAAAACTTCGGGCACCACCTTCGTAGTAACCACTGGCTCATGTACCTGTGAAAATGAAATTTTACCTTGCAATGCTAATTCCATCCTAGACAAAAATGTTAGACAATACATTTCCTCGTGTCCATTGGTATCATGAATTCTGCATCCTTTCCTTGATGCAAAGTCACCCAAACTCTTGGGCTGAAGTCGTGCATTCAAATTCCACCAAAGTTGGATAAGATTAACTTGAGGATGATCCATACTGAATTGCCTTGAGGATCTTGAGAAATCCATGTTTATTTTTATATTTTTTAAGTTTTCTACTTTTTTTGTATTTTTCCACATATGAGAGATCTAGCAAATCTCGAATTCTTCTTTGAAAGCTCACGTTGGTTCCACATTCACAATCCGGAATTCATTCAACAGTCCTCTCTTCTGTTTGAGCATTCGATAGAGGAATGACTTGAAGTGGATGTAGCAATTCTTCTTTCAGCTTGGAATGAATAGAGTAATTTGTAGTTCATGCTGGGAATAACGGAGTAAATCCTTGCACGGCCCTCCTAGCGCCAATTTATGTTGATGTGGTTTTTGCGACAGCAGCAACATTAGAATAAAACGCTGGGTATTCTATCCTCTCTTGAGAAAAAGCCTCTCGGGTGCTAAGCTATTTGATCACACAAGAGTGCTCCAAGATTCCTTTTGGGTCAGGTCTTGACTGGCACAAGATAAACTCAGTGAAATGATGTGATTTTGCTGGTAATCACAAAGGGACTTACGTGAAATTACTCCTTCATGGACATGAAATTCACTCCTTACTCCTTGAATGTGTGAATGAATGGAACTTCTCAAACAAACCCGAACGAAAAGCAAAAAGAAAAGAGGTTAAGGAAATCTAATTTAAGGACAATGAAATGATGGATGATGCTTCGATAGACAAAATCTTTTAAACCAAGTTTCGCTTCGCCATGAGAGCAACAACTACACGAAACTGGTGCAATCTTCAAAGGAAATGAAGGATTTTCATACTTTAAATATACATTCAAATACCCATAGCTGGCGCAACTTGAATGAACATCCACAATCCAACTATTGCAAAATGGGGTTCATGCTAACTTTACAACTTACCATCAGCAAACCATAAAAAGTATGAACCAAAGAATTCATCAAATATCTTCACAGGAATTCATCATATCAATGAACTGCTACTAAACTTATCTAAAAAAAGTGCTTCGAATCATCCAAGAGAAATAGGAAACCATGCTAACATCCCAAAATAACACAAATTTCATCAAGCTTCAATGAAAATATATTGATTCCGGTAGTATCTTTACAACAATTTCACCATGGTCTCTCCAATGCTTCAAAAGCTTCTACTCTATTAAGAACTAACTACTTCTAAGGAAGAAGAACTGACTAAGGAGAAGAAAGTTCTAAACTCCTCTCATATTTTTCTTCTATGTCCTTCCATATTCCTCTCTATATCTTTACAAATGAGGAGGATGGGCCTTTGCAGTCTCCTAAAGGAGTTTGTCTCACTAAGTAGGACGTTCTCTCCTTGAGGACTTATCTCACTAAAACTCCTAATTTCTCTCTCCTTGAGGAGCTTATCTCCCTAAGCAGGTCGTTGAGGAGCTTATTTTTCGAAAACATGTTTTGCTCTCTCCTTGAGGAGCTTGTCTCTCTAAGAAGGACGTTGAGGTGCTTAAGGAGCTTTTTTTTTTAAAACAAGACATTCTCTCTCCTTGAGGAGTTTATCTCTCTAAGCAGGACGTTGAGGTGCTTAAGGAGCTTATTTTTTAAAAACAAGACATTCTCTCTCCTTGAGGAGCTTATTTTGCGAAAACATGTTTTGCTCTCTCCTTGAGGAGCTTGTCACTCTAAGTAGGACGTTGAGGTGCTTATGTCACCAAAGCAAGACATTCTCTCTCCTAGAGGAGCTTATTTTGCGAAAACATGTTTTGCTCTCTCCTTGAGGAGCTTGTCACTCTAAGCAGGACGTTGAGGTGCTTATCTCACCAAAGCAGGACATTCTCTCTCATAGAGGAGCTTGACGAGCTTATATAACTTCCTCTCCTATTGACAAGCTTATCTCACTAAGACATGAATTCCTATCTCCTTGACGTGCTTATCTCACTAAATATTATAAATACTAAATATTATAAATTAAATATTATAAGTTAAATATTAGAAATTAAATATTGTAAGTTAAATGTCATAAATTAATAATTATAAATATTATAAATCAAATATTATAGATGTTATAAATAATAAGTATAATTATTAGTACAAAAATAAATACTAAACAATGGGGCAGATTGTCCCAAAGAAAAGGCTGTTTAAAAACAGCAATGACAAAAACTAAGATTTAAAAGCAAGTATTAATAATAATAGTGATTGGCAAGTCTAGAAGAATACAGCGATTAGTAAGGCTTAAAGTCAGCAATGGCTAAGTGTCATCGACTCTTAACCAAAAGCAAATATTAATCCAAAAGCAAGTATAAATAACAAGTGACAACGATTAGTAAATGGGAAGTCAGCAAGGCTGCGATCTGGATATAATATCAGCAATCATAAGGTAGCAAGTAGTCACCAATAATGGCAGCGATAAATAAGAATAAGCCATTCATTTATAAAAGGTGCGATCATATAAAAAGGGACATCACCTTTGAAAGGGATGTATCCCTTCACAAAAATATAAAGATATAAATGGGGAATCGGTGGACAGGATAAGGGCATAAAAAATATACATATTTCTGATTATATAGATATATCTGAGCATGAGAAGAAAGAAGTGAAATAATACATATATAGGGATCTGAGATATAAACAGTAATATATATTCTGAATTAGGAACAGTTATACAAATAAGAATAATATATATATTCTGAGTTTGAAGGGTCATACAGAGATATAAACCAGTCACCCTCACATATGTATATATAGAAGCAAGGAATACAATTCAAATACTATGGAGTAGTTTAAGAAATACAAATTGAATATCTAACTGAGCAAGAAAGTGCAGCAATTTCATAATTATATATCCAGCCATAGTCGGTGGATAATAATATTAAATAAACTTAGTTCCTATTATAGGAACAACAGCAATAAAAAGGAATTTCAGATTCCTTATAATAACCTTGTGAGAAATCAAGGTAATCATTATCTTGATGATCCATAAGATCACGAGATAGTAAAGATAATCCAACTATATATATAAAAAAATCCATCATCATTAGGACTAAGCTCCAATAAAGAGTAATCATACTTGATTTATGTAACGAAGGCAAGGTCCTTAGAAACAAACCCATGATATAAGATCATAGAACACATCGAGAGATTGGAGGTAGACTTGTTAGGAAGAAGCAAACATTAATACCTCAAAAGGTAGATAAGACCAGAGGTGGAATGGACCATGTTACATCATAATTAGGCAATGGATAAGACCTGTGGTGAAATGGACCATGCTACATCATACAAGGGCAATAAGTAAGACCTGCGGTGGAATGGGCATGTGTTACATCATACAAGGGCACTTAGTAAGACCTAAGGTGGAATGGGCATGTGTTAGATCATACAAAGGCACTACCCGTAGTGGATGATTCATGCAACCTAACAAGAGGTAGTACCCCATCTCCACTAAGGTTTGAAAATGAATAAAATTAACATATAATAGACGACCCTAAGTATGAATCGACTTAAGTATTGAATAATTGAATTATTGATTTATGTTGATACTGTTTATGTGGTTACTAACCCTAATTTAGATATTTTAATATGATTTATTGATCTTATTTATTACTAATGTTTCCTTTAAGAAGTCATTCTTATGTGCAATGTTAAAAATAAGAATCTTCTTATAAGGGACATTACAAGTAGATTAGCCTAAAGAACAAGTGCTAACTTAGGAAGGGGACATTATAGACACGACATGTCTAGTATAGGTTCCCTATGTCCATATAGGCACCCCAAATAGATATATAGGGCTGCCTGCGTTTATATAGATCGGCAGATAAATGGGGTTGAGGGAGGTTGGGGCATAATGGGGGAAAGCCTAGTTGAACCCATAACAATAACTAGAACAAGGTCTGGTGGTTGAACCATATTATATGTAGTTCACTAGATACCTCGACAATAGGTTGGTCGAGTGAATGACTACATAGCTCTATCTCCCCTCCCTTGACTGGTGCACACATCTAGTAGATACATAATATTACCAACAAAATGATTGATAGCATGACTAATAGATCCATAGTTTTTCCATCTACCAGTTGTAGTTGTCATGCGCGAGTCATGATCATGATTATTTAATAAACTATTAGCATTGAGTTTATAGCTTACTTATTGGAAGCCATAGCCTTTGGACTGAGATCATTTTGACTTCCCATCAGAGTCTAGTTGTGAGATGCATCTTCAATTGCCATTAGTTGGGAGTTTGTATTGCGGGCGACAATTCACAAGTCAGTTGGGCGACCATGGTTGGTTGCTGAGTTCTTTAGGAGATATTGAGTCCATCATTGGTGATCAATCATATATAGATAGGGTTGGTCGATTGTTCCAATTTCAATTCCTAATTCATGTACTACAATCATGTTGCCTCTTTAGAGCGGCACCTTTCTTATTCCAAGAGCAACAATCTCTCTACTTGTTCCATTAAGGAAAGACAATTCAATGTTGTGTCAATTGTATCAAAGAAAAAGAATGAGAGATAGATAATGTGGATAGTGCACTGATTGAGGGACTAGATCTATATAGGGTGGACTCTCTATGGTTAACAAACCTGCCAAGGTGGCCAAGTGGACTCTCTATGGTTAGGCCTAACTCAACACCCTCTATAATATGGGATGAGGGATCGCAGGTTGACTATCTTTCACTTGAGCATCTTGTATAAAATATGTATTTGATGAATGGTCTAGTGATGAGAGTCGTTGGTCTATAGCGATGAGAGTTGTTGGTTTATAGTAAAATAAGTCTGTTGGGCAAAGCATGACTACTATGGATCGATAAGACTATATATTATATAATTGTGGGGATTGGACTATAGACTCTATATTATAGAGTTGGGAATTCTAGATAGTTGTGTGGATGGCACTATAGACTCTTTATTATATATTTGGCAATTGTTGATAGTCATGATCTAGGTTGAGGTGAACTATATATAATGGAACTCTCTATAGTTGTTATCCAAGTTGGTTTAGGTACTCTCTGTCATGGTGATTTGAGAGTCTTGGTATGAACAACACATCAGAGTCATAAGTCACAACAAGGGGACACTGAGCATAGCATTCATAGGTCCATTTAGTTCTCTACTCTCTCAATCGATTGATCGACTTGTGGGCGACATTGGTAATAACCCTAGGATAGTAAAGTAATAATTCAGTAGGGGTGCATCAGACTTGGGATCTGATAGGCATCTATGATAGCAAGAAGAAGGGTCTATTTGGTTGATCAACACCATCAGGATGACCTAAGGGTTTATAGTGCCTATGCTATAGGAATGAGAACAAGAAAGAGAGTGCTTACCCATTATCGAGAGGGGGTGGTTGTGATTAACGTTATGGTCAGCGGTGATCACTGCCCTTAGCCTAGTTACATTAGGTTAGGATTAATTTCTAATGGTACCGTTGTAACTAGATACTACATAGGTTGGTTAGGTCAAAGGCTTGGCCTTGGGGCACTTTAGATTAGATAGGCCTTGTGCCTATATATCTATTATCTATATCTTATCGGGGCTAGCCCAACATTAAAGTTGACCTTGACCTTGAAATTAACCTCAATTGGGTGAGGTGGCACTAACCAATCTAGTATAGTATAGTAGAGAACTTGACACCTACTCCACACCTACTCCTACAAAATAGATTGTATCCATAGGGGATAGCCATGGTCCATATATAGAAGAGTGAAACTAAGACGACATGAATGTTGCCTAGTACTATATACCCTACTCTATTGGACATTGGGTGATGAATTGCATAGCGTATAGTATATAGGAAGCCAAGTCATTTGTGTTTGGAAGTGAGTAGTAGGGTTGGTCTAGGCAATGACTAGGCTACCTCTATCTATATAATGTGTCCTACTTTCTCTATATTGTATAGTTTATGATGGTGTCTATGCCTTCAGTTTGAGAACTGCTTGCCTATGAGACTAAATCCCCTACCTTGCCTACTGTTGCCAAGCCTTTTTCCCATTTTATTATATATGGGCTATGGGTTGGGGGCCCTACCTATACTGGATAATAATATCTTCCACCTCCTACCTTCCATTATTGACCTATTTGACAGATAGCATATATCCACCCCTTGTCCTAGACCTGCTCTCTCCTCATGTGTATATATATACACATATATATTGGCCCTTGTTTCTACCCTATGGATCTATTTGGGTATTTTGGGTGTTGTTGACGAGACAAAAGCTTATTACTTTTGGTCTCTCCCCTTATCCCCTATGTCACAACACCTATCACTTATCAATGAAGATGATGCATACGATCTGGTTATTGAGATCCGCTTCCCCCAATTAAAAGGAGACTACTATACTAGATAGGACCCTTAATATAGTAGTTGGCGTTTAGTCTAGTTTAGCCCAGCCCTAGTCCTATAGAAAAGAAAGGGGTTTAGTTCACATTTAGTTTAGCTTTATTGAACTCCGTACTATAGAAAGAGGCCTTGTAGACAGTATGGTGATGAAACTGAACACTATGCTATGTTATCTACTCCAATTCTCAGATTGACAAAGTAATTTCTATTGCTTCTATTGCTAGCTTTAAGAACCTCCATGATTGCTTGAAAGGTTCAAGTAGGGCAAAGCTACCTAGATGGATGCCTTGCTTTTCCATTTTTGGAGAAGCTAACGAATGGGAAATCAATGTTTACTCTATAGATAGTAGGGGGCCTCCCACCCACTATGAAGGTAGGGTCATCCCCACCATAACCTCTATAGTGCCCCCTTCTGTGTTAAAGAAACGATAGTGCTACCTCTATCTTGGTAGGTGGTGCCCCATCTTTTCCAAGCATGGTAACTTAATTCAGCCAACTGACTTTAGACAAGAAGGGTGGGCAAAGTAGGGGTGCCTGAATTGCTTGCCGAGGAATATGCACAACTTGTGATTTCTACCCCCACCCTATTTTAGTTAGCTATAGTAGGAGGCCATTTGATAGGAAGAAGAGGGAATATAGTGAGAGGACTATACTATAACATCTGTAATTTAAGATAGGTAGTAAATCAATCTCAATATTGGTGAAATAACCTAGAGTGGGAGTTGCCCTATAGAGAGTAGGGACTTGGTTAGCATAATAAGCACTATTTACTCTTGATTTATCCTACCCACTCATGACCACTATAGAGGTAACGACAAGGAGGGCTGAAGCTTCTATGGGGTTCACCCATATATACTTTTCTGCTTCATTCCCCAAGGTCCCCTTGCCTAAGCCGCTCCTATCTCCCCATTTCTCATCTTATTGTTTTTTGTAAATGATCGAGTACTCTAATAGGGATTGGGATAATTGATAGTGTGATTGATTGACTGCTTATAAGCAGTAAGTGGGAAAACAAAAGGAAGATTGGATGGAGTTAGCAGGGTGATGCCCCTAGAATTAAATAGGGCACATGAACACCTTATCCTCTATAGTGGGGTCCTATACTTTGAAGTTGTTGGTTGAATCCGATGAATCAAGGTTGAAGCAATTGTGCTTATTAAAGGGTTTCCCTTGATACCTACTATCTACAGGCCTCAATCTAGCCTTTTGCCTATAGATGGTAAGGTGATTGGTGTTCGGCTTCCCTCTCACGCTCATGTTTCTCTTTAGGTTTGTTTATAGATAATAGGGTAGATCAAGCAAATTAAATTGTGGATGTCACACATTGCTAATGAATGCTTCATGTATCTGTTGGTTTTTTCCCTGATAGGATGCTCATTCCCAGATTTCCCTACAAGGTAGCCATCAGTGATCAACAGGATCTCTGGGCCAGGGGCCAACAGTGTAGGAGATAGACTCTATTTTTATCTCCTCTTCTTCTTCAGGCTCTGCAAAACCTAGGGGGGTATTCCCTATTCAACACCCATGAGAATATGCTTGTGGGTTGGCTTGGGATGTTGACACAAAGCAGATAAATCCTCCTATATGAAGACCAAAACTGTGGGATAAGTGCAAAGGGGCTAGCTTTGGGCTTATGTCCAGTTGTGAATCAGAGGATCTTGGTCCTAAACTACTTCTAATGTCCTAATGGTTGTTTTGGAAGTTTGAGTTTGATTTTATGTTTGGATGCAAACCTGGACCTGGTGTATAACCTCAACACAGAGCTAGATTGGTGCCTATCCAGGGCTTGGAGTCAGTAGACATACACCTGTGAATGATCAGCATGAACACAATAAAATTGGATTTCAAGGGGATGTTGTGATATCTGCCTTACAGAAACAGAGTGTTAAGTTATCTCTACTTATGATATCCCTACTGCAGTATATCCTTCCCAACACTTAATCTGAAAACAGTTTAATCTACCCTTTGAGTAGAAGTTGAAAGATCAAGCATTCAATACAGGAACTCTATATCCTAGAATACCAGACACCCCTTAGATATCTAGATTCAAAAGGACACATGCAATACTGGAGACAGAATTAACAAAACACATGCAAATACAGCATTACTCATATAAAATCAATCATGAAATCAGTAGATTCATGCATGAGACATACAACAAGAGATACATAAACTCACAAGGTCACCTGCACAGAGCAACCAGAACCAGTTGTATCTTATTACAGAGCCAGATATGTCCAGTTTTCAACAACCAACTAATGAGCAACACAACCTGCTATATATAGCAGGAAGGTCCTCAGCAATAATTACATGGCAAAAGTCAAAATTCGCCAGATACAGCTCATTGAGAAAATGGCGCTCAAACATTCAATGCAGCAGGTGGGAGAGGAGACAGGGAGTGATCTCGAGCCTTGCGTCGCCGCCTGGGGATTCACATCTTCAGTCGGGTACTAAATCCATCCACGCCATCACCCATACCCTGTAACATCCGCCATTAATGTCCACCTACTCGCGGCCTTGGGAAAAACAATTAATTGTGCTCTCCTGAAACTTTCCCGCCAAGATATATCATCCTGATATTTCAAAATTATGTGGGAACTAATTATCCCACATGCACCCCGCGGCAACCTCCTCACCACCTTATATACTAGGTCGCGAGCATATATGATGTCGGTGATTTTGCTCCCGACGGCACCTAGCGTAAGCCTTCATCATCATCATCCTCTAGCATGATATTCAGCTGCTCGAAATATCACCCTGACGTCAGCACCATCATTTGCATGAGTGCACCCTGATAATTCACATCACCCTAATGTGAAATATCACCCCGCAGAAAATATCACCCTGCGGGAAAATCATGCCGTCCGCATCACCTGATATAAAATATCACCCTGATGTGAAATATCAGCCTGATGACCAACCTTACCTTCATGTGAGATATCAACCTGATATTCACCTTCATCGGCACAACCTGATGCATCGGAGGAAGATCCTCTTGCTTAACCGATACCAAATGTCTGGCCGATGAACATCCTGATGACGTCACCGTCATATCCTGTTGACGTCATCAGCATATCTGCCTATCGCGTACCTCCTCATATCCGGATGACGTCATCGTCATATTTGCAACATCGGGGGATCTCCATAAGATGACTGATGTTAAAATATGACCCCCCTCGGATCTTGATGACGTCACCATCATATTGGCGCCGGGGTGATATTCGTAAGATCACCCGATATTTCAGAATATCACCCCCCGCAGAAATATCAGGGTGCACTGTAGCTCCACTGCACGATTGGGATGATATCCAAACATCACCCGATATTGAAACATGATGACCCTGATGAAATATCCGGTCGATAGAATATCATGATGATGTTGACCACCTCCTAAGAGAAAATGATGCTGATGCAGACGGGCAAATATCGCCCCGATAAAAGAATGACGTCAACAGCACCGGGCGATAAAGCAAACATGAAGTGATAGAGTAACATCAGGATGATCTTAACCAAGATCACCCGATGTTCAAATATGATGACCCCACGGAAGATCGGGTCATACTTAGAACCTTGCAGCAACATCATCAGGATGATCTTAACTAAGATCACCCGATGTTAAAATATCATGCAGGCAGAAAATATGATGATGACCCCCGCGAGAAACAATAGGGTGATGACCGGAAACATGATGATGATGACCTCCTCCTCGAAGAAAATATGATGCTGCAGTTGAAAAATGCTGAGGCCTAGAGACTTAGAAAATTTTTGGATTTTTAGGGAAGGTGCCTGCATGTTTATATGCTTGAAAACTGACTGCTCATGCAGGCACCAACAGTATCAATGATTGAAAAGGAGTGGCTCCATCTAAACTATAGCCCTATCCTAGCTATATAGCTCCCCTATAGATAGTAGGAGCTGCCCCATCCCTTTATAAAATCTATAAAAAGGGGGAAGTGATGAGTCAAATATATGACTCATCTATTTCTATATATTTTCTGTTTCAAAAGACTTTGATATAACTCTCTCTCTATATATATTACTGTGATTATACTTGTCTTTTGGTTAGATTATATATATGTTTAGTCCTTATTTCCTTTCGATGAAATCTCTTGGCTAATTACTTAAATTATACTTTTCAAATGCATACCTTATGAAATTATTGTACAAGTTGTGTGTGATTGCATGAGAAATACAACAATGAACTTCCCGGTGGCCTCCGGATCCCTCCGGAGCCCCCTTCTTCGTGAAGAACCTAAACCCCGGAGAGCTCCAGATGCCACTACACTTCAAGAGAAGTCATCCTCCCCTTGACTCGATGACTACTAAAGCCAATCCTAGGGCTACTTAAGAATCCAACGATGCACATACAACCAACGCCCCAATAAAGCAACCTATTAGCAACTCCAAGGTCCGGTCCACATGTCAGTTTGTTTAGTGACAACTGAAGTAGCTATCCATCAGCGTCCAAGTCATTGAAGTAACTATCCATCAGTGCCCGAGCCATTCCAAGAAATTACTCAGCCCGTTGATGATTAATTTGATACGGATTTCTGATTTGAAGTAAATCACAGAAGGAACTTTTGATGTATTAAATAAAGCAACTAGTTTAATCTCAGTTCGTTGCAGTTAGGATTTTGTATAGTTATTCCTTTCAATAAATGCTCAAGTGTATAAATAGGAGCTAGTTAGTCTCTCTTCGTTAGTTCCAGTTTTTAGTCAGATTATTAGTCAAATTGTATTGCTTTTCAGCAAGAGGAAAACTCCTTGTTTTTGCTTGTGTATCCATGCCCATTTTGGGGCTATTTTGAATGCAAATGAAGGGGAATTTCTTCTGAAGATAGCTTGAGTTTAGGAGGATCATATCCAGTTGGGAAAGTAGGGCCCGCTTCCCCAACTTGGAAGAGATCTCTCGGTATTCTATTTCTATGTTGTTTTGTTGTGTCTTTCTGTTCATCGTTATCATCTTTGCATGTTAATCTTATGTTGTGTTTTCCTTTTCTGTACAACTGTTTAGATAATGTCCCCTGCAGGTTTGTCCTTTAAATTCTGAAAATACTAAAAAGAGATTTGTTATTCAAACAACATTGTTGTATTTAGAGTACTTCATTGTTGTAGTTTGACAATTGATGCAATTACCTTTGAGTTTCATTTCAGCAAAATGGATAGTTTCTTTCAAGCACGTGTGTTTCTTTCAAAGCAAATAGAATAGTTTCCTTTAAAGCATGTGTGTTTCTTTCCAAGCAAATAGCGTAATTTCTATTTCAGCATGTGTGTTTCCTTTAAAAGCAATTAAAATAGTTTCTATTTCCTACATGTGTGTTTATTCCAACAAGCTAGGTAGACTGAACCTTATGCAATACACCCAAAATCATCCATTCACCAGATTCGGATTCCACTCCAAACCCCCCACACTAAGAGTGTTGTCGCAGATCGCTCTAAACACCTCCGGATTAATAATTAAATGATGATGAATTAACAATCACAATGACCTCATCATTTTTGGCGCCGTTGCTGGAGAAATAATCTACAAATCATTGTAGGTTAAGGTGTTGATAAGACTTTTTGAACGAGCACATTCTGAATCCATTAGTTTGAGTAGGCCTAGGGACGCCTTAGGTCGATTCATAAAATGAACCACGGTCAGTACACCTCTGGAACCTAATTTGGAAGAACTTCCAGATCATTTAATTAATCAAGGATCACACCTATACCACCAGAATCTCCCATTTTCTTTGAAACACTTTTTACAATGGGTGATAATATCTTTGGAGATGGTGAGCATGATGAACCAACTAATAATAGAATGTACTCTTATCCAATCTCTATAACTCCTGAAAGGAATGAACCTCCCATGAAAAACATATCTCTTGCATTCCTACCAACTTTTCGAGAAAAAACTTTAGAGGACCCACATCAATTCTTGTTTGAATTTAAGGTTCTCTGCCGAACCTATGATTATGCCACAAATAATCAGAAATTAAGACATTTCCCTTCCAGTCTCATGGAAGCAGCTCCACGATGGTTCATGGGCCTGACATCAGATTCCATCACTACATGGGATCAAATGGAAACTGCCTTTCTTGATAAATATCAAGATTACTGTAGAGTTAGGGATCGGAAAGATGAACTCTTTCAAATTAAACATATGGAAGACGAGAACTTGGAAGATTATGTGGATAGATTCCTATTTGTCCATAAGAGATGCGGTAGTAACCTAGATGAAGAACTTAGTAAAACCATTTTTTTAAGGGGAATCAATGACGAGATTAGAGAAGCCTTAAACCTAATGGGAAAGGGAGATATTAACAAACAAAGTTTTGCAGAGATCATGGAGGTTAGTAGAAATTATTTCCGTACTCGAGTAGGAAATAGAGTGCAAAAGAAAGGCAAAGGTGGTACCAGTGATGTCACACAAGTAATGGAAGAACTTGCGAATCTAAAAATTGACATCTTACTTCATTTGAATACCACCTTTGATGGTATGCAAGCCAATAAAAAGTGCACTGAACCCTTGGTGTAATGTTCCCTTTTAGGATGTTCTTATGTTTTTTACCTTACACACAAATATAACCTCTTAAAAGGAACATTAGTAATTAGTAAATTAATAATAAAATCAAAACATTAATTTGGATTAGTAATAACATGAACATTAATGAACAAATATATATAATTCATAGTCATTTCCTCTTACTTAATCATATGGTGCCTCATAGTGTACTTCGGGAATGATAGTGCCTGGTCACTAATCTAATCTAGCCCTAGTGGAGGATAGGTGTATGTTATTAAGGTGCGGGATAATAATACCCAAGGGCTTCATTGCACACCTGGCAGTACTTCACCTCTTGGCTCAAGAGCTTCATTGCACACCTGACAATACTTCACTACTTGAGGATCGTTGCCCCACTGTCATAGGCCCAAGGGCTTTATTAGACACCCGGCAATACTTCACCACTTGGCTCAAGGGACTTCATTACACACCCAGTAATACTTCATCCTTTTGAGAGTCACCTACCATGTAAGTCATCTCCATAGGTATAGGCCCAAGCGCCTCATTGCACACCCGACAATCCTACACTACTTGGCTCAAGGTAGTTCATTGAACACCCGTCAATACTTCATCCTCTTGAGAGTCACCTACCCTATGCGAGATTGATCATAATGATCCACCCTTTCTTACTTAACCGTCCTCCTAGGGAAATAGATAAGATTCAGGACGTGGCATGACTTGTTTATCCCTAGTACAATATGAGTAAGGTTAGGAGTCATACCATTAAGGACTTTGCCTTCTTGTTTCTAGTGATCCCATGGATCATAAAGGTAATGCTTCTTATGAATATATTCCTTTTATAGGAATTGGACTTTGTCCCATCATTCATGATGGATAATCATATGGCTCTTGATGGCCACTTATTTATCATCTTATCAATGCATAATTAGATATATTGCTGAGACAATATTTATTCCAAATGTATGAAGGATACCTTGAGTGTTGATAGGTTATGCTAGATCGCTGGCCAAGAGATTAATATTCTCTGCTTGATGCTGCACCGATCTGTATGACAGAAATCTGTATTATGATTGATTGGATTGCTGTCTTTGTATTTCTCTTGTATTGAATTGATTAATGTACTGTAGATGAGTAATTTCTGATGCTTTGCAGATGTGTTTTGAGTGATGGAAGTGTGTGTTGCCACCCTTCCATACACCCACCGATCTCTTTATATCCTTGAATGATTGCCTCCTTTACTAGTCGCATCCCTTCATATTCAATTAACTCTGTCTTTTAATTCTTAATCATCATCATTATATCTTTGTTTACTGCCTTAGTATATTCTATGCTGACTTATATTCATCGTTCATTGTCGACTTCCCTCTCCTTAATAATATCTTCAAGATATTCCCTGTCATATGCTATTACTGATCGCTGTTTTGTCTTAGCAAATATTAATCGCTGTTGTCTGATGTGAAACGTTGCAGCCTTATTACTAATCGCTGCCCCATGGTATCCATAATCGCTGGTCTTGCGCTCTAATCGATTTCCTTCTAATTATTTCATACCTAAGTATTATATAATGAGATTCCATGTGTAGCTGGGACCCACGATTTACCATTACTAATATTTATTCTATACTAATCAGTGGATATAGGACTTTGGTCAGTCATCGCTGACTCTATGAAACTTGTCTTTAGTTTATTTGCATTGTCTTACTAAATATGATCGCTAGTCTTAGCAAGTGCTCAATCGGTGGCTTGGATTGTTCTTTTGGCTTGTCCCGTATATTCAGTTGCTCCTTTTATCTTTTGTCTTGTGGTGTTCCCTTTGGGAAGGGGTCGATCATTCCAAAGTCATGGGATCAGCCCCTCAACAATATTTATTGTAATATATTTATTTATAATACTAACACATATTATTTAATTTATAATATATATATAATAATAATTATATTTATATTTAAATCATCATATTTAATATATATTAATATTTGTTATTTACATTTAAAAATATATACCATATATTGTATTTATAATATTGCTTAATTTATTATTATTTAATCAATTCATATCTTAACTTGAATGAATAGTACATAATCGATTTGACTAATAGCGGGACATGACAACCCTCCCCACTCGAGATTGCTTGTCCTCAAGCAATTTAGGATGCCTCAAAGTTGTTGTGATTCTAATTCAATCTTTTCAAGGGGTGGTTGTTAGTTTTCTTGTCTCAATTCAACTGCCTATGTTTAACCTCCCGTTGTGTTGAGAAGAAGTCATGTTCTGACCTAATGATGATAGAGAAACATGCCTTGATTATTGAACAAGTTGTAGATATGTAAACTAATTATTGAACAATGATAAGATAACATGGAGAATGATTCTAGGGTTTGTGGGTTATGTGCCCACAATATAACTTAGTATGGGTTTATGTAACAACTTTGTCGTAGCTTGATGGTTTTATCTAAGTTACCTTAGTAGTGAAGAGAAGAACTCAGAAAGAGACTCTTGGAAGAATTGATCTAATATAGAAATGAATTTGGTTCACAGATCTCATTTCCTTGTGATTAGTGAAATCAATTTTTTATGTTCTATATTTTCCTTAGATGTTGTTTTGCAATCTTTTTGAGAGTACCCTTAGGTTGAATCTCATTCTAGACATTAATGGTGATTATGTCTAGTACATGGTGAATTGTGACATGAGTATTTGAATGTGAAATGTTAAGAGTAATTGATATTGCTTAACAAGATTAAAATTAATAATTGTATTTTACCTTAGGTACTTAGTAAATACATTCCTATAAAGCATAGTGCTAGACCTCTATAGTTAGGTTGAGGCTCCTTGTTCTTGATTATCATATCTCCTTTTAGTAGGGGTTTCTTCTATTTCTCCATCGGATAAGCCTTCCATGTGGTGGGCTTGTACCTTGGTACTACACTTGTATCTAGGTTCCCATTTTTCCTTGCATTTGAAACACAAGTTCTTCTCGCGTAGTTCTCTATTTGGACAAGTGTGTCTTGGTTTCCAGGGTTCTTTACATCTATAGCATAGATTTTTATCTTTTCCCTCGCCCTTGGGGTGGAATGGTTTGTGGAATTTTCCCTTTTTGGGGAATGGTTTTGTGTAAGGGTTAGGGGTTTTGTTCTTTTCTAATCTCAATGCCATGTCAATGGCATCTTCTAGGGTTGTTGGTTTAAAGGCACTTACTAGGTTTGGGAGTGATTCCTCCAACCCTTAGACAAATAAATATGTGAGTCGATCTTCTTCAACTCCAGAAACCCTTATTGATACTTTCTCAAATTCATTTATATATTCTTCTACCGTTCCTCGTTGCTTTAATTGTGTCAATTCCTTGAAATCTTCTTGGGGATGTTTTTGGTCAAATCTCTTGATGAATTTTTGGGAGAAATCCTCATAAGAAGTTATGTCTTGATGACTTTGAGTATGTTTCCCGTGGTGCCACCATTCATATGCTAATCCTTCCAAGTGTAAGATGGCAAATTGTAAGGCATCTTTCTCGGTCATCGGACTTAGATTGAAGTAGTCATTTAGCTTTTGCAACCATGCATGGGCGGAGATTTTGTTTTATCCATCAAAGCTTGGTATGTTTACCTTGTTTGCTTTATGTCTCAAATCTTTATTCATAGGCCTTCTTTCTCTTCTAGATGTTTCATTCTTCTTTGAATTGCTGAAATCATTGAATGATACCACTCTCCTCACCTCGGGTTCTAGATTAGCATATGCTCTTGCAATATCCTCCGTGCTTATTGAATGTGGAGTGGTTTCTTCCATTCTTGATGTCTCTTCCTCGGGTAGGAAGGAAGGCTTTGGAACCTTTGGATGTGAAGTTGCATTATTATTCTCGGACTGGTTGGATCCCATTTCTATTCCATTGGTTGAATGAGTTTTGAGATTGTTGATAACATTTTCCGTGTTTTGTAATGTTTGATGAAGTGCTTGGGTTGACATTTCATTTTGATTCATCATAGCCTTGTTGGTCATTGTAATGTTCCATTTTCTAGCTTGATCTTTTACAGTTGACCGTTGGCCTATTTCGGAGACCCGTAGGCTACTCGGAGGTTGAAATTGGGGTTTCATGTTTTGGTGGTTGCTTTTGTTGGTGAATTGTGGTTTGGTTGGTGGTTTCTTTCCGGGTTTGTTCTCCTTAGTCCCTGTTGGTTATGGCTATTTTTAGTAAGTTCAGGATTGGCACCAGAACGGGATTTTGAGAGTGGGGTTGGATTCGTCTTGTCAAGACCTTTCCAACGAGCTATAGATTATTGAATTCCGACATCGTCTTGTCCTCCGTTTTAAAGTCCGTAAATTAAAAATTATTATTTAATATTAATGTTGTTTTAAAAGAGGGGACTTTAAGGGTGAGGTTGAAAAAGAATTGAAGAGGATTATATTATTTTCCCTCTCATGTTTTATCCCATATGCAAGAGGATTTTAGAGACTCCTAGTTGGAAAAGTATAAAAGGAGGAAGAGTGCTCTCATTTGGGGATCCGAAATTTTGATAATGTTATCCTGCCGTAATGGTTCTGGGACTGCTTCGAGGAATGTAAGCCTCCTAGCTAGGCATTGCTTCTCGCTTGAAAGATAGCGACTAGTAGTGAATTAGTTTAGTTTTGTGAGTTGCATTGGGGATTTGAGCATTGTATTCAGCTTGTGCCTTGTTAGTTCAGTTTTGCATATTAGAGGGTTTCCAGAAATTGCATTTTAGCTACAACAGATTGTTGTTTTTATTCGTAAATCAAAAAATACAAAAATATTGCTTCTGGGTATTGTTTCATTCTCTTTGTCTGTAAGGGGCGACCCTATTCCCAAAGTTATAGATTTTATTTTGAAGGCTGTGATTTTTAAAAGGAAATCGCCCCTCTTGCGGGGCCGTACCATTTGCCTTTCTTGGGAATTGTGCCATTAATTCATATCAGCTTTTTGAGTCAGTTTCTTATGCCAATCTTGGGCGCCATCATCTTAGAGTCATATTGCATTCTGTTTCGTGAGATTTGAGTGACTCTGGAGGTAGTTGTGAATGGATTTGTGAGTTACAGGGCTGCTGTTCGTGCACGGGAAAACAGGACTGTCATAAATCAGATTTCGAGGTTGGTCTGTTTAGTGCAATTTCAGATCTAAGCTTTATTACTCAGTAAAGGAAACTCATTTATATTGTTGCAGCTCTATTTATATGTTGATTCACTTTGATAGCAAGACATTATCTTTCATATTGTACGCTGGCAGTAGTACTGACAGTAGTGATTATTTTTGCTTATCATAATTTGTAATGCTCAGCTTTCCGTTCAGTAATTGCAACTGTATTTCCTTTATCTCCGCCCTATGTTAGCTCCTTTCCCATACCGGGTTAGAAAGCACATTCTGGGTGTCGAGTACCTTCAACATTTTAGCTTACTTCTCTTTCCAGCATTGTAATTTCAGTTATCTCCGCCATATGGTCGCCTCATTTCCATATCGGATTGAGCAGCACATACTTGGTGTCGAGTGTGCTTTCAGTATATTAGATTGTAGGGATCCTCTGACCACATGCTCGTCGTTCGCCGACGCATCTTGGTTAGAGTTCTTGTATAAGCATTTTGATTAAGATCCTCTGACCAATGCTCAAACCTTGCCCACATCGGGATCCTGGTGTACATTCTGGTTAGAGTTGCTTCAGCATCGTTTTGGTTTAGCTGCTAACCTTAACGGGTGCATTGGTTTGTAAACTGTTATTGAAAATTCAAAAAAAAAATTGGCTTGGAATATTTCAGTGGTATCAGAGCCATGCATCCTGCCATCCTGTGAAAACAACCTTCTATGAGTGACAGAGAACAGAGGTACTTAGCAAGAGAATACAAGAAGGCTACCAGTCAGTTTCATTGGCATCAGGCCCCAGAAGGTCAGACAGCTTCAGAGGTATTAAGAGCCAATTGGGAGTCTTCTCCTGAAGGAGAAATGGGGGATAATGAGAGGACGTCGGGAGGTAACAGAGATGATAATGGGAAAGGAAGAGAAAGATCATTAAGTCCGGCAAAGAGGTTCGAGAGGAAGATGGATACCTTAATGGATATGATATCTCTCATGATGGGGAGAATGGGTCAGAACCAACCTCTACTGAACAATTCAGGACATGGTGGAGAACACAGTGCCACCAACCAGCATAATGGACATGCTGCTCAGCTTGCTTCAAATAACACAAACATTTCTTCCAGGCCATTCAAACCCACTTTCTTGGCACCAGTAAAACCTCATCTTGATCCAGAAGAAAATGTGTCATTTGTTGAACAGTTGAGACTCGGCCGCGCTGAGTATGATTCTCTACCTGATGAAATTAAGGCAGATATGTCTTATAATGATTTTATGGATCATAAAAGGAAGGATAGAGGACAAGGAAGACATTATGAACAAAGGAGGACAATAGTTCATGGGGATTTGCATCAAGCTATCAACAAGGTTATGCTTCCACATTTTGATGGGAGTGACAATAGTTCAGCCAGAGCTTGGATATAGAAGTTAGACAACTATCTAGCTCTTAGACCCATGGAGGAGGAGGAGGCGATTAAGTTCGCTACGCTACACCTGGATGGGGTGGCCCATGAGTGGTGGTACCATGGTCTAGTCACCTTGGGTCATCGGTCTATCACTACCTATGATGAGTTTACCAATAAGCTCATAGAGAGATTTGAGAAAAAAGATCCAGAAGTGCATTTCAGAGAATTGGCACAACTTAAGCAATATGGTACAGTTGATGCCTACATAGTTGAGTTTCAGAGGCTTTCAGTCATGGTCAGAGGAGTCACTGAGAGGCGCTTGGTGATCCTATTCAGTGAAGGATTGACGGAGCCACTCAAGGGTTGGATTAAAGCTTTTGATCCACCCTCTCTACAAGAGGTAATGAAGAAGGCAAGAAACATGGAGTGGGCTGCTCCTAAAGCAAAGTTTCAACCCAAACCATCATTTCACAAAAGAGATAAAGGGAAAAGACCTCAGCATAAGGAGTTCAAACAGCATCAACCTCATGTCACAAGGTTGGATCCCGAGACACTTAATGAACTCAGAAGAAAAGGGTTATGTTTCTGGTGTAGAGAAAAATGGTCCCAAGATCATGTTTGCCCAAAAGGAGGCAAATTTCATCAAATTGAATACTATTCAGCTGAAGAAAGTAATTCTGATTTGTCAGACCAGCAGTCTGATTCTGAAGACAGTGAAGTGGAAAGGGTCCCAGAAGAGTCTGAAGATGAAAAGGGAAGTGGAGGCACTTTGGCTCAACTTTCGAGCTTTCAAAGGAATGAATCCTTCAAAGTTCGAGGGATGATTAAGGGGCAACGCATAGTTGCTTTGATTGACACTGGAGCAACGCATAACTTCATTGACGAAGCTGTGGTGGCAAAGAAGGGGCTGCAAACAGAAGAGTTTGAAGGCTTCAAGGTTATGGTTGCTGATGGTTTTCATATCACCTGCACCAAGAAGATCTCAAACATGACCATGCAAGTGGGGAACTATGAGGTCAAGGACGACTTCTATGTAGTCAAAATTGGAGATACGGATGCTGTCCTAGGCATTCAATGGCTGCATTCACTCGGGGAGATCACTCTAAATCTGCAAACCATGGAGCTCAAGTTTCAATCCAAAGGGAAGAAGGTAGTGATAAGAGGAATGTCCAATGGTGGTCCTCGGATTGTGTCATTCAAGAGGATGGCGAGGCTGATTCGTCATGATCAAGTTGAGTGGGCTGCAGAGTGTATGATTCTTCCTGCTAGTCCGGTTGAAACAAAGAGAGACTATCCTCCTGATATTCAGTCTTTACTCACAAAGAAGAGCAAGGTGTTTGCTGATTTACCTCCTGGACCACCTCCTGATCGGGGTTCGGAGCATGTCATAGAGCTCAAGGAAGGAGCTAAACCAGTTATTACAACTCCTTATCGGTATCCTAAGAAGCAAAAGGACGAGATTGAGAAAAACATTCGGGAACTCTTGGAGATGGGCTTCATTCGTCCAAGCAAGAGCCCCTTTGCTTCGGTAGTTGTCCTGGTGAAGAAGAAGGACGGTACCATCCGCATGTGTGTGGACTATCGTGCTTTGAATCAAAGCACCATCAAAAATCGATAGCCCATCCCGAGGATAGATGAGCTCATTGATGAGCTACATGGAGCCAAGTTCTTTTCAAAGATCGATTTGAGATCGGGTTATTATCAGATTCAGATGAGAGGATCCGATGTTGAGAAGACAACATTTAGATGTCACTATGGCCACTTCGAGTTTCTAGTCATGCCATTTGGGTTGACTAATGCTCCTGCCACCTTCCAGTCATGTATGAACAAAATCTTTCAGAAGCAGTTGAGGAAGTTTGTATTGATATTTTTTGATGACATCCTGATCTACAGCAAGACATGGGAAGAACATCTCAAGCACTTGGAGGAAGTGCTTAGCATCTTGGAATCAGAGAGTTTGTTTGCCAGAAAATCCAAATGTGAATTTGGAATGAAGGAGTTACTTTACCTTGGCCATATAATCAGTGCTGAAGGAGTGAAGGTTGATCCTGAAAAGATCAAGGCAATTGTTGATTGGCCACCTCCTGAGAATTTGACTCATCTGAAAGGATTTTTGGGTCTTTGTGGATTTTACAGAAGATTTGTGAAGGGCTACTCTCAGAATGCTGCTCCTCTTACTGACCTCATGAAAAAGGGTGCCTTTTGTTGGTCAGAAAAGGCTCAAACTACTTTTGATAAATTTAAGGGGATCATGAGCTCTTGTCCGGTTTTAGCTATCCCAGACTTCTCCAAGCCATTCGAGCTACAATGTGATGCATCCGGTGAAGGAGTTGGGGCTGTTTTGATGCAAGACAAACATCCCATTGTGTTTGAAAGCAGAAAATTAAGAGGTGTTGAAAGGACCTACTCCATCTACGACAAGGAGATGCTTGCCATTATGCATGCATTAGCTAAGTTTAGATAGTACTTGGTGGGGAGCAAGTTTGTGGTCAAGACTGATCACAATAGCCTCAAGCACTTCATGCATCAAAAAGATTTGAACGAGAGGCAACAAAAGTGGGTGAGTAAGCTTCAAGCTTATGATTTTGACATTGAATATGTCAAAGAAAAAAACAATATTGTGGCTGATGCTCTATCTAGGAGACCTCATTTGAGCTCATTGTGTGAGCTTACAGCTGATTGGAGGGACATGTTGCTTGCTGATTATGCCAAAAATCAGTTTGCAACCAACATCATTGAGGGTACTTTTCTTGACGAAAGGTACAAAATGGTCCAAGCGCTGATACACTACAAGGGTAGAATCTTTGTGGTGGCTGATTCTAAGCTCAAAAAGAAGATTTTGTTGACCTTTCATGACATTCCACTTGCTGGTCATCAAGGGTTCTTCGAGACATATAGGCAGATCAGGGAAAGATTTTCTTGGAAAGGGCTGAAAGGGGAGGTTCAACGTTACATTCAGGAGTGTCCCACTTGTCAGATGAACAAAAATGAGCATACTTTACCAGCTGGTCTTCTGCAACCTCTTCCCATTCCCAATAAAAATGGGAAAGCATATCAATGAACTTCATCACAGGGTTGCCCAAGGTTCAAGGTAAAGACTATCTATGTTGTAGTTGACAGATTAACAAAATTTGCTCACTTCTTCGCCATTGCCAGCTCTTTTTCAGCAGCCCAAGTTGCAGATCTGTTTTTTCATGAGGTGTTTAGATTACATGGGTTGCCAAAAAACATTGTGAGTGATAGGGACAGCAAGTTCCTAAGCACTTTTTGGCAAGAGGTTTTCAGAATGAGTGGTACAGTGCTTACTCCAAGCACTAGTTATCACCCTCAAACCGATGGACAGACAGAGATAGTGAACAAGTGGTTGGAAGGTTACCTGAGAAACTATGTTTTGGAGCAGCAAAGAGCTTGGGTGAAGTGGCTTCACATGGGCGAGTATTGTTATAATTCTACTTTTCACATGTCAATAAGGATGTCACCTTTCATGGCTCTTTACGGTTATGAGGCTCCTTGCTTTGCTGATTTGGTGTTTGGTGATAGTAAAGCCCCTCAGGCCAAAGATTTGTTGCAGCAGAGTCAAGATATCTTGAACTCATTGAAGAACAATCTTTAGATTGCACAAAATCAGCAGAAGATGTACGCTGATCAGCGGCGTGTTGAGCGCTCTTTTGAAGTTGGAGATATGGTTTATCTTCGACTATAACCTTATAGATAGTCCACTCTCAAGAAAAGTGGAGCTGAGAAGCTCAAACCACGTTTCTATGGGCCGTTCAAGGTCACTAGGAAGGTGGGGGCAGTAGCTTATGAGTTGGAGCTACCTTCGGATAGCAGAGTGCACAATGTATTCCACGTGTCTCGCCTCAAGAAGGCACTTGGACACAATGTTGTTGCTTCATCACAGTTGCCACCTTTGGATGAAGGACAGTTAGTTTTGATTCCAGAAGAGATTCTTGATTCCAGGGAGCGTTCCTTGAGGAAAAGAACTATCAGAGAGTATTTGGTGAAGTGGAAGAACTTGCCTATGGAGGATGCTACTTGGGAGAATGATGAGATTCTGCAGCATCCAGGCTTGCAATTACTTGAGGACAAGCAATCTTGGGAAGGGCGGACTGTAATGTTTCGTTTTCTAGCTTGATCTTTTACAGTTGACCGTTGGCCTATTCCGGAGACCCGTAGGCTACTCGGAGGTTGAAATTGGGGTTTCATGTTTTGGTGGTTGCTTTTGTTCGTGGATTGTGGTTTGGTTGGCGGTTTCTTTCCGGGTTTGTTCTCCTTAGTCCCTGTTGGTTACGGCTATTTTTAGTAAGTTCAGGTTTGGCACTAGAACGGGATTTTGAGAGTGGGGTTGGATTCGTCTTGTCAAGACCTTTCCAACGAGCTATAGATTATTGAATTCCGACATCATCTTGGCCTCTGTTTTAAAGTCCGTAAATTAAACATTATTATTTAATATTAATGTTGTTTTAAAAGAGGGGACTTTAAGGGTGAGGTTGAAAAAGAATTGAAGAGGATTATATTATTTTCCCTCTCATGTTTTATCCCATATGCAAGAGGATTTTAGAGACTCCCAGTTGGAAAAGTATAAAAGGAGGAAGAGTGCTCTCATTTGGGGATCCGAAATTTTGATAATGTTATGCTGCCGTAATGGTTCTGGGACTGCTTCGAGGAATGTAAGCCTCCTAGCTAGGCATTGCTTCTCGCTTGAAAGATAGCGACTAGTAGTGAATTAGTTTAGTTTTGTGAGTTGCATTGGGGATTTGAGCATTGTATTCAGCTTGTGCCTTGTTAGTTCAGTTTTGCATATTAGAGGGTTTCCAGAAATTGCATTTTAGCTACAGCAGATTGTTGTTTTTATTCGTAAATTAAAAAATACAAAAATATTGCTTCTGGGTATTGTTTCATTCTCTTTGTCTGTAAGGGGCGACCCTATTCCCAAAGTTATAGATTTTATTTTGAAGGCTGTGATTTTTAAAAGGAAATCGCCCCTCTTGCTGGGCCGTACCATTTGCCTTTCTTGGGAATTGTGCCATTAATTCATATCAGCTTTTTGAGTCAGTTTCTTATGCCAATCTTGGGCGCCATCATCTTAGAGTCATATTGCATTTTGTTTCGTGAGATTTGAGTGACTCTGGAGGTAGTTGTGAATCGATTTGTGAGTTACAGGGCTGCTATTCGTGCACGGGAAAATAGGACTGTCATAAATTAGATTTCGAGGTTGGTCTGTTTAGTGCAATTTCAAATCTAAGCTTTATTACTCAGTAAAGGAAACTCATTTATATTGTTGCAGCTCTATTTATATGTTGATTCACTTTGATAGCAAGACATTATCTTTCATATTGTAAGCTGGCAGTAGTACTGACAGTAGTGATTATTCTTGCTTATCATAATTTGTAATGCTCAGCTTTCCGTTCAGTAATTGCAACTGTATTTCCTTTATCTCCACCCTATGGTAGCTCCTTTCCCATACCGGGTTAGAAAGCACATTCTGGGTGTCGAGTACCTTCAACATTTTAGCTTACTTCTCTTTCCAGCATTGTAATTTCAGTTATCTCCGCCATATGGTCGCCTCATTTCCGTATCGGATTGAGCAGCACATACTTGGTGTCGAGTGTGCTTTCAGTATATTAGATTGTAGGGATCCTCTGACCACATGCTCGTCGTTCGCTGGCGCATCTTGGTTAGAGTTCTTGCATAAGCATTTTGATTAAGATCCTCTGACCAATTCTCACACCTTGCCCACATCGGGATCCTGATGTATATTCTGGTTAGAGTTACTTCAGCATCGTTTTGGTTTAGCTGCTAACCTTAACGGGTGCATTGGTTTGTAAACTGTTATTGAAAATTCAAAAAAAAAATTGGCTCGGAATATTTCAGTCATTTCCATAAAGGACCTCAATTCATTGTTCATTTGTCCCTCCATGTTGTTGTTGTTATGTGAGGAATGTCTTGTGTAATGTTGCATTAATTTTCTTCACAGGATGGTAGGATGACTGCTCTGATACCACTTGTAATGTCCCCTTTTAGGATGTTCTTATTTTTTTACCTTGCACACAAATATAACCTCTTAAAAGGAACATTAGTAATTAGTAAATTAATAATAAAATCAGAACATTAATTTGGATTAGTAATAACATGAACATTAATTTATAAATATATAATTCATATTCATTTCCTTTTACTTAATCATATGGAGCCTCATAGTGTACTTCGGCAATGATAGTGCCTGGTCACTAATCTAATCTAGCCCTAATGGAGGATAGGTGTATGTTATTAAGGTGCGGGATAATAATACCCAAGGGCTTCATTGCGCACCTAGCAATACTTCACCTCTTGGCTCAAGAGCTTCATTGCACACTTGGCAATACTTCACTACTTGAAGATCGTTGCCCCACTGTCATAGGCCCAAGGGCTTCATTGCACACCCGGCAATACTTCACCACTTGGCTCAAAGGACTTCATTACACACCCGGTAATACTTCATCCTTTCGAGAGTCACTTACCATGTAAGTCATCTCCATAGGTATAGGCCCAAGCGCTTCATTGCACACCCGGCAATACTTCACTACTTGGCTCAAGGGAATTCATTGAACACCCTTCAATACTTCATCCTCTTGAGAGTCACCTACCCTATGCGAGATTGATCATAATGATCCACCCTTTCTTACTTAACCATCCTCCTGGGGAAATAGATAAGATTAAGGACATGGCATGACTTGTTTATCCCTAGTACAATATGAGTAAGGTTAGGAGTCGTACTATTAAGGACTTTGCCTTCTTGTTTCTAGCGATCCCATGGGTCATAAAGGTAATGCTTCTTATGAATATATTCCTTTTATTGGAATTGGACTTTGTCCCATCATTCATGATGGATAATCATATGACTCTTGATGGTCACTTATTTATCATCTTATCAATGCATAATTAGATATATTGCTGAGATAATATTTATTCCAAATGTATGAAGGATACCTTGAGTGTTGATAGGTTATGCTAGATCGCTGGCCAAGAGATTAATATTCTCTGCTTGATGCTGCACCGATCTGTATGACAGAAATCTGTATTATGATTGATTGGATTGCTGTCTTTGTATTTCTCTTGTATTGAATTGATTAATGTGCTGTAGATGAGTAATTTCTGATGCTTTGCAGATGTGTTTTGAGTGATGGAAGTGTGTGTTGCCCCCCTTCCATACCATACCCACCGATCTCTTTATATCCTTGAATGATGGAGTTTTTGCAGTTTGACATGGATTAGGGATGAGCTACTTGATGTTTGTGGAGTTATTAAGTGATTGGGCTCTGTTGTTAGGGGTTTTTACAGTGCTGCTACAGTATAGCAGACCTGCTACAGCAGTAATATCAAAGGTTTCAGCCACACTTAGACTTCTAGTTTAGTTTGGAGTGGAATATTTTCAGTACTTTCAGTTTGAGTTGTTGTTTCATGCTTTCAGTCATATTTACTTGTGATTTCAGTGAGTTTCTGTGTGTTGTAGCAGTGCTTTCAGTTTGAAAATCAGAAATAAAAGTTGATATTGCAGCTCTTTAATTATTGTATTTCATTTCAGTAGTTGCAATTGAGTATTTGTCATACCCCGGATGGTAGTACCATCGGAGACCTTGTCTTCTTGCATGATCATATTGTAAACTCGACAATTTACCGCCTGTATTTATAGCAATTTACTTTCATCCCTTTTGGCATGAACAAACTTGCTATATCAACCAATTTGGTTTGAGCAAGTTTAGACATTCTACCTGTGGCTTGCATGCATGCAGTCCGTCAAAGAGGTGTTGATTAGGTTGGCTTGCCACCTTCGTGCCTTCATTCTGTTGCATCACGCACTCCACTGAATAAGTGTAGTTGTAGTTGGCTTGCCACCTAGTGCATTCATATTGTGTTGAAACAACCACTCTGCTGAAGAAGCATAGATTGTGGACGACATGGCCGCCTAGTGGTTGTAGTGAGCATTGGTAGTTGCATTGGGTAGTTGTGTGGATTCCAATACATTGTATGCTCTCACCTTTCCCATCTTGGATTCTGGTTGATTAGAAAGTGTTGAGATTGTATAATTGCACTTTGTTTACTAATGCAAATTTCAAAAAAAAAACTACGGTGGTAATTACAATGTCTCATAATTTGACCAACGTAGAATAAATTAAGCTCCATTCCTAGCACATAGTACACATTGAGAAAAATCAATATGTTCACTCCAGTGGAAATCTGCACATCCCCTTTTCCTACTAATCCCCTTTTCCTACTACCATGAATTCTAACCCACCACCGGTGATTGTTAAATCTTAGAGGAATTACAAGGATTTGAACCAGTCCTGCTTGTTGGTAATGTTGCAAGTATGAGGTGAACCAGTGTTGTCAAGTATGAGGTGAACCAGTGTTGTCATTGATGTCAACATACTCATATTACATTGACAAGAAGGATTGGATGAGCTGTGTGTTGAGGATATTGAGAAAATTACCCTCAATCAGGAACAGTGAAGAACAGTGATGAGAAGAAGGCAAATATATTGGATAGGTTGAGAACCGGAGGATGCGGATTAAAGGGTTTGCAGATATGAGTCTTGAGATGCTTCAGTCAAGTTTTCAGAGGTCCGCATGAAGACCTGAAGAAGTTATGGCTGTCTGTGTGGAACTGGTTCCGGCAAGTGCTTAGAGGTGACAGAGGATCACAGAAAGGTCCGGTGAGGTCCGGAATTGTACAATCCTAATCTGCGGATTGGAAAGAGTATTTGGGATGTCCTTGTGATGTGCCATCTCGAGTTGTGTATGATTTGGAGGTCCGGAAGTACCTCTTGCATTATGACAGTGGCGACAGACTGTGTTCTTGAAGTTCCGGATAAGGAGGATAAGAGATTTCAGTAAGTAAAGGAAATGCGGACGTACCTGGTCATTCAGACAGGCTTGTGAAGGTTCTTGGATCATGTTGAGGCTGTGTCATTGGTCCGCATTGATAATGTATGATTTGAAGGTCCGGAAGTACCTTCTACAGTGGCGACAGACTGTGTTCTTGAAGTTCCGGATGAGGAAGACAAGAGATTCCAGCAAGTAAAGGAAGTGCGGATGTATCCGGACATTCAGGCAGGCTTGTGAAGTTTTCTGGATCGTGTTGAGGTTGCGTTGTTGATCCGCATTGATAGTAGAGCCCGGAATTGAAGTTATTCTTCCGAATGAAGTTCTTGCTCTGTTTAGCCGACCGGATGAGTTGTTCATCCTGCGAATGTTCTTGTGGTGGCCGACCGGATGTGTTATTCATCTTGCGGATACTCTTATGATTGTTTGCCGACTTAGATGTTTGATCCTAAGTCGATGTCTTGTATAAATAACGGTCTGTGAGTTCATTTCGAGGTGTGGTGTGTGTGGATGAGTGTGGCATAGCGAAGAGAAGTGCGAAAGGCAGAACAGAGGTTTTTGGGCTTAATTGGAACTGATCCGGACATGGTAGAGATGTCATTCTCCAGTTCAAGACTGTGATTTTTATCACTTTGTAGACAGTGTGTCTCCTTGTAAGGCAGTGGGCCTCTTTGTGAGCAGTGTGCTCGGGCAGTGAGCCCTAATTGGCATGTGCCATTCGTTTTTCTTTATTCTTCTAACAGAGAATAATTCTTGGGTTAATCACCCCGTGGTTTTTCCCTTAACCGGGTTTTCCACGTCAAAATCTTGGTGTTCAATGTGTTGATGCTTATCTGCTCTTGTGTTTATGTATTATGCTTTCATGGATGATTAATTGATATGCTGCTAACTAACAACAAAGAATCAAGTGTTTGAAAGAAAAAGAAGTTTTATACAACTGATTCACCCCCCCCCCCCCTCTCAGTTGTATGCCCTAGATCCAACAGGTAAAGTGTTGTGATGTCCCTGAATCTATGTACCAAATAGATGACTTGGGCTAATTTTCTTGTCAATTGGCCATGAATGCATAAAAAGCCGACTCCATTGTATGCTCTACGAGATGAGTCTTTTGCTAAGGCCATCCCTAGTTGGTTATCTAATCAGCCAACCTCTTTTTGTAATGCTTCTTCATATGGCCCACCTTGCCATAGTAATGACGTGTTGTTTTTAGATTCTTGGTTGCATCCTCACCGTTGTTTTGCTCTTTCTTCTTTGCCCATTTGCCTTTGCCCTTGACATTGGCTGCAAAGGCCTATTTTGGACCTAATGCCTCATTGCTACCACATAATTGTTTCTTCATCTATCCTATTGTAAGAACTTATTGCACAACTCTCCAAACTTAAGGTCATCATTAGTGGAGGTGATGTTTAGGGTCTCAATAAAGTGTTCATAAGCACATGGTAAGCTTTTCAGTGTGATTACCACTATGTTCTCTTCCATTTTTCGACAAATGGCTGACAATAGTCTTTGATGTCTTTGATCTTGATTAAGCGTTCTCGCAATGATGTATTCTCATCCATTATGATCGAGAACATATTCTTCAAAAGGAAAGCTCTATCCTTGTCCAAAGTTTCATGCAACTCATGCAAATGCTTCCAAATTTTTGCTAAAGTGTCCCATGTCTGGTCTTCAGGAAGCATTTCATTTGTCATAGGTAACTTAATCAGCATTATTGCTTCTTTGTCTTGTTCATCATAACTGTCCTGATCTCTATCCATAGTCATTGGATGAGTGTCTTTATCTAGGACAACATCAACCAAGCATTTGTACTCAAATATGGTCAACATATTCTGCTTCCATGTATTGTTGTTCTTACCAGAGAATCTTTGGTTTCCTTCTAGCATGATGTTGGGTAAAGAGACCATTGGTACAAGTAAAAAATGCAGAAATATATACTGAAACAAAGTAAAAATGTTGGAAAATGCCTATTTGTCTTTCCCTCAATCTACAATTCTAGAGTAAGAACACCTATATATTGGCTCTAAACAACTATAGCAGCCACATATCACTGAACAACACACAAAATCATTGAATAGTACACTGATTTCTGAAAAATCTTCTTTGCTATGCCATGGATCATTGATCAACACAAACCCACTGAAAAGGGCGCTGATTTTGGATCAATCTGCCCAAAAATAGCACCAAAACACACAATTTTTTATAAATCTGCCTTGGATCTTTTGAAAATCATAAAAACAATAGTTGAATCTTCTAGATCTGCAAATTTAGGCAACAATATAGGTAGGAACAGCTACAAATTACTCCTATTTCATTTGTACTACACAAACAGAGAAATTTCACTAGTTGGTTGTCCAAATAGGTCGTATAGGCTTAATTTCTAGCATAGTACCATTGTAAGGATTGAATAATGCAGTCTCCAAAACCTTGGTTTTGGTTGATCTAAAAAACCCTTTTTTGGTTTTTTGATGTGCTACACTAGCGATCCCTTGATCCATCTCTATCAGAAGCAGTCCCTAGGTCTTCACGCTTTCACAAACTCTGTGGCTCTAATTGAGCTTTGATACCATATCACAATAATAGAAATCGAGCACATAAAGTAAACCAAGATAACTTGAAAGAGTTTTCTATATTGAATAAAAATAATAAGAAGGGAAAGCCAAATCCACTTTATGAATGTGGGATAGACCGAGATACATACTAAAGTGCATTAAAACAAAAAAGCATAAAATAACCTAAAGTCTAAGTGACTTTATTAAAGCCTATCTCTATAGTCTAATTGATCATTATTGTTCTGAAATTTACTTTAGCAAAATAGTTGCTAATGCTGTTAATAAAGGATATTGTCTGTGTTGGCATCTCAAAGTGATATTAGAAGAAATATTAATATGGAAAGAGAAGTTTTATTCCTGTAAAATGTCACATTGTTTTACGGAACAAAATAAGGCTGCTGACTTTTAAGCAAATTAGGAAGTGATGCAAACATCTTCCTCATTGGTGGAAAGTATGGAGTTCAATGATTGGGATAATTTGAGAGTAATGATAGCTGAGGAATGCTTATAATATGCATTGTTCCATTATGATGTGCAATTAGTGTTAGAGGTTGGCTAATGACAGTATCATAGCTTTAGTATTCCCTCTCGCACACTTGGATTCTCCCTCATTTACTAAAAGCAAGCATAAAGATCTTCATCTAAAATGAAGATATTTGCATTGCTTCTTATGTGTTTGGTCTTAGGAGGTGCATTTTGGTTTGTGAAGGGGTTATTAGGGTTTGTGTGGTTGGTGTGGTTTGTAGCTAGGTATCATTTATCAATGGCAGGAGGTGTAAATGTTCATGATCCTTTGAGGTGAGGGTTGTTTACAGATAATAGGTTGAAGAATATTTTCATTGGCAATTTGGCTGCCAACCTGATAATTGTCAAAGCCATTTTTTGGGAAGGAGGGCTTGGTTGACAATGGTTTTCTAAGGTCCCATTCATCTATTATGGCAAAGTTCAAGGAAAATCTTGACTAGATGGTCAATAAGGTAGAGCTTAAGGAAATCCTATCGGAGCTATTGTTACCAACTACTTAGGTTCAACTAGAGTTGTAGGAAGTGGACTAGGGATAGGAAGAGCAAAGTAAGTGCAAAGGCAAAGGAATTGTTGAGGATGGTGAAATAGAATACTAGCTAAAGAGGATGGAGAATATTAGGGATTTTAGGATAAGTGTGGAGATTTTGGAGTAGTTCATACAGGATATGAGAATGGTAATGCAAAATATGGTTGCTTTTGACCATAAGGGCATGCTGGAGATAACAAGTGGTTACACAATGTTGTTCTTGGAGCAAGGAATGATGAATCGTGTGGAGTGAAGGGATGTTGTGGTTAATGGCTTGAAGTTTCATGATTTGTTCAAAGCAAAAGAGAAGATAGTAGATGCAGAAGTTGAGCTTGTTCCAATGTTTGGTCTAGGAGTTTATAATCGTGCCTATGAGCATTGGCAATTTGGTGTTTTGGGGAGCATTTCTAGGCAAAGTGGCCACAAGGAGAGTAGTTAAATGTGTTGTTTTTTGTGGTAGTCCATTTATATTGTAATGTTGTCATATATCATAGGTAGTTTTATTTGCACAGTGTTGGCTTTTGACATTGCTTCACTTGGTTAAGGGTCGTTAATGTAGTTTAGCCTTGTATATGTTGTATTTCCTAATTAGCTAGGATGGGGATCGGTTTATAGAACCCCAATAATTATATTAAAAAAAATGATATACAAACAATTAAGTCTACATACATGTCATCAATAATTCTAGTAGATGCCTTAACCATACACTTTTTTCTATTGTCGATGCTAGATTGTCTGCAATACTCTTTTTGTCCTGTGATGCAAACAAATCTTCACCCTTTCCCATGTGATGAATAGAACCTGAATCAACTACCTACTCAAATTTAAAAGTATGTATAAGCAAAGACTTAGAAGCGCAAGCAATAATTACATAATCATTACTATTATCTTTTCCATGTAAACTCTTGAGTCTCTTGTTCTTTGCAATGAGATCCTACATCTTTTGTGTACAGACATATTCTCAGTGTCTCAATTTGGTATGGCAATAATATCCTTTAGTTTCCTTACCTTCAGAAGTTTTGCTTCCATGCTTTCCCATGACATTGCCTTGGTGAGATCTCTTCTTGGTTTCACCTTGGTGGCGCCTTGGTATTCCCTTGATTGTCCTTGCTTGTCACCATTCGACTTCAACTGCTTAGATTTTCCACAAGTCTTATTCCCTTGTTTTTTGGACTCTAATATCTTGCAAACTTTGATGAGTTTCTCATGCTTCTAAAATCGCATATTGCATGGACTGTGATGTGGCACCACCAAACTGTTATATCACAAGTGTGGATTTGTTGAGTCATTTGTAAAACCTTCCACGTCACTTGTATGAAATTGTTTGGTCATATTTTGAGCCTACTATATAGATTTTTTGTGTCGATTGTAAGCTTGCAATGTAGTACGGAGTACCCTCTCTTGCTTCCACATCACGGCAATTTCATCTAAGAACCACAAATCACCAAAATTACCAGAGGTGCGTTGAACCTGTGACTTCTTCCTTGTTAGGGAAATACCCCTACCAATTGGAATAGGCCTTGTGCCTAACCACCTAATTGCATGTCTGGCTCTTATAGATGAGGCAAAATATAGCACCATCTTTGCCACAGCTTGCAATTCCCCACAAGATCGCACACTGCATTATTCCTAGTGCATGATCAGCCATGTGACCGCCTGCTATTGCTGGATGTTGTGTAGCAACCCCATAATTTCTTATGCAACTTCATGCTGAGCCTCTTAGGCCATGTTCCCATGGATGGGGGACCTAAAATTTTTCAGCAGGTGCTACTGAGAATTTTAAGGAGTCTTTGATAGTCAGGTGGTCCCATGGATTTTATGGCAGCAAACAATGCTAAAAATTTTAGTTCAAAATTTTTAGGAAGCTAGTGGTCACATGGATTTTTTTAGCAGCAGCTAATGCTAAAAAATTGCACATGCCTTCTAATTATGTCATGTGGCAAAAAAGCCCCTAAGCTAGTGGGAGAAATTTCCAGCCCCACCCCAAAGACATCCATTGGATATCTGAGAACTAAAAAGTAGGTGCTCCTATTTTCCAAGATAAGATTCTAATTTATCTTGTTTATTCATCATTTCATGGGACCTCCTGCTCCATAAAAAAAGATCTTGAAGCCCGTATTGCTTCCTTAGCTTCCAAATATTCGAAAGCTATTGTGGAAGCTCAAATGGAGGAATTTTTTGATGAACAAAAATAGGCCCTTTGTAATTTTTTGCAAGGAATCCAAAGTGTGATCAGATCTCAAATATCTTGCCACTAACTAGGGGTTCTTGTAGAAACCCTAATCTTCCCATGTGGACAAATCCTTTCATAACAAGCAAAAGGTATTCTTTCTTTCTGAACAAGATCTTAATGCCTCAAGTTTGCACACTTCTACAGATCGACCACAAACATGTCCTTTGAAATTACTTGTATGCTAATTTCGATTTCCTCATCAAGAATCCAATCCCTAGCAAAAGTGCCTAGCTTCAACAAACATCTTTTTGTTTTCCAAAATGCCTTTGCCATAACATGTGATTGCAAAGAACCAAGAATATGTAGGCTAAAATTCCATAGGCTCTAGAACCATACTAGTGTTAGTATAGTATGTGGTAAGTACCAGAATGGAAATATTCAAAACATGCAATTTAGATCACAACACCAGGAATTGAGGAGGATTACATCAAGGATATACTCACAATATACTCAATAAAAGAATACTAATATAACTGTTTGTGAATAATGGGTGGGCACAACCACATATAAAGAACCAATTAATTGAAAGGTGTGAGGTGTGAGAGCCTACACACTGACAAGAGTCTCAATAATGAGAATTCATTTCCAAAAAGTGGATCAAAGAGGGACTCCCTAGGGCCATTACTCTTCTATGGTTGGTAGCTAGGAACAAAATTCTCTACACATGAAAATCTGTGCAAATGGGGCCAGAATGGGCCTTCCCTTTGCATTTTGTGTTCAACTGATCAAGAAATTGATTATCCTTAGTTCCTCTATTGCCCCTTTCCAAAGTCAATATGGAGTTGGTTTTTTCTAAGATTTCATCTCTGCTGGGTGTCCCTGACAAGGTGATTCTTTGGATAGAGGCACAAAAAATCAAGTTAAATTCCATCACATTTAAGCAGATACAGATGGTTGGCCTTTCAGCGTGTTGTACCCAATCAAATTTTTTTGCTTCATTAAGGCATTTTGAACAAGTCTAGAAAATTTTTCGTCAAAAAGTCAAAAAAGCAAAATTTCTAAAAATAGAAAATTTTATTTTTAGAAAGCTTCTAAAAATAGAGGTCAAATTAGGTTTTTTGGGTTTCTTGAGATATGGATGTTGGCAAAACTTTCTAAAAATAGATTCTTTGACTCAGGTGTCGTGCTTGATTCTCATTGGTTGATTTTGCTTCACGATCAGCGTGGTCCAGACGGAATCTACAAAAGGTCAAGTTTTCTCTACTGGGTCATTTCTGCTTTTTCTGAAGTCGTCAATGGAGGAAGTTCATCTGCTAGAGCTCGTTTTCGAGTTTTCAACGTTGTTCCAACGACACAGAACCGACGAATAGTCATCAACTCGACGAAGCACGCAAGACGGAGTACGATGGATCCGAAGTGAGGTGAAAATCTAGAAATCATGAAATTTGGCTAAGTCTGAAGATTTCAGGCGCCCCAGGAGGCTTGGGGCGCCCAGTCCCACTAGTGTTAGAAATTTTTTGCATTTTTCGAGAAAATGCCAAAACTGTGTCCGTCAGTCAGTTCCGGTGAGTGTAAAAGCAGTCATTTTGATCATCAGATCTTGAAAAACTGTGATTTCATCACAGATGTGTTCAGGCTGCTCAGATCATCCTCCGTTCCGCCTCAACAGTGGTCCGGACAATCGAAAACAAAGATCAAACAGAAGCTGTTGGCACGGAAAACGAGAAATGGCATAAAATTTGAAATTTTCAGGAATTTTACTAAGGCACGGAAAACCAAGTGCCCTAGGAGGCTTGGGGCACCTAGTTTCACCAGACTTAGTTTATTTTCTGAGTTTTTCCTGAAAAATGTAAATCTCCCCTGTCAGCGTGGTCCGGTTCACAGCAAGTCAGTTTGGCACGTTTCTCAAGGCAGACAGAGAGTACAGTCAACTCAGTTTTGTACCAGCAGACAGAAATTGACAGCGAAACAGGGGTCATCAGTCACCGGAACGTGCACGCAAATCGAAAAATTGAAAGAGTTGAAACTTTCGAAAAAATGGCTAAGGCATGAGAAGTTAGGTGCCCTAGGAGGCTTGGGGCGCCCAACTTCACCATAGTTAGAATTTTTTCGTGTTTGCAAGTGTTTTCCAACAGTCATTTCCCAATCTTCGCTCGGTGGCCGATTCATGAGGTTAGATTTGCAGTCAAACGATACCAGATTGTCAGTTGGAGGTTGGGGATGGAATCTCAATTGATAGGTCTCCAAAATGTCAGGATCAGTCAACTTTTTCAGTCAACGGTGACATTTTGCCATCTTGTCGAAGTCGGAGATAGGCCATACTTAAGTCAAAACGAGTACAGAAGTGTCAAAAATGAGGGAAAATTGGCTAACACTTCTGTCAACTCGCGTGTTCGATGACATCATCAAAAGAAGATATTTTTCGTCATCTTACACATGAAGCCATAGGCAGCTACAAAATAGAGATTCTTCCTATTCGAAGACATCCACTTGGATTTGTGCTTTAAAAGTTGCTTTCTTCATGGAAGAGATCCAAGTTTTATTCTTTCACAAATAAAGGTGCTTTTTCACCCTAAAGATCTATAAAGGCAAGCATTTGGCTTCTTTATTCCATTATCTTTTGCAGGTTGCATCCAGAGGACGGATTTTTATTTTGCTTTCAACGAAGATTCGAAGACCCAAACGAAGTGCTTTTTTAGCGTTCTTCATAGTTTCGGGTTGAGGAAGCAGGGAGGCTCGCTTTTTCAGGGTCCTTTTTTCTAGGGGATTGTTTTTCAGAAATTGGACCGAAGCTTTTTCAGTTTTTATCGAGATGGGTCCATCCAATATTTCATCCTCTTGAAGATTGGGAGTTTTGCTTTTTTCGGGAATCTGCTTTTTTTGCTGCTATTTCGGAAAAGTCTCCGCTTTTTCAAAATCCGACAATCTGGGTTGCTTCAAAACAGAATTGCCTACAAAACCCATGTGCCAGCTTTTTTGCTCACACTTTGCTTTTTTCTAAAAATCAACGAGTAATTTTCAGCCATTTGTTCAATATTTTTCTGACATAGGCGTGTTCACAGTTAATTTTCAAATCTTTCAGTATGCAGTACTCTCCAACACAAATCAGGCCCAAAACGGCGTTGGTTCACGATTACCTGAGAACTTGTGAAACAGACTTGCATAAAGTACTTCCAGTGATCAATTTACATTCTTTGGAGGATGCAGGAAATAATGCTATCAGGAATCTAGGACACTCCGGTTTGTTTGCAGCGGCATCCTTTCCCATCACAGTGCAAAGTATCGAATTTGTAATTGCTTGCATGACACATTACAATTCGGTCACAAGAGAAATCTAATCAAGAGATGGACGCGTGCTCTGTAGCCTAAGGCCAAACGACATTGAGAAGTGTTTTACAATACCAGTTTGGAGGGAAAACTTAACGGTTTCAATTGAAGAATGCAAGAGGGTTTGGAACAATAATAAAGAAAAATACCGGAAAAAGATTGGTCAGAGGTGGTTAAAAGAGAAGCAGAATGTCATACCAAAGAATGTTGGACGTGGAGAATTCAAGGAGGAACATGCAATAGTGATTACTTTGCTAAGCCGGATCACGGGTCAAGCAGATGCTAAAAAGTTCCAACCTTGGATGTTTTATATCATGTCCCAGATTGTTAATGGAACCGAGTTCTACGACTGGTCGTCACTCATCAGTGATAGTCTCTACCAACAAATACTTGATTTTCAAAAGGCTCATGAATTCCACATGATGTCATACCTTGTATATTTGATGGCTTTTCAGGGTCAATTTAGAGGTTTGAATGTTGTTGGAACTCTGGGTATTCAACATGTATATCACCATTTCCCGCAATTAGAAATTTCTCAAGCTGAACGACATTACAGGCGGGTGAATGATGCATTCTTGATGCATGCAGTGCAAGATATGGATAATGAGTTGCATATACGGTTTTCAACAGATGCTAGAATAGCAATGACAGAATGGGCTGATTGGTTTATCCAGTTTCCCACTTTTTCCTACATCAGAGTATATGGCTTCTCAGGAGAGCCAGCCATGTTGCTGAGATATCCTATAGATGAAATAGCATTTATGGAATTTTTGAAGCAAGCCTATGAAGTTCATACATTTCTGCGTAGTAGATGCAAGGCAGCTTTCAATTTTCCAATTGGAATGAGTATTTACAGATGTAGATCTGGAGCAGATGCTAAGATAATTGGTAATGAATCATCCAAGTATGGTCTTAAGTTTTTCGACAGGAGGTCTTCATATGATCCTCGTGGTGTTTTTGCATCACATCTTGGTCAAAATTGTGTGCATACGCATGTAGTTGAAGACTTCTGGGCTAATTGTGCTGATGAGTTTGAAGTGCGAGAACGCAGTTATAGCAGGTTTACTTTTTAGCAGATGTCTGATATCTTGTCAGAAGATATAGAGGGTTTGACAGAGGATTGTGAAGTTCTACTTCCCATGTATTTCAAGGACCAAGTTGAGCAACAACCGTTGCCACCAGTTAATTGGTCAATAAAAGAGAACACTTCCATTGAAGAAAGAACGAGCTGAGTGGTTAAAAACAGTTTGATATTCTTGAAGAATAAGCGGAAGGATGATATTCTGGTAGCAAAGCTGCCAGTTGTACAAGCATCAGAGCCTTCCACTTCCAAACCAAAACGAAGGGTTAAAGCTATGAGTGTTCTTCCAGAAGGAACAAAGATGGCTAAGTTAAAGAGGAAAAAGGATGAGTCTCTAGCTCAGGTCCAGCAGGAACAACCAGCAGTTGAATCAGAAGTTCCTGTTGAACCAACGCCGCATGTTGAAGCATTACCTTCAGATCATGTCTCTCCTCCTTCACCGAGCACTTCTCCTATCCACATAGATTCAGAGCCAGATTCGCCAGTTCGCAACTTTGATGCACACATTGGTTCATCAGGCGCTGATGAGGTTAGAACTGAGTTTCCAAGAGAGCATGGCTCATCCTAGCTTGAAAACATTTTGGGAAGGAAGAGGAGAAAGCCCTCATATCAGCTGGATTTAACAGAGCTTAAAAGCGTCTACCAAGACACACCAGACAAGAAGCTGAAGAAGCAGGTTCGCATTGAAAAGAATGCGGATGGAGAAATAATCTTTGAAATTGCAACACCGCCAGAAGATAGAAGTGCTGATGATATTGAGGTTGATGACTTCAAGGTTGTCAAAGCTAACCTTGGTAGGAGTACCCGGCATATAGATGTAAATCTCTTTGAGGTTGCAGCAGATAATTTGAAGGAAAGGGTGTTGAAAGATGAGGAAGATAAAGTAGCTCTCAAGGTTGAAGTTAGGTAGCTGCGACAGTATATTTCAAACCTTTTCCATGGCACATCACAGGCTGATTTATTGCTTCCACCGAATCTGGAATCACCAGCCGATCAACGGCAATTCAGTTAGTTGGTCCTCTATGGGGGGCACATGAATAATTGGGTGGAAGAATTTGTGACTAAAGGGAGAGTTGTACTTTCAGAGTTTTATCAATTAAAGTATAACGCTCATGATTTGAGTCAAGGCATTCAGGGGTTGCAGTAGACTATGGCAGAAAATAGACCGGTGTTTGAGATCATTATCTCCGACTTGAAGATAGCACATGATTCTGTGGATTCAGCTGATGATAAGAAGACAGTTTCTACTTGGAAAGCGCAATATCTTTTCACAGTAAAAACTTATGACAGTATAATTTCAGAGTTGACAGAATGGAAAGAAAAGGTAGTCAATGTCCTCAAGATCGTCAGATCTTTTGTTTCTCAGATCCCGTGTTCATATGAAAAAGAAGATGGTACCTGTATGATCTTAGGGAAGTGCAAGCAGAGTTCCAGATTCTTGTTCGCAACAACTTTAATGATGATATTAGTGCTGGCAAGATGGGTCGTTTTGCCGCAATGACAGTGAAGTTCGACAAGGCTGTGGGCGAAGTTCATGAATTTCTTCAGATTGTAGCCAACGGTGAAGAAATGTTAGAGAATCAGAATATCATTCTAGAGAGTATCAGTGTTCCTGGCAAAGATGTAGTCACTCGCTTTTTAGAAGATATTGTTTCCCAGAATATCAATGGATGACATCACAAAAAAGCAAGAATGTTGATGAGGACGCATTTCAAAAGAAAGCAACTTTAAATCAGATGTTTTTTGTTTTAAAGCATTTGCTTTCATCCTAAGCTCATCCATTCTATATTTAGAAAGAAATTACTTTGTATTAGTTTGAATTTTCTTTGCTTTAAAGCGTATCGCTTTAAAGCGTTTGTTAGTTGTATCTTTGTTTTAGAATAGAAATAAAGCTTGCGAGTTGGCAAGTTAGGGCTAATCAAGGAGATTTTAGGGTTCCCTACTCCTTTGATTTTAGTATAAATAAGGGCAGCCTTGCCCATTGTAAGAGATCGACTTTTGTGATAACAAATTTGCTGTGCCTATTCTAGCCTGCAAACCTTGTTATTCCAAGTGTTTGTTCACTCTTTGTTCATTGTAAGGAAACGGTGTTGAAGATAACATATTTTGCTGTGCCTATTCTACCCTGCATAATTGTAATTGAAGGTGCTTGTTCTCTCTGTGTAACTTGTTCTTCGGTGTTTGATCGCTTGCTGTATGCCTGCCTTTTGCTACAGTATTGCTGTTCTGGAGTTGTATCAACTTTGTGATATTGAATAGAAGTCTCATGCCTATTTTGCTCTGATATTCTATCTCGAATCATCAAGTTTCGTCGTCAGATGTGTGGCTTTTGTAACTTTTATTTCAGCTTTCATCATTAAAGTACTATGAGTCTTGTGATGTAAATCTGGGAGGAAATTGCTTAAGTTTTTGTGTTAAAACAATCATCCCTTGTCCACTTTTAATTTCCTTTGCTCTAAATTTACTTAGGAGATTAAAAGCGTCATTAGTTTAAGCTTAGTTGTAGTAGAAGTTTTAAAAAAGGAAAAAACCTCTTCTGCAGCATTTAGAGTTTTATAACCTTGTGCTCGCAGTTGAGAATCAAAAAGAAGATAGGCGAAATTTGTTTTATTTATCTTTTCAGCGAACATCAGCGAAAAGGGAACTACCCCTTCCAATAGGAGAGCAATTTATTTGTGCATAGTTGTCCGTTTCCAACTCGCATTCCAGAGGTGCAAATTGAAACGCAAACACAACGATTATGAAAATTTGTCTGAAAAAAATAGCAGAACCTTCTGCCATAGAAAGGATGACTTTTAGAAGTGAGGCCTCTATTCAAGAGCTCTTAAGGACTTGGTCCCGCAACAATCTGCATATCAATTTCAGGGAACATGATATAGCTGTGAAATGGCAATCTGCTCTGCAATTCCTTGGTGGTACAGAGCAAATCTCAAGAAGTCTTCCTATTGACAGGATGATAATATCATTGAACAGCATAAGCAAACCCTGCAGGCCATCAACTCTCTCCTCTTATCCGAAAATGTAAAAAGGATAAGTTCCGAGAGCATGCAGGAGCAAGCTGAATTGGCTCCATACCTCAAATGCCAAGCCACTAGAGGAGAGAGTTTTTCTAGTGCAACTATGTGGGGTATGTCTTGGCACCCACCCCTGCACTGATACAGTCTCACCTCTGCACAAGCTTGGCCTCATAGAGAACCTGATATGGAAAGTCTCCCCTCCCTACCAGCGTAGGGATTTTCTTTCAATGCAAATTGATCTTTTCAGCTTTAAGCTTGTTTTTGTTTAAACTTTGGACTTTTGGTGCTTAATTAAAAATTGTAGATCCAATGATATCTATTTTCACATCTAGCATAATAGATATCTATAACCCTAGCAAAGCTGCCTGATATCTCTAATGGATGATATCTCTCACTTTAGTCTCACTATCCAGCTGTTTTGTTTATGCCATATAAATTCTAGTGAAAGATGACTCTAAGGTTATCATTGTCCTCACTACTGTATGAAGTACAAGCTGGCTGCTCTTCACAGATAAATGTATAAGGCCACAGCTCACAGAATCTCTGTTCTGATGTTGACTCACTGAATGCTTAATTTTGTTCTTCTAGGCATTTTCTATGTAAATCCCTTTTCTTATATTTTGTTTTTCAAGACAAGAAAAAACAAAAAAAATCTTCTGAACATTATTGTGAAGGAAACCCACAAGTCAGGGATCGACTGTGATGGGGCAGCTAAGGATAACCCAGGATAAGTGGGAGGAGGATCTATATTCAAAGACTTATAATAATGAGCCTTGCTAAGATAAGGATTATCTTGGCAGAAGGCAGAGGATTACTAAAGGGCCCAAGAATTTCTTTAACCCATGGGTAGAAGGAATTGAAGATTAAACGGGACTCCAGTTGATCATAGATGTTGTGAAGAAAAAATATTGTTTCAATTGGTAACTTAAGAGTTTGGTCTTGTAGATTATTTAATTCCTTTCTAGCTTCCCGTGTTAAGTGAGCCATATCAAATTTCCTTGGCAATGAGAATGTCAAAGCCATGAGAAGAATAGGACTAATTAGTAAAGTGCTTTAATCATGTGTAAACTCTCCCCTTCTAAGGCTTCTTATTGAAGATGAATCAGGGATGTACTGGACAGCGTTGAGACTATGATTTATGCATGAATATTAGATTGCCAATCTTTACATTCCTTTTGTGTAGAAAATCTGAATACTGTGATTATGCATTCCATCCAAAACTATTACTTCCTGACAGATGTTAGAACTATATCTACCAGAGGCCAAAAATAGATATATCTGTAATTCACTGGACTGCAACAATTATTCTTCACAAGAAACATATTAAATCTTTACATTGCTTCTGGGTAGAAAGTCTGAACACTGTGACTTGCATTCCATCCAAAACTATTACTTTCTGACAGATGTTAGAACTAGATCTGCCAGAGGCCAAAAACAGATATATCTATGATTCACTGGACTACAATAATTATTCTTCACAAGAAATATATTAAATCTTGAGAAAACCCCATTATGCATGAATAACAGCTTGTTGCTCCTCTGAGGCTCCTTGTCCTTCTGTGTTAGCCATTTTCCCTGGCTAGTTTGTTTTGTCACTGCCAACACAGAGTCATAGCTCTCAGCCTCTTGATCAGAGAGCCCTTGAATTCCAGTAGCAATGGTCATGACATCTGCCACTAAATGACTATTATAGCCCCCTTTTATGGCTTCAGCTTCCACTACTAAGTATTTTATTAAAGAAAATGCCGGTGTCATTAACTCTGAGTAGTGCTCCATGGTTAAACGGACCAAACTAGATATCTGTGAGGATTACAAAAATGCACTTATCGACCGGTAATACCAAATACACTCAGTATCTCTATGATCCAGAAGTAAAATATACAGAAGAACAGACATAAAGATGGAGGGTTAAACAGACCACACTAATCATCTGTGGGAATTACAAAAAATGCACTTAGTGAGTGGTAAAGAATTAAACATACTCATAATCTCCATGATGTAGAAATAGGATGTACAGCAGAACCAAAATTAAGATGGAGGAGTTTGCCTCTCAGATAAAATGATCCGACCAAGACAAGAAAGCACAAAACGTAGCCTAGTTAAAAGTTTTTCATGAAAAATCTGGCCACCATCTGTTGTAAAGGACAGGAAAAATGTTTCCATAGAAAGCTCAACCTTGATCCCGTTAAGACAAGGAAAACCATTGTTCCTCTTAAAATCTTGAAAAAAAACCCTGCTGGGATGGATCAGATAATCCCTGCACCCAAAGCCTTTACTAGAAGCCTTTCAACTGCCAAAAAAGAACATTCTAATAAAATCTCTCTTCTTCCCATAAGCCATACAAAACCTATGATTGAGGGAGACTGCATATTTTGAAAATGTCATATCTGGGCCTAGACCTCCAAGCCCAAATGGTCATCGTTTTCTTTGATTCTTTCCCTTCTTTGTATCTTTTAACTTATGATCTTTTTGATCTATACGCAAAATGCAAAGATAAAATAACTGATGTTTTGTTGAGGTGGACACTGTATGTATCAGATCTATAATCGTAAAGCTTACTTCATTGACATGATGAGTTCAGCAATAGGTCTGTGTTGCTTTTGTAAAAGGTGATTATTGAAAGAAGACAACGGTTGATGGGAAACAACACTGTGCAAAGAACGTTATGCTTGAATAAAAGTCAACGAATCATATGTAGTTACATTTTCTTTTTTATTTACTTGGGAATTGTTCTTTTACTTAACTTAGAAAGTAAAACTGAATAAGTACAACGTTTGGTCATACAGGAGTCTGCAAGAGCTTTGCAAGAGACTGCTGATCGGCAAGCAAAGCAACTTGAGGATGTAAGCATTTCAGCATTTTATGGTCTTGGATAGAAACGTTCATTTTTAATCATGGTTTTATATGATGTGTTGATATTGCATTGAAATTTATAATAAGACCCAAATGCATCAACTTTAATGGTAAAAAATCCCAAGCCTGCATATGTGTATGATTGCAGTAAAAACCATCAGTTGCAAGCTGGTGGTGCTGATGTTCACTTATTCCATTGGAAATATCTTTGTTCTGAAACTTTCATCTGTTTGAAAAGTAAATTATTTGCTGGGATCAACAGGAAAATTTTGTCTTTCATCTTATTGTCGTTGATTCTAACCTCGAGTTTTTTCTGAACAGACTAGATTTTGTGAATGTTAATTCATCTTTATTTGATGAGCAAAAGGATTTTGTTTTAATCAGGCGAAAAGCAAAGTATATGCATTACAAAAAGAAAGGGAGAAGCTAAGAAAAAGCAATGCGGTTATTATTGCTGAAAACAAGCAGGTATTGCTTGTATGGATTATTCGTTCTTCAGTCTTTAGACCAGTGATCATATCCCATTTTCCCACATCTGGTAAGAGTTCAAATATTTGTGGGATATTTAGAAATTGCATGTTAGTTCAATGGCATAGAAGGGATGGGATAGTGAAAATCTTTTCTCATGTTTAAGCATCAAAAAATATATCTGCTTCTGTTGGACATGTTTCTTGCAAATGTAAATAATATCGGTTTCTTACAATTGGGACTGATTATTTGCTTTTTGACAGATACTTTCAGCCAGAGATGGTGCCAATTTGCTTTTTAATTTCGTCAAATCTGAGTTACAGGATACAAGGGCATTACATGAACAGCTGAGTAATTCTCTGAGAAATTGAAATTGAAATTATATGAGTGTCCTCAAGGGAACATGTTAAATAAGATAGAAATGCATATCAACATATAACATATGACACGTGAGGTGATACCTGGAGTGTCCACTGTTATAACACTTCTAAACTAAGATTTTCAAACAAGGTAACATTTGGTAGATAAGATCCATACTTATGTTGTTACCACACAAACCAATCTACAGTGGGACTAGACCTAGAGGTAAATATGTGCTCCTGGGTGGATAATCATATGAATTTGGAGATCCAAAAGAAGATTTATGATGCACACATGATGCAGTGTAATGTCCCCCATTTAGCCTAGTCATACAGATGATAGAGACTAGCCTATCACATGACTTCCGTAGGCTAATAGCAATGGTTAGGAGGTCAATTCAGGGACTTACTATTTATAGTAAGTCGGGAGCCGAGCACTTTCTATTTTTAGCAGGGTAGTTGTGGATGATCGGTGCACAAGGTTCATGGTCTCGATATGACTAGAGCTCTATTTGATATGATATAAGTCAAATTAAATATTTAACTTACCTTATTTTATGAGACCAAAAGTGACTTTAAGTTAGAATGCATTTTCACTTTATAAGAATAAGTTATAGCTTAAAAGTTATCCCTCTAGGAGTGGGTGCCCTCATGGAGGAATAAGGGGTCAAATAAATGAAATTAAAAATATTAAAATCCCTCATCTTGGGCATTGGGTTTGGAGAGCAACAAAAAGGCAAAAAAGTGACTTCATTTGAATATGCTTAAGATTATTGATTTTTACTCTCATATTGAGTTTTTCCCGTGCATTGGGTTTGAGCTTGGCTCTAGGGTTTCTTCATGGCAATGCTGGGACGAAAACCCCTACATTAGTCCCTTTCTTCGTGCATGAAAAGATTGGATTAGGAGAGGATTGGAGGAGCTTCACTTCAGGAGCTTCATTGTGCATTCGAATGATCTATTTTGGAGGAGATTTGAGCAGAAAATGAATATATTTTGAAGAGTTTGTTATTGCAGCTGCTAGAAGGCATTTGGAAGTCAGTCTTATAAGTTTCTTGTGGGAGTTATTGTTGTTGCAGCCCCTTTTTGTGCAGGCTGTACTCATACACAACTGGCGGTACCACTTAGAGGGTCGTACATCCCATTAGCAGCAGATTTGTGGGAAGTTCGTGGAGCTTAGTCAGTCATTTGAGATCGCCCTTACTCTGTAGTGACAGCTGATATGAAATAGAGGAGAAAGGAGTGGATTTTAGCAAGTTTGTGACTGATTTCAGCTTGCAGCAGGGTCATACCATCTACAGAAGGACGTGGGCTTTGTGGGTGTTATTCCTACTTCCGTTGCATCAACTTAGATCCTCATTTGTGGCGTAGAATTCATATTTGTTGCTGCAACTTTGTATTTTGTGGTGAACTTCATATGTATACATTAGCTGGTGATTCTACATGACATTGTAATGCTGGTACCATTTTCAGCAATGAATCAAGTTGAAGATTTTCATATGGGTATGTCTATAGTTAGTTTTACCACTTTCTATGATTTGGGTCTTTATCCGTTTGTGCAAATACATTATATATTGTTTGGGTTTTTAGTTTATGCTTCATTTCCTATGTATTACATGTCAAAACACACATGCAAGCAAAACCCATAAAACCCTAAACATCAAAACAACAAAAACACAAAAAAACTTATAGAGCAAAAAACATATAGCAGGGGTGTATGTTATAGTGGTATCAGAGCAAAAGATCTTGCTATCCTATGATACAGATACAGACATGCAGTAAGATTTGAGTTATGTTGCCTATGCAGTCATTGACACACCATTATAATCTGAGAAGAAACAGGTCACAACCAGAAATACAGACTCCGCAGATAGTGCAAGAAGGATAAGTTCCCCTAGTAGATCCGTTTTCAGGTGAATTATCATCAGTGAAAAAACCTACTCTATGTGAGATGGGTGACAGAGAACAGGAGGAACCTAGCATGCGTGAGATTCTAAATGCACTAACTAGAAGTCAATTGGCTATGGAGAGGGAAATGAGGGAGTCACGAGAAGAGTTGAGAGAATCACAGGCAGAGTTGGCTCATATTTTTGAGCAGTTGGTACCCCGGGATGGAAGAAACAATAGGGACAATAACAACAATAACAACAATCACCGTGACAAAAATAGGAACAATGGTGGTGATAGGAACAAAAATAACCCAGGAGGTGATAGGCACAATGGTGATAGGAACAACAAAGACAAAAATAATGGGGATAGAAACCAGGATGATAGACAGAGGCACAGGGATGATGAGGGTGAGGCATCAGTCACCAACTGGAGAGCTTCACAATTTACAGCAGGTGATAGACCTGGTATACCAGTTTTTGTACCCAGGAACCAAGTTCCTGAACAGGATGCCACTCAGTTGGAGTTTTAGGATGAGATCTTAAGGGACTGGTGAGTATCAAGTGCAAAATTTAGAGCTGAGATGACATTCGGAGAATACTCTGATCTTCGGACGAAGCATAGACCTTGAAGGGGAAATAGACCACAGAACCAGGAGTTATAGAAAAAGGTTAGTAAGATGACTCCCATATTTTGATGGTTCTGGTAAAACCACCGCTAGAGCTTGGGTCCAGAAATTGGACAATTACTTGTAGATTAGTCCTATGCCAGAGGAGGATGCTATAACTTATGCGGCTTTACATTTGGAGGGGACCGCGCATAAGTGGTGGAGTAACGGGAAGGTTACACTGGGTCACGATCAGATTACTTCATATGTGGAGTTTATTGCTAGACTGATCGACAAGTTTGAAAAAAAAGATCCTAAATTGCAATTCAAGGAGTTGGCACAACTGAGGTAGAGTGGATCGGTAGACTCCTACATCTCAGAGTTTCAGGACCTATCTGTTATGGTCCCAGACATCTCAAAGTGTAGATTGGTTATCTTATTTATAGATGGACTATCAGACCCACTACGTGGTTGGGTTAAGGGTTTTGACCCTACATCACTTCAAGAGGCCATGAAAAAGGCCCAAGATATGGAGTCATCAGTGTGGCGAAATAAATTTCAGTCTAAGGGCTTCCCACATAGGAAGGATAAGGAGGACATGAGACCCTTCTAGAGGGATGTGGACCAATCTAAGGATAAATCAAATAGGTTGACAGATGACCAGCTCAATGAATACAGAAGGAAAAAGCTTTGCTTTCACTGCAAGGAGCCATGGGATCCCTCACACAAATGCCCCCACAAGGCTAAAGCCAGATTGATAGAATACTATTCAGTTGAGGAGACACAGTCAAAGGCATCAGATTCACCTTCAAATCAGCCTTCAAACCATGAGGACAGTGGGGATGAGAGAGCATCACAACACAGTGTTGGTAGTGATGGGACTCTTGCCTAGCTTTCTAGTTTTTAGAAAGTTGGCTCTTTCAAGGTGCGTGGTGTACTTGGATGTCAGCATATCATCACTCTCATTGACACAGGGGCTACCCATAATTTTATTGATGAGGGGTTGGTAGCTCGACGTGGATTACAAGTAGAGGAATTTGAAGGCTTCAAAGTTATGGTAGCCAACGGGTTCAAAATGCAGTGCAATAGGAAAATCTCTCGGTTGAAGATTATCATGGGTGAGTATGAGTTGGTTGATGATTTCTATGTTGTTGGTATTGGGGATACAGATGTGTGCTAGGCATGCATTGGATGAGACAGCTAGGACAGTTCACCATGAATGTGAACAAAATGGAAATGAAATTTGAATTTAAGGGGAAGAAAATATGTTTTAGAGGCTTATCAGATGTTGGACCACAGGTAGTGTCACTGAAGAGAATGGAAAGACTGTTACGACATGACCAGGTAGAGTGGGAAGCAAAGTGCCTTATCATGCCAAAGTCCCCACCACAACCAAAGAGCAGTTATCATCTAGATATTCAGAAGCTCCTAACCAAGCACAACAAGGTGTTTGGAAATATACCTCCAGGAGTGCCCCCAGATAGAGGCATAGAGCATGTCATTGAGTTAGAGGATGGGACCAAACCCATCATGATTACCCTCTATTGACATCCTAAGAGACTGTAATGTCCCCTTGTCACAAATCAAAATTTCTCTACCTTGTTCACAAATTTCAACTTGCAAAAAGAGAACATTAGTACAGTAAACCTTCTTAATTTCATTTATAGAAATAGATATATGATATATTCAAATCACATAAGAACATTTCTATTATCACTTCATATCTTCTATTCATATTTTTATGATTACTTTCAATACACATTTTCTATCACTAACCTTATGATCATTATCATTATATATATTTCACATATTCTCTCTTAAGTTCACTATCAATGTATCTTTCATATTCTCTATCATGATATTCACATTCTCTATCATTAATGTTGTGATCTCTATCAATATGCATTTCCATTCTCTATCACTTTTCATGTATTAATTATTAGTTTCATATGAGAGAGATGAGTTGCTACTTGCCACTATCCAACATGGGGCTCTATCTCTATCCTTAGACGTGAGGAGTACCTTTTGTACCCTTGGAGTCAAGGCCTCTATGAGATTCCTTGGTACTAGAGATGCCTTTTGCACCATTGTAGCCAAGGCCACTATATCACAATCCTTTGCACTATGGGTACCTTTTGTACCAGCATGTGACAAAGGCCTCTATGTGATAACTATCCTTTGCACTATGGGCACCTTTTGTACCAGCATGTTACAAAGGCCTCTATATACCCATGATTGGCCTCTTAGGCATTTCAAATTCACTTTCCCATATGAGACTAATAGTCTAGACTCTATCTTATGGCACATGATATTATATCACTGTTATGACTTATTTCAATTGATTTGCAGCACTTATGGTAATTCATACATTCATCTATGATCACATATTATAGAATTGAATCTTAAAAAAGCATAATAACATAAAGACATACCTTGGAATTACCTGGTCGCTGCTCCTCTTATTGCCTGCAGCCTTGTTTGAAGGCTCTTGCTAGACCTATATTTGCTGCAGATCCGTCCCTCTTCCTTGTGCGCCTGCTGTCCAAATACTATTTCTGTGTTATCTTCTTAATTCCTTTTCATTCGATTTGATGAGAATTCCATTATGTGATGGTTTTCTGAATTTGATCCCTTCAGGGTATCTTACGCACCCCAATATTATTATTCAAACATTGTGGAACCCACTCCACATAAAATAAGATTCTCGCTTTTCTCTCTATGCATGTGGATTTCCTTCATAGCATATGCACTCGCAAATAAACAAGCGCTAATCTTTCTTATTATTACAGTCAACCGAAGTCTTCAAAGGGGGCGCCTAGCTTAATTCGATGATGGAGAATGGAATTCCTTCCCTATTTTGCTGACGATGTATTACTTATTAATGTTCGCTGGGTTGATGCTGTGTATTGGTGATGGTGAGAGATGAGGTTTCGATCTTCCATATATAGGCTTGAACGATTGTCTCTTGTGAATGGACGTCTCCCTCCAAGGGATCGGGCTCCATTATTATAAATGATATCTGATATCATTTATATTTGTATATTATATTAAATTATATATTAGATTATAATTATAATATTATTTAATTTGATAGATTTATATTTGTATTTATTTATTATTTATAAATACCATTGATATATTATATTTTAATTTTATAAAATAATATTATTTAATATTATATATGAAACACCATTTTTGACTTCTTCGTTTTTATCATGATGTTTAAATCTTTAATTTAAACAATGCCATAATATGGGGACATGACAGAGACTTAAGGATGAGATAGAGAAGACCATCAAGGAGTTGTTCGAGATGGGTCACATTCAGCCTAGTAAGAGTCCCTTCGCTTCTGCAATGGTTTTAGTCAAAAAGAAGGATGGGACGATTAGGATGTGCATTGACTATCGGGCACTGAATAAGAAAACTATCAAGAACATGTATCCTATTCCTAGGATTGATGAGTTGATAGATGAGCTGCATGGTGCTTGTTATTTTTCAAAAATTGATTTAAGGTCAGGATACCACCAGATCTGTATGAGGGCAGAGGACATAGAGAGGACTGCTTTCAGGTGCTATTACAGCCATTTTGAGTTTCGGGTGATGTCGTTTGGGTTCCCTCTATGCCAAGGAGTCCAAATGCGACTTTGGCATGATTGCGCTGCTTTACTTGGGCCACATTATCAGTGCTAATGGTGTCAGGGTAGACCCAGAGAAGATTAAGACAGTTGTAGATTGGCCCCCACCTACAAACCTCACACAACTGAAAGGCTTCTTCAGGCTTTATGGTTTCTATAGGAGGTTTGTAAAAGGCTTCTCATAGACAGCTGCACCATTGACAGATTTGACAAAAAAAGGAGCCTTTGAGTGGAATGACAGAGCTCAGCAGTGTTTCGATCATTTCAAGCACTTAATGTCTACTTGCCCTGCCCTGTGTTGGCAATCCTCGACTTCTCTAAGCCATTTCAGCTAGAATGTGATGCTTCAGGAGAGGGGATATGGGCAGTATTGATGCAGGAGAAGCACTTGATAGCATTCGAGAGCAGGAAATTTCGGGGTGTTGAGAGGAGCTACTCGGTGTATGACCAAGAGATGTTGGCCATAATGCATGCATTGGCCAAATTCAAACCTTATCTGGTTGTTAGGAAGTTCATCATAAAAACATATCATAACAACATAAAATATTTCATGAACCAGAAGGATCTGAATGATAGACAACAGAAGTGGGTCAATAGGCTCTAGGCCTATGATTTTGACATCGAGTATGTCAAGGGGAAGAGGAATATAGTTGCAGACGCTTTGTTGAGGAGACCCCACTTGTGCTTAGTTGGAGAGATATCTGCTGATTGGAGGGAGTCGATTGTAGCAGAGTATGCCAAGGACTCTTGAGTAGTAGGATTCATTGAGGGCACTATCAGGGATGATAGATATTCTGTGGAGAATGATTTGATCATATACAACGACAAAATATTTTTGGTGCCGAGTTCTTAGTTCAAGCATAAGGTGATAAGAACTTTCCATGATACTCCAATGGCTGGCCATCCTAGATTCTTCAAGACTTACAGGCAGATTCGAGAAAGATTCACATGGAAAGGACTCAAGGAAGAGGTAATTAAGTATGTTGGTGAGTGTTCCATTTGCCAACAGAATAAGCATGAGCATACTTACCTAGCAGGTTTATTGCAACCATTACCTATTCCCAATCAGAAATGGGAATGTATCTCCATGGACTTCATCATAGGGTTGCCAAAGGTTCAGGGGAAGGACTGTATTTATGTGGTAGTTGATAGACTCACCAAATTTGCACACTTTTTCGCCATTTCAGCAACTTATACAGTTGCTCAGGTGGCTGATTTATTTTTCAGGGAGATATTCAGGCTTCACAGGATACCCAAGAGTATAGTCAATGACAGGGACAACAAGTTCCTGAGTTTATTCTAGCAGGAGCTATTCAGATTATGTGGCACTGAGTTGACTCCTAGTACCAGTTACCACCCACAGACAGATGGGCAAATAGAAGTAGTGAACAAATGGGTGGAAGGGTATTTTCGTAACTATGTTTCGGGACAGCAGAAGGCTTGGATCAGATGGCTGCACTTGGGGGAGTATTGTTATAACACAACATACCATATGCCTATCTAGATGACTCCTATTAGGGCACTATATGTTATGATGCCCCATGCTTCACAGATCTCTTACTTGGTGACAGTCGGGTGCCTAAGGCAAAGGATCTTTTGTAGGAGAGCCATGACATAGTAAAGGAATACAAAGAGAATATACAGTAGGCATAGAATCAATAGAAGCTTTATGCTGATCAGCACTGACTGGAGAGAAGTTTTGAGGTTGGAGACATGGTGTATTTGAGGCTCCAACTCTACAGACAGTCCACTCTCAAGAAGAGTGGATCAGAAAAATTGAAACCCAGGTTTTATGGTCCATTTAGATTATCAGAAGAGTGGGTGAAGTGGCATATGAGCTTGAGCTGCCAACAGATAGCAAGGTGCAAATGTGTTTCATGTTTCCAGGTTGAAGAAAGATCTTGGCCACAATGTGATTCCTTCGGTTGAGCTTCCACCATTGGATGAGGGGAAGCTAATTTTGGTACCAGAGGCTATTATTGACACCCGAGAGAGGAATTTGAGGAAACGGGTCATCAGAGAGTACCTGGTAAAGTGGAAGAATTTACCAGTTGACGATGCCACTTGGGAGAGTGAACAAATCTTGCAGCATCCTGAGCTGAGGTTGCTTGAGGACAAGCAATCTTGGGGAGGGTGGACTGTAATGTCCCCCACTTAGCCTAGTCATATAGATGATGGAGATTAGCCTATCACATGAATTTCGTAGGCTAATAGCAATGGTTAGGAGGTTAATTCAGGGACTTACTATTTATAGTAAGTCGGGGGCCGGGCACTTTCTATTTTTAGCAGGGCAGTTGTGGATGATTGGTGCACGAGGTTCATGGTCTTGATATGACTAGAGCTCTATTTGATATGATATAAGTTAAATAGAATATTTAACTTATATTATTTTATAGGACCAAAAGTGACTTTAAGTTATAATGCATTTTCACTTTATAAGAATAAGTTATAACTTAAAAGTTATCCCTCTAGGAGTGGGCGCCCTCATGGAGGAATAAGGGGTCAAATAAATGAAATTAGAAATATTAAAATCCCTCATCTTGGGCGTTGGGGTTGGAGAGCAACAAAAAGGCAAAAAAGTGACTTCATTTGCATATGCTAAGATTATTGAGTGGGCGCCCTCATGGAGGAATAAGGGGTCAAATAAATGAAATTAAAAATATTAAAATCCCTCATCTTGGGCATTGGGTTTGGAGAGCAACAAAAAGGCAAAAAAGTGACTTCATTTGAATATGCTAATATTATTGATTTTTGCTCTCATATTGAGTTTTTCCTATGCATTGGGTTTGAGCTTAGCTGCAAAATCTCAAGCAAAGAGATTTGGATGTGGCCACCTACACCGAGGAGTTTCACAAGTTCTCTCTTCGTTGTGGGTACATGGAGGATGAAAAAGGTAAAGTGGCAAGGCATCTAAATGGTTTGAGGTTTAATATTCAAGATGAGATCAGTTTATTAACCCCTGAAACCGTGGAAAAATGCTTTCAAGTGGCATTAAGCGCTGAAGAGAAGTTGAAGAGGAAAGGTGAGCAGCAAAATAGAGGAAGAGGTGGCAAAAATTTCAGAGGTAGGGGCAGTTTTGGAGGCAGAAATCAGTCCCAAAGAAGTCAAGGGGAATCTAGTTCCCAAGAGCAAAGTGGAGAATCAGGTTCTAGAGGAGGCTTTAGAGGAAGGAGGCCCAATGGAAGAGGAACATTTGGTGGACCAGGGAGAGGTCCTAATGTCTTCACAGGAAGGTGCTATAATTGCAACCAAGTGGGACATCCAGCCTTCAAATGTCCTGAAAAGCAAGCCTCAAGCTCTCATGGAGGAGAGAGAAGGAACCAATTGATCCAAGAGGAAGATTGCCAAAGTGTCAACTCTCCAATTGGAAGTGCAGCCCTAGTCCATGAAGGAGAAAGTTTGATGATGAGAAGAACCATGTTGAAGGTGCCTCAAACACAAGAACCCCCTCAAAGGAAGACATTGTCCAGGACAACATGCAAGGCCTATGGTAAGATTTGCAAGGTAATTGTTGATTCAGGCTCAACTGAAAATTTGGTTTCCATTGAAATGGTAGACAAATTGAAATTGAAAAGACTTCTTCATGTTAGTCCTTATAAAGTATCATGGTTGAATAAGGGGCAACAAGTTTTGGTAGATGAACAATCATGGGTAGAATTTGAGATAGGGGAATATAAAGACAAGATTTTGTGTGATATAATTCCCATGGATGCTTGTCATTTGTTGTTAGGACGCCCATGGCAATATGATGTTCAATCACAACATGATGGTAAAACTAATTCTTTCATCATAACCAAGAATGGTAGAAAATATAGAATGGATCCATTGCCTGATGAGAATGTAGAGAAAAATGTTGGGTCAAGTGTCATAATTGTGAGTGGTAAAGAGTTTTTAGACACCCTTAAGGAGGAAGGAACCCAAGGGTATGCTCTGATTTTGAAGCCTAAAAACAGTCCTAGTTTGCATGATCCTAGTAAGGAAGAAGTTCCTAATGAGGTGCAGCAATTGCTAGAGAAGTATAAAGGGATTATGGTAGAAGAAATGCCTAATGAGTTGCCACCTATTAGGGACATAAGCCATCAAATTGACTTCATACCGGGATCTACTTTGCCAAACAAAGCAGCCTACAAGAATTTCTCAATTTTTAGATGCTCTAATGTAGACTATGGGGGATTGTGTTGATGACAAAGTATCTACTACAACTTACACTATGCACATGGGTTTAGCTACTATTGCATGATGTAGCGACAATGGCTAATTCTTGCACAAAGTGTGAATACATTCTAGCTTGGGATGCTTCTCATGAGACTGCATTCTTGTAACTTATTCTCGATGATCTCCATTATTCATTACTCCTACTCCTCACATTGACAATCAGAGTGCATGGATGTGAAGTCTTATTATTTGTGAATGTTGGTTTCCAAGAAGATTCTAGATCCTCATTATTTTCCTAGCGCAGATCAGACAGGTGATATCTTCACCAAGCTCCTTGACCACCTCAAGTTTTGAGAAGTTGCACCGCTAACCTGGTTTTTGCCCAAAAAGCTCAAGTGTTTTTTTTGAAGTTTTTGATTAAATGTTGTGTTTGGTTCATAGGGGGGTTTGTTAAGAATTCTCCAAAGGCAATATCTCTTTTCTCTAGTCTAGATTGCTAGAATTTTGCATCGTAATAGGGGCATCTTTCTCTTAATTTAAAGACACCTGCTATGATCAGCCTAGTCTAATGTTAAAACCTAGTCTATTGTTAGTTGTTAGTATTATTAATAGTCTAATATTAGAATAGGAGGTCATGCACATTAATTTGATCATGCAAAGTAGTTGTAAAAGTTGTAACTTTTGCCTTTGTCTATGAATGAAGAGAATCAACAGATTACAGGAATCTCTCATGTACATTTTTTATTTAAGTAAAAAAGTTGTCTGTATACCCCATGGTGACAGAAACTTCTCTCCTATTTCTATAAGGTCATTCCAAAGGACGAGGCAAAGCGAATGATGATAAAATAGATATTAAGGGTTATTATTCTGGAGTAACCAGTCAAAATTGACATCACCAGCATCCCTTCTAAATAAAAATTGCCTAACTTTTTTTAAAAACAGAGCATGGTATTCGACTGTATCGTTCATTTTTTCTCTTCAAAACAATAAAACATAAACTGCTGCAAAAAAGAACAAAGCAACCGAAGCTTCTTTCAGGCGATCATCTTATAATAAAATCTATTGAATTCTGAGAGAGTAACCTTTTTCAATAATTCATGAAGTGATGCAATATGTTCCTTTGACTATTCGACATGTTTTTGCAGCTGTATAACTTTTGTTATGGTCTGAATTAATAATCAAAATACAATAAGTTAGTTCATTTATTAAAAAAAAGCATCAAAGGAAAGATTGCAATAAGAACGTATTACAAAAACTATTTAAACTTATCTGTTTACATGTGGATATTGCCTTGATATCTGAGGATAACATGTCATATTCATGTTCTACTAAGCACTATTGACTCGATTATTTTCCTTAAATAGCTAGTGAACTGAATTAGTATATTTATGTTTATCAATGCTAGTATAGTGATCAGACAATGCCTGCATGTAACATACACCCCTGGTATATGTTTTTTGCTCTGTAATTTTTTTTTTTTGTGTTTTTGTTGTTTTGATGTTTAGGGTTTTATGGGTTTTGCTTGCATGTGTGTTTTGACATATAATACATAGGAAATGAAGCATAAACTAAAAACCCAGACAATATATAATGTATTTGCAGAAACGGATAAAGACCTAGATCATATAAAGTGGTAAAACTAATTATAGAGACATACCCATATGGAAATCTTCAACTTGATTCATTGTCGAAAATGGTACCAACATTACAATGTCATGTAGAATCACCAAGTAATGTATACATATGAAGTTCACCACAAATACAAAGTTGCAGCAACAAATATGAATTCCACGCCACAAATGAGGATCTAAGTTGATGCAAAGGAAGTACGAATAACACCCACAAAGCCCACGTCCTTTTGTAGATGGTACGGCCCTATTGCAAGCTGAAATCAGTCACAAACTTGCTAAAATCCACTCCTTTCTCCTCTATTTCGTATCAGCTGTCGCTGTAGAGTAAGGGCGATCTCAAATGGTTGACTAAGCTCCACGAACTTCCCACAAATCTGCTGCTAATGGGATGTACGACCCTCTAAGCGGTACGGCCAGCTGTGTATGAGTACGGCCTGCACAAAAAGGGGCTGCAACAACAATAACTCCCACAAGAAACTTATAAGATTGACTTTCAAATGCCTTCTAGCAGCTGCAATAACAAACTCTTCAAAATATATTCATTTTCTGCTCAAATCTCCTCCAAAATAGATCATTTGAATGCACAATGAAGCTCCTGAAGTGAAGCTCATCCAATTCTCTCCTGATGCAATCTTTTCATCCACGAAGAAAGGGACTAATGCAGGGGTTTTCGTCCCAACATTGCCATGAGCAAACCCTAGCATCTTCTTGTAGATCTGCACCTCATAGTCTGATGGAAGGAATTGGGACTTGATCCTCTCCAGCATTCTGCTCCATGAAGAGATCATACTCTTCCCATTCTTTACCCTCTCACCTTGGGTGTAATTCCACCATGTAAGGGCAGCACCTTTGAGTTTAGTTTTGGCAAACTTCACCCTCTTATTTTCAAGAACTTCTTTGTATTCAAAGTAGTTGTTTAGAGCCTCAGTCCACTCCATGACTTCATCAGCATTCATCTTCCCACTGAACATGGGGATCTCCATCCGAACCTCTGAAGAATTCTTGCCAATTGCCTTGATGGCTTCAAGGAAATGCTTTTGATCTGTCGGTACCTCTACCTCTTCTTGCTTTTCTTCTTCTTCCTTTTTTTCTTCTTCATCAGAACCTTTATCTATCCTCTTCCCTATCTTCAATGCCTTCAACTCTGCTTGGAGTGCTTCCTTGACTCCACTTTTGATCTTCTCTTCCATCTCCTTGAACTTCTTAACCACTTCAGTGGTCATCCCCTTTGGAGGCATATTGCTAGCCTCTCCTTCACTCTCCTCTGCTGACATATACCAGGCCAACAACAGAACCTTTTATGGCTCTGATACCACTATGATGTAGAGGCAATGGAATAGTTGGAGGATAACAAACTAGACAAGGTTCTTACTACACCCAAAAGCCCAAATTCAAAAGTCAGTTTGCAAAAGTGGGAACAACAGTCAAAGGCTCTGAATTCTTCATGGAAAGGTTGATTTCAGATGTTTTAGGACCCATTCCAATCATTGGCAAAGGTAGACCAAACTCAGGATTAGCACTTCCTTAACAAACCCAAGAAATGACTTGTAGCCCTAAAAAAAGGAGAACAATCCTAATAACTTTTGATACAGATCTTCAAACACAGAACTTGGACAATCAGTAGATACCCATTTGGACTCCTTATCACATATCCAAATCTGGGTATAGGTTGTTTTGGACGGAATACCCCAACCTATAACTCCTCTCAATGACCTAAAGCCCCAATTAGGCCAAAAATACAAAGAGACCCCCTTAAAATTCATGCACAGAATTCAACCAATGGTTTGAACACTTAGAACACATACCAAAACTATGGATTTTGTGGGTTTTGTCTTACTACAATCTATTGTTCCCAAAAATACCTCTATGGTTCCTCCAATGGGCTTAATACATGGTCATATTAAGCCTCTTCTAACAAATCTGGCAAACACCAACTCTCCCTCCACTGTAATCATTCAAAATACTTGAAATACAAATGAGTACAGCCATCCCACTAGTCTTATGGCCTTGAAAGACAGTGGGATGGTTATTCTTCCATTGTTTGGGACAAACCCTTGTTTAGGTTTTAGTAAGACTGTTTTGAATCTTTACCTTACATCTCCCTACAATGCAACTTTCAAGACACTGAAACCACTTCAAATGATAAGCAACTCAATATACACAAGCAGCTCAATATACTAACCAATCAAGACATGAAGAAGTGAAGACAACTCAATACCTTCACATAGTACGACCTATAGCAGCGATTTCTTCAGGAAAATAGAATTCTGTTAGTGAGCAGTCCCAGAGATAAGGTTATAAAAAACTCCTTAGTGAATGTCAAGACACCAAATAGGACTTGATTGCAAGTTAATCCTTCACTCTACTCATCCCACACATTTGGGGCCCATGACTGTTCCGTACAGAGGAATAGTACGGACTGTTTCTCAGAAAATATAGAAAAAAACAACAGAACAACAGAGAATTGATGTTTTTATTGCTTAGAACTCCTCTTTCTTCATACATTGTACTTGCTCAAGGGTATTAGACTAGTATGCATCTTGACAACTTCATTGAGGACAGTTTTGGTCGATCATGGAAGCCATAACTACTTCGAACTTCCTTGAACTGTCTTGTGCAGTTTGAAACTCCAACTAATTACTAGTTTGTTTGCATAGGCATCGGTGTTTATGAATCTTCAAACACCTCTACAATGTAATTAGGCCTTGAATTAGGCACTAGACTCTTTGACTCTGTCCTAGATGCCTGAACAAGGCTTACAACATGAGGTTTTACATGACTACCCCTTAAGACTTTATGACTGCCTCCTATACAATGTATGATTGTATGATTGCTTATTACAAACATGGCATCATAGCCCTTATTACAACATGAGAATGGTCTCTAAGAACTTATTGAATCCACAAAACAAAATGAACAACAAAACAAGAGAACTCAAGACCTTAGTCTTCTTGGTGCTCTTGCACCATTATACCTCATGTGACAAAGGCCTCTAAATACCCATGAATGGCCTCTTGGAACTTTTCCCTCATTCTCTCATATGAGGTTAATAAATCACATAACATTATGAATAATTGCTTACAAGATTCATCATTATGAATAATTGCATACAAGGTACATTATCATGAATAATTGCATATGACTGCCTACACATTCATTGTTAGTGATGACTGCATATAAATCTTATCACTGTCATAAGGATACATTTATGAATGAATGACAAACAAGTAAATATAAACAACATCCATACCTGTATACTTATGACAGCCGATCAGGAATAAAGTATAAATGATAATGTAGAAGATGCTTACTTGCTGTTGCAGCTTCTGGACTGTGGTTTCTACAATGCTCTTGATGGTGGAAATAACAAATGTAATCCTTTATTACTGACAAGATTGCTATATATTAATGCTATGCTTTGTATCCGCTGTTTGTATATTATCTGATTGGATATTGCAGACTGAGAATGTTCTTTTTGGATGAAATGAGAACAATGATCGCTTGATGCCTTTTGGAAGAATGATATCCGCTGCCTTTATAACCTTCAATCTGCCTTTTGGGGAAACGGACGTGTCTTTTTAGAGAAGCGGATGCCTCTTCAAGGATCGAACCTCCTTAAGAAATATAATAATTATTATTTGGTTAGCTTATTTTGTCTTTATTCTATTTTGTCCTTTTCTCTATCTTGTCTTTTTCTTCTTGGCTTCAAATTTGACAAAGTATGGAAAGTATAGAGGTTATTAGGGAGAATTTTCCAATGTCTATTCTTTCCAATCTTTAATTGGAAAATATCGAATCATTACAGGCCTCCCCTCTTGAAATTGCTTGTCCTCAAGCAATGTTTAAATTTGGATTTTGGAAAATCTCTTGTCCCTCCCATGTGGCATCATCATTCGGCAGGGTCCTCCACTTGATAAGATATTTCACTATTGATCTATTCCTTAATCACCTTTCTCGGGTATCTATTATCCCCTCTTAGGATGTTCTAGATTTCTTCACCTTGCACACAAGTGTGGCTTCTTGGGATAATCAACCATGGGAAGGCATGGAAGAGAGTGACTCAATGGGGTGTCTTAGTGAAGTATACCAAGCAAATTTTTTTCACTTTTTCAATTACAACAAGCAGAGCAATACACAATCGTTGAAGTTAGCAATTAAACCAAACGATGCGGAATTCAACTCTAACCAAGAATGTACACCAAGATGGCGTGATCATATGGTCAGAGGATCCCTATGCAATGCTGATAAAGGAACTCTAACCAAGAATGCGTCGGATGTCGACGAGCATATGGTCAGAGGGTCTTGATGCAATGCTGATATAAAGAACTCTAACCAAGAATGCGCCTGATGATGACGAGCATATGGTCAGAGGATCCCTACCAACTATTATGCTGAAATAACTCGACGTCAAGAATGTGCTTTCCAACCCGAAGTGGAATTGGAGCTACCATATGACAGAGATGCAAAGTATTATAAAGCAAATATGAGAAGAAGTATGAAGTGCTGACAGTACTACTGTTCAGCTTACAATAATTAGAGACTTCCAACCCAACTCAAATGATAGAAGTTAGCAAACTGAAATGACAGATCAGCAACTTTGAAAAACCAAACCATCAACTTAAAACCCTACAAAAATCTCACAACTCACTCATTTCTCAACTAAATGACCTCAAATCTGATGCAATGCACTCCTATGACAATGGCAACCAAGCTACACACTATAAACCACTCTTAAACCCAAGTATTTATTTAGCATGCTTTCTAATGCACTCCAAAGAGGGGCGGCCTGGCAAGAAGGGCGATTTCCTTCTAGAAAATCAGATTCTTCATAATAAATTCTGTAAATTGGCACAATGGGGCGCCCAACATAAACAAAGGGAAATATGAAATACCCAGAACAAATGCCTTTTTATTTTCAGATTTATGAATGAAACTACAGATTCAGCCTTGTTATCAGCAACTCCAAAAAATGACATAAAATGCAAATAACTGAACTACAAACAGAACTCAAGCTACAATGCAAACCTCACTACAAAATCACTACTATCAGCAAACCTCTCCCTAGGTGCTATCTCTCAAGCACGAAGTGAGCCCAGGCTAGGAGGCATTCATTCCTCGAAGCAATCCCAAAACCATTACGGCAGCATAACATTATCAAGATTTCGGATGCCCAAATGAGAGCACTCTTCCTCCTTTTATACTTTTCCAACTGGGAGTCTCTAAAATCCTCTTGCATATGGGATAAAACATGAGAGGGAAAATAATATAATACTCTTCAATTCTTTTTCAACCTCAACCTTAAAGTCCCCTCTTTTAAAACAACATTAATATTAAATAATAATATTTAATTTACGGACTTTAAAACGGAGGCTAAGATGATGTCGGAAATCAATGATCTATAGTTCGTTGGAAAGGTCTTGACAAGACGAATCCAACCCCACTCTCAAAATCCCGTTCTGGTGCCAATCCTGAACTTACTAAAAATAGCCGTAACCAACAGGGACTAAGGAGAACAAACCCGGAAAGAAACTGCCAACCAAACCACAATCCACGAACAAAAGCAACCACCAAAACATGAAACCCCAATTTCAACCTCGGAGTAGCCTACGGGTCTCTAGAATAGGCCAACGGTCAACTGTAAAAGATCAATCTAGAAAATGGGACATTACAGTCCGCCCTTCCCAAGATTGCTTGTCCTCAAGCAATTGTAAGCCTGGATGCTGCAGAATCTCATCATTCTCCCAAGTAGCATCCTCCATAGGCAAGTTCTTCCACTTCACCAAATACTCTCTGATAGTTCTTTTCCTCAAGGAATGCTCCCTGGAATCAAGAATCTCTTTTGGAATCAAAACTAACTGTCCTTCTTCATCCAAGGGTGGCATCTGTGATGAAGCAACAACATTGTGTCCAAGTGCCTTCTTGAGGCGAGACACGTGGAATACATTGTGCACTCTGCTATCCGAAGGTAGCTCCAACTCATAAGCTACTGCCCCCACCTTCCTAGTGACCTTGAACGGCCCATAAAAACGTGGTTTGAGCTTCTCAGCTCCACTTTTCTTGAGAGTGGACTGTCTATAAGGTTGTAGTCGAAGATAAACCATATCTCCAACTTCAAAAAAGCGCTCAACACGCCGCTGATCAGCATACATCTTCTGCTGATTCTGTGCAATCTGTAGATTGTTCTTCAATGAGTTCAAGATATCTTGACTCTGCTGCAACAAATCTTTGGCCTGAGGGGCTTTGCTATCACCAAACACCAAATCAGCAAAGCTAGGAGCCTCATAACCGTAAAGAGCCATGAAAGGTGACATCCTTATTGACATGTGAAAAGTAGAATTATAACAATACTCGCCCATGTGAAGCCACTTCACCCAAGCTCTTTGCTGCTCCGAAACATAGTTTCTCAGGTAACCTTCCAACCACTTGTTCACTATCTCTGTCGGTTTGAGGGTGATAACTAGTGCTTGGAGTAAGCACTGTACCACTCATTCTGAAAACCTCTTGCCAAAAAGTGCTTAGGAACTTGCTGTCCCTATCACTCACAATGTTTTTTGGCAACCCATGTAATCTAAACACCTCATGAAAAAACAAATCTGCAACTTGGGCTACTGAAAAAGAGCTGGCAATGGCGAAGAAGTGAGCAAATTTTGTTAATCTGTCAACTACAACATAGATACAGTCTTTACCTTGAACCTTGGGCAACCCTGTGATGAAGTCCATTGATATGCTTTCCCATTTTTGATTGGGAATGGGAAGAGGTTGCAGAAGACCAGCTGGTAAAGTATGCTCATTCTTGTTCATCTGACAAGTGGGACACTCCTGAATGTAATGTTGAACCTCCCCTTTCAGCCCTTTCCAAGAAAATCTTTCCCTGATCTGCCTATATGTCTTGAAGAACCCTTGATGACCCGCAAATGGAATGTCATGAAAGGTCAACAAAATCTTCTTTTTGAGCTTAGAATCAGCCACCACAAAGATTCTACCCTTGTAGTGTATCAGCCCTTCGACCACTTTGTACCTTTCGTCAAGAAAAGTACCCTCAATGATGCTGGTTGCAAACTAATTTTTGGCATAATCAGCAAGCAACATGTCCCTCCAATCAGCTGTAAGCTCACACAATGAGCTCAAATGAGGTCTCCTAGAAAGAGCATCAGCCACAATATTATTTTTTCCTTTGACATATTCGATGTCAAAATCGTAAGCTTGAAGCTTACTCACCCACTTTTGTTGCCTCTTGTTCAAATCTTTTTGATGCATGAAGTGCTTGAGGCTATTGTGATCAGTCTTGACCACAAACTTGCTCCCCACCAAATACTGTCTGAACTTAGCTAATGCATGCATAATGGCAAGCATCTCCTTGTCGTAGATGGAGTAGGTCCTTTCAACACCTCTTAATTTTCTGCTTTCAAACACAATGGGATGTTTGTCTTGCATCAAAACAGCCCCAACTCCTTCACCGGATGCATCACACTGTAGCTCGAATGGCTTGGAGAAGTCTGGGATAGCTAAAACCGGACAAGAGCTCATGATCCCCTTAAATTTATCAAAAGTAGTTTGAGCCTTTTCTGACCAACAAAAAGCACCCTTTTTCATGAGGTCAGTAAGAGGAGTAGCATTCTGAGAGTAGCCCTTCACAAATCTTTTGTAAAATCCACAAAGACCCAAAAATCCTTTCAGATGAGTCAAATTCTCAGGAGGTGGCCAATCCACAATTGCCTTGATCTTTTCAGGATCAACCTTCACTCCTTCAGCACTGATTATATGGCCAAGGTAAAGTAACTCCTTCATTCCAAATTCACATTTGGATTCTTTGGCAAACAAACTCTCTGATTCTAGGATGCTAAGCACTTCCTCCAAGTGCTTGAGATGTTCTTCCCATGTCTTGCTGTAGATCAGGATATCATCAAAAAATATCAATACAAACTTCCTCAACTGCTTCTGAAAGATTTTGTTCAGACATGACTGGAAGGTAGCAGGAGCATTAGTCAACCCAAATGGCATGACTAGAAACTCGAAGTGGCCATAGTGACATCTAAATGCTGTCTTCTCAACATCGGATCCTCTCATCCGAATCTGGTAATAACCCGATCTCAAATCGATCTTTGAAAAGAACTTGGCTCCATGTAGCTCATCAATGAGCTCATCTATCCTCGGGATGGGATATTGATTTTTGATAGTGCTTTGATTCAAAGCACGATAGTCCACACACATGCGGATGGTACCATCCTTCTTCACCAGGACAACTGCCGAAGCAAAGGGGCTCTTGCTTGGACGAATGAAGCCCATCTCCAAGAGTTCCCGAATGTTTTTCTCAATCTCGTCCTTTTGCTTCTTAGGATACCGATAAGGAGTTGTAATAACTAGTTTAGCTCCTTCCTTGAGCTCTATGACATGGTCCGAACCTCGATCATGAGGTGGTCCAGGAGGTAAATCAGCAAACACCTTGCTCTTCTTTTTGAGTAAAGACTGAATATCAGGAGGGTAGTCTCTCTTTGTTTCAACCGGACTAGCAGGAAGAATCATACACTCTACAGCCCACTCAACTTGATCATGACGAATCAGCCTCGCCATCCTCTTAAATGACACGATCCGAGGACCACCATTGGACATTCCTCTTATCACTACATTCTTCCCTTCGGATTGAAACTTGAGCTCCATGGTTTGCAGATTTAGAGTGATCTCCCCGAGTGAACGCAGCCATTGAATGCCTAGGACAGCATCCGTATCTCCAATTTTGACTACATAGAAGTCGTCCTTGACCTCATAGTTTCCCACTTGCATGGTCATGTTTGAGATCTTCTTGGTGCAGGTGAGGTGAAAACCATCAGCAACCATAACCTTGAAGCCTTCAAACTCTTCTGTTTGCAGCCCCTTCTTTGCCACCACAGCTTCGTCAATGAAGTTATGCGTTGCTCCAGTGTCAATCAAAGCAACTATGCATTGCCCCTTAATCATCCCTCGAACTTTGAAGGATTCATTCCTTTGAAAGCTCGAAAGTTGAGCCAAAGTGCCTCCACTTCCCTTTTCATCTTCGGATTCCTCTGGGACTTTTTCCACTTCACTGTCTTCAGAATCAGACTGCTGGTCTGACAAATCAGAATTACTTTCTTCAGCTGAATAGTATTCAATTTGATGAAATTTGCCTCCTTTTGGGCAAACATGATCTTGGGACCATTTTTCTCTACACCGGAAACATAACCCTTTTCTTCTGAGTTCATTAAGTGTCTCAGGATCCAACCTTGTGACATGAGGTTGATGTTGTTTGAACTCCTTATGTTGAGGTCTTTTTCCTTTATCTCTTTTGTGAAATGTTGGCTTGGGTTGAAACTTTGCTTTAGGAGCAGCCCACTCCATGGTTCTTGCCTTCTTCATTGCCTCTTGTAGAGACGGTGGATCAAAAGCTTTAATCCAACCCTTGAGTGGCTCCGTCAATCCTTCACTGAATAGGATCACCAAGCGCCTCTCAGTGACTCCTGTGACCATGACTGAAAGCCTTTGAAACTCAGCTATGTAGGCATCAACTGTACCATATTGCTTAAGTTGTGCCAATTCTCTGAAATGCACTTCTGGATCTTTTTTCTCAAATCTCTCTATGAGCTTATTGGTAAACTCATCATAGGTAGTGATAGACCGATGACCCAAGGTGACTAGACCATGGTACCACCACTCGTGCGCCACCCCATCCAGGTGTAGCGTAGCGAACTTAATCGCCTCTTCCTCCTCCATGGGTCTAAGAGCTAGATAGTTGTCTGACTTCTGTATCCAGGCTCTGGCTGAACTATTGTCACTCCCATCAAAATGTGGAAGCATAACCTTGTTGATAGCTTGATGCAAATCCCCATGAACTATTGTCCTCCTTTGTTCATAATGTCTTCCTTGTCCTCTATCCTTCCTTTTATGATCCATAAAATCATTATAAGACATATCTGCCTTAATTTCATCAGGTAGAGAATCATACTCAGCGCGGCCGAGTCTCAATTGTTCAACAAAGGACACATTTTCTTCTGGATCAAGATGAGGTTTTACTGGTGCCAAGAAAGTGGGTTTGAATGGCCTGGAAGAAATGTATGTGCTATTTGAAGCAGGCTGAGCAGCATGTCCATTATGCTGGTTGGTGGCACTGTGTTCTCCACTATGTCCTGAATTGTTTAGTGGAGGTTGGTTCTGACCCATTCTCCCCATCATGAGAGATATCATATCCATTAAGGTATCCATCTTCCTCTCGAACCTCTTTGCCGGACTTAATGATCTTTCTCTTCCTTTCCCATTATCATCTCTGTTACCTCCCGACGTCCTCTCATTATCCCCCATTTCTCCTTCAGGAGAAGACTCCTAATTGGCTCTTAATACCTCTGAAGCTGTCTGACCTTCTGGGGCCTGATGCCAATGAAACTGACTGGTAGCCTTCTTGTATTCTCTTGCTAAGTACCTCTGTTCTCTGTCACTCATAGAAGGTTGTTTTCACAGGATGGCAGGATGCGTGGCTCTGATACCACTGAAGTATACCAAGCCAATTTTTTTCACTTTTCCAATTACAACAAGCAGAGCAATACACAATCGTTGAAGTTAGCAATTAAACCAAACGATGCGGAATTCAACTCTAACCAAGAATGTACACCAGGATGGCGTGATCATATGGTCAAAGGATCCCTATGCAATGCTGATAAAGGAACTCTAACCAAGAATGCGCCGGATGTCGACGAGCATATGGTCAAAGGGTCTTGATGCAATGCTGATATAAAGAACTCTAACCAAGAATGCGCCTGATGATGACGAGCATATGGTCAGAGGATCCCTACCAACTATTATGCTGAAATAACTCGACGTCAAGAATGTGCTTTCCAACCCGAAGTGGAATTGGAGCTACCATATGACGGAGATGCAAAGTATTATAAAGCAAATATGAGAAGAAGTATGAAGTGCTGACAGTACTACTATTTAGCTTACAATAATTAGAGACTTCCAACCCAACTCAAATGATAGAAGTTAGCAAACTGAAATGACGGATCAGCAACTTTGAAAAACCAAACCATCAACTTAAAACCCTACAAAAATGCTCACACCTCACTCATTTCTCAACTAAATGACCTCAAATCTGATGCAATGCACTCCTATGACAATGGCAACCAAGCTACACACTATAAACCACTCTTAAACCCAAGTATTTATTTAGCATGCTTTCTAATGCACTCCAAAGAGGGGCGGCCTGGCAAGAAGGGCGATTTCCTTCTAGAAAATCAGATTCTTCATAATAAATTCTGTAAATTGGCACAATGGGGCGCCCAACATAAACAAAGGGAAATATGAAATACCTAGAACAAATGCCTTTTTATTTTCAGATTTATGAATGAAACTACAGATTCAGCTTTGTTATCAGCAACTCCAAAAAATGACATAAAATGCAAATAACTGAACTACAAACAGAACTCAAGCTACAATGCAAACCTCACTACAAAATCACTAATATCAGCAAACCTCTCCCTAGGTGCTATCTCTCAAGCACGAAGTGAGCCCAGGCTAGGAGGCATTCATTCCTCGAAGCAGTCCCAAAACCATTACGGCAGCATAACATTATCAAGATTTCGGATGCCCAAATGAGAGCACTCTTCCTCCTTTTATACTTTTCCAACTGGGAGTCTCTAAAATCCTCTTGCATATGGGATAAAACATGAGAGGGAAAATAATATAATACTCTTCAATTCTTTTTCAACCTCAACCTTAAAGTCCCCTCTTTTAAAATAACATTAATATTAAATAATAATATTTAATTTACGGACTTTAAAACGGAGGCCAAGATGATGTCGGAAATCAATGATCTATAGCTCGTTGGAAAGGTCTTGACAAGACGAATCCAAACCCACTCTCAAAATCCCGTTCTGGTGCCAATCCTGAACTTACTAAAAATAGCCATAACCAACAGGGACTAAGGAGAACAAACCCGGAAAGAAACTGCCAACCAAAACCACAATCCACGAACAAAAGCAACCACCAAAACATGAAACCCCAATTTCAACCTCCGAGTAGCCTACGGGTCTCTAGAATAGGCCAACGGTCAACTGTAAAAGATCAATCTAAAAAACGGGACATTACACTTAGCCTCTCTAGGCCCAAGGGCAGAACCCTTCAACTTAAAAGGCAGAATCCCCTTGGCCTCATGTGGCTCATGCCATTCATATGAGGTGGCGTACCTAGTGAGGATTCTAATTTATCTGTTATCCCCTCATCTTGCCATCTTTCCTCATTTCCTCATGATTGGCCTCCCTATAACACTATACTCATGATAGGGGAGTGAGGTCTCAAAAGGGTATCCTAGTGATCCACTCTCTAGGCCCAACGGCAAAACCCTTCAACTAGAAGGCAAAACTCCTTTGGCCCAAGTGAACATTTCATTTCCATCATGAGTGGCGTATCTAGAAGAGCACATCTCTCTCTAGACCCATCGGTTGAACCCTTCACTAGAAGGCAGAACCCCTTTGGCTTATGTGGACTTATTGTTTTTCATTATGAGTGGCGTATCTAGAAGAGCACATCTCTTTTTAGACCCAAAGGCAGAACCCTTTAATTAAAAGGCAGAACCCTTTTGGCTCATGTGAGTTCATTACAATTCCTTTTGGTTGGCGTACCTAAGAGAAGGTCCTATATTCCCTTTTTACTTCCCCTTCCTCCTATCATGGTATAGATTTATGCATAATAAACTCTTATCAATTCCACATTTTCCAATAATCATATCAGAAATACATAATGCATTATGAAGATAACATCATAATACAATATGCATGATCTATTCAACATACTTGAACCATACATTACATTTCCATACAAATCCTACCACAAGAATATTAATGGACCCTTCTATAACTCTTTCTTGCAGACCTTTATATCAGTTCCCTTTTATCGAGTATTATATTTATTCTTTAATTTTTCCATTTTATTTTCTTACATGTAAACAAGCATACTTGGTTCTAGAATCAACTCTCTTTCCTCCTTTTATTTGAAGTCACTTCATTTTCTTCCTGAATTTCTTTGTTGAATATGACTTCTATATTGTGTGCTTGAGCTCTTTTTCCACATCTATGCCCTAGTTTCCATGCTTCTTTGCATTTAAAACACACCCTTTTGTCTTGTTCACAAATGTGTCCTTTCTCCCATTATTTCTTACAATCAAAACAAAAACCCTTCTTTCTTAGCTCTTCACGGTCACTGTAAGAAAGATATGGTTTCTCGTGTTTCTTTTCATTCCTTAGACATATATGTCCTGATTTCCACGGTTCTCCACATTTACGGCATGGATTCTTATCAAGATTTTCTTTCTTATGGAGGGGTTTAGTGGAAGATTGCGAGGATTGGGTTTTCTCTAATTCATGGCCATATCTATGGCATCATCTAGTGAGGTAGGTTTGAGTGCTCCTAAGCCTCTTAATTTTTCATCTGATCCTTCTATGAATAGGAATGTAAGTCTTTCATTTTCAATTCCCATGACACGTATGACAACCTTCTCAAATTCATTGATATATTCATCCACTGTTCCTCGTTGCCTTACTTGGGTTAAATCCTTGAAATCTTGTTGCAGATGTCTTCTCTCAAATTTCTTGATAAACTTCTTGGAGAATTCCGCATAAGAGGTGATGGAATCGTGACCTTGCGTATGTTTCCCATTGTGCGACCATTCATAGGCTAAGCCTTCCAAATGTAAGATGGCGAATTGGAGTGCATCTTTCTCCGTCATTGGGCTAAGTGAGAAATAGTCATTTAGCTTTTGGAGCCATGCATGTGGTGTGATCTTATTGGTCCCATCAAAATTAGGAAGGTTTACCTTGTTGGTTTTATGTTTTAAGTCCTTGTTAGGAGGTCTTCTTTCTCTCCTTACCATTTCATTCCTTCTTGAATTGCTATAATCATTAAATGATACCACTCTCCTTACCTCCAATTCTAGGCTTGCATAAGCCCTTGCAATGTCATCAGTGTTTAATGCATTTGTAATGGGTTCATCCGCTCTTGAGTTTTCTTCTTTTGGAAGGAAAGATGGCATAGGAATCCTTGGATTTGATGAGGTTGGGTTGTTCTCGGCATGATTGGATCCTATGTCTCTTCCATTTGTAGAGTTTGGCTGATCCGTGGTGCTACCCACCTTTTGAAGTGCCTCTAAGAATATTTGAGTTGTCTTTTCTCCTTGATCCATCATGGCCTTGGTGATTCTTTCGTTTTGTCCCATCATGGCCTTGGTGGTGGCTTCCATGAAAGCCATCATTTCGTTGTTCATTTGCTCTTCTAGAAGTTGGCGGTTCCTTCTAGTGTATGTTTGCATAAGATTGTTTCACAAGATGGCAGGACGATGGCTCTGATACCATTTGTAATGTCCCCTTGTCACAAATCAAAACCTTTTTTCCTTGTTCAAAAATTTCAACTTGCAAAAAGAGAACATTAGTACATTTTGCATTTAAAGCCACATATATAATTTACATAATCACATTGCTTTAATCATTTCTATGATCAAATGCCAACTCATAACTTTAGTTCATCATTAATTACTTTCAATACATATTACTATCATCAATCTATGATTACTTTCAATGCATGTTACTATTGCTAATCTTATGATTGCTTTCAATGCACATTATCTATCATTCATATTTCACATGTTATTCTTATGATCACTATTCATATGCCTTGCATATCATTAACATTTCACATGTTACTCTCATGATCATTATCAATATGCCTTGCATATTCTCTATCATGACATTTCACATGATCTGTTATTAACTCATGATCTTTATCAATAGATATTGCATACTTGCTATCTCTTCATATGTCATTTATTAACAGCATATAGGAAATGAGACGAGAGTTGCCGTTATCCACCATGGGGCTCTAATGTCTCCTATCCTTAGATTCAAGTGGTATCCTTAATACCTTTAGAGTCAAGGCCTCTATGAGACTCCTTGGTACTCTTATGATGCCTTACATCAAAGTAACTAAGGCCATTACATCACTATCCTTGCACTATGGGTACCTTATACCTCATGTGACAAGGCCTCTATGTGATAAATATCCTTTGCACTATGGGTACCTTATATCTCATGTGACAAAGGCCTCTAAATACCCATGAATGGCCTCTTGGCACTTTTCCCTCATTCTCTCATATGAGGTTAATAAATCACATAACATTATGAATAATTGCTTACAAAATTCATTATTATGAGTAATTGCATACAAGGTACATTATCATGAATAATTGCATATGACTGCCTACACATTCATTGTTAGTGATGACTGCATATAAATCTTATCACTGTCATAAGGATACATTTATGAATGAATGACAAACAAGGAAATATAAACAACATCCATACCTGTATACTTATGACAGCCGATCAGGAATAAAGTATAAATGATAATGTAGAAGATGCTTACTTGCTGTTGCAGCTTCTGGACTGTGGTTTCTGCAATGTTCTTGATGGTGGAAATAACAGATGTAATCCTTTATTACTGTCAAAATTGCTATATATTAATGCTATACTTTGTATCCGTTGTTTGTATATTATCTTATTGGATATTGCAAACTGAGAATGTTCTTTTTGGATGAAATGAGAACAATGATTGCTTGATGCCTTTTGGAAGAATGATATCCGCTGCCTTTATAACCTTCGATTTGCCTTTTGGGGAAACGGACGTGCCTTTTTAGAGAAGTGGATGCCTCTTCAAGGATCGAACCTCCTTAAGAAATATAATAATTATTATTTGGTTAGCTTATTTTGTCTTTATTCTATTTTGTCCTTTTCTCTATCTTGTCTTTTTCTTCTTGGCTTCAAATTTGACAGAGTATGGAAAGTATAGAGGGTAATAGGGAGAATTATCCAATGTTTATTCTTTCCAATCTTTAATTGGAAAATATTTAATCATTACATATTTTGCCTCTTATGCTTTTTCCCTGTGTTTATTTGAAGCTGTAACTCATTATGTGGATAAAACGGTCCCTCTTTAGTTATAATCTTCTATTCAAGCCTCTGTTAAAGTTATAAGTCTGTGTGAGTTTCTTTCAGTATTTGAGGTCATTGTTGCGTTATGTCAGTCCCAAGATCTGCGTGGGGCAATTAAGCCAACAGAGGCAACAGGGAAGGGGATATGACCATATGTCTCGCCGTCTAAGCTGATGAATAAAATCATGCGGGAATTCAAATTCCCTTGAGACATCATGGATGATTTTGAGGGTACAACACTTAAAGTGTTGTAAAAGCTCATTCAGTCCCTAAAATCGCGCCATTTTTACAGGGTGAATGTACCTAGCATTCAATTTCGCAGGCCAAGGTCAATTGCAGGCAGCTGAAACAGTGAAGCGATGACTCCCAATGGTAGCCGCCTAGGTTAGGATTATGGCAAATGATGTGATTGTTCTAAACTTGTTCCTTTAATCCGAAAATGTCTGCAGCTGACTGATGTAAACCATCATATGACTGAAATCCACATTTCCAAATTAAAAGTTATTCATGAAAAATCTGGCCACCATCTGTTGTAAAGGACAGGAAAAATGTTTTCTTGAGTTACAAATGTCTCCTTAGAAAGTTGAGGAAAACCTTGATCCTGTTAAGACAAGGAAAACCATTGTTCCTCTTAAAATCTTGAAAAAGAACCCGGCTGGGATGGATGGGATAATCCCTGCACCCAAAGCCTTTACTAGAAACCTTTCAACTGCCAAAAGAACACATCCTAATAAAATCTCTCTTCTTCCCATAAGCCATACAAAACCTATGATTGAGGGAGACTGCATATTTTGAAAATATCATAGCTGGATCTAGACCTCCAAAGCCCAAATGGTCATCGTTTTCTTTGATTATTTCCTTCCTTTGTATCTTTTAACTTATGACCTTTTTGATCTATCCCAAAATGCAAAGATAAAATAACTGATGTTTTGTTCAGGTGGACACTGTATGTATCAGATCTATAATCGTAAAGCTTACTTCATTGACATGATGAGTTCAGCAATAGGTCTGTGTTTCTTTTGTAAAAGGTGATTATTGAAAGAAGACAACAGTTGATGGGAAACAACACTATGCAAAGAACTTTATGCTTGAATAAAAGTCAACGAATCATATGTAGTTACATTTTCTTTTTGATTTACTTGGGAATTGTTCTTTTACTTACCTTAGAAAGTAAAACTGAATAAGTACAATGTTTGGTCTTACAGGAGTCTGCAAGAGCTTTGCAAGAGACTGCTGATTGGCAAGCAAAGCAACTTGAGGATGTAAGCACTTAAGCATTTTATGGTCTTGGATTGAAATGTTTATTTTTAATCATGGTTTTATATGATGTGTTGATATTGCATTGAAGTTCATAATAAGACCCAAATGCATCAACTTTAATGGTAAAAATTCCCAAGCCTGCATATGTGTATGATTGCAGTAACAACCATCAGTTGCAAGCTGGTGGTGCTGATGTTCACTTATTCCATTGGAAATATTTTTGTTCTGAAACTTTCATCTGTGTGAAGAGTAAATTCTTTGCTGGGATGAACCGGAAAATTTGGTCTTTCATCTTATTGCCATTGATTCTAACCTTGAGTTTTTTCTGAACAGACTAGATTTTGTGAATGTTACTTCATCTTTATTTGATGAGCAAAAATATTTTGTTTTAATCAGGCGAAAATCAAAGTATATGCATTACAAGAAGAAAGGGAGGAAGTAAGAAAAAGCAACGCAGTTATTATTGCTGAAAACAAACAAGTATTGCTTGTATGGATTATTCATTCTTCATTCTTTAGACCAGTGATCATATCCCATTTTCCCACATCTGGTAGAGTTCAAATATTTGCGGGAGATGTAGAAACTGCATGTTAGTCCAATGGCATAGAACGGGTGGGATAGTGAAAATCTGTTCTCATGTTTGAGCATCAAAAAGAATTATCTCGTTCTGTTGGACATGTTTCTTGCAAATGTAAATAATATCAGTTTCCTACAATTGAGACTGATAATTTGCTTTTTGACAGATACTTTCAGCCAGAGATAATGCCAATTTGCATTTTAATTTCGTCAAATCTGAGTTACAGGATACAAGGGCATTACATGAACAGCTGAGTAATTCTCTGAGAAATTGAAATTATATGAGTGTCCTCAAGGAGACATGTTAAATAAGACAGAAATGCATATCAACATATAACATATGACATGTGAGCTGATTCCTGAAGCATCCACTGTTTTAACACTTCTAAACTAACTAAGATTTTCAAACAAGGTAACAGTTGGTAGATAAGATCCATACTTATGTTGTTACCACACAAACCAATCCACGGTGGGCCTAGAACTAGAAGTAAATATGTGCTCCTGGTGAAGAATCATATAAATTTGGAGATCCAATAGAAGATTTATGACACACACATCATGCAGGCATTGTCTGATCACTATACTAGCACTGATAAACATGAACATACTAATTCAGTTCACTAGCTATTTAAAGAAAATAATCGAGTCAATAGTGCTTAGTAGAACATGAATATGACATGTTATCCTCAGATATCAAGGCAATATCCACATGTAAACAGATATGTTCAAATAGATTTTGTAATCACATTCTTATTGCCATCTTTACTTCGATGCTTTTTTTTAAAATAAATGAACAAACTTACTGTATTTTGATTATTTGAATCCAGACCACAGCAGAAGTTATACAGCTGCAAAAACACATCGAACAGTCAAAGGAACATATTGCATCACTTCATGAATCATTGAAAACGGTTACTCTGTCAGTATTCAATAGATTTTATTATAAGATGATTGCCTGAAAGAAGCTTCGGTTACTTTGTTCTTTTTTGCAGCAGTATATGTTTTCTTCTTCTGAAGGGAAAAAATGAACGATACAGTTGAATACCATGCTCTGTTTTTAAGAAAGTTTAGGCAATTTTTCTTTGGAAGGGATACTGGTGATGTCAATTTTGACTGCTTACTCCAGAATAATAACCCTTAATATCTATTTTATCATCATTCGCTTTGCCTTGTCCTTTGGTATGACCTTGTAGAAAATGGAGAAGCTTCTGTCACCATGGGGTGTACAGACAAATTTTATTACTTAAGTAAAAAATGTACATGAGAGGTTCCTGTAATCTGTTGATTCTCTTCATTAACAGACAAAGGCAAAAGTTACAACTTCTACAACTATGCATGACCAAATCAACGTGCATGACTTCCTATTCTAATATTAGACTAATAATAATACTAACACCTAACAATAGACTAGGCTGATCATAGGAGGTGTCTTTAAATTAAGAGAAACATGCCCCTATTACAATGCAAAATCCTAGTAATCTAGACTAGAGAAAAGAGATATTGCCTTTGGAGAATAGCTAACAAACCCCGCCTATGATCCAAACACAACACTTGATCAAAAACACCTAAGCTTTTTGGGCAAACACCAAGTTAGCGGTGCAACTTCTCAAAACTTGAGGTGGTCAAGGGGCTTGGTGAAGATATCAGCTGTCTGATCTGCACTAGGAAAATAAAGAGGATCTAGAATCTTCTTGGAAACCAGCATTCACAAATAATAAGACTTCACATCCATGCATTAAGAGTGTGCATGTAAAATAGGATTATTGTGCTTCTTAATGGCACTCTGATTGTCAATGCGAGGAGTAGGAGCAATGAACAATGGAGATCATTGAGAATAAGTTGCAAGAATGCAGTCTCATGAGAAGCATCCCAAGCTAGAGTGTATTTGCACTTTGTGGAAGAATTAGCCATTGTCGCTACATCATGCAATAGTAGCTAAACCCATGTGCAAAGTGTAAGTTGTAGTACATACTTTGTCATCAACACAACCCCCCATAGTCTGCATTAGACTATCCAAAAAGTGAGAAATTCTTGTTCCAAAAACATTCGACGCTAGAACTCTTTGTTGCTTGAAGGTAACAAAGTATAATTTGATAGCATGCCAATGACTTTACTTGGGCTTATCCATGAAACAAGATAGAACCCTAACAACAAAAGAAATATCAAGCTAGTTGGTCAACAAGTAGATCAAACTCCCAACCATCTATACATAGTGCCATCAACAATGACACCATCTGCATTCTTTGGCAACTTCAAGCTGCCTTTTGTGGGAGTAAGAGCGGGTTTAACATCTATCATCTAAAACCTATCTAGTATACCCAAGATATACGTTGACCAAGAAATGAAGATACTTTGCTCACTCGAATCCTGTCCAATGCCTAAGTAATAGTGGAGAAGACCAAGATCATTCTACAATTCATTCTTTACGACTATGTCCACACAAAACTAGAATGACAATGCGATGGCCCTAAACCTAGATATATAGAGTATTATTTTACTCACTTTGGTGAAAACCAATATGCTAAAAGTAGCTAATCAATCTTGTCATTGTTTATTGCCTAACAATTCGGAATTGGAATTCACAGAGTAAACAAAATATCTTTGGAAAGGAATATAACAGCATCATAATAAATTACTCATTGACAATTCACATCAAAACTGGTATTGCTATTATGTTCAACTATGCTCTCATACAATATGGTAGGGATATCTAGCAAGTGCGGTCTTGCCTACAATTCCATGCTTGGCATATAAAGGTAGCCGACAATTGGTCGGTACTGCCAACTGCCGACAACTGACTCCAACTAATCAGAACTGCCGAGAGGACAACTAACCTCACCGACACACTCAATCCACAATAAATACAATATACTTATGCAAAATGTCTATTTACATCATCCCCCCTAAAAAGTAATCTTCCAGACTGTAATGTCCCCTTGTCACAAATCAAAACTTTTTTCCCTTTGTCACAAATTTCAACTTGCAACAAAAGAACATTAGTCTATTTTCATTTGAAGTCAATATATATAATTCACACATAGAACATTGCTTTATCATTTCTATAATTAATTGCCAATTCATAACTTAGTTCATCATTGATTTCTATCAATACACATTACTATGCAAATCACTATTATTCATCTATGATCATTTTCTATCCATATCACTATTATGAATCCATAGCTATTTTCAATGCACATCATTATTGCTAATCTTATGATTTCTTTCAATGCCTTTTATCTTTCATTCACATCTCACAAGTTAAACTTATGATCACTATCCATATGCCTTGCATATCACTAACATTTCATATGTTACTTTTATGATCATCATCAATATGCCTTGCATATTCTTATCATGACATTTCACATTATCTATGATTTTTATCAATATACATTGCAATTTATTTATCTATTCATGTCATTTGTTAAAAACCAATGGAAGATTAGAGTACCGTTATCCACTATGGGGCTCTAATGTCTCTATCCTTAGACTCAATATGGTATCCTTAATACCTTAGAGTCAAGGCCTCTTGAGACTCCTTGGTACTCTTATGATGACTTACATCAAGTAACCAAGGCCTATACATCACTATCCTTGCACTATGGGTACCTTATACCTAATGTGACAAAGGCCTTAATATTACCCATGTGGCCTCTTGGTACTTTTTCTTTCACCTCTCATATGAGGTTAGCAAATCACATATTATTATACATAATTGTTTACAAGATAAATCACTTGAATTATTGCATAATAGATATATTATAAACGATCATTCTATATGACTGTTTACATTTCATTATTCATGATGATTATATCATCATGGATAATGGAATGTACACATTGCATTACTAAGAATGGTTGTGCATAAATAAAGGTTATCATGATAGATGCATTTATGAGAACAAGCATATGATTGCTGTTCATAAATCAGAGATATCATAATCCATACATTTATGAGAACAAGCATATGACTGTTCATAAATCAGAGTTTATCATAATTGATACAAAATATATTATTATGAGCAAATGAGTATGACTGACTACACATTATATTATCAGCGATTGACTATATAAGAACAAATGCTATCATAGTCATGAATGAAATAGAAATAACAATTTCTTCATACCTGGGCCAATATGACAGCCGATCAGACAAAGAGAATAAGAATAATATGAAGATGCTTACTTGTTGTTATTGACTGGACTGCAGCCTTGAAAGATATTCTTGTATGAGTTGATGATGTCCAAAGCTTGGATCGATGCTTGGAAAGTTAAGAGTTATTTACTGCTGCTTCTGCCGTACCACAATATTCAGATGTATCTTCTTGTGATCGATGATCTTTTCTTCTTTGAATGATGAGATGTGTTAGTGATTAATGCCTGAGTGAATGTTCCATGCTTGATTATTATTTATATCTTTGAACTTACCTATCGATGGAGACGTGACTTCTCATGGTGTCCGCTATCATAATTATATCTTACGTAATGATCATTGTTTGCTGTTTGGTTTTATTTATATTAATTGCTGATCATGTAATTCATTCTCTAATCGATCCCCTTTTACAAATGGTATTAAGTCTTTGTTTAGTAATTGGTCTCTTGAATGGTATAAAATTTATTAATGTTTATCTTGCTTTATTCTTTTATCGGGTGTATTGCCTTTGTTAAGGCTTTCCAAAATGGAAAACTACTTTAATTTAGAATATTTATTATAATCATCTCTTTACTAACATTTATATAATATCTATTTTGTTTATTTTATAATATATATTTATGTTCATATATATATATATATATATATATATATATATATATATATATATATATATATATCACATTATATTACATAATCATTTCATGATTATTCTAATAATATTTAAATTCATAATATTTATATTTGCTCATTTATTATTTAAATGTATTAAATCTATAATTGATTACTTAATCAATTATTTGGGGACATGACAGTCCTCCCCACTTAAGATTGCTTGTCCTCAAGCAATTTTTGGGTTTGTAAAGTATGTTATTATTTTATTAACTCTTGTTTTCATGCACTTGGCTCATTGGCTATCCATTCGAGGAATCACCATACTGAGAATGTAGGCATGCTTCTATTTGAAAGATGTTACCTCTAATTTATATTGCATGTGAGATCTTAGATAACGAAGGTTTAGGGACCCTAGTGATTACCATGGCAATATTAACTTAAGACTAAACTTGCTCATGTTCATGAAGACTGCCATAATTGTCAATGCATCTTAAAATTGGTTGTCCTCAAGGCAACTTGCTAAATTCTGAGTTGTATGGAACAACATGAAGATTGTCATAATTATTTGGAAAAAATGTCTGTTGTCAATCAAGATAATAGTAAGGACAATCATGAAGAGATACGAAGTTCTATAGCTCTTCCTTGCCACATTGTCCATCATTGGAAAGTAGACAGAGTTAATTTGAAATGCCATAGTCGGAATGCTGACGGGATTAGTTATGTGTTATGTCATTTTATGTAGACCTAGTTATGAGAAGATACAGAGATTTCTTAAGATTCTCCTAGATTTGATGATCATTGACTACTTGTCCAATCTTTTAGAAAGGTATAAGAGGATTTCAATTCCAGACTAAGGGCTAATTGTAATTTACCTTAGATACTTAGTGGTAACTACACTACCATAAACTGATTGAACATGGCATAGTGCTAGATCTTTTCATAATAGTTAGGTTGATGTCACTCAGTGTATCAATCCAATGGGAAGATGGAAGTAATAGTAGAGGCAAAGTTAGCACTTATATTTCAAGTCAAGGCATAATGTCTAGACTAGGATTTGCAAGAATTAAATTTGTGATCGATGATGGTTAAACCATCTTAGCTGCCATAGTGTAACCATTTATAGTTTTGTAAACTCTTAATATTGATAACAAGGACATAATAGTCTTGAGAATGTGGACCATGATTGTGTTAATCAAGAAGGAATGATAGGAGAGCAATTTACTTTTGTCTATAACATGATGAGTGAGGCTCTCTATAAAGCACCGCCCGAGGGAATATCCATATTGAAGCATAAATACACGTAGTACATGAAGCATACTTAATACACAAAAGTATACGAAGCATGAACATAGTATGTAATACACAAGTATACATAATGCATACTTGATACACAAAGCATGTAGCATACAAAGTATATGCACGCAATACATAAGGCATGAGTATACATGTAACATGCAAGCATGAATATGAAGTATACACATGGAGACAAGTCATGAAGTGTGCATAAGTCATGGAATACACCCTCGAATACACACAGTCATAAGTAAACAAACACAAAGACATAGAGAATACCCTCAAATACAATTCATAGAGTATGCATTTAAGTATACATTCAAATATAATTACTCATAAAGTATGCACTCAAATACAAATACAAAGTCATAGAGTATACACTCTCTTACAAGTACAAGGTTGTAGTGCATACACTTGAATACATTTGCAAAGTCATAGAACACACCATTGCAAGGTCATAGAGCATACAATTGCCAAGGCATAGAGCATACAATCACAAGTCATAGAATATACACTCGAATACAAATCACAAAGTATTCACCCGAATACATAATCATACTTGAATTATACTAGGGCATACAAATACAATCATAAGTCATAGAGTATGCATTCAAATACAATTACGAAGCATAGATTATACGAATACAATTTCATTCATAGAGTATACACTCAAATACGAATACAAGTCACAGAGTATGCATTTGAATACATATTCACATTTGAATACAACTTCACACAATTTCAAATACAAGTTATAGAGCATGCACTCATTCAATTTCAAATACAAATCATACAATTCATAGAATCATAGAGTATACACTTGAGTACAAATACAATTTCATAGATCATACACTTAAATACATATGCAAGTCATGGAGCATACACTCGAATACAAATACAAAGTTGTAGAGTATACATTCGCATATAAGTACAATCATAGAATACATACTCAAATAGAAGTAAATACAAGTACAAGCCATAGCACATACATTCGAATACAAATACATGTTAGAGCATACACTTGAAACAATTATACTTTATGCACCACACATTAAGTATACATGCGGATACATGTACTACACAAGGTATACAAAGTATACAAATGCAAATCACAGAGCATGTACTTAAATTCATAATCATACTTGAATGCAAAGCATAGAGTATACAATTTTCAAATACAAAAAAATGAATACACTTAAACCAAGCATGAGGACACAAGTATGACTACTTATGAAGCATGTTGTAAGAAAGCATAAGCATACACATGTAAGGCATGAAGTATCGACTTGAGTAGACATGAAGAATTATGGCATGAATTATGCATACTAATACACTCAATAAGGTATACACACCAAACACACATAAATATCCAAGTGGCTCACACTTACAATCAAGGCAAGAATATATAGGAGTATGCAAGTAAGAAGCAATGCATGGAATTACACAGATAAGACGTAATACATGTAAAACACGCATGAACACAAACATAAAGCATGACGTAAATACACACAGAGAAAATAAGTAAAGCAAGGAAGTTAAAGCAAAAATACAAGTAATACACAAGGTTACACAGATAGGAAGCATAAATGCACACAAGAATATACATACAGACAAGAAGTATGAAGTAATATAGATGTATAGCATGGAGTATACACATGAAGCATAAATACACGGGGCATATCCACGCATACAAACATAAGTTATATAGTATATACATGAATACATAATTTGTATTAATACATATAAGTATACTATCAGACAATTGGAAAGGGGATTCAGTGCATCCCATACTACACCATGGACCCGTCCACTATTCCAAGTCACCAAGTATACACGTGAGTACATGCAATACACAAAGTATTCACCTTAACATATGTTACAAAGTAAATCTTTGAATACACTTGAATTCACATAAATCACAAGTATACACATGAATGCATGTAAGGCACACAGAGTACATAGAATGGCAGGATGACTGCTCTGATACCAATTGTAATGTCCCCTTGTCACAAATCAGAACTTTTTTCCCTTGGTCACAAATTTCAACTTGCAACAAAAGAACATTAGTCTATTTTCATTTGAAGTCAATATATATAATTCACACATAGAACATTACTTTATCATTTCTATGATTAATTACTAATTCATAACTTAGTTCATCATTGATTTCTATCAATACACATTACTATGCAAATCACTATTATTCATCTATGATCATTTTCTATGCATATCACTATTATGAATCCATAGCTATTTTCAATGCACATCATTATTGCTAATCTTATGATTGCTTTTAATGTCTTTTATCTTTCATTCACATTTCACAAGTTAAACTTATGATCACTATTCATATGCCTTGCATATCACTAACATTTCACATGTTACTTTTATGATCATCATCAATATGCCTTGCATATTCTTATCATGACATTTCACATGATCTATGATTTTCATCAATATACATTGCAATCTATTTATCTATTCATGTAATTTGTTAACAACCTATGGGAGATTAGAGGAGAGTTACCGTTATCTACTATGGGGCTCTAATGTCTCTATTCTTAGACTCAATATGGTATCCTTAATACCTTAGAGTCAAGGCTTTTTGAGACTCCTTGGTACTCTTATGATGCCTTACATCAAGTAACCAAGGTCTATACATCACTATCCTTGCACTATGGGTACCTTATACCTCATGTGACAAGGCCTCTATGTGATAAGCCTCATTTGCATCATGGGTACCTTATACCTCATGTGACAAAGGCCTTAATATTACCCATGTGGCCTCTTGGTACTTTTCCTTTCACCTCTCATATGAGGTTAGCAAATCACATATCATTATACATAATTGTTTACAAGATAAATCACTTGAATTATTGCATAATAGATATATTATAAACGATCATTCTATATGACTGTTTACATTTCATTATTCATGATGATTATATCATCATGGATAATGGAATGTACACATTGCATTACTAAGAATGGTTGTGCATAAATAAAGGTTATCATGACAGATGCATTTATGAGAACAAGCATATGATTGTTGTTCATAAATTAGAGATATCATAATCCATACATTTATGAGAACAAGCATATGACTGTTCATAAATCAGAGTTTATCATAACTGATACAAAATACATTATTATGAGCAAATGAGTATGACTGACTACACATTATATTATTAGCGATTGACTGTATAAGAACAAATGCTATCATAGTCATGAATGAAATTAAAATAACAATTTCTTCATACCTGGGCTAGTATGACAATCGATCAGACAAAGAGAATAAAAATAATATGAAGATGCTTACTTGCTATTATTGACTAGACTGCAGCCTTGAAAGATATTTTTGTATGAGTTAATGATGATGTCCAAAGCTTGGATCGATGCTTGGAAAGTTAAGAGTTATTTACTGCTACTTCCGCTGTACCACAATATTCAGATGTATCTTCTTGTGATCGATGATCTGTTCTTCTTTGAATGATGAGATGTGTTAGTGATTAATGCTTGAGTGAATGTTCCATGCTTGATTATTATTTATATCTTTGAACTTACCCATCGATGGAGACGTGACTTCTCATGGTGTCCGCTATCATAATTATATCTTACATAATGATCATTGTTTGCTGTTTGGTTTTATTTATATTAATTATTGTTCGTGTAATTCATTCTCTAATCGATCCCCTTTTACAAATGGTATTAAGTCTTTGTTTAGTAATCGGTCTCTTGAATGGTATTTAATTTATTAATGTTTATCTTGCTTTATTCTTTTATCGGGTGTATTGCCTTTGTTAAGGCTTTCCAAAATGGAAAACTACTTTAATTTATAATATTTATTATAATCATCTCTTTACTAACATTTATATAATATCTATTTTGTTTAGTTTATAATATATATTTATGTTCATTTATGTAATATATATATATATATATATATATATATATATATATATATATATATATATATATTATGTATCACATTATATTACATAATCATTTCATGATTATTATAATAATATTTAAATTCATAATATTTATATTTGTATATTCATTTATTATTTAAATGTATTAAATCTATAATTGATTACTTAATCAATTATTCGGGGACATGACACAGACAACTAGAGACTAAAACAAAATAACTAAAAATTACCCATTACTACGATGACAGTGGTGAACTCCCTGGAGGGGTATAAACTGAAGGAGAAGAAGTACGTTGTTGAGAGATCTCTTGGCGAAGTTGGTAAACTTCCTCAGAGCGAAGCTTCAAGTGCCGAGTAGCTTTGATTTCCCACTCCCTAGTTGACTTGACCAGTTGAATGACCTCACTGAATTGTTTCTTCGTTTGCTCCTGATTAGTGCGTAACTTCACCAATTCCTTCTCCATAGTAGCCAACTTCTTATCCTTTGCCGAGAGTTGCAAGCTTTGCTTTGCCAAGTGTTCATCTTTTCTAATTAACTATTGTTGTTTTTCGGCCAAACCTTTTTCTTTTTCAACAACCTTGGCTTTCTTCAATTCTGTCAACTGAGTTTGTTGTGCTAGTTGCTATTGAAATCTTTGGTTTTGCTCATCCATTACTTCTCGGAGCTGCCTCGATACTCCAATGGACTCATCAATATGAACTGCCACCTGTTTACTCTTATGTGTCCCCTCATGCAACCTAAAATATGTTTCTCGAAAAATGGATTCCATGGTGTACAATGCTTCCCGTATGTGGCCATCTTTCCCTCCAAAGGAAGGGACAATCCTCTCCGGTTGCCATTCCTTTTTCATCTCCTCGGTACATGTATCTAGCCAACCCTTAGCTTGGAAGATGCGGGTAAACTCCTGCTCACGGTCTTCAACCATGAATCTCTGAATCCATCTAGCCTCTTATAGAGCTAGTGTAGAATGCACATCATCCATACGTTGGGCTATCTCAACCACTTCGCACATAAGTTCCCCCATAGGCGCTAAGTCCTGTACATAGCACATAACGGTACCCATTGGGTCTTTCAGATTGGGTTTAAAGATTTGAATGTACATGTCTTTTGTCAAAAGACTAGAATCTGACTCTGATGAGGATGGATGCACTATGTCCTCATGTGCAATAGATCATGCCTTAGTAGGTGGGGTACTCTCACCTGGGGCCTATATACCCTCTTTGGCACCAGAAACTAACTCCTATCGAGGCTTAAGCTGAGTACACTGAGTGGTGAAAGGCTGCTATGGGTCCTGGAATGGGTTGTCAAGAGGATAGTCAGTCGCACTATAGGAGCACCAACTGAGTTCAGCCAATTGTCGATATGCACTGAGGCCTGAGGCAACTACCTAGTGTGAGTAGTGGCTGTAGGGCTATCATGCATAGGACTACCTAGAGGTAAAGCTACCTCAACGACTGTTGGCTAGACATCCTCAAACAAACTAGCCTTGCGTGGCAGTGGGATGTCAACATCTGTAGGTGGTGGGACCATATCCCTTGTTGGAATGTCCTCTGTCCGACCCCCCATACCTGCTGAGGGAATGTCACTTGTCATTGGCAGATCTCCCAATGGTGTCGGGGTGGCAAAGGTTGACGAAGATACCTCAATCGTATTAGCCTCCTCTTCCTCACCCTCACTATCTGCCTTTGTTGTTTCAGAGAATGAGTCCATAGTCTGATACTTCCTCTTCTTACTCGGGGATTTGTGTTCAATCTACATACGAAGTTTCATCCACCTAAAGATTGATGGCCATGGGTCATAATCGACCTCTGGTTGAAATTGGCCATGCTCAAGTGAAGGTACCTATCTATGAAAGGTATCTAGGAATAGGGTGATTGCATGATGTGTCATGTAAAACATCTTTTGTTTCATGGATAAAAATTCCTTTATTCGATTGGCCAATACTGCTGGTCAATTGTATATTGTGCCTTCTTTCAGTCCTACCATGTATTCCACCATCTAGATGGCAATATCTGAGGATGGAGTGGCATCTATTAACCTTTTTTTGATGACATGGCAATATCAGAGTCATAAGATCCACACTATTAAGAACACAAGATTTACATGGAAACTCTTTCGGGGCAAAACCACAGAGAAGGACTGCTTGGATCTACTGTCCAAATCCAGTCATAGTAAAATAAAAATTCTCTTACAAATCTTTGTAGGCACTAACCCACTAGAGACACCAATCCACACTACTAAGCTCCAACTTAGCAAGAGACACCAATCTCTTCTATTAGGAGGCACCAACCTCCAAATGAACAAAATTTCCACCTTCTTGAATATAGCTTCTTCAATGGATGATGACCATTTGAAACTCCATAAAAATCTACTTGCAACGTTTTTCACATGTGCTTTTCTTCCTCAAAGGTCTGTTGTAATAAATATGCTCTGCTATAATAAATCTACTCTTACTGTAATAAATCTTCTCTGCTATAATAAATCATAATGATATTTCGTTTATTGCTTACTAACCTCCACTTCAACATCTATTTATACCTCAATCATGCCTTTTCACCCAATAGGGTCGGCCTTCTCTAGGGGGGGTCGGCCACATGAAAAACAATAATAATTCTAATTTAAATTCCAATAAAGGATGGTGACTCTCCATGTATGGTCAGCCCATATCAAAGAGGAGCGATTTCACCCAATATGGGCGCCAATATAAGGCAATTTGGGTCAGCCCATTAATATCAAATACAATAAATATTTTCCTCTTTTTTTTGTTTAATTCTCCTTAGTAGCAATATGATAGCAACAAATTCCCTTCTATGACAACGATTGTGATCTACTCTCATTTGACATCAATGACAACAATATTTCCAATAATACCCCCCTTTTGTTTGAAGTTAAGGTGTCTCAACCTTTGCAAGTTCCTTGCAGTTATTATTTAATTGTATATTTATTTTTGCCTATTATTGTAATTTTCTATGCAAATCTTATTTTGTCACTTTGTGGGAGTTGGCACGATGATGTGTCATTCTACATGGAAGTGACTAGATGTATTTTTGTCCTCATACGAGGAGATAGGTGTCCTACTTTGTGGTAGAAGTCTTTTGCAATGTATGTCAGTATCTTTTGGGTGTTGTAAGAGATCTATGATGCATAAGAGTTATGACAGATTCTTATGACATAATTTATGACATGTAAGAGTTAGAAATAGAAGATTCGATGATAGGTGTGACAAGTGTCAGGAAGCATCTTTACATGGAGAAAGTAGGCGCCCAAGTTTGATTATGACAAGTTCTAAGAGAATCCGCTATTAATAGTCAGTTATGACAGATTCTCTTATAGCCGTAAGTGTTGTCATATATGACAGATTTTATGACATTGTAAGAGCATCTGTCATACCTTTTTTGGGCAAATTTGGGGTGCCCAAGTTTGGGGGTTGTAAGGGATGAAAGGGAATCTCTTACAAGTGTCATTTGCATATTTTATGGCCTTGGAAATTGGGCCATATGGATTTGGACGAGATTCTTGTGTTGACTTGCTCTAGAAGCTACCTCCATTCATAGTACTTCTCTAGTTATATAGGTGCTTGGAGTTGGACTTGCATAGTTGATTTGCCAGAATTGCTTCAGAATACTACTATAGTGGTGAACACCTAAAAGAGCTTGGCTCTGTGATTGTATTGTAACCATCATTTGATTATTGAATAATACATTGGGATGTGCTTTAAAATGTGGGGTTTTTCACTTGAAAAAGTTTTCCCCATGTACATTTTGTGTTATGGTATTGTTATTTTGATTTATGTTTGTGTTTCTTCTTCATGTTAACTGGAAAGATTAAAAATTTGCATAACACTCCCCTCATTAGTTCGGTGTATGAAGCTATTTCTCGTACCTTGCTTCCTTTTTGTTGGTATTAGAGTTTGATCAATTTTGGTCCTAGTTGTTGGGTAGAGGGTTTTTTGTACTGATCTTCGATTGAGTGGGAGCTTGTGCAGAGTATTTTGTGATCTTGTTGCAGGAAGGAGATGGCAAGACATCCGAAAGAATAGAGTTGAAGAAGTTTAATGGTAGTAATTTCAAGTTGTGGAAACTCAAGATGGAGGACATGCTTGTAGATCGTGATTTATGGGAAGACATATCTGGTGTAAAACCAACGACAATGTCTCAAGCAGACTAGGATCTCAAAGATCGAAAAGCCAAGGGCCTTGTGAGACTCTATTTGGCTGACTCCATCCTGTTAAATGTTCATGAAGAGGCTACGACTGCAAGTCTATGGAAGAAGCTTGGAGAAATTTATTAGGCCAAGTCCTTGGTAAATAAGTTATTCCTAAGAAAGTACTCTTTGAAGATGGATGATGGAGGATCTGTTGTAGATCATTTGAATGCCTTTAACATGCTAGTTGCTCAATTGAACTTCATTGGTGTGAAGATGGAGGAGGAGGATCGATGTATGACCTTGCTTTGTTCTTTGCCAGACTTGTGGGACCATCTTGTGATGGCCATGGGAGTACTACCACCAAGTTCAAGATGGATGAGGTGGTTACATCATTATTTTCCAAAGAGATGCGAAGGAAAACTTCAGAAATAGCTAAGGAGGCTCTTGCGGTTCATGGTAAACCCAAGGAGAAAGGGAAAAAGGACAAGAAAGCATAAAAGGGTAGATCCAAATCCCGTGGGAGATCTAAGTCTCCTGGAAAGTCCAAGGCATTGTGTTGGAATTGCGGCAAATCTGGGCACTTCCGAAAGGAGTGTAAGGAGGAGAAAAAGAAGAAAAAGAACTTTTGTGATTCAGATTCTAACAAATCCCAAGATGATGGTGATGCTTTTGTTGATGTCTTGGCCACCCATGCATAGAAAGATGTGTGGCTGATAGACTTTGGTGCTTCTTTTCACATCAGGGTTGGTTTACAAAGTATGAAGAATTTGATGGTGAGGTGTACCTGGGTGATGACTCTCACTTGAAGATTGTTGATCATGGAAGAGTCTTGATTCGATTCCTTGATGGATGAGTGAAGGGGATCAATGATGTTCTGCATATCCCTGGTTTGGCACGAAACCTTCTTTCTGTAAGTAAGTTGAATGATGTGGGTGTGCAGGTTGTCTTCTCAAATAGTGGATGCAAGATGACGAGAGGAGCTATGGTGCTTGCTAAGGGTACTCAGAGAGGTACTCTATTTCAGCTGGATGCATGCACTGTTTAGTGCAATAGTTCTTCTGTTTCAAAGAAAAGAACTTTAGATTCTTCATCCTCACCATTGGAACCAATAGCGAAAAAGTGTGTTGCATCTACTTCCGATAGTCGTGCTTTTTGGGTACCTAAGGGTGCTCATGCTTTGGAAATGAAACTTCCTGCTGAGAAGACAATGTTGTGGCATGAGAGACTTGGTCACATTGGTGAGGACGGTCTCAGAGCCCTAAAAAATAAAAACCTCGTCGAGGGGTTAAACGATTGTAATCTCAAGTTTGATTTTTGCGAACATTGTGTATATGGAAAGCAAAATCGTGTTCATTTTTACTCTAGTTCTCACAAATCTTCTAAGGTGTTGGATCTTTCATTATGATGTGTTTGGTCCTATGAATGTTTTTTCGATTTCTAAATCTCTATATTTTGTATCATTCATTGATGATTTCAGTAGGACATGTGTTTATTTCCTTAGAAGCAAATCTGAAGTCTTTAGTCGATTCAAAGAGTTTAAAGCTTTTGTAGAGAATCAGACTAGTAAAAAGATTAAGTGCTTGAGGATTGACAATGGTTGTGAGTTTTGTTCAACAGATTTTGAGAAGTTCTGTAAAGCACATGGGATTGAAAGACATAAGACAACTCCATACACCCCTCATCAAAATGGAGATGTAAAGAGGATGAACAGGACGTTGATGGAGAGGGCTAGGAGTATGTTTAATGGAGCTAGCCTTGAACAAAAGTTTTGGGTTGAAGCTATAGCCACTGCCTGCTACTTGATTAACAAGTCTCCTACTTTAGCACTTGTTGATAAGACACCCATGGAGGTGTGGTATGGTAAAACACCTTCATTGAAACATCTTCGAGTATTTGGTTGAGGCATATGCACATGTGCCTAAGGAGAAGAGGTCAAATTTGAGAACAAGGTAGTTAAGTGTATCTTCATTGGCTATGGTGTCGGTGTGAAAGGGTACAAGCTTTGGGATCCTGTGGCTGAGAAAGTCTTGTATAGCAGAAGTGTCAGTTTTTAAAGAAGTGGGTCCTCTTATTGTTCTATAGCCAGAAGAGAAAGAAAAGAAAGATGATGTGGTTCAGTTTCCTTCTACCCCTGAGAAGACTAAACAGAAAGCTCCTATTGGACCTGATGATGAGGAGAGCTCTAGCAGCTTTGAAAGTTCAGAAGAAGAACCTCAACCTTAGCTTTTGAGGTCTACATGGATTAGGAGGCAACCTGAGAGGTTTGGTTATTCATTGCTTGATTTTAGTTGTATTTTTGCCTTGATTTCTAACACTGATGAGCCTAGAATTGTGAAAGAGGGTATGGTTATGAAAGATTCAGGTTCTTGGAAGGAGGCCATGGAAGAAGAGATAGCTTCTTTGGAAAAGAATAATACTTGAGACTTGGTGCCTTTCCCTGAAGGACAAAAACCTGTTGGATGCAAATGGGTGTTCAAAAAGAAATTTGGTGTAGATGGTAGTGTTGAGAAATATAAGGATAGATTAGTTGCAAAGGGGTATTCTCAAGTGGACGTAATTGACTATGGTGAGATTTTCTCTCCCATTGCAAAGCTGACATCTATTCAGTTCCTGTTATCTCTTGCAACAACGTATGATCTAGAAGTGGAACAGATAGATGTGAAAACAACATTCCTTCATGGTGACTTAGAGGAGGAAATCTATATGTCATAGCCAGAGCACTACGTGGTGAAAGGTAAAGAAAATTTGGTTTGCAAGTTAAAAAAGTCTTTGTATGGTTTGAAACAATCTCCTAGGATGTGGTACCAGAAGTTTGATGTCTTTGTGTTGAGTATTAGATTTCTAAGATCAAAATCAGATCATTGTGTTTATTACAAGTTTGACAATAATTGTATTTTCATTATTGCATTGTATGTCGATGATATGTTACTAATTGGAAATGGTAAAAGTTTGATTTCTGATTTGAAGTCTCAGTTGTCAGCACAGTTTGAGATGAAAAATTTAGGGGAAACTCAGTACATTATGGGGATGCAGATTAGAAGAGACAGAGCAAATATAAAGATTTGGTTAGGCCAGAGTAATTATGTTAACACTGTGTTGGAGAGATTCAGCATGGTAGATTGCAGACCTTTGATTGTTCCTGTTACGATGGGGACAAAGTTATTTGTTGCAGATTGTATAAAGTCTCTTTCTAAGACGGAGGATATGAGTAGAGTTCCTTATGTTAGTGCGGTTGGTAGTTTGATGTATGCGATGGTCTATACAAGACCAAACATTGCCCAAACAGTGGGAGTCCTTAGTTGATTTATGGTTAATCCTGGACAGGGACATTGGGATGCAATGAAGAGAGTGTTTAGATATTTGTGGAGTACTTCTAAGTATTCCTTATGCTATCTCAGCAATCTGTGAGTATTCGTGGGTATGTGGATTCTAATTGGGCAGGTGACATTGACAATAGGAGATCCACCAGTGCTTATGTGTTCACTATGTTTGGTGGTGCTATTAGTTGGATGAGTAAGTGGCAACCTATGGTCACTTTGTCCATGACAAAAGCAGAGTACATGGCAACTACTCATGCTTGTAAGGAAGCCATTTGGCTTAAGCGATTATGTTCTGACATTGGTTTTGATGCAGAGAAGATTACCATTTGTTGTGACAGTCAGAGTGCCATATGTTTGGCGAAGAATCCTACTTTCCACACAAGGACAAAGCATATTGATGTCTAGTACCATTTTGTTCGTGACATGGTAGAGGATGGGAAGGTGAATTTGGAGAAAGTTGACAACTTGACGAAGCCTGTGAGCACAAAGAAGTTTAGATGGTGTTCGAAGTCTGTGGGCTTCTTGGCCCCTAGCAATTAAATCATATCATTCTACTGGCTCTTGAAACGTGTTCGACAAGTGGGATATTGTTGGGAATTAAGGTGTCTCAACCTTTGTAAGTTCCTTGCATTTATTATTTAATTGTATATTTATTTTTGCCTATTATTGTAATTTTCTATGCAAATCTTATTTTGTCACTTTGTGGGAGTTGGCACAGTGATGTGTCATCCTACATGGAAGGTGACTAGATCATTTTTGTCCTCATATGAGGAGATAGGCGTCCTACTTTGTGGTAGAAGTCTTTTGTCATGTGTCAGCATCTTTTGGGTGTTGTAAGAGGTCTATGATGCGTAAGAGTTATGATAGATTCCTACGACAAAATCTATGACATATAAGAGCCAAAAATAGAAGATTCTATGACAGGTGTGACAAGTGTCAGGAAGCATATCTGTATGGAGAAGGTAGGTGCCCAAGTTTGACTATGACAAGTTGTAAGAGAATCTGCTATTAATAGTCAGTTATGACAGATTCTCTTAAAACTGTAAGAGCTGTCATATATGACAGATTTTATGACATTGTAAGGGCATCTGTCATACCTTTTTTGGGCAAATTTGGGGTGTCCAAGTTTGGGGGTTGTAAGGGATGAAAGGTAATCTCTTACAAGTGTCATTTGCATGTTTTATGGCCTTGGAAATTGGGCCATATAGATTTGAACGAGATTCTTGTGTTGACTTGCTCTAGAAGCTACCTCCATTCATAGCTTCTCTATTTATATAGGTGCTTGGAGTTGGAGTTGCATTCTTGTGTTATGTTATCAGAATTGCTCCAAAATACTACAGTGGTGAACTCCTAAAAGAGCTTGGCTTTGTGATTGTATTGTAACCATCGTTTGATTACTGAATAATACAATGGGCCATGCTTTGGAGTGGGGTTTTTTACTTAAAAAGATTTTCCCCACGTACATCTTGTGTTATGGTATTATTGGTTTGATTTATGTTTGTGTTTCTTCTTCGTGTTAACTAGAAAGATTAAAAATTTGCATAACACTCTCCTCATTAGTTTGGTGTAAGAAGTTATTCTGCGTACCTTGCTTCCTTTCACCTTTGTCATTGATGGAACCCTTGCAAAAAAATAATCTGTGAGTGCAACAAGAACATAATTCTCTCCCTTACTATAATTTTCCCCCTTTGACATCAATGGCAAAGACATCATGGAGATGAAAGATAATGCAATGATTAGCTACCCTGAATTTGTGCTTCTCCTCTAAGAACTTAGTGACTAGCTGAAAAAGATCACTCCCAATTTGTACCTGAGATACTCAAAAGTCTCTTTTGGAATGGGCTTCGTGAAGATGTCTGCTATCTATTCTTTTGTGGAAATGTATTCCAACTTGACATGTTGTTTTGCCCCCTGTTTTCCTAAGAAATGATACTTGATGGGAATATGCTTTGTTCTAGAGTGCATAATAGGGTTCTTTGGAATATTGATTACACTCATGTTGTCATAGAGTATTGAAATGGGATGATCATATTCTATCTTCATGTCCTTCAGTGTCTACTGAATCCAAAGAATCTGCGTGCAACGTGATGTTGCTGCTATGTATTTTGCCTTTGTTGTGGATAAAGAAACATAATCCTATTTATTACTTAACCAAGACACTAGATTGTTACCAAGAAAGAATGCTCCTCCACTTGTACTCTTTCTATCATCAACACTTCTTGCCCAATCTGCATCTGTGTATGTTGTTAGAGTGAGATCTTCACCTCTTGGATACCACAAGCCATAGTCCAAAGTGCCCTTTAGATATCTAAATATTCTTTTAACTGCTTGCACATGAGTTTCTTTTGGTGTTGCTTGGAAACGTACTACCATGCCTATTGCTTGCATAATGTGTGGTCTTGATGCTGTCACATATAGTAGGCTACCAATCATTGATCTGCACAGTGTCTAATTTGCTTCAAGAGATTCATCATCTTTGCTTAATTTACAACCTGTGACCATGGGTGTGCTAACTGTGTATGCAGAAAAAAGGAAATCAAATGAGAAAACAATACAATGAAAGTACCAATTCCATACTTGAACAACACCTCATCTAAGGATCAAAGGACTAAGCAAGATAATGAAAATGATAAACAATCAAATGATATTTAATCATGATTTGGATATGTTGGTTGCTCAAATCTGCAGCATAACAACTAGATAATGATAATAGATATGATATGAAATACCTAGATGATTTTGACAGTATAATGATGCTTGAAGATGTGATGCCCAAATGGCTTGGTTGAGGCTTCATTTATAGGAGATGAGGGATAGGAATGGATGACTATGATTAGATTAGTGATGGATGACTAGGATTAAGTAAGACATGGATCAAGACTTGGAGTTGTAGTCATGTGACAAGTGTCACATGAGGGTTGAATGAGAGGAGTTAAGTCAAGGATAAAGATTAAGAATCTTCTAGAGGCTTCCTTGTAATAAGGATTTCTAGAAGCTTCTAGTCATGTGAGGATAAAGACAAATGGGGAATTAAATAATAAAATTATTTAATTTTTGAAGAGGGATGATGTAGAAAACATTAATCAAATAAATCTTTAATTTATTTAATTAATTTGGATAGAAAGGATTAAAAAGGTGAAATAATTTAAATATTTTCCATCTTAAATTTTTTCATATCATAATCTACTATCCTTCCATACATAATCCACATCATAATCCATTATCCCCTATCCATCCTTATATAAACCATTCATAATCCACTATCTACCTACTCCATCTCCCTCTAATGCAATCCTCTGCCAACATCTACGCACATAATGACACTTGCTATGGTCCATGTGTGACATCCATCTCTCATGAGACACTATTACCTTGCTATGGACACAAATGCTTGAGTCCCTCATTTCCTCCATATTCCTCGTCCCATAAATAAAATTTAAAAAAAAAAAGAAGAAAAGAAAAGAAAAAAATCAAAATAGTAAAGAGAAATCCCTTCGTAGATCATGATGCATATTTTGAAGCACAATCTTCCATCTTAAATTTTTTCAACATTCCTTGATGTACTTGGTTTGTGAGATAAATATGCCTTTGTCAGATTGACAGATTTGTAAACCAAGAAAGATTGACAACTCACCGAGCATAGACATCTCAAATTCTTTTTACATATCCTTTGCAAACTCTTTGCACATTTTTTTACTACTGCCTCCAAAGATGATGTCATCTACATAAACCACAACAACCAACTGATCATCACCTTTAGTCTTGATGTTGAGATTACTATCAACAAATCCCTTTTTGAAGCCTTGTTGTAGATATTTGTCAAGTCTTGAATACCAAGCTTTGGGGGCTTGCTTCAGCCCATAAAGTGCTTTCTTCAACTTGCACACATAATCTTTATTTTTTGATAATATGAGCCCTTCTGGTTGTTCAATGCATACTTCTTCCTCTAAATTGCTATTGAGAAAGACTGACTTAACATCCATTTGATAGACTTTAAAGTTCTTGAAAGATGCAAATGTCAAAAACATTCTAATAGCTTCTAGTCTTGCAATAGGAGCAAAGGTTTCTTCAAAATCAATACCTTCAACTTAAGCATAACCCTTACAAACTAACCTTGCTTTATTTCTTACCACTTGACAATCTTCATTCAACTTATTCCTAAAGACCCACTTGGTGCTGATCACATTCTTATCTTTTGGTCTTGGAACAAGTTCCCATGTCTCATTCTTTTCAATTTGATTCAGCTCTTCTTCCATATCATCAATCCAATGCTTGTCTACTCTAGTTTTTGCAAAGTCCTTAGTCTCAATTTTAGATAGCAAGGAGAAATTTGCATGTTCTGATGCATTTGCTAATCTTCTTCTAGTCTGAACTCCAATATCTTTATCACCAAGAATTAGATTTTCTAAATGATTCCTCTGGACAAATCTAGATAGTGTCTTTGTATCTTTTCATCCTATTTCTTCCTTGTCATCTTCTTATTCTTCCTTGCAGCTTGAGTTTTCTAGGTGATCATTTGCTTGTACTTTATCCTTCTGATACCTTGCTTCATCTACTTTTATATTGGCACTCTCTACAATCTTTTAATGTAACATCTATAAGCCTTGCTTCTTGAGGAATAACCAAGGAAGATGCCTTCATCAGATCTAAAGTCAAATTTGCCCAAATCTTCATCATCTCTTCTTATGTAGCATTTACTCCTGAAAACTTTGAAGTATTTAACTATTGTTAGTCTTCCCTTCCATAATTCATAAGGTGTCTTACTATTGTTGACCTTGATTTGCCCTCTGTTCAGAATGTAGAATGTTGTGTTAACTACTCTCCAAAACTTGTCTAGTAGCTTAGATTCATTCAACATTGTTCTAGCCATCTCTTCTAAGGTTCGATTCTTCCTTTCTACAACTCCATTTTGCTATGGAGTCCTTGTAGCTAAAAAATGTTTCCTTATTCCATGATGCTCACAAAAGTCTTCAAATTCATTTGAGGTAAATTCACCTCCTCAATTTGATCTCAAGCACTTGATTTTTAACCCAGTTTCATTTTCAACAAATGCTTTAAAAGCTTTAAACTTTACAAATGCTTTAGATTTTTCTTTTAGAAAAGTAATCCATGTCATTCTAGAGTAATCATCAATGAGAAACATAAAATAACTCTCACCTTGCAAACTTTGTATTTTTGTAGGCCCATAGAGATCCATATGGACAAGTTCCAATGGCTTTGTTGTTGAGTACTCCTTTGACTTGAAGCTTGCTCTTGCCTATTTGCCATCCTTACATTGCTTGCAAAGAGTGTTTGAAGGTTTCTAAGTAATCTTTGACATATCTCTTATGGCTTGTTTGGTGCTGATTTTCACAAGATTATCAAAATTTATATGGCCCATTCTTCTATGTCATAACTAGCTTTCATCTGTTTGTCCCATCTAGCATTTTCTCCCTTGATCTCACTGAGGATGTATAGGTTGTTTGCTGTTCTATTTGCATCAGCAACTACTTTTCCTATGCTTGCCTTTCTTATCTCACAACCTTGAGCATGAAAAGTAAGGGTGTGTCCTTGATCACACATTTGACTAACACTAAGATGATTATGCTTCAACCCTTCAACATACAAGACATTTTCTGTTTTTGTCTTTCCATTGTCAAGACTAAGAGTACCTTTTCCTATGATCTTTGCTGTAGCATTGTCTCCAAATTTTACTGTACCTCCATTTACTACCTTCAAAGTGAGAAACTTGCTCCTATCCCTTGTCATATGGCTTGAGCATCCACTGTCAATGTACCATTGATTTCCTTCATTTTGGGCATGAAAAGCAGTTTGCACAAGCGTAGATTTTTCTTTCTTTTGTTTTTCTTGCTCTTGCTTCCTCTTCCAAACTTTTGTAGATTCTTCCTTTTGCTTGCCAAGGGTATCCATCTTCTTGTCTCGTCTAGGAGGTTCCACAAAACCATTTTCACAAAATTGTGCTATATGACCATAGTTGTTGCATTCATAACACATGATATTGTAATCTAACAAAAGAGCAAATGAATTGTAGTTTCTATTTAAGAATCCATAAGGACTTCCATGTTGTTCCATGCAAAATTATTTCTTGTATGCATCCTATAATCCATTGCTTTATGTCCAAATTATTTCTTGCAAGTGCTCTACAATTCGTTGCTTTATGACCAAAATGATTGCAAAAAAACTAATAACCAAAGAAAGAATTTTGGAACCTGGTCATATGAGACTGCCTTGGAGGGAAAGATCTTCTGAATTTGTCATTGTCGTTTTTGTGAGGAGTGTTGGTTTTTTGCGAGACATCTTTTTCTTTCTTCTTGTTGCTTTCATTATTGATGGAGCTATTGAGCACATCTGCATAGCCTTTAGGCTTTTCTTCATTTATCTTCTTTGGTGATTGTGTAGCCTTTGGATTTTGATCTTCTTTATTATTCCCTTGATTTTCCTCAGCCAAGACTAGTTTTCATGAATGTTGACCTTTGGCAATTGATAAAATCATCTAAGATTTCAGTACTCTTCCCAAACTTCAAGCTTCTGTTTAACTGAGAAGTTATTTTTCAAGTTCCTTCCTCAAGAAAACAATCTCAGATTCTATCTTCTCGCAGTTCTCTTCCTTGATCTTTAGCTGAATTCTTGCCTCCTCTTCTATCCTTTTTGCCTCTTCAAGTTGAATCTTTAGGTTGATGATAACTATTTCAAATTCTTCAAGACTTTGTGACATTTTTGTTCTTGAATCAAGATCCTCTTCTTCATATTTCTGCAGCTGTAACTTTTGTTTCAAATTCATTTTCTTAAGATTGTTGATTTTGCTTAAGGCACAAATGAGTTCTTCAAGATCCACTTCCCCATCCATTTCAACAATTTCTTCCTCTTCTGAATCCATCTTTTCTTTTCCTTTGTCTTCATTTTCCAAGGAATCATTGTTTGTTTCTATTGCCATTAAGAAAATTTCTTCTCTATCACTATCGGAGATACTTTCATCGCTCTCCTCAGATGAGCTACTAACCCCTTTAGGTTAGAGACTTTTCTTGTGCTTATAGAAGTTCTTCTTTTCATGTTTACTCTGTTTTTAGCTCTTTTTGTATTGATGATGTTTGCTTCCTTTCTTTATGTTATGATCTTTATCATCACTACTTTCATTTTCTACATATGGACACTTAGCAGCAAAATGTCCTACTTTTCCATAGTTAAAGCATTTAAAGGGTAACTTACCTTTGTATTTGTCAGATCCTTTCTTGAGCATTCTCACAAAATGAGCTTCTTTTGCATCTAATTCATCATTGGAGCTATAGCTTGATTCATGTTCTTTACTCTTCTTCTTCATCGAAGCTTTGAAGGTCGCTTCTCGCTTAGATGGCTTCTCCTTTTCAGTCCTCATTTCATATGTCATGAGGATCCCATGCAATTCATCCATTGTCAATTTATCTAGATCCTTCATTTCTTCAATGGTGGAAACTTTGGCATCAAATCTTAAAGGGAGAGACCTTAGCACCTTTTGTACAATCATTTAATCTTCAATATTTTCACCAAGTCCTCGGATGGTGTTGACGATTTCATCCACATGAAGGAGATAGGTTACAATATTTTCATCTTTCATCTTCAAGCTCTCGAATTGTCTTCTATGGGTTTGGAGCTTAGCCTTCTTAACTGTCATCACATTCATAGATGTTTTGAAGTTTGTCCCATATTTCTCTCGCCGATTCACAATGCATTACTTTGACAAATTTTGATTCGGATAGACCACACAAGATAGCATTCATGGCTTTTGCATTGTTTTCACTAGCCTTCTTTATAGCTTGATCCGTCGGTGGAGTTAATGGAGATTTATAGCCATTCACTACTGATTGCCAAATATCAAAACCTAGAGTAATTAGATAAGTTTGCATTCTTATGCTCCAGAATACATAATTTGTTCCATCAAACAATGGAGCTCTATTTGTGGAGAAACCTTCTTGACTAGCCATGTGTACTTATGAGATCTACCTTCTAGGGGTTAGACTATTCTTGAAGGAACTTGGCTCTAATACCAATTGATGAGTACACACTTATACTGAGAGTGGGGTGACTCAGTATAAGACAATCTTTTACTTATTTAAAACTTAACAACCACAATATCAACAAATACATAAAATCCACACAATTAAGAACACAAGATTTACATGGAAACCCTTTCAGGGAAAAACCATGGAAAAGGACTACTTGGATCTACTGTCCAAATCCAGTCATAGTAAAATAAAAATTCTCTTACAAATCTTTGTAGGCACCAACCCACTGAAGACACCAATCACCACCAATCTTTGTAGGCATGAACCCACTAGAGACACCAATCCCCACTACTAAGCACCAACTTAGCAAGAGACACCAATCTCTTCTATTATGAGGCACCAACCTCCAAATGAACAAAATTTCTACCTTCTTGAATATAGCTTCTTCAATGGATGATGACCATTTGAAACTCCATAAAAATCTGTTTGCAATGTTTTTCACATGTGCTCTTCTTCCTCAAAGGTCTACTGTAATAAATATGCTCTACTATAATAAATCTGCTCTTACTGTAATAAATTTGCTTTGCTTTAATAAATTAGAATGATATTTCATTTATTGCTTACTTTCTAACCTCTACTTCAACTTCTATTTATACCTCAATCATGCATTTTCACCCAATAGTGTCCACCTTCTCTAAGGGGCTTGGCCACAAAATGTAATAATAATTTAAATTTAAATTCCACCAAAGGAGGGCAACTCTCCATGTATGGTTGGCCCATATCAAAGAGGGGCGATTTCACACAATATGGGCACCAATATAAGGCAATTTGGGTCGGCCCATTAAGCTTAAATACAATAAATAATTTCCCCTTTTTTGTTTAATTCTCCTTAGCATATATCTTCTATATTGATTCTCCTTTGACCGCAACAATATGATGGCAACAAATTTCTTTCTATGATAATGATTGTGATCTACTCTCATTTGACATCAATGAAAACAATATTTCCAACAGATGACTGGAGGGATGACAGAGGGTTGAATTGCATGAGTCTAGAATCGTATAACAAAAGATTGTAAGGGGCGTATGACAGAGGAGTATGTACTTAGGTAAGTTGTTAGTAGGAAGTCATACGATTGATAGGAATTGTAGGTTGACATGGTAGCAGAAATGAGTGTCGTACGACAACCGTTCGACAAGGAAATCATACGACAATGAAGAATACTAATCATACGGTGGTTGGAAAATTTGCCAGTCATATTAAGTAGGGTGTTGCAAGCATACGACCAATTTGCAGAGGTCAATTTCTGAATGCAAAGTCGGATTGTATGGCAAGCTTGGTAATTTGCAAGGGATTCGTACAATGTTGTTGGAATCGTACGATGGGAAAGACAAGCTTCAGTCTACGGGGAGGAATGAATGGGGGGTCCTATGGCCAGAATAGGTCATACAACCCCCTTATAACCTTTTAATTTTTCAATTTTTTTCCTCCTCTCCCAATACTTTGACTTCTATCATTTGGTGAAATATGCAATCGGCATATGCTTTTCTAAAACAATCGTTGGAAAAACATGCATCAACTAGCTCTAGTTCAAATATTTTATCTACTAATTATAATTCGCCCATACCTTTATGTAGTTGTCTCACGTCGATTATGTTCAACCGTTTTGGTTTTTGTAGCCACTTCACTATTTTTCTATCCTCGTATACTGTCAATTTGACTGCAGCAATATGATGGCAACAAATTTCCTTCTATGACAATGATTGTGATCTAGTCTCATTTGACATCAATGACAACAATATCTCCAACAGATGACTGGAGGGATGACAAAGGGTTGAATTGCATGAGTCTAGAATCGTATGACAAAAGATTGTAAGGGGTGTACGACAGAGGAGTATGTACTCAGGTAAGTCGTTAGCAGGAAGTTGTACGATTGATAGGAATTGTAGGTTGATAGGGTAGCAGAAATGAGTGTCGTATGACACCCGTTTGACAAGGAAATCATACGACAATGAAGAATATTAATCATACGGTGGTTGGAAAACTTGTCAGTCATATTGAGTAGGGTGTTGCAAGCATACGACCAATTTGCAGGAGGTCGATTTCTGAATGCAAAGTTGGATCCCTTGCAAATTATATGGTGTTGTTAAAAATTGTATGATGGGAAAGACAAGTTTCAGTCTACGCTGAGGGATGGATGGGGGGTTCTATGGCCAGAATAGGTTGTACGACCCTCTTATAAACTTTTAATTTTTGAATTTTTTTCTCCTCCCCCAATACTTTTATTTCTATCATTTGGCGAAATATACAATCGGCATATGCTTTTCTAAAACAATCGTTAGAAAAACATGCATCAACTGGCTCTAGTTCAAATATTTTATCTACTAATTGTAATTTGCCCAAACCTTTATGTAGTTGCCTCACGTCGATTATGTTCAACCCTTTTGGTTTTTGTAGCCACTTCACTATTTTTTTGTCCTTGTCTACTATCAATTTGACAGCAGCAATATGATGGCAACAAATTTCCTTCTATGATAATGATTGTGATCTACTCTCATTTGACATCAATGACAACAATATTTCCAATAGATGATTGGAGGAACAACAAAGGGTTGAATTGCATGAGTCTAGAATCGTATGACAAAAGATTGTAAGGGGTGTATGAAAGAGGAGTATGTACTCAGCTAAGTTGTCAGCAGGAAGTCATACGATTGATAGGAATTGTAGGTTGACAGGGTAGTAGAAATGAGTGTCGTATGACACCCGTTTGACAAGAAAATCGTACGACAATGAAGAATACTAATCATATGGTGGTTGGAAAACTTGCCAGTCATATTGAGTACGGTGTTGCAAGTATATGACTAATTTGCAGGAGGTCAATTTCTGAATGCAAAGTTGGATCATATGGCAATCTTGGTAATTTTCAAGGGATTCGTACGATGTTGTTGGAAATTGTACGATTGGAAAGACAAGCTTTAGTCTACGGTGAGGGATGGATGGGGGGTCCTATGGCTAGAATAGGTTGTATGACCCCCTTATAAACTTTTAATTTTTTAATTTTTTTTCTCTCCTCCCCCAAAACTTTGATTTCTATCATTTGGCGAAATATACAATTGGCATATGCTTTTCTAAAACAATCATTAGAAAAACATGCATCAACTGGCTCTAGTTCAAATATTTTATCTACTAATTGTAATTTGCCCATACCTTTATGTAGTTGCCTCACGTCGATTATGTTCAACCCTTTTGGTTTTTGTAGCCACTTCACTATTTTTCTGTCCTCGTCTACTGTCAATTCTCTTGTATTGTATACAACTTTCCACATTTTCAATTTTGACAAGGGTGTTCTTCTAGGTGCCCCTTCAGGGAAGTTTCTTTCACTAAACTCATGAACTGCATCATAGTAGTTAGAGTGTTCTATGATGAATGTGCTCTCGGTGAAATATCTAGGTGGAACTACTTCCCTTGGAAGTAAGAATGCAAGTTTCTTCATGATGCTTTCATGCATTGCCCATTTGTCTTCTTCCTCACCCTTGTCATCTTGATCCTTCCATGGATCCTAATTGTTATCTTTGACTACCCCTTCTCTTATTTCTGTGTAAGGAGCATATTGCCTTCAATAGTTGTACATCTTCATCCATTTCATTGGTGGTCTGTACAGGCCTGTGACTTCGTCCAAGTTCATGCTCGGGAAGAATAATCTGTCGATCCTTCTACTTATATCCACTCTCATGGGATGTTCTTCTACTCTATCATATTCAAACTCACTTGCTTCATATCCATTGTCATTTCCAAATTCGTTTCGTAATTCTGCTTCGTTTCCAAACTCCATGAGATTTATTGAGATGACTTCTTGCCTTTGTAAATCTTGAGCTTTGACTCGTTTACTGTGTCTTTGATTAATGTGCCATCAAGTTCTCCAATTTTATGGACCTATTTTCTAGTACTTTCCATACTCGAAACGGTCCTAACCACCTCACCTTGAACTTGCATGGCTTTATCTTGTTACAACCTTTATACTTGAGAACTAATTAGCCTTATCAAAAGTTCATTCTCTTGAGATGTTTATCGTGCCAGTATTTCCATTGCTTCTAGTGGAAATATTGTCATTGATGTCAAAGGCATATGGACAAGATTAGTAGCAAGATCGGTGTCATTGATGTCAAAAGCATATGGGAGATTGTTGCTAAGAAATAGGAATACATTGATCATATTCAAGACATTTTTGTTGGATTAATTTAAGATATGAAAGTTGCCTTCAAGAAGTAATTAATGGAGTAATAGCCAACTACATATGATGGAGGAATTAAAAGTTAGAAGTCATCAAAATAAATTAAGATTAAGTGTTGGCCAACTACATAAAGGATGTCAACTATAAAAGGTGGCCGATCTTCTCATGAAATTGTGGAGTTAAAAGGTGGTGGGTTTAAACTTATAAATTATGATAAAGTTTACCAACTCCTTATGGAATTATCATTTAAATAAACACATTATCATATGTTGGTCGACCACATAAATTGAGATTTAAATTTAAATTAATATATTGCTAAAGGGGTCGACCCCTTAGAAGGAGCGCTCCCACATAAGGGCAAAATCATCCCATTTAAAATGTGTAATGAAAAGGTACGCATTTAACAAGAGTTGCCTCCTTTATGATCAGTCATGTCCTATGAGTGAAGTTGCCACCCTTGGAAGATATAAAGCAAGTTTGCAAATGTGAAGAAGGAAGGGTGTGTGGTGTAGAAAGAAATACAAAAACTTACACCAGCAGATTTGCATATGAGAATATAAAAGATCATTTGTGGTAGATTTGTAAAGAGGAATATATGTAGAATTAGAAGAGGAATTTAGAGCAGATTTGAAAGAAGAGTATATGCAGATTTAACAAGGGAATTTATGGCATATTTGGAAGAAGAGTATATGCAAATTTAGAAGAGAAATTTATGTAGATTTAAAAGAGTACATGTAGATTTGAGAAGATGATTGATTGTGTCAATTTGTGAAGAACATATAATTTACAAGTAGAGTTTGTGAAAGGAAATCAGATGTCCATCATCCGTTGAAGAAGCAACATCCTGAAGGTGAAACTTTGTTGTGGAAGTTGGTACTTACTAAAGGAGAGATTGGTGTCTTGCTAAGTTGGTTCTTAGCAATGGGGGTTGGTGCCTCTAGTAGGTTGGTGCCTATAAATTGTGGGGATTGGTGTCTCCAATGGGTTGGTGCCTACAAATGATAGAAGAGGGGATTGGTGTCTCTTGTAGGTTGGTGCCTACAAACAAAAGAGATTGGTGTCTCTTGCTAAGTTGGTTCTTAGTAGTGGGGGTTGGTGCCTCCAGTAGGTTGGTGCCTATGAAGCTTGTAAGAAACATTTTATATAAGCAATATTTGGCCATGGTTTTCTCTCGAAAGGGTTTCCATGTAAACCTTGTGTTCTTCTTGTGTTGCATAATTGTTAGATCTTGTATGCTTATGGTTGTTGTGGTTGATTAAGTTTGAAAAAGTAAAAGATTGTATTATACTGATTCACCTCCCTCTCAATATAATCATGTGCTCATCAGCTTCTACATCACCTCTGTCACCCACTGTGCCAGAACCCATTGTTCGTCAAGTTTCTTCAATTAAAATAGTCTCTCTTTTAAGCTCTCTGTATCACCAAGTCAATTCTTGACTGCTATTCAGAGACTAGGGACCATATATTCAGCTGGGACCACCACTTCCCAGCCGTACATCAACTGGAAGGGAGTATGTCTTATCGTCACCTTATAGGTCATACGGTAGCCCCATAACACGACTAACAACTTCTCCTCCTAGTCTGATCCTTCTATGCCACATGACAATTTATAAATGACTGATACTAGGACTTTGTTTGTTGACTTGACTTGCTCATTGGCTCTCAAGTAATAAGGAATTGACAATGAATGGAATATCTTAAACTCACTAGCAATCAATCGAATCACATGGTTGACGAAATGTCCTCCCCAATCACTAGTTATCTGAATTGTGATCCCGTGCCTTGTAACTATCTGCTCGTAGATGAACCTTGTGGTGCTTATGGTTGTATTATCTTCTAGTCCTCTGGCTTCGACCCACTTGGTCAAGTACTCTATCACCACCACTATGTATCGGCACATGTGTAACTTACTAACTTTCAACGGGCCTATGAAATCCAACCCCCACCTCTCGAACAATTCTTGTGGCTGCAAAAATGAGAGTGGCATATAATCCCTCTTTAGTGGTTTTTCAACTCTCTGGCACATATCACATCCCACTACCCACTCTCAGGCATCAGTGTGGAGCGTTAGCCACCATAGTCTAGCCAATAAAACCTTCTTGGCAATGGCATTTGACCCCATATGTCTGTCAGTTAGCCCTTCATGGGCTTTCTGTAGCACCCCTTTTATTTCCTTGTACATGACGCACCTCCTAAGGATATGGCCATGCCCCATTTTGTATAGGAGTCCATTCACCAATTGGAATGTTGTACTCTTGAGTGCCAATTTCTTTCTTTCATCAGTTGGCATGTCCTTACACATAGTCAACGTGGACAAGTATTCGCTAATGTTCTCATACCATGGCGGTAGGGTGGCTATCTAGAACAAATGGGCATTGGGGAAATCCTCATTTACTCCTTCTGGTGGTTCCCCTAACTTGATCTATGATATTTGATCATCTATACATGACTTTTTTTTGAGTGTACGATAATAGTAAATGTAAACCACTGGAGTAGGAGTAGCCATCTGCTGATGCAACCCTCTATAATCAGCTTGTTCATAAGATACATCAATGCTTGGTGGTTGACATAAACGGTGAAAGGTGTTGTCAATAGATAATGTCTGAACTTATGAATTGAGTAAACCATTCTGAGTGCTTCTCTCTTCATCATACTATAGTTGCGCTCTACACTTGACATTAGCCAACTGTTGAAGAACATCGAGTGGTCCAGTCCTTGAGGTCTAACTTGTGCCATTGTGACTCCTATTTTGAAGTTTGAGGCATCGACATGTACATGAAACTCCTTGTCCCAGTCCGGGTAGGCTAAGATCGGTGAGCTAATCAACCATGCCTTTAATTCATTGAATGCCTTTTCTTGCTTGTCTGTCCACATAAATGGTACAACCTTTCTTGTCAGCATGTCTAGGGGATATGATATTTGGGCGAAGTTTTTGATAAATCTTTGATAGTATCCCACATGTCAAATAAACAACTTCACCCCATTGACATCTCTCGAAGCCTCCATCTGTATGATTACTTGTATTTTGTTTGTATCTATCTTTAGTCTTGCCTTACAAACAATGTGGCCAAGGAGTTTGCCTTGTGGCACCATAAATCAACACTTCTTCAGATTTAGGGCTAATCGTGTCGACCTGCAATGCTCCATGCATTCAATGAGAGCCTTCAAGTGGGTTTGTTGGTTGCTGTAAATTGACCAATCATTAAGGAACGCTTTGAATTCCCCCACCGATATTTTGTCAAATATATATAGAATTATTCTCTAAAAGGTGGTTGGAGCTTTACATAGGCTGAACGACATCCAGTTGTATGTGTACACTCTGTCCTCCACCACGAATGTGGCGTTCAACTTATCCTCTTCAACAATAGTGATCTGATTGTACCCTGAGAATCCATCCATAAATGAGTAAAACGCATGACCGACCACCTCCTCTAGGATTGAATACATGAAGGGAATAGGAAATGGGTCTTTGATAGTAACTGCATTCAGGCATCTGAAATATACACATAACCAAATTTGCCCTCCTTCCTTCTTGAGTGAGATGAAAATAGGAGAAACCCATTCACTTGTCTCTACTTTAAATATGATACATGCTTCTAACATTTTTTTGATCTCTTCCTGCACTTTTATTACATAATTTTTATTCATTCAGTATGGTCTCTTTCTGACTGGTTGTGCATTTGGAATTAGGGAAATTCTATGCACACATAGTTCTAGAGGTATTCCTTCAAGTCTTTATATGTCCAGGCGAATACATCCTTGTACTTGAGAAATTTTTTGAATGTAGTTGCCTTCAACACTGGATTCTAATCGTCGCCCACCAAAATCAACTTTTGATTACTTTCATCTCCCATATTCACCTTACTGGTTGATGGCTCCTCGTATATGATAACCTTATGTTGCTCAAATTTATGTGCTTGTGTATCATCTTCTTTGGCATCGCCCTCCTTATATTCTCCATATGTTCATGGGAATGTATGACTGGTTGTAAGATGATCTTCTTCTTCATGCACAAGTGTGCAATTCACCTCTGGCAATTCCCTTGGTGTATGACTTGTAGTCGACGGTTGACTTGTCTCCACTGATGATCCCTCTAGCATACAACTTTTCTTATCGGTGGTCATATGACTTGTTCTAGGTAAGGGATTTTCTTCAATCTCATCAATTTGAATCATGTTTCAACCTGGTTGGAACACCTCATATTCTCCGATCTGCCAATGGAATAGCCTTCTGAGTGAGTGTGTTTCATCTTCGGAGCATGGTTGCAATTCCAGTACTCCTTCATCGTCAAGATCCATGGGTCCTCTTTCTTCGGTCGATGTTTCACCTATATCCGACTTCGAATTGGAGGAAGCCATTTCTTCATCCATGACTTGTGTCCTCAAGTTGATAATATATTTCCTTCCTTTGTTTTCAATCGACAAGGTTTGTTTCTTCCATTTGTGATTAGCCTTCACTGCTATCAACCATCTTCACCCAAGGAGTGTATCATATGCTTTCTTGTGTACCGTGATGATGAAAAAATTCAAGAGGAAGTGTTGAGTATCAATTTTCACTTTCTGTCCCATTAATACTCCCAGGGCCTTAATTCCATGTTGGTCGGCTCCTACCAGATGGAAGGTTGGTAGCCACAAGGTTGGTTTCCCCAGGTTTCTCCATGTATCTTCAGGTAGTACATTGACTCCTGAGCTTCCATCGATGATTGTATTCATTAGGTTTCTCCCGAGAATCTCCATATGGACGACAACTGGATTCTTCCCTACATTGATTGCCAGCAACATTGGGTCGACGACTTGCTTGCCGCTCGGTGGCGGTTCCACTATAACATCATCATTTATATTTTTCTCCTTCGGTTGCTCCTAGTCCACCACATTGGATATCACCACCATTAGTTGTGGCATGCTCTGTAATAGGTTAACCATCCTTATAGGTATGGTGGTTTGCAGTACTTGGCTGGTGATTTTCTTATCTAATTCTAGTTAGTTAGATGCACTAACTTTTTCATTAGAGTGCCTTTGTTCCTTTGCCATTGCCTATTCAACCTCTACTTTGGCTTCCCAGAGTCTCTCCTTCTCTGTGTGAGGGTCAAGGTAGACGGCCTTCTTTGTTTGCACTCAGGTGATGGTAAAGACTTCTCTTTCTACGTTGATCAAATTGATACTTCCTTTCTGTTTTGGGCAGTCATTATCCTTGTGATCACTTGGTCCACACCATTTGCAAAACATGCTTGTCTTGTTTTGGTTTTGGTTGTTCTGGCATTCTCGGGCAAAGTGTCCCCATTCACTACACTGTTGACACTAGATCATTGATTTCCCTTTTCTGTCATATTGTATGCAACTTCTCCCCCCACTATTATTGAATCTATTATTCTCTTGTCGGTTCCGATACCTGCTTGGCGATGTACTGTTGTTGTTTTGCTGCTTCGACGGTGTAGTCGATGGGGTAGATTGTTTACATTGAGTGAAGAGCACTTGGGTGCTTCTTGTCTTCAGATTGTACAGGCATTCTTTAATGGAGTGTCACAAGACTTGGCAAATGTCACAGAAGATTTTTTTTGGGAAAGTTACCTTAACATAACCTTCGTCATTACACTCCGTACACCACAGTTCCTTCTCTTTACTAACCTCCTTTTATTCCTTGAGTTCTTTCATCATCCTCATCATGTCCTTCTAGAGTGCTTGCATAATTTTTCATTCATCTTCTCTATCATCCAAGATTTCATCATCATTTGTTCTCTTTTTCTCTCGAGAGGACATTTTGTCTTCATTCTCAATGTCCATCACTTGGTTGTAAGCATCAGCGTACGATGATGGTGGTACTATTTTCATCTTCTTCCTCAATGAAGGAATCAACCCCTTGATGAACTAGCACTTTTTCAAGCCGTCAATAGGTTCCTTTTCCAATTTTACCAACAACTCTTTCATCCTACGATTATAGGCCCTTACATTCTCATGTTTGCCTTGTTTTGTATTATATATTTCCACTACAATTTCATTGTCATCTCTTAGGAGTTTGAACTCTTCCTCGAATGCCTTCTTTAGTGTGCTCCAATTGGCCTTTGATTTTACTTCCAGTTTAATATACCAGTCAATGGCTATACCTCTGAGAGTTGTTGGGAATGACCGCAACCAATAGGACCTATCATCATGTTTGTTTTCTATCAATATGGTTTTGCACATCTTACAATGCCTAACTGGATCTTCCAATCGATTCCCCAAGAATTTTAGGAGCTTCTGCCTCTCCATATTCAGACTTGCTGGGGGAGTCACTATCTTCCCTCCTTGGCACAACTTTCATGTTTGGATTTTGGTCAGAGAGTCTTGATCCGTATGTTCTGGTGTTTTCTGTGTGCTCTCGACCACACAAGTGTCCACTCCTTCATCAGCAAACCACACTCTTCTGTCACCCTCATGGTCTTTCCTGTGCTCTTCTAGTCTCAGAGTTATAGGCTCTGTCCCGTCAATCAACAATTCTTCAAAACATCAAATATTATCTTCACATGTCTCTGACAGTGAATCCTTCGATGATCCAACTTCCCACTGGTCTTCGTCGGTTGTTGGTAGTCATACGGTTGAATTTTCTTCTTGGTTGACAAGATCTTTGTGTGCTTCATCTAGCAGTGGTAATTGTCTCACTAATTCGTCCCACTCTACATTTGTGTATTGTTGTGCATTTATGTATTGTTGTACTATAGGGATTTTCTTTTCTTCCCGACTACGACTCCGACTGACGCTTCTCTTTTTGCTTCGCTTTGGGGATGGACTCTCACTCTTGGGGAGTAATCCCTTTGTTTCCTCAACTATTCTTTTTAGCCTCCTTTCTATTTGTTCATGTATTCTTAGTGATCTTATCTCTTGATCTGGTGTTTTGTGACTATTTTGTGGTTGCCTCTCATCTTTGTTCAAGTATAAGGGCATTAATTGTTCGGTGTACGACATTGATCAGTGTTGTGCTCTTCCTCCTCCCATTTCATATGCTCTTTGTACCATTGGAGTATATGCTAACGATGTTTCTCTCTTTCTCACTCCTCATGCAACTCTTGCAAAATTATAAAGTGTCTCTAGAAGCCTAGGGAGATGAGTTCATCCTCTGGAACCTCTTTGGTATCCGCTTCCCTCCACACGTGCTCTCAGACTGACACGTCCCACAAGTGTACGAGGTCTTCTGTGAGATTATCCTCACATTCTTCATTGGTCTCAGCGAGTTCTTCCGTCGGCCACCCCATTATAATGCCATCTATCACTAACTACTCAATCTGACTTTGTATAGGCAATGACACCAAATATTTACTACCTAACATATTAGAATTGGAATTCACGGTGTAAATAGAATATCTTTGGAAAGGAATATAACATCATAATAAATTACTCATTGATAACTCACATCAAAACTGGTATTGTTATTATATTCAAATATTCTCTCATACAATATGATAGGGATCTCTAGCAAGTGTGATCTCGTCTACAGTTCCATGCTTGGCATATAAAGGTAGCCGATAGTTGGTTGATACCTCCAACTACTGACAACTGACTCCAACTAATCACAACTGTTAGGAGGACAACTAACCTCACCTATACACCCAATCCACAATACATACAATATACTTATGCAAAATGCATGTTTACAGTCATACCATGCCCTGTGTGCCTACTTAAGTTCATATAAGGTTTTTACCAACTTACTCACCTTGGACTCATAACCAACAACCCCAACACCTCAAGGTTGAGTCAAATACATTGAAGAAGGGACTTTTAACATCCGTCCATTTTGAGCAGCAAGAAATAGAACAAGTCTAATTGTATGCCACTTAGTAATAGGAGAAAAAGTTTCTTCATAATCAACCTTGCTTGTTTCACAAAACCTTTTTCAACAAGTCATTCTTTATACTTATAAATTGATCCATTGAACTTATACTTAATACCATAGATCAATTTTGAGCCAATGGGTTTCACAACAAGATGACAATCTATGAGAACTAGAGTATTACTTTTGATTAAAAAGGGGTAAAATAGGTTTTGAAGGGACTTTGAAACCCTTTACATCTAGTTAAGCATCAAATAAACAACAATACAACAACAACAAAACTATAGACAAACTACAAAGAAAACCAAACAACACAAAAAATAAAATAGAAACCACTAGACCCTAAAGCTTTACCTGAATCTTTTTTAGAATTTTGACAACTTCCAATTTTTGTTGATAAAATCTTTCATGTAGACGCATGAAGTCTTGAAAATATTTCTTCTCTTCCTCGTAGCTCTTATTCTTATTGCTCCTTGTTCTAGAATTGGGCCCTGCCTTCATAGTTTTACCTTCCAAATTGATTCTCGGTAATTTTCCCTCAACCAAATGTTTTTAGCACATGAATAAGGAAATCCCATGACACACGGTCATATGCCATCATTAATTCTAGCTTCAAGATAAACCCAACCTTCTTGTTAAGCATCAAAGAGTGGAGCACCTCATGAATGGGGATGATGGTATCCAAAATTTACCTTCCATGAACAAATCTACTTTGTTGTGAAGAAATTAGCTTGGGAAGTGTTGATGATTGTTTTTAGACAAGTCAACAATAGAGTAAAACACTAGAGTATCCCACTCTCTCTTGAATAAAGCCTCTCGAATGCTAAACAAAGTGATCAATCGAGACAACTCCAAGGTTCCTTTTCTTATGATTTATGATGGATGAACTCAGTGATTACATGTGATCTTGTTGATAATCACAAAGGAACTTACATTAGACTTCTTCATACTTCCTTAGCTTATTCCTCCTTTCAGTGTGGATGATTTATATATATAAGGTTTCAATGATAAAGAAAAGGCAAAAGATAAAGGTTTGAGAAAAACTAATCTAAGGTCAATGAAGCAATGATGATGCAAGAATAGACAAACTCCTTAATCAACCTAACTCCACTTCGCCAAGGATGCCTACAACTACATGAAGTTGGTGCAATCTCCTAAGTAAACGAATGGTTTTCAAATCACAAAAGCTTATACAAGCACCCATAAGATGGTGCAGCTCAAACAAGCATTCACAATCGAACTTAAGCAAATGATGAGGCTCAGACTAGCTTTACACAACACTTCACCGGCGATGAATGTTAAAAGCATGAGCTAGGAGTTTATCAAATATTCAATACAAACATACATTACATCAAAGAGCTTCTAATCTACTTCTAATCTAATTTGAAACATCTCTCCACTTCATCAAAGTACAAGAAACCATGTCACTTCACAAGATAACACTTAACACCAAATGAGTTCCAATGTCTTTGCATTAATCTTGAGAAATATTTACAACAACTTCAAGTCCTCTTAGAGAATTTTGAGAGTCTCTTCTATTCTACTCCTACAAAACTAATTTCTCCTATCACTAACTACTACTTTACAAATGAGGCAACAAGGCCTTTATATAGGGGTCCAAAAATACAATGAATGGCTTGGATCAATCCAGATAGCCAAGGGCTCAGATCATGCCACCTCAGTAGGTAGTTACAACAACTTGCTATTTTTAGTACATATGAGAGGCAATGAAGGCACACTTTCCAATAAGATAAGATAAAATAGAATCTTTGAAGTATCTTCCACATGGACGTCCTCTCTGTCTTCTTGCTTGTTGAATGATGTGGCGATTTGTGATTGGCTTGATGATGAATGTCTGCCATGTAGGTGCCACCTTAACATATTACCAAATTGTATCATCTTGTGATGTCTTCAATGTGATTGCTTTGATACTTTAATGCTTGTATGTCTAGGAATGTATCTTGTTGATCTTGCCTTGTTCGTCTTCTTGTAAACTGGATACATATGATGTTTCTTCTCCTTCTCCTTGTAGGTTAATGTTGATCTTCTTTGGATACATCTTTGATAGAGAGTAGTAGAGAGTAGATGATGATGATGCTTCCTGCATGACTTGAAGTAGGAGATCTCTCTTAGACTTGAAGATTGAGAGAACATGAAGCTTCAATGGATGAATGCCTTGGAATGTTTGATGATGAAGTGTTCCAATTTGATGATCTTGAAGGGGTCCTTTGGAGTGTAGATGTTTCTTCGCAATGATGATTGATGAAGAGTGTTAACAGGTTAGATTTGAAGTGACCTCTTGGAGCAGCTATCTTCCATCTTCACTTCATTCCTAGCATGAAGGTTTCTTCGGATGTTAGCTCCTTTGATGATTCCTTAGCTCCATTCATGCTCCTGCAACACACAAGGAAAGAGACAACATCAATCCTCTTGATAAACATTTGACTTTTTAACACATAAGAATCATTACATGCATATCTAACCTAGGCGCATTAGATAAACAATTCAACCTTCACTTATTTTTTATTTAACTTGAATCCAACCACATATCAATAGTGGCGCATTAGTTAATGATTTCATTTTCCGGTTAGAATTTCATCTCAAACAATCAATAAAGACCTCCCTATCTTGGCGCACTGGTTGATAATTTTGGATCCTCTTTGAAATCTTTTAAAAGAACTTGAATATTTGTAGATAACACACTATATGATGTTTAAGATGCACCTAACACTTGAATTTGCTTCCTTGATAATAGCACATGGGTTAAGGCGCAAGAGATGAGGTTTTTTTATCCTTGGTAGAAACCACATTTGAAACTTGAAGTTCACCTCATACTAAATTGGTGCCTTGGATCTGAAATTTGATCTCTTCTAGAAATCATTAGATATAGCGCATTAGATAGACATTTTGTACTCCTATTGAAGGAGTTCTCTTGAATTTGGCGCATTGGGCACCTATTTTGATCTCCAATTGACATCATTTAACAAGGGCACATTGGACTAGGATTTTGAACTCCGGTTGAAAGATGTCAAAACTTGCAATTATATACCACACCAAGGTGACGCGTTGGATCATCATTCTACTCTTCTCTTGAAAGGTTACATGAAACTTGAATTAGACCACATATCAATGAGGCACCTTGGTTCAAGGTTTGGATCTCCACTTGAGGCCATCTAAGACTTGAGTCAAGTCTCCCTTTATAGTGGCGCAATAGATGATTCACAATAGATAAGGATGTTAAATCTTCCTTGAATGCCTTTATGAAAATCAAAATGCAACACTCCATGCTTTGGCGCACTAGAAGAGGATTTTGGATTCTCTTGGAATACCTCACAAAACTTGTAATCAACTTACCACTTCAAGTGCATTGCTTCAAGCTTTTGGATCCTTGTCTTTAGAAGTTGCACTTCAACTTATCTCTATCTTGATTACAAATCCTGATATCCACTTGAAGAATGCATTCTGACCTTAGGCACACTAGTTAAGATTTTTGAACTCTGGTTGAATTTTCCATCATAAGGGCACTTTGGTTAAACAATTTGATCTCTCATTGGATTTTTTCACAATAAGGGCACTATGGTTGAGGTCTTTAGAATCTTCTTTTATTTCACAAGACTTCAATTAATCTCCACACATAGGTGACACCTTAATTGAGGTGCTTTGGTTTCAAAGTTTTGATTCTTCTTAACATACCTTGCTTCATCCTTGGGCGCTCCGGTTAGACATTTTGGATCCTAGTTGAATGATCACCCAAAAACTGAACCAACTCCCTCTAGCAATGGCACATTAGTTAAACAATTTGATCTTTGGTTATTATGACTACTTAGAATGTGAGACCAATTACTTCATCTTTGGGCACATTGGTTTACAATTTTGAGCTCTTGATAAATCATACTTTGAAACTAAAAGCTCACTCCCTAGGTGATGGTGCATTGGTTGGAGTTTTTGAGATCCGGATAAAAAGATGTCTTAAACTTAAGTCTAACTCCCTCCACAAGGTGGTGCATTGGTTGGAGTTTTTGAGCTCCAGTTGAAAATTTTCTCCAAATCATCATCTTCACCTTTTGATGAGGCGCATCACATGTGGCGCATCACTTGAGAGTTTTGATCTGCATTGAAATGATGTAATCACTTCACATTCTGGTGCATTACTTTGGGCGCAAGAGATAGAGATTTTGAATCTTCTTGGTTAAAAAACCTTCATAAAACTTTAATTCAACCTCACAACAAGGTGGCGCTTTGGATAAAGATTTCATCTTCTTCTTGAAAATTGCCTAAAAACTTGAGTTAAACCACTCTCCACTAGTGGCGCATTAGATGAGGTTTTTGATCTCCCCTTGAATATTCACTACACCACTCTACCCTCATCATCCTTGGTGCAATGGATATGGTGCATCGGTTGAGGATCTTGAATCCTCATCTTCCGACATTCAAAACTTAACTTCCCTCTTCAATATCGGCGCATTGGTTAGGGTGCAATGGATCAACATGTTGATAGCTTCTTGAAAGGACCTTAAAACTTGTATTGAACTTGCATTTACCATTACCTTTGAGGTGGTCACATTGGTGGAGGAGCAAGATATTCACATTTTGATTTTTCCTCCAATACTTCTTCAAAACTCACTTCACCTTGCCTTCCAAAATGGCACTTTGGATTAGGTGCATTGGATCCACATTCTGAGTATTTCTTGCTTCTCAACTTCAAGATAAACCTTTCTCCCTCCTTGGGTGCATTAGATCAACATTCTGGGTCTTTCCTTGAAATAGGTGCCTTGGATCAAATTTTAGATCCTCTGGTTGCTTCTTGAGTAAGGGCGCATTGGTTGGGGTTTTTGATACTTGGATAAAATGTCTTCTAATATCATCATCCTTTCTTAACAAGGGCGCATTGCTTAAGGCGCATTGGTTGAGGATTTTGTGCTCTGGTTGAAATCTCTTCTTTGACGATCAAAAACCTTTCATTTTGGCGCATTGCTTAAGGCGCATTGGTTCAAGATTTTGTTCTCCGGATGAAAGTGGTGCAGTGAACCAAAATTTTGCGCCCTCCTCATGTCTTGTCGCACTGGATCAAGATTTTATGCTCCCTTCATCAGTACTTAGCCATTTTCAGGGTTCCTTAGGGCAAGGTATATTGAAAAATATATTTAAGTATAAGTTGGAAGATTATACTTTAAATATTTTTCAATATACCTTTCAGGATGTTTGAGATAGGTCTCGAATCCATTGGATTTAACATGCAAAATCTAGAATTTGGAGGATCCACCAAATTTTAGACTTAGTCAATTTTTTAGGATTTCAAACATGCATCAAGATTAGTCTCAGAACGAAAGCAAATGACTCTTGAATTAGAAACTAGACTGAGAACTCAAACCAACCACTAACTTCATCATGCAATAAACCTAAGACATCATCCAAGACTAAAGAAAAGCATCAGAGCTCAAAAGAAAGGGGGTCCCCATTTGCAATGGGGCGATGTGTGATTAGGTCACAATAGGAAGAAGTTGTTGTAGCGTTAGCACAACAATCTTAGAGAAGATTTTGTAAATTGAGTTGCAAAGGCTAATCGTTCAAAAATCAGCAAAGAAGTTATCCCCAACCGTCTTAGGAATGAGGACTAAGAAGGTAGAGTTCAGTTCTTTTAGCAAACTTTTGCTTCCAAAGAATTCCTTAGTAGAAACTACTGCATCTTGGGCCACAATTTCCTAGTACAGTTAAAAGAAAAAGTGAGGGAACTCATCTAACCTCGGTTCTTTGTTTCCTTCAAAGGAGAGAACATCAATTTTAATTTCTTCATGTGGAAGAGGCTTCATGAGCTCCCTATTATCTTGAACATCAATCAAATTCAAGATCTCTAAAATGCCTTGTTGTAAGGCAAGATCTACATCATTATTGTCAGTGATAAGATTACAAAAGAAATCAATAGCTTTGTCTCTTATAGCACCTTCCTCCAAAATTTGAATGTTGTCCTTCCAAATTTCTTTAATTCTACTAGAGGATCTATGCTTCATAGTAGTCAAATGAAAGAATTTAGTGTTTCTATCCCCCTCCTTCAACCATATTGCTCTAGATCTTTGCTTCTAGAAATCTTCTTTTTTTTGCAATAATAGAGTGAAATTCACATAACATCTCTCTTTCTTTCTACAATAAATCTTGATTCACGCCCATATTTTAGGTTTCGTTATGGGTTGTATCAAGCCTCATTTTGACCTCCAACTTTTTTAAGATATTTCCAAAAGAAATCTTGTTCCATCTTCTGATATTGATTTTGACATTATTAATCTTTTTGACAATCCTGAACATAGTAGATCCATCAACACTAATATTCCACCATTCAACATTTTTTTCATTCAGATAAGGATGTTGGGTCCACATCTTTTCAAATCTGAAGGAAAAACCTTTCCTTTTACTTAGCTTCTTAGCATACATAACAATAGGAGAATTATCTGACCCTATCTTTGTTGAAGCAGATAGTGAGCATTGATAGGAGGTTAACCAATTAAAAGTTATAAGAGAAGATCCAATTCTATGGTTTGATCAAGTATAATTAGCCCCCTCTAGATTGAAATCCAGTAGAGAATTACCATTGATGAAGTTCGCCAAGTCTTCCCTACTATCTAAAGAAATTTGAGAACCCCCTTTCTTTTCATTTTCCTTTAGAGGGACATTAAAGTCCCTCATGACCACCCACTTCAAATTAGAGTTTATTTGTCAAAAAGTAGTGAGATTACTCCAAAGCTTTTTTCTAGCATTTCTGGTATTGGGAGCATAAATATTGGAGATTATCCAAGAGGTGTTTTCATAGTTATGGAAAAAAAGAATAACATGGTTTGGTTCTATGCACAGAAGAGTCCCAACCATAGTAGTTGGATTCCAAAGAGTTACAATCCCTCAAGAGGCCCCATCTACATTAGCCCCATGACAATCACAGTCTTTAAAATGTCTAATTTTTAATTTATAGTACTCTTTCAATAGGCATTTTAGTTTCTTGCATCAACAAAATATTTGGTTTATTCTACCTACCTAAATTTGCTAGAAGGTCATGTTTATGCGGATTATTCAACATTTTGACATTCCATGAAAGAAATTTTATTTTTTTGGTTTGGATGTACCCTTAGAGCACATTGCCAAAAGGGTTTGTTGGTTTTCATTTGCAACATCCTTTTTCACCTCTGTAATGACCCACTTGGCCTTCAAGCAATTTCTTAATCATTAATCACAATTTTTTTGATCAATTAATTATTCTTGAAGGACTTATTTTCTTAAAGTTGATGTATTTACTCTTTGCAAACTTTTGGTATAACTGAATACTCAAGTGATGATAATAGCCAGTTCTAGCTATCCTGTCTAGTACAAAACATTCATATTTGTTAGCCAATCAAGGCTCTTTTGTCCATTGGGCTTACTTGTCCATATAGGACGAATAAATTAACATAGCCAATTCGAGCTATTCCTCTATCCAATACAGGATAGACAACATAGTCAGTCATACAAGCTCTTCTATTTGTTACGAGATTGGTAGCAAGATTAGCCATATTGGCTTCTTAGGACATACAATTTTAAAAGTGCTATGGCTAGAAACTTGGACGATTTGGGATCAATTTGGGTCCATGAGTTGCTCATTGAAAGACCATAGTATGCACATAATACAATGTCAAGGTCTCTATCAATCAAGAGATATATAATAACAAAATAATACAAGCATCTTGTACCCTGCCTTGGATTCTGGGCTACTCGCCTTAGGGATACAAGTAATCTACCCTAGGGATTCTTTTGAGTATCAGTTTCAACCTTATTTTTATCTTAATTAGCCCCTTAGATTTGGAGTTTACTTATACTTAAGAGTAGCATTATAGGAACTCTGAATGCTCTCTGCACTTGTGCACTAGGAACATACTTCATTCATCTAACTACCTACATACCCTATCTCCATGGGATCAAGGTGCTTGAGAATTGGGTGTATGTATGTGTAGTTCTATTTGATTCTATATTTTATATAATTGTACAAGCGGGTACACAACCCTTTCCAGGGCCCATCTTTCCTTGAATAGTTCTTCATCAGCTGCTACCACTCAAGTGAAATAGGGATGGAATCCTATAAAGAAGATAATCTACTCAGTAAACACACTCTAAGGAGGTGCTTGACATTAAGTTTTGATTATGTGAAGATTTTCAAGTTTACCTAAAACACATACTTGGTCTGAGGATGATTTCTCATTCACTTAGACAATCAAGTTTTAGTTTTCCTTATTTCTCCTCAGTGATTTATAGAGATGGTGCTCAGTTTTTCTTGTTACATCTATGTTTTTGATATTGATAAAAAATGGGTTTAGAGGGCCCTAACCCTTTACATAAAATAATGACATAGGCAATTCTAGGAGAGTCTCACTAGAAGTGAGATTGAAAACCACAAAAAATCTTAAAACAACAAGACCAATAGAACACTAAAGAAACAATAGCGGACCAACACAAAAACAAAAATAAAACGCAGAGAAAGGCTAGTGTTATGCAAGCTTCTGCAAACCACTTGTAGCTTGCCATTCCTTATTCAGAAAATCTAATTTGTCAATAAATGAGACCTCCTATAACTTTACCCTTCTATTCCATAACCCAAGCTACTGTCCTATTGGCAGGGCCATCCAGACTCCCTCTGTCATTTTTGAAGCTCTGATTGAAAGACATATAAGCTAGTTGTTGAGTTCTTAATTATCTCCCTATTGAAAGAAACCACTTCAGCCAAGTTCATCTTGAGTTCTACCTAATTGTTCCTTATCTCTGTAATGTTCTAGTCTAAATCCTCTCACCTACTTAAGGTGTCTGCAAATTTCTTCACTTCTTTCCAAATTTCATCATCAACTTCATCACTTTTCCATTGTTTGTTTTGTTTAAAGACTTCCCTTTCCAAATCCTAGATCTTCTTTGTTGTTGGTTATCATCCACTTCATAACATTGTTATGCATCTGCAAGCTTTCCTGAAGCTTCCCAATTCTATCTTTCAAGGTGTTACAGTTTTGGTACTTCCTCTTTTGAAGACCTTTAATGGGGCTAGGGGATATGGGATCGGTGGTAATAGTGCACTTAGGGTCAATCGATGGGGTGGTGACAACAACCAAGGGTCCATAATGGGGATGGAAACATTAATCTTGGGGTCCATAGAAGGGGTGGGGTTGGGAGTGATTTGATCCTTCTTTGGTCTATATTTGGGGTGGATGGAACAGGGAGGCTTGTTAAAACTAGAGGGGCTAGGATTGGGGCAAAGGGCAAATGAGTCTTCATCACAAATTCCTTTGCCCTTGTCCAAGTTTTTAGTGGATTGAGCTAGAGGGGTGGTTGTTTGAGTAGGAGACCTTTGGGCAAAGGGCATTATAATTTTCACCATAAGGGTGGTGGCCTTCTTTTCAACCACAAAGGACTTTGGTTTTCCTTTCATAGGGCTTGGAGTGACTTCATGAGGAGGGACCAGTGAAGGGTTGTATATTCTTGGAGTAAGGGGAGGGGTTAGGGTTTTGGCTAGCTAGAACCTATACAAACAATATATTAGCCCCTGATGAAGGGGCAAGTCTTTCTTTCCCACCAAGACTTGTAAAAGAGTGTCCTCAAGAGAGTTATATATCCATAAGGAAAAATTCATTTTTATGCCATGTCTAAGATTATTTAGCATGGGAAACAAATAAGAATATAATTGTTTATATCTACCTTCAAGAGTGATATAATGCATGAGGATTTCGGCTACCATCTTGCACCATCCTATCAAGTTGTCATTTTGGTATCTAGACACCTTCTCGAAACACTTGAAGAAGTGTTCATAGCTTTGTGCTTGTGAGTTTTAATTTTCTTCTACAATTTGACACCTTCCATTCTTATCCCAGTGGCCATGGTTATCAAATCCTCAAAGAATCTAAATAAAATACCTCTAAGATAGACTGTTCCAGTCTTCCATGAAGTCGCAAATTCTCTTGAAAGAATTGGGTCATAACCATTGAGTGCTTCCATGTAGGACATTGGATTCCCCCTATGTAGAATGTCCTAGACTTCCACATTGTTTCAGACCTTTTCATAGCTAGAAGGCTCGACTTTGATTAATTCCCCCCACCCCCCATGGCAAACTTCCTACTATCTGGCTTGCTATCAGTGGTTTTGATTTTGGTTTTACAATCCCTAATTGTTTTTTTCTAAAATCCTACCTGCTTCTAGGAGTTTCTTTCTAAGAATCATTTATCTTCAACTTACCATCTTGAAGGGGTACCAAAACATCATTGCTCATGTCCTTTCTCATTCTTGTTCATATCATCACCTCTCCAATTTTGGGGTGGTGGTTGGCATTTAATGATTAAACTTAGCTTCTTCATTAATTTTTTCTTTAATATTTGGAGGGAGGGTTCCCTATCATCCCAACATTTGAAACCCATTATAATTTCATCTATGTTAGGAGGTTAGTCGAGGTGTTACCCTCCCTATAAATGTGCTAAATTTTTGAGTTTTTAAAATTCTTGATAATTTCCTTTGTTTCCTCTATGATTGTCTTATAGGACCAATGGGGGACTACCCTTGAATTTAACATCTCTATGATATTTTTTGAATCTCCTTCGATAAAACATGAAATTGATTTGAAGTTAATTTGTTGTTGCAACTATGTTAGGCATGGATGCAGTAGTTCAAGTGCAACAACTTTACCCATAAACATGAACTAGAGGCACCATTAATACTGAATGCTACGTGCAGTGATAGGTTTATATTCTAAAAAAATTCAAAGAACGGCTTACCACTTTTTGATCTCCAATATCCCACAAGGGGCAAGGTGAGAGCATTCGGTGAATTAGTGTCCATAATTTAAACTTCAATATTTGAACTATTGATCTTGAAGTATAGAAATAAATAAATAAAAAAGAAAAATAATCCCCTTAGATCAATTTACCACTTTCCAATCACCAAGATCCCATGAAGGGTGAGGTAAGAGCATACAGGTAATAAGCTATCTACAGGGAAGGTAATAAACTATATAAAGTACTAACTCATAATTCTAAAAAAAAATTGTAGTTAATCTATTCCTATATGTAAATTCTAATGTGCATCATAACTATAAAAAACAATTCAATATAAATTTCACCAAATTAAATGCCTTAGATCATTATACATTTGCAATAACTACAACAACCAAAACAATCTTTCTTAAAACTAACTTTGATTAATCAAGACTACTTGATATAAACTAACTTTTAGATGAATCCAGCTCCCATAATATACATCAATTAAATAAATAGATAGAACATTAAAGGAAACATTTCAAACTACTCTTCAATAATATCAAAATATAGATTACAATATAAGAGGAATATCAAGAAATCTATTGTAAACTAATCATTTAAAATTAACTGAAGTAATTTAAATATAAAGAAGCATTTAAAAAGAAACTATTTATGACTAGATGTTTGAACATAAAAATTGATTTAATTGTAATGAGTATTTCAAGGGTAACTGCCCACAAACTTGTTTATCTAGCTATTATTTTAATAGTAACTAATAGTAACAAGTCTCTTTAGGATAATTAGTTCATATTCCATGTTTTCGATTAAAATAAGGTTCTATTCATCTATGATAATCTTGACTATGTACAAACTATGATAATTTGACTACAATTTGATCAGAGAATAATTAAATGCAAGTTTTAATTTAATTGTATATCCATCACACACTAAGAGATTAGTTCCATAGGTTTGCTTGACTTCTATTTTATACTCATTCACCAATTAACTCAATTTAACATGTCACAATACATAGATTCACTTGTTCAATGGTAACTACTATTGTCACATTGAAGATGTCACTAAAATAAGATAGTGTGTAATAATATCCACTTAACAATCCATTACTATCATAACAATAAATAAAAAGTTCAAACATTAAAAAGATAAGGGACTATAATAATCACAATGCAGGTACTGAATTGGGTCTATTGAGGGGTATACTTTAAGCACTTAGAATTTAGGTTTTACCCATTAGAATAAGAGTAATGTAAAAGAATAACTTGTTGATGACATATAAATCAACCATTACCGTAATTGACCTCACCCACAAAATAGGAAAGGAACACACGACTAAAACAATATTGTAAGTCATTTTTGAAGAGGCCAAACCATTTTATCGAAGGTGACTTAGGAAAGGATTTTTCTATAGGTGTGTTCATTCCTTTGCCCATTTGAAGATAAAATTTACTTTAATATTTTTATCATTTTATTAAGATATTATTATTAGGACTCGCTCCTCTAATTATTAATGGACTTATGGTTCCTATGGCTCTTATGGTTTTCTTCTATGTGTGTTGCCTCATGTTACCAGGCAATAATAATATTGTAGTAATAGGTATATACCATAGCTTTGGAATGTTTGTTTAAATACCACTGCAATATAATCGTAACCAATTTATACATATCTTATAAATGATCACATTTCATTACTTTACATAAATGACTCTGCATCATTGATTTCAAGCAAACACAAAATTATCGTTATGAATACAATTAATAGGTATTCAAATCTTAATGCCCTATGCTCCTTGCTTACTCCAAAATAGAGGGAAGGGTGTAATGCTAAACTAAAACATAAATGAAATCACTATCCACCCTAATCATCAAGAGATGTTGCTATATGATTTTATTGTCAAATTGAAATTGATATTTAATAAATATTTTAGTTGGTTGAGGAAGAATGATAATTGTAGAAAAATATGCTAATGCCACTTTTCAATCTTTTATTCCTCCTTTAAATTGCAGTCAAACCCTGAGGCTAACTAACTAATGGTATATGTAATGGGAGTTTCATGCTTTCATCTCAAACACTTGAGCTCTTTCTAAGCAATTAACAGATTATTTTAATCACAAAATGATTCTTTTGCTTTGGCTATACAACCCTTTAGATTTGTAGGTTGTCATAATAGTTTTGTATTTGTGCATATATATACCTATCCACTACAAGCATAACTTCACATAATAAGATTACTTACAAGTGTGAAGGTTTATTATATGAAAGAACGGGATAGGGTTTCACAATTATTGCAGCGCACAACAAACATGGGTATCCTCACAAGGTAGACACACTATCTCACCAAATGGTACTAACATGTTTTGAACTTGATTGTTCCACATTTGTCAACATACTCCTCACCTACGCTAAGATGGGGGCATTGGAACAAGGTATGGTCATTGATCAAAGCATGACAAATACATAAATTTTATCAATTGTTGTAGTTCTAATGGCCTTCGAAAGCACATACCAAATTCTATAGCATAAATTAGACATGTGAACTATTTGATAGAATAACCCTTGCAATAAGGTATCTAAACTATTGTATTTACAGGCTTACACTTTTGCAAAAGTATGCAAATGCCAACTAATATGAGAGAAGCCATTTTCTAGCAAGGACAAGACTTTTCATAATGATTATGAGATGATAATTTAAAAAAAAAACTCATAAACAAGGGTTAAAAAAACAATACATGAATGCATACAATATTAGTTTACTTGCAAACTTGCAAATCCATACATAAATTATTACTTACGTGGTCTATAAGAAGAAAAATTCATACAACTAGAGTTTTATCAAAATTTGACAACTATAACACCATTTTGATGCTATCCATATTGTATCATCATGATTGGTGTCTTCAGACATTACCAAAATTCTCCCCTTTCCATTCTCCCTTCCCATTTTAAAACATTTAAGATTCACCATTTTTGGTAGCAACCACCTCCCATAACTAACTAGAAACTACCAGCAAATTAAACATTTACTAATTCATTCACCCTCATCAAGGAAATTTGGGTTCAGGCTCTTCCACACATTGGTTGGGGCATATGGAAGGAAAGACACAATTGTATTTTCAAAAGCATATCTAAACCTTGGAATGTGGGGGATAATAAGATTATACAGGGTATTTAGGAAAATGTTGGAGCAACCCAAATTAAAATCCTAAACGACCTCCCATTGATGTGGAAAAATAAATTGCTACTATTTGGAAATTGAAAGACAAGGAGGAGAATGTGGATGCTTTAAAGACACTACAAAGAATAAATACCAAGTGGACCCCCTAACACCAGTTGGAGCAAACTAAATTTCGATGGCTCATCTAGGGGTAACCCAAGTTAGGTGGGAGGGGGTAGCCTAATCAAGGATACTAAAGGTCAATTTATTGGTGCCTTCGCAGAGAACATAGGGATCTAGACCAACAATTATGTAGAAGCCTCTACTACCCTACAAGGCATAATCCTAGCTAGGGACAATGACATTACTAAGTTATTAATCGAAGGAGACCATAAAAGCATCACTGAGATGTTAAACTCAAGGTTTTTCCCTCACTAGTCCTACAAGACCATTATAGAGGAAATAAGGGAAATTCTCAAAACTTTGAGAACTCTAAAATCATTCACATATATAGGGAGGGTAACACCTCCGCTAATCTCCTACCCAACATTGGTGGAAACATAATTGGTTTTAAATGTTGGAATGATGAGGGAACCCTCCCTCAAATCATCAAAGATAAAATCTATGAAGAAATAAAGGTTAATAAGCAAATCCCACCTACCACCCCTTTGCTGGTGTGATGCTGACATGAGTGAGGATAGGGGAAAGGACACATGCTATAATGATCAGGTATTCAAATGGGGTGGCAAGTTGAAGCCCAAAGATATTTTGAAAGAACTTGCTAGAAGTAAGTAGGGTGTGATAAAGACAATGAAGAACACTTTGGATTTCAAATCTAAAAACAAAATTGTAGGTTGTAGATCGGTCAATAGATAGATTGCTATGGGGGAGAACTAATCAAATTTGAGCCTTCCAGTTGTGAAATGGTCTGCAACAATGCAAAAGTATGGAGCATTTTGAGCAAGGGGAATCTAACGCCCAATCTAGAAGCCCTCAATGTTCATGATCTAGTCCTTTCAAGGGAATTCGTGACTTGGTGGAAGAGTGGAACTATTTGCCTGAGGTATTTCATTCAGAGTCTTGGGGAGCTTGATATCCATGGCTATTGTGCTAAAAATGGAGAGTATCAAACTTCAGAAGAAAGTTAAAAGTCATGACCATGAAGCAACAAAAACTTTCTTGAGGTGCGGTGAGAGAGTGGCAAGATATCAAAATGGTTTTAAGAGAGACAACCTTCTAGGATACTAGAAGATGGTGGCCAAAACCCTCATGAGATATATCACTCTTGAAGGTAGATATAAAAGGTTCTAAGTTCCTATCTATTTACCATGCTAAATCATCTTAAACATGGCATAAAAATGAATTTTCCTTTCTAGATTTTTAGTTCATTAAAGGACTCTATTTTACAAGTCTTGTTGGAAAAAAAAGACATGCCCCTCCACCAAGGGCTTATTTACTGTTTATATAGGTTTCAACTGGCCAGAACCTCGACCCCACCCTTTATACCTAGGATCTATAACCCCTCCCTGATCCCTGCCCATGAGCCCACCTTGGATCCTAAAAAGGTAAACTAATGTCCATTGTGGTTGAAAAATTGACCCCCACTGTACTGGTAAAAATTGTGGTGCCTTCCCTTCAAAAGTCGCCCATAGCCATGGCTAGTCCCCCAACTCACTTTCATAAAACCTTGGATAAGGGAAAAAGGATATGTGGTGAAGGCCCTTCAACCCCTTGCCCCCTCCTATCCCTTATGTGCAATGTCCCCTTCCTAATCAGTTCAGTATGGTCGATAGTTAGCCTACTCAGCGGATTCTCATAGGCTAATGAGTTAGGGTTAGGGAATCCTTGGAGTCAGTTGGATCCAATGGGTTAGCAGCATTAAGTGATTATTTGAGCTCCGAAGGTTATGATGTGTGGCACACCACTTTCTAGGGTGGTTTTGGATCATTTCTTTTATACTTACTATTTTTAGTAAGTCAGTTTCAAGCATCGGTAGGGTCAGTTGTCAGCATTTCTATTTTTAGCTATGTTGGTGGAGGCATTTAATGTCAGTGTCCAAATATTTAATATAGTCTAGTATTTTAATTTAAATAGCGATACTTTATAAAGTTAAATTAAATATTTAACTTTATCGTTATTTAATATTATAAAGTGACTTTATGAAGGGGTACTTTTGGGAGACATAAGAAGTCATTTAAATTTAATATTCCTTAAAGTTGGTTGCCTCACTTGGAGAAATAAGGGGACATTTAAAATTTAAATAAAAGTACATTTAATGCAAATTAGGGCGTGGGGTTTGAGGAGGCATAAAAAAGAAGTTTGGAGCTCATTCTTGTTTATGCTTGACTTGATATTTGTTTTTATTCTTTGCTGGAGGAGTTGGTTCTTCTTCAAGGTTTGTGAGGACGAAATCCCTTACAGGTGACATTCTCCACATTGTTGAAAGACACAATCTGGAGGATTTCTTGGTGATTCCATTACGAATATCACAGTTGGGCATATTTGTGGAGTTTCCCTTTCAGTTTGGAGGAGGCTATTACATATCTGATTTATCTTGATAGATTGAAGGAGAATGAGAAGAGATTTACTATGGTTTTGATTTCAAAAGGTTGGTCGTACCATCTCCATAGTTGGTTGTACCATCTTGACAAGGGCATGTGACTTTGGGGAGTTGGACACCTAGGGTTTTGGATAGTTTATTACTGTGTTGAGGACGTCTAGGGTTGGAGGACAGATTTCCATCATTTGTGAGCATTTATACTCAATCCTGGAGGTGTGGCGTTCATTTCTAGGAATTGGTTGCAAGTGTAGAAAATATCAAAGTCAATTAAAATTTTTGCGTATGTTTGAATTAGATATGTAATGTTATTTGATGACCTGGGTTGCTCTTACATTTGAGGAAATTTGTATTTTCAAATTAGAAATTAAATCTAGAAATTTCTGCTATATGTATTTCTGAACATTGTCATATTTCTAGATTATTTAATTGTTACAAGTTACTTTATTTCTTCTCTTTATTACAAAAAAGAAACACCTTCTACAATTTTGTCTTCTTCTATTAAACACATCAAACAAATAAAAAAAACCATGGCAGAACAAGGGTGCTTATTACAGTGGTATCAGAGCATATAAATTTCTTGTCATCCTGTGCGGTTGAAGCAGTGAGAATGCAAAGATTTTCTTGAGGAATGCAACCTTTTACTCATCATTATGATATGAGGAGAAACATGTCTAATCCCAACTTTGGAGATCAAATAGAAACTAATAGATTTGCAGGTGTTAGCATGGGTGATAAAGAACTACAAGAACCAAGCACCAGGGAAATGTTAAATGACCTTGCTAGAGGGAAATGAGAGTTACAACAGAGTTTATCTTAGAAGGGGCATTAATGAACTGACAGATCTTGGGTAATAACAACAATGGTGGGAACAATGTAGATAACAATGGTGGGAACAATGCAACTAACAATGGTGGGAACAATGCAGGTAACAATGGGAGAAACAATGGTGGCAATAATGGGCATGGAAGGAATGATGGAAATGGGGATGGTTCGGTAAATAATAGGGATGCTAATCAGCATACAAGAGCTAAACAACCAACACTCAACCCCTCATGCCTAGCTTTCCACCAAGGATCAACCCACAGATTGAAGAGCATCCCACACAATATGAGTTACAAGAGTGAATCTTAGATGATTGGAGGAATTCTAGATTAGAATTTCAGGCTAAGATGTCCTTTTGCGATTACATGGACCTAAGATTTAAGCATAGACCCCATAGAGGTGGGTGATTACATAACCAGGAGTTGCAGTGGAAGGTGGGCAAGTTGTCTTTCCTGTATTTTGATGGGTCAGGGAAGACTATGGCTAGAGCTTGGGTGCACATACTAGACAATTATTTTCAACTCAATCCCATGCCCAAGGATGAGGCTATTAAGTATACAACCTTACATTTAGATGGTAATGTCCATGAGTGGTGGCGCCATGGGATGATCACTTTGGGCCACGATCAAATTGAGTCATATGCAGAGTTTACCGAGAGGTTGATCGAATGGTTTGATACGAAGGATCCTGAATTGCACTTCAAGGAATTGGCACAACTTAAGTAGTGGGGGTCTGTTGATGCATATATTTCTAATTTTTAAAGGTTATCCATGATGGTGACTAATTTTCAAAGAGAAGGTTGATAGTATTATTTGTTGATGGGTTGTCTGATCCATTGAGAAGCTAGATTAAGGCACTTAATCCACTCACACTACATGAGGCAATCAAGAAGGCAAGAGACACAGAATCATCTACTTCAAGAAATAAATTTCAGTCCAAGGGATTCTTGCATAAAAAGGATAAAGACAAAAAAACATTTCCAGTGAGATTCCAATCAACCAAAACATGAGACAAACAAATTGAGTAGTGATCAGCTCAATGAGCTTAGAAGGAAGAAATTATATTTCCATTGTAGAGAACCATGGGATCCATCTCATAAATGCAATATCAAAGCAAAATCCAAACAAATAGAATACTTTTCGACTGATGAAACAAATTTAGAAAAATCAGACCAGCAGTCCAATTTAGAGGGTAGTGAAGAAAATTCATCAAATGAGGAACATGATAGTGAAGGGGTGATGGCTCAGCTCTCTAGTTTTTAGAAAGTTGAATCATTCAAGGTTAGAGGAGTGCTTTGTGGATAGCGTATAATAACTCTCATTGTACAAGTGCCACACACAATTTTATTGATGAGGGGCTTGTAGCCAAGAGGGGACTCAAAACAGAAGAGTTCGAAGGGTTTAAGGTAATGGTTGTAGATGGGTTTAAACTCACATGCACTCGTAAAAGTGCTGGCCTAAGTATACAATTGGGTGAATATGAGCTGAGAGATGATTTCTATGTGGTTGGCATAGGTGATACAGATGTAGTACTTGGGATGCATTAGATGAGGACTCTTGGAGATTTCACTATGAATTTGCATACTATGGAAATGAAATTTGATTCAAACAGAAAAAAGATAGTACTTAGAGGCATGTCAAATGGGGGTCCCAGAGTAGTGTCCCTCAAGAGGATGAAGAGTTTGATTAGACATGATCAAGTGAAGTGGGCAGAAGAGTGTCTTATCATGCCTAAAATTCCAAATAAGCAGAAGAACAATTATCATCCCGATGTTTAGAAGCTTCTATCGAAGCATAGCAAGGTGTTTGGGAGTATTCCACCTGGAGTACCACCCGATAGAGGGATAGAGCATGTGATAGAGCTAGAGGAGGATGTCAAACCAGTAATTACTACACCATACAAACATCCTAAGAAGCTTAAGGATGAGATAGAAAAGACTATTGAGTTACTAGAGATGGGGCACATTAGACCCAACAAGAGCCCTTTTGCTTCAGTAGTTTTGTTGGTGAAGGAGAAGGATGGGACAATATGGATGCATATTGATTACCAAGCTTTAAGTAATAAGACAATAAAAAATAGGTATCTCATTCCTAGGAGTGACGAGTTGATAGATGAGTTGCATGGAGCTTGTTATTTCTCAAAGATTGACTTGAGGTCAGGCTACCATCAAATCGGGATGAGGGAGGAGGACATAGAGAAGACAACTTCCAGATGCCACTTTGGTCACTTTGAGTTCTTGGTGATGCCTTTCGAATTGACTAATGCACCAGCCACTTTCCAGAGTTGCATGAATGATATTTTCAGGAAGCAGTTAAGGAAATTTGTGTTAATATTTTTCGATGATATCCTAATTTTTAGTAGAACTTGGGAAGATCATATGAGGCATCTCGAGGGGGTTTTGAGCATACTCGATAGTGAGTCCTTGTATGCTAAGGAGTCCAAGTGTGACTTTGGCATGGCAACACTTTTGTCTCTTGGTCACATTATCAGTGCAGAGGGAGTGAGAGTTGATCCTGAGAAGATCAGGGCTATTATTGAATGGCCTACACCTACAAATCTCTCTCATCTTAAGGGATTTTTTGGTTTGTGTGGTTTTTTATAGGAGATTTGTTAAGGGATTTTCACAGACTGCAGCTCCACTTACAGATTTGACGAAGAAGGGAGCCTTTGTGTGGTCTGATTCAATGCAGAGGTGTTTTGATCGCTTCAAATAGTTGATGTCTACATGCCCAGTGTTGGCAATCCCATATTTCTCCAAACCTTTTAAGTTGGAATGTGATGCTTCAAGAGAGGGAATTGGAGCTGTTTTGATGCACGAGAAGCTTCCCATAGCCTTCGAGAGCAGGAAGTTGAGAGGTGTGGAGAAGAGCTACTCCATATATGATAGAGAGATATTGGCCATCATGCATGCTTTGGCCAAGTTTAGACCATATCTAGTGGGGGGGAAATTCATCATCAAAACGGATCACAATAGCATCAAATATTTCATGAACCAGATAGATCTCAACGATAGTCAACAGAAGTGGGTGAGTAGATTACAGGCCTATGATTTTGACATTGTCTATGTTAAGGGGAAGAACAATGTAGTTATTGATGCACTTTCAAAGAGGCCTCATTTGTGTTCATTGGTTGAGATTGTTGCTAATTGGAGGGAGATGATTTCAATAGAGTATGCTAAGTATTCTTGGGCAGTAGGAATCATTGAGGGCACTATTCATGATGACAGGTACACAGTGCTCAATTATCTCATCATTTATAAGGAGAGAATCTATTTGGTGCCTACTTCATATCTGAAGGTGAAGATATTGAGGACTTTTCATGATGCACATATGGTTGGTTACCTGGGGTTCTTCAAGACCTACAACCAAATTAGGGAGAGGTTCACATGGAAGGGACTTAAAAATGAAGTCCTTAAGTATGTCAGAGAGTGCCCCACTTGCTAGCAAAATAAAAATGAGCACACTTATCTAGCTGGTTTGCTTTAGCCCTTACCCATTCCTAATCAGAAATGAGAATATATCTCCATGGACTTCATCATTGGGCTACCTAAGGTACAAGGCAAGGACTGTATCTATGTTGTGGTTGACAGATTGACCAAATTTGCATTTTTCTTTTCTATTTCAGTGGCACATACTGCAGCACAAGTAGTTGGTTGGTTCTTCAGGGAGATTTTCAGATTGCATGGGATGCCCAAAAGGATAGTGAGTGATAGGGATAACAATTCTTAAGCATCTTTTGGTAGGAGCTTTTCAGATTGACTGGGACTAAGCTCACTCCTAGCATGAGTTACCACCCACAAACAAACAGATAGATAGAAATAATTAACAAATGGGTGGAAAGATATCTCAGAAATTATGTGTTAGGACAACAAAGAGCTTGGATTAAGTGGTTGCACCTTGGTGAATACTACTATAATACTACTTATCACATGTCCATCATGATGTCACCCTTCATGGCCTTATATGGGTATGAGGCACCCAACTTCTTGGATTTACTTTTTGGGGACAACAAACTACCTAAGGCAAGGGATTTATTGCATGAGAGTCAAAATGTTATGAAATCTTTGAAGGAGAACTTGCAATAGGCACAGAATCAACAGAAGTTATATGCTGATCAACATTGTGTGGAGCACAGTTTTGAGGTTGGGGACATGGTATATTTGAGGCTTCAGCCATATAGACAGTCTACTCTCAAGAAGAGTGGAGCATAGAAGCTTAAGCCTAGGTTCTATGGTCCATTCAGAGTGTCCAGAAGGGTTAGTGAGGTTGCCTATGAGCTTAAATTACCAGATAGCAGTAGGGTTCATAATGTATTTCATGTATCCAAGCTTGAGAAGGCACTCTGACACAATGTAGTTCCCTCATCAGAGTTGCCACCATTGGATGAGGAGGGAAAGTTGATATTGATTCCAGAGGCCATTTTAGACTCCGGAGAGCAAACTCTTTGAAAGAGAGTTATTAAGGAATATTTGGTCAAATGGAAGAACTTGCTAGTAGAGAATGCAACTTGGGAGAATGAGCAGATTTTGCAACATCCAGAGTTGAGATTGCTTGAGGATAGCAATTTTGGGAAGGGTGGACTGTAATGTCCCCTTCCTAATCAGTTTAATATGGTGGAAAGTTAGCCTACTCAGTGGATTCCCATAGGCTAATGAGTTAGGGTTAGGGAATCCTTGGAGTCAGTTGGATCCAATGGGTTAGCAATATCAGGCAATTATTTGAGCTCCAGAGGTTATGATGTGTGGCACGCCACTTTCTGGGGTGGTTTTGGATGATTTCTTCTATACTTAATATTTTTAGTAAGTCACTATCAGGCATCAGCAGGTTCTATTGTCAACATTTCTATTTTTAGCTATGTCAGTGGAGGCATTTAATGTCAGTATCCAAATATTTAATATAGTCCAGTATTTTAATTTAAATAATGATACTTTATAAAGTTAAATTAAATATTTAACTTTATCGTTATTTAATATTATAAAGTGACTTTATGAAGGGGTACTTTTGGGAGACATAAGAAGTCATTCAAATTTAATAAAGTATTCCCTAAAGTTGGTCGCCTCACTTGGAGAAACAAGGGGACATTTAAAATTTAAATAAAAGTGCATTTAATGCAAATTGGGGCTTGGGGTTTGAGGATGCATACAAAAGAAGCTTGGAGCTCATTCTTGTTTATGCTTGACTTGATATTTGTTTTTCTTCTTTACTGGAGGCGTTGGTTCTTCTTCAAGCTTTATGAGGACGAAATCCCTTATAGATGACATTCTCCACGTTGTTGAAAGACACAATCTGGAGGATTTCTTGGTGATTTCATTATGGAGATCACAGCTAGGCATATTTGTGGAGTTTATATTTTAGTTTGGAGGAGGATATTGCATATCTGATTTATCGTGACAGATTGAAGGAGAATGGGAAGAGATTTAGTGTGGTTTTGATTTCAAAAGGTTGGTCGTACCATCTCCATAACTGTTCGTACCATTTTTACATGGGCGTTTGACTTTGGGGAGCTGGATGCCTAGGGTTTTGGATAGCTTATTGCTATGTTGAGGATACCTAGGGTTGGATGATAGATTTCCATCATTTGTGAGCATTTATACTCAGTCTTGGAGGTGTGGCGTTCATTTCTAGGAGCTTGCAGAAGCTGGTTGCAATTGCAGAAAATTATCAAAGTCAATTAAAATTTATGGGTATGTTTGAATTAGATATGTAATGTTATTTGATGAGCTGGGTTGCTCTTACATTTGAGGTAATTTGTATTTTTAAATAAGAAATTAAATTTGGAAATTTTTGCTATATGTATTTCTGAACATTGTCATATTTCTAGATTATTTAATTACTACAAGTTACCTTATTTATGCTCTTTATTACAAAAAAGAAACACCTTTTGCATTTTTGTCTTCTTCTATTAAACACATCAAACAAACAAAAAAACCATGGGAGAACAAGGGTGCTTATTACATTTTGGAAACAAATTACCCAACACCATTCACCCTAAATATAAACTGAAGAAGGATAGGATTGTTCCTAACCCCACACCCACTGCAGACTTCAAGCTTGCTGAAACCAATAATCCTAAATCCTCCAACTCCATGGATGAACAACTGAATGGGAAGTGTCAGAATTGAAACTCCTTGAAGGATAGGATTGGGAAGCTTCAAGAAAGCTTTCAACTGCATAATAATGTGATGAAATATATGCTTCCCCAACAACTTACCTCTAAGAAAAAGATTTAGGATTTGAAATTGGAAATCTTTAAACATAACAAACAATGAAAGAGTGATGAAGTTGATGATGATATTTAGGTTGAAGTGGAGAAATTTGTTGCCACCTTCAATAGGTAGGAAGAATTGGACAAGACCATATCAAGGATAAGGAAAAAACAAGCAGATTTCAAGAATCTTGTTGAGGTGGTTTCTTTTAGTAGGCAGACAATTAAGAACTTGGCCACTAGCTTATACATCCTCTAATCAAAACTTCAAAAATGCCAAGGAGAGAACTAGGATGGCCTTGTCAGGAGTACACGAGCTCGGGTTATGCAGCAGAAGGAAAAAGTCAAATCCATTGATGAGGAACTAGATGAACTCATCTTTATAAATAATTTGGATTTCCTTAAGAGGAAATGGTAGGCTACTAGTGGCCTACAAAAGCTTGCTGATGTTTAGCTTCTTTTTTTCTCTTTTGTCTCTCTATTGTTTAACTACCATTTATTTAGTTTACTGCTAGTTTTATTGTTCTTAACTGTGCTAGTTGTTATTAGTCTCATCTCTCATGAGACTCTACTCATCTACCTTTTTGCTTATTTTTTGTATAGGGTTCGAGCCCTCTAATCCCAAATTTTCTAACTCGCTAATCTAACTTCAAGGAGTTAAATAAATTATTCCATTCCCACAATTAACATAAACAATCCAATTATCTCAAATAAATAAAGGAATGAATTAAATCACATGTATCTAAATAGAACACCATAATAAATTGTTTACCATTGATTATTAATTTGATCTTTAGTTATTTTTATTTTTAATTCTATCAATAGTCTTTATTTTAATCTTTAGTTATTATACTGTTAGACTTAGGGCACACAACTGAGAGGGGGGGTGAATCAGTTGTCCAAAACTTTCTCCAATTTCACACTTAAATCTTCTTAGTGATTAGCAGTATATCAATCAGGAAACATAATGCAATTAAATAGCAAGAAGAAACTCATCAACACATAAGACACCAAGATTTTGACGTGGAAAACCCGGTTAAGAGAAAAACCACGGGGTGATTAACCCAAGATTATATTCTCTGTTAGAAGAATAGAAAGAACAAAATGGCACATGCCAATTAGGGCTCACTGCCTGAGCACACTGCTCACAAGAGGCTTACTGCCTACAAGAGACACACTGTCTACAAAGTAACAATTATTACAAACTTGAAATGGAGAATAGCATCTTTACCATGCTTGGATCAGTTCCATTTAAGCCCAAAAACTTCTGCTCTACCTTTCACTCTCTTCTTCACTACCACACTCTCATCACCACAAGACACACTTTGGAAAGACTTCACAATCCCTTATTTATACAAGGCATTGACTTAGGAATAATCATCTAAGTCGGCAAACATCTACAAGAACATCCGCAAGATGTGTAATACATCCGGTCAGCCAGTCTCAGGAAGAACACCATCATCCGATGGTTATTCTTCCAATGCGCACTCTAACTTCAATGCGGACCACCAACATGAACTGGACACGATCCAAAATCACCACAACCTTTCCCGAATCACCAAGAACATCCACACTTCATCTGCTTGCTAGAATTCTTCTCTCCTTCATCCAGAGCTTTAAGAACACAGTCTATCATTACTGTCACAAAGGAATAGGTGCTTTCAGACCTTCAAACCACGAACCAATAGAGTTGATACTTCACAAGGACATCCTCAACACTCCTTCAAATCTGCAGAATGGGATAATGCATTTCTGGATCTCACCGAACCTATCTGTGTCACTCTGTCACCTTTGAACACCTGTCAGAACCGGTTCTACTTCAGCGGCCATAACTTCTTTAGATCTTCATGCGGACCTCTGAAAACTTTACTGGATCATCTCAAGACTCATATCTACAAACCCTTTGAACTGCAACCTCTGATCTGCATCTTAGCTGGGATCTCCACTTCACTGTCTCCATTACTCCTCTCTGCTCATCCAATCCTTCTCATCAATGCAACATGAGTATGTTGACATCAATGACAACACTGGTTAGACCCATACTTACAACAATCTCCCCCTTTGTCATTGATGGCAACATATGATGTGAAACACCATCAAGACAAGAACTTCTTCTTAATGTCACAACTCCCCCTATCAACAACAACCATTCACATGTCTTCTCTTCCTTTACTACTCCTTTGATCATCAACCACTCATTTTTCACATGTCTTCTCTCCTGCTTTGACATCAATGGCAAAGGGCTCATACTTGCACCACCAACACTTCAGAATCATACCAACTGCTCCCCCTGAGTAACAGCTCCCCATCACCAATCTGGATCACAAGATATGACTGTGATATCCACCGGACTGATGCACATCAGTGCACCTTAGTTCATCACCGGAGGGGCAATAACCCCTAACTTCTCCCTAAGAAACTCAAAAGAGTCCTTAGGAAGAGGTTTGGTAAAGATGTCTACAATCTGATCCTTGGAAGACACAAACTCTAGTCTAACTTCATTCTTGTTCACTTGCTCTCTCAGAAAGTGAAACTTGATAGATATATGCTTAGTCTTAGAATGCAACACCAGATTCTTAGATATATTTATTGCACTTAAATTATCACGGAAGATTGTGATAGGCTCCTCATACTCTACTTTAATATCTCTTAGCATTTGCTTCATCCACAAAACTTGAGTGCAACTACCTGCTGCTGCAGTGTATTCCACTTCAGTTGTAGACAGAGATATTGCCTCTTGTTTCTTTCTTAGCCAAGAAACCAATCTCTTTCCCAAAAAGAATGCTCCACCACTGGTACTCTTCCGGTCATCCACATCTCCTGCCCAATTTGCATCTGTATATGCATGAAGAGAGAAATCATGATCTCTAGGATACCAAAAACCATACTCAACTGTTCCTTTTAGATATCTAAAAATCCTCTTGATTGCCATGACATGAGATTCTCTGGGATCAGCCTGGAATCTAGCAACAAGACCAACAACCTGCATTATGTCTAGTCTAGTTTGAGTGAGATACAACAGTCCTCCAATCATTGACCTATACTTTGTCTGATCAACCTTAGGAGAATCATCATCTTTGCTCAATTTACATCTGGTTGCCATGGGAGTGTTCATTGGTTTTGAGTCTTCCATCCCAAATTTCTTCAATAATTCTTTCACATATTTGGTCTGAGAAATGAAGATTCCCTTTTTTGTTTGAGTGATTTGCAGACCCAAGAAGAAATTCATTTCACCAAGAATGGACATCTCAAATTCACTTTTCATTTGATTTGCAAAAGTTTTACACATATTATCTCTTCCTCCAAAAATGATATCATCAACAAACACTTCAACAATCAAGATGTTTTCATGATCAATTTTGAAGTACAAATTACTGTCAGCAGTACCTTTGTTGAAACCAATCTTCAAAAGATGTTTATCCAATCTTTAATACCAGGCTCTTGGTGCTTGCTTCAGTCCATACAGTGCCTTCTTCAACTTGCAGACCATATTATCATGATCAAACAATTGAAATCCATTCGGTTGCTCAATGTACACTTCTTCTTCCAAGTCACCATTTAGGAAGGCAGACTTGACATCCATCTAATATACTTTGAAATCTTTGAAGGTAGAAAATGCAAGAAATAATCTAACTGCTTCAATTCTTGCCACCGGAGCAAAAGTTTCTTCAAAATCAACTCCTTCTATTTGAGAATAGCCCTTGCAGACCAATCTGGCTTTATTTCTGATTACTTCACCAACTTCATTTAGTTTGTTCCAGAAGACCCATTTGGTTCCAATCACATTCTTGTTTCTAGGTCTGGGAACAAGATCCCAAGTGTGATTTTTCTCAATTTGCATCAACTCTTCCTCCATTGCTTTGGTCTAATTTTCATCATTGCGGGCTTCATTTATTGTCTTAGGTTCAATCTTTAAAATCAGACAATACTCATCTGAATTTTGAGCAATTCTCCTTCTAGTTTGCACACCTTTGCTTTTGTCACCTATGATCTAATCTTCAGAGTGGTTCAATCTTACATACCTTGGAACTTTGGGAGTTTCTTGCACTTCCGCTTCTTGATCAGGCTCATTCAGACTTGTTTCTTCTTCCTGATTTACCGAATCAGTTTGAATCTGACTTTCAGAAGAGGTTTGGACTTCTTGAATCAGAACACCATTCTAATCATCTTCGTCATATTCATAAAACCTTGAGGGTTTCTCAATTCCCTCATCAACCTTCACATTTGTACTTTCTATTATCTTTCTTAGTCTTTTGTTATAACACCAGTATGCTTTGCTTTGAGTAGAGTAACCCAAGAATATTCCTTCATCACTTCTAGCATCAAACTTTCCTAGATCTTCATCTCTTTTCATATAACATTTGCTACCAAAAACTCTGAAATACCTCACAGTAGGAGTGATGCCAAACCAAAGTTCATAAGGAGTCTTACCGGTATTACTTCTGATTTGAACTCGATTGAGAGTATAGACTGCAGTGCTGACAACTTGTCTCCAATAGATCTGAGGAACATTTGCTTCCATCATCATGGTCCTAGAAGCTTCCTGGATGGTCTGGTTCTTTCTTTCCACTACTCCATTTTGCTGTGGAGTCCTAGGAGCAGATAACTGTCTCTTTATTCCAAGTTTCTCACAGAACTCTAAGAACTCACCGGATGTGAATTCCCCGCCTCTATCAGACCTCAGACATTTCAGTTTTAATCCAGTTTCATTCTCTACCATAGCCTTGAATATTTTGAATTTCTCAAGAGCTTCTGATTTCTCTTTCAGAAAGGTTACCCACATCATCCGGGAATAGTCATCAATTAGTAACATGAAGTATCTATCACCTTGCACACTCCTGGTTCTTGCTGAGCCACAAAGATCAGTATGAACTAAGTCCAATAATCCAGCAAAAGACAGTTCCGTACTCTTGAATGTGACTCTGCTCAGCTTACCCAACTAACATTCTTTACACAAGCTATTTGTAGGTTTCACCAATTTTGGAAGATCTCTTACAGCTTGAGTATTGCTTTATTATCAAAATTCACATGACACATTCTCCTATGCCATAACCAACTTTGATCAACTTGAACAAATAAGTAACTTTTACCAGTACCAACCAAGTGGAAGATATTACCTTTAGTTTGGGTACCGGATGCAATCTCTATTCTAGAACTTTCAAAGATCTTGCATTTTCCATTCTTGAACCGGAGATCATAGCCTTTGTCCACCAACTATCCAACACTGAGAAGATTGTGCTTCAAACCTTCAACATATAGTACATTACCGGTTTTGTTCCTTCCATCAAAAGAAATAGTTCCTCTTCCTCTGATTCTACCAGCAGAATTATCACCAAATTTTATGACTCCTCCTTCATACCTTTCCAAATCTATGAACTTATTTTTGTCACCTGTCATATGGTGAGAGAAACCACTGCCAATGACCCAGTCATCCTTTTCTTCAATTTGAACAGCCAGAGCTCTTTCTATAATTTTATGATTGACAAATTTAGAGGAAATCGGTTCTTCTTCCTTGATGGCAATAAACACCTAATCACTTCCAGATTTGTTTCCTATCTTTGATTCATCATCTATTACTCCTTCATTATCATCTTCTTCATGAACATAGTAGCAATTCTTTTGGAACCTTGATTTGTTAGGATTTGGCCTTGAAAATCTTTCCGGACACTTTGAGGCAAAATGACCAATCTTATTGCAGTTGAAACACTTAAAAGGCAATTTTCCTTCATACATACCGGATCCTCTTGGCAGTCTCTTTGCAATAAGGGCTTCAAGTTGAGCAGTTTCTACTTCTTCTTCTTCTAGGTCTTTTCTTGCTTTTTCATACCATGACAGTTTTCTTGATGAGTTCTCTCCCGGATCAAAACTTTGTTTACCTTTTACAGAGGCACTAGCTTTGAATGCAGATTCAGTCTTGGGGGGGTCATCTCCAAACTCAGTCATTTCAAAAGCAGCCAATTTGCCAGCCAATTGATCTCTTGTGACAGTTGTATGGGCTTTGAATTCGTCAATGGCAGCAACCTTGATTTTATAAGAGGCAGGAAGGGATCTGAGAATTTTGCCAACAATCTCATCCTCATCCAAGACTCCACTAGTATTTCTAATTCCACAAACAATCTCATTAACCCTTGGCATAAAAGTAGTGATATTTTCATCATCTTTCATCTCCAGATTTTCAAATTTCCCTTTTAGACTCTGTAACCTTGCACATTTAACATACTTGTCTCCATGCAAAAGTTTCAGTTTTTGCCAAATCTCAAAAGCAGTTGGTAGGTCAACAACATTTGAGAGATCTGAATCAGATGATGCGCTTAGAAGAGATTCAATAGTCCGCAGATTGTTTTTAGCATCTGTAATTTCATTTGCAGCTTTCGGACTACCCTATGGAGGTGTATACTGTGTTGTAGCCATGGTCCAGTATGCCATTCCCATACATTGTAAGTGACATTTCATGCGACCTTTCCACAGATTAAAGTTGGTTCCATCAAACTTTGAACTGTCCTTCTTGTAAGACGACATCTTGGATCTCCTCAAGCAGTTAAGCTCTTTTTAGAGGAACTTGGCTCTGATACCAATTGTTAGACTTAGGGCACACAACTGAGAGGGGGGGTGAATCAGTTGTCCAAAACTTTCTCCAATTTCACACTTAAATCTTCTTAGTGATTAGCAGTATATCAATCATGAAACATAATGCAATTAAATAGCAAGCAGAAACTCATCAACACATAAGACACCAAGATTTTGACATGGAAAACCTGGTTAAGGGAAAAACCATGGGGTGATTAACCCAAGATTGTATTCTCTATTAGAAGAATAGAAAGAACAAAATGGCACATGCCAATTAGGGCTCACTGCCTACAAGAGACACACTGTCTACAAAGTAACAATTATTACAAACTTGAACTGGAGAATAGCATCTTTACCATGCTTGGATCAGTTCCATTTAAGCCCAAAAACTTTTGCTCTGCCTTTCGCTCTCTTCTTCGCTACCACACTCTCATCACCACAAGACACACTTTGGAAAGACTTCACAATCCCTTATTTATACAAGGCATCGACTTAGGAATAATCATCTAAGTCGGCAAACATCTACAAGAACATCTGCAAGACGTGTAATACATCCGGTTGGCCAGTCTCAGGAAGAACACCATCATCCGGTGGTTATTCTTCCAATGCGCACTCTAACTTCAATGTGGACCACCAAAATGAACTGGACATGATCCAAAGATCACCACAACCTTTCCTGAATCACCAAGAACATCCACACTTCATCTGCTTGCTGGAATTCTTCTCTCCTTCATCCAGAGCTTTAAGAACACAGTCTGTCATTAATGTCACAAAGGAATAGGCGCTTCCAGACCTTCAAACCATGAACCAATAGAGTTGATACTTCACAAGGATATCCTCAACACTCCTTCAAACCTACAGAATGGGATAATGCATTTCCAGATCTCACCGGACCTATCTGTGTCACTCTGTCACCTCTGAACACCTATTGGAACCGGTTCTACTTGAGCAGCCATAACTTCTTCAGATCTTCATGCGGACCTCTGAAAACTTTACTGGATCATCTCAAGACTCATATCTACAAACCCTTTGAACCACAACCTCTGATCTGCATCTTAGCTGGGATCTCCACTTCACTGTCTCCATTGCTCCTCTTTGCTCATCCAATCCTTCTCATCAATGCAACATGAGTATGTTGACATCAATGACAACACCGGTTAGACCCATACTTGCAACATATACATTACATTTAATTTTTAATTTAATTTCTATTAAACGTTAATTCCATTCATTTTTAAATTTAATCATTTAGTTAATGTTTTATTAATTTCAAAACAACAATTCTTAAATAAATTTGAATAAAACTGAAAATGGATTCGCCTAATAATTCTCAATGGTGGAGGTAGGTTGTGACATCCTCCTCCCCTTAATTTTTGCATCATCCCAATGCATACAAAGTTTAAATATCAAAGTAACATCATGGATTAAATTATAAGTTAATCAAAATTCAAAATTTATGAAGTAGATGAAGTTATAATTGTTGCATTTCCACTACACTCACCCGTATTGTACTATTTGTTGAATATTGGTCCCACTAGACCTTACAGTTCTATCCTCCTGTTGCGCAATTGAAATTGGTGCCTTTGTAAGATTTTGGAAGGATATATCATTTTTGTTTGTGGTTCTCTCACCTATAGGGTATGCCTATTAAATGTATGTTTAGAATCAAGTACATACATTTTAATCAAAGATACACATGGAATACATTATGAATCAAAGTCAATGTTGGAGGTAAGACTAAGCGATAAACCATTCGGTTGATTTCCTCTAACACTACAAAGGGTCCCACATAGTGAGGAGCTAGCTTGGCTTTCTTTCCAAAGGATATGAAACTTTTGGGTAGTCAAACCCTAAGAAAGACTCTCTCCTACCTGAAAACTCTTAGGTGTTCTATTCTTATTTACATAACTTTTCTATTTATCAAGACACTTCCTTTAACCTTTGCCTTATGACTTGCACTTGTTCATCCATCTCCTTTAACATCTCAAGGCCAATTGTGATTATGTATTCTATATTATCCCAACTTAAGGGAGTCTAACACTTCTTTCCATATAATGATTCAAAAGGTGTCATTCCTAGTGTTGATTGGAAAGAGCTATTATAGGCAAACGCAACGAGTGGAAAATATTCTTCCCATTTTGTTTGTTGGTCTATACAGTACATACACAGAAGGTCTTCCACTATCTAATTTGTTATCTATGTTTATCCATTTGTCTTTGGATGATATGTGTTGAAATTTAATTGAGTCCCCAATGCTAATTGCAAAGTGGTCCAAAATCTTGAAGTAAATTTGGCATCTCTATCAAAAATAATTTTTTCTAGGATCCCATGCAATCTAAAAATTTCTTTTACAAACCTCTTAGCTAATGTTGAAGAATCATTTGTTAAATTGACCGATATGAATGAGCAACCTTTGTGAATTTATCCACTACTACCAAGATAGTATTGTGCCTATAAGGGGTCATGTGTAACCCTTGTGCAAAATGCATACTTATAACTTTCCACCTGTGATGTGGTATATCATGATGATATAGGAGTCTCGTAGGATGAACATGTTTTTCCTTAACTCTTCGACATTCTAGACACTTCACAACAACGTTTACTCTCTTTCTTCATTCTAGGCCAGAAACATAATTTTCTAATATCCAAATGCATCTTGTTTACTCCTGAATGTCCTGAGTAAGGAGCATTATGAGCTTCTTCTAGAATTATGTTTAAGTTTTGCAAAATCAGGCACATAGATTCTTCCTTGATATCTCATCGATTCATCATGATCAAAAGAATACCTTGTATGCTTTGGATCTATTGAAAATACTTCAACTATAGCACCAACCTGGTTACACCATGGATCATTCACTTTTTCAGTTAGGATTCATTGTCTAAGATTGGTTTGGAGTGTTGTTATAGTCATTATGTGTCTCCTTCTACTCAATGTTGTAACATAGCAAATTGCACACCCTTACAATTTCATGCTATGTTTTTCTCTCATTTTAGTGTCCACTCCCCTAGCATGTTTTAGGTTCATTTTAAACCTTACCTTAGCCATTTTCTCAACCCATAAATGTTATGTTTGTGTTACGTTTTAGCCTTTGTACTTGTTTTTGCAAAATTTTGTTTAAGTGTTTTATTCCTTTGCTTGTCTATACGTGTTCTGTGACTTCAAAAGCTGATAACACTTGGACATTGGTGCTTAGCATGGATATCCACATGATGTGCTAGCGTCTTGAACCTATGTGGCATTTAGTGACTATTTTTTAGCATTACCACCCTCCACGACACATTGTAGTATTCTATGTAACACCTCTACGACCCTCAAATGACCTCTTTTGACCTATCTTTTCTTTTTTCCCTCCAACTTACCTCTTTTGAATTCATTCTATTTATTATTGTTAGGAAAGGTGTCTCAACCTTGCAATCACAAAAAAATATGATTTTTCAATTATAAAATTGAATGAACTCAATTTCTGGGCTATAAAGTTGGTTTTTGCCCAAAATAAAGAATTTAGCTTGTTCGACACCATTTGCAAGGTTTCTTGGTGTGTGGATCTGTTCAAGATCTATAACTTTAAAAAAATAGGCCCAATCAACCTCCCAAATCAAAATTTATGGCCTTTAGAAGTTGGGCCTCTTGTGTTAGAAAATGTAAAAACATGTTGGACACAGAAAAAAATATGTAAGGGGAAATCACATGTGTTGATGCATGTTATGACACATCATAAGACATCTTTGATAGAGATAATGAAACCCTAAGAATTTGGGTGCCACTTTTGAGTGGTTTTAGCTCATGGTTTTCTATTTACCGTATCATGGTTTCATGTATTGTATCTCCTATATATTAGGTTCTTGAGATGGAGGTTGAGTGTGAGAGTCTTATAGATGTTGTTAAGTTGCCTCCAGATCTCTGGTTGATGATACTCTTGTGAAAGCTTTCTTTGCAATTATATTGTAATCTTGTTAAGATTTTTAAATAATATATTGGGCTTCTTTTGGAGTGTGGGGTTTTTCTCCCAAAAGAGTTTTCCCCATGTAAATCAGTGTGTTGTGGTATGACTGCTATTTATGTTTATTTCTATATAATTTTTGTAACTATTGTAAAGATCTGAAAAGTTTTAGATAATCCCTCCTCTCAAGATTAGTGTAGGAAGTTGTTCTGCTACCTTAGCTTCATTAGAATTCTTTCTACTCTTGAAACTTCCTCTTGTAATTCCATTGTTTGATCCAACACTCTCTCATGATTTTGAACATTCGTATAGCATTCTCAGTGATCTCCATTAGTTTTCTACAACATAAAACAAATTTCTATTGATTTCTTCAAGTTTACGTGACTTTCTTTCAAATTTTAACATCTTCGTAGGGTTTTTGTGGAACCACTACTTGCTCCTGGGTTCTTCCTTGGGCCTTGCACTTGGCTAGTAGCTTCTATCATTGTTTGAGAGGTGATTGTGTTCCATTTGTGCCTATTTGTTTCATTCATGTTACTGTTAGAATCTAAAAAAATGATTAACCTAGAAAACTAGTACAAAAGAATAGATATCTAAACTATGAATGCAAATGATACAAAATCAAAATAGTAGCACATAGTTAGTCTCTAAGAGAGTAATGCAAATGCTAGAAGCAAAATAGCATTAAGAGGATGCAAAAGCAAAGGATACAAAATACAAGTCAGGTAGCATGCTTATATAGACCAGGGAGAGAGAGGAGGTGGCAACACTAACCAATGAGGAGCAACCATCTATTGGATTAAAGATAGCAAAGTATCTTCCCAAGATAGCTAATGGTTGCTCACATGTAGGAAGGTGACACCTCATAATCCACTCACCTAATAAAACATGCTTTATTAACCTAAGCAAGATTAATAAAAGTGTTAGAAAAAACTAGGAATAAAGGGAAAATAAATAACCCAATTAGGAAATAAAAACCTACACTAACACCCCCTTAAGAGTAGCTTAGGTGGATGTAGAGGTGGGTCCTGGAAAATCAAGTCTGATGAGGTACCCATGTACATAAAATCCCCCCCCAAAGAGAAGAAGCCCCCCAGAAGAGAGAATACCCCCCCCCAAATAGAGAGAGAATAGACCCCCCAGAGTAGAGAGAGTCAGGACTCCGAGTGAGAGGATGAAGCCCCCAGAAGAGGAAGCTTCTTGTACCCCCAGCAAAGCTCGCAAATGAAGGAACTTGCTCTCAGTGAAGGGTCTGGTGAAGATATCAGCAGCCTTCTTGGAAGTCAAACAATAGCGAAGGTCGATGACATGGCCATGGATGAGCTCCCAGATGTAGTACATGTCGACCTCAATGTGTTTAGTCCGCTGAGGATGGACTAGATTCTGTGAGATTTGAATGGCACTCTGGTTGTTGCAAAATATGACTGATGGCCGTCTGATTTGGATACAAAACTTAGTGAGAAGATTCTGAAGCCAGATGGCCTCACTGGTGACATTCACAACCCCTCGATACTTGGCCTCAATAGAAGATAGAGCAATTGCAGACTGCTTCTTTCTCGACCAACAAACAGGACTTGAACCAAGTGAGAAGCTGTAACCTGAAGTAGACTTGTGATCTTGAGAATCACCTGCCCAATCTGAATCTGTGTAGCCCACCAAGTCAAGATCAATGCCCACTGCATAGTGAATCCCAAAACTGTGAGTATCCTGAATGTAGTGAAGGATCTGTTTGGTTGCTTTCTAGTGCAACTCATGGGGCTCCTGCATGAATCGAGAGACCATGCCTACATCATATGAAATGTCAGGGCTCGTATGAGTTAAATAAATGAGACTCCCAACAAGCTATCAGTACAAAGTGCCATCAAAAAATGGTGAAGAACATTGAGCCTCAATTTTGACTCTAGAAAGGAAGGGAGTCGAAGCAAGCTTATAGTCAAACATATGAAACCTCAAGAGCAAATCTAGAACATACTTGGATTGTGTGATAGTGATCCCAAAAGAAGACTAGAATATCTCAATCCCAAGAAAGTAATGCAACAAGCCCAAGTCAGTCATCAAAAACGTATCATGAAGGGCAATTTTGACAGCCCCAATGGCAGATGAAGAACTCCTTGTGATCAGCAAGTCATCAACATACAGAACCAAAAATAGGAGTGAATCATCTTGATGCAAAATGTAGACATTGGAATAAGAATGGCACCAAGTGAACCTAACTGTCAGAAGAAAGGAGTCCATCTTAGCATACTAGGCCAAGACAGACTTCTAAAGATAGCACACAAGTGAAGAATCTTGAACAAACCCCTCTGGCTGCTCTATGTAGATCTCCTCCTGAAGGTCACCGTGAAGAAAGGAACTCTTCACATCCATCTGGTGTACTTCCCAATGATTGGTTGCAACAATGGCAAGAACAAGTTGGATGGAGTTCATTCTGGCAACTGGCACAAAAGTCTCAGAGTAGTCAATCCGAGGAACTTGGGAGAATTCATTGGTGACTAGGTGAGCCTTATGCTTATCAACTGACCCGTATGCTACAAATTTTGTCTGATAGATCCACTTACATCGAACAAATTTTCTTCCCTTAGGAAGAGGGACAAGATCCCAAGTGTGGTTCCTCATCAAGGAACTATACTTCTCCTGCATAGTTGTATCCCACTCAGGAATACTAGAAGCCTCTAAAAAGTTGCAAATGGATAAGAGGTAGTAGTAGTGAAGACATGTGGAGCATCCTAGAATTGTGAATGATTTCACCTGGTGTCTGATGGATCCCCAACCCAATCACCTGCAGACTGCAAGGTCTATCCAGCCCAAAGTGGACCAGAAGTCAGAGAATGTGGAGGAGAATCATCACCCTCTGAATGATGACTAGGAGAGTAAGGAGGTGAATCCTCTAAATCACTCTCAGCATTGGAAGTGGAGTTAGAAGACTCCTCATCATCAAGAATTTGCTCAGGTGAATCTAACTCATCAGAAGATCTGTCATGTAGCCCAAGTGACTCCAATGTCAAAGTAGAAGGAGGTGGAGAAGTGATAGAAAGTGAGCTCAAAGAGCCCTCCTCAAACTAAACACTCCTCTCAATGAGCAACTCATGTGTAGTAGGGTGGAGCAATCGATAACCCTTCACACCATTAGGATAGCCTACAAATATGCAAGGTCTGCTCTGTGAATCCAAGGCCTTACATTTCTTTGCAGGAATGTGGGCCCATGTAGGAGAACCAAAAACTTGAAAGTGCTTAGCTGATGGTTTTTTACTACTCCAAGTTTCTAAAGGAGTGACTTCCTTCAAGGCTTGGTGAGGAACACAGTTCTAGATATAACAATCATAGTTAATGGCCTCTACCCAATACTATGGTGCAAGAGATTTGGAGTGAATCATGCAGTTTGCCATTTCCTTCAAAGACCTATTCTTTAGTTCTACAACATCATTCTGCTGAGAATTGTACGGAACTGAATGTTGCAAATCAATCTCCTCTGAAGTGCAAAACTGCTCAAAATGATGGTTGACATACTCACCACCATTATCAGTGCACAAAACTTTGATGGCTTTCTTGGATTGCTTCTCTACAAAAGTTTTCAAGTCCTAAAAATGATCAAATACCTCAGACTTTTGTTTGAGAAAGTACACCCAAGTATAACGAGAAAATTCATCAATGAATGTTAGGACATATCTAGCCCTATTGAAAGAAGGATGCTGAAATGAACCAACCAAATCACTGTGAACTAACTCCAGTATCTGTGAATCTCTCCATGCCTTTCTTTTGTCAAACTTTTCCTTAGGATGGTTACCAAGAATATAGCCTTAGCAAACACCACCTAAAAACTAAACTGAGGGCAACCCTGTGACCATGCTTTGTTGGTTGAGCTGATGCAAGTAGCGGTAGTTAAGATGGACAAACCGCTCATGCCATAATCTACTCACATCATCAGAATGAGTAAGCAAAATAGTCGAAGGAGGATCAGGAACAAATTGAGAAAATAGATAGAGCCATGACTAATGATCTGCTCTCCAAATTACAACTGTAGAACCATTGTACAACTCATGAATCTCCACTGAATCAGGAGTGAACTCAACCCGCTTGCCTAAACCTGTGTGAGTGATCTAATATATTAGCAGGAGATTAGTTGATGATGAGGGCATACAAATAACATCATGGAATGTGCCATCCCCCACATCAACAGACCCTCTCCCACACACCTCAACAGGAGTGTCATCACCCATCAAAATAAAAGGCATAGTACACGCCTCCAAAGATGCAAGTTATTCCTTAGATGAAGCCATGTGATGCAAAGCACCCGAATCAAGAACCCAAGTGGATGGCAAAGAAGAAATTTCTACAAGGGGCTTGCCCTTTCCTTTCCCCTTATTGTTTTCTTTTGCCTTGTTAGACCTCTCATTTGAATTTTGTTTGATAGACTCGGGAACACTGATATTATTCTTCTCAAGAATGTGTGTCAAGTGATCAATTTGTTTCTTCAAACACTTATGTTCATCATGACCAGGTCTTTTACAATCGATACATTGGACCTTCTCTTTCTTAGGATTATCACCCTTAGAAGATTGGGTCTCATTAGTTTCTTTTCAAGCAACTGGTATCTGATCCTTCTTCTCCTTGCTATTCTTTTTTTTCTTATCCTTATTCTTGTTCTTACTACTTTGTCCTTTATGTTCTTTTGTGCCTTGGTTGGTAGCCAGGTCATGTGACTTAGAGGACTTAAGAGTGCCCATCTAGATTAGCTTATCCTATTCCTGAGTGAGAGAGATAGCAAAATCATCTAAAAATGGCGTGGTGAATTGAGTACCGAGTGCACCCTTAGTAGCATAGAAGGTAGAAACAAACACATAATATTTTGAACTTAGCTTAGAGAGAATACTAAGAATCAGTTGTTCATCTTTCTTTTTAATTCCACATTGTTTAACTACAGCCTTAATGATTTCAAATTTGTGAAAAAATCTTGAATTGTGTTGAAATTGCTTGGACTTAAACTAATTAGTTCATTTTCCAACATTTGACCCCTCATTGAATCTTGTGTGCCAAATAGTGTTTCTAGCTTTGTCCAGATGTCATTTGGTGTATTCAAAGACTCAATGTGAAAAAGAAAATAAGGAGCAATAGACAAACACAATGTTCCATAGGCCTCATCACATTTGTTAAACCACCTAGGATTATCTTCATCTTTAGTAGGTTTTGTTTCAAGTCCCATTGTTATCCTATGTAATCCAACCTTCCTTAAGTAGATTGTCATGCATGATTTCCAATTAAAGTAGTTGTAAGGAGTTAATATGGGTATTGTTGTTTGATCCATGATGAAGAAATGCAGAAAAGAAATGTTGAAAAGAAAAGAACACACATAGGACAACCCCACCCCACTTTTCACTCAATCAAAGAACCCCCCTAAGAAAAAATAATTTGGCACATTATAATTAGTGCGTTTACAACTGCCACTAGCAAGAAATACTTAGTGGTCTTGATCTCAATGCATTACAAAACCCTCACAAATTGGGTGTATGTTGAAAGTACAATACTAGAACTAAGCCAGGTGAAACTAACAACACCACTGCAATCTACTCAAAAAATCATGAACTTTCAAAAAAAATCACCTCGATACGAGGTTGTATGTGAAAGTTATGACCCTATGAAGTTCCAAAAATGGGAATTGAGTAGCGTCACCTGTGAGAATCTGCAATTTCTAGAAAATCCATGCACCAAAATCAAGAATCGCGTACACCACCATGAAGAGCGTGGGAAAATAGCCAAAAAAAAGAAGCTCAAGAAACAGAGTCAAAATGATCCTGAATGGAGCCTCCAAAGTTCAACATCAAAAGTTAAAACTCCAACGGAGAGGGGTCTTAGAGAAACCTCTGCCAAAAACACCGCCAAATTTAGCGGTCTACCAATTTTAGAGTCTTGCCAACTTAGTGAACTCCAGATAAAAATAGCTAGGGCCAAATATAACAAATTTTGCCAATTGTAATGCAAACCCCAAATTACATGCCAAAAATATGGCAATACTGGCACGTAGGCCAAAGACTGTTTATAGAGACCAAAAAAAATTATACAAGAATGAATGGCCTGAAGGCCAAATGAACCATCGTAGGCAGAGAAATTTAAAAGAAAATGTTAGAGGCCTAAAAACGTTGAATGAAGTTTGAATGGCCAAAGGCCAAAGGAAGGGGGCAGGGGCTTATAGCCACTCCCACAACCCCAATATGGAGGTGACAGCCTACAAGAGGGGGTCGGTCACCCAAAGGTGTCGGTCCACCTTTGGAAGGTCGAAGCCCCAAGGGTGGCTCGGTCCCAAGGAGGGAGCTTAGTCCCCCTAATATTAAGAGTGCTATGAAACGCTGCTAATCAGTTTTGAGCACTGATTATTATATTTATTTTTTTGAAATTTTAATAAAAATTGTAGGAAAAATTACAATTCTTTTGCACAGAAATGCGTGTTGGGGGGCCAAAATGGCCTCTGACAATTTTTTTTTGCCTTTTTGACTCCCGACACCAAAATTGGACAAATTATATATGAAAATTCACTTGTGAGGCCTCCTGAACGCAATGGCAATGTCCTTTTGGCCTGAAAATGCTCCGATTGAAAGTTGTTTTCCAGATCTGAGATGAAAACCCTGGTTCTGCAACTGTGTCAAATAATCTCTGATTTCGGTGAAACGAAAGCCATTCTTGACTTTCTCGAGCCTCCTGGATGCATTGGAACAACTAGAAATGTCATCGGTATAACCAGAAATGTTGTAATCACCTAGATATCACAAAACACATATGCAAACCCTAGAGGTTAAAATGTTTCCCTCAAACTTTTTTGATTCTCCAGATCATCTGAAGATGCAAGAGAAGAGCATACTGGGTTTTTAGGAAAAATTGCAATAAGCTTATTAGCCCCCCTAAATCTCTCAAGTATGGAAACTAAAAATCTATTCTTGCACATAGAAAAGCTTTTATACATTGTTAGAATAAGAAAAGATGATTAACCTAGAAAACTAGTGCAAAAGAATAGATATCTAAACTATGAATGCAAATGACACGAAATCAAAATAGCAGCACAGAGTTAGTCTCCAAGAGAGTAATACAAATGCTAGAAGCAAAATAGCATTAAGAGGATGCAAAAGCAAAGGATACAAAATACAAGCCAGGTAGCATGCTTATATAGACCAAGGAGAGGGAGGAGGTGGCAACACCGACCAATGAGGAGCAACCTTCTATCAGACTAAAGATAGCAAAGTATCTTCCCAAGATAGCTAATGGGTGCTCACATGTAGGAAGGTGACACCTCATAATCCCCTCACCTAATAAAACATACTTTATTAACCTAAGTAAGATTAATAAAAGTGTAGGAAAAACCTCGGAATAAAGGGAAAATAAATAACCCAATTAGGAAATAAAAACATACATTAACAGTTACTTGTGTAATCTATTTGTGTTCTCACAGTATTTTGTAGGTTACCTCACTTCCTTTCATTTTTGCCATAGCATACTAGTTTGTTCTACATTTGACTAGAATAATACCTACATATTCATTTACATTATTGTCACTATTATTATTTATCTAAGCACACTTAGAGGATAATAACATACTTACTTTTCATCATTTTTCAACATTGGTTATTTGTGGAGGCAGAAATACCAAAGCAAGGATTTGACTTGAAGGAAAACCCCCCAAAAGCCCCAACCTTTCTTTGTTTCCCTCGCAGATTTCAGGTTTAAAGGAGAAGATTTTAATCACACATTGGTTTCGTAGATCTTTCCCTTTTTACTTCTATTATTTAATTTATTTCTTTCAAGCATAATAGTAACATCTCTTCAATTTTTTAGTTTGTTTTCGTCACTTGGAAGCTGTTGGAAGTTGTTATTTTCTATTTTGTAGGTGAGATGAACTAATCTAGAACAAACTTCAAAATTTTAATTTTTCGTACTTTCTGGACTACATCGCGATGCACAGAAATTCACAGGATGCATTAGTGTCTTGGGAAATGGCTTTCCCCATCTAGCACCAAATTCATTTCATTTTTCTGTTTTCAGTTCTATGATTGAAATTTGTAGATTCCTTTCTAGTTTTTATTAATTAATATTTTTCTAGTTCTTTCTTCATTTTCATAGCAAGTTAAATTTGTTCATTGTCCTTATTCGTAGCACTCTAAGGATTGTAACATCATTATGTTAAAATAGTAGAGAACTGAAACAATCCTAATGTGGATGTAATGAAAAATTGTTTAGCTAATACCTCTTAGCTAAATCATAATGTTTCTTCATTTAGATTTTGGTGAACCTGGAGTCTTGTAGCATTCACATCTTCTTTTTCTATTGTGGTTCACTCAACAATCATTAACATTTATAACAAGGATCACAACCCTCTCATCATATTTGGTTATGCACTGTGAAACCTAACTTGGTTTATGAGCTTCACCATACAATCTTTACATTTTGATCACGTTGTTCAATAAAGTTTGAGAAACACTACTATAGCCTAATCTTGTGCCACTAATACCCCTATTAGATTGACATCAAATTTCTCACACTTCTCTTACAACACCACAATCACAACTCTCCCCTCTTTATCATCATTTTCAACTCCTTTGGTGACAAGATTCCATGATGTAGAAGTGGCTTTTGATCATGATGTTGCATTAGGCAACGTCTCTCAAACCCAAGTAGTGATTTTTTTAGTGGCTAATATTCACCAATTGGCTAATAGTTGAAATTGGGGATTCAAAATTTGGCTAATAGTACAAGCTATAAGGTGACCTGAATCACCGCATTTTTACAAAATTTTATTTTAGTCCTAGTTAAATCGCTAGTATATTTATTTTATAAAATTTTAAACTCAAAAATTTGCCACAATATTCGTTACCTAATTAGATCAGATTCACCTTAATTTTATAAGTTTTAGTAGAAAATGAAATTAATCGCCAATAATTTTATATAATTATTGGTTACTTTAGGGCCATATCACCAATCTTTAATCGCCATCATTGATTTTATTTATAATCTAACAACTGCGGTTGTATTCCATGGGTTAAAATGTACCCATGGAGCTCCAATTCCCATCGAGCCTGAAATTTTATTTAGGCCATTGATCTCAATTTATAATCTAACAGATAAGGTTAAATTCCATGGGCCAAAATGTACCCATGGAGCTCCAATGCCCATGGGGCCCAAGATATCATTTGGGTCATTGATCTCCATTAAGATCAACGTCCCAAATGCAATTTCGGGCCCCACGGGCATTGGACCTTTGTGGGTACATTTTGGTCCGTGGAATAGAACCTAAACCATTAGATTATAAATAAAATCAATGGTGGTGAAAAAAAATTAGGGCCAATTTAAAATATTCAATGTTTGATTTAAAATAATAAGGCATTTAGGAATTATAGACATGAGTACTACACCTTAAACTAGTCAATCACTGCCACCTTCAGGCCTTTACTTACTTTTCCATAGGAATTTAATTTGTTTTTTAGGAAGGATTTATCATTGTAATTAATGCATTTTCCTATTTTCTTGTCAAGATTCGCCATGATTTTCTACAAATTTCTAGTGATTTAAAAAATTCTCCAATAAAATTAAATATTTTTTTCAAAAAAGGAAAGATTTGCCAATAGAAATTAATATTTTTTTCCAAAAAAATGGAAGATTCACCAGGATTTTATATATTTTTTTAGGAGGGGTTTCTTAAAGTTATCACTGAACCCAAGTCTAGGAATTAGATCGACAACTGACCAACTATTAGGAAGTCCTAACAAGTAAAAACCTACCTAATTCCATTGCTCCCTTAGTCAAGGCCCTTCATGCAATGTTAACTGGTCACCCTAATGGTCTTGATTTCTTATGTGGCATTGCTCATATTGTTCATAATGATAATTCTTCGTTAGCAAGCTATTGTGAGGGGGCTCAAGACTCCCATTCAAATACAACTAGTCATCAAATTTCAATTCTAATGGTTGCTTCTTCTACGCAAACATACACATCTTCTTACATGGTCACTAGTGCTTCGCAACATGATAATGTTGACACTGGTTCATCTGGAATGGTGAGAAACCCCATAAATCAATATGGGTTTGTTTCCCCTTCTATCCATTACATTTTACTTTTCCTGGTGTCCACCTCAGAACTTCACAACATATGACCTTGCCTCTAACAAACACTCTTGCTTCCACCGCTACTTTTGTACCTATGCATACCACTAATCCCATTATAAACTAGCTCTTACATAATGTTGGCACCCTTCAACAGCAACTCACCGCCCTTTCTACATCCTCTACAAAACCTCTCCTCACACCATACTATTGACGCAATCCCTTATCACTTACTATCTTGGCTGCCTGATTTCCCTAGGGTTTCGAGGCACCCCGATTTGAAAAGTACTTGAGTAAGGGAGATCCACAAATTCACATGTCTACCTTTACCACTTTATGTAGTGACTTCATATTTAAGGATCATCTGTTAGAAAAACTCTTTCCACTGTCATTGAAAGACACCACATTTAACTGGTTTTGCTCATTACTTAATAATTCTTCATCTTCATTTGAAGAACTAGTAAATTAGTTGCTTCAACACTTTCAAGCTAACATTGTACCCTAGGTCAATTTTACTAATTTGGTCCATTGTTGCCAAGTTGCTCAAGAGAAGATAACTAGTTTCATTTTTAGATATCAATCTTTATTTTTAAAAATTCCTTGTGTTTCCTGACTCAGATGTACAACGAGTATTTATTGGCAACCTGCAACCACTGATCTGGGATAAGATTCTATTAATGAAGTATCCTTATTTCACTCATTTGTGTACAACTCTTCATGACTACCAATAGTTTGTTAGCCATTTTGAGGTTCTGACCTCACAAGCTCCTACTAGAGTGTCTAAAGCTTCGTCTTCTTTTAACAATTATAAGAAAAATAATTTTTTCTTCAAAAATAATACTTCTACAATTGTTAACAATGTAGCGGCTACAATACCCTCATAGGATACCATGGCCCTCTATTTTTTGAAACGACAAAGAAATTGACAATTCACACCTCTATCTGAGTCTCTTTATTCTATATTGCAACAACTCCTAAACAATAACTTACTGTAATTTTCACCTATCCACCCATTAGACACAAGCAAACCCTTTATGCCTTCTTATGACCTGAAGGCCTTTTGCTAGTTCCATAGAGCCCCTAGTCATGACATAGAGAGATGACTACGTCTTAATCACATTGTACAAGACCTCATCAATTTGAATGTCATCCAAGTCTCTAGCATGAATGACAAAAGAAACAAGTTGATTACTCCTCCCAATCATAATTTACAAATTTATACCAATCTACTCCCACATCATTCTTCCAACTTGATTGACCTTGCTTCACCTTTTAGGTGCTAGAAAAAAATACTGATGAGTCTTCCTCTCCATTTTCTCAAATCATAGGAATGATGGACGCTTGCCCTCATACTTCTCAAGAGAGACCTATTTCTAACCCTATCATTTCCTTTACCCACATTGATGCACCCATACATATATATGATGAACCTATCTACATCACTACCCAAGTCAAGGGAAAACCCATCAGGGGTGTTCTTATTGATCTGGTTTGCATGGTAAAAGTAATCACAAAGAAATTCCTATATATTCATGAATATAATCCTATATGTTCCTATATAAAGACAAGTATGAGCAATCAGAAGTCTATATATGGTCACATGATGGCCTGTCTAGACCAACCTTGGGTTCACTTACCCTCTCTATCCAGGTGGGAGAAAAAACTCTAGACGTTACTTTTTGTGTGATCACTACCTTAGATTATTTTCAAGTGAAATTGCTTCATCCCTTGCTTGCTTCTATGTGACCGGTCCCCTCAGCAACCCATAAGTGCTTAAAATTCTCACATAATAGAGTAGTACATACGGTCCACCATAATGGATTTCAACCTCTCTCGATGCATGGAAATTTCTCTTTGGATTTCTTTTGGCCAAACCCGACTAAGCCTCTCTGACCTCGTAATGATTTTATGTTTTTATCTTACCCCAACTTCAAAGTGGCCTAGATTGTGCTCCTCTCTACTGGCCCTTCCTCTTCTCCTATGGCTAATTCCCCTTTGGTCTCTCAACCTTTGGTGGTTGCTTTTGTTCCTACTATTACTCCACCAGCATTAAAAGGAAAGCAACCTGCACTAAGTGGCCCTCCCTGTCCCTATGTGGTTGGTTAGTATTTGATAGTTTCGCCTCCAAATTCTTACTTGATAGTTAGAGGTGAACCTTTATTGCGTAAACCACCTCTTATAGCTATAGTTTCTCAACCTCCAGTGGTTGCTCCTATGTGTCCCACCTTTTTGGTGGTGTGGGGAAAGCAACCTGCATTGCAATACCTTCCCCCTCCTCCTGTAGTTTCCCAACCCTCAGTGGTTCCTTTAGTTCTCCCTCCTACCTCTCAAATAAGGGAAGAAAAGGAGCTTATGTTGGCAAACCCCCATGCTCCTTCAATGGAGGCCCTAGCTTGCACTTGATAAAACCAACTTTTGAGAGATCATAAGCATTGTTAGAAATGAAAGCGACACTACTTCAATGGAAATCTGATTCAAATAAATTTCTGCAATCTTTTAAGTGTGTATTATCAATGGAGATTGTAACATAAAACGAAACAATGCTTCACAGAGATTGAAAATCAGAAAACCAAACACATAACACAATGTTTACATGGAGAAAACCCTTGTGGGTAAAAAACTCCACCAGGAAAGAGGCACAATTTTGTATTAATCTCAACAAGATTGTACAATACATCAACTACACAACTCTCTCCACAAGTCTTCAATCCAACAGCATTCTGGCAGCACCTAAGTAACTAAAATCTATATTGCAGCAACAAATACATGGTAAATACTTATAGAAACATTTTCCAACTCATCCTAGATGTTCACCTTCTCTCTCCTATGATTCTCCAACCTGTAAACATTAATTACCATCTTACAAGCATCTTACACTCGTCCAAAAAAAATCCATGCAAAGGTTGGGTGCCCAAGAATAAATATGGCCTCTTACAACATCTTATGACGCATCATAACTGTCATAGATTCCACAAAAGAGTATCTTTCCAAGATAGGAACCTTGGGTAAATATACAACTAACATATCCATCATATGTGTCATAGAATCACAGAATCTTATGACAACTTGCAACTATCATAGATTCACTTACCAAACATTATGACAATTGTCATACATGCCAAAAATAGTATATTCCTCAAGGGAGCATGCCTACCCTCATTTACTTTAATTTTTTACATTTGCCAATAGTAAAAGTCACTCCGTAATTACCTCTCGTTACTCCAAAATTACCCCTGTCGGTGAAACTAGTACATCTCCTTATGGATAATTACAAATTACATATAATAAATGGAATTAATACAATATTGGGATTTATAAGGTTAATGGTACCTTATCCCAACATTCTTCCACTTCACATTATACATTGTAAATCAACCCATAGGGAATCAAATGAAAAAAAATCAGGCACTAGAAACAAGGCCCATGGCCTCTCTGCACTACACGAACTTCTCTATGCTCACAGGTTTGGTCAATGAATCTACAACATTCTCTTGAGTGTATATCTTCTTCAGCTCAATCTCTCCATTTTTAACCAACTCTTGAACAAAGTGATACTGAACATCAACATGCTTAGTCTGAGCATGATACATGGGATTCTTGGCCAAACAAGATAGCACTCCAAGGCTATCACAACCAATCTGAATGATCCTGCAATCAAATCCAATACATGTACATAGTATCCTCAACCAAACTACCTCCTTTGAGACATGAGTAGTAGCCATATACTCTACTTCTGTGGTGGACAAAGCAACTGTAGGCTGCCTCTTACTCATCCAACTCACTGCTCCTCCAAATAGAGTAAACACATAGCCACTAGTGGACCTTCGACTATCTAAGTCACCTGCCCAATCTGCATCAACAAAACCCTGTATGTCTAAAGATTTGTCAGCACTATCAGTACTAGAATAAACCAAACAATGATCAAGAGTACCTACAAGATATTTAAACACCCACTTCGCATAATTCCAATGTTGTCTACCAAGGTTAGACATAAATCTGCTCAAAACTCCAACTGCTTGGGCAATATCTGGTCTAGTGTAAACCATTGCATACATCAAACTCCCTACAACACTAGCATATGGCACATTAGACATATCCTCAAAATCATCCTTAGTCTTTGGACACATATCTAATGAAAGCTTAGTACCAATGGGTAAAGGAACTCTAACTGGGTTACAATCCTGCAAACTAAACCTCTGCAAAATAGTATTCACGTACTTACTTTGTGACAAACAAAGCTTTTTGTTAACTCTGTCCCTCCTGATCTCCATTCCCAAAATATACCTTGCAGCACCAAGATCCTTCATCTCAAATACACCTGAAAGTTGGGCTTTAAGCTCGTTGATCATACCCTTAGTATTGCTCAAAAACATGTCATCAACATACAAAGCAATAACCAGTATAGAATCATCAACACAATAAATGTAAACACAGTGATCCTCCTCACTTCTAACAAATGAGTCAAACTTTTGATACCACATTCTGGGGGACTGTTTCAGACCATAAAGAGACCTCTTTAACCTGCAAAACCCAATGTTCTTTTCCTTTTACCTCAAAACCTATAGGTTGTTGCATATAAATTTCTTCTTCAAAATCTCCATGCAAGAACACTGTCTTAACATCCATTTGCTCAATCTCCCAATCATAAGTTCCAGCAATGGATAAGAGAAATCTAATAGAAGTCAATTTAGCAACAGGATAGAATATCTCACCAAAATCAACTCCCTCTCTCTGAGAGTAGCCCTTGGCTACCAGTCTAGTCTTGTACTTCTCCAATGACCTGTCTGCTCCAAACTTCTTCTTGAAGACCCACTTACAACCTATGGCCTTTCTTCCTTTGGGGAAATGAAAAAAATCCTAGTTGTTACAAGAGTCTAAAGCCATCATCTCCTCCTGCATGGCTAACTGCCAAGACTCACTATCATCTGCAGAAATAGCTTCCCTATAGGATCTAGGTTCATCGTTAGTACTCAATAAAGCATATACACAATGGAAATCTGGTGGGCTATACCTGTCAACTGGATTCTGTTGTCTTGTAGATCTCCTCAAGGATGGAGTATGAGACTCTACTCGTTCTTCTGCATGATCATCTACAACAACTTCTTCTGTAACAACATACTCATCTTCATCAAAACAACTCGAATCTTCATCTTCTTCTTCACCCCCCAATCCATCATTTTGTTCTTCCTAAGGTGCATCTTGCTACTCTAAATCAAAGTGCACCTTCTTTACCTTTTCTTATTTTTCTTTTGGCTGCTCAAGTTCAAAAATAGCTCTAAGTTCCCTGAAAATAACATCTCTAGAAAAAATAAGCTTGTGGGTAAGTGGATTCCAAAGCTTATAACCTTTCACATTATCACCATATCTAATGAATGTACACTTTTCATCCTTTGGATCCAACTTAGATCGCTTTTCCTTGGGTACATGAACAAAAGCCTCACAGCCAAAAACCCTTAAATGTGAAACAGAAGGTTTCTTACCTATCCACACTTCATAAGGTGTCAAATCAAGAGCCTTACAAGGAGATTTGTTTATCAAGTAGCAAGAAGTACACACAGCCTCTACCCAAAATCATTTATCCAACTGTACATCACTAAGCATACTTCTGGCCCTTTCCATAAATGTTCGGTTCATCCTTTCTGTAACACCATTCTGCTCTGGTGTATACGGAGTTGTCTTTTGTCTGATTATACCTGCATGCTTGCAAAACTCATCAAATTCCTTAGAGCAATATTACCCTCCATTGCCAGATCTTAATATTTTTATCTTTAAACCTGATTGGTTCTCTACTAAGACTTTGAATTCCTTAAACTTAGTGAAAACTTCATATTTATGTTTCATAAAATAAATCCATGTATATCTGGATACATCATCAATGAAGGTGACAAAATAACAAGATTTCCCAATAGATTCATTATCCACAAGTCCAAACACATCCGTATGAATAATTTCTAATTTCTCTTTTGCTCTATTGCTTCCTGAAGGAAATGATTTTCTGTTTTGTTTACCAAACACACAATGCTCATAGAAATCAAAGTGCTCATCAAAATAAGAGAAACTGTCCAACAATTCTTTATTCTTAATAGTTTTTAATACATTATTGCTTGTGTGGTCCAATCTACGATGCCACAGCATACATGTATTTTCAATAGTGGCCTTAGATACATAGGAGGCATTACAAACTATAGTGGCTTCAAGCTTAAACAAGTTTCCAAATCTCTTCCCTTTCATTACCACCAAGTTCCCTCTCAACAATCCACAGCCATGCTTGTCAAATGTCACATGCATTCCCAAATCATTCAACTTCAAAACTGAAATTAGATTTCTAACTAATTCAGGAACATGCAAAACACCAAGGAAGGTTTTAATCCTCCCAGCACTGAAACACAACAATACCTTTCCTTTCCCAACAATCGGATATGAAGAGTTGTCACCAAGGTAGATATTACCTCCATCATATTCTTCATATGTGGAGAACCATTCCTTATGCGGGGTCATATGAAACAAGCATCTGAAGTCAACCAACGAGTGATCATTAGAAATGAGATTACATGTAGAAAGTAAAACTTCTTCACCTGCATTCGAGGACTTATCTGAAGCACTCTCCCACTATTTCTTGGGGTTTCTACACTCCTTCACATGCCCCCTTTTACCGCAGTTCCAACACTTAACTCTATTCTTTTTACCAGGAGTCTTAGACAGGCCCTTAGACTTGTCCTTAGCCCCTTTCTGATCTCCCTTTAGTCCCCTTTCCTTAGACCTTCCCCTAACACTAAGAGCATCCCCTAAACTATCCAAACTCTTCTTCCTCAATTCCTGTGACAGTATCACTGAAACAAGAGCATCAAACTTTGGATCCACAAGGTTAGCAGTGATAGAAAGGATAACATTCTCCCAAGACTCAAGTAAAGAACAAAGAAGTAAGATACATTTATCTTCTTCACTAACCTCAACATCTACTGAATCAAGCTGACTCAATAACAAATTAAAAGAATTTAAATGCTCTACAATTGATTCACCTTCTTGCATTTTCATGGAAAACAATTTTCTTTTTAAATAAAGTTTATTTACCATACTCTTTGATTGATAGATCTCACCCAACCAATTCCACAACTTGTGTGTGGTCTCCTCCTTTGTGACATTCAATAGGTCAGAGTCTGAAAGACACAACCAAATGGTTCCCCATGCCTTCTTATCCAGTCTATCCCATTCATCTTGAGAGACATTGTCAGGTTTCTTCTCTTTTTGAATAGTCAACCATTGGTTTCTTTCTTCCAACAAATCTTTCATTTTCAGCTTCCACAACTCATACTCCATTCTGTTGAACTTCTCAATGTCCAATCGAGAGGTTGATGCAACGGTGGATCCAGCCATAATAACAACACAAGATCTGCAAAACAAACACAACCAAATCTCCCACTGTAGCTACAGCTTCCACACTACCACCCAAGAGTCAAAGTTGGTCGGGCTCTGATACCAAATGTTAGAAATGAAAGCGACACTACTTCAATGGAAATCTGATTCAAATAAATTTGTGCAATCTTTTAAGTGTGTATTATCAATAGAGATTGTAACATAAAATGAAACAATGCTTCACAAAGATGCAAAATCAAAAAACTAAACACATAACACAATGTTTACATGAAGAAAACCCTTGCAGATAAAAAACTCCACCAGGAAAGAGGCACAATTTTGTATTAATCTCAACAAGATTGTACAATACATCAACTACACAACTCTCTCCACAAGTCTTCAATCCGACGGCATTCCGGTAGCACCTGAGTAACTAAAATTTGTATTGCAGCAACAAATACATAGTAAGTACTTATAGAAACATTTTCCAACTTATCCTAGGTGTTCACCTTCTCTCTCCTAAGATTCTCCAACTTGTAAACATTAATTACCATCTTACAAGAATCTTACACTTGTCCAAAAAACATCCATGCAAAGGTTAGGTGCCCAAGACTAAATCTGGCCTCTTACAGCATCTTATGATGCATCATAACCGTCATAGATTCCACAAAAAAGTATCTTTCCAAGATAGGAAACTTGGGCTAAATATAGTAAATATACAACTAACATATCCGTCATATGCATCATAGAATCACATAATCTTATGACAACTTGCAGCTGTCATACATTCACTTACCAAACATTATAATAGTTGTCATACATGCCAAAAATAGTATATTCCTCAAGGGAGCACACCTACCCTCATTTACTTTGAGTTTTTACATTTGCCAACAGTAAAAGTCACTCCGTAATTACCTTTTTTTACTTTGAAATTACCCCTGTCAGTGAAACTAGTACATCTCCTTATGGAGAATTACAAATTACATATAATAAATGGACTAAATACAATATTGGGATTTACAAGGTTAATGGCACCTTATCCCAACAAGCATCGTTGTCATGTTGTAGCTCATGAGCATTTTGTTGGAGCTAAGTCCATCCCTGAGCATCCTCCTCGCATGCAGCCACCCCTGATCTTGCTCCTTCTGAGCGTCAACCTCCTTCCCAGCCTAAATATCTCCCATCCCTAGCCCCTGCATCCCCCACCTAGACCTAGATGAATGCAACCCAAAAAGGTTGAAGTAGTCTTGGCCCCGTCCACTAAGGACCCCATCATTCTTATTATTCTTGATTAGCCTCCTTTCTTAGAGCCTCTTGACCTCCCCAATATTAGTGTCATTTCTAGCACCACCCTCTCAACACTTGTACTATTCCAATGCACTTGCCACCAAATTTTCCCAAATGTGCTTCGCCCCACCACAATTGATATTGATATTCCATGCCCACCATCTATACATAAATAAGAGCATCACCCCACACCACCCTTTTGTAAATCCAAGCATATGTCACCATCCCTACCCCTTTTAAGCCCTTTTTCATTAGTTCTTCTTGTTATGGAGGATTCCCCTCCACCTGTGGCTCTTAGTGCTTGCATTTATATTGATAGAACTGAGCAACCACACCTTATGCAATATTTAGATAGTGATTCAAATGATTCATCCCCAATGGAGTGCCTCTTTGAATTTGTCATGGATATTCCTTCATTGTCTTTTATTTTTACACAATTGTTGACAATAGCCCTTGTCGATGCAAAAGAGGATGTTGCCTCTGTAGTTGTGTTGGTTCCCAAAAATACAGGTTGCTAACCCTAAGAGGATGCCAGACTCTATGTTTGGATTTGCAACGTTTTTGGACCAATTGACAGAGCTATTAGCTCCCTACACTTCAGGTCCTGCAAACCTAGGTGGGTGTACCTTTGTAACTAAAGCAGAATGAAAACTATATGACTTGATTGGATTAGTAAATCTATCACAATGGCATAAAATGTAATCGATGCAGTCTAAAAGTTATCCTATTCCTAATGTACTGACTTGAAATAGAAATGTTTTGAATATGAGTTTGGATAGTAATGACTAGTGCCTACTTCTATTGGGCTATGGAGTTGGTAAATGGATGAAGATTTAATGGAAACGGATGTATGAGGTAAGTTGATCTACTTCACAGTTTAACTCGAACTTGTAAGGCACATGGGATGTTTGCACCTTGTGCAAACGTGCAAGAATGTCAGTTATAATGCTCTTCTTATACTATCCCAATGATATTCCCCGTATTACTGTGAACAACTGAGAGGATGTTTAATTCTAGTTAGAAGGGAATTTAGACCAGATTTGTTTTGTAGAAAGGATTTACCTCTTGGCAGAGACCTTATGACAATTCTGATCAACTTCTTTATAGAAACCAACCAATTCGAACACACTGAATCAACAAATGTGACCAGATAAATCAACAATATTCTTGATACTATAATTTAAATAATATGGGAAAATCATTCTGGAGACAACATTACAACATTTAGGATTTAATATTAACATTACAGCTGAACACTGAAAATAGATAACTGAATTGAAACATTCCGTTCCATTAATGAACAATGTGTGTATATAACAGTTCTGATGATGCGAATGGGTGGAGTGGAATTAAATAATTTCCTACTGCTACCCTAAACCTACTGCTCTCTTCTAATCTACTCCTCTTTATTGCTTGATTTGCACCTCCATATATATCTTGCAACATTAGGGTTATGACCCTTTATATTCCGGTGCATCCTTTGGTTCAATCTATGGTTTAGTTAATTTCCATTGGCAAATTAAAACATTCTAATCTTCAGCTTGGTATCTCTGCGAGGATTAATTTCAATAATAATTATTATTATTTCTCCCTTGTCTAGCAACCTTGATATCTGGTGAAAATATGTTTGCAATGTGTTCTGCAATAATAATTACTTTCACTTCCTTTTCACTTAATCTGGAAAACACTTTTTAATCTCCCCCAAAATGATGCCATATTCATTAATTTTTGGTCTTGGTGAAAATATTTCACACCTTTTAGTGAGAATATTTTACCTTTGTGCTTTATATTTTAACCACATCCCAAAAAACAATATTCATGCCATGATTAATAAATCTTTATTTTGTGGTTTCATTGGAGCTTCTTATTTTTTATAAAATCATTTCATCGTAGAAGCTCCAAAATATTTGCTTCCGATTATATTTCTTATGTTTTCACCATTATTTGACAAAATAATTATCACCCCATCTTTACTTTCTCAGTAAAAAATATCTCATGGCAAAAATACTCTTTTAGGTTTGTTTTGCAAATATTTGCTTGGAATTTTATTTGTATTCGTTCTTCACTTTCCTTTGATAAAAGTCCATTTGGGTGAAAAATAATTAACCATTCTCCAACTTCTTAGGTGAAAGTATAAATACTTTATTTGCATTTCAAAATAATCGCCCTTTTAATTTTTCCAGAAAATATTTTTCCTTTGAAATAATACTCCTTCAACGAAGATGTGAAATTCTCCTTTATCACACATTATCAATTTTATTGGTACCTTTTGAAAATATTTACTTTTTCCTTAATTAGCACCTCACGGGGCTCCATAGGTAAGAGTTTTAAAATCGGTGTGATCTAAATAGTCTCTGCCGATAATAACTGTCTCCCCGAAAAGGTGTCCATCGGCCAGAAGCATAAGATCGGCACATTTAAAAAATTTCACTCCGATAGCTATTTTGTTGCCGATGACATTTAGGGTTTTTTGCTCAAATTTTCAACCGTGTATTTGCCAATGAGAATGCAGGGAGGATTCTGGCAATGATCTGGCTTTACATCCGTAATCATAGTATTCTGTGAGATCACAAATAGCTTATGCGCTTTGCTTAGATTTCCACATTCTACAGGCATGTCCATCGGATTATTTCAACTATAATATATGTAAAAATTCTTGTTTCACTTAATAACGTTATCTGAGGAAAATGAGTGTTCTTCATGCCCTCGAACTGAGTTACTACTGGTACTAGAAATTGGTTTAAAAATGTCTCCATTGACTTCTTTAATTGTAATCTATTGAAGCTATAGACTCATATAAGTCACGAGATTCAGAAGCTTTAACACTTTCGGTATTTGATTACATCCTTCGATTTTTGAAGAGGCTAGGAAATCGGTCCCTTTGATATGCAATAGTCTCTTCAGGTTTATATCTGAGTTTTGTTCCAGGCTCCTTTACTTGCATTAGAGACGTCCTCAGTATCTTCTTCCATAGAAAAATCTGATATATTCTTTGTGTGCAAAAATGATCCCACTCCGTCAATGTAGGGTCTTCCCGTTCTTGGCGAATAAGGAATGGATCTCAAGTTTCAAAAAGCCGTAAATTTGTTGAGATTTAAAAATATTGAAAACACTTCCTGACAACTTGCATCTCTCCAACAGATAGCAACACCAATATCTTTGTTCTCCATGATGCAACTGTGAATATGTTGTATAGTATGAGCCTCCAATCGTAAAGGATGAACCTTTGACACAATGGTAGCTGGTCCTACTATTGATCCACCCCCATGTTCCCTGAGTAATAAGGAAAGACTCAACTTACCCATCTTCTTTAAGGAATACCTTGTTATGCGTACGGTTCCATCTTCACTCCCTGTAGCAATCCAGTTTATTTTGGGATAAGGAAGATCATTCTGACTATAAAACAAGATAGATGGCACGGGAATAAAATGAGCTGAATGAATCTCTCTTCCATGACATTTATGTAATTAAAAACACCTTCAATCATAGTAATTTCTGTCAGCTTGCTCCCCCGAAATGGAATGTGAATTTGATCATTATCTAGGGCTCTTATACACTCTTTGAGAGCCAAAAGGCTCTTATTTATCTTTGCTCCCCCCATCTAGTTGAACCTATGCTTCGAGATCCATTCCCTTTCTTGATATATTCCTTCACAGTTTGTACCTTTGAGATTTCAAATTCTTCAAGCCAACAATGCAAACTTGTTGCCTGCCATCCTCTTTTCTAAGAAAGCTTTTTTAATTATAAGTACAATCTGGAATGCCTTTTTAAAATATGACTTCATAACTGTGCGAAGCATGTTGGGTCCCATTGTGGGCCCGGCTAAAAAAAAATTTGTTTTCAAACAAGTTTTTCTCTTGGATTGACTTTGGACTGCCTTAACATGCTTCTAGAGTGAAGATTTGAAATGGCCAATCATTACAATCCACTTTCTGACATTTCACACAATGAGCAAAATAGGCCAAGTAGCCTTCAGAATCAGTCTGGAAAACTAATCAAAACTTCTCCCAGAGCCACGAAAATGCACAAACTTGTAGATTTTTTACCCAAGAATTCAACGCAACCAACGGTTCGGCATGAAATTATTAGGATTAAAAGCTGCTCGCAATCAAAGTGGCTCATTCAGCATGTTTTACACCTGTTTAAATTCAATTGAAAACCTGTCATCTTGCCTCTTTGGAAAAATATCAAATCTAATTTTGAGAAGCTGCCATCCTGGGGATTAGTTCATTTAGGTCACATGAACGTGTGTACAAAATGATTTTTCATCATTCCTCTTCCTTCATAAGATATCGGGTGTCAAAGTTGACCTTTCTGAAGCTGCCTGGGAATGCAGTGACAGAACTGTGTAAAATCCATTTGGATTTGCTGTTGAAAAAATATCAAACGAAGTGCTGGGACCTTGAGGATTGGCATGTGAGCACATTAACATGGGAAGAATCTGAGACATCAATTGGTTTTTTATGAACACGACCCGATTGCTAGATATTACCTTCCAGATTAACCTCCTTGAAAACTGCCCCTGTCAAAACCTGATTCGAACTCACCAACTTGCAATTTTAAAAACCCATTAAATCTCTTCCTGGTAAGTTGTAACTGGAAAGTTGATTTCATTTAGACTTGATGAATGTGTGTGTAAGAGGATTCTTCTCCATCCATCTTCTGTCATGAAATGTTAAGGGCCAAAGTTGACCTCTCCGCAACTTTCTGGAAATGCAGATATGAAAACTGAACTTTTTATATTTGCTTTTGATTTTGGAAAAATAGCAAACGAGATATTGAGGTTCCAAAAACTGGCATGAAAGTACATTATCATGAGGGGAATATAGGACACTGATTGGTTTGTCATGATCATCATCCAGCTATGAAATATTTGCTTTCAAAGTTGACCTCTCGGGCTGATTTCACATTGTGCAAGTAGCAAATTTTACCAAAACCCTCCAGCTTGACTTCTCAAAACTCAATTAAATCATGTCATAGGAAGTTGTAATCAGATATGTGTGTTCACATATGATAAGTAATCATGCTTGCAAAGTGATTTTGCAAGAAAATGAACAGGCTTTGAATTACAATGCTTCAAAGTAGGCCACTTGAGCACATTGTGCAGGTGCATTTCTGAGTGTTGAAATTGATTTTTCACATATGGGAACCTAAAATTTTGCAAAAATTGGTATGAAATTTTAGGTCCCAACAGTTGATTCTCTCTATTATGTTGCAGGGGACTCACCAAGTACAACTCTTAATGTAGTCCATCTATCAACCTGTCCTTTGTCCCCCTATGATGAACAAAATTGGGATTTGGATGATCTGATGGTGTCTGACCCATGAGGGTAGTGTCTTTATTTCATGTGTGTGTGTGTGTTTGTTTTGTTTGATATGTTTTCCCCGTAATAAAATGCTTGATAGGTATTTGTTAACTCCTCCTAGATGACCCATGATGCCCTTGTAGGTATGTAGATATAGGGGGAATGAAAATGTTATCTTATTCTTCTATATGTTTCTACATGCTTCTATATGTTTTCTTGACTTTTCAACATTTTGGGGACGATGCAAAGAGTTGGAAGATTTAGTTTCCTTCCATGTTGACCCAAAAGTTTAATTTTACTTTTCTTTCATGTGACATTCTTCCTTTGTGTTTGTAGTTCTGCATGCTTGAGGATGATAATGATTCCATCCTTGTCCTTTAATCATATTTGACTCTTATATTGATACTAACCCAAGCATGTAGATCCCTTTGTGTTTTTGGTGATGTTTCTTGATCTTTTTGTGATATTGTTTTGCATTTCTCGGTGTCATACGATGCTTACAAAGGCTTTTGTGTATCATGCCTACAACATTGCTTTAGGTTCCTCTCCTTGGGGGCACCTCTTCTTCAAGTGCCTTTTGGAACATATCTCCCCATATATGTCTCTTAAAGCTATGTCACCTCTTTCCCCTTATTTTACCTTAAAATCAATTACATACTTTTGATTTATGCAATTATTTTAAGATGGGGGCATACTGTACACTTTTTCACATTCACACACATCACATTGATGGTGCACTCCCTAAAGTATTCACTTCCTGTAGTATTAGTAGCTTGTGGTCATAAGAAAATGCACTTTCTTAGACTGACCACCCTTATCAGGATTACCTATCCATGCTAGTCCATGTAATTCCTAATACTGTATTGACATGTGAGCCACCTAGCAACACAATGCTAGCTAGTTGTGCTCCATTTTTGCTACTTTTTGGTAGTCTTTTTGAGTCACCTAGCAACTTAGTTTACTAGCTCTTGTGATTCATAGAGGTTTAGTGTGTCCTAGCCCTTGTAATGTGCTAGCCCTAGATCCATATTGGGCATCCTTCTAGCAGCACAATGCTAGAAATACTTTCTTCGTCATCTCTTTCTACTTTCTTGTATGACTTGTGTGATTGTTTAAGTTTGTATTTGATGTGCATGAGACTATACGATTTGGTAACATTAGTGTTTCGGTAAATCATATTGGATCTGATCCTACTTTGTGTAAGTTATATATATATATATATATATATATATATATATATATATATATATATATATATATATATATATATATATATATATATATATATGTGATTTTGACATTACCTTTTGCACATGTTTTGGTTATCTAATAGTGTGGTCTTATAGATTCTTAGTCTGAGGGCTTGATTCTTCGATCGAATAACTCCTTGCGGCCTCTCCAATATAATTTTTGGGTAACTTTTAGTGTTACTTATTTTATGTACTTTAGCGTAGCATATCACCTAGGCTCATAAGCCTGTTAATGTGGGGGCTAAATGTAACATAGAAAATTGCATACCCTTGTAATTTCATGCTATGATTTTTGCTCATTTTAGTGTCCACTCCCCTAGCATGTTTTAGGTTCATTTTCAACCTTGCCCTATCATTTTTTGTAACCCATAGATGCTATTTTTGTGTTATGTTTTAGCCTTTGTACTTGTTTTCACAAAATTTTATTTAAGCATTTTAATCCTTTATGTGTCTTAACGTGTTCTATGACTTCAAAAGATGATATCACTCAGACACTAGTGCTTAACGTGGACGGTTGTGGAATGCGCTAGCATCTCGAACCTATGTATCATCTAGTGACCATTTTTTAGAGTTACTTTTTTTTGTTAACTCGGGGTGTCCCCGCGAACCTCTACCCAACGTCACTTAGAGGTGAGTGGAGGAGCGAGACTAGTCCCTAGAGGTGGACCTGATAGCCTGCAAGCTGGATCCACCAAGGTAAACCCAGGAGGGAATCAAACCAATGAGCTTGAGGAGCCATCCCAAGTCACAAGCTAACTCCGCTACCCGTCCGGGCTTTCTGAGCATTACTTATTACCTTCCATGATGTGCAGGATTTTTTGTAACACCTCTGCGACCCTTGAACGACCTCTTTTGACATGCCTTTCCTTTTTTCCCTCCAAATTACCTCTTTTGAATTTATTCTGGTTATTCTTGCTAATCTTGAAGCTTCCTCTTGCTATTCCATTGTTCACTCTAGCACTCTCATGATTTTGAGCATTCTTGGCAATCTCCATTGGTTTTTTACAATATACAATAAATTTCTATTGAGTTCTTCAAGCTTATGTGGTTTTTTTAGATTTCAATGTCTTTGTAGGGATTTTATGGAACCACTACTTGTTGTTGAGTTCTTCCTTGGGCCTTGCTCCTGGCTGATAGCTTCCATCCTTATTTGAGAGGTGATCGTGTTATTTCTTTCCCTTATACTTCTATTATTTAATTTATTTCTTTCAAGCATAATAGTAGCATCTCTTCGATTTCAATTTGTTTTTATCACCTAAAATCTATTGGAAGTTGTTATTTTTTGTTGTGTAGGTGGGATAGGCTAATCTAAAATAGACTTCAACATTTTGATTTTTCCTACTTTTTGGACTATAACGCGACACGTAGATGTCCGCACGATGCCATGACACTCTGGGCAGTGGCTTTCTTTGTCTAGCACCAAGTCCATTTCATTTTTATATTTCTAGTTCTATGATTGAAATTTGTAGATTCCTTTCTAGTTTTTAGTAATTAATATTTTTCTAGTTCTTTCTTAATTTTCATAGCAAGTTAAAATTGGTCATTGTCCTTATTCATAGTACTCTCAAAATTGTAACGTCATTCTATTAAAACACTAGAGAACTAAAAGAATCCTAATGCGGATGTAGTGAAAAATTGTTTGGCTAATACCTCTTAGCTAAATCGCAATTTTTCCTCCTCTACAATGCATTTTCCACTGTTTCCCTTGCCTTTGATATATTCAATTTTGAAATCATATTCGCTTAAAAAATTTGACCATCTTCTTTGTCTTGTATACAGGAGGGGTTGAGTGAAAATATACTTTAGCCCTTGATCTATTTTTAATTCAAAAGGTTTTCCCAAAAGAAAATGTCTCCATTTTTGCAAGGTATGTACAATGGATACTAGCTTGAAATCATGAGAAGCATAATTCACTTCATGAATTTTTAGTTTTTAAGATTCATATGCAACTATGCTCTCATCTTGCATGAGTACACCCCCTAAACCTTCAATTGAAGCATTTGTCACGATGGTGAAGTGACTATTTGGATTAGGAACCTTCAAAATAGGAGCTATGGCCAATTTCTCTTTTAAAATTTGGAACACTTTGTCACATTACTCTATCCATTCAAACTTCTTATTTTTCCTTTGCAAAAAAGTGATAGGGTTTGCTACTCTTGAAAAATCTTTCACAAACCTTCTATAATATCCAACTAGTCCCATAAAACTTCTCACCTCAGTCACATTTCTTGGAACTGGCCACTCTACTATTGCCTTAATTTTATCATGATCTACCATGATATCTTATGAAGATATGATATGCCCCAAATATTGGATCAATTTTTCAAAAAAATCACACTTAGACAACTTTTCATAGAACTTGTGTTTTCGAAGCTTTTACATAACTAATTGAATAGGTACTAAGTGTTCTTCATCTTTTGAGTAGATTAAAATTTCATCCAAGAATATTATCACAAACTTATCCAAATAATCATGGAACACACTATTCATTAAGTTCATAAAAGTAGTCGAGGCATTAGATAATCCAAAGGGAACCACTGTGAACTCATACTGGTTGTATCTAGTCATGAAAGCCATTTTTGGAATGTCTTATTCCTTTATCCTTAACTAATGATAACCTGATCAGAGATCAATCTTGGAAAATAGAAATGCCCCTTCATTTGATCAAATAAGTCATCAATGTGTGGCAAAGGGCATCTATTTTTTATGTTTACCTTATTTAACATTCAATAATCAATGCATAATCTTAATGTTCCATCCTTCTTGACAAATATTATTGGTGCTCCCCATGGTGATACACTTGGCCTTATCAAACCTTTCTCCAATAATTATTGTAATTGCATCTTTAACTCTTGGAGTTTTGTGGTGTTCATTGTGTACAGATCCTTAGACATTGGTTTAGCTCTGGGTAATACTTATATTAATAAATCAAATTCTCTTTTTGGGGGTAACTCAACCAAATCCTTAGGAAATACATCTTTATAATCCCAAAGAAAATGAAATTTCTCAAAGATTGGGGACTCTTTTTCTTCATTTTCATCCATTTTTACCATAAATATTTGGTTCCCTTTTCTTCTTGCTTTCTTCAATTGCATCACAAAAATTGTTCGTACAAAGATTGGTTTGTAAATGCCTTGTAACCTGACCCTATGTCCACCGTCATCTTTGGTATATCCGTATTGCTCTTTAATGTTTAGCCACCAGTGTGTTACTTCCCTTATTCACTGATATGCACCCTATACAACCTTTATATTTTCTAAACAATTTCTCAACTCAAAGTACTTTTCCATCTCTGTTAGCCAATCATTGGCAGTATCACCTACTTCCTATCAAACTTTGGTAGTGTTACTTTCTTAAGGTCCTTGGATAATTCAAATGTTGTAATATCTAGATTTGAGGTGCCCCTACATGGTATATTTTCCTGTGATATTGGATCCTATACTGGTGGCTCTTCCTCTTCCAAGTTTGGTTCCAAAATGTTTTTGATAATATCTTGTCTTGTCCTTAGATTATTTATAACTTACTCTAGGTTATTAATCATATCCCATTGTTTGGTTAGCATTTCAATTACTACCTTAACTCACGTGTTAACATTATTTCCTTGTTCTTGCCATTTTATGATCTTGGCACACATATGCAATCGAGTTACTACTTTATGCATAATTTTCATCAAGAAATTAGCTCAAACTTGGTACATTGATTTTAATTCTTGTTTCTTTTGAACAATGCTCCAAGACATTCTTTTAGTTTACAAATTTGCGCAAGTTGTAGTAAGCTCTCAGACCTATCTTTCAAACCAAGTTCTTTGATACCACATGTAATGACCCACTTGGTCTTCAAATAATTTCTTAATCATTAATCACAATTTAGGGTGAAGTTAGGTATAAAGTTTTTTATCGATTAATTATTATTGAAAGACTTATTTGCTTGAAGTTGATGTGTTTATTCTTTGCAATCTTTTGGTTTAACTGGATACTCAAGTGATGATAATAACCAGTGCATGATATCTTGTCCAATATGGGACATTCATATTCATTAGCCAATCCAAGCTCTTATGTCCATTAAGCTTACTTGTCCATACAAGATGAATAAATTAACATAGCCAATTCGAGCCATTCCTCTATCCAATATGTGATAGGCAACATAGTCAACCATATGGGCTCTTCTATCTATTATGGGATAAGGAGCAATATTACCCATGTGAGCCTCTTAGGATGGACAATTTTAAAAGTGCTATGGTAATAGACTTTGACTCTTTCAGGACCAATTCAGGTCCATGATTCGCTCACTGAAAGACTACAATATGCCTATACTATTGTGATGAGGTCTCTGTCAATCAAGAGATATAATAACAAAATAATACAAGCATCTTGTACCTCACCTTGAATTTTGGCCTACTTGCCTTGGGGATACAAGTAATCCACCCTAGAGATTATTTTTAGTATCAATTCCAACCTTATTTTTATCTCAATTAGCCCCTTATATTTGGAGTTTACTTATACTTAAAAGTAGCATTACAAGACCTCACAATGCTCTCTACACCTGCATATTGGGAACATATTTCATTCACCAAACTTCCTACATACACCATCTCCACGGAATCAAGGTGCTTGAAAACTAGGTGTACATATATGCAGTTATATTTGATTCTATGTTTTATGTAATTGTACAAGCGGGTATATAACCCTTTCCAAGTCTTATCTTTCCTTGAACAGTTCTTTGTCGGTTGCCACCCACTTAGGTGAAACAAGGATGGAATCCTATAAAGAAGATAATCTACTTAGCAAGCACACTCTAAGGAGGTGTTTGATGTTAAGTTTTGATAGTGTGAAGATTTTCATGTTTACCTAAAATACACGTTTGGTCTGAGGAAGATTTCTTGTTCACTCCGACTATGAAGTTTTAGTTTTCCTTATTTCTCTTGGTGACTTATAGGGACAATTCTCAGACATTGTTGTTGTAGCTATGTTAGGCATAGATGCAGTAGTTCAAACGTAATGGATTTACCTATAAATGTGAACCAAAGGCACCGTTAATACCGAACGTCGTGTGTAGTAATAGGTTTGTATTAAAAATCTAAAGAATGTCTTACCACTTTCTAATCACCAAGATCCCACAAGGGGCAAGGTGAGAGCATACAGTGAATAAGTATTCATATTTTAAACTTAAGTATTTGAACTATTTATCTTGAAGTATAGAAATAAATAAGTAAAGAAAACAACCCTGTTAGATCAACTTACCTCTTTTTGATCACCAAGATCCCATGAAGGGTGTGGTGAGAGCATATGAGGAATAAGTGATCTACATGGAAGGTAATAAACTATACAAAGTACTAACTCATAATTCTAAATAACATTTGTAGTTAATCTATTCCAATATGTAAATTCTAATGTACATCATACCTCTCAAAAACAATTTAATATAAATTTTACCAAATTAAATGTCTTAGAACATTATACATTGCAATAACTATACAAACAACCAAAACAATCTTCTTGAAAACTAAAATTTATCAAGACTACTTGATATAAACTAACTTTTCAATTAATTCAGATCCCATAATAAATATAGATTAAATAATATTTCTAACTATTCTTCAATAATATCAAAACATAGATATAGAATATAAGAGGAACATCAATACATGTATTGTAAACTAATCAATTTAAAATTAGATGAAATATTTTAAATATAAATAATCATTTCAAAGGAAACTATTTATGATTCAATGTTTGAACATAAAAATTGATTTAATTGGAATGAACATTTCAAGGGTAATTGTCCACAAACTTGTTTATCTAGCTATTATTTTAATATTAACTAATAGTAATAGTTCTCTTAAGGATAATTAGTTAATATTCCATGTTTTCAATTAAAATAAGGTTATGTTCATCGATAACAATCTTGATTACATACAAACTATGATAATTCCACTACAATTTGATCAGAGAATCATTAACACAAGACAAGAACAAATGTGACTGCTAATTTAATCATATATCCATTGCACACTAAGAGATTAGTTCTATAGGTTTGCTTAACTTCTATTTTATACTCATTCACTAATTAACTCAATTTAACATTGTTGGAAGTGTTGTCATTGATGCCAAAGGTGCATACACATGTTGTCATTGAGATTAAGAAGATAGTAATGAACAAATGAGAGTATAAGAACATGTTTTCATTGATGTCAAGAAGGTACATGAACAAGAGTGGTGTCACTAATGTCAAAGATTGGAAGAAAGCATTATAGGCCAAAGGCCATAAATGGGTTCTTCAAAGGGAAAGCAAAAGATGGAAAACTTCATGTTATGTGGTGGACTTCATATTATGTATGACAACACTAAGACAAATATCAAATGGTTTAATTAATAAAGAAGATGAAGTTTAAACTAAAGATTTAAACTTGTATTTTGGGCAGACTTCATAAGGTAGTGATAACAATATGGTGGTGTTTTTAAAGAATGGAAGTGCTTCATGTATATAAGACAAAATGTCTTATGCAAGATAAAGAGTATATAAAGTAATACAATTTAAATAAACATGTGGTCGACCACAAAAAGAGGCTTTCAAAATAAGAAATGAATGTATCATATTTAAATGATACATGGAATGGTCAATAAAGACTAATATACAAAAATTGGTGAATAAAGACAAAATGATTTTATGAAAGAGACAAAGTGATTTGTAAATAAGACAAAATTACATATGATGTGGTTAAGAAGAAAAAAAATAGACCGATTAATATATAACAAAGGTGGCTATATTCAACTGATGCCTCCACGCAGGGGGATGATCAACTGAATCCCAAATACTTTGATATTCAAGAGATCTCTGAAGATGATGCAGGTAAGAAGGAAAGGAAACAGGTGGATGATTCGGGAGGTGTTGACGGTGATCCTGTGGACAATGTTGGTGAAGGGGAGAGGATTATTGTGGAGGAGGTGGGTGACAAGACTAAGGAAGGGGATGACCACAGGCATAATCTTGCTGTTCTGAGGGGTCGTGTGGATGATCTGGAGTAGAAGGTTTTTTCTATGGGAGAGCTTTTAAGCAGCGTGCTCAGTCGTACGGTGATGCTTAACCTCTCCCTATTACAGGAACTTGGGAATCGTGCTAATGAAGAGAAGGAGGAGAAATTCAAAAAATTTGATGAATTTGTTGAATTTCTGGCTAAAGGCTAGGAGAATGTATCTCCATAGTTCTATTTATTTTTATGTTGTCTATCTACTGCTACTTACTATTTGCTGTCTATAGGCTGTATATGCTATTTATGTTGTTTATGCTATAGTGGTTGGTGGCTTTTTTTGTGCTTGAGCCTCTACGGTCTCTTTTTGTCTTAATGTAAGGGTTCGGCCCCTGGTTTTTGCCGACTTATATAATAAAAAATAAAGGTGGCTATGTGATATAATTTAGTATAAGACAAAATAAAATGTGGAGAATAAGACAAAAGTCTTATACCATAGAAGACAAGAAATTAAAGGTAGTGCATAAGACAAAAAGGTCTTATTTAATAATATGTGATTTGTAGAAGATAAAAAGGGTGCGATTTAAATATAAGACAAAGTGTCTTATTTAATATATGAAGGATGTGCAATTTATAAGAAGGCAACGATCAGTTTTTAAGAGGTGTGATTAAGGAAATAAAAGGCAATGCTCAACATTATGAAGTGATACATATATGAAAATATAGCAATTTTCTGATGAAGGCAACAATCCATCTTAGAAGTGTAGTGATTATAATAAAGGCAATAATTATATTTAAGGGAAGATGAAGGATTAAAGGCTGTGATTTGTGAAGAGGTGTAATTGTGTTATATGAAAAGACATAAATTGTATGAAGATGTGTGTAGTTCAAGAAGAGTTGTCTCCCTTGGTAAAAGACATCTCCATTCATAGAGATATGAAGATATAAAAGGAGAGAGAAGAAGGTAGTTTGAAAGCAAGAAATGTAATGAATATCATGTGAATATTAGAGCAAATATAAAAAGAGAAGAGGTAGAAAAATGAAGTCTAATTCTGATCTATTTTGAAAAGGAATATGTGTGACTATGAGAGAAGAATATACTGCCATGTTATGATCAGTTTTATGTAAAGAAGTTGTGCATGAGTTAGATCAATTTTGTGAGGAAAGAGAGTGTGTGATCAAATTTGTGAGAGGATAATATATGTGTGTGAACCTGATTTGAAAAGGAAAGACTTACATCATACAGAATTAGAAATAGTGATCAAATTTGTGAGAAGGTCATTGTGATCAGATTTGGAAGAAGGTTATTGTGTGGATAGTGATCAGATTTGGAAGAAGGAGATTGTGTGAGTTGTAATCAGATTTGTGAGAGGAAGATTCTGTGAAGAAGCATACTATATCAGCCATTGAAGGATTAATAGGTTGAAGCCTATCAAATAGAGGTTGGAGCCTCTTTCTGGGTTGGAGCTCAATTTGTGTGGGGGTTGGTGCCTATAATTATGTCAAGTGGAGATTGGTGTGTCTTGTGAGTTGGAGATCACTATTTGTATGTGAAGTAGGATGGAGCCTACAAGAAGAAAGGAGATATATACATATATATAAGCAATATTGTGTCATGGTTTTCTTCCGAAAGGGCTTCCACATAAATCATGTGTTCTCATTATGTACTTAATTGCTAGATCTTGCATATGTTTAGTTAATGTAATTAATTGAGTTTGAAAAGTAAAAAATTGTTAGATACTAATTCACCCCCCTCTCAATATCGCCATGTGCTCATCAATCGGTACCAAAGCGAGTTCCTTTGGAGATAGCCTAACAGCTAGAAGGTATATCTTAAGAGCACATATGGAAAAAAGAAAAGGAAATAAGGGAAAAGGAAATACCATGCAAAATATCGATCATCAAGCACAAACAAGATCAAATGCAAGTGACAACACAAAAGTAAGAAATGGTGATAAGGTGAAAAATGATGAGGTGGCACTTGGAATACACATGGCAGTAGAAAAGAATGATGTTGTTACAAACAACGACAGTCTTGTGAAGTTAGTAGAAGAGAATTATCTATAAGAGATGAAAAGTTCAAAGCATCAAAGGAAATAGAGAGTAAAAAACATGAATCAAGCAATAGCTCCAACGATGGATTGAATACAAAGGAATCCCATGTTGATACAAATTTGAAAGAAGAATCTAACATATACAAAGGTAAGTATAAATGTTTTAATTGTGATAAAACTAATTATTGTGTTTTTTAATGTGTACAAGTTAAAAGCAAAGATGAAAGAAAAGAAGAGAAAGATTCAAGAGAAGAAATATTTTTCATGGTGATGGAAGCAAAAGGTGATAAAGACAAGAAGAATGAAGATGATGAAGAAGTAGATCTTATGGAGGAACTCCATTTCACCTACAATGATGTCAGAAAGCTTCAAAGTAGAAACTCGAAGCTAAAATTACAACTTCAAGAGGACAGTGAAGTTAAGGCTATAATGTCACAAAGTCTTGAGGAATCAAAGAAGATGATCACTGATCTAAAAGTCAAAATCAAAGAAGCCAAGAGGATTGAGGAAGAAGTGAGAAGCCAATTAAAGATAAAAGAAGATTGTGAGAAGTACGAGTCTGAAATTAGTTACTTGAGGACAAAATTAGAGAAAACAACTACCAAGCCATACAGGAGCCTCAAGGTTGATAAAAGTACCAAAACTATGGGTGATATTATAGATGGGCAAAAGTCAACATGTATAAAGACAAGTCTTGGTCATGAAAAAAAGGAAGATCAAGTTTCCAATGAGCTACCAAAGAAGAGATATGAGGAAAAACCAAAAAACTATACTCTCAAGAATCCTATCAAGAATGATAGATACATGAAGAAAGGAAGTAATACCCCATAGGAGATTAGTCTACCTCACAAAGACAACATGGATAAAAATACATTCAGAAAATCATTTCCTCCAAGGCAAGCACAAATGGGCAAGTCTCAACATTCATTTTATAATTATTGCTATTCATGTAATAAATTTGGTCATAAAGTGGTAGATTGTTGGACACATGCAAGAAACAGTGGTTGGATCAAGAATAGAGGTTCTTATGGGTTTCCAAATAGAAAGGGAAATATCATATGTTATAAATGCAAACACCTTGGTCATAAGGAAAGAGATTGTAGAACACAAGGAAGAAATAATGGATGGAACAAGAATAGAAGTGCTTATGAGTTTTCAAGAAGAAGCTATAATTCCTTTGGTCAGTTAGTGGATTACAATGTTATATGCTACAAATACAAAAACTATGGGCATGTAGCACAATGGTGTAGAAGTGGTTTTGAATACCCTAAGCATAACAAGAAAGTGGAACCCATGAATAAGAAAAGGGAAGGATCTACAATGGTATGGAGAAGGAAACTAGAGAAAGATAATGAGTAGAAGGAATAATCTATACTTGTGCTTCATGCACAAGAGGTTTCACTAAGTCCTTAAGGATAAGTACGAGTTCAGGGTGACCTAACCATTTCATTAATTTAGCTCCATAGAGAAGATAAATTCAAGATAGATCAGCTAAGGCACATTATATATGAGCATTATGTTGTCATTGATCAAAGGAAGGGAGTCATAAGAAAAGAGTTATGGTAGTAGCAGACTACAAATTAGAAAGTTACAATATAATGAAGAAAAATAAGAATTGATGTCAAAATGATAGAGATCCTAGAAGGCATGAGACAATTGTAGTCAATGTAAAATGCCAATTATTATATTTGATAATTTGGGTTATCCAACTATGTATTAATTATCTTTCAGCTCTCGGGTAGTTAGTTTGTCTAAGTCAGTTAGTTGACGGTTGTGTTCCTCTTGGCAACCGTCGAGTCTTTTAAATAGTCATTATATCATCAAGGAAAGTAGTATGATGTAGTCGGATCAACTCTGGTCTTTGGCCGACCATCTCTGGTCTACTTCTATAATACTCTCATGTGCTAATAAAGATATACTTTTACTCCTCTATCTGGTATGTATTGGTAATTCTGTAAATTATTTCAAGTATTCATTTTATCAGATAGGCGAGTAAACATTGGCGTCGTTGCCTTCAAACAAATTGGGTCTGATAAAATAGATTCATGCCCTTAGACCCCAATAAAGGAGAGAAGAAACCATGTGGTCAGGATCAAGAGATAAAAAGATCTCTTAGGCTAGTAGAATAAAGAGAATGTAGAAGAAGACTAAGAGAGATTGCTGAAGCCCATCTTGAAGTAGAAGTCAGAATTGGAGTGCGAGTAGAAGTCATAGTCAGGAGACTCATAGTCGGAAGACTTGTAGTCCAGAGATAGAACACATTTCTACTACAAATATTCACATGAGGGTAGCGTGGGAGGCAATCGCCAGACACCTTTCACTACCAAACGAAGAGTACATTGATCCTTCTGAGCAAGTTGAAAAGTCAAGACAACAGTCTTTGGACGAGGGATGTTGGAAGTCAGATTCCTTCATAGAACATACAAGAGAAACCTTCAAGGCATTGAAGGGTTGTCAATTGAAGGAGAAGAAGCCCAACCAAGGGTGTATAAAAGCAAATCAAAAGGTGAAACAAGTGTGCAGAACGCTGATGTTGTAGGGAGAGTGGAGGATTCTCACGTGGTCGAGAGTGTGAGAGAAGCACTAGAATGTTCAAATCAAAACTCCCTAGAAAGTGGGTTCTAGGTGCGAGGTTTGCATCAAAACAAAACCATGGTAAGCCCCAGTGGAGAAAAGTAAAATTTACCCAAATTTATAGGCAATGGATCAGAGGATCTCGCCAAGCACTGTAAGACTTGTGAGACAATCTTGACAGCAAATGGGCAAGATGATAAACCAATTTGGGTATGGTCTTTTCCAGCCACCTTGCGAGGTGTAGCAATTAACTAGTATACCGAACTTGACCAAGCATCCCGAAACACATGGGAGAAATTAAAAAAGGCCTTTGAAGAAGAATTTAAGTTGTTGTGAGATGATAATGAAATAGTAGCTGAAATTTACAATACCAGGCAAGGTAAGCATGAGAACATACGAGCTTATAACTGAAAACTTAAATAGTTATTTGTAAAGTTAGAAAAAGAACTGACTGATGGTCTTAAGAAAAGGTGGTTCATCGAAGGTTTAATTTCGTCATTAAGCAAAAAAGATGAAGATAGTACCACCCTCTTTGTACATAGAAGCCTACAATCGAGAGATGGACATAGAAAGTGAAGACAAAATGTCCTCTCGTAGTAAAAGAAAAATAGAGAAAGATGGTAGTTCAGATGATGGCAGTGATAGTGAGTCAGAAACGATACAAGCATTATAGAGGGACATGCTCTGGATGATGAAAGAATTGAAGATAGAGAAAGAAATCAGCAAAGAATCTAGTGAACTCTGGTGTACTGAGTGCAAAAGTGAAGGTCATACCAAAAGTAATTGTCCCAGAAAATTGTTTTGTGAGATTTGTCAGGTTATGGGTTATTCGATAAAAGAGTGCCCATATAACTTGAAGACTAGGACACAAGTACTCTTTACATAGGGAAAGAATTCCCCTCCATCAAAGCCACATAATGCATCTCCAGGTGGTTATCAAAATCAAAGAGGAGGTCAAAGTCAAATACAATACGATGCCAAAGGACGATCGATGATCCAATGTCGTCAATGCAATGAATGGGGGCCCTTTGCCAGAGAATGCCAGAACAACCAGAATAAAGTAAGCATGCTATGTAAATGGTGTGGACTAGGTGACCATAAAGATAACAACTGCCTAAAATAGAAGGTTAGTATTAATCATATTGGCATAAAAGATGAGGAAGTAATTCTTTCCATCACCCGAGCACAAATGAAGAAGGTGAGTTACCCTGACCCTAGTACAAAGAAGGAAAGACTTGGAGAAGCACAGATGGAAGTTGAAAAGGCCATGGAAAAAGAACGGAGGCACTCTAATGAGAAAACAAGCACGTCTATGTGGCTGGAGTCTGGTAAAAATATTGCAAATCAGGTAAAAATATTGCAAATCAAGTTCCGCAGACTACTGTGCCAATCAAAATGGAAGACCTCTTGCAAAGCATGTTGCAACTAAGGGTAGCAATATATAATCAGTGAAAAAAGAACAACAAAGTGAGAAGAACAACAAAACAAATGATGACGACGTCATAGTAGAACCGCCACCACAAGGCGAACAAGTTATCAATCTGATGTTGTTGTCCATCGGTGTGGGGAAGCAACCGATAGTCGTCCACATGGAGATCCTTGGAAATACTTTGACAAATACAATAGTGGACAAGGGATTTGGGGTGAATGTACTTCCAAAATAAACTTGGAAAAGCCTCGGCAAGCCCACCTTGTGGCCACAGAACTTCCAGTTAGTGGGAGCCGACCAATATGGAATCAGAGCGCTAGGAGTGCTAATGGCTCAAAAGGTAAAGATTGGTACTCAATAATTCTTATTGACTTTTGTAACCATTACAGTAGGAAATGTCTCTTATGATGCATTACTCAGCTGAGGGTGGCTAATAGCTGCCAAGGCCAACCACAACTGGAAGAAGAACACCCTATCGATAGAAAACAAGGGTAAATTTGTCATTGATATGAGAACTTAGACCGTCAGTGAAGAAATGGTATCAGATTCTAACTCAGGCAATGGTGACACAATGACAAAAGAAGAAAAAGGGCCCATGGAGCCAAATGATTAAGGTGTACTAAAATTACGAGAATGCTCGGAAGACGAGACACATTCCTTTAGCAGGTTGTTCCATTGGCAAATGGAAGATTATGAATTCTTCCAACCAAAATGTAATATGATTTCAATAAAAGAAATTGGTGAGTGCTCTCGGGCGACTAGTGAACCACTAGGTAATTCTCAGCCGACCAGTGAAACACTCGACAACATTGGGCCGAGTGAAACATTACTGACGAGTGAAACTGTTGATAAGAAGGAACTGACGAGTGACAAAGGAAAGGAAGGTAATAACCAACCAGATGTACCACATAACTTCCCAGCAGCCTATGGGGAATACAAGGAAGGAAGCATCAAAATAGATAGTACATTGGTAGATAAACTTGAAGCTAAGAAGAACATCATGTACGAGGAACCCTCGATAAGGAAAGTTAATCTTGGAGAAGAGAATAACCCTCAGGCAATCTTGGCGGGAGACAACTAGAAACCAACATGGAAAGCTGCTGCAATTAATTTTTTTTTTTTAGCACAAGGACACATACAAAGATTTGAAGGGAATACCTCTAGAACTATGCATGCATAGAATCCCCCTAATCTCTAATGCACAACCAGTCAGAAAGAGACCATACCGAATGAATAAGGACTATACAGTATTTCCGTCGACTTGTAATCTTATTGAAGTTATGGTGATCGGTGAAAAGCAATAGAGAAAAAATAATCTTAAAAAGTTAGACAGTTTATTTTTGTCAAATGTAGTACAGCACTCCCAAAAGACAATAGTTTTGGTTCCAAGAAAGGCACCCGACTCTACTGACAATTGCAAAATTAATAAAGGTATGTCTCCGAGTAATAAAATTAAAATAATTAATTTGGAGCATGTGAAATCACCCTCGCATCAAAATTCTGCAGAAGGGAAAAATATCAAGAGACATTTCAGAAAAGGGAGAAATATTACGAGACAAATTATGCGACAAAAAATTGTTATTGGAGAGGCAAATAATAGGTGGCCCCCGCCAGAGAAAAATAGAAAAACTCAATTTAGTTTGCTATGAATGGAAAATTGGAAAAAAAGGGAAAAAAAATAGAAATGTCTAAAAAAATTAGATATGTTGGAAAAATTTGAAAAAAAAGAAAGAAAAAAAGAAAAATGAAAAAAAGTCGAAAATATATATATATAAAATAGAAAAATTGAAAAGAATAAAATAAAATAAAGGGAGTCCGTACATAAAAGAGTCATATGATTCATTAATCATGTTGTCATACGAATTGTTGGAACAAGAGAGTTTTTGAAGGGTTGATGTACAAGTGATTTCTTAAAAAAAAAAAATTTGCCGCCGACTTAGAAATCTTTTTTAGACCATACGAGTGATGAAGGCACCGTACAAATAAGGTTTTTTCTGCCAAGTATCTGAAGTTGCCAAGGCCCATACAAATGAAGTTTTCTTGTTGTCGTATGAGTCAATTTTTTTGTTAAGGCTGTACAAATCCTGCAACTGCTAATGCTGTACGAGTTCTAATTTCCTTCTTGAAGTTGTACGACTTCTGTCATACGAGTGGTGTTTTGAAAGCCTAGTCATACGAATATTATACCGTACGAGTCTAAAATCCTTGGTTGTACATGTCATACAAATCTCTGAGGCTATACGAATCATCTTCTCCTGAGTCTAGCTATCGTATGAAGTGTGTTCTAAATTTCCTGTCGTACTCTATTGTACCAAGTTACAAAGGCCATCATGCGAATCATCATCGTCATCGCCGAGGTTCTCGTCCAAGTCTGGTCTTAGTCATATGACTCAGTGAAATCATCAAGGCATCCGTACGAGTGACATCAATCCGAGGCTTGGGCTAGTACGAGTTCATCAAGTTCTCTCATGGTCGTACGATTGCTGAGAATACCTTCGTCGTACAAGGAAACAAGAGGTGAGAAGAAGTGCAGGAATAATCGGCCACTCAGTATAACTACCCATAATTCAGTAAAATGATGTGCGCCATGAAGGTCCGAATGGTTTTGAAGGTCTTATTTTGGGCTTGGTGGCAGGGGTTCTGCCCCTCGACCCCTCCCTATATTATGACAGGGGTGCTGCCCCTAGACCCTGCGATGGGCACTGCCCCCAAACCCCCGCAAGGGGCACTTCCCCTCAACCCCATTGGGGGCATTGCCCCCAAACCCCCATCAAACTAGGCAGAAACAGAGAATCATTCTTGTTGATTGGTGAATTAAATGGATGTACATTCATGACACTACACAATATTTTCATGATTAGAACGCTTCTAAGATGCTTGCAATACTATTTGATTCAATGATCAATGGGGTGCAACATTCTCAGCATTCCGTGTGCTACCAGATTGGGTCCCTTGGTTGGTTGGTCTACTGGCAGGTATTCTGAATGTGTTGGTTTTACTTTTATTCAGCTCCTACTTCCAGCTTTTCCTCCAGGATCTTCAACATTGTTGTCAGTTTGGCAAAGCTTACCTAATGTCACTTGATACTTCATATTTTTCTATCGTCTGGAAGACGGCTTTTTCTTTTGGGGGGATGATGTAGTCAATGTAAAATGCTGATTATTATATTTGATAATTTGGATTATCCAACTATGTTTAATTGTTTGTCGGCTCTCGGGTGGTTGTAAGACTCAATTCGTCTGAGTCAGTTAGTTGACGGTTGTGTTCCTCTTGGCAACCATCGGGTATTTTAAATAGTCATTGTATCATCAAGGAAAGTAGTATGATGTAGTCGGATCAACTCTGGTCCTTGGCTGACCATCTATGGTCTACTTCTATAATACTCTTATGTGCTAATAAAGATATATTTTTACTCCTTTATCTGGTATGTGCTGGTAATTCTGTAAATTATTTCAAGTAATCATTTTATCAGATAGGCAAGTAAACAACAATGAAAGAAGGAAGAATTCATGATAAATGGATGAGAGAATAAGGATCACAAAGCTCTAACTTGTTATCATGGTGCAATAAGAGATGATAAAGATGTTTTGTAAGACTACACTTAATGAGAGAAATTTCCAAAAACCTGACAAGAGGATGAGAATAATCCAAAGAAGTCCTTGCCTGCAGAGTATGCTTGTGAAAGTTTTAAAAGATCACACAAGCATGTGTTGGTAAAAGCAAAACAAATGGATAGTGGAAGGAGAATTATAGAAGGATTGAAAGCTACAAGCTCCATGGATGATAAAAATTAGAGATAGATGAAGATTTCTTACCATTGATATCAAAAAGAAAGTTTCAAGAAGAGAGAGTTATAGAATGGAAGAATGACACCATTAATGTCAAGAAGAAGTATTACAAAAAGGGGGAGATTCTTTGTGAAGAGTTGAAAGTATTTTCCATTTTGTAAGATGCATAGTGAATGATGGATAGAAAAACAAGTTCCTGATGCGTTAAACCTGAGAAGACCATCCAAATTATCTATTTGGATAGCTATAGAGGAAGCATATCACCCAAGCAACAAAGAGACAAAGGTGGAAAATTAGAAGCAAGGGGAAGCTAGAGAAACGGGGAGCCTTACAGACAGGGGGAGCATCACAAGAAAGAGAATGAAGTAAAGAAGTATATTAAATGTCCCTTTGTCATTGATGTCAAAGGGGGAGAGATAGAGTATGGGGGGCAATGAAAAAGGAGAGAATTATGTTAGTGTTGACATCAATGACTAAGGGGGAGATTGTTGGAAGTATTGTTATTAATGTCAAAGGTGCATACACATGTTGTCATTAAGATTAAGAAGATAGTCATGAATAGACAAGAGTATAAGAACATGTTACCATTGATGTCAAGAAGGTGCATGAACAAGAGTGGTGTCATTAATGTGAAATATTGGAAGAAAGTGTTATAGGCCAAAGGCCATAAATGGGTTCTTCAAAAGGGAAAGCAAAATATGGCAGACTTCATGTTATGTAGCAGACTTCATATTATGTATGACAACACTAAGACAAATATCAAATGGTTTAAGTGCCAAAGAAAATGAAGTTTAAACTAAAGATTTAAACTTGTATTTTGGGTAGACTTCATAAGATAGCGATAACAATATGATGGTGTTTTTAAAGAATGGAAGCGCTTCATGTATATAAGACAAAATGTCTTATGCAAGATAAAGAGTATATAAAGTAATAAAATTTAAATAAACATGTCACCGACCACAAAAAGAGGCTTTCAAAATAATAAATGAATATATCATATTTAAATGATACATGGAACAGTCAATAAAGACTAATATACAAAAATTGGTGAATAAAGATAAAATGATTTTATGAAAGAGACAAATTTGTAAATCAGACAAAATTACATATGATTTGGGTAAAAAGAAAAAAATAGACCAATCAATATATAACAAAGGTGGCTATATGATATAATTTAGTATAAGACAATAAGAGGTGGAGAATAAGACAAAAGTCTTATACCATATAAGACAAGAAATTAAAGGCAGCACATAAGACAAAAAGGTCTTATTTAATAATACATGATTTGCAAAAGATAAAAAGGGTGCGATTTAAATATAAGACAACATGTCTTATTTAATAAATGAAGGATGTGCAATTTATAAAAAGGTAACGATCAATTTTTAAGAGGTGTGATTAAGGAAATAAAATGCAGTGTTCAACATTATGAAGTGATACATATATGAAAAGACAACAATTTTCTAGATGAAGGCAGCGATCCATCTTAGAAGTGTAGTGATTATAATAGAGGCAATAATTATATTTAAGGGAAGATGACGCAGGAGCATCTGGGTCCACAAGCAATCCTCATCAACCAAAAAGATTTCTTATTTGTTATTTTTTTGTAGGAGCAGAGGATCAAATTTGTAGAGGTTTCCTTTCAATTCTGTTAGAAGTTGTCTACCCTTCCCATGCTCTTTATCTTATATTTCATCGTTGATCATCTAACCCTAGTTTCCAGATAGTTAAATTACAACTTGAGCCTTCAGGCATTGTGTTTTATCGGCCCCTTGACCTAGACTGCTAGTGGTTTGTGCATCAGAATGAATATGAGTAGGACACTTGGTGTCTCAACGCAAGCGCACAAGCTGCCTAGCTTTGTACTTTGTCAGGGTTGGGCTACCACGCTATGTGCAACTTGGCTATGACCCCACTGGCTCATGATCGTTAGACAAAAGAAGGCATCTGACTGCACGTTTTCTATTGTTTGCACACCATCTCATGGATAGTCTGTTGGAAATGAGTCAACACTGTACCGTTGCAAAATTTTGACACCTGTCATGTAGGCTCACAGTCTCAATCAACAAAGGATAGTGGTAGCACATCCATGCAGAGGCTAGTTGTCAGAGCCAAATCAGCTCTGCACCATTGCGATAGGCTACCATGTGTTCAAGGACAGTCGTAGGATTTTAAAGGGTATAGTTAGTGCATTCCATGTGACCTTATAGCGCATGATTGTGGCGTCAGTTTAGTGGGACCCGATGCGGAGTGCATTGGTGTGACAGTTGACACCTGACAAAATCTGAATGGAGACTTTGATAAGTCATTTTCTGGGACGAAGCTGATTGGTCAAGGATCTTCTCAGATCTCTTGAAATATTCTGGACCATTGATTTAGCCGAGATTCATTGGTCAAAGGTGTTGATTTCCAATCATTGATTGACACAAGTCTCATTCACACAGTGGATGCCTCAAATGCCTATAATAGAGGAATTTCATGCCTGGAAAAGAGAGGCTCATGGGTGGAATGACTTAGGACTCTGCATAACGAGTTTTTGAGGACTGAAAAGGAGTTCTTGGATTTAGTCAAGTTTATTTCTACAAATTTCTGATCTAAAATGATTGTAAGGATTATGTCGATGCATGTATGAAGGTCACTGTACTCCTATAATATTCCTGTTACATATGAATAAAGAGTTGTCTATTCGCGATATTGTGTGTTGTTCATTTTGCTGCCTAGTTTAGTAGCTTGATAAAGTTCTCGGACCTTGACCTCCATCAAGTGGTATCAGAGCAAGGTTTTGAATTCCTTGAGGCCGTGGGATTTCTATACAAGGGACCCTAAGGAGATTGTTGTAGGAATATTGAAGAGAAGAACCTGCAACTACAGAGGGTCAGTAGACATGGTACACCGATCAAGAGGAAAAAGATGAAATGCTCCAAGAGCTAGAGATGCAGAATTGGTAGAGATGTTGAGGGGCATCATAGCTAGGCTGGATGCAATGGAAAGAACACAACGTAGAGGAGTACCTGTTGAGGATGTAAGTGATAAAGAGGAAGAAATCAGTGAAGAGGAAGCAATAGAAGAAGAAGAAGAAGATAGATATGAATGGAGGTTTCTGACTGCCATGACAAAGATTGTCAGTAAACCTCATGTAGAGTTATCCATATATAGTGGTAGTCTGAAACTAGATGAGTTGATAGACTAGATTTCAGAGATGGAAAAGTACTTTGAGTTAGAATCTACTAAAGACCCTAAGAGGGTAAAACTTGTAGCTACAAAGTTGAAGGGACATGCATCTCTATGGTGGGATCATGTGCTAGTTGAGAGACAGAGAAAATGAGAGGAGAAGATTAAGACCTGGGAAAGAATGTTAACTAAGTTAAAGGCAAAGTTTCTACCTGCAGACCATTAGATCACTATGTTTAAGATGTTGTAGAACCTCAAGCAGAGGGAGAAAAGTGTGCAAGACTACACTAAATAATTTTATGGATTGAACATCAGGGCTAGTCACATTGAAGATGATGTAGAGAATATCTCAAGGTATGTAAATGGTTTGCATTATTCTATCCAAGATAAAATTAGCATGGTCAGAATTACCAGCATAGAAGAAGCCTATCAATTTTCATTGAAGGCAGAAAAAAAAGATCTCTAGAAGGAAGAATAACTCTAGGGGAAGAGGTAAACCTTCCAGAGGAAGAGGGCAGTAATATTCTAGACGTGGGTCTCAAGATAACCAAGGAGAAGGAAGTTCTTCTTAGACCAGTACCCAAGGAAATAGAGGAAGGGCTGATTAGTCCAGAGGTAGAGGAAATCTTGGAAGAGGGAGAGGATTCAGTGGGACATGTTTCTAGTGTGGACAGACTAGTCATAGAGCATTTGAATGTCCTCAAGTACAACTGAGCAGTGGCAAAGGAAAAGATACTAGAGTGCATATAGCACAAGCTAAGGAGGAAAGTGTGGCAAGTGTATCCTCCCCAAAATTTGGAGGACTCGAGGATGGAGAATCCTTGATGTTGAGGAAAGTTCTTCTAACACCAAAGAAGGTACAAGAGGAACCAACACAATGAAGAAATTTGTTTAGAACCAGACGTAAGTTTGGAAGAAAATATTGCAAAGTCATTGTGGATTGTAGTAGCACTGAAAACTTAGTGTCAGAAGAGATGGTGGAGAAGTTGAACCTAAAGAGGTTGAAACACCCAATTCCCTATAAGGTTTCTTGGTTGCAAAAGGGACATCAATTACTAGTAAGTGAGAAATACCTTGTTAAATTTCATATTAGGAATAACAAAGATGAGATACTGTGTGATGTTATGCCAATGGATGCATGCCATCTTTTGTTAGGTAGACCTTGGCAATATGATAGACAGGCTATTCATGATGGCAAGAGTAATTGTATTAAAATCAAGAAGGATAGGGTTGAGTATGTGTTGAGCCCTTTGAAGGATAAGGATGAGGAAGTTGAGAAAACCAATAGGGTTTGTCTAGTAACTAGAAAATAGTTCCTAAGGGAGATCAGAAAGGAGGTCTGTTATGCCTTCCTACCTCAAGTTGTAGAAATTATGACAAGAGAGAAAGGGATAGAAGTTCTCACAGAAGTCCAAGAGATTCTGAATGAATTCATTGACATCCTAATGAAGGATTTACCTGATGGATTACCTCCAACTAAAAGCATAAGTCATTGCATGGACTTGATACCAAGTACAATCCTACCAAATAAGGCACCATATAGGATGACACCTATGGAGAGTGAAGAGGTGAATATATGTAAGAACTATTGGATAAGGGACTAATTAGAAAAATTCTTAGCCCATGTGTTGTACTTGTTGTACTGACACCTAAGAAAGATGGGAAATGGCGAATGTGTACTAATTCAAGGGCTATAAATAAGATAAGCATTAAGTACAGGTTTCCATTACCTCGTATGGATGACTTGATGGATTGTTTGAGTGGAGCAAAGTACTTAAGCAAGATTGATTTGAAGAGTGGATACCACCAAATCAGAATTAGAGAAGGGGATGAGTGGAAGACAACATTCAAGCCCAAGGATGGACTGTATGAGTGGCTAGCGATGTCATTTGGGTTAACAAATGTACCCAACACCTTTATGAGATTAATGAATGAGGTAATGAAGCATTTCCTTGGAAAATTTACTATTGTCTATTTGGATGACATTTTGGTTTTTAGTAAAACAAAAGAGGAACACCTGCTGCACCTTAAGGTTGTTTTGCAGAGGTTAAAAGAAGAACAATTGTTAGTAAACTTGGATAACTTTAGTTTTATGCAGAAAGAACTAGTATACCTAGGTTTTATAGTGTCTGAAGAAGGATTGAAGATGGATCCTGAGAAGATTAAGACAATATTGGAGTGGCCTTCACCTAGAAGTATGTTTGAGGCTAAAAGTTTTCATGGCTTGGCAAGCTTCTATAGGAAGTTCATATGAAATTTTAGTGGAATATGTGCACCAATCACCGAAACAATGAAGGGTGTTAGGAAAGAGTTCCAGTGGAATGCTACAACATAAAAGATCTTTCAGTTGCTGAAGAAGCAGGTGACAGAACAAACAGTGTTGGCATTACCAGACTTTGGCAAAGTATTTCAAGTGGATTGTGATGCTAGCGGTAGTACAATTGGGGGAGTGTTAAGTCAAGAAGGTAGACCCATTGCGTACTTCATTGAGAACAAAATGAAGCAAAGAGGAAATACTCAGTTTATGACCAAGAGTTTTACGCTATAGTGCAGGCCTTAAAGAAGTGGAGGCATTACTTGTTGTCAAATGAGTTTGTATTGTACATAGACCACCATGCCTTGCAGTACATTAACAATCAAGGTAAGTTAAACTAGAGACATATGAAATGGGTGGAGTTCTTGTAAAGTTATTCTTTTGTCTTGAAACATAGGAGTGGTAAGTCAAACAGGGTAGCAGATGCACTTAGCCAAAGGTGTTCATTGATGAATGAGTTAAGGGTCAGTGTTGTTGGCTTTGATGCAATGAAGGAATTGTATCCTGATGATCCTAATTTTAAGGAAGCATGGAAATTTAGTATAAATCTAGTGGAGGGAGATAGAACACCATGGATGGACTATTTCATCCAAGATGGCTTGTTGTTCAAAGGACAGAAATTATGTATACCTAGAGGTTCCATGAGAGAGAATCTAATAAGAGAAAAGCATAGTGGAGGCTTGACTGGAAATTTTGGAATAGATAAAACCTTGGCACAATTGAGTGAAGGTTATTTTTTGCCCAGAATGAGCATAGATGTGAGGAGATTGGTACAAGGTTGCAGAATTTACCAGCATGCTAAAGGAGCACGACAAAACATGAGACTGTATCAACCATTTCCTATACCAGAAAGATCATGGGAGCACTTGAGTATGGACTTTGTTTTAGGATTGCCTCAAACACATAGAGGTAATGATTCTATTTTTGTTATAGTGGATATATTTTCAAAGATGGTTCATTTCATACCATGTCAGAAAACCAGTGATGCATCCCACATAGCTACATTATTTTTCAAAGAAGTAGTCAGACTGCATGGATTGCCTAAGAGTATAGTCTCTGATAGGGACACAAAGTTTGTTAGTCATTTTTCCAATGTACATTATGGAAGAAGATGGGGACTAAATTGGGATTCAATTTATCCTACCATCTCCAGACTGATGGACAAATCAAGGTTGTGAAAATAAGTTTGGGAAACTTGTTAAGATGTCTAGTGGGAGACAAACCACATCAATGGGATCTTATCTTGGCACAAGAAGAATTTGCTTACAATAATTCAATAAACAGAAGTGCAGGAAAGAGTCTATTCCAAATAGTTTATGGGTACAGCCTGAGAGGTGTTAATGAGCTGAGGCATAGTGTAGATTTGAACAAGGAGAGTGTTCTAGCAGAAGATTTTGTAGACTACATTCATGAGGTTCACAAGGAAGTGAAGAAACAGTTGGAAAAGAGTGCCAAAAAATACAAAGAATATGTTGATATGCATAGGAGGGAACAAGAATATCAAGTAGGAGACTTAGTTTTAGCACATTTGAGGAAAGAAAGGTTTCCATAGGGTACATAAAATAAGTTGAAATTTAAGAAGATAGGTCCATGCAAGGGGGCGAGGAAGTTCTCATCTAATGCCTATGAAATTGAGTTACCAACAGGGATAGACATATCTCCTATTCTCAATGTTGCTTATCTATACAAGTTCTATAAAGGAGAGACAAGTTTACAAGGGAGTACACACTCACATTTGCCTGATGCATAAGGTTGGATAGATTAGTTGCCTAAAAAGAGGATGGATGAAGTAGATAAAGTGATTAACTCTAGAGTGGTTTAATAGACCAGACACAAGAACTACATGGAATATCTGGTCAGGTGGAAAAATAGAGCTGCAGATGAAATTTCTTGGCTAAGTGATGCAAAACTTGTCAAGTATGGGATTCAGGTTCTAGACTTGCCTAAATGTTCATAAGTTTTCAACTTATGGAACATTTCAGTTACCCAATGTGTCTGATGAGGATGATTCGGGTCCACAAGCAATCCTCATCAACCAGAAAAATTTCTTATTTGTTGTTTTGTTTTGTTGCAGGAGTAGAGGATCAAGTTTGTAGAGATTTCCTTTCAATTATGTTGGAAGTTGTTTGCCCTTAATGTTGGAAATATGCAGCCATAGAGACAAATTTCTCATAACCCAATAAGAGATTCAATGTGCAATAAACCAAAAATCCATATGTAAAAGAAATAGACAATCATACCATCAATGGTAACACAAGATATACCTTGGAAAAACCCTCATAGAGGGAAAAACCTAGCCTCCAAAATCATGCATATCTCATGTATTATTCAGTAGTTAATAGCAAATACATATGCAGAGATCACCTATGAAACATCAAGCTCTCTCTACAATCCATGTGAACAAGCATGTAACCATACATCCCATGCCATGCTTCAAACCCTCACACAGCCAACCTGCAAGAGAAGCTACAACCCAGCCAAAGGCAATAAGCCTTCACTTAATCTCTTCTCTCAACAACTACCCATGTGTTTGCTTTTATAGAGATAAGCTCACAAAAATACATGTGGTATTGTAATACCATTTTCCCCAAAACCATGTGTCTACAAAACCATTGACCCCAATTTGATTATTGGTACTAAGTTTTTCCAATTAATCAAATAATTACAAATAAAGTAATTAACCCAATGTTACATACAACAATTATAAGTCGCATCCAAATAAATATCTAATGTAGTTAAACACATCACATGATGCACCACAATTAAATATTTATTTTACATTAATAAAATAATACCAATGTTATGCAAGGTGTACAACACACTTCCAACATTCTCCCACTTGTTGTATACATTGCATAAAGGATCAACATGTAAACTCAAAACATCAAGGGAAACCATCATGTGTGCCCAACATGTACCATATAACTATCCATGTGCTCCATGTGCTCCAAGATACCTACAACAATAATCAAGGTGTCTACCATCTCAAACAAGAATTCCCTCATCCTCCATCTAGCCTCATAAAGAATAAGATCCTCCAAAGACATTCCACACTAAACTGTCACATAGAAGCAAGAAACCTACATCAACTGATATCCAAACATAAACACTAAATCCAATGGTAACAAATAGGCTCAAGTAACTGACAAGAATCAATCATAGATGAAATAGCAACCACAACTAGTTGCTAATGCATCAACTAACCATACCTCCAAACTAGGGTATACAAATGATAACAAGTAGACCTTATGTCAACAACATATCCAACTCAAATCACAATGATAACAAGTCCTTGTATATACTCAATATTGCATAAAGAAGTCCTCCAAGGTAACAACACAAAGTTGTGATAACAAACCTCAAGACCCTCCATACCGCAACATAATGAGAACATCCAACAAAGGAATCATATACATCCTGAAACTCCCACTACATGAGTAAATGTTAAATCTGAAAATAGATCAAGGCATCCAAATATCCACTAATAGCACGCACATAGAAGATGTGGCTAAATCCTCTATCACATAGTGTCAAAGAATACACACAGATATACAAAATATGTAAACTAAATAGCTGCAACATAACTCTCCCCAAGTCCATATCTCTCCCAAATCCTCCACATCATAAGAGAAAGAAGTCAAAGAGACTCAAAAGCTCCATACTTATCTCAACTCCAATGTCATGTGAACATAAATATCCAAGAAGAAGAATAAGACTAATCAAGGGAGAACTTGCAAATCATAACCATGTTCTTCTATCCACACCAATGTGCTATAGCTGTGAAAAGTATGATCTCCTTTACAACCCAAAAACAAGAAGCCTCCTCAACATCCAATAACAAGATGCAAGCCTCTCAAACCAAAAGGTAGATCAAACTTATAACCATCCCAAAGTAGGAATAAACCCAAAGCCGCTATCCATCTCCATTACACACAATGATCTCATAACAACTCAGGATCAAACATAATAAGATTACTAATCATATCCATGCATCTACTCCTCAAACAAGTCCTCACAACCATGATCCATAGCTCAAGACTCAAACATGAGAAGATAAGACACAAATGAAGAATGCATTTGAAAATTAGGTGGGCATACCTATCAAATCATTCACCGCCGAGTGGACCAAGAGTGGGGATGAGATTGCTCCTCCAGGATGCACCAAGTCTCGAAGACTCTCTCCAAGAACAATCTCCTCAACATGTTCGTGTTGGACTCGCGTCCAACCAAGGTGTAGGCTCCTCAGTCTTGCTACTAAAATCCTCATCAAAGAGTAACCATCTAAACACATGTCTCTAATCCAAGAGAACCCAAGCCTCACCTAAGTCTCCAAGTATCCATGAGTACCTCCATGATCAATCCATGCTAAACTCCAAATGCTAAACCACACCATCATGAAGCTCCCAATCACATGACCAATGTACTCAATACTAAGAGAACCATCAAGATCATAGCCAAAGCTCCCACTACACATCTGCATAACCTAGGAACATGTCATGACATCATGATCTAATCATCTCCTCAAAGGAAGATCACATGCACTAATGCACACATCCTGTCTCAAGAGAACCTGTATCATGCCAACACTCTAACATGTGATCAAGAGTAATCCATGACACAACACCAACCATCTTGTAAGCAAGGATCACCTGTCAAAACTGACAAACCAAAACCAACACCTCAACCAAAGACTCCAAGAGTCCTCCATGGTACCAAGATGTCAACATCTCCAAATCACATGAAGATAGCCATATCCTACGAAAGCTCCCACTGAAGTGTGATACCGAGCTATACATGGCAACATCATAAACATCAAACCATCAAACCCGTCACTGTCAAAAGCTTCCAGTGAAACTTGTAATCAAGCTATCCATGAAATCGTGATAACCATCTCCTACATGAAGAACATCCATGGCCCCAACATAATAAAAGAATCCATTGTAAATGACACAACTCCCAAAAGGTCAAGTAAACCATAATCTCCAAAACCAAGAAGATGAACAAAACCTATAAACCAAACATCAATCCAACCACCACCAAAACTGCCCTTGTAAAATAATCATGTCATGCCAAAGTCCCAACCAAACAAGGAACATCCATGACACCATGATTAACACCCAATATACCTGCACCAAACTCCCATCATGTCTCACACAACTGTACCATATAGTCAACAAACATATGCCCCATATCATGACTGTATTAGATAATACCATCTCTATCTATATCTCATAATTTGACAAGCAAACCGATGCAACGTGTGACTAACCCAAGCCACAAATCAGAATCTGCATCAACACTGAAACATCTATGGGCATAGACAACCCACATCCAAGTCATAAATGCAACATGTAAGCATAGACAACTTACAACACTACACAACATGTAGATCTCACAATGTAGCATGCAAATTCAACAATAGATGTATAATGTTGTAAACCAAGGATAATCAGAGATAAACATGTACTTCTACAATGACTCAAACACAAAATCATCCCAGATTCGACTTGCCATCAACTCACAAAAACACCAAAAATCAAAGGGATCAAAATGAGCTCAAACTGATATAATCTGAACAAACTTCAGAATATCATCTCCAAACCTGCTCCACTGCAAGTTCTCAAAAACACCTTTCCAACTCCTATAAGAAGTTCAAAATCTGACTTCGTATGCTCTTGTTATTCCCGGTCAAAGCTCAAAACAAACATATAGCTTCCAATTGGCAAAAACTAGTCAAAATGGAAAAATCTCTGACAACACTACGTAGTACACAAAAAGATCTTGCGTCGACTATAAGAAGTCAAAAATCTGACATGTTGGGCGAAAGTTATGCCCCCTAGAAAAAATCTTCCCTCCTAGGCTTATCAACCAAGCCCTAGTGGCCAGTGGGTGACTACTGGGTGGTGGCCCAGTGGCACGCCGGTGGCACTTGGGCAGAGCACGAGCGGTGGATTCCAAATATGATTTAACAAGGTTTAAATTTTAGATTTTGTTTCGTTTGAAAGTTTGAATGAAAATTTTAAATAAAATTAACAATGCCTAAAGCGCTGGGTGGAGACCGCCGGCTAGGTCCCCGACCGGCCAGGCCGCTGAATCGGGGGCTTAAAGCCCACTGGCCGACTCCTACCACCAATTAGCCAGGGCCGATAGGGCTTGCCAGGCCGGACAACCTGCAAGTCTATCGAACCCTGTCAGCCGTGCGATGGCCTGCATGGGCAAGTGTAGGGGGATACAAACCCCCCCTCCAAACATTTTTTTAAAAAAAATTTATAAAACATTGTAGACCCGAAATAAAAAAATTGCAGTTCATACCGTAATGACACAACTGTACCCTACGATTGCAACATCTGACAATGACTTGCGCATCGTACGAAGAGAATATTTCCTTCTACAGATTCCATCTAGGGCATCAAAAAATGGCAAAAAAATTTGTCTCCGAACATAGGCGAATTATATGTTTTTCTTCACCTGCGGAACCTCCTGAATCCAATGGCAAGGTCTGGTTTTTCCCAGGAGGCTTCTTGCAAAAGCTAACCTCCAAAACCCTCCAATCAAAGAGCTCAAATAAAAAACCCACATGCCAAATGTCCATGAAACCCTAAATCTACAACTCAAGTCTGCAAACAGCCTTGTAACACTGATATTGCCTTCATTCCTTCCTGCAAAGCCATGTATTCCACTATACACAAAAAATCCACTCATAACTAGGGTTATCAAATAGGGATTTGCTCCCAAATCATGGCAACCAAGCTCTGATACCAAATGTTGGAAATATACAACCATAGAGACAAATTCCTCATAACTTAATAAGAAATTCAATGTGGGTGCTACCACAATAATGGGTTACACTTTCTGGGACATTCTGATTTTTGCTGAAATAACATATTTTTAGAAAATATAATGATTTAAGCCTTGAAAGGTTCCATTTAAAGGATTTTAATTTAAGAGAGTTTGATCAAAGCCCCTTAGATTCAAACCTCCTTGGATAAAACCCCGCTAGTTTTAAATCATACCTATAATGGAGTCTCCTCTACATCTATCAAAATAATGATAAAAAATGACTTTTGATTTACCTTTTGGGGGATCGAATGAATTCATTTAAAATTTATGTTTTGTATGTAGTCCTTATTATAAGCTTCCCAAAAAGTATAATTTTAAATATATTTAATTTGACTATTATATTTATTTTTATTTCTTGTGAATGTAGGTTTTTCACCGAACATCAAGTTCTATGTTTTACACACATGAAAAATTAGTAAATTAGTGAAAAAAATTCTAAAAAATATATATGCCCTAGGTATTGATGTCCTTGTTTCAACCAAAAAAAAATTGAATTTCGACACATACAGAAAAAGTTATGTTTTACGGAATACACCTATGTCTAAATTATAATTGGTTTGACTTCAAAACTTAATTTAAAAAAATATTTAACAAAACATTATAAAACCAAATGCATGCCCTATATATCGGTGTTACCAATCTAAATTCAAAAGAATCAAAATTTTATCCTTTGTAGAAAAAAAAAGTTATGTGCTACAGAATACACATCACTTTAAAAAATTGTTGTTTACTGTTAAAAACTAGTTATCAAAGGAGACTCAAAAAAATTTATAATTTAACTCCAAATTTTTTTTATATATATACAAACAAAATCTCACAAATCACTAGTTTGCATCATCTTCAAATTCCTAACGGTTTAGCGGCTATAGGTGTCAGAAAGTGAAGATTTAGTTCAAAATGTTGATTTCAATGTCAAGTTTGGCCAAAAAGTGTAACCCATTATTGTGGGATGACCCATGTGCAATAAACCATAAATCCACATGCAAAAGAAATAGACAATCATACCATCAATGGTGACACAAAATATACCCTGCGAAAACCCTCATAGAGGGAAAAACCCAGCCTCCAAAAGCATGCATCTCTCATGTATTATTCAGTAATTAACAACAAATACATATGTAGAGATCATCTCTGAAATATCAAGCTTTTTCTACCTGCAATCCATGTGAACAAGCATGTAACCATACATCCCATGCCATGCTTCAAACCCTCACGTAGCCAACTTGCAAGAGAAGTTACAACCCATCCAAAGGCAATAAGCCTTCACTCAACCTCTTCTCTCAACAACTACCCGTGTTTGCTTTTGTAGAGATAAGCTCGCACAAATACATGTGGTATTGTAATACCATTTTCTCCAAAACCATGTGTCTACAAAACCATTAACCCCACATTTGATTATTGGTACTAAGTTTTCCCAATAATCAAATAATTATAAATAAAGTAATTAACCCAATGTTACATACAACCATTACAAGTGGTGTCCAAATAAATATCCAATGTGGCTAAACACATCACATGATGCACCACAATTAAATATTTATTTTACATGAATAAAATAATACCAATGTTATGCAAGGTGTACAACACACTTCCAACACTTCCCATGCACTTTATCTTATGTTTCATCGTTGACTGTATAGCCCCAATTGCCGGCCAGTTAAGTTACAATTTGAGCCTTCATGCATCATGTTTTACCTGCCCCTTGACCTAGACTATCAGTTGTTTGTGCATCGAAATGAATATAATCAGGACACTTGGCATCTCAGCACAAGCATGCAAGCTACCTAGCTCTGTACTTTGTCAGGGCTACATTGTCATGCTATGTGCCATCTGGCTATGGCCCCACTAGCTCGTGAAGATCATATGAAGGAAGGGATCTGAATACATGTTTTCTATTCGTTGCGCACCGCCACATAGACAGTCTGTTGGAGATGAGTCGACACTGCGCCATTGCAAAATTTTGACACCTGCCATGCGGACCCACAATCTCAGTCAACAAAGGATAGTGGTAGCACATTCGCGTAGAGGTTAGTTGTCAGAGCCAAATTAGCTCTCTGTCATTGCGATAGGTTGCCACGTGTTCAAGGTCAGCCATAGGACTTTGAAGGGTGGAGTTAGTGCGTTCCACATGGCCTTAGAGTGCATGATCATGACGTTAGTTTAGTGGGACCATATGTGGAGTGCGCTAGTGCAATGGTTGACACTTGGCAAAATCTGAATAGACTTTGATAAGTCATTTTCTAGGACGAAGTTGATTGGTCAAGGATCTTCTCGGATCTTCTGAACTATTTTAGACCATTGATTTAGCCGAGATTCATTGGTCAAAGGTGTTGATTGCCAATCATTGATTGACATGAGTCTCATTCACACAGTGGCCACCTCAAATACCTATAACAGAGGAATTTCATGCCTGGAAAAGAGAGGCTTATGGGCGAAACGACTCAAAACCCTGCATAATGAGTTTTTGAGGACTGAAAATGAGTTCTTGGATTCAGTCAAGTTTTTGTCTGCATATCTATGATCTAAAATGACTGTAAGGCTTATGTTGATGCATGTATGAAGGTCATTGTACTCCTGCTATAATATTTCTATTACATATGAATAAAGAGTTGTTTGTTCACGACATTGTGTGTTGTTCATTTTGCTGCCTGGTTCAGTAGCTTGATAAAGTTCCTGGACCTTGACCTGCATCACAAGATCAAGGATTAAAGGTTGTGATTTGTGAAGAGGTAATTGTGTTATAAGAAAAGACATAAATTGTATGAAGAGGTGTGTAGTTCAAGAAGAGTTGTCTCCCTTGGTAAAAGACATCTCCATTCATAGAGATATGAAGATATAAAAGGAGACAGAAGAAGGTAGTTTGAAAGCAACAAATGTAATGAATATCATGTGAATATTAGAGCAAATATAAAAAGAGAAGAGGTAGAAAAATGGTGTCTAATTCTGATCTATTTTGAAAAGAAATATGTGTGACTATGAGAAGAATATATTGCCATGTTATGATCAGTTTTATGTAAAGAAGTTGTGCATGAGTTAGATCAGTTTTGTGAGGAAAGAGAATGTGTGATCAAATTTGTGAGAGAGGATAATAAATGTGTGTGAACCTGATTTAAAAAAGAAAGACTTACATCATACAAAATCAGAAATAGCGATTAGATTTGTGAGAAGGTCATTGTGTGGATTGTGATCAAATTTGGAAGAAGTTTATTGTGTGGATAGTGATCAGATTTGGAAGGAGATTGTGTGAGTTGTAATCAAATTTGTGAGAGGAAGATTTTGTGAAGAAGCATACTATATCAGCCGTTGAAGGATTAATAGGTTGGAGCCTATCAAATAGAGGTTGGAACCACTTGCTGGGTTGGAGCCTCCAATAGGTTGGTGCCTATAATTCTGTCAAGTGGAGATTGCTGTGTCTTATGACTTGGAGCTCACTATTTGTATGTGAAATAGGTTGGAGCCTACAATAAGAAGAAAGGAGACAATATTGTGTCGTGGTTTTCTCCCGAAAGGGTTTCCACATAAATCATGTGTTCTCATTGTGTACTTAATTGTTAGATCTTGCATGTGTAGTTAATATAATTAATTGAGTTTGGAAAGTAAAAAATTGTTAGATACTGATTCACCCCCCCTCTCAGTATCACCGTGTGCTCATCAAACATGTCAAAGTACATAGATTCACTTGTTCAATGGTAACTAAGTAATCATAAAAATATCCACTTAAAATAAGATAGTACGTATTAATATCCACTTAGCAATCCATTACTACCGTAAAAATATATAAAAAGTTCAAAAATGTCATTAAAATAAGATAGTACGTAATAATATCCACTTAGCAATCCATTACTACCGTAAAAATATATAAAAAGTTAAAAAATGTTGCATTCATTTAAAACCATTTGATTGGTGAATTTAAAATAGTGTTGAATGCTAATCACTCTTGATGCATGAGTGAATATGATAAATCACTTTGTCTTGAGAGTCAAATTATAGCCCAACTTAATCTCGGATTTGCAAATGATTGCTTTTGTGTGACAATAAGTGTCATTATATTGAAATCCTCTTGAATGTGAATTTTTGTGAATGCTTTAGATGATGGCATAGAAAACTTTGGCTATATAACAACTTGCATCATGTTAAGAAGAGATAAGTGAAAAATAATGAATGCTTAAGATGTGATTGGAGTTTTAAAAGACTTGTTTCCTTGGTGTTGCTTGAGCAAGTTCTCTAACTCATCATGGATTTTGGGAAAATTATCTTGGTGTGGTGTAGTGTTTTACTCCCTTGAATTAGTCACGTAGTGCATGTAAAGTGTACTTTTAAGATTTTGATACTTTCTTTCAGTTATTGATAAATTCTTTAAATGATTGTAAGGTCAACATTAATTTATTTGGTAGTACTATTGCAATGAGTTTTTTTTTTATCTAATGATCAATCTATCTAGAGCAAACCAATCAAAACAGAGTATTATTTTTCATGTTGATCAAATTTTAATTTTTCCTAAGTCTACATGAGAAAATTTTAACAAAAAATATTTGGAAAATCATTTATGGGTGTTGTGATTGGCTCAAAATTTGAGCTCTTAAGGACGGATTTTGCGGAAATACTATTTTAAGTAAAACAAACACACTAAAATCGAGCGGGAATTTGGTTATTAAACAAATAATATTTTTTTACGTTAAACAAATAATATTTTTTAATGTTAAAAAAAAATACTTTTTCTTTAAGTATATGCAAATATTATAACAAAAATTATAATATTATATTAATATAATATTCATATTAATGTGAATATTTAATTTTGATTCATTGTATAGATATTATTTATAAATTTGATATTTTACATATTAATGAAATAATATAATTAATTATATATTAATAATAGAATGTATATTAAATTAGTAGAATTATCATTATAATGTATTAATATTTAATTTTTATTCATTATATATATTAATTATAAAATTCTTATTTTAAATGTCAATAGAATAATATAATTAATAATGTATTAATAATAATAATTATATTAAATTATTGATTATACAAATAATTGGAATTATCATTATTTTTCATGTTGAACAATTTTTAATTTTTCTTAAGTTTAGATGAGAAAATTTTAACAAAAATTATTTGGAAAATCATTTGTCTGTGTTGTGATTGACTCAAAATTTGAGCTCTTAAAACCTAGTACAAAAATGTAGCAAGAGTAGAAAAATACGGCCAAAGGGAAGTATGGAATGGAATGAAGCCAGAGGGAAGTATGGAATGGAATGAAGCGAGGAGCTGGTAATACTAACATATTAACTTGTTTAATTAAATTCTGAGTTTGGTTATTAAACAAATAATATTTTTTCTTTAAGTCTATGCAAATATTATAACAAAAAATTTAATATTTATATTAATATAATATTCATAAATTAATATTTACGTAGCAAAAATATTCATAAATTAATACTTAATTTTTATTTATTGTATATATTAATTATAAAATTCTTATTTTAAATACCCTTGTTAATGGGTGGGGGGAGATAAATCCCTAAAACTAAGAAGGGAAGAGAAATGGAGTCCACCAGAGGTTGGATGGTTCAAGTTAAATTTCGATGGCGCATCGAAGGGCAATCTTGGCCCATCAGAAGCAAGTTGTATTGTGAGGGATTGGAATGGTAAGGTAATATGTAAAGTGTCAAAAAGGTTAAGAAATGGAACAAATAACATGGCAGAGTTTCAAGCCTTATTAACAGGTCTTCAGGTTAGTATTAAAATGGGAATTGTAAAACTTGCAATAGAAGGAGATTCTTCTCTTTTTATAAATGCTATAAGGACTAGAATGACACACAATTGGAAATTCAATAACTATATTGATGAAATTTCTAAAACATTAAGGTGTTTGGAAAATTTCTCGCTAAATCATGTTTATAGAGAAATAAATTATGAAGTGAATGAACTGGCTAATCAAGCATTAACAAAGTGGAGGAATGTGTAGTGGAGGTGGTGGCGGCAGTTGAAGTCGATTGACAATACAAAATAATGATGATTTTACACTTCGCTTGGAGTGCTAGATTCGACTAAAGATGGAAAGGACAAAGGTATTATTAATCATTAATGAAGAGCTTTTTGGAGGAGTACTTGGCTATCAATTCATTCATTGCAAGGAGTTATGTGGGGGTGAACTCGAGAACATTCAAATTGAATCAATAGTTTAGCAGAGGAAATTCCTATTTGTTTTGTAAGATAAAACACAGGGAGAAAACACTGGTGGTTTCGAGATGGAGAGTGTGACTGTAGAGGAAGGAAGCAAAATTGAAGAATGGATACTCCTATCAGGTTAACATGCTCGCAATGCTAAATGGCTTTTCTTGGCTAGGTTTCAAAGAAAAGATTGCAAACGGTTTTTAAAACCAAAAATGGTATTTTGATGTTCACCTTTAAGTGAATCATAGGTGACGAATTCCTCATGGCTAATCACAGGTTAGAGTTAACTCGAACATTTCTTCAATGTTTATTGCCTTTTTACTTGATCATGAGGAATTGAAGGAAGATGTGGGGAAAATTGCAAGGGCTTTTATTAAACAATCTTTTCTCAATGGTTTGGAAGAAGTTCTGGATATTGCTAAATATGAAAATGGGGTGCCACTTCTCAAAGATTTTCTCAGACTCAAACTCAAACGAGATATGGTTGCATGGCATCCATTTATTATGTCGAACAGGAAAGGAGATTACATTAATAAGAGACAGAAATTTGAGAAAGTGGTTAGCTTCCTGAAACAGGTGTTGGGATGGATAGTTGAAGATGTAGGTGACTGGTTCAGAGCTCTGTGGATGCAGACAAGGAGGTAGCGAAGGGGGATTGGATTCCTACTTGAAATTTCAATTCTCAGGTTTAGTTTAGCCTTTTGAGTTAGAAGGACGTAGATAGTATATGCTAGATAATATATAGTTATTTCATTTATGAGTAGTCTAGCCACCAAATTTGATATTTATTTATCTTGTGACTTTAAGGTCATGCTTGATTTATTGATGAAAATAATATCATTTTATGCCTTATTGATGGAATCAATAGTCCTTCCACTTTGGTGTTATTTTTATTGTTATTATTGTGGTGGCTTTGCTAGAATTTTCAATTGCTAATCATGTATCATGTAATGTTCTACTCTCTCATGTCCATGATGGGCTTCTGATGGATTCTATAATGCAAAAATTGTTATTGGTGTTGTAAAACAGTGCTAATTATTGTTGAATGTAAATGAATATTATGTGAAGTGTTTGAGAAACTATGAATAGCAATCCATTACTACCATGTAACAATATATAAAAAGTTCAAACATTGAAAACACAAGGGACTATAATAATCACAATACATGCACTGAATTGCCTTTATTGAGGACTATACTTTAGGCACTTAGAATTTAGGTTTTACCCTATAGAATAGGAGTAACGTAAAAGAATAACTTGCTAATGACACATAAATCAACCATTGCCCTATTTGACCTCACCTATAAAATAGGAATGGACCATGTGACTAAAACAAAATCGAAGTCATTTTTCAAGAGGACAAGCCATTTTATTGAAGGTGACTTAGCAAAGGATTTTTCTATAGGCTTCTTCATTCCTTTGCCCATTTGAAGATAAATCTACTTTAATATTTCTATCATTCTATTAAGATATTAGTATTAGGATTCACTCCTCTAATTATTAATGGACTTATGTTCCTATGGCTCTTATAGTTTTCTTCTTTGTGCCTTGCCTCATGTTACCAAGCAATAATAATATTGTAGTAATCTGTATATCATAGAATACCAATGCAATATAACCACAACCAATTTATACATATACAGTTATCATGCTCAATTACATTCTATATTGGTTTATCTTTACCAAATATTTACATTTCGTTACTTTACATAAATGATCACACCATTGATTTCAAGACAAACACAAAATTATCATTATGAATACAATTCATTGGTATTCAAATCTTCATGCCCTATGCTCCTTGCTTACTCCAAAATAGAGGGAAGGGTGTAATGCTAAACCAAAACATAGATGGAATCACTATCCACCCTAATCATCAAGAGATGTTGCTATATGATTTTATTGTCAAATTGAAATTAATACTTAATTGAGAAAAAATGATAATTGTAGAAAAATACGCTAATGCCACTTTTCAATCTTTTACTCCTTTAAATTGCAGTCAAAACCTAAGGCTAACTGACTAATGGTATATGCAATGAGAGTTTCATGCTTGCATCTCAAACACGAGTTTTTTCTAAGCAGTTAACAGATTCTTTTAATCACAACATGAATTTTTTTCTTTGGTTATACAACCATTTAGATTTGTAGGTTGTCATAATAGTTTTGTATTTGTGCATATATATACCTATCCACTACAAGCACAACTTCACATGATAAGATTATTTACAAATATGCGAAGTGTGAAGGTTTATGATATGAACTAACAAGATAGGGTTTCATGATTATTGCAGACTACAACAAACATGGGTATCCTCACAAGGCAAACACAATATTTCACTAAATGATAAAAAATGTTTTCAACCCCATCATTCCACATTTGTCAACATACTCCTCACCTGCGCTAAAATGGGGGCATTGGAACAAGGTATGGGCATCAATCAAAGCATGACAAATACAGAGATTTTATAAATCATTGTAGTTCTAACAGCCTTGGAAGGCATGTAACAAGTGTGTAAGCATAAATTAGACATGTGAACTATTTGACAGAATAACCTACATAATAAGGTATCTAAATTACTGTATTTAGGCTATTCTTAAATATCATCCACTTCAACAGTTAAAGGTCAGTTTTGGCCAATAAAAATAGGACAAATATTTACCACTTTTTGTTGTGAATGAGGTGTAAAATTGCTATTGATCATTTGACCATTGAAGTGGATGATAATTAATTAGAGTGTTGTATTTACAGACTTACACTTTTGCAAAAGTATACAAATGACAACTAATATGAGAGAAGAGAAGAGACTTTTAATAATGGTTATAAGATGATAATTTAAATTTTAAAAAAACTCATATAGGCATCTGGAAAAAAAAAACACTACATGAATCAATACAATATTAGGTTACTTGAAGACTTAGAAATCCATAAATAAATTATTACTTACATGGTCTATAAGAAGAAAATTTTGTGCAATTGGAGTTTGGTGGAAGTGGACAACTATAACACCATTTTCATGTTATCCATGTTGCAGCTTTCTTCCTCACGATCGGTGTCTCTAGGCATTACCAAAAATCTCCCCTTTTCATTCTCCTATTCATCCTTTTAAATCATTTAACACTCACCGTGGTAGAATGTGATGTCCCCTTCCCGAAAGTGCCCTAGAATTATGATTGTGACAATTTAGGGTTAGGGTTACCACTTTTCATTATAAATATTTCTTTGAATACCGAACTGGAATCTTGCAATCAAACACAGTAACAACATATACGCAATGCATATATTCATCTATAATCACTAGGGTTAGTTGCATCATGATCATATTCAATAATAATGAACACGAATATAATGTTATTTATGAGTATATATATTCAAATGTATTTCTACATACTTCAACATACTTATACTTAATATGTGTTATGCCTCATGATATACTTTGGGAATGGCGAACGTCGAGCCTAGTCCTTAATCTAACCTAATCATCAACCCTAGAGGAGGGGAATACATTACGTTAAGGCGCTGGATAACTATTCTCTACTGTCGTAGGCCCAAGGGTTTCATGAACGCCCGTCAATACCACCACTTGGCCCAAAGTTGTCATGAACACCCGTCAATACCACCATTTAGGAGTCACCTACCATGTGAGACATTTAATAACAAACTGCCCTTCCCTAACAACCCAAACGTCCTCATAGCGGCAATAGACAAAGATTAAAGATGCGGCAAGACATGCTCATCCCTCGTATATCATGAGTAAGACCAAGTATAACTACTTAAAATATAGATAACATATAGGTTAGGAATATCATACCAATGAGTGATCCTTTTTCCTTAGTTGATTTGGAGATACGCAAGTGATCCTTTGGATCACCAAGATAATGATTATCTTGATTTCTCACAAGGCTGCTACAAGATTAAGAATTCCTTTTATGCAAGGTTGTTCCTTCAATAGGAACTAGATTGATTGATAATGTTCCACCACTATAGATGGATATGAGTGGCAAATTGCTACCTCTAATATATTTGAATTTGCTTTATATATGACTGCCTTCTTAGACTGCTGAAATCGTTGTTGATGGATTGATATTCAATGCTTGATTGTTGATGGAATGAATGATTCCTTATGTTGTTCACCGATCCCATCTTTATGCATCTTGAAAGGTGCCTTTTCATCTATCGGTTCCCTCCTTTCAAGGAGATCGCCACTTCACAAGGAGACATCACCTTTAGTTTAACTTAAATATCCTTTAAATTATCATCGTTGCTTATGACATTGTAATCACTGCTTGTTAGGAAGATTAATCATTGCTTATCTTAATAAAACTCTTGTCTTATATGCTCAATGCTTCCTTGCATGGGATCACCACTCTCTATGAGAAATCGATTACTTTGTTTTAGCATATTTAGCCTCATTAAATTGTTACAAATAATTATTACTCTTGATGTGCTTTAGTTATTATTCTTGGTGGCTTCTAGGATGAAATCGATCACATAATTAGCTTGAAATCTGAATTCCTCTTATTCTTAAGAGGGGATATCACATAGAAACCACCTCCCATAAGTAACTAGAAACTACCAACAAATTAAACATTTACTAATTTATTATCTAACTCGCTAATCTAACTTCAAGGAGTTAATAAATTATTCCATTTCCCACAATTAACATAAACAACCCAATTATCTCAAATAAGTAAAGGAATGGATTAAATCACAAGTATCTAAATAAAAAACCACAATAAATTGCTTACCATTGATTATTAATTTAATCTTTAGTTGTTTTCATTTTTAATTTAATCATCTTTATTTTAATCCCTAGTTATTATACATTAATTTAATTTTTAATTTAATTGCTATTAAACCTTAATTTCATTAATTTTTAAATTTAATCATTTAGTTAGTGTTTTATTAGTTTCAAACAACCATTCTTAAATAAATTTGAATAAAAGAAAAAATGGATTCTACTAATAATTCTCAATAGTGGAGTTGGGTCATGACACTCTCTTTTCCTAAGGTCCTTACCTCTTGATCTTCTAGTTCTTTTTAGATCATATCCACAATCCACCATTTTTTTGGCTTATGGTAAGCACCTTGGAATGAGAATCTAAAGGATTATCCTTGCTTCCTTTCATCACAAGGGGTGAGCTATTTGAAGATAATCTTTGTTCCTTCAGCAATTTTATAGCATCTAGACTCCCAAATGCATCAGCCAAATCTACCTTAACTTCTGAGGTAACATCCAAAGGACTTTCTTCACTTCCAGGTCCTCGCAAGCAAGGGAGCATTTTTTCACCCTCTTATTTGCCACCCACTCTGAGTCTATCTCTTTCTCACTTCCCATAGCTTCTTGGGAGGGTGGCACAATAGTCTCCTTATGAGTATCTTCATCTATGAGAATTTATGAAGAGAGCCCTTTAGTCTCTAAATATGTATTCTCCAAAATAGAGTTTCCTCATAACTAGTTTCTAAGATGGTTTGCTCCTTGTTGGCGTTTCAATTTGGACAACTATGCACAGATAAACTGCTCTCCTATTATGAGGGGGAGTTCCCTTTTTGTTGATGGTCGCTTGAAAGATAAATAAAACCAAATTTGCCTATCTTCTTTTTGATTCTCAGCTGCGAGCACAAGGTTATAAAACTCTTTTCGCTGCAGTAGAGCTTTTTTCCTTTTTAAAACTTCTAACTACATCTAGGCCTAAACTAAATGACGCTTTTGATTGTCTGAGTAAACACAGAGCACAGAAATCAAAAGTGGACAAGGAATGATTTGTTTTAACATAAAAACTTAAATAAATTTCTCCCAGATTCACATCATAAGACTCATTGTACTTTAATGATGAAAGCTGAAATAAAATTTACGCAAGCCACACATCTGATGACAAAACTTGATGATTAGTGAGATAGGAAATCAAAGCAAAAGGCAGGGATGAGACTTCTATTCCCAATATCATAAAGTTGATACAACTCTAGGACAGTGATACTGTAACAAAAGGCAGGGATACAATATGCGATCAAACACTGGAAACAGATTACACAGAATGAACGAGCACTTGAAATAACAAGTTCTGCAGGCTAGAAGAGACACAGCAAATTTGCTATCACAATTACCATTATCGTTACTTACAATGGGCAAAGCTACCTTTATTTATACTAAATCAAAGTAGTAGGGAACCCTAAAATCTCCTTGATTTACCCTAACTAACTTGCCAACTCGCAAGCTTTATTTCTATTCTAAGACAGATTACAACTAACAAACGCTTTAAAACAATTTGCTTTAAAGCAAAGAAAGCTCCAACTAATACAAAGTGATTTCTTTTTAAATAAAGAATAGATGAGCTTTGAATGAAAGCAAATGCTTTAAAACAAAAAGCATTGAGTTAAAGCTACTTTCCTTTGAGTCACATCCTCATCTATATTGTTGCTTTATTAGTGATGTCATCCGCTGGTATTTTTGGAAATAATATCTTCTAAAAAATAGATTTCGAGAGAAAAAACTGGCACATGGGTTTTCTAGAGAATCACATTTTGAAGCAACCCAAATCGTCGGATTTTGAAAAAGCGAAGGATTTCCCAAAAAAGCAGATTCTTGGAAAAAGCAAAATTTCTCAATTTTCAAGAGGATGAAATTCTGGATGGACCCATCTTGATGAAAATTGAAAAAGCTTTGGTCCTATTTCTGAAAAATGATCCCCTAGAAAAAAGAACCTTGAAAAAGCATGCCTCTTGCTTCCGCATCCCGAAACTATGAAGAATGCTGAAAAAGCACCTCGTTTGAGCCTTCGAATCTTCATGGAAAGAAAAATAAAAATCTTCCCTTTGGATGCAACCTACAAAAGTAATGAAAAAAAGTAGCCAAAAGCTTGTATTTATAAAATTTTAGGGCGAAAAAGCAGCTTTCTTTCTGAGAGCATAAAACTTGAAACTTATCCATGAAGAAAGCATCTTTTAAAGCACAAATCCAAGTTGATATACTCGAATAGGAAGAATCCCTATTTTATAGCTGCCTATGGCTTCATGTGTGAGAAGACGAAAAATATTTTCTTTGATGATGTCATCAAATACGCGAGGCTGCAAAAGTGTTAGCCAATTTTTCCTTCATTTTTGACACTTTTGCACTCGTTCTAACTCCAGTATGGCCTGCCCCTTACTTCAACAAGGTGGCAAACTGTCACCATTTGACTGAAAAAGCTGACGAATCATGGCACCTTGAAGATTTATCAACCGTGATTCCATCTCTAGCCTCGGACTGATGATCCGATGACGATCAACTACAAATCTGACCTCTGAAACCTATCGCCGGACGAAGTTTTGGAAGAGGCTGCGAGAAAACACTGTCAAACATAAAAAATTTCTAAGGCATGAAAACTTGGGTGCTCCCAACCTCCAAGAGCACCTAGTTTTTTGTGCCTTAGCCAATTTTTTAGAAAATTTCAACTTTTTCAAATTTTTGATTTGCGTGCGCATTCCAGTGACTGAAGACCCCTGTTTGGTTGTTGATTTCTACCTGTTGGAGTAAACCTAAGTCTGATGATCTGGCAAACGAGCAAGCCTGATGAAAACTAAACTAATTGTATCTTTTATCTCCTTCGAAAAACGCACCAAATTGATTTCCCATGAATCTGACTGGGCTGACGGAGGAGTTTTTGTCGTTTTCCATGAAAACATGGAAAAATGACTAAGGCATGAAAAGATGGGTGCCCCTGGCCTCCAGGGGCACCTGGTTTTTTGTGCCTTAGAAATATTTTGATATTTTCAATTTTTCATTACATTCCTTGATTTCTGTGCCAACAGGGCCTATTTGATCATCATTTGCTGTCGTCTGGATGACTGCAGAAGTAGGATGGTAGGTGCATTGAGTTGTTTGAACATACCTGAGATGAAATCCCAACTTTTTCAAGTTTTTGATTAAGTTTGACCACCCGGAAATGGGCTGACGAAGGTTTTTTGACGTTTCTCGAAAAACGCGTAAAAATTTCTAAGGCATGAAAAAATGGGCGCCCTCAACGTCCAGGGGCGCTTGGAATTTTGTACCTTAGCCAAATTCATGATTTCCAACCTTTGTTTGCAATTTGCTTTGTTTCGCGTGCCGACAACTGCTTCTTGATGTCAATTTCGATGATTTGTCAGTCAACTGTCACTGGGTGATGAATGAATTGGATAGCCTGGGTATATCTGACGTGGATTCCATCTTTCGGGGCCTGTTGACCAAAATGATTACTTTTATTCACCCCGAAACTAACCGACGGAGACAATTTAAGCATTTTCTTGAAAAACATGAAAAAATTCTAACACTGGTAAAACTGGGCGCCCCTAGCCTCCAAAGGCGCCTGGAAATCCATGCCTTAGTCAAATTTGAAGATTTCCAACTTTTCTTCTCATTCCGGATCCATCTTGCTCCGTTTTGCGTTCTTCGCCAAATCGACGACTATTCGTCAGTTCTGCGTCGTCAAAACAACGTTGAAAACTTGAAAATGAGCTTTGGCAGATGAACGTCCTCCATCCCTGGCTCTGGAGCTCGTGCTTTGCCATCTGAAAAAGCAAAATTGAACCAGTAGAGAAAACTTGACCTTTTGCAGATTTCGTCTGGACCACGCCGATTGTGAAGCAAAATCAGCCAATCAGAATCAGGCATGACACTTGAATCGGAGATTCTATTTTTAGAAAATTTTGCCAACATCTGTATCTCAAGAAACCCAGAAATCCTAATTTGACGTCTATTTTTAGAAACTTTCTAAAAATAGAAATTTCTATTTTTAGAAATTTTGACTTTTTGACTTTTTTGACAAAAAAATTTCTAGACTTTCACAAAATGCCTTAATGAAGCAAAAAAAAAAAATTGATTGCGTACAACACTCCTTTAGCTATTTTATGTTATTATCTTCACCTTTATCTTTCCCACTCCCACCATCCTTACCCTCATATTTTTGCCTCCAAACCTTGCTTTCCTTGGTGGACGAACACTCCTTAGCCCAATGGCCCATTCTTTTACACTTGAAGCATGCAAAAGGAGATGCTTCATATTCTAGGGTTTGTTTCGAAGCACCAAATTTGAACACAATAGAAATATGGGAATGATGATTGGTTCCTTGATCTATGCATACATAGATTCTAGTGTAGACTAGGCATCTTCTAGAAATTGTCATGGGATCGATGGTCATTAACTGACCAAAGGTACTAGCAATCCCTTTGAAGACCTTGTCTTCCCAAAACTCCACAAGCAACCCAAGCATCCAAACCCAAATGGAAGCAATATTAAAAGACTCCTTTGAGGGGTTAAACCTTGTATACCATTTTTGGGGACCAAAGTTGACTTCCCCAAAAACCAAGGTCCCCTACAACAATATTGCAGAGATCCTCTTCATAGATAAAGGAGAAGGAGAAACCCCCTAGCCATAGCTGCAATGTCCAACTATCCTTTGGTTCACCATTTCTTCGTGGTCAATTATTTAACTATATTAATATTTGGTCAAGGGCCCATTAATTTACCAATCAAGGACATTTCCATCTTAGAAAATCCTCTATCAACAATAATATTTGAGACATTAATACATCTCACCTTTATTTGGCCTCATAACCAAAGTAACATGGGGTTTTGAAATTGCTCATTTTCCCTTGAAATGAATCCTTTGGTATTTTTTTCATGAGGCCTAGCTTTCTTTTGGGCCAGATGGCTCTTCAATAGTAGCTCTAGATGCTTGTCCCTTGTCAAACTTACTTGACCTGATAGTTTGGTTGCAAGCATGTTGACTTTGATTTCCTTTGATAGAATTGACATCTTTCTTAGTACTTCATAGCCCAGGAATTCCAAACCTTGTGCTTCTTCAGAGCTCAAGTTTGGAATTCCTTGAGGCTGTGGGATTGTTGCACAAGGGACCCTAAGGAGATTGTTGTAGGTAGGGTAAAGAGAAAAACCTGCAACTGTAGAGGGTCTGCAAACATGGCACACTGAGCAAGAGGAAGAAGAGGAGCTACTCCAAGAGCCGAAGATGCAGCATTGGTAGAGATACTAAGAGGCATCACAGCTAGGATGGATGCAATGGAAAGAACATAACGCAGACGAGTACCCGTAGTAGATGTGAGCGATAATGAGGAAGAGGCCAGTGAAGAGGAAGCAGAAGAAGAAAAAGAAGACGGATATGAGAGGAGGTTTCTGAGTGCAATGACAAAGATTGCCAGTAAACCTTGCGTTAAGTTACCCAGTTATAGTGGTAGTCTGAAGCCAAATGAGTTGATAGACTGGATTTCAAAGATGGATAAGTATTTTGAGTTGAAATCCATTGAAGACCCTAAGAGGATAAAACTTGCAGCTTCAAAGTTGAAAGGACATGCATCATCAAGATACAAATCCTTCATTGCATCAAAGCCAACAACATTGACCCTTAACTCGTTCATTAATAAACACCTTCTGCTAAGTGCATCTGCTACCCTGTTTGACTTACCACTCCTATGTTTCAAGAAAAAAGAATAACTTTGCAAGAACTCCACCCATTTCATGTCTCTGGTTTAACTTACCTTGACTGTTAATGTACTGCAAGGCATGATTGTCGATATACAACACAAACTCATTTGACAACAAGTAATGCCTCCACTTCTTTAAGGCCTACACTATAACATAGAATTCTTGGTCATAAACTGAGTATTTCCCTCTTTGCTTCATTTAGTTTATCACTGAAGTAGGCAATGGGTCTACCTTCCTGACTTAACACTCCCCCAATTGCCCTACCACTAGCATCACAATCCACTTGAAAAACTTTGCCAAAGTCTGGCAACGCCAACACTGGTTGTTATGTCACCTTCTTCTTCAACAACTGGAAACTCTTCTCTGATGTAGTTGTCCATTGGAACTCTTTCCTAACAACCTTCATTGTCTCAGTGATTGATGCACACATTCCACTAAAATTTCTAATGAACTTCCTATAGAAGCTCACCAAGCCATGAAAACTTCTAGCCTCAAACATATTTCTGGCTGAAGGCCAATCCACTATTGCCTTAACCTTCTCCAGATCCATCTTCAATCCTTCTTTAGACACTACAAAACCCAGATATACTAGTTCCCTCTGCATAAAACTGCATTTATCCATGTTCACCAGCAACTTTTCTTCTTTTAACCTCTGCAAAACTGCCCTAAGGTGCAGCAGATGTTCCTCCTTTGTTTTACTAAAAACCAATATGTCATCCAAATAAACGATAACAAACTTGCCAAGGAAAGGCTTCATTACCTCATTCATCAATCTCATAAAGGTGTTGGGTGCGTTTGTCAACCCAAATGGCATTACTAACCATTCATACAGTCCATCCTTGGTTTTGAATGTTGTCTTCCATTCATCCCCTTCTCTAATTTTGATTTGGTGGTATCAACTCTTCAAATCAATCTTGTTGAAGTACTTTGCTCCACTCAAACAGTCCATCAAGTCATCCATACGAGGCAATGGAAACCTATACTTAATGGTTATCTTGTTTATAGCCTTTGAATCAATGCACATTTGCCATTTCCCATCTTTCTTAAGTGCCAATACTGCAGGTATAGCACACGGACTAAGGCTTTTCCTAATCAGTCCCTTATCCAACAACTCTTGAACTTGTCTATTCACCTCTTCATTTTCCATAAGTGTCATCCTATATGGTGCCTTATTTGATAGGCTTTCTCCCGGTATCAAACCCATGCAATGACTTACACTTCTAGTTGGAGGTAATCCATCAGGTAAGTCCTTCATTAGAATGTCATCGAATTCACTCAGAATTTCTTGAACTTCTGCGAGAACTTTTGTGGGAACTTCCGCCCCTTTCTCTGTTGTCATAACTTCTGCAACTTGAAGTAGGAAGGCATAACATACCTTCTCCTTTCTGATTTCCTTTAGGAACTGTCTTCCACTTACTAGACAAACCCTATTGCTTCTTTCAACTTCCTCATCCTTATCCTTCAAAGGATTCAACACATACTCAACCCCATCCTTCTTGATTTTAATGCAATTACTCTTGCCATCATGAATGGCTTGCCTGTCATATTGCTAAGGTCTGCCCAACAAAAGGTGGCATGCATCCATTGGCATAACATCACACATTATCTCATCTTTATAATTTCCAATATGAAATTTGACAAGGCATTGTTCACTTACCAATAATTGACGTCCCTTTTGTTGCCAAGAGACCTTGTAAGGAGGGGTATTTCAACCTTTTCAAATTCAGCTTCTCCACCATCTCTTCTGACACTGAATTATCAGTGTTGCCGCTGTCCACAATGACCTTGCAACATTTCCCTCCAGACTTGCATCTGGTTCTAAACAGATTTCTTCATTGTGTCAGTTCCTCTTGTACCTTCTCTGGTGTCAGAAGAACCTTCCTCATCATCGAGGATTCTCCATCCTCGGCTTCTTCTCCAAACTTCAGTGAGCATGCACTTGCCACACTCTCCTCCTCAGCTTGTGCTATATGGACTCTAGTCTATTTTCCTTTGCCATTGCTCTATTGTACTTGAGGACATTCAAATGCCCTATGAAATCCTCTTCCTCTTCCAAAATTTCCTCTTCCTCGAGAGTAATCACCCCTTCCTCTACCTCCTTAGGTATTGGTATGAGAAGAACTTGTTTCTCCTAGCTTATCCTGATAACCACGTCCAGGATTTGACTGCCCTCTTCCTTTAGAGAGTTTACCTTTTCCCCTAGAGCAATTCTGCCTTCTAGAGATTTTCTCTTCTACCTTCAATGCAAATTGATAGGCTTCCTCTATGCTGGTAATTCTGACCATGCTAATTTCATCTTGGATCGAATAATGCAACCCTTTTACATACCTAGAGATCTTCTTAGCATCTTCAATGTGACTAGCCCTGATGTTCAATCTGTAAAACTCTTCAATATAGTCTTACACATTTTTCTCCCTCTACTTGAGGTTCTACAGCATCTTGAACATGGTGATTTGATGGTCTGCAGGAAGAAATTTTGCCTAATTTTGTCTTCAACTCCGTTAACATCCTCTCCCAAGTTTTAATCTTTTCCTTTCCTTTTCTTTCTCTCAACTTGCACATGATCCCACCACAAAAATGCATGTCCTTTCAACTTTGAAGCTACAAGTTTTACCCTCTTAAGGTCGTCAATGGATTCCAACTTGAAATACTTCTCCATTTCTGAAATCCAGTCTATCAACTCATCTGGCTTCAGACTACCACTATAACTAGGTAACTCAACACAAGGTTTACTGGCAATCTTTGTCATTGCACTCAAAAACCTCCTCTCATATCTGTCTTCTCCTTCTTCACTGACTGTCCAAACTTTCCAAACTTGAGGCTATGAAGTACTAAGAAAGATGTCAATTCTGTCAAAGGAAATCAAAATCAATAGACTTGCAACCAAACTATCGGGTCAAGTAAGCTTGACAAGGGACAAGCATCTAGAGCTACTATTGAAGAGCAATCTAGCCCAAAAGAAAGCTAGGCCTTATAAAAAAAATACCAAAGGAATCATTTCAAGGGAAAATGAGCAATTTCAAACCCCCATGTTACCTTGGTTGTGAGGCCAAATAAAGGTGAGATGTATTAATGTCTCAAATATTATTATTGATAGATGATTTTCTAAGATGGATATGTCCTTGATTGGTAAATTAATGCTCTATTTTTTTGGCCCCTAAGTGCCCGACCCAGGTTTACTAAAAAAATAAAAAAGAAATTATAAAATTAGTCAAAATGCATGTAGTTTTTCCAAACTCAAATACTATCATAAAGATGCAATAGCAATCTCAGTAAGTACATTCATTAAAGGAGATATATATCTTATGTAACCTTGGCGTTCGAGTTGTTTAACTCAACAAAACATCAAGACATGTCTATTGAATTTTGCACCCTAAAAATTGATTATATTAGTATTTTGATGGTAATACCAAGAAGGTAATTATTAAAAAAAGTCTAATTTTGACTCAACAATGCAATAGAACATCGAGAATGATGACTTGACTGCTCTCCATTGATTGTTGTGGACAGGTTTTTTTATTGTGTTTAAAATGGTTAATCCTCTTAAATGATAGTACACTTAACTATATTTTATGCTCTGAATAAATTTTGACCGTAAAATGCTCTTTTGCCCATTTTGGAATAGTTGTCTTGAATGATAGAAACTCTTTGATTAAATTTCCAAGGCATTTAATGTTCTGAATTGTATGTAATGCTATTTAGTGAGTTTCACGTGAGTTGACCATTCTCTTTGATTGCTTGTGCCCTGTTTAATTGTTATTGAAATACTTTGGCCCATAATAAATATTGTATCAAAATTGGTTGTTGATATACTCAATCCCTTGGGACTAGGCCCGTCTCGAGTTATTTATTCACTCCAATAGTACGAAGCTTTGTATTGAATATTCGCAACTAAGTTACGTATTGGGTCATTATTCAACCTCTCCTAAACTATGGACTTAGCCATACACATTCCTTTTTTGAGGCTCAACTCTACATTGGGCTTGATTGGTTTTCTAACTAAATTAACTTAATTGAAGACAATTTAGGATACGGTGTTTGGTCCATAAATTAGTAGAACCTTTACGATGATAACACTTGTGGATTGGTGATGACCTTTCTCTATACTAAGCCTCTGTTTTCTTTCTCTAGGCTTTGAAGATAAATGGGGAGACAAAATGACTGGAGTCTCAAATTAATAATGGCTGGTGACAATAAACATTATAGGTTGTCATTTTTACGTGTTCCTCTGTAATGACCTCTCTGCACTGGACCCCTATCTTTTTATACTCTTAAGCTTTTTCTAATGTTTTGCAAGTCTCGTTGTATCTTCTTGTTGTGTGCAAGTATCCAAACGGAGATGTCCTTTACATAAATGAATAGTTCCATCCTATTAAGAAGGCTTGTTCAAAGGCTCACCATATCTGTAGATAATAATTCTAGCTCTTGCCAGGGAATGCGTGAATTTCAGCTCCAGGTAAAATTAGAATAGATAAGGCATCAATAAATGGCTCAGGACATGAAATTCATTACAAACTAATGGTAAAGGCTATAATTATAGAGAGAACCCAACTTAAGAAAGAATATGCTCACATTTTAGAATTTTATTATACATAAATTTCAATGATCGCATTTCTAAAGACATAAATGGGATAGAAATTGCTTTTATGAGCTAGCTATAAAGAATTGGATCCTAAAGAATTAACTCAATTTCATCCAAAACCATGGACCACAGCAGGCTTGTAGGTAGTACTTGAAAGGTTAGGTAACTTAATCACTGCAATAATCCCTGCTGCAAGTGCAAATAAAGCTGCCAAGACAAATGCAGGTACATTGCCTCCTCCAAACAAAGCATCCCATGGACCAGCTCCAAGGGCAACAATCATCTGCACAAAGCCAGAAACAGCAAAAGAAATTCACATTCAACCACTGGCAAACACAAGACATAATCGAAGGAATCAAATTTCAGGCCATGTACAAGCTCCAAGAACAATAATCAACTCCACATGATTAAATGTAAGAAAAATGAGAGAATATTTAAGTACGTTCAAATGACATGATACAAAAGTAACATTCACATTCAAAAAAAATTAATTTACAAACATAGTATGGGATTCAATATGAAGCAAATTATAAAAGATAAAAAATCCAAAGTGAGCTAGATGATAGGAATGGGAATACTAAATACACGAAAAGTGGCTTTTTAGGGAAAGGAAGGTGACTGGTGAAAGAAAAAATAAAAATGGAGATCTGAACTAAAAGCTATAGAAAGACCACCTATCTCTGTCAACCGAAGGCCAAGAAGAGATCAGCCGAGGTGAAATAGAAAGGCCTTGTCTCTGTCAACTTAAGGCCAAGAAGGGATTAGCCGAGGTTCAATAGAAAGGCCTCTTTTCTCCAACTATTAAATGTCAAGACGAGATTGGTTGAGGTTATTGAGGTATAGGAATTGAACTGTGGGCATGTAGTAAGTTAGTTCAGAGAATCAAAACCATAGCAAGCTAAACTTGGCAGATGTGCATGTTGAGCTCACAGATGTTTTTAAAGGACTGATCACTTCCATCACATACCCAAGATCCCCTACCTTGTATAAGATTTCTAGGATAGGGACACCCATAAACTAAGAGTTTTTCTGACAGAGCTTTTAAATTTAACTTCTAACAGTTCTCTGTTAGGGGCTGGATAACATGTATAAGATACTTGTTTAGTGTTATTGCCTAGATAAGCTAGAGTAAGGTTTATCCAATCATATATCCATGCAATGTCTTTATGTTGGAGGTGTGACAGGAAATTTCTTTCGCATGTAGTAAAAACAAAGCACACTAGCTCAACCAACCTTGCTACACACCACATGCTCATGCAAACATAAGAACAAATCCAAATTAATTCCAAACCCCAACCTCCCTATAGCCTTAATACACAACACCAGATAGATGCAGAGAATCCAAGAATTGGCAGAGTAAGAATTTTATGTATTGCTAATCTGTTCAAGTCTAAAATTTTTAATTATTTAGCATGTGGTTAAATTCTTCTTTCATGAATTTTGTAGAAATAGGCAAGAGTTTCTTTTTACGACAGAGCAGACAAGTGATGACAGACTAAAATTTGAAATTTCTGTGAATGTAACATGGGAGATTCACATGGGTTGGACTATTGTCAACACAAACCTGTATTTATCTGCAAATAAAGCTGAAAGCTGATACAATTATGGGGATGCTTCACCTCTCTTAGTAAACAAATTGACTAATTATTGAGTTACTGTAAACCCACTTGGAACATGTGACCACCTTGATGACAAGATGAATGCTGAAATGGACTCAACTAAGGCGTGCAAAAAATGAATGGCTAACCAAAGAAACAACAAAAATGAAAGTGAAAACAGAACAGAAAATTCGCATGGAAGGGACAAGAAGAGCATGGCCATGTTGAAACTGTAATGGCAAGGGTGTAAACAGAGGGTGGACAGATGACACTAATGGAAGGAAGAAAAGCTTGCAGCCAAATGCATTTAAAGATTAAGATAGGTGCCCACCTACTGCAATGTCAACTTCAAGGAGTGGTTATATCTTGAACTTCTTTGTTTTTCATTCCAAATGTGAGTTAGCTGCATGGTTTCTGGCACAAAATGGATATCCCTTGCGGTTCAGTACTGGGTAAAATTGTTTAAATCATGTGTTAAATCTGTATTTAGTTTGAAGAAATTACTATCAGAAAAAATTATGCATCATGCAAGTGTCGCAGGAGTTACAATATAATAGTTTCATGCAACTTTCTAGTAGACTCTAATTAACCAGCTCACAGCTGTTTGTGATAACAACAAACAAGATCCCAACGTCAACAGAGCCCTCAGGGAATTTTAAAACATATAGCCTGCTAAAAAGACTCAATCAAACTTTCTGCAACACAAATTGACTCATATACTGCGATCTGCCCAAAACTTCAAAATTCAAGTTCTGCATTCCATATAATCTACTGAGTGCACATCCACATATGTATGCACACACTGAAGTGCTATTTTTCTTGGAAAGTAAACAGTCACAACACCTTTGCATTTCATGGAGATCTGTTACTATTCCCAACTATAGAGAAGTTGGAAAGGAACTATTTTTTCTGAAATATTTACATACGAAAAACCAAGAAAATTACCTGAGGGATGACAATAGAAAGGTTCAGAACACCAATTGCCAAACCTGTAAACACAAGACAAGTTAACGAAAGGCTTTATGGAATCAAAATATTAAATAATCACATGGTGTTTAACAAGTTCCATCCATTTGCATATCTAAAACAAAAGATCTAAGTTTGTATATCATAAAACCAACCTTGACCACCTCCGGCATCTGCAGTCAACTCAGCGGTCACAGAGAAAGGAACGCTGTAGGTTATCTGCAGATAAAATTACATTATATTAAAATCTAACACATGCTAATATTATACACCAAAGAAGCAGGACAATAACGCACTTCTGATATGTTACAGATTTATACCGCAAGAGGAAAACCTAGAAGAGCAAACAATGCCACTGACGCAACTTTAACAGAGCTAACATTCCCAATCATATATTGAATTCCTTTGTGATGCTCGCTGACAGCATATGCACTTATCACTGCTGTGCTTGCCATACAGACAAAAACAATGAAATTGCTTGTAGCCCATATATGCTTTGATCCCCTCCATCGACACAAGGGTTCAATCAAAAAAGAGCTGACTCCAAGCACAACCTAACAACAAAAAATCATGTCCACAATTACAAAGCAACCAAGATAGCTATTGATGATACACATGAAAACAAACTATTTATAAAAATTATGCCAGTAAAACAACACATACTACCAATTTCTTCCACAAGCTAAAAATTTTAAAAAATCAATCTAGCACCTATGTGAAAAAATTTGTTCCAAATCCAGTCCTTACAGAATTTAATAGCAATCCAAATGCTCCTTCTTGAACACCTTTTTGATAAGCAGCAGCTTCTGTAGCATTTCCTTTTGGATCCCCCTGATATACTTCTCTTCCCATCCAATCCGTATCAAAGAGAAAGAACGGAAACCAAGACATCTACATCATAAAAAATATGTTAACATGCTGCCAAATACTCTCCAAGACAAAAATGACTATTAAATTTAACTATAGCTTATATGGTAAATAAATGTTCTAGTATTTTACAGAAGACCATTAGTTACAGGCAGTGATGGCCATGCCGAGACAAAAGATTTAACTAACACAATCAATACATACCCAGCTGAGTGCCATTACTAAGAGAACAGGTTTCATTGCAGGAGGAAGATGTCTCATGCTGGTTAAAAGGTTGACTAAGACAGCCCCAGGTCCATCCTTAAACTCTTCGTGTTCATCTTCTTGCATCTTTGGGGACTGGACCATTGCATCACTGTTAGATAAGGGAGACTCTTTTCCATTTCCTTCAGAATGAATTCCATCTAACTTTGGATTACTAACACCAGTATCCCTGAACTCATACTCCTGAAGAGGTAACAAAGGAGCTGAGTCATTAGTCTTTTGTGGCAGTCTTGCAGTTAATGGGATCTCCTGAGCAAAGCACAAGGTAATGGCCGTACATATCAAAAGAAAGACCTGTATCAACATCAGGGGTCAGTCTCTCTCTATCAAGACAATTCCATGACCATATAAAAAGGCATCACATAAACCAACAATTTAGTTTTCAAGAAAACAAAATGGGAAACCACCTCACCCTAACAGGTCCTACCCATTAGAATTTTAATAAAGATAGCTATCGTATATATCTACACATTTATGTATAAATATGTCCCTACCCATTGGCATTTTAATAAAGGTTCCTAGCTGTTGTATATAGCTATGCATGTGTGTGTGTCCCTACCCATTAATATTTTTAATTTTAATAAAGGTTCATAGTTGTTGTATATATATATATTTTGATCGATTAACGCTTTTGACCGGAGCTCAGAACCAGTGAGGCCACAACACGGGGGACCTCATCCCCATAACTCTGGGCATTAACACCCTGGCATGAACGCCAGCATCAATGCTAGAGGTTCAAACCCATGAGCTCATTGGCCCAACAAAGGCCCATAGCCTACGAGCACAACAACCCAGCAAAGGCACAAGACCTACGAGCACGTTAGCCCAGCAAAGGCACAAGCCTGCGAGCGCATTGGCCCAGCAGGGGTTTGAACCTTGGTGGCCGCCACTACAACTGAGCAACTTGACCACCGAACCATGCCATTAACGGCTATACATATATATTTAATATACATACATTTTTTTATATAATTAATGTGTGGGGGTGTGCATGGGTGTGAGCATGTGCATGCACGTGTGTGTGTTACTACCAATTAACAACTAACATTTGCTACTAGCATTAAATGCTCGAATAAGACTATTATACAAAATACTAGAGATAACAATTCATCCAGCAAACCCTTTCAAATAAATCTTTTACAAAACAACCATATTGAAACTACACAATCCTCCTCTAGAAAAATTATTTTCATCAAGGAAGCAAATCAGTGACTTTTCAAAAAACTTTTAAAAAAACCAAGTTGGTGGCTTCCCAAAAAACACTTTTTAATCACCAAGTGACTTTCCAAACTGTTGATGCATTATTTTATTTTCTTACATTTAGTTTATTCACTTTATTGCAATTTATGCACTTATGATACGCTTACTTAGGTGGGTATCTACTTGGGTAGGTTGTACTCCATCATGTGACTTGTACTTTCCTAGCTTGGTGGAGATGTGCACATGTGACTACATCTCCTTTATTCCACATTGGTTGTACATTCACATCATATCTCTTGGTGGTGTATCCTATATATACCCACCTCATGTACTCTTGTATCTCATCCTATTGTATTGCACCCTTGATTAGAATATGGTTTATTCTATCATATTGGTCTTCTAAGTTCTTTATGCTCTCTATTAGGCCTTCTTGATCTTGGGTGGCTATCTCCATAACCAAATCTTACATGGCATTAGAGCGGGAAATTTTTTAAGGCTAATCTTTCAGAAGATCTAAGATTAGAGATCTTATTTTTCTCAAAAAGTAAGTGTACTTTTCTCTTGCATCGAATGATGGCTTGAAGAATCAGAAAAACTTGAGAGAGAGATCAGATTATGGAGGGATTCTCTTTGTGGCTTTGTATTGCAAGTGCATTTTGGAGCTTGTTGGTACAAATACGAGTTCACCATTAAGTCCAAAGTGTCCAAGACAATGGATTTTACCTTTTGTTGCATCCAAATTTGATTTTGGAAGCCAAATTTGCGAAGGTTTTCATTTTGGGGAGGTGCTTGTAAGATCCAACAAAATACCATCATTTTGGATCAAATCTGATCCTGCCATCGTGACGTGTCCAAATAGCCCAAAAATCCATAGATTGATAATCAAAATCATCAAAATTATAGTACACTTGGCCCAAGACCCTCAAAGAAATTTTTTTGCTGATTTTTTCCCCCAAAAAAATTGCATGTTTGTAGGTCATACGCCTCACACAGATCTTGGAAAAAAGTGATTTGATTTTAGTTGGAAAGAGAACTTTGAGAGCTTTCCAGGAAGTGGTCATAGTAAGGTTTTGGAGCCATATTGAACAAGATATGATGCCCTATAGTTGACCTCTGATTTTGATTTTAATAAATTTTTTTATTGCAAATTTCTAGATCTTGTTATATGTTGCAGGTTGATTCAAATATTTAGTGTAAATATTGTAGCCTTATTTTGGTATATGTAACACATCAAGATCAAGACCACTGCATTTTTTGGCAAGTGGCAATTGTACATGCACTAAAAGTGTCAATCAATTTTTGCTCAGGGTTTCATGATTATGTAGTTTTGGGGGAGTGATCTTGTGGTTGTTCATTTACTTTTGTTGGTTTCATGATTGAGTAATCTTGGGGAGTTGATCATGTCTCTTTCTCTCCTTTCCACTTCAATATTCTACAAAAGCCTTCCAAATCATGTAAGATCAAATGTGTTTACTATAAGAAGAAAAATCATAATGAAAATAATTGCTTTCTGAAGCAGATTGATGAACTACAACAACTTCAAAAAAAAATCAAATTAGTTTGCCAAATTCTTCTACTCTAGCATTTGCAAATTTATCAATTGTTCATACTCAAACATCTTGTGTGGACACATTATCTAGGAATGAGCAGTTTAATCAATGACATCCCTGATCTCATCTCCATCATCTTTTCCTGCTTCCATAAAGTCCAATGTTGCTTCATCCATGGCTTCCAATGATTTAATTCAACAAGACATTCATAGCCTTCTAGATACAACTCTTTGGGATGAGTACTTGACAAATCTATCAAATTTATTTCGTGAGTCCCTTATAGATTTGGAGGACACTATTGAGAACATTCATCTCCTCTTTAATGTCAACTCCTATGGAATTGCATCTTTTTCTTCAAATGTCACGAGGGCACATCCAAACCGTTTTGTTATTTCTCCTACATCAACTTCTACATTGACAAATTCTAGACTTACTCATGGTCTATAAATGTGACTCAATGATCGTTCATGTTGACACCTTCTGCAAGAGTACCAAATTCTTATCGGTTCATTTGTCTTACCTATGGTGAGAACCATCATCCATGGTTACTATATTTGAATATTACATGCTACCCAATTCATCTCATCAACATTTGTCACAATTTAGCATTGGTTTGAAGAAGCTTGAACAATTTCCAAAGGCATCATCCACATCTTTGGTTCTTGTTCTACATTAGTTTCCACATTGTTCTAGATTGTCACTTTCTTCAGTTAGGCCTAGGACTCCTAATTTGATTATGACACCTTTTGGCACCAACATGGCAATATTTGAGTAGTTTCTAGAGATCTACATTTTGAGTTGTCTTCCCTCACATTCCTTTTAGGAATGGGAAGATCTTCTGCATACACCTTTGGCGTTGTTTCTTCCTAAGGGGAGAAATGTTGTTCGGCAATCCTAGATCATCTTTAGTATTCATAGTCGAGCATCCATCATCAACATAGGAGACTACACATTGGGGGGGCTTGCATGGTCTCTCTTCTCTCTATTATAAGGGGGAGTTTTTCCTTGCATGGGATTTTATCTTTCCCAATTCTTTCAAATGGAGTCACCTAGCTCTGCTCTCTTCATCCTCTCTTGGGGCAAGGGGGGAGTTTTTTCCTATGGGTTTTCTCTTCTTTTCGAGGGGATCATTTTGTACATGGGTACCTAACATGGCTTCTCATTTGTCAGAGACCCATTTATTCATCTCTACATACCCACCTAAGCTATAGGAGTTGGCAGTGCATTTTTTTTCTTGCATTTAATTTATTTACTTTATTGCATTATATGCACCTATGATAGGATAAGCTTACTTAGGTAGGTATCTACTTGGATTGGTTGTACTTGCGTCATGTGACTTGTACTTTCTTAGTTTGGTGGAGATGTTGTACACGTGACTATATCTCCTTTATCCCACATTGGTTGTACATTCACATCTCTTGGTGGTGTATCCTATATACACCCATCTCATGTACTCTTGTATCTCATCTTATTGTATTGCATCCTTGATTAGAATATATTTTATTCTATCATATTGATCTTCTGAGTTCTTTGTGCTTTCCATTAGGCCTTCTTGATCTTGGGTGGCTATCTCCATAACCAAATCTAACACAAACCAGAGTTGCATGGACACGAATATGGAATTGGATACAGATACAACTATTTTTCAAGACCCCTAATATGGATACGGCTAGATACGACATATATATATAGATAAATAGATAGATAGATAAGCAATAAATAATATTAAATAATTTAAATTTAATATAAATAATATATATTTAACAAATATACTATATATTAATAAATCAAACTTAAATTAAAAGTTAAATGTATTAAACTTAATAAATAAATAAAAGTTTACAATGTGAAGTAAAAGAAAAGGCCAAAAATTAAAAAAGGTATCACCAATTAATAAAATTTGCCTCTTCCTCCATTGCTTGTTGACACTATATCTCCAACTTTAGAATGAATGCGACTATTTGAGTAAATAAAATCGCGTAGAAAGACATATTTCCAATCGTGTGCATGTTGGTCTAGAGTAGTTCCCTGCAACAAGAAATCGGCATGCCAGGTCATGGAACAGTTGCTTGCAGCAATTTTTACCATTCTAGGGTTAATATTTTTGGGATACGGCACAAATATCATGAGAATGATGCATCTGCGCGTATGCGGCAAGGGGAAAAAATGGGGTTTTTTTGGTACCGCTGGATACGGTATCCAAGGCATATCCAAGCCGTATCCTATGAGTATCTGTATCCGATACGGCGATATGCATACCAAGGGAGAGGGGGTGGAGTATCCGGTAACTGTGACACAAACTGTTATTCTGTAATGGTTTAGGCAACTATATTCATTTCTCTGATAAACTATGTTGCAGGATGCGCCTGCCTGCCTCCTGGGTGCGGGTGCGATTCGTCCCGGGTGCGGGTGCAAATGCGGTGCACCTGTGGGTGCAGGCAGGGCGCGTGCAAAGTGGGGTGGTTGCGTCCCGGACACACCCGGGTTGTCCAGGTTCGCACCCGGTCTGAAAAAGCAGTACTCGCGATGCACCCGGAACACACCCACACCCGTAGTCTTTTTTTTTAAATTTTTTTTAACTTAAAACTCAATTTTATAATTTTTTAATCATTCTAAAAAGCAAATGAAACCCTAAAAAGACATTATAAACACAATTTTGCCATTTCAACTCATTTCTTTCATTTCAAAACACAAAAGCTCTCCATTGTGGCTGAACTCAAAAAAAAATTTGTGGTTGAAGAAAGAAGCTTGAAGATTGAATCTTGAAGGTTGGAAATCCATTGCTCCACCATTCCTACTCATTTTCAACAGTTTAGAGGCTGCCAAGAAGATCAAAGGAGGAGATTTTTGCAAAGAGGTAGGTTTTCTATTCTTTTTTTTTTTGCATTTTTGAACAACAAACAAATTCTTTTCAACTTGTTTTTTTTTTAAACTATTTATATGAATCATGAATGCATCACCATGCTTTTGTTTTTGTTTTGATTCTTGAAAGTTTTCATTGTTTCCATTTTGTTTACAAAACTTATTGCCACACCCACAGGTGACAGGTATCACAAGGGCAGCTAGTTCTAGCTCAGTATCACAATCCAAATTCAAAATCGATCCACACTCACCTCTTTGGAGGCATGTTGAAATGATTCAACAACAACCAGGTGGTGGGGGTTACCTTTGGAAATGCAATGGTTGTGATGTGCAATATAATAGTTCATACAGTCAGGTGAAAGCCCATTTGTGTAACATCCTTGCGATGGGGATCAAAGCTTGCCCATGAAAGAATAATAAACCTATACCACGAGAGCAAGTGTTGGCATATATCATGGAGCAAGAAGCAGCAGATGAAGCAGCAGGTTGTAAATCAGTAGCAAACATGTCAAGGAAAAGAGGCAGAAATCAAAGAATGGAGCCTCCATCTATTCCTAGTTCCAATGTTGTGATAGAGAGCCACCCATTTTTCGTCACTCCTCAAGAGCAACCCACAAGCACTACAAACAAGAGACCAAAGGGACCTTTGGAAACATCATTTCAAAATGAGGCTCGAGATATTGTTGACCAACATATAGCCAGATGCATTTATGCAAATGGTATGTCATTCAATGTTGTCCGCTCCCCATATTGGCAAGAGATGGTGAGAAAAATTAATGAGGCTCCAAAAGGGTATAAGAGCCCAGGTTATGAGAAGGTGCGTGGCACCTTATTGGAGAATGAGGTCAAGAGTATAGAAGATTCATTGAAGCCCTTAAGGGATTCATGGAGTGAGATAGGGGTGTTGAATGTCTCTGATGGATGGAAAGATGCAAGAAATCGGCCTTTGATCAATGTCATTGCAATGTCCCCTAATGGGGCAATGTTTTTGAGAGTTGTGGATTGTGAGGGACAGGTGAAGGATGGTGAATTTATTGCTAAGATCCTCATTGCAGCCATTAAGGATGTGGGACCTCTTAATCTTGTTCAAGTGATAAGGGACAATGCAAAAAATTGTAGAGCTGTTGGGTTGTTGGTTGAGGAACGATATTCACATATCTTTTGGACACCTTGTGTTGTCCACTCTCTCAATCTAATGCTACAAAAGATTGGGAAAAAAATTGATTGGATTAGAGAGTTGTATGCAAAGGCCGAGGAGATACCAATGTTCGTCACCAACCACCACATGTCCCAAAGCATATTTAGATCATTATCTACATTGGAGTTGTTGAAGGTAAGTGAAGCAATATATTTTTAAATTTAAATTTTTCATAGTGCTTTAAATTTTTAATTTCACATATTCTATTTCTTCTTAAAAGTTAAAGTTTGTTTTTAATTTTTAAATGTTTAAATTAAATTTTATTTATTGTACTCTTGATTTTTGATATTTCAATAGGTTGCCGAGACCCGTTTTGCCTCAAACACAATTGCCTTGAGATGACTTGTGAAGGTCAAACAAGCTCTTATCAACATGGTAACAAGCACTACTTGGTCCATATGGAGGCAAAGCAACACTGAGAGGGCAGCAAATGTTAAGGGGATGATCCTAAATGACTATTGGTGGGATCGTGTGGAGTATCTCCTTAGTTTCACTAAGCCCATTTTGAGCATGATTCGTTATACGGACATGGACAAGCCTTGCATGGGGGAGATATATGATGGCATTGATTCAATGATAGAGAAGATAAAGAACATCATAAATGAGAAGGAGAAACATCCTCAAGAAATTCTCTTCAAGCAAGTGCATGAAATTATTGAGGCTAGATGGAACACAATGACAACCCCGTTGCATCTTCTTGCATTTGCATTGACTCCAAATAATTACAGTAGTGAGATTCTTTCGGTGACAAATAGGATTCCCCCATGGAGAGATTTAGAAGTGTCTGATGGGTACAAGGCAGCATTTCGTAGACTCTTCCCTAATCCAGATTTGCATGATATGGTCACTGATGAGTTCACTGATTTTGTACACTCCAATGGTCTAAGCATTGAGGCTCTTCGTGATAGATTCAAGAAAGATGCTCACAATTGGTGGTACTTTCATGGCCAACAATTCCGGTGCCTACAGCCTCTTGCAGTCAAAGTTTTATCACAAGTAAGTTTACTAAATTTCTATGTTTTTTATGATTTATAATTTTATCTTAAAGACTTTTATAAATTTAAAGTTTGAAGTTTCATAATTTTTAATTATTATAAATTTTATAACTTGTAACTTTGTAAGTTCTAACTTTTTAAGTTTTTATTTTTATTTCTTTCTCTCTACTTTGTCGTCATAGGTTGCTAGTTCCTCTGCATCTGAAAGGAATTGGAGCACGTACTCTTTTATCCACTCAATAAAGCGCAACCGATTGCACCCCAAAAAGGCGGAGAATTTAGTGTATGTGCATTCCAACTTGCGCCTTCTTTCGCACAAAAAGCAAGACTATAAGGAGGGGGAATCAAAGTTGTGGGATGTGGAGCCAGAGCAAATTGACATGGATGCTTCTACTTCCCAATCCCAACATGTTGCACTTGAGGGATTAGAGAGTGAGCACACTTTTTCAGTGAGTGGCAGTGGTGTTGGTTGTGGTTCTTCAAATGATCTTGCTAATGTCCAAATCCATGATGATGATGATGATGTGGAGGATTTAGCAAATCCATATGATGATTGACACTTGTCATTTGACATTGAAACAATGAAAATTGATTGTTGAACATGATATTATTATTTTGAATCTTGTTATTGAACTTGAAGTTCGAGTTTTATGTTTTATGATATTCAAGTTGATGGTGGTTTTGTTGATTATATTGATATGTGGTGTCCTACACTTTATTCTTGCATTTCTACACTTAATTCTTGCTTCTATGCTTAATTTTTTTGCATATACATATATTTATATATATATATATAAAAAAAAAACCCAACCCCCAAAAAAAATTTTGGTCGAACCCGCACCCGCACCAGAACCGGCAACTTAGCTGATAAACTATTGGAGATACAATGACCTCTTCCATCATTCATGATATGAAACATATACAACTGCCTGTCATTCATCAACAAAATAGAACAGAAAAAACATCTAAATGGCAAATCTTAAAAACAAGCACTAATCTTAAGTGAAGCCACAAATTTGCTACTGGAAAGGATCTCAAACTTCTAAACAGTAAGTTGCTAGATCTAACAATACTGAAGATAACTTCTACTTGGCTGGTAACTATATCTCATCAAAAAAGTGTAGATCAAACTCTTCTGAACAATACTTCAGAAAAACATTCCTGATCGTCTTTCCCTTCATCCATGTTCCTTGAGACCAACTGATCCAGGTGGATCAGGAAGCCTTTTAACATCCTTGGGGCAGGCGTTGCTATCAAAATGACACAAGGTCTGTTGCCAGTCAAACAGGGCATCCATGCTTGATGTCAGTTGCTATCAGTCCTCAGAAACTTGGAAAGGCATCCATGTAATGGTGTGTTTTGGGGGCCATATTTCCTGTGAAATTAAAATTTGCCAGGGTTCTCCACTTAGAATTTGTATAATAATTAGGTTTTCAAGGAATATGATGTGCCCCCCCAATGCAGGCTGAGGTGCAAACAAACCTCAGTCTTATAGCAGCAACAAGAACATCAACCACGACTTGCCAGCCTTGTGCTGCAATACACAGAATTGTACTCACCTTCCTTTCCTTTATTATCATGGCTTCTAATAACCAAGGCATATGATGCCTCAAATTTGATGATTATGAAAAATATGAGACGAGTAGAGTACATATACTAATACTGTTTTGTTTATGTTTACGCAAATAAGAAGTAGAGTAGAGTTCAAGTACTAATACTGTTTTGTTTATGTTTATTGCAATGCAGCCAAGTTTTCCTCTACATTTCACAAGTTATTGCCAATTTTTTGCCAATAACTAGCTGCCAAGTTATACTGCAAGTACTTGCAAGTTTTGCAAGTTATAGGGCATTTTTTCATCTATGTCTGGAACTTAGGAGCTTTATTAACTTTTACTTGAGTTGAAAAAGTTTCTACTGTAGAGAGAAAAGAGTAAGCTACATCTATAGGAGATATAGTAAGTAATCCTAGGAAACACTGACCTATAGAGATGTGAAGTTCACTGTTGTAGTTATGATGTATGGAAGGTAGGTATGCTTTAATTCAACGTGCACTGATACTTTGAATTGTACAACCTGAAAAAAATCCACTCGCCACCTACATTTGTGCACTAGTCTGAAGATGGAAAGTTATAGACTTATATAATCTGCCTTGTGCTTGATTTTAAACTGGAAACACTAAGGAGAAGTTGACCACTTTTGGTGTCACTCTTGCAGCAACTTGTTCAAAATCTGCAGGAACTGCAACAGTTTATGGCTAATACGTGTGATATTGTTTTTCCTAGAATGTATTGCTTTCATTGATTACATGTTTGAAACTTTGAACAATGGCATGAAACTCGTGGTCATATGTGCTATATATTCTTATGGGATCAGTGAATATTCACTGTGATTAGCAAATCACACCCAGATTCAGTAAAGCACTGTTCCAAGTGCAATCTCAGATGTAGTGGTCACTATTTCTAATGGTTGTTGAAGATCTGACAAGGCAAGCACCGATTTTGCATTTGGATTCATTTAAGTCTTGCTGCTGTGCAGTGATCAGTTGAATATTGCCTTGGTGACTCAAGGACCATGAAATGTAAGAAAACCAAGTAAAAATCTCCTTTAGAAATTTTCTTATCTTGACAACTGCCAAGGTCAGTGAGGCTCCTTAGTGTTGGCCATTCTTGAATGACTCAGATCTTGTCTAAGCCTTAATAAACACCATGGTTATCAACAATGTACTTCATATACTCTGCCCATTAGAGGAATTGGCATGTTTCAGTTGCTCTTACAAAAACTGGGTATTCCTATATCAAACTAAACTCTCAGACAAAGTACCGAAAATGTTGACCATAGATTCATACCGAACCTATTGAGCATATGTTTTCCCCCAGTTGCAAAATTAGAGAGGGATTGAGACAGAATGTGTGTGCATGATAAAAACAATGAACCAATTAGAGAACAAGAAAGAATGTTTTTTCAAATCATATTCAAATGGTGTCTTATTGCAAATGATCAAATGATAGCTATAGTGGACAATCCATGATATGATGTGCAAATGTTACAAGAGGCTCCAGTAAACCCTGCAATAATTCACCAGGCTTGAAGAGAAATGCAACCAGCTATTTCTTTACCCCGTGCTTTAAACTCTATTTACAATGCCAGCAATACCAATAAGACAAAACATAATGCATGATTAACTACAATGTAGATCCACAAGAGAAAAAATCTTTTACAAGAGAAAAGATCATCACCACGAAATCTGGACCAACAAGAAAATGGGATTTTAATCACGTAACAAGGAATTATGAAGTAAAGATTAATAAGTTTATCTTATTAATATATTATGCATAATAACTTCAATGGAGCCAGCAATGTCAAATATATTGAAAATCTTTTACATAAGCAGAGCTTTATCATTTTAGCCTTAGCTGTTAGCAGTATGAGCCGATTTAAAGTTACAAGTAAATAAGTAATAGGATTAAAGCAGACCTCACCAGATCAACAAGAAGGATACTCTTTCAAAATGACATATGCACATACAATGATTTCATGAATAATTTTGGTAATACAGCCCATGATTTAAATAAGACCATATATTATGATCCTTAGCACCTTCACATAAAACATTTTCAGAAAAAGAATTTGTGACTGTGCCGATTGCCCTCTTTCACCCATTTAGGGTGACTGAGCTATGATACCTATCAAGATTCAAAACTATAAAACAAATAAATAATAAAGATTAGGCAAAACCTCACCACTGCAACCAGAAAAGCTGCTTTCAAATTGCCACAAGCATCACAACATGCTTTAGTAGTAAGAAACGGGAACCATCTGCAAGATGGTCATAAATATATTTTTCAGATGAAGATGAACAATTCATAATTTAGAATTTAATGGTCAAAAGAGATAGAGCATTACCTATGCCACTGTCCACTTGCACCAGCTGAAAACCCTAAAATATTTCCAAATGCCAACCATGAACAAAATATAGCATTTGACAAGTTCCTCTGCTCTGGACCTGTTTCAACATTGTAAATGATCCAAATGTTTACCAGATTCTATATAACTAAAAAGTTAAGTCCATAAACAATGCTGCATATCTATAAGATGTAAGAAGCTTCAGCACAGTATTAAGATGTTCATTCCATCATCTAAAGCCCTGGATATGAACATAAATTCACCTGAAAGATCTGCGAGCAAAGCACGTGCTGGACCCTGGAGAAAAAGCCATAATATATGAGAAAGATGTCACATGCGTATAAATAAATTGATGTGGCATGCAAAATCTTCTTCTGTTTAAACTAACCCTTATTGTGCTTGTCATCCCTAATAGGTTCTGAAAGAAAAATTAATGCAGTTAGATATATATATATATATATATATATATATATATATATATATATATATATATATATTGCACAAAATGTACAAAAAATTAAACACAGAACACAGCTGATAATTAATAATTCAATGTCAATTGTCAAACATTAAAGATAAATCCAAATGGTTTATATTAAGGCATCTGCACATGTAAATTACTAAATTCAATAGAAATCATCATATTGCTCTTCATAAAGAGCATCAATGTCATCAGCTTGTTTGTTGGGAGGACAAGCAGCACCAGTGCCACTCTGTAATGTCCCCTTCCTAAGCATCCGACAGTTCGTGATGGTTAGCCTATTACTTGGGTTCCTAGGCTAACAGGGTGGTTAGGGGACTCCTTCCGAGGGGGGTTGTCGGCATGACCATTCAGCCGTTTGGGTTTTTCAAAGGTTGCATTGAGCTCAGAGATGTTAGGGGATTCACGGTGATGCTTTCTGGGGCATTTTTGGACACGGGGTCCACACTTACTATTTTTAGCAAGGTTATCACTCGGCACCGACTTCGTCATGTGGCACCGGTTATGCTCCGTCATGTTTGGTCTCTTCACCCGATGCCCATTGGTGTCCGTTCAAGGAGAGATATTGTTATATTAATTATAGTTAATGTATTAAGCTAAATTAAATATTTTACTTAACGATAATTAAAGATTATAAAGGTGACTTTATATATATGCTTGGGCACCTAGCTTTGGGAAAAGTAACATATTAATAAGTTAAGTTAAATGACTTAACCTGGCGTCCATTTTGAGGGAGTTATAAGGTCGGGTAATAAAGCAAAATAAATAAAATATTAAATGCCCAAGGTATGAGTTTTGGGGGAAAATATAAAAGGCTTTGGAGCTCATTTTGCAAGTAGGCTTGATATTTTATTTCTATAGGTTTTGTGGTTGAACGCTGGTTCTTCTTGGCTTTGTGAGGACGAAATCCCTCATGAGGATCAACAAGTGCAGGATTGAGAGACATCCCAAGGTTGTTTGCTGATGGTCTCATACAGGGACTATGCTGGTAATGCATTGGATTGATTTCTACAGTTTGAAACAGGGATTTTGATTGCAGATTTTTGAATGAAGATGATGAGCAGAGTTCTTGATGAAATGAAGCAGTTTGAATAAGTTTTGTGACTTGCATATAGTTTACTTGTTGGTCGTACCATTCCTGGGACAGGTTGTACTAGTTGTGGGTTTATTTGGCATTATTTGGTGTCTTCCTTCTTCTACCTTGGCGTAAGGAATTGAAATTAATTTGCAGATGATAAGGAAGGTATTGGAAGGGCTATTGGAAGGAGTTGAATGAGTTTATTTCTGTTGGGCCTTACCACAGTAGGTCATACTATACCAGAGGAGGGCGTGGACCTTTCTAGGGCGAAACGCCTAGCATTTGGGGTTATTTTTGGTGCCTTGGGAGGTGTTTGGGACTGCTACATATTTGTTGGTGCTTAGAAGATTGGAACAGCTAGGGTTTGGACCCTTTCCATGCCAAAACAAGGCTCCAGATTGTTGTATTTAAATATTATCAGGCTTGTAATGTCAAAACAGCAAATGGGTATGTTTCCATTTTGATATTAATGTTATTCCTCCATCTGAGTATTTGTTAGTTTGTTGATATTAAGGTTTCCCACATAAATAAGCATCTAGGTATCATTAGTTTGTTTTATATTTGAATGTATGTTATGTGCAATGCAAAACAAAATGCAAACCTGAAACACATAAACTCAGCAACAAACAGAAAATTAAAAAAAAAAAATTAGGGTGGGACACTACAACCACCAGCTACACCATGCAAATGATGTTGTGTGGTAGCCTTGTGCCCCTCATCCTCGATTGAGACTAAGGAAAGTTGTTAGATAGGGTTAGTTTTTCTTCTTCTTCTTCTTTTTAAAGTGTTTTTTTATTATAACTTTTATTTTTTGAGTCCCAGGCAGGCAGCTTCTCCCTGGGTTTGCCCAGACTCCTACCCCAAGCCTCTGAATTTGACCTGGACCAGGATCAGAACCCAATTTGGACCAATTCGAGTTCGGCCAAGGTTCTTGCAGAACCTGGTAATATAGGTTACCAGATTAGACCTACAACCAAGTGACATGTAGGAGAGAAAAAATAATGGCATTTTTGGTAAAGAAAGTAAATAACAGATTTTCCAGTTTCCATGTGTTCTCTAATAGGATTATCTGCCAACCAAACAGTATGGTTTGAGGCATAGTTTAAAAAATTGGCAAGCACTCGCCTTACAAGTACTCACCAATAATTCCCATCGGTGAGTAATCTGGTAAAAATCGCGGTAGTATGTTTCCAAAAACTCGTGATAAAATAAGAAAAAAATGCCGACTCACACCTAGGAAAAAACTCATCCAACATTGGGTATAAAATGGAGGTGCGATTTTTTTATTTTTCACCTTGTATTTTTGGTGAATGGAGCCCTTTTTCACATGAACCCATCTTCATGCAATTTTGGATGATTATACACTATTGTGCGGATATTTTAGCAGGTTCTTCTTCCCTTTAAGGCACACTTTGACTACTACCAGGCCTCCATTGTCCATTTTTGAGGGTTGTTGATCGTTCCACTTCTAGGTTGTTAACTTGTTCCAACCTTCCATAGGGACTGTTGTTTACACGTGTATTTAAATTTATAATAGCCATTTCTAAAGAATGTTGTAAAATTTAAACTTCCAAACTTCCATAGGGACTGCTATTATAAATTTTAAACTTTTAAACTTCCAAGCTTCCACAGAGACTGCTATTATAAATTTTAAAGTCTTCAAAAACATTTTTTTTTATATAATGTTGTAAAATTTCATCAAAGACTGCTATTTACATGTGTATTTTGTTATGCCTTTGTTCAACGTGGCGATCATGCCTTTGTTGTCCAATTCCAAACCTATTGAGGAACTTTTGATCATTGTATGTGTTGGTAAACAGATTTGTCAATGCGGTATTTTGCTGCAAACAGCTTAGACTCGCCCAACGGGCAGAGCAACAAATGTGCCAACAATTAGAGAAATTGCTATTGGATTAGTGATCTTCCTCTGCATTTGATTTGAAAGACTGTCCAAGCCAATCTTGAGTCCAAATCAATAGACCCAGAAGAATGTGGGGAGTCCACAACTGACTCCACCACCAAAGACACATCCCTTAAGGAGGGGGATGGAATAGAACAATGAAGCTTGGACCTCCAAAGAAACTGGGACTGCTAACGAAATTGAAGTTGAGATCGCCACACCTTCGAAGCCGGAAGGGGCAACAAACGTCTGAGTCAAAATCGGGAGAGAGATCGTCGAGGGGGGCGAGGAAGCAACACCCTCCGACGTCACGGGCGAAGAGGAAACATCAACCTGTGAGGGCTCCTCATCCAAAGCTACCACCTGAGGGACATAAGCGCTGATGGTTAAGTGGTCATCAAGTGCATTCTTCCACCAAGTAGCCACACCCTTACGACGAGAGTGTGGACAAGCAAAGGCCAGATGGCCAGTAGCAAAGCATCGTCGACATCTGAAGGGGAGGCCTTCGTAATCAAGTAGTTGCATCCACATCCTATCACCCACTTTCAGAACAATCTCTCCATGCAAGGGTTTGCAAATGTCGATGTCAACCAAGAAACGAGCCAGCGTGGAGTGCCCTATGAATGAGGTTGTGGAGTCAACCATCGAGAAGCGCCAAAGAGTATTACCAATGTCCTCATAGCAAGAATCTTCCCAAAACTAGAGCGGAATATTCGGGAGCCTAACCCAGATAGGTCTAATGTTGAGGGGTTCAATAAGAGGGTCGAATGAGCGAGACCAAGGTTTAATGGAGAGGGAATGTACTCCCCACAACCAAACCGGACTGTTCAGCACAGTATCCTGCTCCTCTGGGGAAGCAAAGGTCACCACAAAGAAGCCTCTGGGACAAGGGAAGAGCTCAATCTTACCCTCCACCAAAGGTTTCCAGGATTCCAAGACCCACTTATTAAGGTCTGGCAAGGATGGCCACAAACTACTGAATCTGCAAACCACCCCATGATGCAGATAAAATTCCTCATTCTCTTCAACATCCTGTCCACACTCGACCACTAGAGGAGGAAAAACACAAGGCAAGGGAAAAGCACTCTGAAAACGGCTAGCAGAGAGCCTTGAAGCAACGCCCTTGACCTCCAGAAACAGGGCCCTAAAAGAGTCGTGCCCGCAGGAAGGCACCACAGGACAATCCCCCGCAACCTAAGAAGGCAAACCTCTGCTTTTCTGGCAGCCGACAAACGAACATGGGGACCAGGTGAGCGAAGCCCTACAATTGTTGTGTTTCTGGCAGCCGGCAAACGAAGGGGGCCAGGTAAGTGACATCCTAAATCTGCAACAGCAGTGGCTCGAATGGAAGGAGCCGGAGGAGCAGGAAGAGGAGCCATGATTTGTAATTTTTGTTGATATTGAAACTGGAAGTTTATATGTATTGAAACTATGTACTTGTTTTTTAGTCTATGAAGTATATTGAGCTTTAATTTTGATCTATATATGAAGGAAATTAGTAATATGGTTTATAAATTCAGTAATATGCATATTTTAAAAAATTAATGTACTTATTAATGTTCAATGAATTTGTGGAGTTATTGCCGAGTTTTTGCCAAGCCCTGAGTTTTTAAAAATTTTGGGTCAGCTAAGTAATTGCCGAGTCTAAGTTTTTTAACTATGGTTTGAGCCTTGAGGCATGCACCTAAAAATATTTTTGCCACTTCAGATTACTTGAAAATGTTCTAATTAACACAAAAAGGATTGGAGTTAAATAAGACAAAATTGTTGGGAAGAAAACTGGTTAACAAACTTCTGAGGTTTAACTGATGGAACAAAAGGTACATTTACAAAGAAACCTCGAGACCACAATCTGTGCATACTTTAGCAAGCAATATTCTAAGCAATCCATTGAAAAATTGAGCCATAATAATAAAGCTTACTCCAACAGTATTGTTTGCAAGGTCCAGCATCCAAAATCCTATTACAAACACAATCGCGGCCCGAGGTCGTGTGCCTTTATAAGTACTGCATTCAAATAGGGAATTGAGGTCAGGATTCTGTCTAGAGAATATCTATGTCCACAATTCAATGAAAGACTATCAATATCAATGGGTGACCAAAGAGGTAGATAGCATGTTCAAACCAGTAAATGTTTGCAAATCAAGACATAACAATTATGTGTAAAAAACAGATACACATTCAGCAAACAATGCTTACGTGCAACTCTCATGCGTATCCCCAAAAAGGTATCCAATATCTGCAGAAAATCCTATAATGCTCACCTGATTGAAAAGTTAAATCATACTTGATCAAAGATACAGATTACTAACTCCTGAAAGAAATGGAAAATACAAGGATATTGTGACAAACAAAAGTTAGAGTGCCCTCTTATAAAAGAATAAGTTATTATATATGCTCACGGCAAAGCAAATCATCAGAGCCCCAGAAAAAATGAAGGGGCGTCTTCTTCCATATATGGATTGGCACTTATCGCTCCAGACACCAACCAAGGGTTGCACCTAAAAATAAAAGCCAAACAAATTATAAGATATATTCATTCACAGATTATGAATGACTGATAGTAATAACACACTTGTTGCAGTATTTTTAGCCTCTAATATTTACATTCAAAAAAAAAAAAAGTTAAAACCACAACTGTAACTAAACACGTTCAGCCTAGCCATTTTCACTCGAACCACGACTCATGTACTTGCTATTAAACTGTACACAATAAAACATTCACACATTTGAATAAAATTTACCATCTGACCTGTGTTCATTATAAGACTATAATGTGAAATTATATTTTCATCAGGTGGACATATCATTATGTTGCGAATTGATATACTAAAAACTTAAAAAGTGGTCACGGGTTTTCTGTAAGAGAATATTTTAGATATTTTATATAAATCAAACATGTGCAACCATGCTGGGAAAAACTCTACAAATACATGTCAGACATAATAATCAAAGCAGAAAAATGCACAACTTGCAAGAAAACCATATAAACACCATCAACAAATTCTGTTTTCACCCACATGAAAGCTAACAGATAACAACTGCAACCCATGTTTTCAACCCCTCTAAGATAAACAGAATTTGTGAACAGACAATATGATAAGATCAGAAGTAATTTTAGTAACTGCATATAGAAAATAACAAAATGGACAAATACAAAATTTGTACTTAGGAATAATTTAAAAACACATTTTCTCCAGAGAACTCAGGTTACCAAGTTTCAAAATTATTGCTTATATAGTTATATGCAAAATACAGACGAGTAGATGCTGAAATTACTTACCACAAGCCCTGTGATCGGGCCACAAAGCCATATAAATGAAGAGAATTGATGTCCTATTCCAAGTGTCTGCAAGCAAAGAATATAAACCATTACACATGAGCATTTGCCAAAAACAACTATTCAACGAAGAAAAGTTTCCATGCATAGTATTCAGTAAAGGAAATTAAATAAACTAGAAATAAATAATTCATTAAGAATTTCAGATTTTGCAATCAATACTTTCTATCAGAAGAAAAGACCCCTCTATGTAGATTCTTTTGAATCTCAACCTATGTAGTTATCTTGCATGACCTTGCAAGGCTATAAAATTCTTCTCACTCTATGTTGTAGGTTGTAAAACCATAAAAGCAATGTTGGTTCTTCTCAATATATGTAAATTCAACATACTTGATGATTAACAAAAACTCTCACAAAACTGTAAACAAAGAAAAGAACTAGAAAAATTGTGAGCAATTGCCCTTAAAATTTAGTCTTTTACTAAATCTCCCCAGTATGTTACCTTTTGGTTTTCAATTTGATGTATTTCCTGTCATCAGTTATCTCGTGATTAGTGCTTTGACCCAAGGATACAAAAAACACTTACTAGCACACAAAGTAGTTTCAACCTTGGGTTAAAATTAAAGCACAGTCAGACCTGAAGCATATGTAGGATGGCTTCTTTCATAACACTCTAATTCTCATAATGGACTACCTGAAACACATACTATAATGAAAACTAAATTGTTCCAAATATATTAATCATGTAGTAGACAACTGGAAATTCCTACATATCTGACATCCACATTAGGAAATGCACAATAAATTCAAAGAGAAACAAGAATTATAGATCGCATTGATATCTCCATAGTTGTCATATCTAATTAAAGTGGATGTACTCGATTGCTCATGGACTGTAATCTGCCGAACCATATACAATCACATTGTTAAATTCCTTCACATCAGTAGCAAAAATGGAAAAACAAATGAAATTCAAAGATGTAGAAAAGCACGTTGATTTCTCTAAAGTACTTGTCTCTAATTTAAGGTGGGTGACTAATTTAAAGTGGGTACACTTGATTGTACAACCATTTCCCATCCAACATGAAACAATCTTTTAACACAAATGTCAACCCATACTGAGACAAAGATAAAGCTAATGGACCATCCAAGAATCTAAATGGTGTGATACTAAAAGAAAACCATTAATCAAAGGGCTTAAGTACTCAAGGACTACATCCACCTAGCTATAGACAATCTAACAACAAAAAATATCACCCCTAAAACACTCTTCTAAAATGACACTCACAATTGCCTCACAAGAGCTTAAAAGTGAAGATAGAGCAAGAGTTTTTTATATTTCCACACCATCTTATTTTAATACTCTTATGATTTACTGGTTGTTGAACTCACTATGTTGATTAATGATTATATATGAATGTTGGAAGCTCCCACAAAGGAATGAATTCACCTCATAAATGTGCCTACAAAAATTGCAAAGGATCTATATAAAATTCTCCTGCAAGGGCACAAATGATTCCTATCACAGAAGTGTGCCAATAAGATTGATAGATATATTTCTTATACAAGACATTTTCACAAGTAGAATGGATGACATTGTTTCAATTTTTTGAGGTAGATGATCTCTTCTTAGAAATGTACTCATTTTGATGTATATTTCTAGCATATAGCCATTCTTGGCTAGTGAAAGAAATTCTTGCTGTTTTGGGGATGAATTCAGTATTTGTGCCTTTTAACCTTCTGGATAGCCCATTGTCTTCATTTCTACCTAGTTGACGCAACCAACATGGTCCAACCTCAAAGCTTGTTGATTCTAGGGCATTACAATAAACAAATAAGTCATCATGTGATTGCAAAATCTATTACGCATAACCTGTGTAGATGTTTTTGTCCAAACAATCTTTGGCAAATGTCTTCCTGCGAAAATCTCCATCCTCAAATCATGTAATTCTCTGTAACTATTGCATAGTATAGATAGGTTAAAGAAAACATCTTATCTTCTAGGGTGTTGGAATAGGCAAGAACGTCATTACGTAATTATTTGTAAGCATCCCTGACTAGTATAAATAAATCAAAGAAAACATCTTACCTCCTATTATACCCTTGCAATTGCATGAAGCAAAAGATGTTTCCATGGCTTTTTCGGTAGTTAATTACTTTTTTAACATGTGTACTCTCTCCTTTCCTTTCTATGATCTTGACATAATGAATGAGCAAAACCCCATATCCTGGACTGGACAAAATTTTGTTCCATAGTCTTTTGACAAGCCTGGGCGCACAGGACCACAAGATGCTGTTGAGATGTTTGATAAACTAATTTCTGAAGACTACATAAAAGAATGGGGGAAGCATTAGATATACAGCTACTTAAAGAACCAACCTAGAATAAATGGATTATTATAGACAAGACTGGATTCCTTAAAGAATCGCATGAGAGGCCCTTTGAGACACAGATCAGAGTTGCCAAGTTGGATAACTCAGTAGTAGTACACCATGATTCTAGGGAATATAATCATTGCAATAGAACAAGCTTAGGACATGCAAAAACTTCAAAATCCCACAAATGCACACAAATTTCAAAACAAATCTTTGACAGTGCTTTTGTACATTCCCACGCCAATTCTATTTATATAAATATTAATAGCACAGACCAATATTAAAATAGATCTGATATGCACAAAGAGGTATCCAAAGAATCAAGGTGCCAATCCTGACACAACATAAGCATAAGAACATAGGGATTAGCACCATGAGCCTCTTGGATACCACTTCACACTTATCAGATACATATTAAGATGGATTTGTGCTAGTGTCATTTATATTTATGTAATATTAATAAAAATATTAGAAAAAAAACGCATATAACTGACACTATAAAGTAAAACTTCTAATGAACTTTTCAGTATTCTTGAAAGAGTTTGATTTATAATTTTGGCGGCATATGATATGTATGTCTTCTATTTATTTAGTTATTATTATTATGAGTTACATATCTAAAAACCACATCAGCCATCAATGTTCCCCATGCATGCATCCATCCACCCACCTGTCAACCCACACCAAAAGCTCAAGTTAATATGCAATGGGGAAAGCACCTCTTGGCACAAATAAGTGGAAACACAATTCTAGGCACGAGTTCTACACCAGCATTCATGATACTTTCTTTGCTACTGTTTTGATACTGATAAATGTATAGCGTAGTGACCACCAACTTAGGGACGAGGACCCTGTCCCCATCCCCACATGCACATCTTCTGGTGAGTATATTTACAATACCAATGTATAGGTGATGAATCACAATTATAAGCAGCTTGTTGATCTAGAATAGTTACATCATGTTTGTTCTGCAAGGAAAAACAGCAATATGGATAATGTAAGTAAGAAGATAATGTTGAGAATAAGAATCAGGGTCAAAAGGCAGAGAAATGTGCGGCAATTTGAAACCAAACCAAATTCCTCATGTGGAGAGCATTAAAAGAGGCAGTTGAGAAAGAAAAAGAAGACATTTGGGAGCTCAAGAGGAAGCAACAATGGGAGTGAAGTTGCTAGCCTCAAAGAAAAGAAACAAGACAAAAGAGAAAGGGGAGAAGGTAAGAACATGAAAGAGAATCAGCAAAGACCAAGATGCTGTTGCCCCACATGAGCTGATCAAACACATTAATGTGCATGTGGAGTTCAATGCATGATTGGACCACATCCAAGAGCCAATGCAAATGTAATAAGAGTTTAGTAAAGTAACGAGAATCAACCCACAAACTCATAGACATGATCATGGTGCAATAATGGAAGCTGAAAATGTTACTGACTGAGAGAGTCGACAAGTCACAAGTATCTTGTGGAGGGAATGAAGCTCAAACTCTACCAAGGTCCAAGAGATATGTTAATTCAACAAAAGTATGACATGGAAGTCCAATGACCTTGTGTACCTCTTAATCATGACTTTATTATATCCCCCAGATTTGTCAAGACATAAGTAGCCAACTTTGTTTGATCAAGAAAAGTATAAGGATAGATAAACTGCTATAGGGACTAAACTCGTGGCAATACATGGATCTAAGACGGTAATGCCCACTCTTGTGTATGCCTTGTGTGCTTTTCGATTTTATGCTATATGTTGCATCATGTGTTTTATCAGTGTATTGTGTGATTCTTGGGTTTTGAGCCATTGCACCGAACTTGCCAATGAGGTATGTTGTGCCATCAAGGTGTTCTGATGGTGTATTCTGGATACTATTGTCAACATGTTATATATGACCAACGACGTGTTTCCGATTGGGTTTTGTATTAGCAATTAGACGTTTGTCTATAGATATTTGTGTCGTGACTTTTGATGTTGGATCTATCAGTGTTACAATTTCACCACTTTGATATATGTATGTATATGTTGTACAGGTGTGTTTATCGTACATGGATTAGTATGTGGATCACTATCAGTTATTGCATCTCTGTGATTATGGTTGATAATTCATGTTAAATATGATGCTTATTTAGTTTATATGATATGATGCCACATTGGGTGTTTATGCTTTGTTTTGCCTTTTATATATGAGCGGGTATGCCTAATGTTTGACCTAAGTGTGCAGCTATAGGGTTATTCCCCTACGGCTGTCACAAATGAGACGTTAGTATAGAGTTAAAATCTATGTATTAACCTTTATCTCACTCAATTCGAGTATGAGATGGATCCTGTGTATCCCTAAGTAAACCCGAATCCGAATCGATGGCGATTCCGGAATCCATATGTTGTGGAAACCGGTAAAACGTGTGGAAATCATTTGTGTGTTTAGTTATGTTTTAGCGCTTTGCATTTAAAATTATCTTGAAATGTGTGCCTATCATATTTGTGAAAAGGATATTTAATTATGCTTTAGTAGGAAGAAATTATATCATTTTATTATTCCTTGCGGAAAGAAAATATAATGGATTTTCATTTAATTGCCTTAGGGAATTAAATTATTTTGCAAAAGGAAAATAGAGTTATTTTTATAAAGGAAAAGTAATTTACTTAATTGTTGTGGGTGATATTAATAATGCTTTCAGTTTAATGCATTAGCCTTATTTATTAATTAGGATTATTCATTTTCAAAAAAAGCATGTTTCAAAATAGCTAGTTAGAATGGGAAAAGAAAGCAATTAGAAAAGAGGTTTTAGGGAATTATAGAAAAGAAAGGAAAAGGGCCTTTGTTTGCTCATTCATGCTTTGTCCAAAAACCTCTCTCAATTTCTACTCCCTCTTGAATATAAAATTCTTGAGTTGCAAAGAGCGGATGAATTTTGTGGATTGCTTGGTGACTAGAATTGCTTGGAAGAAGATTGTTTGGTGGCATGTTTGGATTCAAGGGAAGCAATTGCTTCCATTGTTTGTGTTCTTCATTAAAAGGTATTTTTCCCCTTTGCATTTTAATTTAAAAAGTTTAAATTTTGAATGGAATCTCCATTACCATGCCCACATTAGGTGGAGCATATGGCCTTCATGTTATAGGATAAAATTGGTTGAAGAATTTGTGTTTGAATGCATAGATAAATAGAAGGGTTTCAAATTGTAAAAAGTCTATTTTAGAGCAATTACTATGTCAAAATTTTATTGGAATCTCCTTCTCTCAATTTTGTTAAGGATTGTGGATATTGGATGGATTTTGCATAATGGGTAGCTTTAAATTTTGTAATTCCTCGCAAAAATAAAAATGGGTAAATTCTTGAAGGTTGCATGGAACTCCATTAATGGAGGTAGGAGTATTTTATGGTTTTGCATGTTGAAAAAGGAAATGATGAAAATTACATTTTAAGTCTTAACTGAGTAAATTGCATTGTGGAATGAATGGTATCAAATGTGGAATGGCATTGTGCATCTTTTATGGACCTGTCGTGAAATTGTCAGCTTGATTATGTGCCAGACCCAAGTTGGGGAGTGATGAACCGTAGGATAGAGATGTAAGGGTTTGGAAAGGAGTGGCACTCTCTTGTTTGTCGCGATACAAAGTGATCGGTAGAACAAACAGGAGGAGAGTTTTAAATAGAGTGATAACATCAATTTACATTAGGTAAAATCAATAAATTAATCAAGAGTTTCCCCTACGATGCGAATGCTTGTGGAGATTTGATTGCAGTGTGAAGGGCATGTCGCAACTCTAGGAGTTGGTGAATGTTGGACTTTCCCCATAGTCATTGTGCTATGTGTGGATGATATGTCATAATTTCCCCGTAGCCATTATGCTATGGGTGATGACACTCCTTGTCCATTTCCTAGTATGCTCATCCCTGTTATGGTCGAATAGTTCATTTGACGAGTTTGTATGCATGTTGCTTGGCATGTGTGTTTCCATATTGATATTCTTGTCTTGTGTGAGTGTGTTTGTATCCTTGAGTTCATCTCTTAGTACAATGAGGTGGGCCTGAGGGTACCAAATGGTTGGGTGGCATTGTACCACTATTGAGTATTCAGAGATCTCCAAGATTCTTGGAGTGTGTGCCAAGGGCTTGTCCATCTCGATGGTATGGTGACTATTTAGTGTTGTTGTATTTACTTTAGTTGTAATTCAACTTTATTTTGCATTCTCTTGGGTTTTTTAAGTGAGATTCACTTAACTTCCTTTATCTTGGGATCCATGTACTTTTGGAGGTTATTGTGTGGCCAAATTAGAGCCCACAACCCCCCAAACATACCCCCAAGACCGTTTGCAAACAACTCGTAAAATGAAAATATTATGTCTTGTTGAGTGAGGAAAACATCCTTGTTGTTTTCCCTTGCCTTAGTCTTTTTCTGTGTTCTATTTTGCAATTCGGAGACACAATCTGAACTACAATGCAGACCAAAGTTGTCAATTGTAGTCGAAGTTTAAAGCCCGAAGTGGAATTCGACCACAGCTCGGAAACCCAATGCACATTGCATAGTGCAAGTTGCATCCAACCTTCAGAGTCCAGGGTAGTTGGTAGTCCGAGATTCGAAAGTTGACTACACTTTACATAGTGTGGGTTGTCAATGTCTTCCAAAGTCTGATTTGTCACATGGTCTGGAGTTCGAAGACCCGTTGCACAATGCAAGGTGCAAGTTGCAATCGGTATCCAAAGTCTGAGTTGGCTAGGGAGTCGGGATTCAAAGTTGACTGACACTTTGCAAGTTGCAATTGCAAGTGAGATCCTAAAGCCTGAACCTCTAAAGTTGTCCCATTCCAATCTCTTGTTAGACTTTTGCATATTGTAAGTTGCTTTCCGGACCCGAAGCCTGAAGTGCATGTTGCAATTGTTTCCTAAAGTTCATATTCGTTCTAAGCATTAGTTTCAAAGTCTCTTCACACTTTGCAGTGTGTGGACTGCAAATTCTCCCCGAAGTCCGAACTCGAGCCAGTGTGCAAGTTGCATGTTGCAACTTAGGTCTGAAACCAAACCCTATGCAAGTTTTCCTTGAAGTCCAAATTTTTGGCAATCTTGGTTTTTCTGCTTGTCGTAGCTCTGAGATATCAAAGGGGTGGTCTAGTAGGGATGATGTAGGGGTTTTTCAATGACCTTCGAAATCTCGACGCTCCTTGTCTTGTTTTCTGTGCCAACCATGGTGTTTTGTCCCATGGGGTCTCTAACTCTTCTGCTTGTGTCACCTTGCTTATGCATTGGTGTGTGTGCCAAGTGTGTCATCATTATTAGACTATTTATTTCATGCTATTTTTAGTTAATGGTCAATTGTGTAACTGTTTGTAATTATTTAGTAAGATCGTGTTTACGATCTTCTGCAAGTTTCTATTCTAGAAACTTGCCTTTCTTGTATATTTGTAAATCTATTTATCTAAGCTTGTGCTCATTATTAATATATCATAATTTACCAATTACTCAGCGTAATATGGTATCAGAGCCAAGTTAATTGATTTTTTTTCGTGGGATCTATGTTTGCCAAAAATCGTGACTCTTTTTTTGATAAAAATCTCGGGTCTGAGAAACACGTTTTCTGTGGTTAAAGTCGCGTGGGTTTCTGGTTCACATTTTTGCAGATTTCTGGCGTTTGTTTGATTTCTGCCAGATACCCGTTGACGTTTTCCTCTGCAACCACGATTTTCTTCATTCAAAACGTCGTTTTCATCAATTCCTAGCCGCGTTTCCTCTTCACTTTGAGCGTCATTTTCTTTGCAGGGTCGTGTGTTTTGAGGACGTCTTGTTGCTATATCATGGGTTCTTTGTTTTCCGCGGACTTAGGGTTCTTCATTGGCGGCGGCTAATTTGTGTTTTGCTTTTCACATACAACTCATGGACTCTGCAATCGCGTGTTTCAGCAAGGTGTGGTCGCGATTTGTTCTGTGTGGCGATTTCAAATTCAAGGTCGCGATTCTATGGGCTCTTGTTTGGTGCGACCTCTCTGTGTTTTCACCTGAGTGGTTTCCTGTTTCTGGCATTTTCTGCAAATCTCTGTGCTTTCATGGTCACCTAGGGCCTCTGAAATTATCGGCTAGGGTTTTGACCCTTTGGTTCAAGTCTAAAAAATTTTCCGATTGCAGATTCTTGGTGGGTTTTTCAAGACAATTTATGGGTACCTGTTGGATTTTTCTGGGTGCCTCGAAATCTGTGCCTTGAAATTTGTGCCGACAGATTTTTCTTGAAGTTTGTGCCTATAAACTGCCTCGACATCCTGTGCATTGGAATTTGTGCTTCAAGTTTCGTGTATTCCGCCTCTTCTCAGTACCTTGTTTTTCGTGCCTCGAAAAGCATGCAAGATGGTGAGTTTGACCAATATCATGTTGGAAGGCAGTCAGCGATTTAATGGCAAAAATTATAATACCTGAAAGTAGCGAATGATGACCATCTTTGAATATCACTGCCTCGCTCAGATCATTCTAGGCACTACTACTCGTCCAGCAACAACGGGTAAAGACCAGGATAAGTTTGACGAACAAACCCGTGAAGCAGTCATGCTTATTAAGCTGTCAGTCACAGATGATCAGCTACCTCAGATTCCGGCTGGAAAAACAGCAAAGGAGATTTGGGACCATCTAAAGGGTTTGCATGAAACCTCCGACAAGAGCCGTGCGTTCTTCCTGAAAAATATACTGTTTTCTATCATGATGGATGAGAAGACATCTTTGCAGACGCACCTGAACAAAATCTGGGAGATCAGAGATCAACTGGAGGCTATTGGTCGAAAAATGGAGGAAGAAGACATGGTTGTGATCACTTTGAAAAGTCTACCTAAGTCCTATGAACATTTCATTGAGACTCTCAACATTACATCAGCTAATGTTGATCTGAAGTTTTCAGAACTCTGTACTATCCTCTTGTAGCAGGATCGCTGGAAACAACAGTTTGGTAGTAGTGCTTCTTCGTCCTCTTCAGAGCAGGCTTTTGCAGCCAAGTTTCAGGCTCAAAATAAAGGCAAAAGTCAACCTCCACAACAGAAAGGCTCAAGTCACCCTCAGGACAGCAACAAGAAAAAGAATATTCAGTGTAATTACTGTCACAAATATGGTCACATCAAAAAGGATTGTCGTCAGCGTTTGGCTTCTGAACAGAAGAAGCAGGGAGGGTTTCAGCAGAAAGCAAATATTGCCGAGCACACTGAGCAGAAGGAATCTGCCTTTTATGCTTTTATGGCTAAAAGATCTGTAGATCATGTGAAGTCCTTTGCCTAGTACATTGATTCAGGTGCTTCGCGTCACTTCACTCAACGACGTGATTGGTTTACAGACTTTACTCCCTTCAGTGACTCAGTTATTTTTGGTGGAGGAGAAGAATATACAGTTGTCGGTAAGGGCACTATTCAGATTCAATCTGGTGGGAGGAATCTCATATTCCTCAATGTCTACTATGTTCCTGGCATGGAACTTAATCTTCTCTCTGTCAGTCAGATCATGCGGCACTCTCCTCAGTTGGATGTGGTTTTTAGTACACACAAATGTTCCATTGTTGATCGGGAGACTCGTAGCACTGTGGCTATTGGTATTGAGGATCATGGTCTATACAAACTTGTGGATACAGGTGATTCTCCAGAGTTAGCCATGGCAGCCCGAAATTCTTCCATCACCAATCTTTGGCATCAGCGTTATGGGCACTTAAATGCGCACTATCTTTCTCAGCTATCTCAGGAGGGCTTTGTAGCCGGTTTACCTAAGATCCAAACCCAGCATCATGGTGTTTGTGGAGCTTGTCAGGCTGGGAAGCAGCATCGGACACCGTTCCAGACTGGTGACTCATGGCGAGCCTCCAAGGTACTATAGTTGGTTCACGCTGATGTATGTGGGCCAATGAATACACCTTTTGTTATTGGTTGCAGGTATTTCTTACTTTTTGTTGATGATTTCAGTCGTAAAATGCGGGTGCACTTTCTCAGACAGAAATCAAATGTGTTTACTATATTTCAGAAGTTTAAGGCCTTAGTAGAAAAAGAGTCTGGCTATTCCATAGTCACTCTTAGGTCAAATAATGGGGGGGAATTTTGTTCTACTGACTTCTCCAACTTCTGTGACATACACGGCATCAAACGCCAGTTAACCACACCCTATACTCCTCAGCAAAACAGTGTTGTAGAGCGGCGCAACCGCACAATTACTGAGATGGCCCGTTCCATGTTAGAACACAGGAGTGTTCCTAAGAAATACTGGGCAGAAGCAGTCTACACTGCCGTCTATCTCCTTAATCAGTCTCCGACTTATACTATTAAGGAGAAGACCCCTGAAGAAGCTTGGACTGGCCGCAAACCTCGGATCAGTCATTTGAAAATATTTGGCCCTTTAGCTTATGTCTGGATTCCAGATGCCAAGCACTCCAAGTTGGATTCCAAGAGTCAAAAGCTTATGTTCACAGGGTACAGTGACAACCATAAGGCTTACCGGTTGATTGATATTGATACTGATCGTCTTACCTTCAGCCGGGATGTTGTCTTTGATGAAGAACGAGGACCTTTTTCTTCCTCGTCTGTGCAGCATTCTGAGGATCAGCCTTTGCAGGCTGCTGATTTGGGTGTTCATCTTCCGTTAGGTCCACCTGATGGGAGGGATGATGATGCAGATTCTGATTTTGATGATGCTCAACCCAAATTTCCTCAAGATGATGTTGATCTTCCACTTGTTGCACCTGTTCCGGCTCCTCCTGTTGCACCCAATGTTGGCACTTCTACTCTCTGGCCTAAATGGTGGGCTAAGACTATTGGAGATCTTCATGACGATGAGCTCATTGAGGGTAGATCATCTAGAAACAAGAGCAAACAGCAGCATACAGTTAACTTTGCTCTCATGGCCAACATTCACAGTGTCTATGAGCCTCAGACACATTCAGAGGCTAAAGGAATTCCTGAGTGGGAAAAGGCTATGGAGTCTGAATACCAGAGTCTTCAAAAAAATCACACTTGGGTCCTTTCTGATCTTCCTCCAGGGAAGAAGCCCATTAGCTGCAAATGGGTGTACAAGGTGGAATACAAAGCTGACGGAACCCTTGACAAGTACAAAGCTCGTCTCGTTGCTAGGGGGTTCTCACAGAAGGAAGGCATTGACTACGAGGAGACTTTTGCTCCTACAGCCAAGATGAATACAATTCGGCTTGTCCTTGCCTTAGCAGCCCAGTTTGGTTGGAAAGTCCATCAGATGGACGTTAAGAGTGCCTTCCTCAACGGTGAGTTGAAGGAAGAAGTCTACATGACGCAGCCTCCAAGGTTCAAGGTTGCTGGTCAAGAACACAAGGTGTGTAGATTAGTCAAAGCACTCTATGGTCTGAAACAGGCTCTTCGAGCTTGGTACATCAAGATAGATAAGTACCTCACAGATCATGGCTTTCAGAGGAGTCCATCTGACTCTAATTTGTATGTCAAACGCACTGGTAGTGATATTCTGATTCTTGTCGTCTATGTGGATGACCTGATCATTACTGGTAGCTCGGCACATTTGATCGCTGAGATCAAACAGGATTTGTGCAGCACATTTGACATGACAGATTTGGGTCTCTTGCATTACTGCTTAGGTGTTTGAGGTTTGGCAAACTGAGAGCAGTATCTTCATCTCCTAGTCTAAGTATGCTCGAAGTCTTCTGGATAAGTTTCGTATGCAGGATTGCAAACCTGCCTCCACACCCATGGAAAAAGGGCTTAAGTTGTCAGCCAAGTCAGACTCACTTGTAGTGGATGAATCATTGTTCAGGCAACTAGTGGGCAGCCTCATTTATCTCATTGCCACTAGACCTGACCTCAATTTTGCAGTGAGCTACATTTCACGCTTCATGACAGCCCCCAAGGCTGATCATTGGGTAGCAGCAAAGCGTGTGCTGCGTTATGTGAAGGGCACTTCTGATTATGGACTTCTTTACTCAAGGAGTCACGATCCTAGACTCAGTGGTTTCACTGACTCAGATTGGGCAGGTTCAGTTGATGACAGGAAATCAACATCTAGGTATGTGTTCAGTTTGGGATCCGGTGCAGTCACATGGACTAGTAAGAAGCAGCAGGCAGTGGCTCTCTCCTCGACAGAAGTAGAGTATCGGGGAGCAGTTAAGGCAGCGTGTGAGGCAGTTTGGCTTCGCCGGATGCTTGCTGATATGCAAATATCTCAAGTAGGTCAGACTCCCTTGTTCTGCCGACGGAGGATCAGACAGCTGATATCCTCGCCAAGTCCCTTGGTCCAGATAAGTTTGTAAAATTCAGGGGGTCTCTTGGTGTAGTTGATAGATTGACCATTAAGGGAGGGTATTAGACTATTTATTTCATGCTATTTTTAGTTAATGGTCAATCGTGTAACTGTTTGTAATTATTTAGTAAGATCATGTTTACGATCTTCTGCAAGTTTCTATTCTAGAAACTTGCCTTTCTTGTATATTTGTAAATCTATTTATCTGAGCTTGTGCTCATTGTTAATATATGATAATTTACCAATTACTCAGTGTAATAATCATGAGTTGCATATGAAACCTTGGGCATGTTAATATGTTATGTGGTTGCTTATTACTAGTTTTGTTATGCAAAAAAATTGTTCGGTCATCTTTTGTTCATTAATGTCTTGAGCGAATGCTTGGGGCAATACGTCAATTATCAAAGCCCAAGTTGCAACATTGAGACCTCTGGGTTGTTTGTGTGTGTGTGTTGGGTCTTTTCTTGGCCATATGCGTTTGTGTGAAGCGTGTAGTTGTTCCCTGGTATGTTCTCCATGTGGTTGGGATTGGAGGATATCTTTATGGGAATAGTTAGACCCCTGTGGTGCCTTTTGTATGTTATCCTATATGGTGGATCTTCTTGCTTCTTGGAGTGCCTAAGAAGGATCCTTGATTGTGTTTTCATTGAATGGCCTTTGCATGGTCATGAGTGCCTTAGTAGAGGCGTGATAGATGAGTTATTGTATACTCTCTTAGTGAATGATGCATTTTGATTGTTGAAAGAGATGGTGTGTGGTTCGTATGCATGGTTTTAGGAAGTGATGCTTGGAAATGGTTGTGAGAGATGAGATTTGCATTTGTATTTATGTATTTTTGAGTGATAGATGTGTAATGGTTGTGATATATATATATTGGTGGGGGACGCCCTATGATGATATATATGTTTGTATGGGTTATTTTCCCTCCTCCCTTGTCGGTGACTATAAATAGTCATGTAATGTATGTAAATATGCAATTTTCAAGAATTGTGAAATTTTCTTTCAGTTATTAGTGAGTTTTACTCTACTTGTGAGGACCACCATTGATTATTCTATCTTTGGTTGTGAGTAGATTAGCCACAAATCTTTGATATTTGTTTATTTTCATGTCACTCTTATGGGTGCATTTGACTTATTGTTGAAATTGTGGATATTTATTTATCTTATTATTGGGATTGAGATTTCTTTCACCTTGGTATTTTTAGAAATTGTGGTGGCTATGTTATTTTCTAATGCTTGGAGTTGTCGGTCTTGCATTAAGCAATGTTCAACTCTACCCTATCTAGTGTCGGATGTTCGGTAGAATGTTATGAGGGGGTAGAGATGGAAAAACTTTGTGGCCAAAAGTAGGTGTGGATCATTATGTGGCGATCGTTACCCAACTATTTCTCCTTGTGTGGTGATGAAAGGTATGCTTTGGCTGCATCTTCATATGATTGTTGATCTTGTATAGATATGCTTGAGAATGTGTAAATGCTTGTATGCATGTGCGAAGGTCATTATTGATTAGGCAATCTTTGTGTGATCGGAATTTCAATCCTCAAATTGGTGTTGTTAGTAGACTGATGCAATCTCAAAGAGTTAGTAGGCACAATGGTTGGTTTTACCTAGCTTGTGCACCTTTGGAGATTTGTTTTGTTGTTTTGAGGCCTAAACCTAGTGATGGTCTAGAGGATTAATCTTTTGAGATCTATGGTGGTTGCGAAGGTTTGTGTACCATGGGTACTTCATCCTTAGCTTTTTGCAAGCTTCCAAGAGTAAGCCTAATTTTAGTGGGGGAGGATGTAATGCCCACTCGTGTATGCCTTGTGTGCTTTTCAATTTTATGCTATATGTTGTATCAAGTGTTTTATCAATGTATTGTGTGATTCTTGGGTTTTGACCCATTGCAGTGAACTTGCCAATGAGGTTGGTTGTGCCATCAAGGTGTTATGATGGTGTATTATGGATACTATTGTCGAGATGTTTTGTATGACCATCAAGGTGTTTCCGATGGGGTTTTGTATTAGCATTTAGACGTTTATCTATGGACGTTAATGTTGTGACTTTTCATGTTGGATCTTTCAATGTTACCATTCCACAGCTTTGATATATGTATATTTATGTTATACAGGAGTGTTTATCATACATGGATTAGTATGTGGATTACTATCAGTTATTGCATCTCTGTGATTATGGTTGGTAATTCATGTTAAATATGATGCTTATTTAGTTTATATCATATGATGCCACGATGGGTGTTTCTGCTTTGCTTTGGCTATTATATATGAGCAAGTATGCCTAATGTTTGACCTAAGTGTGCAGATATAGGGTTATTCCCCAACGGCAGTCATAAATGAGACGTTAGTATTTAGTTAAAATATGTGTATTAACCTTTATCTCACTCAATTCGAGTATGACATGGATCCTATGTATCCCTATGTTAACCCGGATCCAAATAGATGGCAATTCTGGAATCTATATGTTGTGGAAACTCGTAAAATGTGTGGAAATCCTTTACGTGTGTTTAATTTTGTTTTAACACTTTGCATTTTAAGATTATCTTGAAATGTGAGCTTATCGTATTTGTGAAAAGGATATTTAATTATGCTTTAGTAGGAAGAAATTATATCATTTTATTATTCCTTGCAGACAAAAAATATAATGGATTTAATTGCCTTAGGGAATTAAAATATTTTGCAAAAAGAAAATAGAGTTATTTTTATAAAGGAAAAGTATTTTACTTAATTGTTGTGGGAGATATTAATAATGCTTTAATTTTAATGCATTAGCCTTATTTATTAATTAGCATTATTTATTTTCAAAAAAGACATGTTTCAAAATAGCTAGTTAGAATGGGAAAAGGAAGAAATTAGAAAAGAGGTTTTAGGGAATTATAGAAAAGAAAGGAAAAGGGCTTTTGTTTACTCATTCATGCTTTGTCCAAAAACGTCTCTCTCAATTTCTACTCCCTTCTGAAAAGAAAATTCTTGAATTGCAAAGAACTGATAAATTTTGTGGATTGCTTGGTGATTGAAATTGCTTGAAAGAAGATTGCTTGGTGGTGTGCTTGGATTCAAGGGAAGAAATTGCTTCCATTGTTTGTGTTCTTCATTAAAAGGTATTTTTTCCCCCTTGCATTTTAATTTAAAAAGTTTAAATTTTGAATGGAAATCTCCATTGCCATACCCACATTAGGTGGAGCATATGGCCTTTATGTTGTAGGATGAAATTGGTTGAAGAATTTGTGTTTGAATGCATAGATAAATAGTAGGGTTTCAAATTGTAAAAAGTTTATTTTAGAGCAATTACTATGGCAAAATTTTATTGGAATCTCCTTCTCTCCATTTTGTTAAGGATTGTGGATGTTGGGTGGATTTTGCATAATAGGTAGCTTTAAATTTTGTAATTCCTCTCAAAAATAAAAATGGGAAAATTCTTGAAGGTTGCATGGAACTTCATTAATGGAGGTAGGAGTATTTTATGATTTTGCATGTTGAAAAAGGAAATAATGAAAATTGCATTTTAAGTCTTAATTGAGTAAATTGCATTGTGGAATGAATGGTATCAAATGTGGAATAGCATTGTGCATCTTTTAGGACCTATCATGAAATTGCCACCTTGATTTTGTGCCACACCCAAGTTGGGGCGTGATGAACCATAGGATAGAGATATAGGGGTTTGGTAAGGAGTGACTCTCTCTTGTTTGTCGCGATACAAAGTGATCGGCGGAACAAATGGGAAGAGAGTTTTAAATAAAGTGATAACATCAATTTACACTAGGTAAAATCAATAAATTAATGAAGAGTTTCCCCTACAATGCAAATGTTTGTTGACATTCGATCATAGTGTGAAGGGCATGTCGCAACTCTAGGAGTTGGTAAATGTCAGGCGTTCCCTATAGCTGTTGTGTTGTGTGATGATATGTCGTAATTTCCTCGCAGTTGTCGTGCTATGTGTGATGCCACTCCTTGTCCGTTTCCTAGTATGCTCATCCTTGTTATGGTCGGATGGTTCATTCGACGAGTTTGTATGCATGTTGCTTGGTGTGTGTTGCCATATTCTTGTCTTGCGTGAGTGTGTTTGTATCTTTGTGTTCGTCTCTCAGTACAATGGGGTGGCCCTGAGGTTACCACATGGTTGGGTGGCATTGTACCACCATTGGGGATTCAGAGATCTTTGAGATTCTTGGAGTGTGTGCCAAGGGCTTATCCATCTCGATAGTATGGTATGTAGTATTGTTGTATTTACTTTAGTTGTAATTCAATTTTATTTTGCTAAGTTGTCGATTCTAGTTCGGATCCTGGTTCAGGTTCGCGGGTTTGGTTCGTGGATTCGACCAAAAACAATTTTGGGGTTGGGTTCATTTATATATAGCCTAAAAGTGAGAATTAAGTGTAGAAAAACAGGAATTAAGTGTAGAACACCACATAGCATCATATAATCAACAAAATCACCATAAACTTGAATATCATTTAAATTGTAAAACATAAAAATCTAAATATTCATTGCTCGAACTTAAAGTTCAATATCAAAATAATAATATCAAGTTCAACAATCAATTTTCAATATCAAATGACAAATGTCATCAATCATATGGATTTGCTAAATCCTCCACATCATCATCATCAACATCGTGGGCATTAGTTGATGTAGGAATATTTGAAGAACCACAACTAGTGCCACTACCACTCGCTGTAAAAGTGTGCTCACTTTCTGATCCCTCAAGTGCAACATGTTGGGAATGGGAACTAGAAGCATCCAAGTCAATATGCGTTGGATCCACATCCTACAGCTTTGATTCCCCTTCCTTATAGTCATGTTGTTTGTGCGAAAGAAGGCGCAAGTTGGAATGCACATACACTAAGTTCTCTGCCTTTTTTGAGTGCAATCGATTATGCTTTATTGAGTGGATGAAAGAGTATGTGCTCCAATTCCTCTCAGATGCAGATGAACTAGCAACCTATGAAGACAAAGTAGAGAGAAAGAGTTAAAAACTTATAAGTTATAAAATTTAATTTTTAAAAGTTTAAAAATGAAACTTCAAAGTTTAATTTTTTAAAAGACTAAAGATTAAAAAAAAAAAAAAAAATTTAGTAAACTCACTTGTGATAAAACTTTGATTGAGAGAGGTTGTAAGTGCCGAAATCGTTGGCCATGAAAGTACCACCAATTGTGAGCATCTTTCTTGAGTTTATCACAAAGAGCCTCAATGCTTTGACCATTGGAGTGTACCAAATCAGTTAAGTCATTCGTGACTATATCCTGCAAATCTAGATCAGGGAAGAGTCTACAAAATGTTGCCTTGTACCCTTCAGACACTTCATAATCTCTCCATGGGGCAATCCTATTTGGCACGACAAGAATCTTAGCACTATAATATTTTGGAGTCAATACAAATGCAAGAAGATGCAACAGGGTTGTCATTGTGTTCCTTTTATCCTCAATAATTTGGTGCACTTGTTTGAAGAAAATTTCTTGAGGATCTTGCTCTTTCATTTATGATGGTTTTTATCTTCTCTATCATTAAATCAATGCCATCACATATCTTCTCCATGCAAGGCTTGTCCATGTCAGTATAACAAATCATGCTCAAAATGGGCTCGATGCAACTAAGGAGATACTCCACACGATCCCACCAAGAGTCATGTAAGATCATCCTCTTAACATTTAATGCCCTCTCAATGTTGCTTTGCCTCCATATGGACCAAGTATTGCTAATAACCATGTTGGAAAGAGCCTCTCGAACCTTCACAAGTCGTCTCAAGACAATTGTGTTTGAGGCAAAATGGATCTCAACAACCTATTGAAATATCAAAAATAAAAAATAAAATAATTAAATTTAAAAACAAACATTAAAGAATTAGAATATGTGAAATTAGAACATAGAATTTTATATTGCTTACCTTCAACAATTCCAATGTAGAAAATGATCTAAATATGCCTTGCAACATGTGCTAGTTGGTGATGAACATTCGGATCTCCTCAGCCTCTGCGTACAACTCTTTAATCCAATCAATTTTGTTCCCAATTTTTTGTAGCATTAAATTGAGAGAGTGGACAGCGCAAGGTGTCCAAAAGATATGTGAATACCGTTCCTCAACTAACAACCCAGTAGCTCTACAAGTTTTTGCGTTGTTCGTTATCACTTGAACATTACAAGGTCCCACATCCTCAATGGCTGCAATAAGGATGTTAGCGAAAAATTGCCCATCCTTTACCTCCCCCTCACAATCCACAGCTTTCGAAAACATTGCCCCTTTAGGGGACACTGCAATGACATTGATCAAAGACCGATTTTTTACATCTTTCCATCCATCAGAGACAATTGACACCCCTATCTCAATCCATGAATCCCTTATGGACTTCAATGAATCTTCTACAACCTTGACCTCATTTTACAATAAGGTGTGACGCACCTTCTCATAACCCGGGCCCTTATACCCTTTTGAAGCCTCATTAATTGTTTTCACCATCTCTTTCCAATATGGTGAGCAAACAACATTGAATGACAACCCATTTGCATAAATACATCTGGCTATGTGTTGGTCAGTAATATCTCGAGCCTCATTTTGAAATGAGGTTTCCAAAGGTCCCTTTGGTCTCATGTTTGTAGTGCTAGTGGGTTGCTCTTAAGGAGTGACCAAAAATGGGTGGCTCTCTACCACAACAATAGGATTAGATGGGGGCTTCATTCCATGAGATTTTCTTTTTGATAAACTTGCTTTACGACCTGCTGCTTTATTTGCTTGTTGTTGCTCCATGATATATGCCATCACTTGCTCTGGTGGTATAGGCTTATTATTCTTTCTTGGGCAAGCTTTGATGCCCACCCCAAGGGTGTTACATAAATGGGCTTTCACCCAACTATATGAACTCAAATATCTCACATCACACCCATTGCATTTCCAAATATACCCCCCACCACTTGGAACCCTTCTAAAGAGGTGAATTTGGATCAGTTTTGAATTTAGGTTGGTTTGTGGAGCTAGAACTAGTTGCCATTGTAATTCCTGTGGCAATAAGTTTTGTCAACAAGACATTCAAAACAAAAAAAAACCTAACTTGTTTAATATGTTAACTAGTCAACATAGTGACACATTCATAAAAACTAAGATTTTTCAAAAGAAAACAAGAAATTGAAAAGCGTTTGTTTGTCGTTTTAAAAATGCAAAAATAAAATAAAATAAAACTTACCTCCTTGCAAAAATCTCCTCCTCTGATCTTCTTGGCAGCCAATAAACACTTGCAAATGCGTAGGAATAGTGGTGCAATGGATTTTGAACCTTCAACAAGCAACCTTCAACTCTCTTTGTTCAATCACAAACAAAAATGAAAGTTCAACCACAAGGAATGCTATTTGTGTTTTGCAAACAAAACAAGCTAAAATGGCTTTGCTTGTGTTTAAAATGTCTTTTTAGGGTTACCTATTCACTTAGGGAGAATGGTCAAAGTCAAATAGTCAAAAAATTATCAAAAAAACAAAAAAAAATAAAAAACATTTTTTTGGGCCGATGGGCGATGGGTCCGTTCAGGGTTCACTCTGGGTTCGTTTTTTTAACCCCGGGTTCGTTTCGGGTTCTCTCGGGTTCACCCAAGACAAATCCGACTCCCTTTATTCGGATCCTATCCGAACCCATAAGCGGACTGTTGATGTTTGTTTTTAGACAAGTCAACAATAGAGTAAAATACAGAGTATCTAACTCTCTCTTGAGCAAAGCCTCTCGAATGCTAAACAAAGTGATCAAACAAGATGACTCCAAGGTTCCTTTTTATGATTTTGTAAGGGATAGCTCAGTGACTTGATATGATTCTGCTGGTAAACACAAAGGGACTTACGCTGACTTATTCTTACTTCATTTAGCTTATTCCTCCTTTTAGTGTGGATGATGCATATACAAGGTCTCAATGATAAAGAAATCAAAAAAGATAAAGGTTAGAGGAACTAATCTAAGGTCAATGGGCCAATGATGATGTATAAATAGACAAACTCCTCAATTAACCTAACTTCACTTCGCCAAGGATGCCTACAACTACATGAAGTTGGTGCAATCTCCTAAGGTTACACAAATGGTTTTCAAATCATAAAGGCTCATACAAGCACCCATCGAATGGCGCAACTCAAACAAGCATCCACAATCAAACTCAAGCAAATGAGGCTCAGACTAGCTTTACACAACACTTCACCAACGATGAATGTTAAAAGCATGAGCTAGGAGTTGATCAAATATTCCATACAACATACATTACATCAATGAGCTTCTAATCTACTCCTAATCTACTTTGAAACACCTCTCCACTTCATCAAAGTACAAGAAACCATGTTATTTCACAAGATAACACTTAAACACCAAGTGATGAACTCCAATGTTTTTTACATTAATCCTGAGAAATATTCACAACAATTTCAAGTCCTCTCAGACAATTTCGAGAGTCTCTCCTATTCTACTCCTACAACTATCAACTGAACTACTACCTCCTACAAATGACGCAACAAGGCCTTTATATACTAGTCCAGGTTTACAATGAATGGCTTAGATCAATTCAATAGCCAAGGGCTCAGATCATGCCACCTCAGTAGGTAGTTACAACAACTTTCTATTTTTAGTACAAAAGAGAGAGGCAATGAAGGCACACTTTCCAATATGATAAGGATAAGATGAAATCATTTAAAACATCTTCCACATAAGCGTCCCTCTGGCTTCTTTTATTGAATGATACATTGAATGTAGTTGAAATGATGCGGCTGATATGATTGGATGGTGATAGGTACTCGCCACATAGGTGCTACCTCAGCATATCTTGTGGATTTCAACTGTTAATTCAATATGTTTTGTACATATTCCCAAATTGTATCATCTGTATGATATCTTCGATGTGATTGCTTTGATCTTGAATACTTGGGATGTAACTTGTTGATCTTGCCTTGATCTTGCTTTGTAAACTGGATGTATACATGATGATCTTCTCTAGATGATCCTTCACAAAGAGTAACGTAGTAGATAATGCTGCCTCCTTCATGTAAGAGTAGATGATGATGATACTTGATTCATGTATACTTGAAGTAGGAGATCTCTCTTTAGACTTGAAGATTCGAAGAGTCTTGAAGTTGAATGGATGAATGCCTTTTGGATGATGATGCATTCTTGAACTTGATGTAAACCTTTTGGAATGATGCTTCCTCTGCAACTTGAAGGTGGTTCAAGCACTTACTCTTGATGATCATGATGTAGTTGATGAAATGCTTCCTTGAAGATGATCTTGAATCTTGAAAGAACTTGACTTGAAGCTTGGATGAATAGATGCCTTGTCTTTTGAACATGATGCCACTTGATGAAGAGTTCCAACACAAGGATGATGAAGGATGCCCTTGAAGCAGCTACATGATGCCTTATTCTTTTCTCATTCCTTGCTTGTCAAAGGTTCTTATCACTTAATCTTTAGATGATTACTCCTTAGTTCCAATCACACTCCTGCAACATAGAGAAAGAAAGAACATCAATCCTTTGTTGTCATAACATTATTTCATAACACATAAGAATCATTCAATATTTCACCATCAAATTGACTTTTACTTTGGATATCTCAATGATCAAACAATAAAGATGATGATACTTCCCCAAAACTAACTTATGTAAGTTGTTTCTAGGCGCAGCAGATAGGGTGCATTAGATTAAGGTTTTAAAATCTTCTTGATAGACTTTCAAACATCTAACAAGCTCCCTCTACATGTAGCGCATTAGATGGGCATCTTGAAATCCTCCTTACACCTCTCCTTGGCGCATCAATTGGCAAGTTTGGAATCCTCTTCTTTGAAACATCCTAACTCAAGTCATCTCTCCACTCAAAGTGGCGCATTAGATGAGGGTTTTAAATTCCTCTTGAAACATCCTAAAATTTGCATTCTAACACTTAGAACCTGCCTCTCCATCTTGGCACATCGGTTCAAGATTTCAAATCCTCTAGAAAGGTGTTGAGCACATTAGATCAAGGTCATTGGATCTTCTCTTGAAATTTACATTGATATTGAAATTTAACCTCATTATGGAAGTGGCGTATTGCTTAAGCATATTGAAATCTTTATCTTATCTTCCCTCTTTGGTGCATTGGTTAAGGTGTTTGAAATCTTCCTTAAGAATGCATATACCTCAGATCAAACTTTTAAATCCTCAAAGGCTAGCGCATCGGTTGAGGTCTTTGAGATAATCCTTAAAATGTATATTATACTCTGGCAAATTAGTCTTGAATCCCTTCTACCTTAGTCGCATTGGTTGAGGATTTTGAAATCCCCTTGTTATTGAGCGCATTGGTTCACACTTTTGAGATCCTCTAGAACTTGGCGCGGTGGTTGAGGAGTTTGAAATCCTCTAGAACTTGGCGCGGTGGTTAGGGAGTTTAAAATCCTCTGGCAATCACTTCAAAACTTTGCTTTTCCTTATCAACATTGGCGCGGCGGTTGAGCATCTTGAATTCCTCTTGAAACATTAGCATTTTTGCCTTGGGCGCATCACTTCAAGTATTTGGAATCCTCTAGGGGTGGCGCATTGGATCAAGGTGTTAAGATCCTCAAAAAACTTCACTCATTTTGGCGCATCGGATCAAGGGTGTTGAATCCTCATGACGTTGGCGTATTGGATCAAGGTGTTAAGATCCTCTGAACATTTGCCTTAAAATTTAGGTTAGGTTATCCTCTTCTAGTGGCGCTTAAGATGAAGGTTTTGAAATCCCCTTACTGTCGCAGCAGATTGACATCTTGAAATCCTCCTCTCTTCCTTTGGCGCATCAGTTGACACTTTCAAGATCCTCTACAACCTAGCATATTGGATAAAAGTTTTAAAATCTTCTTCTTCTTCTCAACTTGAAGACAAATCTTCCTCCTTGGTTGGGCGCATTGGTTTAGGATATTAGGATCTTCCTTGAGGTTTGGCGCATTGGATAAGAAAGTCAAGATCATCATCTTTAGTTGGCACATGGGATCAAGATTTTGCGCCTTTTGTCGCACTAGATGGGAAATTTGCGCCCTCTCAATACTTGGTCGTTTTTTCAGGGTCCTTGAGGGTAAAGGTATATTGAAAAATATATTTAAGTATAAGTGAATTTCTTATACTTTAAATATTTTTCAATATACCTTTCAGGATGTTTGAGATAGGTCTCGAATCCACCGGATTTAACATGTAGAATCTAGAATTTGGAGGATCCACCAGATTTCAGACTTAGTCAATTTTTCAGGATTTCAGGATTTCAGGCTACCAGACTTAGTCATTTCAGGATCTCAAACATACATCAGGGTTGATCTCAATGTTCATGAACTGGATGGAATTTGATCAAGACTCTTCATTACTGCAAGTTCATGTTCCAGATGAGACCTCCGGTTATAAAGCAAGAATCTTCGAGGAGAGGCACTCATTATTAGATTGGCAGAGGAAACGAACCTAAGACATCATCCAGAACTAAATGCAAAGCATCAGAGCTCAAAAAAAGGGGGTCCCCATTTGCAATGGGGCGATGTGTGATTTGGTCACAACATGGACCAAGCTGGATCACAGTCCCGGTTCGAACCAGAACCGGACCAGTCGGTTCCCTACAAATCCAATAAATAGTTATTTTGCATTCTCTTGGTTTATTAAGTGAGATTCACTTAACTTCCTTTATCTTGGATCCGTGTACTTCTAGAAGTTATCGTGTGGTGAAGTTAGAGCCCACAAGCCCCCGAACATACCCTCGAGACCGTTCACGAACAATTCATAAAACAAAAAAGTTATGCCTTGTTGAGTGAGGAAAACATCCTTGCTATTTTCCTATGCTCCACGGGGATGCGTCCCCTGCCCCAGAACCCCCGTACCGTACCCGGGACGTTTCGGGGACGCGAGGACCGGTGGGAAACATCCCCTACTAGTCCCCCCTTCCCCGGGGACGTCCCCTAAAAATTCGGGGACGCAGGGGATGCCTAGCCGTCCCCAAGACGATCGGGACGTCCCCTGACCGTCCCGGGGACGGGACAGCTAGCCGTCCCCTACGGCCTAGATTACTTTTGCAACAGATTTTTAAAAAAAACACATTTTTTTAAATTAAAAAAGGGATGGGGGGCCCACAAGGACCCCCACATCCCTTTAAACGTACCCTAAACCTAAAATAGAGATCATATCAACCAAAAAGAAAAAAAAACATAACTCATTTTCACATTTTGCATTGGTGAACAACAGCAGTTTGAAAGGAGAAAGAGGAGCAACAGCAATTTGAAGAGGTTAACAACAGTCTTAGGAGAGGCTGATTAGGGACAATCATATATTCTCTATGTTGTTGTCATTTTGTTGTTGAAACTTGCAGCCTTTAGGCATTTTGATGTAATTTTGATATAATATATATGCAGATTGTCATTGAAAACAATTAAATTTTGTTTATTTGTTTGCCAATTCTCATGTGACAAGTTGAAAACTAAGTTCACGTGTAATGTTATTGTTATGTATTCATTTTTTAAGGTTCTATAGTGTCTATAATGAATGCCTTATCAATGTTATCATATAAGTATTTAAAATTTCCCTATATTTTAAAAAAAAATCTTATTTTTTAGTAGCCGTCCCCTGTCGTCCCCTAAAAAATGGCCAAAAAAAATGTCGTCCCCGAAACTCATCCCCCCATCCCTGCCCGTCCCCGTCCCCAAAACTTGGGGGAGCATAGCTATTTTCCCCTGCCTTAGTCTTTATCTATGTTATGTTTTGCAATTGGAGACATAGTCCAAACTACAATGCAAACTGAGGTTGCCAATTCAAGTTGCTAGTTGCAGTCGAAGTCTGAACCCCAAAGTGGAGTTCGATCGCGGCTTGGAAACCTGATGCAAGTTGCATAGTGCAAGTTGCATCCGGCCTCCGAAATCTAGGCTAGTTGGTAGTCTGGGATTCAAAAGTCAATTGCACTTTACATAGTGTGGGTTTTCAATTTCCTCCATAGTCCCGATTTGTCACATGGTCCAGAGTCCCGCTGCACATTGCAGGGTGCAAGTTGCAATCGGTATCTAAAGTCCGAGTTGGCAAGGGAGTTGGGGTTCAAAGTTGACCAACGATTTGCAAGTTGCAATTGCAAGTGAGACCTTGAAGCCCAAACCTCTGAAGTTGTCCTGTTCTGGTCTCTTGCTGGACTTTTGCATACTGTAAGTTGCTTTCCCAACCCGAAGTCCAAACCTAAGCCAATGTCCAAGTTGCATGTTGCAACCCGAGTCGGAAACCTAACCCTCTGCAAGTTTTCCCTGAAGTCCAAACTTTGGCAGTTTTAGCTTTTCTACTTGTCGTAGCTCCAAGATATCATAGGGGTGGTCTAGTAGGGGATGTTGTAAGGGTTTTTCAATGACCTTCAAAATCCCGACTCTCCTCCCTATCTCATTTTCCGTGCCAACCATGGTGTTTTGTCCCATGTTGTCTCTAAGTCTTCTGCTTGTGTCACCTTATTTATGCATTGGTGTGTGTGCCAAGTGTGTCACCATGGGTTGCATATGACACCTTGGGCATGTTAATATGTTATGTGGCTGCTTATTACTACTTTTGTTATGCAAAAAATTTGTTCAGTTTTTTTTCTCCATTAATGTCTTCAACGAAAGCTTGGGCATTACAAAGCCCACCTCTATGTTGGCATGGGAGCACTTCAAGGTAGGGATTGCATATAACCATATTGTTGACCCAAGCCTATCCATGTATTCTACACAACCTCTACCAAATGTTTACATTAACATTTAGTTCAATGGCATAAATAAGGAGTTTCACATTGTAAGTCATGGCTTCACTCTCAAGAGAGGGCATCTTTTTACTAGCCACAAGGACATGTGGATGTAGGGGTCAAACTTATGGCAATGCATTGATCTAACCCGCTCTTAAATGTCACCATGAGGGGACTTTTGGTATAGAGTCCAAGGATCTGGGCAATGGCACTCAGGTCATAGGTTCCAAACTAGTAATTTGGATGAAGTTAGTGGTCTAAAAAATCATTACCAATAACCAGAGTGGAAATGCAAGTAATGACACAAGGGAGCTATGAACAATTGGCAACATTTTTGTGCAATTCTTCAGCAGAGAATTACAGGAAGTGTGCTCAACTGAACTGTTAAGAATAATGAATAACTACTTTATTCACATGTTGAATAGGTGTCAATAAGAGTTGTAGTTGTGTCAATGAGTTTCACATAGGTGTCATGTTAGATCCCTGTTTTGTAGGGAGCTGTTAAACTTCTCTTAAGTTATAAATGTAATCTTCTTTGTTGAATAAAATAGATTAATTTGTGCAGCTGTAGTATTTGTCCTGCTGTTTATATTTTTCTCGATATCTTATCATGGTATCAGAGCTGGTTTGGGTGTGACTCCACCATTGGAGTGCCCAAGAATATGAAAGCATCTTATAGGAAATTAAGTTTGCTGTAGAGAGTGCTGTGCAGTTTATTTTTTCTCTGTTTTCTGTTTTTAATATTCTGAAATTGAAGATGCAGTTTGCAAAAGAGCTGCCACCGCCCTGCTGTTGTATATGTGTGGTGATATAGGAGAAATGTCAAGCCGTGATGCAGCAAAGATCTTGCATTGCATACAAGGAGATGGTGGGGTGTTGTGTGGTGCACTTCAAGGTGTGGTGGGCATGGAAGTAGATGCCCAGCTGCTTGCAGAGGCAGACAAGAATGCTTTACGCAGACCAGTGGCAGAAAAAGATGGCAAGTTGCATGCTGGAGGTGCTAAGTCAAAGCATGACATACCTCCTGTCAATGAAGTAACTTGGCCAGAGTTAGCACGACGGTATATCTTAGCTGTCTCTGCATTGGATATGTGTGGTTTGTGGAGAGCCTTTTATTTTTGCTGCAGTGATCTGCTGTTTCAAAACATTAAGTGTTGAAGCCTGTACATCCAGCGCAAGGCCAATCTAATATTGTGATCACTATTTTAAATTTTTTTGTTGTATGAGGTTAGCAGCTATTCTCATTATTTTTGGTTTGCCTGTGTTAGAAGGAGACTCTACAAAAAGGACTGCAGCGATTGAATTAAAGAGGACTGTCAACTATGTGTTCTATTTGGGAAAGAGTAAAGAGGGAGTTATTGTTAATGTTGTTGGTTGGATTTGTAAGGTATGAAGAAGAGGAAATCATCCAATTATTTGAATGACTGTTAGATATCTTGAGATCATCAAAGCACAATTTAAAAAGGTTGTCTGAGGAAATATGGGTTCCTCAACATGCCTCCACTTATGGTGTTGGAGAAGGAGAGGTGCATGAGATCTCAAAGAAGCAGTGTTGTGCTCATGTGAGAGTTGGAGATATTTTCAGTTCTTCATTAAGAGGGAGTGTTAGAGAATAATGAATAACTGAATGTAAGTGCTGGTAGTTTACTTTTGTCCTGTCAATAAGAGTTGTAGTTGTGTCAATTAAGTTTAGTTAGGTGTCAATAAATCTCAGTATTGTAGATGTGTCATTGTTAGTTAAGTTTGCTGTCAAGCAAATCAGTTAAGTGTCATGTTAGACTCCAGATTTATAGGAAGTTGTTGAGCTTGACTCCAACTATAAAATTGTAATCTGTTTATTAAATAAATGAGAATAATTCATGCAGCAGTTTTATTCTCCAATTTGAACGCCATAAAGGAACATGTTTCCAAGTTGCAGGACAAGACAAATATCCACAATTCTTAAAGCACTAGCTCGTGTAGCAGCTCCTACAACTCTCTTGAATTTTTGAACTCTGCTCTGATTTCAGTTCTGACCTGGAAGCAAAATATGTTATAATTTCAAACCCAGACAGTCTTGGAACTACTCAAAACTAAAAGGGCTGTGGTACTAATTTTCTGATAAATCTGAACATAGACTTGGGTATTTTGCTTATTAACAACCTGGACTGTCTTCACAAAAACCACTATACTCCAGTTTGCTCTTCTCTACAGAATGGCACTAATGATAGCTACTTCTGGGAATTACAGTGCTGATGATGCTGAAAACACGTACATTGTCAAATTTGATTATAGTTATGTTATTCATACACGATAAGTTTTTAAAAGTAAAAACAAAGGTGATTTTACAGTTCACAGACTATCTAGCACACCAAATTGGAGCATCACACACCCCTTCGGGAATAAGAGGGCTTTTTAACTTTTTACCCAATGTATTTTATTCTAACTTTTAACTCCTTAGGTTTCCAACTCATCGCCAGGCTTGGAAATAAACCAAGTTTTGCCTAGATCAGAAGTACAAAATTTGGACAATATGCATGTGCTTCCTGTTTGACATTAGAAGGTTCCTTAATTGGGTTTTAACAGAAAACCTTCTGTGTATTTGAGAAGCTTATGCATTACTTGCTTCTTGATGTGAAATGGATTTAATCCTCAATCTACCATGAGGTATAGCTGAGGTGACAACCAATGGCTTAACAATGAAACCTTCCTCTTTTCTTCTTGCGAAAATGTTAACCCCAAGGTACCATGCACGCTCTTTGGCTTAGCACTGTCCCTATGCTATCTAAATTTCATTGGTGTCTTAAATTCAGTAAGAATTCGTTGAAAGAGAGATTGATGCCCTCGATCACAAATTCCAGATCTCAACAGATAAACATTACTAAGTGACCATACGAATCTCAAAGCAATAAATCAAATTGACTCCAATGCAGATCCTCACATAAATGGGCTTTTCTAAGAGGATTCAATCAAAGAGAAAAAAGGAATCCAGAGTAAACCGGGCCTATTATGACGAAATTCATTCGGAACTGACCTGAATGTAAGGCGTCAAAAGAGACAGCTGTAAAGCCCATCCGAACTGTATACCTGCAGCAATTATAGAACCCAGCACCAATATTCTCAATCCTTTAGTATCCTTCGCATTACCGCCAGATCCGGTCGCTTGCCCATTCTCCGGTCTCGAATTCGATTCCGGAGAAACAGAAATAGCAGACAATTCAATCTGCGCCTCTTGCTCCAAATGTCTGTATGGGACACGAATTTCCTTCGAACCCATTTTCTTAAATAAGAATTTAAATATAACCAATAAACAGATATCTTTGTATCATTCTTTCTTCAAACTCAAAACCCCCAAAACTCCTAAGGAAATTTAACATACAACAAAAAGATATCTACGTAAAAGTAGTCAGATGCTTCCAGTCAGATCCTACGGGATGTAATCCCCTGTGACTCCGATATATGGATTCTTTCAAAAACAACAAACCTCTTTTCCTCTTTTATAATTGACTCCAAATTTTGGTGGTAGAATAAGGTCGGAGATCGCGTCACGCGCTTAGAAGACTCTTGATGCACTACAAAGCAATTCTGTTTGAGAACGACTGTGAGTGAGCGGAAAGTTTTACGGGGGTTTAGGATTAATCAACCTGTTCACTTTTCTTTAGTATTGTCTATCCTGCACATTTGACCCTATTTAGTAATTAATTGAAATTCAGACTCTAACATGACTTTAATTAGTTGATTGGGTTGCTTTATAAGTTTACTCAGTTGCCTTAATTAGCTGATTGGGTTGCTTTATAAGTTTACTCAGTTGCCTTAATTAGCTGATTGGGTTGCTTTATAAGTCTACTCAGTTACATGCTCGTATTATTTATGCATATTTGAAGGTATTTATTAATTAATTGAAATTCAAAGTATAACATGATTTTAAGTTTTAATTAATTATTAATTAATAAAGACGTCGTTTTATCCCATGTTTTTATTGGGCTGTTTAAGTTATTTTTCTGCAATTGATCCACGGAAATTTATAATTATGAGAAAGATAATATTGAATATTTCCTTATTTTTATGGAGCAAGTATAGGAATTGCAATTACTCTAAAAGAGGGGGGTTGGAAATAAAATGAAAAATATGCCATGTGGCTGCATATATTTCCTTCCCTCCTTTTTTTTCCTTCTAAATTAAAATAATTAAGATAGTTTATTTTTATGTTTTATATAGTAAAAAGCTTAAAATAAGCAGAAAAATAAAATATTCATGGGGTCACTAGCTCCACAAATATCTCCTAAAAAATAAGCTAAGTAATAGCATGGGGATGTGCCCTTAATGATATGTATTTATGGATGTATTAGGTAAATCTAATTCACAAGAATTGCCTAAAGTAGTGCAAATTTCTTATTAGAAATATTGTATAGGACATACTCACAATGTGCACTCTGAGCTCTATGGAATGCACTCCAAGCTCTTTGGATTGAATTTGCACCTTTCAATTTTGGAAAGTTGTGCTACTTTAGTGAATGTCTCAAGATTTACTAACTCATTTGGCACTGGGCAAAAAGTTTGTACAACTCTCCCATCTCATTCTCTATGTTGTGTAGTTTTTCGTATTTTGACACAAATGTATGATATGGAGTACTAGTAAAATTCAAACGTTTAATTTGGTGAATAGTTAATTATTATCATAACTTTCTTTGTAATGGTCTTTGGTTTTTTTTTTTTGTATGTTTAACAAAATTAGTTTTTTTATTAAGGGTACCAAAAATTATACAACATGCCATGTTTCTTTTATAATAGTTCAACAACTAATTTATATAGTATACTAACATGCCATGTTTCTTTTATAATAGTTCAACAACTAATTTATATATGTAGTATGAAATGATTTTTATGTGTTAAAAAATGAAATGATTTAGTATTTAGAAAATGGAGAGTGAGGAAGGTAAACCTAAAACGGATTTAATAGTAGGTGTGTCACCGCAACAACAAGCTATTGACGCTAAGGTATTGTGGTCAAAGAATGCAACAACAAAGAAGGATACATATATGGAAAGAGAGGAGTTTGTACAACACAAAGAGAATGAGAAATCTTAGGACAAACAAGCAGATAGCACTATTGAAGGCAAAGTGGAGCCAATTACGCCCAATAAACCTAATGGAGAAAGGGCAAAATCTAAGCCAAAGCTATCATCCAAAGAGATAGTTGCAAAAAAGGTAGTGAAAGGTCTTTCTTAAACAAATATTGTGAGCAAGAAAAAGATAGATTAAGGGGACAATAAGGCTCAGAGGTTACATTGGTGTTTAGAAAATAGAACAAAGCATAGCAAAGTCAAAGAAACAAAGATGCTCATTTTGGAACTAGGGGAAGAGGTGCATGAAGAGATGTAGCATTATATGGAGATGGGGCTCATAGGGAGATCCATTTCTCTATGGCCTACTTTACTTGATCTAGATAAATGGATATAACAGATAGGGCAACCTTTCGTAGCAGCTCATCTGGTGATATACCCTTATGCTTAAGGCTTTTTTGTAGTAGTCTATGACTTGGTAGAGGATAGAAATAAGATACTAGAGATAGGGCCATGGTTTTGGGATTCTACTTTTTTGTGTCTAAAGCCATGGTTTCTAGGTTCTAACCCTTTTTTGAAAAACTTTAGGGTTTCTCCGGTCTAGGTAAGACTTCCAAACCTCCCTCTCCATTTTTTGGTTATCTTCGACTTCGAAAAATATAGGTGATTATTTAGAAAAGTTTATTTCTATATCTCCTAAGACCCGTGGACATATGCTTATAGCTACAACATAAATTCTTGTCAAAATGGATCTAGTGATAGGTATGTGGAAAGAGAGGAGTTTGCTTAGCACAAAGAGAATGAGAAATCTTAGGACGAATAAGGAGATAGCACTATTGAAGGCAAAGTGGAATCGATTACACCCAACAAACCCAATGGAGAAAGGGGAAAATCTAAGGTAGAGCTATCATCCAAAGAGATGGCTACAAAAAAGGTAGTGAAAGGTCTTTCTTATACAAATATTGTGAGCAAGAAAAAGATAGATAAGGGGGACAATAAAGCTTAGTGGTTACATTGGGGTTTAGAAAAGAGAACAAAGCATAATAGATTCAAAGCGACAAAGATGATCATTTTAGAACAAGGGGCGGAGGTGCATGAAGAGATATAGCATTATATGGAGATGGGGCTCATAGGGCTATTCATTTCTCTCTAGCCTACTTTACTTGATCTAAATACATGGATACAACATACATGGCAGCCTTTCCTAGCAGCTCATGTGGTGATATACCCTTATGCTCAAGGCTTTTTTGTAGTAGTCTATGACTTGTTGGAGGATAGAAATAAGATACTAGAGATAGGGCCATGGTTTTGGGATTCTACTTCTTTGTATCTAAAGCCATGGTTTCTAGGTTTTGACCCTTTTTTGAAAAACTTTAAGGTTTCTCCAATCTGGGTAAGACTTGTGAACCTCCCTCTCCATTTTTTGTTGTCTTCAACTTTGAAAGATATATGTAATTCTTTAGGAAAGTTTATTTCCATATCTCATAAGACCTATGGATATACACTTACAGCTACAACACGGATTCTTGTTGAAATGGATCTAGCTAATGGCCTACCTAAAGAAATTGACCTAAAAGTAGGAAATTATCTTTGGAAGCAGCCAATAGAGTAGGGAAAACAAACTTTTTGTTACTAGGGCATAAGGCTAAGGAATGTATGAAAACAAAAAGGCCATCTAGGTGCTCTACTTGGTGGAAGGAGGCAATTCCCTCACAAGAGTTAGTTGGTCATTCGCTATTATCATAGTCGAAGAGCCTAGAGGATGAACAGAATAAAAAGATGAAAAATATTCAAGTCGCTCAAGAGGTGATATCGAGTGAGTTGGGGACGTAAGGAGAGGAAGGTTCTAAGGACGTGAATGGGATAAATGTGAAAGAGGCAAAGCGGCAAAAGCATAGAGTTCCCTCCAATTACAAGAACACAGCAATTAGGAAGTTTAAAAATGAATAGAGAGGAAATTGGGAATCTTCCAACTCTCTCATATACTAACTCGGAAAAATGTAAGATGATTTTGCTTCAAAGGTTAGGATTAATAATAAGATAGGCACTAACGAGGATTCCATTCTTTCTCACAATACATGTGAATGGCAAATAGTTCAATAAATCAAAAGCAAAATAAAACCTCAATGAAAATGGTATTGAGATCGCATTAAAAAAAAAAGTGTTAATGTGTTACGGGTTGGGTGCTATGTTTCAAACTTTATTAAATCCTTTTGTTTGCATCAGAATACTTGGTTGTTGACTTATTATAAGATATATTGCGCTTTATATTTCAAGGGTGGGAGCCCCTATACATCCCCGCTACTTCACCTTTAAAGAAAAGAAAAGAATGAAACAATTTATAATGATTAGTAACTGAGTTCTAATGAGAACACGCTATTTCAACTAGCATGCTATTGCACAACATTAGTTTTGCAAAATCCAATTTTAGTTTATTTTGTGATTTTATGATATTCTTTAATCGTCCTTGCAAATGATCTGCAAGGCTTCCTAAAGATGAAGTAAAACGAACCATAAAGAGTTTGCTTCATCAATATAGAATAGAGTTCTTAATCAGTTGGTCAACTATAATGGTCTCAAGTTTTAGTTGTAAGGGAGCAAGGTTGAGCACGTGTAAGTTCATTGTGTTGAAAAACCCAGTTTTAATGATCATTTTTAAGCTCCTTAATCATTTAATATTGCAGCACAAATTAGTTATGAAGAAAATAGAGATAACAACATAATAACAAATTAACTGAATAAGTGATCACAACAAAAACAATAAGAGGATTTACGTGGTAAAACCTAAACAATATACCAGGGAAACATCCACGAGACACATAATCGCCACCATCAAATTTAGAAAAAAAAAAGTAGATTTTTCTCTTTAGGAAAAAAGTAGATTTAAAACAAAAAAAAATTGCTTTCTTTGCTTTATCTTGTTGTCACAAATCCAACAATCTTCACCTTGACAACAATTTACCTAATACATTTTTTACGACCATTCTTCACCTTTTCTGCAAGCCAATAGAAGCCAAACCCCACCTAAGCTTCTCTAACAGTATTGGTTTTGTAAACATGTCTACACAATTTTCTTGCTTATGGACTTTATCAAGAGCAACTCCACCTCTATCAATAACTTGTCTTACAAAATGGTATTTAATTGCAATGTGCTTGGTCCTACTGTGATAAGTTGGATTTTTAGCCAAATGAATAGCACGCTGACTATCACATAATACATTCACCTTATCCTCCATTTTTCCAAACTCACCCAAAAGACCCTTCAACCAAATTATCTCTTTGCATGCATGTGAGACAACCATATATTATGCTTCAGTAGCACAGACAAAGCAATTGTTTCTTGAAGCTTTGACATCCAATAAACAGATCCTCCAACAAGAGTAAAGATATAACCTAAAGTAGATCTCCTTTTGTCCAAATCACCTACAAAATCTGAATCAACATATCCACAAACCAAATCACTATGACCACTATAGGTAATACAATAATCACTTGTGCCTTTGAGATAGCGAAGCACCCATTTCACTATTGCCCAATGCTCTTTACCTGGATTTGCCATGTATCTACTGACAACACCAATTGCATGTGAAATATCTAGTCTTGTACATACCATCACATACATTAAACTTACTACTACGCTAGCATATGGTACACAAGACATATAATCCTTTTCTTCTTTATCACCAGGACATAAACTTGAAGGAAGTTTAAAATGAGAAGCCAAAGGGATATTTATCGGTTTTACATTCTTTATACCAAATCTCAAGAGGATCTTCTCCACATACTTGTTAGTGTAAATAGGGACACTATCAAACTAGTTAGTTTTTAAGCCTACCTAGGAGAGTCCTATTCACACTAGTTAAGTCTCCACTTAGGGACTTTTAGAGTTTTGTCTCACCTCATGTGGATGAGACATGTGTCCTCACTTTTTGAGACACCCAATGTATGCATACTTGCCACTTTCTCAAACACTTGTCATTTGAGCTCACAAGTGTTGCACTTTTGGAAGGGTAGCCATTCGTTGTGTGCTACCTCCTCTACCTTGCCTTTTTAAGCAAAGCTCTATTGTACATTCTACCAAATAGACCCCCAAGATCTATGAAAGTGCCTAAAGTAGGCATTTTTTCATTTTGCTACAACTTTCGCCCACAGAGGCAAAATTTGACAAATAGTCAACAGGAAGTTAGTTCTATCGCTGACAAAGTGGCATTGACATGTTTCTAAAATTGTGTTTTTTTGACTATTTTTTAGGCCTCAAAAATTAACTGTAATGCGCAATTTTCGACGAGGCATAACTTTCACCCCGATTATCAAAATTCGCATACTTTTTTTTTTAAATCATTAGAATTTCGCAAGGAATTCATTAGTACAAGTAAAAGTTAGTTTTGGATAGCCTTTTTCAAAAATTTGTAAAAACATCCATGTGTTATAAATGGATGATTTGGCTTCCAAACTTACACAAATTGTAATTGTTTCCTTGTTTATTTTTTTAGGGGGCCTATGTTTCAACACTAATCATTTGGGGGCAAACTTGTATTTTTACATTGAATTTTGCTCATAATTAGATCATGTCTAAAAACTGCAAAATCAAATGTACATATTGTGGGAGTAATCAGCATGAGGATGAACATTGCACTCAGGTTTCACATCACCTCATTAAACTCCTAATCGAGATCTCATCTCGTCCTTCACTTAATGCTACATTTAAATCAACTGTTGATTCATTAATGACTCACAATGATTCTTTGCACCAGGACATTGATATTGTTTTTCCAGATCTGCCACTTTGGGATGCATATCTACCAGACATATCATCTCTGTTCGTAGAATCCCACATTGCAAATTTGGAAGACGCCATGACGACATTTGTCTTCTATTTGATGACAGCTTCGATGAAGTTGCATCACCATTGTCTTTTTGGATATGATTGATCTTGCTTTGCCTACATTAGCTTCTATGGTGACAGATTCTGCAGATATTTATGAGTCCACATATTCGACTCAGTCATGATCCATTTTGACAGCCTCTACAGTAGTATCAAATTCTCATAGGTCCAATTGTCACCATACATCCATGATTCCTATTCCTAAATCTTTTATGGTACCAAATTCATCCTATCAGCATTTGTCACATGATAGTATTGGCTTGGAGATCCTTGAGCAGCATTCAAAGACATCATGGGCATCATCCACATCTTTCAATCATGTGGAAAATTCAAAGACATTCATTCTTCTTCCTACATATTCCTATCCGAATTAGGAAGATCACTTGCACACTTATTTGGTTCTTTTTCTTCCCAAGTGGAGACATGTAGTTCAGTGTTCATGGATCATCTTCAGCATCCAGTGTTGAGCATCTACCAACACTATTGGAGGCATTTTAAGGGGGGGCTGCATGGTTTCTCTTCTCACATTAGTTTTGGGAGGGAGCATTTCTTCGCATGGAGTTCATTCCTTCACATTTTCTGGGGGATCACAAATACCTTCTCTCTTTTCTCTCTTACGAGGGGGGACATTTCTTGTACTTTTGTGATAGAAGTAGTCCTTGGGGGGTCATGTTGAGTCCTTCTATCTTCTTCACTTGTACATTTCTTTCATGCATACTTTCTCTTTTGGAGAAGGGTTTTTCCCATTGGATTTTCACCTTTACTCCACTAATGAGAAACTTATTCAAGTACATGGATACTTAACATGGCCTAGTAGTCGGGACCTATCATCTTTGTATCACTTCTCCCTAAGTTGCACTTAAGGGGGGAGTTAGTGTAAATAGGGACATTATCAAACTAGTTAGCTTTTAAGCCTACCTAGAAGAGTCATGTTCACACTCGTTAAGTTTCCACTTAGGGATGTCTCACCTCATATGGTTGAGACATGTTTCCTCACTTTTTGAGACACCTAGTGCATGAATACTTGCCACTTGCTCAAACACTTATTATTTGAGCTCACAAGCGTTGCACTTTTGGAGGGGTAGCTAGTCATTGCACATCCTACCTTCCTACCTCCTCTACCTTGCCTATTTAAGCAAGGCTCTATTGTACATTTTAATCAAATTTTGCATATATCAATTAGGTTTATTTTGTGTTCTCATTGCTTGTGGAAGTCCATCCTGGTATTTGCTTTCTGATCTTGGTAATCCCAACAATACTTCTATTGTGATAGCCAAAGCTTACCATTTTTCCTGTCTCTATGTATCTCCATGCCCAAAATTTGTTATATTGCTCCTATATCCTTCATATCAAACGTCCTAGCCAACTGAACCTTTAACTTGCTAATCTCTACCATGCTTTTGCTTGCTACAAGCATATTGTCAACATATAACACCAAGATAATGAACAAACTATTTTCCAAACTTTTAAAGTAAACAAAATGGTCATACTCACTTCTTGTAAAATTTTGGCTCACCGTGAAGGAATCAAACTTCTTGTACCATTGCCTAGGTGATTGCTTCAGGCCATGCATTGACTTCCTGAGTTTGCAAACAAATCTTCTTTTGCAATCTTGAACAAACCCTTCTAGTTATTCCATATATATATATATATATATATATATATATATATATATATATATATATATATATATATATTTCCAAATCTCCATGTAAAAATATTATTTTAACATCTAGTTGCTCTAACTCTAGATCAAGTAAAGAAACTAGTGCTAAGACTACCCAAATAGAAACAAGCTTAACAATTGGTGAAAAAATTTCATGGAAATCAATACCTTCCTTTTGAGCATACCCTTTTGCTACCAGTCTTGCTTTGTACCTTTCAACTTTATCATCAACACCTTTCTTCAGTTTGTAGACCCATTTGCAATCGACAAATTTTCTACCCTTTGGGAGTTCTCCCAAGTCCCATGTTTTATTCTTCCCTGTTCCATTTCTTCTTTTATTGATATTTTTCATTTAGCACTTTCAATATCATTCATTGCTTCCTAATAACAACTAGGTTCCGCATCATTAGAAATCAAAGCAATAGATAAACTATAATCATCATACCTCTTAAGAGGATTTCTGTCATGTCGCCATATCAAGGCACTATTTAAATTAAAGATTTAGCCATAGTCCATTAATAAATATATATAATATTATACGATATTATCTATAAATATTCTAAATATTATTATAAATATTAATAATTTAAATATTATTATAATCATTTATTATAATAATATAATAATATAAATATTAAAAGAGCATATTATTATTATATAATAACAATATATGATAATAAATATTATTACTATATATATATATATATATATATATATATATATACAATATTATAAGTTAATTATTATAAATATTATAAAGTCTATCATGACCCAATATTAAGATATTGTTTAAATTAAGATTTAAACAACATATAAAAGTTGGTGAAATTGTTTTGGTAAAATATATATTTAAGTAAATATATATTATTATTAATACTTATTATCTAATAAATAATAATATTATTATTATCCTATACTATAATTATATAAAGTAAGAGAAGTAGTTCCTATGAAATAAAATCAATGATCTTATATAAGGCAATCAAATATAAATAAAAGTATGTATGCAGTTGGTTGACACCAGCGATCACCTTAATAAATAATAAATAAAAAAAGACACATTATTAAAGCCGCGACCATTGGAAATGGCATATCCTTTTACCCACGGTAAACCCTTGGAAATATATAAAGGGCATAAGGGCATACGATGGGAAAGTGTGTGAAATATATATTATAAAATATATAAACAACAGCAGCAATATAATAAAAATTATATTAGTCATTCCATCGAGCAAGGAAAAACATTGGAAAGTAGAAAGAAGACTGCAGCGATAGGTAAGAAATACGAGGTAAAGCTCCAGCAGGTAAGTAAGTATATTTTATATGTTTATTTTATAATTATTAAATACAGGATTTGTAAGAATGCAGGTTGTATTCAATTTGTCTTTGCTGCAATATATAATGGTTCAGTGTTTAATCCAATAATATGCTAAGTATGAAGTAGCAAAATTCTAATGATGAAAAGTGTTAGTTGATTACATGTGATAAGTTAATAATGAAGGAGAGATTAGAAATAGAGGCTCATGGCCCATCAATCAATATCCCAAGGATCGAGACAAAGGGAAAGGAGGCAATGCAACATGGTATTTTGGTTGATGCCTAAGTTGGTCAAGAGAACCTTCCAGGCTAAAGACCCAATAGGCCTTATCTCAATGTTGGTCTGTAGGACCCCACGGGGATAAGTTTCCCATTGTCTCATGTTGGTCAAAGGGATCCCATGGGACAATGGATAGGCCCTTGTCTAATGTCGGTCTAGAGGACCCCACGAGGCAAGGGATGGGCCTTTGAGTTGGGTTGGTCTCCAAGTCAAAGGAATGAAATATGGACCCCATGATTGTACCTCCTATATGCCCTCTCTCGTGGGAAGTGAATTGGTGGACATGAAGACCTAAGTGTAACTCTCTCAACGGATATGTGTAATAGTTATAGTGAAAGTATAATACATATGGTTTATGTTTATAAAGTTTGAATTAACATTTCTTATGGTTTATTATGATATAAATAGAAGAATTAAATTCTAATGTACTCTTTTTGCAAGTTGAAATTGTGTTCAAGGTTGCGAAATTTTGGCTTGTGACAAGGGGACATTACAATTTCTAACACGGATAGATCTCCTTAGAGTTGATTGTGGCATTTTCATATTTTCCTGTATATTTTCTACATCCTTATCTTCATCTTCAGAAGCTTCTTCCTGCTCCTTTTTGTCTGTAGATGGTTGAGTTCCAACTGAATTTGTTGATATTGTGGTACTTGTTCATGTTTTATTTCAATGTCTACTATGTCTAATTTTATGAGAGGAGATTCATCAAATACTACATCTCTACTAATGATGATTTTGTGGGCAGTAGGATCCCACAATCTATATTCCTTAACTCCATCACAATAACCAACAAATATATACTTCTTTGATTTTGGGTCCAACTTAGAATGCTAATCTTTTGAAATAAGAGCATAAGCATCACAACCAAAAATTTCCAGATTTGAGTAATAACAAGAATTACTTGTCCATACCTCTTTAGGAATCTTACAGTCTATTGTAAATGATGGTGACCGATTTACTAGATAGCATGATGTATTGATGCTTTTGCCCACCACTCTTGCTCCAACTTGGCATTACTGAGCATACTCCTTGCTCTCTCTAGAAGAGTCTTGTTCATGCATTCAACAACTCCATTTTGCTGAGGAGTGTAAACTGTGGATTTATGTCTTTCAATCCCAACTTCCTTGCAATAATTTTCAAATTCCAAAGATGTGAACTCGCCTCTATTATTTGTTCTTAGAGACTTGATTGACCTACCAATACTCTTTTCAACCATAGCTCTAAACTGCTTAAAAAAACTAAACACATCAGCTTTCCTTTTAAGAATATAGACCCACACTTTTCTAGAGTAATCATCTATAAATGTCACAAAATATGATGATCCTCCAAATGAAACTATAGGGGATGGTCCCCAAACATCTGAATGAATATAATCTAGGATACCCTTTGTTGTATGACTATCTGTTTTAAACTTATGTCTACATTACTTCCCAAAGACACAATACTTGTAGAAATTCAAATTCAAAGATTTTAAATCTAGAAGTAACTTAGGGTTTACCAGTACCATTATCCCTTTCTCGCTCATATGGTCGGTTGCTGATGCCATAAACAAGTAGATTCATTTACATTTTTAAATACCACTGCTGCTTCACTTTTTTCAATACTCCCTTGTAATTTGTAAAGGTTCCCAATCTTTGTGGCCTTCATTACCACCATAATGCCCTTTGACACTTTTAGTGCTCCACCTTAACATGTAAATTTATAACCTCTAGAATCCAAAACTCCCAAGAAAATTAAATTCTTTTTGAGTTCTAGTACATGTATTATTTATGTCAACGTCCTTACAATACCATCAAACATTTTAATCTTAATGCTCCCAATCCCAACAGTCTTACAAGAAACATTGTTTCCCATAAAAACAACACCGCCATCAATAGTTTGGTAAGAAGAAAACCAAATCCTATGTGGACACATGTGATTTGAAGCACGAGAATCTAATAACCATTCCTCATGATATTGTGAGATATTACAAACAGATACTACTTCATTTGACCATACCTCAACTTGTTTCAACCGGATTTGCTTCCTTTTTGGAGTCATTCATTGTCTTCTTTCCTCTTCCAACAATCTTTCTTGAGATGCCTATATTTGTTGTAGTACCAATGTTTTCCCTTACTCTTTTTTCCTTTTGACTTAGATCTTGATGTACCTCTCGAATTCTCCCCATTTTCTCTAGATCGACCCCTAGCTACCATTGCTTCTGGTGTAGAGGTTGTTGTATTAGATTTCCTTCACACCTTCTTAGATAACAAAGCTCCCACAATAGAATCAAATTCAAGGGCGTCAGTTGTGTTAAAGTTAATGGAAGTGACTAAGTGATTCTAGGATTCAGGCAATGAACAATATAACGTGACTACCTTGTCTTCATCTTCGATTTCTACATCCATACTAGTTAATTGGCACATAAGAGTAATGAAAACATTTAAATGATCAACAATTGTGGTACCTTCTTTCATTCGCAAACTATACAACTGCCTCTTCAAGTAGATTTAGTTTGTCAAGGATTTTGTCGTGTAAAGACTCTTCATTCTACTTCATAAGCTTGCTGTTGTTTTCTCTCCAACAATATTGAAAAGAACATCATCTGCCAAACACAACCGAATAATGCTAAGAGCTCTTGTATCCAGATCTTCTCAATCCTCATTAGTCATATTCGCAAGTTTCTTTAACTTGCCTACCAATGCCTTTTGCAGTCCTTATTGCACCAACAAATCACACATCTTGAGCTTCTACAAGAAGTTATTCTTCCCATTGAATTTCTCCACCTCAAACCTTGCATTCAAAACCTTCGCCATTTGATGTTGCAGAACAAAACACCAAATCCTAACACAATCACTGTAAAATAAAAGCTCTTATACTACTTGCTGAAAACTCAGCTTTAATGATAATTTTTTAAGCTCCAGAATCATATAATATTGTAGCACAAATTAGTAACAAAGAAAATAGAGATAACAACAAAATAATAAATTAACAGAATAAGCACTTGCATCAAAAACAAGAGGATTTACATAGTAAAACCCAAGCAATATACCAGGGAAACATCCACGAGGCAAAGTATCGGTATTATTATTGCTTAGAGGAGAAATTACAATCTTTACGCAACTACAATTACAATCGCATTGCCTTTCAAGGCTGCAAATATATATAATATCTTCAACATAATCACCACCATCAAATTTACAAAAAAAAAAAATAGATTTTTCTCTTTAAGAAAAAAGTAGATTTAAAACAAAAGATTTTTGCTTTCTTTGCTTTATCTTGTTGTCACAAATCCAACACATTGGACATTCAGAATATAAAGTTTTAATTATCATCACATTTTGATAGAGAAAAGGAGCAGACAAAGACAAAGAGATTATAAAGAAAATGGATCATGACTTGAAGAAATCCAAGCAAGTATTGAAAATTGGAAAAACTAAGTTACTCAACTTGCAAAGAAAATAGAATAAGACAATCAAGTACCATTTAACGAATGGTCAACTATATAGGGGTTATTCTCTACATAATGCTCTACAAATATCCCCCTTTTAATGATCAAACGTCGTAGTAGATACTTAAAGGCAATTTTGTGTAGGAGGTTATGCTTTCTTGATAGTATGTGATTCACAAGCTCACATCCTACAAAGGATTTAACTCGCCTAATGATCTACAGAGACGTTCACAAAAGATTCAGTGCAGAGTAGTTGTTAGGTATTTTAGCTTCCTATCTCTTTGCCACTATGGATTGATTTCCAATTTTTCATTCATTTAATATTATTCAGGTTTAATGAATTTTTATTTTCTTTAACTTATCATCCTTGGACACTCAACAACTATTATTAATAGTTTCAACATCATTAATAATTTTGCATTGTTAAATGTTGAATTGAATGTCTAAATAGAGCTTTAACATTTTCTCACTACTGTAGCATATTTTTTCTTCAACATAAAGAGGCATATTTACTCTTGGTACTCTATTGCATCAAGCAATCTTATTTAGACTTGCTTTGACTATTTTTAATTGCGTAAAATTACAAAATGGTACCTAATTCAAGGCGCGTGCTTCCGAAATTAACAAACTCTATTCGAGCAGCAACCGGATACGAGACAACACAAGAGAAAATAAAACCACCCACAGAAGGACAAGAGAACCTTGGAAACCATGAAAACCAAGAAAATTAGTTAGAAGTAGTGGCATAACACGATATAGAACCAACTCAATGAGAGAAACTCCAATTCCAAAATGGTTATGTTCTGCAAGAAGAAGGCAACAACAAACATAGTCCAATAGGGAATATTGAAGGAGGGCACTTAGGGAATCACATCAAGTGCAGTGAGGGTGTGAAGCAGCAGAAAAGGGAGGCAGATCTAGAGCCTGAGATTAGGGACAACCATGAGCAATACAGTCCTAGTTCAACTCCACTTATTTGGTACTTAGATTTGTACGTGGATGAGCTAATGGGCCTAAAGAGGAGACTTGAAGTCATAGAGATGTCAGACTAGGTGAAGGATAACAAAGTGCAAGAGATCATGGCTACAAATTGAAAACTCACTCATGAAAACAACCTGCTCAAAGATGAAATAACCAAATTACAAACCAATATGAAAGCATGCCAGCAAGAAATCTTGACTATAAAACAGGAGCTAAAGCAAGTCAATGGCCAAAATACCTTTCGGACAGCAGAAGAGAAAGATAACTCAAATTTAAAAGATTTCCAATCATCCATAGCAAACATGGAGGCAAATGAAGCTAAACTAAAGGAACAATTGGAAGAGGCAAAGTCATGGGTACAAGTGGCAAAAGGGCCAGCAGTGAGCCAAAGAGAACTCATAGAGAAACAAGTCAAATTGCAAATGTGGGAGGAAAGAAATAGGCATGATAGGGCAGCAAATATAATAATAAAGGGGTTGAAAGATCATGGGGAAGGTGAACACACCGACAAACTAATAAAAGACTTTCTTGCAGACAAGTTGGAATGGACAGGGCATATCCACCAAGAAAACAGAGTTGGAAGAGCAACACAAGAAGGTAGAAATAGGAATGTAAGAGTATCATTGAAAACCATAAAAGACAAGACTAGAATTTTAAGAAACAAAAGGTTTCTTAAAGGCACACACTACTACATAGATGAATACTTAACTCCATCACAATTAGATGAAAAAAGGAAAGAATGGGAGAAAGTTGTAACGGCCAGAAATGCAAGTAATGGTGTGTGGTTGTATAGAGGGAAAGCCCAGATCAGCAACAAAATAAAGCACGGTAAATAGGAAGACGGGGCTCCCCAGGAACACCTCACAATGGTAAGCTGGAATTGTAGAGGTTGCTCTTGGAGGAGAGGTCCTAGTTTAGGGCCCATAGCAGAGGGGAAGGACATCATTGTCCTCAGTGAAACACATGAGCATGAGGGATGTAAGGTCCTGAATTTTGAGGGTTACATGAAGATTTTAGTTTGGAATGAGATAACTGAAAATGGCAAAGGGAATGGGGGTGTGACGGTTCTAGTGAGAGAATCTTGGGAAACAATCATACAGGTTGGAAAGGTGGATCCAAGTAGTCGGTGCATACGGAGGAAAATAATGGAAAGAGAATCCACAATCTATCCTGTTGTGTGTTATTTTGCACCTCATTTCTCATAATCTTATAAGAAAAAGAACCTAGATAAAGAAGACCCATCTGTAGCATTGAAAAAGGACATATCAGCATATAGTACCTCAAGAGAAATCATTTTAGTAGGAGACATTAATTTAAGAATAGCTAATAGCCAGGCTCTCTACCTTAGAAATGAGGAGGGAGTAGAATACAACCCTTTATGGTTAGAAGAGGTAGAAAATCAAAAATGGGAAAGAGACTCTCAAGACAAAAAAGGAGGTATCACACAGTACAAACCAGAATTGTTAAGGATATGCAACCTGTATAATTTGACTATATGCAATGGTATAAAAGCTTGGCCGAGTTTTGGGAACTTTACTTGTCAAACTTACAATGGCCATAGCGCGGTGGATTATGTTATTTGTTCCCAAATGCTTATGCCAAGGTTAATTGAGGTAGTAGTGAAGGATTGTCCTATAGAAATGAAATCTAATCACAATCCTCTATATGTAAAGATCAGTATCTGGCAAGGCATTCAACACCAAGATGGATTGCAACAAAACCAAAAGAGGGTGACACCTCAAGGCACGATCCTTTTGACACTTGAAAATCAAGACATTTTTCAAACAATGCTGGAAAGGCAATTGCAAGAAATAAGAGACATTGGGTAGGTTGATATAAATAAGAGAACAATAGGCAGCAACGAGTTGACATCAATAATCCACAAGGCTCTTAGTGTGTACAAAAGATCTAGGCCTACGAGAGGCAACAAAAACAGCTTTTCAGCAAATCTTGGTATGATGAACATTGCAAGGCAACAAAGAGAACGCTGAAAATCCAGGGAAACAAGAAGGAATATGAAAATCTAGTGAGATCAAAAAAAGAGGATTACATGCAAACAAGGCAGAAAGATCTTATTTTTCTTGGGAAGCACAATCCAAGGGGCTTCTGGAAAGAATTACAACAAAAAACACATCTTCAGAGAACAATATCACGGACCTCCAATGGCTAGATTATGCAAAGCTGCTCTATGAGAGATCAAAATAAAGATGTCCCCCCAGTAATCAATTATATGGCCAAACTCTTCTCCACGAAAGATATCAAGGAAGGAATTAAAAAGCTTGTTGTGTGTAAAGTGCAAGACATAGATGGTCTACAAGCAAAATACATAAAATGGGGCATGGAACTCCTCATACCACACATCAAAAGAATATTTAATGGGGTCATTCAAAATGGTTTTCTGAAAAATTGGACATGTCAACAACCCTTCAAACTACCACACTATAATGATCAATCCTCTTTTCGAAAAACTCTTTGGGAGCATGATAGAGCATCAGATCAATATTTGGGCAGAAAAGGAGGGAAAGAGAGCGAAAGGACAAGCTGGTTTAAGCGTAAACACTCTACAATTGACCATTGCATTACCCTCAAACACTTGATTGAGAAGGTTTGGGATAATCAGGGAAAAGAGGTTTTTTGTTGCTTCATCAACTTCAAGAAAGTGTCTAACACCGTTCCTAGAAACAAATTATGGAGTAGAATGGAAGAACTGGGGATTCTAGAAATGTATAGGGTTGCTGTCCATAGGTTGTATGATCAAGTTCAGGCCAAGATTAGAACCAAGCAAGGTTTCTCAGAATGCTTTGGGAGTGACATTGGGGTCAAACAGGGATGTCCACTATCTCCTACCTTGTTTGGGCTATACATTGACAAATTAGAGGATTGGATAGACAAGTTTGGTGATGGAGGAGTCCACCTAACCAGCTATGTAATAAAGTTGCTCCTATATGCAAATGATCTTAATCTAATGGCAAAAACAACACATGATTTGAGAGAACACCTAAAATCTTTAGAGTTGTTTTGTTGAGAGGTTGGGATGCAAGTGAACACTAGCAAAACTAAGGTCATGATCTTTACCTTGAAGAGAAAGAAGGCTCAGATTGACTTTGTTTTTGAAGGCAGCCCCCTACAAGTGGTTAATGAATACAAATACCTTGGCCTAGATTTCTACAATAAGCTCAACTAGGATCTATGTGTAGAGCAAAAAGAATACAAGGAGGATGGAAAACTTTATACTCGTTGTAAAACAAAAGCTAAAGGGTTGAATTGTGGGATTAGAAAACTAAGAAAACCCTTTTCGAGTTATTGGTGGTGCTGGTGGTGTTATATGGGTGTGAGGCGTGGGGTGCAGACAACATGTCAGCGCTGAAGTGGAGACAAATAGAGAGGTTACAAAAGTCCCTAATCACAAGCAGCTTTAAGACAAAAGCATCAATTCCTTATGAGATCACTTTAGCTGAGGCTAGTGTCTTTTCGTTGGAAGCATCGGCTCTTATTCGGCTACTAAGTTATTTAAAAAAGATTGCAAACTTGGAGTTGCTCCGTTAGGCCAAAATGGCAGCAGAAGAAAAATCAAATAGAAGGAAGAGCACGTGGATGAAACAAAATGGCGAGCACATGGATGAAACAAAATGACAAGTGGATGAGTAAGTGGGATATTAGCATGAAAGAATGTCCAAATATGATTGGTGCAATCAAGCAGTACGTATGAGAAAAAGTCAAAGCAAACATGTGGGTGAGGCAACTTGGGAGGAAAAGAGAGCACTATGTCAAACATTTCAATCATGCATATGACCACACACAAAAGACATATATAGGGGTAGAAATAAAATGGAAAGAGAAAATGTTAATAGCTCAACTAAGGGCTAGTTCGCATCAGCTCAGGTGTGAAACCAGTAGGTGGACAAGGCCAAAAGAGGAGTGGGCAAATAAGATATGATGTTTTTGTACCTTGGGGCTTGTGGAAACGGAATGGCACTATATCATGGAGTGTCCGACCTACGAGGATATCTGGGCCATTTACATTGATATTCTAAACATGGTCACCTTGGCTAACCTGCTCGAAGAAGAAAGGATAACAAAAAGTGCAATTTATTTGATTAAGATTCACAGCATAAGATCGAGGATTCTGAGGGAAAAAGAGGTCAACAAGAAAGCGTTGTTTGGGTAGCAGGCCTATCCCGGGCTTTTGTGATAGGCTGCATTGTTGGTATCCGTTGGTCCCATAGGATGTTTGGCCTCGTGGATGTTATTAAAATCCTTCATTCATTCATTCATGCATTTGTGTTGTTTGTCTTTTGCATCAAGTTGTGTAAATCAAATATTTCAAACTTTAATATCCATTTTTGTGAGATCAAATATTCTTTTGGAGTTGCTTCTATTATCAATTCTAGATGTTGCATCCTTGTTGGTTAGTTATTTTTCAGATATTACTCTTTGCAATGAATGTTTGAATTGTGTTAATCTTTGTTTATGGCATTGTTGTTTGTTTATAGTTAAAAGTTGCCAGCTTAGCTTATTGTATAACTATGTCATGATGTTAGTTACCATTTAAGGGCTTTACAATCTTGTTCTAAGGTTTGTTTGTTATAGTTTTTATTGTAATGGCTACATAGTCAAGAAGAGGAAGTCTTATTGAGAGGTGTACTTTATGAGGCAACAACCTTTGTTGACTATGCATTTTTAAGCAAAACAAGGAATTTATATCAAATGAAGCAAAATCTGTTGCAAATAAAAAATAATAGAACTCTTTTGAATAGGCTAGTTTTAGTCCAAGAAGTTGTTCAACTTTTCATGTATAACAATTGCCTACACACAAATTGAATTATACTTAAAATGTGTATTTTTTCCCTTTGCCTTTTACGTTTCACTATAATGGGTAGTAGTGATATTTAAGGTCGTTAGAGGAGTACAGTAGGGTCATCTTATTTTCAAATGAATCAGTCAAAGGAGCAATTTGAAATATCATGAAGCATTAGTTCAAAATCTGCATGATCTCATTAGCAAGTTGCAATTTAGGGGATTGTTTCTATTTGCCTTGTGAGGTGGAAATGAATTTCTAGAGGTATTTTGCAACATACCAAGTGCAATAAATAGCCTTATTAGCTCTAGTACAATGTGAAACAACTCGAGTATGAAAAATGTGAAACAAGGGTGACTACCTTCGGTGAATGCGATCATTATCACTCTACCATATTTGAAGATGAGATAGATATCAAAATGTATAGGGGTAATTTCATTGAAGTAATGAAATGATGCATTAGATTAAGGGTTTCCAACCCTTCAAAATTCCCCACAGATTTCCCTTTCCTTCTAAATGACCAAGTTAGAATTATTAAGGAAATATATGTTTATGTTGATGATGTTCAAATTTATGTCAATGGTTAGTTTAGTGAATGCTCCATTATGATTCTAGACTATATTGAGAATAAGAGCAAAAAATGAGAGAAGTACAAATTATCACAAATTTTTAGGCAGTCTTATACTCTTCCTATCAGAGTATTGTTTTGAGGATCTCAAATAATGTGGGATTAAATAATTTAAATTGTTGGCCACAAATATTAGTAGATTCAAATAATGTGAGATTCGAATATTGGCAACAAATATTAGATGTTGAATTAAATAGAGCACAATCAAAACATTTTTTATATTGAGCCATGATTATGAATATGATTATTATTTTAATAATGAGGAGGATATTGAACGATCTAAAATTAGTTATAATTATTTGATTAAGAGTAAAGATGTTTACATTAGCGACTCTTCATAATGAAGAGTGCAATAGAGTGCATATGTGGTGACCACACTAATTCCAACTCCACATTGCCTTATGTGTCATGATCCCTCTTACATCAATTGCTATGTGCATACTTATGGACGCCTCACCAATTCCAACTCCACATCACCCTAAGTTTCATTTACACTATCATGCACACACTTTGTGAGGGACAAGTAGTTCCAACTCCAAGTCACCTTATGTGTCATGGCATATTGATCCATCTTTCACATTTTATTATAGTTTTGTTTCACACATTTTGCATGAATTGAATGATAATTATGGATTTTAACACTAAAATTTGATACATATACAACCAATTAGAAGTGTGTGTGGAAGTATGAAGGATGACTTGTTTTTACACATACATTAAGATAGTGAGCATCATCCAAAGATCCAATATTGTATCCTTTCATGATTAAAGATAATATTTCCATAGTTCGTGTAATTGTATTTTATATTTATGGTTGAAATTATGTATAGTTTTAATATCAACATTTTGAATCATACTTAGTGATCCATCATCAAGATGAAGAGAGCATTTTTTTCTCTCCACATCCTTTCATGATTATTTACTTTTTATTACATATATACTTTAGCATCCATGATTCATGTAGATTCACATTTACACCAAAGTGGGGGGAAATGAAAGGAATACCTTGCACTTTTACACCTTTGTTTTATGCTACTTTGTACACATGTCGTAAATACATACTTGTAGTACTCAATTTGACCTATTTGATGCACCAAATCAATTCCATAATGGACTACCTTAATCCAAATTAGTCCACATCCTTAGGTCATTTGATACCCTGAACTAGGGGCCACATGATGTGACCTAATCTATGGACTAGGCCACACAACCTAGTCAAGTCCGCCACCTTCAAATTTCAAATCCTACACTCCAAAGTCGGCCTTCCAAAAAATAGTTGTTATTCTACTGGCTTGCACAACAAAAACTTCAAATTGAGTGACTATGAACATGTATTTATAAACATATCCTAGGTCATTAGAATCGAATGGCAACCATCAAATCACATGCAAGAAAAATATGATTCACAAGTACTCTTAAGCTAGATCTTTACATTACACTAGTTCATCAAGTCACGGGTTATCAAACTTTTTTGCATTTGCATCACTTGTTTGGCATGATTATGATAGCTTGTTCATCTTTAGGGACTTGACTACTATCAAAACAAGACAAGGATTCATCCTCTTGTATTGAAGCAAGCCCCATTGTGCTTCTAAGCACAACCCCATTCAAAAAATAGGTCAAGAATGCAAGTGAACAAATTCAAAAATCCACACCACACAGACTAATATGCATAGTGTGACTCAATCTTCAACTAGGCTGCAGGATTCACTGTTGTTCACAACAACATAAATCTCATCAAAGTCTGTCATATCCTCTTGGTCTCTGATCTATAATCTAATTCTTGATTTTGATCATCTATCGTAATGCATTAACCAAACCATAATCTAAAGTCAAACCACCACCACAACGAAAACAAATAAACACCTTATTCCTTTTCAATTACTTCAATTGCTCAATTGGTTTTTTAGATTTTATTCATTTCTAATTTTATTTTATTAGTTAATTAGAACTAGATCATTCATATGGCCATAAAGAGGGAGCGAAGCGTTTATTTATTTATACTTCATTAGACTAGAGAAAGGTCAAATGATTAATAAGCAATGGAATTATTTATTATATCAACAATAATTTCAAGGATAATAATTCATAAATGGACACTTGATAAACTATTGAGCATAGAAGAGAAAAATGAAGGTGATTTATAAACAAAAATTAACTCTAGTGGTGTATATTATTTATCTTGATTAAGAAGAAAGCACAATGTATATTAGAATGATATGTTTAAGTCATGCAAACTAATTTAATCTAAAAGATGTTAAAATGTGTTGTTATTGACATCATCGTCAATTTAACATAATAAAGCAATTTTTTGTTCAACACAAAAGATATAAATTTTAAAAATTCTACAAAACAAGTAATTGCAAGCTTCTTACAAACAAAAATACAAACAATGTCAGGCTAGAGAAAGTGGACAGAAGTTTGTGGCAATTCAAGATGGTGAGGTTAGTCCTTTGGTCTATAATCACAAATGAGGGAAGGAGTTGGTAGGGTATGGTAGTGTCAGGTTGCGAGTAATTTCTTTTTTAGTGGTAACTAGTGTAGCTAGGTGGAAGCGTGGATGCTCGAATAGTTTCTTGCCAATCTACTAGCTTCTTGACTTAAGATAACTTCAATATATTTTTTGTCTCTAGATAATAAAAAAATAATAATATAATTTATAATCTTTTGATGCATGAGTTAGACTCAAATTTTAAGTTTTTGTAAAAAAATCTTATTAAGTTATAAGGAAGGACCCCAATAAAACCCATAATTTACCACTAAAAAAAATCTTAACAAATGAATGAGATCATACAAGATCCATGATTGGCAAAGTAAAAAAAACACAATTCTAAACTTTTAAATAATAAAATAATTTATAAAATAAACATTAAATATTCATAATCTTTGATACAATTACTTAATGAGCATTGATATGTTGCCTTTAATATCAAACATTAATCTATGAAGGTGGTGTAAAGATCATGATTCAAGGGTGGTTACAAATGGCCATGATAGAGAGCAACGCCAATTTTTTTTCCTAATGTTAAGTAATTCTCATAGGAATTCCTCGCATAATATAGCTCCTATTAGCTAAATCAAGCCTTTTATTCCACATTAATAAACACATTCCTTTGAATAAGTGGGCATTTTCAAGAAGGCTAATATTCATTTTAATACACACCCAAGCCAAGGATGTATACTCCTTGAGACAAGTGTCTTCAAAATTGGAATCAATTCTCCAAATAAGTCATGGCTCTTTTAAATATTCTTCCAACCATAATTTTAAAGCAAAGCATTATTATAATTTGTAAATAGGAATGCACAACATTTTTTATGTCTAGGTGAAAGCTTAGAGTGAGTTTGCAAGCTATAGTAGAACTATCACCCTTCTCCAAAAATACACATTAGTCGAGGAATGAGTCTATGAAAGATCATACAAAAGCCTCAAAAAAAACACCACCTACTTTTACAAATAAGTTTATCTTATTGATAAATCCCAAGATCATGTGCATGAACGAGCAAAGGAATTGAGATGAGCTTGTCAATCAAATGATCATCCAACACTACTTTACTCTCCACTTGTAAAATCAATTCACTCTTTTAGTCTATTCTTTCTTTTTTCAATTGGTGTTAAGATTAGGTGTTGTTTATTTTACATATCTGAGTAATTATATTTATTCAATATTTGTAATCTGTTGTAAATATAGGGTCGCATGATCCTTGTTCAAGGGTTAGGAGTGAACAAGAAAAAGAAAGCAAACTCTAATCATAAGATGGGTATTACATATGAAGAGAATTAGGTTCCTTTAGTAGAAGAAACTATGAAATTGAACTTTGACATGGTGTTGCAAAGGGTAATTTGGGTATTACAAGTGGAGATTTTGTCATAAGAGATTATAAAGGTTCTCTAATATATGGTGGATCTTTATTTTTGGATATTCGCACTAACAATGAAGTTGAATGGGATGCTCTAATTATCAGATTGGGTGTGACAATTATACTTAAACTCTCTAATTTACAAGTGGGTAGAGATTTTATGGTCGTCATAAATGCTCTTGAGAAGGGTAGGAGTCCTAGTTGGATATTCCAAAGGTATGTAGAGGAGGTGCATCAAATAGAAGACGAATTTTATCATATTAGTTTCAATCACTACAAATGTCATCTTAATATGGTTACAGACTACTTAGCTAATGAAGGTATTAAGCAAGAACTTATTACTACGCTATATAGTCATGACGTGACATCTTGGGCAGCCCTGGAAAAATGGCTCTCTTTCAAGCCTCTGTAGTGTTCAAAGATAATATTATAATGTGGCAACATGGTAAGAGACCATATTTGCCATCAAATTAATGAGATCATGTTCATTTATATAAGAGGTGAGTTTGATTAATGTCAATTTGATGAATGGTAACAAATCTTTTAATATGGAAGGATGGATCATGATTATTTTTGGTATAATGAATTAATGAGCAATAGTATTGTTGGTGAGAATAGAACATATTAGTAGATGTTAGGCTTCATTTCCTAGAAAGGTGGTGGAGGTGAGTGTGCATTGGTTTTTAGTTGCATGTGTTGGATGTCTAGTAAACGATAAGAGTAGGATGATAGAGAATTCTCAGGAAGTGCAAGATGCCATTAAGATACAAGAAGGTAAATTTTCATATCAGCGTCTTCAATGTATCTTTTCTTGTCGTGAGCCAACAACGCTACATTTATAAAGAATAATCTAGGAGATCAAGTGTTGAGTGCAGGTTTGTCACTCCAAGGCGGTGATATGTGGAGATTTCATCACTAACTTGGCCTATTATTTACTTGATGTTGCTACTCACTTATGGCTCTTGAAGCTCTTCATGTCAAACTAGTTTGAGGGCTCCTCTTTAATGATGCAATAGGTATGTTAGCATAAAAGGTAAAAGTGGAGGCATGAGGATCTAAAGGAAAGGGCTCAAGATCTATGTCATTGCAGCGTGTTGATTATGCAAAGGAATTGGCAAGTTTATGGAAGAAACTATTAGTTTTGTGGACTTACTACAAGGATGTCAAAAAGTATTTGCAAGTCTCCGTGTTCACCACTGCCACAATAGGTTGGGCATTGGCCACGATGGCTATTCTTAAATATCATCCACTTCAATAGTCAAAGGTCAATTTTGGCCAATAAAAAATAGGACAAATGTTTACCACTTTTTGTTGTGAATGAGGTGTAAAATTGCTATTGATTGTTTGACCATTGAAGTGGATGATATTTAAGTAGAATGGCCCACGATTACACCATCCCTATTCTATGTGGGGCAACAGTGTATAGAGCCAAGCATATGCATGACGTATGTTACAGAGTTAGATTCCCTGCACTTGCTAGTAATAGGCATGGGCATAAGGCACAACTAGGCGATAATTGGATTGATTAAATTTTTGGTAATGTCTCTACTTCCCCTATTCCTTAACAACATTCGGGGATAGTTTAGTCAGGTATTTGGTGCAGGTTTCTAGTGGTATGTGGATTGTGTGTTATCTAAGCCCCTCCTATTTTTGTTTGTAGTTGGTCGCTTGGTATATTTATTATCTCATTTCTTAGCATTGTCCTATTACTTATTTGTGGTTATGGTGGATGTGATGTTTTATCTTAGTGTTATATGTTGGCTTTATGTAATAGTGAGTATGCATTGGTTTTTAGTTGCATGTGTTGGGTGTTTGGTGAATGGCAAGAGCAGGATGGTGGAGCATTCTCAAGAGGTGCAAGATGCCTTTAAGATACAGAAAGGTATAGTTTCAAATTGGCATTTTCAATGTATCTTTACTTGTTGTGAGCCGATAACTCTAGGGTTTATAAAGAATGATCTAGGAGATCAAGTGGTGAGTGCAGGTTGTCACTCCAAAGCAGAGATATGTGGGGATTTCATAACTAACTTGGCCTATTATTTACCTAGTGTTGGTACTCGCTTATGGCTCTTGAAGCTCTTCATGTCGAACCAATTTGAGGGCTTGTCTTTGGATAATGCAATAGGTATGTTAGGGCAAGAGGTAAAAGTGGAGGCACAATGATCTAAAGGAGAGAGCTCAACCTCTACATCATTGCAAGGTGTGGATTATGCAAAGGAATTAGCAAATTTATGGAAGAAACTATCAATTTTGTGGGCTTACTATGGGGACATGTCAAAAAGTGTTTGCATGGCTCCACATTCACCACCATTGTGGTAGGTGGAGGTTAGTTGCAACTTCACCATCTCTATTCTATGTGGGGGGATAGTGTATAGAGCCAAGCATAGGTGCAAGGTATGTTACAAAGTTAGATTCCCTGCACTTGTTAGTAATAGGCATGGGCATAAGGCACAATCAAGCGATAATTGGATTGAAGAAATTATTGATAATGTCTCTAAGTTTCCTGTGTGCCTCGAGAGCATTGGGGGATAGTTTAGTTAATTCTTTGGTGTAGGCTTCTAGAGGTTTGTGGACTATGTGTTAGAGCTCCTCTTATTTTTGTTTGTTGTTAGTCACTTGGTATTATGTTATCACCTTTATTAGCATTGTCATGTTAATCTTTTGTGGTTATGGCAGAGTAATGTTTTAGCTTAGTCTTCTATGTTGTTGGATTTATGCAATTTTTAGTATTCAAGTATCTTCAAGGGTGGAAGCCTCTATAAAACCCCTTCTATATAATCTAAAATATATACAGGGCCACATCAAAAATGGCACACCACTTGGGAGGAATCACAAGATTATTTGAGAGGACACACCATGCCACTTGGCATTTATTTTATGATGTGTGTAAGAGAATCTATGTCATTGTAAGATGTATAAAAGCATCTATTGTTGGAGTAGCCAAGATCTGAATGCAAAATCTAATAACTTCCACAAATGAATATTTGCAACAATAAGCCAAAAAGTTATCATAAAAAGTGAATCAAAATATACAAGGGGCATGCATATAAAGGCAAGGATGAGATGAAAAGATGGTTTGGGACTCTAACTACCTTGCATGAGCATAGAACAAGTGTACTTGATGTGTCATGTGCACATGAGATAGGTGTCTCTAAAAGTGTGTACATTTGTCATATCCTTATGAGGTGAGACAAAAGGCAAAAAGTCCCTAAGTGTGGACTTAACAATTTTGAATAGGATTTCCTAGATAGGTTAAAAGCTAACTAGTTATATAATGTCCTTATTTACACTAGCACTCCCTTAAGTGCAACTTAGGGAGAATAGACAAATAAATATGGGTCCCAACTATGAGGCCATGTTAGCTACCCATGTACAAACAATTTTCTCACAAACGGAGTAAAGGAGAAAACTCGGTGGGAAATAAAACTCCTCTCCAAAAGAAAAACGATGCATGAAAAAAATGTACAAGTGAAGAAGAAGAAGAAGAAGAAAGGACTTAACATGAACCCTAAAGGACTACTTCTAGCACCAAAGTACAATAAATGTTCCCTCTAGAGGAGAGAAAAAGAGAGAAGGTCTAGGCGACCACCTCAAAAAATGAGAAGGAAAGAACCCCATACGAGGAAATGCTCCTCCCAAAACTGAGATGAGAAGAGAAACCATGCAGCCTCCCCTAAAATTGCCTCTTGTAGTGTTGGTAGATGTTCAACATTGGATGTTGAAGATGATCCACAATCGCTAAACAACATTTCTCCCCTTGGAAAGAAACATAACCACAGATGTGTGCAAGATATCTTCCCATTCCGGATAGGAATATGCAAAAAGAAGGATGAACGTCTCTGAATTCTGCACATGATCTAAAGACAATGATGAAGCCCTAGATGATGTCTTCAAATGATGCTCAAAGGTCTCCAATCCACTGTCAAATTGTGATGAAAGAAGAGAAGGATGAAGAACAATCATATCCAAAGAAGATAATGGTGATGCAACTCCATTAAACACTAGATTCAAATGTAGCAACAAGGGATGATGGGAGAGATGATAACTCAATGCAAGTCATCGGACTACATTGCTCATCCTCAAATGATGTTGTTGTCTCACAAGATGTTTGAGTGAGACCACAGGATGATTTTGCAGGTGCTACATTAGAATGATTAGGTAAAGTAATATTATGATCTAGAAGAAGTTGTTTCATTTTCAATTTGTCTTTGAATACAATCATCTTCAGTATGTTTTTATGTCCACAATAACCACGTTTTATCTTCCATTTATTAGGAGGATTATGAAGAACACTCAAATGGAAAGGATTTAGTGTGAGAGACGTGATCTCAAAACCAACAAATAGAAAAGCAGAAACACTAGAATACCCCCTTGATTCAATCAATGAACCCCCCAAACAGTTTACAATAATGTGACACTTTATATGTAGTGCATTTACAATTTCCACCAGGTGGATTTGATGACATGTATGATTACAAATACTCAAAATAGAGGCATATGTTGAAAGTCCAATTTGGAAACATTGTTAAGAAAAACTAACAACACCACTACATAATGCTCAAAAAATTAGGCACTTTCAAAAAAAAGAGACCCAAAAATGAGTTTATATGTGCCCAAACAAGCCCTCTAAAATTTCAAAAATGGGAATTGCACAAGGTTACCATGAGAATCTGTGAATTTAAAAAAAAAATCATACATCAAATTCTGAAAATGATTACACCATGACATAGAGCACGAAAAACTCCCCTAAATGAAAAAAATTGCTCAGAAAAATGATTGTGTATGGCCTAGAACAAGGCTCTTGAAGTTGAGCCAAAATTTCAAACTAGCCAATGGTGAGGGGTCAGGGAATTGGGGAGAAATTGGGTGACGTCAATAGATAGAATTTTCTTGAAATATGTTGGCAGCGACGCGGCAATTAGTATTAGCAGTTAACTAAAAAAATGCTAACAAAAAATGTTATTGTTATAGTAACATAAAATGCTAGCAAGAAATGGTAACATAAAATGTTATGGTTAGCATATAATGATATTGTTATAACAAATGCAACATAAAATGTTGTGCTAACATAAGATGTTGTCGAGTTGGGGGAAACCGCTAGTGGTGAATGTTAGTAGTTTAAAGAGATGTTGGAGGTTTAGAAGAAACAGCGACTAGCGGTTTGGAAGCGACCTTGGCGGTGGCGATGGTGTGAATCCTAAATACAAATCAATAAAACCTTTGATGCCATTCGCAAAATCAAAGCCACATTTCATACAGATTTCTATGTTTTGCAACAAATAATACCAAAGACTAAACAATAAAACAATTGTTGAAACAAAGAAAACGCTGAACAAACCCTCGATCTGGTCAAGCTGTGGACGAGGCCAAATAGAGCCAAAAACTACTCTGAATCTTAGGCCGAGCGGCGGCCTTGTTGTCGGTGGCGTTCTGTGTAAAGAAACTATCATATGGCTGCAAACTAGGCCATGAAAAATCGCTAAACTCACTCTACAAAAAACCAGAACGTCGAGCCAAAACTCAAAACTGGAGAGCAAACGAAAATCACCGATTCAAAAAAATTGTCTGTAAAATGAAAAATTCCAAACAGGTCGTTCAGTTGTACGGAATCCATACAATACAGGGTGCAGGGGCAAAAAAAAAAAATTTGGTGGGGTGGGGGAAGAATTGTATGTGTGGAAAATCTTAACTAACTTCAGCGATCCAAACTCAATGGCCATGTTTGTTTGGCTCTTGAGAGGAAGGGATTTGTTATTCATGGCTCTCATACTATATTGGAGCAGTCAAGATTTGAATGCAAAATCTAATTGAATATTTGTAATGTTAATAAGTCAAAAAACTATCGTAAAATGTAAATTAAAATGTACAATGAAGCCCTTGTATATAAAGGTAAGGATGAAATGAACATATGGTTGAGGACTCTAACCATCTTGCATGTGCATAGGACAAGTGTACCTAATGTGTCATGTGCACATGAGATAGGTGTCTCTACAGGTGTGTACATTTGTCACATCCTTATGAGATGAGACAAAAGGCAAAAGGCAAAAAGTCCCTAAGTGTGGACTTAACAAGTGTGAATATGACTCTCCTAAATAGGCTAAAAACTAACTAGTTGTATAATGTCCTTATTTGTACACTAACATCTATGGCATTGTAAGATGTGGAAGAGAATCTATAATGTATAAAAGCATGTAAGAGGGAGTTACAAAGTGGACTTGACAAGCCATGGAAGAGACCTTTGACTAGACCAAATTTGAGCACCCAAGTTTGGTGAGTGGAATATTTGACCTTTGAAGTTACTTATTATTCTAAGAAGGTGGACTCGTCTTGAGGCGCATTAGAATTTGAGGAGACCAATTCAGGTACCTAGATTGGTTTCCTTGGTTTGGCCCATGGTTTTGGAAATCACTTATCGTTTCTTGCCTTTGCCCTGGCCTATACATTAGATGATTGAGATGAGCATTTATGACACTTGTAGATTTGCAAGGGTTATGCTACCAGAATTTCTACATACATGGGTTGAAAATCAAGCCCTATTAAAGGGCTATTACTTTTAAAGTCTATTGTAATCCAAGTGTTGTGATTAATACATTGAGTGCTTCTTTGATGTTTGGTTTTTTTCCTAAATGGATTTTCTTAGGATATATATCTTGTGTTATGTGTCACTCATTCTTATTTAAATTGTTAGATCTCTTCATGCATTGCTTCTCTCATAGGGTTAGTGCAGATATTAAATAGTTTTTACCTAATTTATTTAAAGTTGGTTAATCAATCTATTTATCATCCATCCCTTCTAGTCGATCTAGCATAAGCCCTTGATTCACCACCTACTTCCTCATTTACACAATACCTCATGCTAGCATTAGATCTCAAATCACCATTTAGTAATTGCCCTTAACCTAAGATAGATATCAACATGGGACATTTATCTCATTGGAACTCTAATAAACCCCTGTTAGCATTAGAAATGTTAGACCAATACTTCAAAGTAGCCATGGACATACAAGGGGAATGGACAGTAAATGGAATTCCCAAAAATCATGAAATCTCCAAAATGGTTTCAATTGTATAATTGTAGACCTTATCCACTATCTATTTGCCCATATATTCATATCATATAATAAGTACAATGTATATCATCTTATGTTTGTTCTTAAAGTAATCTAATTCGGAAATATTTTTTGTATGAATAGAATCCAATATTTACCATCCAATTCTTGAAATTAGTAATTTCCATCCATTAAAGTTTGTAAACATAATTTGCAATGACTTTTCAATATAAGACATTGCAAAATTAATATATATTTCCATTATCAAATAACAAATAAACCTTTTAAGTTTCACTAAAAAAATTAAATGACTTGGAACTCTCTATACTACCAACCAATTCTCTTGTTGGATTGTAAAGTCAATACAAATAAATACCATTTGAACAATAGCATGATTAATATAAATGAATTTCTAACATGTGTGATTTCTAATGCTATATTTACTTTTTGGATGTGAATATATTGTATCAAATTACAAATTATCTAGATTTTCTTGTATTAAACTAATATTTGTATAAGGTGGGTCTTATAAACTCAATGTATTTCTAACTGATGTAATTTCTATTGCTATATTTACTTATTTGATTTTATTATATTGTTGTATCAAATTATAAACTATCTAGATCTCACCATATTAAACTAATATTGTATAAGGTGAATTCTATAAAGATATAAAATATGTTTAATTATATTTTACTTTCCCCTTAATGATTCTAAATATTTTTGTACTAAATTGCAAGCATTCCATTGTGTAGACAATGAGACCTACAAAATTCAATAATACCAACGTTAGCCCATTGTTTACTAGAGAACATAGAAATGAAATACATCATATACAATGTCATGCATAAAAGGAGGAAATCAATGAGGCAAGGTGAGAGGCATGTAATGCTTTAACACAAAGCAATGCACATCTCTATATTTAATGGTTTTCCAACATCGTCACTTGTTCCAATACCTCCACACGCTTATCCCATGACCCATAACACATTTCACACCTCTAAATAAATTACAACACACAAATGCTTTCACTCAAGAATAGATGGACTATGAATCATGCCTACATGTTCTATATGCATAGGAAGTTACCTAGGAGTTCAAGTTAGACACTTAAACGATATGATTAAATGCTACAAATGCTCTGCCAAGCAAAATGGAAACTTTTTTTCTTAGTGGAATAACATGAACCCTAGGGGAGTGCCTCTTGCTTTGCAAAACCTAACTCAAGTAGAAGAGATGATAATAGCAAGGTCCAATTCAAATCTTCAAGTTAGGCATGCACAAGGTGGACAATTAAAATATAGTGGTCATACCATTAGATTTCCATGAGGCATTACTTCTATTGCAAAACATCTACCTAGACATATTAACCAATTGGACATAAACCTTGTTAGAAGACAAAGTATAGAGCATAAAAAACTGATTTTTATGTTGGTCACTCACGAGTTCTCAAAGCCTTCGTGTATGAGATTGCACACAATCCATACTACAAGGATGCACAACTCAATGAATCTACAATCTTGAGTTTGCCTTCCACTCCTATAGATGTGCCAGACATGCTTCACCATGACTCCACAAATATTCCAAAGCCTACACCTCACTCCACATCCACAAACATTGAAGAGTCTAAAAATGTTGAACAAGAATTAAATAAAGAATCTTCTTTTACAGTTCTTCTCCCAAATGCATATAGAGAGGTGGAACAGATGTGTAGCTTCTTGCAACTTAACCAAGTTCACCCCATAAATGTTATGGAATGGCCTCAGGTATTACTTTGCCACCAATCAATTAGTACAACATAGAGGGCTTTGCTCACAATGACATTTCCTACTAGTGTTGTACTTTTCAAACAAACATGCATCGAAGACATTGAAATGCATGAGTATGCTCTACATCGTATATAATACCATGATAACAAATTTGGTTAAAATCCACATTTCAACTGTAACATTAAGATGAGATAAAATCCAACCAAGTACAACAATATTTTTCAAGAAATGATTTCATGAAAGTGTACCCAATAGCGTTGTTAACCTAGACCTCTACATGGAAGATATGCCCAATGGCAAACTTGTTGATCACCTTATGTGTTTTGGCTCAAATCTACGTGAAACAAGGCCCTTTTAGACAAGGTGCAAAGGAGAGCTATCAAATATGATCATCCAAGTTGGTTGTCTAACTTTATTTTTCACACTTAGCACAATAGATACCAAGTGCCCAAATTTGGACAATGCCATGCCTAGCATATCATCCACTAAACGTAATTACCAATGGAGGATCACAAACATAAGTAGCAATCCACTTCTAACTACACTCTACATGCATAATAGGTTTGCATCCCTTTGTAAAGAGATATTGGAAAAGGTTTTACTTACCCAAGACTATTGGTATAGGTGAGTGACATTGATCTTCATTTAAATTTCATAATATTGCAAATGGTAAGTTGTGCACATTAATTCCAATGCTTATGATATATCGTAGATATGAGTAGCAACATAGAGAATTTGCCCATATTAACAACTTCCTTTGGTTGTGAGGAGCGCCTAACATTGAAAGCATGATTTGAACAGTACAAATGCAATCCATAATATTGTGTAATACATCAATAGGTATGTTTCAACAAGAAACCCATGAGAAAATAGCCAAAGGGAATAAATGGTGCATTGCTCCATCAATGATGCCACTTGCTTGTTGGACACACTAGCAATCCTCACATCCAACCCCTTTGCAAATTACACAAAGTTGTTAAATCATGCTCAACTACACAAAATGTAGCAAACAAGCATGCTTGTAGAGAAGGGGATCATCATTGGTATGTCGTTACCACTTCGAATGATCATACAAGAAACTGTAGAAATAAGAAAATCATGCTTATTTAATAACATTAAGATAGCACTATCCAAAAATGTACCCTATGCACAAACACCCTTGCTTTTGCTCACCCCAACAATTGTGGTTGCTTTCAACATCAATGAATCAATCATTCATTCAGCATTTCGCATACCAATAAGAGGCATGAACCCTCTTAAAAGTCAAGCTCTATAAACTTGTGAAGAAAGCATGTATTTTATTTGTTACATTATAATTGATGAAATGAGTTTCACTGAACCAACATTGTTAGAATTGTTGAATTTGATGATTAACTCATGCCACAAAGATCACCTGCAAAACCTAAGATTTACCTTCTACAAGAGAAAAAAACAAAAAGGAATAATTGCACAATAAAGATGAATTAATGAATTGGATTAAAAAATTACATGTGAGAACTTGCTTTTATATTTGCAAGTTAGAGAAATACCCTAATATGACTTAAGAATAACCTAAGACTAAAATTAGCCCTAAGTAAAACTTAATAAAGTGTAATTAAATATTTAATTACACCAACACCCCCCCATAAGTGCAACTTAGGGAGAAATGAAAAGCATGCAACTAATGCAAGAGTGGGTCCCGGCTACAAGGCCATTTTAGGTACCCATGAACAACAAGAATCTTTCATAAAGTGGAGAGAAAGGAGAAAAATCCAGTGGGAGAAAACTCCTCTCCAAAAGAGAGAAAAATACAACAAGTACATGAACATGTGATGGAAGAAAGACTAACACTAAGACCCCCCAAGAAGTGAATCCATCACAAAAGTACAATCAAGAATGCCCCCCCCATAAGAGAGGAAGAAGAGAGAAGGTCTGATGACCCCCCCAGAAGTGAGAAGGATGAAACCCCATGCGAGGAAATGCTCCCTCCCAAAATAGAGATAAGAAGAGAGACCATGCAACCGCTCCTCAAGATGACTCCTGCAGTGCTAGAACATGCTCGACACAGAATAAAGATGAAGACCCATGAACGTCGAACAACATTCCTCCCCTTGGGAAGAAATAGAACTGCAGATGTGTGCATAATGTCTTCCCATTCCGGATAGGAATATACAGGAAGAAGGATAAATGTCTCTGAACTCTGCACACGATCCAAAGACAATAATGATGCTCCTGAAAACTGCTCAAATGTCTCCAATCCACTGCCACACTATGACTGAAGAAGAGGAGGATGAAGAACAATCTCTGAAGCAGATGATGGTGATGCAACTCCATCAAAACTGTCATCAATGAGAAAACAAACGTCCTCAATGTGATCCTCCAAATCTATAAGATGGGACTCTACAAACAAAGATGATATGTCTGTAAGATAGGAATCCCAATGAGGTGGATCAGGAAGACTAATATTGACCTGCTGCACAGAATCACTAGAAGCCAATGATGATGCAACACTGAACTCTGAAGTAGCAGTAGGTGATGGTGGAACAATGATCTCATCAGGAGGAGAAGCGATTGAAAGAAGCATTTCAAAGAGATGATGTGAGAAATGAGGACACATCTCTTTCTCATGTTGATTACTTCCACAATATCTGCAAGTAGATTTATGCTGATGGTAGAATCCCATCTCATTAGATGATTATAGATCAAAATATGCAAATAGATTTATGCTGATAATAGAAGTCTTTTAAAGCAAACAGAACCTTCCAGGAGGCAGCATGTCCAGGATATCCAACAAAAGCCATAAAATTGACAAACTGATTTAAAATATACCTGGAGCTAAATCTGAAAAAAAAATATAGGTGGTTGTGTATAGCTCTCTGATACCTTTCCAACGCCTATTCGTTTTTGAAAAACGAAGATTCTAGGCGCAAGAACGAAGCTCGAAAGCCAAAAAAGATTCCTGACTTCAAACAGCAATAAATTGTACCAATCTGAAAACCCTGAAAAAATACCTACACCACTGGATTGTGCTCGGAACCAGCTTTCCAACGCCTATTTTTTTTCGAAAATCTGACTTCGTATGCTCAAGATATGCTCGATTTACCAAAACTACTCATTTAGGGCAAAGAGGCCCAAAAAAAGCACTATTGAAGCCCCTGGGCGCCCATGTGACCAGGGGCTGAGTCTTTGGGGGCCGGCAGCTAAGGCAGTGGTCCCTCATATGACCAGGAGCTGAGTCTCTGGGAGCTGCTGCTTGGAAGCTAGGGACTGGTCCCCCATGCAACCAAGGGTTAAACCCAAGGGGCTAGCCCTCCAAAATAAAATAAAAAAATCTTTTTTTATTAAGAAATTAATAAAAAACTCAGCTGTACCTGTGCACAAAAATCGAGATAGCACAGAAATCGAGGTGACACAGAAATTGAGATGGCACGCAAACTGAGGCAACTCAAAAATTGAGATGGCACGCAAATCGAGGCAACTCTAAAATCAAAATTAGCTTAGATGAGAATGGCACAGAAATCGAGGTTGGCATGGAAATCGAGGTGCTGTACAGTCGTACGGATTTCACTGTCATGGATTTTTGAAACCCTAAAAAAAACACCCAGAAACTTGTTTTCATCAAAATATAGAGTGTCTTATATGAAAATAGGGGTTTTTGGGCCTTCTGAGCGCAATGGTGAGGTCTGTTTTGGCTAAAAATGCTCTGAAACTTCTGTTTTTCTTCATATATTAAAAAAAACACTCTGAAACCTTCACAGATCTGGCTTCCCCAGACCAAATCCAGATAAACAAAAGACAAATCTACCTTTTCCAGCTGCTCTGAATCCAATGGAATACTCCGTTTTACACAAAAAAACACCCAGCAAATGGCTCTTGCTAAAAAATTTCTCCAAATTTGAGAAAGGGCTTGCAGATCCACTCTGATACCATGTTGAATTTGATGATTAACTCAAGCCACAAAGATCACCTGCAAAACCTAAGATTTACCTTCTACAAGAAAAAAAAGCAAAGAGGAATAATTTGCACAATAAAGATGAATTAATGAATTGGATTAAAGAATTACATGTGAGAACTTGCTTTTATATTTGCAAGTTAGAGAAAAACCCTAATATGACTTAAGAATAACTTAAGACTAAAATTAGCCCTAAGTAAAACTTAATAAAGTGTAATTAAATATTTAATTACACCAACAAGAATGCATTGATGATAGGTTGCATGAGGCATTTCGATGTATGTTAGATCATCATATGGGACACCACTTTAGAGAAGCTTTCAAACAATGGTCACATTGGACACAATTTTCTAACATGGAGATGAACCTACCCATATCAAATTTTGCAACATTCTTCAAAATATAAGGTGTGTTGAAAAACAAAGACAGATTAGCAACAACTCATACCACACACCAATGCCATCTATCTACAAAGGAACAAGATATATTTTGTCCATCCATACATTTGTTTGCAACAAATTTGATTTGGTTGCATCACATAACAAAAAATGTTAAAATCAATGACCATGCCAGTAGCATGTATTGCACTGTCCAACAAAAAAAGGCATATTGTGCATCAGACAACAAGTTGTGTTAAATACAAATTTGTGGGTTGTAGCTAGACTTGTCAATAGCGAACTTCGCGAAGTGATTGTTGTCATCTACAAAAAATTAAAACAGGTGACTTGATCCACCTCTCTTTAGTGTCATGAATTTTCAATGATACATTAAATCTACATGGAACAAACAAGAAACACAAATGGCTCTAATTGCTCCAATCACACGTGATGGCCACTAACAAATCGCCCTAGAAGTGGCTTGGTCACTGATCATCTATAAAGCATGGGTCTAACTATAAATAGAACAACAATAGACATTAGAAACACCGACTGTAAGGACTCAACTTCACATAAATGTCAAGGGTTCAAAGATTGTCAAATCTATGAATCTCATCCATTCTCGTTCCAAAGGTATGCATGAATGGAAAAAAAATGTGTAATCCTATATGAGCAAGAGGAGCGTTGTCTCAAAAAAATGTCTACAAATAATCTCTAAAAATCCAATTACTATATCTCGCTTTGAAATAATTTTAAATTTATATCCCAACTTTACCTATGAAATTAGAAGAATTTTTTCTTAATTTTGGGAAGACAAATTTTATTGTAGATTATTTGGTGAATTATTGTCCAAGATAAATAAAAATTATTTTTCTATTACTTTGCGATACAAAATTTCACCATAGGAAGATAATTCATCTTTAAGAAAGTTTTACTATAATTAAAAACTCTTAACATGTCTATTAAACCTATAGATCTAATTACTAACTATTATTAACTATAATTTCTAACATATTACAAGAAAAAAACACTTTATATAATAATCATTTCTACATGTTTGAAAATATTTAAAGAAATGAGAACAATTATCTTTGACCAAATCAAACTTTGTGAGTTTGTTTCTATGGAGAGACTACCTTACAAATTTATTCCATAAGTTTCAATATTTTTTTAATTTTATCACATTTATTTGATGACAAAAAACTATACACAATTTTTTTAATTTTATTACATTTATTTGATGACAAAAACTATACACAATTTTTTTAATTTTATTACATTTATTTGATGACAAAAACTATACACAATTTTTTTAATTTTATCACAGTTATTTGATGAAAAAAAACTATACACAATTTTTCTCCATTACAAATTCATATATGGAATGTAGAAATCTATATTTTTGGTTTGAATATGTTTCTGTTTTGTCTCGCATTTTCCTAGCTTCGGCCTTTATACTATCTAAAGTTTAGTATTTTTTTGTAATATTTGGTTTTTGTTTTCTTTTTCACTGTTCCTCCAAAAGACAAAAGTTCAAACTTAGACAGTAAATATGACTACTCTGACATGGCAAACATAATTTAGAGAACAAATTTACAAATTAATTCAACACACATTTTACATAAACCCTACACTGATGAAATTTTTTTTGATTTGAAACTGACCTGAATGTAAGGTGTCAAAAGCGACAGCTGCAGAGCCCATCCAAACTGTACGCCGGCAGCAATCGTAGTAGCGAGAGTCAATGTTCTCATACTGAAAATATTCTTCGCATTGCTCTCAGATCTGGCCGTTTGTCCATTCTCAGTTCTCGAGTTCGACTCCGGGGAAGTAGAGAAAGCAGATAATTCAATCTGCTGCTCCAAATGCTGGTATGGGACACTAAATTCCTTGGAAGACATTCTGTCACTTCAGATACATACAAAGAATAATGTTTTTGCACTATTCCTTATTCGATCTCAAAACCCCCTAATCCTTGAAGCCATTTTTTCCTTCAATAGACGGAGATCCAGAACACAGAAGAAAAAAGAAATTATTAACGGGATCAAATACAGACGCTTGCAATTAGCTCGCAATTTTCTTCAGGTGCTAAATTTTTTAGCGGAAAGCTGAAAATAATTGAAATGTTGTAGAAACAGGTCAAGGAGAAGACCTCAAAATTTAGGGAGATTCCGCTTTGGGATGTTCAATTTTTTATTTCTGCCTTGCTAAAGACTCCAAAAGCGAAAGGTGGACGAAGGTGTGAGATCGTGACGCGCGCTTTTTTATAATCATTTAGCGCCGAGTTTTAAGTAACTTGAGGATTTTAAAACTCATTTACTTTTGAGTGGGTTTCTCAATAAGTTGTGATTGGTTAGAGAAGTTTTGTCATTGGGAATAATCAAAGTTTTTTTTGAGTCATTTGCAGTCCAATGGTCAGTTGTTTTGGGTGTATTTCAAGAGTATGGTTTAATATAATCATACATTAAGGTGTGATTTTGTTTAAAGTTGGGTTCGTTCTTTTACCTTTCACCTATTTCTTTTATACTCTTCATTCTATCCATATTTACACATATCACTATGTGTCTAATATTTATTCTACCTATTATTGTCCACCATATTTAGGCATTTATTTCTCTCTTTGAATTTACTATTCCTTTATCCTAGGTCAATCCCATGGGTATGGGATCAATCTAGTGCCTACCTATAGAACTAACCCTAAAAATTCAAAATTCAAATTCAATTTTTTGTTGATTTCTGCCCATTTCTTTCCGACCACGAGCCAACTTGGTACATGTTTTGCATGATTTATTACTATGTAGTGGTATTTAAAAGCATTCGATGTGCATTCATTTGTCATCCAATCACATCCGAGATTTATTCGTATATCATTTTAGGAATCTTTCGATATAAAATATTAAAAGGAATTTAAATATGCATTATTGTTCTAGTCCATTTACACGACTGAAGGTTAATGTCCTTGACCATTTCCATGCTCATAAAGGTGATATTTTCTAGGGATTGACCTAGGAGAACTTGACCCTAGCGATTCAACAACCTCCCCAAGTATTTTTCAATACTACTAGTCCTTGACGATCATTAAGGAGCAAAAATCAAGGTGAACTAAAGAATAGAAGTGTGTTATTCCCAAATCAAATCCACACATCACAAACCAAATATGTGCCTACGAAAATGACCCAGATCTGTATAATCAACCCATAACAAAGTCGAAAGACTATTTAGATTTCATGGTAAAAGTGTACAAATGAAAAGGAAACATTTTCAAACCTAATTCATTTAAATTTTAGCACTACTTTAGAATTATTATTCTCCACAATTTCTAGAGCTAAGTATCTAAAAAACCCTTTGCATTTAAGTTCCTACCTTAGCTTTTAATTATTCAATATTTTAAAATTAGCTAGTCCCAGGTCTCATTTATTTAATCTAGGTTGACTTATGTAATGTGCATGAAATCTATTTGATTAGCCTAGATTAACATTAGAGAAAGGTTATGCTCATTTACATTTTTTAAACCCATCCAATCTTACACCCCCTAAGGTTTGACCTTACAGTTATACCTTCATTGTCATTTAAAGTTTCAAATATACTTTTTATTGCATTATTATTTTTAGATCTTGTTAAGGTTTGTGTTATTATATTATGCTACTTCATTGATATATCTTTCTTCTAGGGTTTGAGCTTACATTCTTTAATCTTACTCTCTCCCACCCTACCCACCATTATAGGGGCCTTTAGGGGTTTTATTTCATATATTATTTTTGAGTTTCTGATTTGTACCAAATTGTATCTCATTTGAATATCATTTGTCTTCTTCTATTAGGATTTTACACCTCCATATCCTTACATCGAGATTCTCATGGCCCCATATCTTTGGTTCTATCTATGTTTTTGTTACTAATTTTGATATGATTATACAATTTGTGACTTATGATCCTTTTATTCTTGATTCACTCCTAACATTTTATCATAAGAAGGGGATCATGTTGTTTATGGAAGCATTACACCATCACATATGCACCTTCTATTCATTTAGGGACTTACTCATTTCTTTTCCTTCCCTTTTGGATACTCTTAGTACACGTATCCATGATTCTCATATGCTCTCTATTTCCTCTATGGATGGTGATAGTAATGTGCTTGATTATAATGATATGTTATCTTTGAGCATATCTCCTTTATATGATTTGATTCATGATGCATCTATTGTGGAGGATATTTGTGACCTTTAGGTCTTATATTGCTATTAATGATACATAATGTGATGATGGTGTTCACATTCTTCACATACACATGACATTGTTGAACCTTATGCTGAAATTTCTTCTATATGTCCTAATGATTCTATGTTCATAGAGCCATGTTCTTTTGATAGGTTACCTTCTTTTATGCATTATGGTGTGTTTCATGATGATCATTCTTCTAAACCTCATGTGAACCTTATGTATATCCATGACAACTCTTCACATATTAATAATATTTCATTAGCCTCTCGTGTAAACACTATTGATGCTTCATTTTCTTTGTAGTACATTATGATATTATGAGCCTTAGTGCATAATTATTACATGATGATTATGATAGTACGACAAATGCTTAATTACACGTTAAATCATTCATGTTTGTTGATTATGACTACTTGGAGGATGATATCTTATTGACCAGTGAGTTTAGACTTTATTTAAGTGGTAAAGTTTTGCAACAATTTGATTCATCTTCTTTCCTTACACTTCTTTCATGTACCTTGCACATGCTTTCATTGCTCATATTTCTAAACCTACTGCCTATGAAGGTAGTATAGACATAGTAATACCTCATGATTTATTTTTTATCCTTCTTCTCTTGTTATCCACAAGGCTCATACATCTATTAAACCTACCTTTCATGATTCCATCCTCTCCTACATTAGCTTCAAGAAAAGATTTTCCATTATATCAACTTGTTATACCTCCTAATCGTATAGTATTAAAACTACTTTTGAAGCACACTCTCATTACCTTAGCTCTTATAAAACCACATAAGGCTAAATATTTGTGTATTTATCACCATACACATGGATATTCTAAGGATAGATGCATTACATTCCAACAAAAAGTTCAATAACTTGTAGATATAAGGAAGATAAACATTAAGCATACTCACGATCACACAACTCCCCCACTTAATAAGATGAATCATGTAAAAAAAATCATGCATATCAATAAGTTGGATTATTCACCATAAAACATCATATACCGAGGTTACATGACATAAAGGAGAAACCACCTAATATGAGAGATGACTTTATTACTTGGGTATCATTACTTCAAATCTAAAAGAAGGTAAGTACAAACCCTAACGAGATCTAAAATTTGACTAGGATTAATAACAATTCATGTTTTCTTAAACATATATCATTAACATTGATATCTAGGTCGGCATAGATATTTTTTCATAATTTTTGTTACATATTTTATTTCTTATTAATTTATTAATTCAAATAGACACCTTGACGAGTTGGTGAAGTAGGGTGGCATGGTTGTTGGTGTCCTCAATGTAAGGCCACAGTCCTGAAGAGTTTAGTGGGCTTTTAGGCTTGTGAATAGAAGTTGCCCTAGTCTAGTTTGTGGTGAGGATCTTTTGGTGTGGGGTGGGATTTTTATTCCCCCTCTTTTTTGTTGTTTTCCTACTATGTTTTCTCTTTGGTCAACAACTAGGGTTTCTTGGTTGTATGGTGGCATTTGGGGGTCCTAGGGACTGCATCTATCTTTTAAAGATGTTGTTAGAGCTGATGACCCTCCTCTTTTGAGTATGACAATGTTGTTCACTTTTTGGTGCATGCAACAAGTGAGATCAAGGTGGATCAGAAATTAGAAAATTAGCCTAGGATAAATGGATACCTAGAGCAGATTGATGATAGGCCCATTTTGGTCATAAATCTTGATCTAATTGTTGATGATGTCTTTTATCTCTCTGAACATGCTCTGATCTATAAGTTTATGATTATTAGAATTTCTCTTCCCTTTTTGGAAGCTTGGGCTCGAAGGACTTAGCAACCTAAAGGTCATATGGAGATTATTCTTGTCGTGAATGAGTATTTCTTTAATGTCTTTTCAAGAATGGTTGATTGAAATATGATTTTTGAGGGCAGTCCATACTTTCACAATCAAGTTGGTTTATTCATCAAACCTTGGCATGTGGGTTTTGATCTGGTGGAGGAGATCGGGCCTTCTAAGATTCTAGTCTAGGTTTGCCTACTTTCTCTTCCCATGGAATTATGAAGACTTGATATTTTGCAATCTATAACTATTGTCCTTGGGAAACCTACTCAAAATAAAGGTAAAAACCTATGCACGTATTTGTGTTGAAATTTATTTGAATAATTTTTTTCTTGATTCTTTAGAAATTACATTGGGGAACATGCAATGGATTCAACAAATAGATTATGAGGTTATTCCTTTCGGATGTCATGTTTGTCATGCATATGGGAATTTACAGATAAACTACCCAATAAACGCCCCACGGGCCCCATAGTCTTATCTAGGAAATTATGTAGCTAAAGTCAATACAAAGGGGAGAGCTCTAGCCCATGTAGAAGAGCCAAATTCAAATGGGTTTATCCCTATGAAACCTTGGTATAAAGGAAGGAATGTAAATTGTTAGAAAATAGATCTCCCAAGAGGTAACTTTAATAATAGGTTTGATGTCCTCAAAAAATTTAATGAACCTAATTCCATCTTGTTTGAAAAGCCCCTTGTTGGCCAGGACTTGGATCTTCCTAATTTAGGTACCGTGTCCAACCAAACAAAAATTAATGGCTCAAAGTTGGTAAACAAGTGTTATCCAAAGAAGGGGTTTCCACCTCTCCTAGTCATATTGAGGGATCTGTTAGGCATGAGGAAGTTGATATTGTTGACTTTAAATTAATTACATCTCCTATTCTAATAGAGGCTCTAGTTGAAGATTGTATAAATTGTGTTATTCTAGAAGCTCCTCAAGCCCTAGGTGTAAAGGATGATTTTAAGAAGAAAGCTCCATCTTTATTAGGTCTCCAACAAAAAAATGTCAAAAAAGGTTGGATAAGATAACCTCTCCAAAGTAAGGAGAAAAACAGATTAGGAAAAGGTGAATATGATGGGGAATCACTAGTGGAATCTAGTGCCATTCATACATTAGACACTCACTTCTTTGTTCCCCCAAAATGGTAGTGATTTCATGGAATTCTAAGGGTTTGAGTAGCATCCCTCATTAAAAGGTTGTTCAAGATCTTATCTGGGAACACACACCTGATATCATCTCTCTTCAAGAAATTAAGCTTTATGTGGAGGAAATGGCTACCCTATCTTCTATAATTTGGAAAGGTAGTCAATGCCAGTGTATCAAGCTCAAGAATCTACTACAGGTTTGGATTGCTTATGAGATCCTCACCAACCTACTCCTCCTTGTTGGATAGCAAGCAAACATTTCTTATCATTGTGGGTACCTTCTTTGATGTGAGCAACTCCATTTTCCTCACTAATGTGTATGTTCCCATTAATTTTCAAGGTAAGGCTCTTCTTTTGTCTCATACTATATTTGTTCACTCTATGGTCTTTTCTGCTCCTTGAAGTTTGGTAGGTAATTTTACTACTATTCTCAACCTTGATGAGAAACTTGGAGGCTCCAATCAACTAGACCTCTCTTCTACTTTTTTCATAGATAATTTGTCTTTTCTTAACCTGGTGGATGTTAAACCGAGCTAGATTTTTTACTTGGAATAATAAAAGATGTGGGATTGTTTCCATTTCTAAATGACTTGACATGTTTTTAGTCTCTAAATGTTGGGTTGGTGACAATTGGGTCTCTTCTTCTAACATTTTACAGTTGAAGGGATCCAATCATTGGCATATCAAATTTTCTTCCTCTTTGTTTTCCCTTCCTAAAAAGCCTCCTTTCAAGTTTCAACTAATATGGCCCAAAGATCTAGATATTCATGAATACATGGCCACATGGTGGTTGGAGGAAAAGCCTTCATCTAGTATTTCTATGTATTCTTTCTTCAAGAGACTTTAGTTTGTTAAGTTCAAGCTTAAGTAGTGGAATAGATGTTCTTTTCAAAATATTTTTTAGAAAAAGGCACTGGTACAAGAAGAATTGGATAGTATCACTTTCCAAATTAAGAAATGACCAAGGAGCATTTTCTTAATGAGTCCCTATGTTCTAAAGAGCTTAATGAATAGAAGCTCCAAGAGGAGATATTCTAGAAGCATAAATCAAGAATTGATTGGCTTTAGGAGGGAGATAAGAATACATCTTTCTTCCATAATTTAGTCAAAGAAAGGATAAGTGACAATGTTATATCATCTCTCATCTCAACTCACGGAGATCAACTTTCCTCTTTCCAATATATTACTAGGGAACTTATCATGTATTTCTCCTCCCTATTTATAGAAAGTGGCCCTAGTGCACTGGAGGAGGAACAATTCATTTTGGATTGTATTCGCCCTTTGGTTTATAAGGATATGAACAATCTACTCATAGGGCCAATTTCTATTAAAGAGCTAGATCTAAGGTCATGTTTCAAATGAAGAAAGGTAAATCCCCTGGTTCTAATGGTTTCCCTATTAAAAATTTTCAAGAACTTTGGGATATTCTAAAGCTTGATCTATTGGAGGTTGTTTGGGAATCCTAAGCCAATATTTATAAATGCTTAAGGCTATTAATTCTACCATTTCAGCTCTAATTCATAAAAATGAGGAGGCTAATTCTTTTGATTTGTTTTTCCCTATTTCCCTTTGTAATGTTACATACAATATTATCACCAAAATTGTTACAGAACGCTTAAAGCAAATTTTGGCCTCTCTTATTTCATCTGAGCATAATGATTTTGTTAAAGGGTATTAGATCCTTGATGGTATCATTGTTGTTGCCGAGGCTATTCATTCTATGTCTAGTTCTAAGGATAAAGACATGTTCATTAAGTAGGATATGTCCAAGGCCTATGATGAGGTTAGATGGTCATTCCTTTGGAATGTTTTATCAGCATTTGGATTTTGCTTGGGGTGGATTGATTGAGTTATGAGCTATGTGGTTTCTCCTTCCATATTCTTATTAATGGTACCCCCTCTCCTCTTTTTTCTACTTCCAAGGGACTTCATCAAGGAGATCATCTATCTCCTTACCTCTTCATCTTGAGAGAGGAAGGTATAAGAAATACTAAAGCACCAAAGAGTTAATGGTTGCATCCAAGGTTGGTCTTGGGTACAAAATCTAGATTTATAATCCCACCTTCAGTTTTTGGATGATATTGCTTTGATGGGGCTTACAAAAATCTATGCGGTGATCAATTTAATGAAAGATTTAGATATTTACCTAGCTGCATCTAGTCAACAAAATAATGATCATAAGTCCAACATTTTTTCTTCAATACTTTTGTGCTTATTCAGCAAATAATTGCACAAGTTTTACACTTCAGAATACATAATCTTCCTTTGGAGTATTTAGAAATTCCCTTATCTACTAGTAGCCCCAAAAGAGATCAATGGAATATGATTTTGGATAGATTTCAAATGAGGGTTGGTCATTGGACTTTCTAGTGGTTATCTTTTGTTGGATGGTTGACATTATTAAAATCTATTTTGCAAGCTCAAGTTCCTATTTAAAAATTCTTAGTGCTATTGGTCCCTAATAGATTTCTTAAGGATTTTGAGACTCTTTCTAGGGAATCCTTATGGGCAGTGAATTTGGATTCACAAAATGGAGTTTGATTAGTTGGGATCAAGTTTTTAGACCTAAGCAATATAGTAGTCTTGGCCTATATGATTTCATCTATGCACAGGTCAAACAAAACAGTCATCATGCATCACATTAGTTACATACATCATTATGACTCCCATGCCATATCCATGATCACATCTCCATGTCATATCCATATTATATCGTTGCCTCCTTGACTTTAAAATTTCCATCCTTAAGAAAAATCAAGGCAAATATTGATAGCCTTGTATCATTAGGTTTTTGACTTTATCCACTTCAACATTAAGGAAATCAAATGAAACATCATAAGCTTCACGGGCCCCTTTTGCATCATTAGGTCTTCTTACTTCAAGTTTTGACCCTAAATTTATCATGGCAATAATGATACTTTGCAGAAACTAAGTTAAAAAATAAAAAGATTTACCCTGATGGCTAGGGCATGAAATGACTTGAAAACACTTCTCGAACCCTAACTTTTCTTCATTACTCTTTTGGCATTCCTCTGTGCTTTTGGGTGCTATGGTCAAGGGTTTCTGTTATTCCAAGGGTTTTCTGAGCCATTTGAGTGACTAGAACAAGTCGCCATGCTACTTTTGTTTGCATTTTCACTCATTGGTAAGATTATTCCTGTCTTCATTCTGTATTTTTCTTTTATTCACTAGGATAAGAAGAAGAAAAAATACATTTCTGGCTTCTTTTTCCTTCTATTCTTTACAAGAAAAAATACATTTCTGGCTTCTTTTTCCTTCTATTCTTTACAAAGGTTACAAATGTTTTGAAATGAGAAATTTGAAGTCCTTTCTGGCACGGGTTTCCTCTATTTATTTGCTTTTGTTCATGATTGTATCATCACAAATGTCTTCATCCTGTGTATCCTCTAACTTAAGATCTACATTTGCTCATGCTGGAGGACAAAAGAGATGTAGAAATTGGAGTTACACTAATAATGTTCTTTGGTAACCATTGTCTTGTAATATCCTAATTTTGGTCATCTTGAAACTTTTGGCTGTCTCGTACAGTAACCATACCTAATATGCCATTTTTGACATTCAAAGTGTTTTCTTACTCACAATGTCTCTCTTGCAAGCTTCTTGCATATTTCTGTGTATTCTCTCTATTTCCTTCACCGTGTTTTGATTCTATTGGTACCTTTTTCTCACCATTTAGCACATATCCTGATTCATGGCTCTTACCTTCAACTTCCTTAACCTTATGCAAAAGCAACTTTGCTATATGTGATCTCTCTTCCCAAAGGATATGCATATATCTCTGTCAAAAGCAACTCTGCTATCTAAGATATGCATTCTCCTTTATGCTTTCTTCTTTCTTTGCAGCATCAACTGCAGATATCATACTTGCCATTTCAATCTTATAAGTCACCATAATTGCCTCTTGCAGTCTCCTCCTATGCAGAGGAAGCCCTATTGGCAGACTCTTGAAATCCCAACAATGCTTTGTCTGATGTAGTTGCCCTAGCTTCTGCAGCTTCTACTCTTGCATTGGCTTCTTCCCATGTAGCTTTTATAGTCTCTGTAATGCCATCTTTAGAACCACCCCCACTAGCTGATACAATAAATTTACAATCATTTGAAAACCAAAAAAGTTCCATGGAGCTTCCTTTGTTTGGTAGAAATCCTCTTTTGGTGTATTGACAACAAAGGCACACACTTTCCAAGGTCATTTAACCTCGCATTGTCACATCTCTGCAAGACATTCAACTGGGATAGTTTGGCATGATGCATAGAACTTGTAACAAATGCATCAGGTTGTTGAATCAGAATAGCCTTCTTCATGCATCATGGCATTCATTGTTGCTTGTAACTTCAATAGATATATGATTTATCTCTTCTCAAAACCATCTATAGTGTTCTATGCATGATATTAGCCCTTGACTTCTTCTCTTCTGACATATCTTTTGACAGAGTAAAATGTGTGATCTTGTAAGCTCCTCTGTTGTCTGTTGTCATGTATTGAATCACCCTTCTACTCAATGCATCTGCCACTTTGTTAGCCTGCCCCTTCTTGTGTTTGATTGAAAAAGTATAGGCTTGGAGTTGCTCAACCCATTTGATATGCCTATGATTGAGTTTCTCCTGAGAATTCAGAAAACTAAGTGCATGGTTGTCAGTATAAACAATGAATTCTTTTGGCAAAAGATAGTGCCTCCATTTTTTCAAAGCTTGCACCATTGCATACAATTCCAAATCATAAGTAGAGTATTTTCTCTTAGCATCGTTCAATTTTTCACTAAATAAAGCAACAGGCCTGCCCTCTTGACTTAGGATAGCCCCAATAGCAAGATTGCTAGCATCACATTATACCACAAACAACTTATTAAAATTAGGCAAAACAAGTATGGGCTGTTGTGCTACCCTTTGTTTCAGAATTTCAAAAGAATCATTGGCTGCCTTTGTCCATGAAAACTTACATTTCTGCCCCCCTTTGATGGTATCCAAAATTGGTGCACAAATATGACTAAAACCCTTAATAAATTTCCTATAAAATGTTGCCAAACCATGGAAACTTTTCACATCACCTGCTATTTTTTGAGTTGGCCATGACAAAATGGCTTCTACCTTTGTTGGATCCATCTTCAAACTACCTTGTGAAATCACAAAACCAAGGTAGGTGAGTTCTTCCTTCATGAAGACACTCTTTTCCATGTTGATCATCAATTGTTCATCATGCAACTTCCTAAAAACCTGATCCAAATGTTGCAAATGCTCCTCCTTAGTCCTGCTGAAAATAAGAATGTCATCCAAATATACCACAACAAATTTGCCAATGACATTCTTCAACACTTCATTCATGAGACGCATAAAAGTACTTGGAGCATTAGATAGACCAAATGGTATCACCAACCACTCATAAAGACCCTCATTTGTTTTGAATGCTATTTTCCATTCATCTCCTTGTTTGATTCTAATTTGATGGTATCCACTCTTAAGGTCTATCTTGGAAAAGTATTTAGCCCCACCCAAACAGTCCATTAGGTCCTCAATCCTTGGCATAGGGAACCTATATCTTATGGTAATCTTGTTAATGGCTCTAGAATCCGTGCACAATGTCCATTTACCATCCTTTTTAGGGGCTAGGACTATTGGGACAGCACATGGGCTAAGACTCTTTCTCACGAATCCTTTATCCAACAATTCTTGTACTGGCAATCTCTTCATTTTGTGAAGGTGTCATCTTGTAGGCTGCTTTGTTTGGCAAAGAAGATCCCGGTATGAAGTCAATTTGATGGCTTATGTCCCTAATAGGTGGCAACTCATTAGGTATTTCTTCTACCATAATCCCCTTATACTTCTCTAGCAATTGTTGCACCTCATAGGGAACTTCTTCCTTACTAGGATTATGCAAACTAGGATTGTTTTTAGGCTTCAAGATCAGAGCATACCCTTGGGTTCCTTCCTCCTTAAGGGCATCTAGAAACTCTTTCCCACTCACAATCTTGACACTTGAACCAACATTCTTTTCTACATGTTCATCAGGCAATGGATCCATTCTATACTTTTTACCATTCTTAGTTATGATGAAAGAATTAGTTTTACCATCATGTTGTGATTGAACATCATATTGCCATGGACGTCCTAACAACAAATGACAAGCATCCATAGGAATCACATCACATAAAATTTTGTCTTTATATTCTCCTATCTCAAATTCAACCCATGATTGTTCCTCTACCAAAACTTGTTGTCCCTTATTCAACCATGATACTTTATAAGGACTAACATGAGGAAGCCTTTTCAATTTCAATTTGTCTACCATTTCAATGGAAACCAAATTTTCAGTGGAGCCTGAATCAACAATTACCTTGCAAATCTTACCATAGGCCTTGCATGTTGTCCTGAACAAAGTTTTCCTTTGAGGGGGTTCTTGAGTTTGAGGCACCTTCAACATAGTTCTTCTCATCATCAAACTTTCTCCTTCATGGACCGGGGCTGCACTTCCAATTGGAGAATTGACACTTTGGCAATCTTCTTCTTGGATCAATTGGTTCCTTCTCTCTCCTCCATGAGAGCTTGATGCTTGCTTTTTAGGACATTGCAAGGCTGTATGTCCCACTTGGTTGCAATTGTAGCATCTTCCCATGAAGACATTAGGACCTCTTCCTAGTCCACCAAATCTACCTCTCCCATTAGGCCTTCTTCCTCTAAAGCCTCCTCTAGAACCGAATTCTCCACTTTGCTCTTGGGAACTAGATTCCCCTTAGCTTCTTTGGGACTGATTTCTGCCCCCAAAATTGCCCCTACCTCTAAAATTTCTGCCACCTCTTCCTCTACTTTGCTGCTCACCTTTCCTCTTCAACTTCTCTTCAGCCCTTAGTGCTACTTGAAAACACTTCTCCATGGTTTCAGGGGTCAACAAACTGATTTCATCTTGAATGTTGAACCTTAAACCATTCAAATACCTTGCCACCTTGGCTTTTTCATCCTCCATGTACCCACAACGAAGAGTGTATTTGTGAAACTCCTCGGTGTAAGTAGCCACATCCAAATCTCTTTGTTTGAGATTTTGCATCCTCTTGTAGATCTGCACCTCATAGTCTGATGGAAGGAATTGGGACTTGATCCTCTCCAACATTCTGCTCCGTGAAGAGATCATGCTCTTCCCATTCTTTACCCTCTCTCCTTGGGTGTAATTCCACCATGTAAGGGCAGTACCTTTGAGTTTAGTTTTTGCAAACTTAACCCTCTTACTTTCCAGAACTTCTTTGTACTCAAAATAGTTGTTTAGAGCCTCTATCCACTCCATAACTTCATTAGCATTCATCTTCCCACTAAACATGGGAATCTCCATCTTAGCCTTCGAAGAATCCTTGCCAATTGCCTTGATGGCTTCAAGGAAATGTCTTTGATCAGCTGGTACTTCTACCTCTTCTTCTTCTTCTTCTTCCTCTTTCTCTTCCTCTTCATTTGAACCTTCATCTATCCTCTTCCCTATCCTCAATGCCTTCAACTCTTCTTGGAGTGCTTCCTTGACTCCACTTTTTATCTTTTCTTCCATCTCCTTGAACTTCTTGACCACTTTGGTGGTCATCCCCTTTGGAGGCATATTGCTATCCTCTCCTTCACTCTCCTCTGCTGACATATACCAGGCCAACTACATATCCTTTTATGGCTCTGATACCACTATGATGTAAAGGCAATTGGGATACAAGAAGAAGGACAAATTTAACAAGGATCAACCACAGTAATAAGCCCAAAAACAAAGCCCTTCATGGAAAAGTGGGAATAGCAGAAGGAAATCTTTGTTTCATCATGGAAAGGTTGAATTGGGGTGCCAAAGGACTCATCCCACCCATTGGTTAAGGCAGATTGCTCTCGGAACATGTGCTTGCTTCATAAACCTCCAAAAGACTAGTAGCCCTAGAAACAAAGAATAGTCCCCATAACTCCTTGAACAAACACTCAATTACAAATCTCAGACATGCACAAGATACCCATTATGCCTCCCCATAGTATACTCCAGAATGGGTTTAGGTTGTTTTGAAAAGTTTGCCCTAACCAATAACCCTCCTAATGGTTTTTTAGCCCTAAATAGGCCTATTCTGTGAAGCAAGTACCTTCAGGTAGTAACTTGACACCCTCCTAACCATTTGAACATGTCCATGACCTTCCAAAACCACAAGATCCAACCTTCCTTTGTGATCTTGACCCACTGTCCCCAAAAACCATACTATGGTAACTTTTGACAGTCACTTAACACATGGTTTTGCTAAGTGAGATCAATAAAAACCTAACAATGATAGTCCCCTGCTCAAAAGAACCTTACAAGACATTGAAATAGACCTTACAGGACTCATTCCACTAATTACAAGGTTTGTTGGTTCAGTGGAATGAGAGAAACATCATGAACTTGCTGTCAGAACCCTAGTTCAGGGTTAGCAGACCACTTATAGAAAAAGAGGAAATACAACGATGTAGATGAGTGTCAAGAGTTCAAACAACTTGCAATAGGAAGATAACTCACCACCCTAACTATCCAACATATGCATCAATCACCTCTTGGCCGTATAGGTATGGGGCATGTAGAAAAATAGTGAAACTCTGAAGGAAACAACAGGATTAAAGAGCAGTTTGCTGTCCGATGGTCATACACTGCCTCCTCCTCAATATCATGGATCCAAACTTGTCTTATTTAATAGTTAACTCATCACACTTCACTCCTAAATGTTCAAGGTTCCATGACAGAACCGTACCACACAGAAGTACGGGCTTAATACACAGAAAACTCAGAAAATACACAGGAAAGCAGAGAACTATATTGTATTGTTTCAAAAACTCCTTCATCAGTGATACACTCATCATGCTTGAGGCATTAAGAAGCCTTCTCAACTGTTTGAATTGGTTGTCAAGGCAGTTAGGGTCGATGGAAGGTGTGAAACCACTAAACTGCCTCTAGCAACTGTTTCTCTTTGGACAGCAGTGAATGTGTTATGCATAACAATGCCTTCAAACAAGATTACAAAGTAGTTAGGCCTTGAACAAGGCACTAAACCTCTTGACCTCCTTCTAGACTCCTTGACAACATTTGAAGCTTCGTGCGATGCCTTGACAATGCTCACAAACAAGAAAACTTATATGACTCTCCTTCACAAGGTTGCCTATTACAACATGACTGTCCCCTTAGGACTTACAACATGATAGTAGTTTTATAGTCATTTGGACATAGTCCTTTATATTGCCTTCTTACATCAGGAGAATGGTCTCTAGGACCTTATTGAGAAAAACAAAACAAACTTGAAGATCAAAGCAAAACATAGATATCTTGGTGCTCCTGCACCACTAACTCTGCCAAGTGACTTGGAAGACTTGATAATTATTCCTTGTGAACTATTCTTCCTTAGGTGGCTGTCCCTCTTACATGATGTTTGCTGGCCACATGCTTTTGATCATTCTTGACAATGCTTTCCAACATCCTCTCATAGATGTCCCTTGAACATCTCTTCACAACCTCTATGATATCGTAGGCTATTGTTGATAAGCTTTTGGTATTTGATTTTTACAAGGTAAGAGGTGACTATTCCTTATTGTAATGACTACAACTCATTTTACTTAGTGATGACCAAATAATGATTCTCTATAAATAGAGATGCACGATATCCCTCCTCCACATAGGGCTTAATGATTGCAATATAAAAATGAAGATGTGCACTCTCTCGTAGATACAACATCCCGCCTCCGTAGAGGGCTTACAAGCACGCTTCATTAGTACCAAAATCATAAGACAACTTACCTTATATATGCCCCCACCTTAAGGTGGTTGATATCGTGTATAGATATCGAGCACATTAAGGTAGAGAGAAAACCCACAAGGGAACACAAGCTCTTGCAAAGCCCATGCCCCCAAAGGTGACATGCACTTTACGATCGCCAAATGTTCCCACAAACAAACAATTTCCTGCAAGAAAAGGTGTTAGCAACCATATAATCATGATAAAAACAATGCATGTAATCATTCACATAAAGAGCCAAGCAAGGCGAGATCCAAGATAACAAAGTACACAGAGCAACAGTATTGTTATGTTTTGTAAGTGTTATTGAGCAGGATTGCACCTGTTATGCAAAGCTGGGAAGCTCTGCAATCCTGTGTAACATGGGATCAAACTCAGGTTGTGGGTGACCTATGGTGAGATTGAACCTCCAGATTATGGGCTGGTTCTGTTATGATTTTCTAACGGGTTAATGACTTTGTAGGAAAAGGGATAGAAAGAAGGAAATGAATGGACAAAATTGAAAGTAAATGAGTGGTGATGCACCTAAATGATGATAACAACCTGCATAATGATTCACAACTACCCCTGAGAATACTATTTACACAGTTCAATAACAATGAATTAATCACAAAAATGTTTCTAGAGTAGGCAAAACAGCTTCCTCTTTCAAGAGGAAAAATAAATTTTCACAGTTTCAAGAACAAAATGAAACAAACACAACTCCAAACCTGTGATGGATGCACACTAATGAATGAGAAAAATTTAAAGGTTTTAATGGCTTAAACACAATAACTTTAGCAAATCATTCATGAAAGTACTCGCACTAATATAAAAAGGCAATCTTGATGTATTCTAAACGAACATAATAGGAAAATATTGCATAAATGGCAAAAACATGTGACATGTAACCTGTTGTATTGTATAGATCTGTAAAAATTGAGTTACAAACAATCTTTCTCTTTGTAATGCACAAGAGAGCAAAAAGACAAGAACTAGAAAAACATAAGTTTTTCTCTAATATATAATCTGCTCACAAAAAAGACCTAAAAGGTCAACTGGAGTCAACTGCCTCTAAAACTAACACCTCCAAAATTGATCCACGAGCAAGCATAAAAATCCCTAAAAATTAGGGTCATAACTGCAAGAAAAGGGGCAAAAATAGCTCCAAACTGCCCCTCACACTCAGTTTTACCATGCAAAACCTCAAAACCCTTCAAGTTTGACCAAAAAACATGCAAAAGATCTCAAAAAGCCTCAGTTAACTCCATCTCCTGATTTTGCATGATTTTGGGATGAGTAAAAATAATGTGAACAAATAATAAAGTAATCAACATGATTTACTTTAATATTTGTTATAAATTTGTTTATCTTTTGACTCATACAATTTTATGACAAATAATAAAGCAATTTATAATTGCATTACTTTACTATTTGTTTACATTTGTTTAGCTTCGAAGTTATGCAAAATGGGGTAATGATTTCAAAAAGTTTAAAAATAATAACCCCTTATAACTCCCATGCCATCATGTATCACATATGATTTCATCTATGCATAGGTCAAACAAAATAGTCATCATGCATCACATTAGTTACATACATCATTCTGACTCCCATGCCATAGCCATGATCACATCTCCATGTCATATCCATATTATATCATTGCCTCCTTGACTTTAAAATTTCCATCCTTAAGAAAAATCAAGGCAAATAATGATAGCCTTGTATCATTAGGTTTTTGACTTTATCCACTTCAACATTAAGGAAATCAAATGAAATATCATAAGCTTCGCAGGCCCCTTTTGCATCATTAGGTCTACTTACTTCAAGTTTTGACCCTAAATTTACCATGGCAATAATGATACTTTGCAAAAACTAAGTTAAAAAATAAAAAAGATTTAGCCTAATGGCTAGGGCATGAAATGACTTGAAAACACTTCCCGAACCCTAACTTTGCTTCATTACTCTTTTGGCATTTCTCTGTGCTTTTGGGCGCCTTGGTCGAGGGTTTCTACTATTCCAAGGGTTTTCTGAGCCATTTGAGTGACTAGAACAAGCCGCCATGCTACTTTTGTTTGCATTTTCACTCACTGGTAAGATTATTCTTGTCTTCATTCTGTATTTTTCTTTTATTCACTGGCATAAGAAGAAGAAAAAATATGTTTTTGGCTTCTTTTTCCTTCTATTCTTTACAAAGGTTACAAATGTTTTGAAATGAGAAATTTGAAGTCCTTTCCGGCACGGGTTTCCTCTATATATTTGCTTTTGTTCATGACTGTATCATCACAAATGTCTTCATCCTATGTATCCTTTGACTTAAGATCTACATCCTTGCTCATACTGGAGGACAAAAGAGATGTAGAAATTGGAGTTACACTAATAATGTTCTTTGGTAATCCATGTCTTGTAATATCCTAATTTTGGTCATCTTGAAACTTCTAGCTGTCTCGTACAATAACCATACCTAATATGCCATTTTTGACATTCAAAGCATTTTCTTGCTCACAATGTCTCTCTTGCAAGCTTCTTGCATATTTCTGTGTATTCTCTCTATTTCCTTCACCATGTTTTGATTCTACTGGTACCATTTTCTCACCATTTAGCACATATCTTGCTTCATGGCTCTTACCTTCAACTTCCTTAACCTTATGCAAAAGCAACTCTGCTGTCTATGATCTCTCTTCCCAAAGGATATGCATATCTCTCTTCTTTCTATGCATGATATTAGCCCTTGACTTCTTCTCTTCTGACATATCTTTTGACAGAGTAATATGTGTGATCTTGTAAGCTTCTCTATTGTCTGTTGTCATGTATTGCATCATCCTTCATGGTATCTTTGCCATCTGAGTGATGACATTCCTAACTCTGCCAACTGACTTGGAAGACTTGATAATTATTCCTTGTGAACTATTCTTCTTTAGGTGGTTGTACCTCTTACATGATTTTTGTTGGCCACATGCTTTTGATCACTCTTGACAATGCTTTCCAACATCCTCTCATAGTTGTCCCTTGAACATCTCTTCACAACCTTTATGATATTTTAGGCTGTTGTTGATAAGCTTTTGGTATTTGATTTTTACAAGGTAAGAGGTGACTATTCCTTATTGTAATCACTGCAACTCCTTTTACTCAGTGATGACCAAATAATGATTCTCTATAAATGGCAACTTGTCCTTTGGCTGTAGTATGGCATTCAATAGTAATATTTCACTTCATTCACAACAAAAAGTGGTAAATATTTGTTCTATTGCTGTCCAAATCAACTTCTGACTATTGGAATAGATGATACTTAAGAATAACCTTTGATACACTTATCTCATTCATGCTCCTATGCATATTGTCCTCATGCTTTTTTGACTGTCCCTGATGACTGTACGTTTTTACTTTTGAGACTGCTGTAGCATTTTATAGCTATTTCATTCTTCTGTAGTTGCTGTCCATGTTAGATTGGGTTGTTGCTCTGGCTGGTAGTAACTTTTATTACTGTCTACTTGGATGATGATATTATTGCAAGTATAAATGTCTTTTGGATGCTTATGACCACTATCTTCCGTACGTACCTGATATTTTGCATGTAGAATCATTGATGAATGTATTCATGAGGCTAGTACAGTCATTAATGGTTGTACCTGCATTGTATTTGGCTCTACATGGCATATGAATGTTGTCATTGATGGCTCTGTGAGTGACTGCTCTTTTGTCACACATTTGGTTGTCTTTATACACAGTCTACTCATGATCTCTCTGGCATACTAGACAGTTGACATGGCACTTATATTGTATTGTATCATTTATGACATTAGCCTGACTGTCTTGTAGCTGAAAATATACTTTTAATGACTAGGATAGTCATGATCATGACCAACTTTTGGTCCTTTAGGTTGTTTAATGCCTTCAATAGCAATTTTACACTTCATTCACAACAAAAGATGGTAAATACCTATTTTAATGCTGACTTGGACTGCTGCTCCATAATGCATTTTTGGCTGTGATACTCTCGATGGGACTATCCTTTAGCTAATATTGCTCTGATGTTTGACTGTCTTGCCTTGGAGGTTGTCTTATGATTATCTGGTGTTGTCATTGACTCTCATTCAGAATATGCTTCTATTTATTGTTCTGAAAGTCTCTTTGCTTATCGTATACCCCCCTTAAGATCAAGGGGGCAGCATGTTGGGCTCAACCCTTGTGGGAGCTACATTTTAATCCACATGCTGAAAATCTCTTGCATAATGATTGTACCTGTACCTACACATTGCACAAACAAGTTAGATAAAACAATGAATACAATACTCAAGTGATGATTTGATCTTTTTGGCTCTCTTTTTTATTGATCCAATGCTTCATGATATGTGCTATGTTTCTATTGGTAGGGCATATAAGAGACTCATATCCAAAGCTCTAACCAATTGTTTACCATGATGCAGTTTCACTTGGAGATCAGGAGAGGAGGAGCAAGACAAGAAGATTCACCCCAAAGCTATCTCAGGCAATGATGGATATGCCTCTTTCCTTATGCTTCTTTTCATTTCCTTTGTCTTCAGATGTATAGCATATATTATGTTGCATTGGTTAGCTACTCCCACGGCTTGTGTGGGACCATTGATTACTCTTTTCTTTCCAATGAATACAAATGCAAATACTTGCAATTCTGTGTATACTTTATTGGCAAAATGAATGGAACATGAAATGAATGAAACATTTCTGCACTGAATGAAAGCAACATCTTGAGTTCAATATGTACTTTTCTTTATGTCTCTTTACTCTGAACAACAAAACTAAAATCAATCTTTTCTTAACACTTAAAATATACCATGGTTAAGCATAGCAGGAATGTGTTAAAAAATTCTTCACCTCAAATGTAATGAACTGTTTCAGCTCTGCCAATTTGAGTTGTAGGTAAAAAATTAGTAACATTTCTGGTCATTTCTATTGAATGCTTGCCTGCTAAGCATATATACTAGTTGCCTGGATAATCCATTGGGCATGGAGTCAACTTCTATCCTTGATAACCTTGAAAACCCTTTGTAACTTAGCTGACAGAAAAATACAGCAGCAAGACGATACCGAAATCAAACTAATCCGACCTTGTTTAGGACTTGTTTAGCAAAAATGTGCATGTGCACTTCTTGGAAAATGAAATACTGAACTGAAATTCTACTCTACCCTACACTAACTAGCCATAGAAGCTGGTCAAACAAACCCATTAACTGGCTTTGTAAAATAATTTCCCTTTCTGATTAAGAAAGGGTGTTCTGCAAGGTGATTTGTTACTGATAAGATATGATTCATAAGAATATACCCTACATAATGTTGTAAAACTCTTTGAAGAACAAAAACAAACCCACTCACCATCTGAACCTGATCATAGATACTGTTGTTATGGGGTGAATAGATGATCTAGTTCTATTGTTCTAAGGATGCAATCTCCTCTTTGGGTACAACAGTAACCTGTGTCTCCTTATTTAGCTCTCTGTCAGCTAAATCCCTGATTGGACACCCTCTTGCAATGATGAACCTTTGGCTAATAACCCTGGTTTCTTCATTGAGATCTGTTGTCCTGTTGTCACTTGCAATCTCAACTTGATTTAAAAAAAATTAGCTCACATGAATGAAATGAAGGAATGCTTGCCTCTTTGATTTTAACATGCTGATCACATACTGCTTATTCACATGGCACCAAATCATTATCAATGTTAGAGAAAAAATCTTCTATGATACTAGAGAAAATGTTCTCATCAAACTCATAGTCTCAAGTACTAAATCTAAATGAGTTTCCTCACTTTGCCCCCAGTGGTTCTCATCAAACCTTCCCTCTTGTTGTTCATTAATTTCACCTTATATGATAACCTGCCATGTCAATTCCTCCTCCATGGTCAATGAATCATCTTCTTCCGTCAGGACAACTAATATTTCATCAAAGCTATCACAATTATTTGCATCCTCCTGTTGTCCCTTTGTTGTTGCCTTTGGTATGAGCATGATTTCCTCATCTGGCTCAACAAAACTAAGTAGTTGATCAAACAAAGAAATCAATTCTTCCTCCTCATGCGGTGCTTTCTCTAATGAAACTTGGGCATTCTGTCTTTGCAAATGAAGGCTTTCACCTTGTGATCTCTATACTCTGCTTTCATTCATCTTATAAACAACATTAGAAAACTTTTCAAATGAATCGAAATGCAAAGGATTGAGTGTCAAGTTTGAACCAACATCCTCTTCATATGCATTATGCTCATTTTCAGCTAGGGACACAGTAAAAACAACAGAACCTTCAGCTACTGGACTGAAACTTGGAATTTTGATTGGCTTAGATTTTACTATCTTTTCCTCTTCCTGATTTTGGATTGGTATGGGAGGGGTAGCCTTAATAACATTTGGCATTTTATAATCAGGATACTTAGTCCAAGAAGGCTGCCATGGTTGTTCAAAAATTTGATGATTTGGTTCAGGTAGTTGATATGACTGATACTGAGGATTAATGGACTCATTTTGAATGCAAAAAGGCTCCTCAAGTGGCTGGTTTTGAAGCATAACAAAGTTAGATTGTGCCAACTTAGACTCTTGCAATGGTAAAGGATCTCTAAAACTAGGAATCTTGACCTTGGTAGGGTTAAGAGGCTCACTTTTCTTAAAACTGGGAATTTCATACCTACTAACTTTATCTTGAACACACTGATCCAGAATGAAATGAACTGTTTGGATCTCATACCCTTGTGTTTGAACAAACAAAAACTTCATCTACTCTTCTTTTGTTGCTATCTCCCTCTCAAACTGCATCCTTTGTGCTTCCAACTCCTACTCATAGAGATAGGCCTGATAAGCTATTTCTTCTTGTTGCTGCTCATACTCTTGTTGTCTCTTGATCTCTTCTATCTGCTTTGTGAAGTCTAATAATGTGTCCTTCATATCATTCATGCTATTCTTTATATCCTTAACCTCCAAATCTTGGAAGTGATAAGGAGAGTGTTTGAACTGATTTGACATCAGAGATATTTCTTGAGGCTGATTTTGGACATATAAATGCTGATATGAAGGTTGAGCAAGGATGGGTGGGAGGTAAGCATATTGAGCATGTTGGTTTCCTTGAAAAACCATAGAATTTGGGCAAAAACTAGTAGCATGGTTGATTTGATATCACTGAAAAGATGGTGGATTAGTAGCATTTTCATGATATGATGGATGATATGACATGTTCCCATGAAAGGTAGACATGCTTACTCATTCACAAAAATTGGAAAACAAATTGAAACCAAAATTGTTTGAAATAAAACAACACCTGATCATGTTTGAATCTTTCTCATAGGTTGCAAAAATCTGATCTATTCAAACCAGAAACTCAGAATCACCAGGTACTTGAATTAAAACATCTAAAAAGGCTGTATTAACTGTCACTCATACCAAAACAACAGAAGGAATAAGTTCTTTATTGAACTAAAAATTGGTTCAATGTCCCACCGGGCGTGCCAAAAATTGTTATCGAGCAGGATTGCACCCATTATGCAAAGCTGGGAAGCTCTGCAATCCTGTGTAACATGGGATCAAACTCAGGTTGTGGGTGACCTATGGTGAGATTAAACCTCCATATTATGGGCTGGTTCCCTTATGATTTTCTAATGGGTTAATGACTTTGCAGGAAAAGGGATAGAAAGAATGAAATGAATGGACAAAAGTGAAAGTAAATGAGTGGTGATGCACCTAAATGATGATAACAACTTCCAGAATGATTCACAACTACCCCTAAGAATACTGTTTACGCAGTTCAATAATAATGACTTAATCACAAAAATGTTTCTAGAGTAGGTAAAACAACTTGCTCTTTCAAGAGGAAAAATAAATTTTCATAGTTTCAAGAAGAAAATGAAACAAACACAACTCCAGACCTGTGATGGATGCATAATAATGAACGAGACATATTTAAAGGTTTTAATGGTTTAAACATAATAACTTTATCAAATCATTCATGAAAGTACCTGCATTAATCTAAAAAGGCAATCTTGATGTATTCTAAATGAACATAATAGGAAAATACTGCATAAATGGCAAAAACATGTAACCTGTAACATGTTGTACTGTATAGATCTATCAAAATTGAGTTACAAACACTCTTTCTCTCTGTAATGCACAAGAGAGCAAAAGGCAAGAACTAGAAAAACATAAGTTTTTCTCTAATATATAATCTGCTCACAAAAAAGACCTAAAAGGTCAACTACCTCTAAAACTAACACCTCCAAAACTGATCCACGAGCAAGCATAAAAATCCCTAAAAAATAGGGTCATAACTATAGGAAAAGGAGCAAAAATAGCTCCAAACTGCCCCTCACACTTAATTTGACCATGCAAAACCTCAAAACCCTTCAAGTTTGACCAAAAAACATGCAAAAGATCTCAAAAAGCCTCAATTAACTCCATCTCCTAATTTTGCATGATTTTGGGATGAGTAAAAACAATGTGAACAAATAATAAAGTAATCAACATGATTTACTTTAATATTTGTTATAAATTTGTCTATCTTTTGACTCATACAATTTTGTGACAAATAATAAAGCAATTTACAATTCCATTACTTTACTATTTGTTTACATTGGTTTAGCTTCGAAGTTATGCAAAATGGAGTAATGATTTCAAAAAGTTTTAAAATAATAACCCCTTATAACTCCCATGCCATCATGCATCACATATGATTTCATCTATGCATAGGTCAAACAAAACAGTCATCATGCATCACATTAGTTACATACATCATTATGACTCCCATGCCATATCCATGATCACATCTCCATGTCATATCCATATTATATCATTGCCTCCTTGACTTTAAAATTTCCATCCTTACGAAAAATCAAGGCAAATAATGATAGCCTTGTATCATTAGGTTTTTGACTTTATCCACTTCAACATTAAGGAAATCAAATCAAACACCATAAGCTTCACGGGTCCCTTTTTCATCATTAGGTCTTCTTACTTCAAGTTTTGACCCTAATTTTATCATGGCAATAATGATACTTTGCAAAAACTAAGTTAAAAAATAAAAAGATTTAGCCCGATGGCTAGGGCATGAAATGACTTGAAAACACTTCCTGAACCCTAACTTTGCTTCATTACTCTTTTGGCATTCCTCTGTGCTTTTGGGTGGCATGGTCGAGAGTTTCTGCTATTCCAAGGGTTTTCTAAGCCATTTGAGTGACTAGAACAGGCCGCCATTCTACTTTTGTTTGCATTTTCACTCACTGGTAAGATTATTCCTGTCTTCATTCTGTATTTTGCTTTTATTCACTGGGATAAGAAGAAGAAAAAATACGTTTCTGGCTTCTTTTTCCTTCTATTCTTTACAAAGGTTACAAATGTTTTGAAATGAGAAATTTGAAGTCCTTTTTGGCACGGGTTTCCTTTATATATTTGCTTTTGTTCATGACTATATCATCACAAATGTCTTCATCCTATGTATCCTCTGACTTGAGATCTACATCCTTGCTCATGCTGGAGGACAAAAGAGATGTAGAAATTGGAGTTACACTAATAATGTTCTTTGGTAACCCATGTCTTTTAATATCCTAATTTTGACCATCTTGAAACTTTTGGCTGTTTGGTACAATAACCATACCTAATATGCGATTTTTGACATTCAAAGCATTTTCTTGCTCACAATGTCTCTCTTGCAAGTTTCTTGCATATTTCTGTGTATTCTCACTATTTCCTTCACTGTGTTTTGATTCTACTGGTACCATTTTCTCACCATTTAGCACATATCCTGCTTCATGGCTCTTACCTTCAACTTCGTTAACCTTTTGCAAAAGAAACTCTGCTATCTGTGATCTCTCTTCCCATGCTTTTGCAGTAGCTTCGGCAACATTTAGACCTCTATCAAGGGCTTCAAACCTTCTGAGATATGCATTCTCCTTTATGCTTTCTACTTTCTTTGCAGCATCAACTGCATATATCATACTTGCCATTTCAAGCTTATAAGTCGCCATAATTGCCTCTTGTAGGTTCCTCATGTGCAGAGGAAGCCCTATTGGCAGACTCTTGAAATCCCAACAATGCTTTGTCTGATGCAACTACTCTAGCTTCTGCAGCTTCTACTCTTGCATTGGCTTCTTCCCATGTAGCTTTCATAGTCTCTGTAATGCCATCTTTAGAACCACCCCCACTGGCTGATACAATAAATCTATAATTGTTTGAAAACTAGAAAAGTTTCATGGAGCTTCCTTTGTTTGGTAGAAATCCTCTTTTGGTGTATTGACAACAAAGGCACACACTTTCCAAGGTCATTTAACCTCGCATTGTCACATCTCTACAAGACATTCAACTGGGATAGTTTGGCATGATGCATAGAACTTGTAATAAATCTATCAGGTTGTTGAATCAGAATAACCATCTTTATTCATCATGGCATTCATTGTTGCTTGTAACTTCAATAGATATATGATTTATCTCTTCTCAAAACAATCTATAGTGTTCTATGCATGATATTAGCCCTTGACTTCTTCTCTTCTGACATATCCTTTGACAAAGTAATATGTGTGATCTAGTAAGCTCCTTTGTTGTCTGTTGTCATGTATTGCATCATCCTTCATGGTATCTTTGCCATCTGAGTGGTGACATTCCTAACTCTGCCAACTGACTTGGAAGACTCGATAATTATTCCTTGTGAACTATTCTTCCTCAGGTGGTTGTCCTCTTACATGATGTTTGCTGGCCACATGCTTTTGATCACTCTTGACAATGCTTTCCAACATAATCTCATAGATGTCTCTTGAACATCTCTTCACAACCTCTATGATACTGTAGGCTATTGTTGATAAGCTTCTGGTATTTGATTTTTACAAGGTAAGAGGTGATTGTTCCTTATTGTAATGACTACAACTCCTTTTACTCAGTGATGACCAAATAATGATTCTCTATAAATGGCAACTTGTCCTTTGGCTGTAGTATTGCATTCAATAGTAATCTTTCACTTCATTCACAACAAAAAGTGGTAAATATTTGTTCTATTGTTGTCCAAATCAACTTTTGATTGTTGGAATAGATGATACTTAAGAATAACCTTTGATACACTTATCTCCTTCATGCTCCTACTCATATTGTCCTCATGCTTTTTTGACTGTCCCTGATGACTGTACTTTTTTACTTTTGAGACTGCTGTAGCATTTTGTGACTGTTTCATGCTTCTATAGTTGCTGTCCATGTTAGATTGGGTTGTTGCTCTGGCTGGTAGTAACTTTTATTACTGTCTACTTTGATGATGATATTATTGCAAGCATAAATGTCTTTTGGATGCTTATGACCACTATCTTCTATATTTACCTGATCTTTTGCATGTAAAGTCATTGATGACTATATTCATGAAGCTAGTACAGTCATTAATGGTTCTACCTACATTGTATTTGGCTCTACATGGCATATGAATGCTATCCTTGATGGCTCTGTGAGTGACTGCTCTTTTGTCACACATTTGGTTGTCTTTTTACACAGTCTACTCATGATCTCTCTGGCATACTAGACAGCTGACATAGCACTTATATTGTATTGTATCATTTATGACATTAGCCTGACTGTCTTGTAGTTGATAATATACTTTTAATGACTAGGACAATCATTATCATGACCGACTTTTGGTCCTTTATGGCTGTTTAATGCCTTCAATAGCATTTTTACATTTCATTCACAACAAAAGATGGTAAATACCTATTTTAATGCTAACCTAGACTACTGCTCTATGATGCATTTTTGGTTGTGATACTCTTGATGGGACTATCCTTTAGCTGATATTGCTCTGATGTTTGACTATCCTACCTTGGAGGTTGTCTTATGATTATCTGGTGTTGTCATTGACTCTTAATTAGAATATGCTTCTATTTATTGATTTGAAAGTCTCTTTGCTTATCTTATACCCCCCTTAAGATCAAGGGGGCAACATGCTGGGCTTAACCCTTATGGGAGCCACATTTTAATCCACATGCTAAAAATGTCTTGCATAATGATTGTACCTGTGCCTACACATTGCACAAACAAGTTAGATAAAATAATGAATATAATACTCAAGTGATAATTTGATCTTTCTAGCTCTCTTTCTTATTGATCCAATGCTTCATGATATGTGCTATGTTTCTGTTGGTAGGGCATATAGGAGACTCATATCCGGAGCTCTAACCAATTGTTTACCATTATGCAGGTTCACTTGGAGATCAGGAGAGGAGGAGCAAGACAAGAAGATTCACCCCAAAGCTATCTCAGGCAATGATGGATATGCCTCTTTCCTTATGCTTCTTTTCATTTCCTTTATCTTCATATTCATAGCATATATTATGTTGCATTGGATAGCTACTCTCATGGCTTGTGTGGGACCATTGATTACTCTTTTCTTTCGAATGAATACAAATACAATACTTGCAATTCTGTGTATACTTTATTGGCAAAATAAATGGAACCTGAAATGAATGAAACATTTTTGCACTAAATGAAAGCAACGTCTTGAGTTCAATAAGTACTTTTCTTTATGTCTCTTTACTCTGAACAACAAAACTGAAATCAATCTTTTCTTAACACTTAAAATATACCATGGTTAAGCATAGCAGGAATGTGTTAAAAAATATCACACTGAGTGATTCTACTAGCCAAGCATCGGATAATATATATCAACCCTGTCGTCATGTATGGACTAGGTCCATTTTTTAATTTCTCGCTAAAGGGACACTAGGTCCGTATTAGTATTATTTGTTTTTCATCATCCGCTAACTAGATAGAACTACTAGAAGAAGGTAAACAATAAATTGAGAGAGGAGAAACAAATGCCTTAGGCACAATCACGTAGGAGGGTGCCCCCGAGTCAACAACTGCAATGCTATGTCCTGAAGACACAACACACAACAATAAAAATAGAGGAGAGGAAATATAGAAGAATGATGATACAAATAGAAGAATGGTCACAACAGAGGCGGTCTCCCGGTATCCTTGACATTACAAGAGAATCAAGGGTCATCCTAGGAGGCCTAAACAACACATAACACATCACGAGGGAAGCACAACACAGAGGTAAAGGGTTAGAAATACTTACCTGAAGGGACAACTGAACTAAAATTTGGAACTTCTGATCATCTTGGAGAGATGCTCCATCAAGTTTTGTGCGAAGCTTGAGTGGTTCTTAGTAGAGTGTTCTTTGTTGTCAGAAAGTCCATGCGGTACTTGTTTCTCAAACACTTGTGTATGTGTAATCTTTTGTTGCTTATGAGGAGGAGAACCACTATTATTTCCAACCGATGATAACCATCTTGCTCTTTTCCAGTTTTTATTTCTCTTATTTTGTTGATTCTATCTATCGTAAGGAGAAGAATTACCTTGTACCATATCAATTTTTTCTTTTGTCAGAATCTCTTATTTTGGTTGTTCTATTTGTCTTTCTAATGCATTTTGGTTATCTCCCAATCCTTGAAGGGATAACGGAGGAGGAATCTTAGCATAAATACCATTCCTTCGTGGACGAGGTAATACTTCAATATTTTCTTTATCCACCTCTATCGTGGCTATTATATCATTGTAGTTTAAATAGTCATCTTCTGCTTCTACCAGGTTTTGTTCCATCATGTTGTTATTGGTATGCTTAGGGAAAGGATTAGTAAATATTTGTAAATTCTAATTCGAAGGACCAACTGACTTATTTCGATTATCATTCACACCAGATACCTATATAACATTCGAGTCGACGACGTCTTGTATTTCATGTTTAAAACGCATACATCATTCAGTATCATGTCCTTGTTGCTGATGATAATGACAAAAAGCATTAGCATTGAAATAATGTCCTTTCATTCTGCTAGGATCCAACGGTTTAATCAGAGGAAGCTTCAAGAGATTACTACTCATAGCTTGGTTCATGATAGAATGATAAGATTCATATATCGGAGTAAACTTTCTTTGTTGAAATAGTGTCCTCTTTGGATTAGTGATAGCAGAAACTTGTGAGAAATTATTTGAATTATATCCATTAACCTTGATGAAAGTCTTATTATTCCTCTCAAAGTTGTTTTGTGATGGTCCACTCATGGATTGACCAACTTGAGCCGATGAGTTTTGGTTTTCATATTGACTAGATGAAAGCTGATAATCATGAAGGGGGGTGCATAAATGTTGAAAAGAGTTATACTTCATCAAGAGAATCTTATCACAGATGTTAGGTTGTAGATTTGTAATAAACACCTACTACACATCCTCATCCTTCATCTGATTTTGAATTTGTGCATAGAGAAATTGATACCGACTAATAAACTCAATTAATTTCTCTTTCTGACCTTGCTTGCAATGAACTAAATCAATCAAAGAGACTTGAGGTCCAATGTTTGCTTGAAAATATTGTAAAAATTGATCAACTAGTTGTGAAAAAGAGTGTATTGAATTTAGAGGTAAAGAGCAAAACCATTCTAAAACAATATCCTTGAGAGATCGCAAAAAAAGTTTGCTAACAAATCCTCTTCAAAGTAAAAATCACTACACATAGCTGTGAATGTTGCCACATGAGTATTAGGATCATCTTTTCTACCATATTTTTCAAATCGAGGAGTCTCAAACCTCTCAGGCATAGGAGTTATCAAGATTGCATAAGATAGGGGATTGTGAGAATGAAAAGTTGGTATATTAGGTTGTGAAGAATTCGTCAAGCTTGTCACCTTTTGTTGTAAAGAAGTCATGCCTTGTAAAAGCTGGTTTAAGATGGCATCATTAGGAGATGCAGTTTGAGAATTAGAAGACGTATGCATGACACTTTGAGGAGATTGGTTGTGAGTGGAAATGAAAGGTGGTTGAGAGCAATTGTAGGTGGAAGGTGGTTGCAAATAATTATATGTGAAAGGTGGTTGAGAATAAGTGGGATGGAGAGGTGGTTGAGAGTAATTATTCATAAAAGAGGTCGTCTTAGGTGCCAAGTTTTGATAGTTAAATCCCACAGCTTTGTAATTTTGTGAGTTAGTGCCATTAGATACTCCAATGCCAGTGGTAGCATTACTACAAGCATTTGCATTAGTAGTTAAAATTGTTGATGTGAATGTAGACATTCCAGTAGTCGATATAGGTGCCGATACTTGCATATGAGTAGGTGATGACATGTTATTAATAACTTTTGCACATTCAGTCACCGGCATAACATTAGTTTATACAATATACACTAAGCCTCAAAGTACATTAACACCATCTTGTCCTTCTTTTATCAACTCTCTTATGTTGTGAATTGCAGGTATAGCCTCTTTCATTATCCTTTCATTTTCCACAAATGCTTGAAAATTGGCTAGCTCTTTATTAAGTTTGTTTATTTGCTCATTAGGTACATGTGTGATCACCTCAATAGTTTCCTTAAAATAATGAAATATTTGATCTTCCATTGTAGTTAAATGAGGTATAGTGTCTTGCAAAATTTGTGTCTCTCCTTTTGTAAAGAAGGTGTTCAATGGATTTTCAAAGGTAGGAATATCGTCTTCTTCAGGAACACTAGATCACATGAGTCTTCTACTTCTTCTTAAAGGGATATTTCTATTAGGGAAATGGGTTATAATATTGATACAAAAGCATGAAATACTCAATGCACAAACTAATAGAACAAATCCAAGGAGCAAGATATGTGTAGGATCCAAAATGCTTGATTTTTCACGTTTTTCACAAATTTTCAATGTAAATCACTAACGGAAGAGGTGTTGTGAGGAAACTGATGAGGGGAAGAAAATAATATGCCTAATAACATTGCAATAATGCAATGATATCCTTCACAACATGCCTATGATGCACTTTTATATGCAAAATAAGCCAAAATCTAGTGAAAATGCAAGATTTTACAACCCTAGATATGAAATTTTGCAAGAAAGACACTATGATGAAACACCATAATTAGAAATCAGTCCTCTATGAGTGTTTTAAAATAGTAGTAAAATATTAAACAAGATTTTAAATACAAACCCTAGTTAATGCAAAACTAGGTTTTTTTATGAAAAATGCACAATTTCAAGCAATTTTAACAAATTAAGCATGAAAATGCAATGCAAATGAATGATTAATGATTGATTTCTGTAATTTAAATCAAGTCTAATGAAAATAACAGAAATTAAATGCCAATTAATTCAAATTATGCGAAAATGCAAGTCTAAGAGGCCAATTTTTTCAAAATTTTCAATTTTTTTGTAATTTTTTGAATGCAATAATATGAATGAATTCAAATATATCACACAAAACTCAAAAAGGTGAAAAATTCAAACAAACACGGGTTCACCAAAATGTTTAGTGGTAAAAAGAGGAAGATGGGGTTTTTGGTTTCAAGGGTAAATCCTCCTTTCACAACAAACATTCAAGAACATATCAACTGAGTTGAATCTCTACTAAGTGAGAGCATTCACCTAACAGGTTGGGCTGTCACTTGGGACAATGTGGAAACTTAGATGTTATCAATCAATTTCTAAATTTAATGCTCAAATACCCTTAAAACCCTAATTATGCAAAATAGTGAATAAACTGGTAAATTCTGATAAATATTTACAAATTAAGGAAAAAGACAGAGATTAATAACTGACCATTTTTTGAAGTTTGGAATTTAGAATATTTGAGGACAATGCCCTAGGTGCCCAAGTCCAAGGCACTATTTTCTTCACGGAATGCAAAACTCCTTCTGCCTTTGATAATCACTGTTTCATCTGTTTTCGTCACTTGAAATGCAGAGGACACTGCCTCATGCGCCCTAGTCCAAGGCAGGCTAATTCTCATGATGTAGAAGCTCCTTTAGATGTAGAATGTCCCTATAAATCTGATTCCTATCTTTGTAACTCTAGAGGACATTGACCTAGGCGCCCATGTCTTGAAAATGCTTTGTTTCACTTCTTTCTTTTGGATCTTGAATCCTTGTCATCTACAACCTTCCTCTGCAACTCCAATCCATGAAACTCGGTACCTGTTGCCTCAGTCAAGCCCCGGAGAGACATTCAAGTCTTCTGAATACCGTTGTCAGATAAGAGTGCGTATCCTTGCAGGATACAGGCAAAATCTAAATGATAAATGATTGAAAACACAATAGATGTCACCTTGAAGATATAGATCTCATGGAAGGAAGAAGCTCTTTCATGCCATGAGGAGATGGAGTCAAATTTGCAACAAACAAACACAACAACAACATAGCACTACTCTACAACACAATGAAAACCTTGAATCGCTTTAGCATAAGATCACAAGTTCACAATGTCCATCTCATTTGCAAATGAAGTCCTAAACATGCTTATATATGCAACTACAAACATTCCTTCCAAGAATTTCACAATTCAAACTTTTGGTGTTGGCATAGTACTTAACAACGGTCATATAACTGACACTTCAATCTAGGCCTTGACCTAAAATAGGGTAGGACTAGGGCTTGAGCGCCCAAGTCCTCCCCCCTATTTTAGGTAGAAGTCATCTCAATAGTACACCGTAGGTCCTATTTGCCACAAGACTTCGAGGTTTTCTCATTGAGATTCAAAATTAACACACAAAATGCTCTAAATGCACTCTAATGGCTCAGGAGCTAAACCTTAAGAGGGAAAAGCCCCCAAGGGGGCATTTTCTGACATTACACAAATAGAAACTTTAAAAATTAAAACATTAAATAGATTTAAAAGTATTTTGGATTATGTCACACACCCAATAGCCAGTGCACCACCCAAACACCACCCACCTATGCAATGATGGCATCAATCTAGTATGGAGGCCTATTTTGGGCCCCTTTTAGCCCATAGAGTGTAGATTTCTTCTACGAAACAAGTTTCACCCATGGTATTAGATTTTCAACTTTTTATAGGTTTCAAAAGGTCTCTCCAAACACTATATAGTGGTATAGGTTTGGTTATTAGATTTAGTTATTTGTGTTAGAATTTGGTGCCTAAATCCAGGCACTTCTTTGGAATGGTTAATTGGTCATAATTTTCACATATAGAGTTAGATTTTAGCTTTTGAATAGGTGTGGGAAATAATTTGCAATGTACTACAAAGTGGATAAGGTATTTTTTCACTTGGATGAGTAGAGAGAGGTTTGTACTTGTTTGAGCACTTGTAGGAGCCTAAGATTTAGGGTGTGATTGTGTGAGCATCTAGATGAATCAGTGGGAAAAACTTGTAGGGGTGCATATTTTTATGAGACTGATATAATGGTACAATAAGTTTTCAAATTTGGTGTTTATTGATACAAGTTTATAGGTGTTTTTAGAGTATGGACTTTGATGGTGATAGGTACATATGTTGTCTTCTAGTTTGAGGACATGATTGATACATGTTTGAGACTATGAGTCTCAGTTCAATGGGAGTTAAGTACATGTACAAATATGGTGATGATTATGGTGTCATGGATATGCGTGTACATTTGAGCATTGGCATGACATGGTCATGTATGTGGTTGACAAGTTTGGGTTGTGATTATTAGATTGATTCATGTTTACAGGAGGTGGTGTGGTTTAGTTATAGGAGGTTGTTCATATCTGTTGGATGCTTTATTGGTTCCTTGACTTTGGTTACTCATTTGTGGACTTGTTTGTAAAATCAAATCCAGAGTTGATTTGGTGTTTGAGTCATGAGAGGTCTATAGGTTATCTTAGTTTGCAGGTTGTTATGTGATGATGAGTTTGCATGTTTCATTGGTTTGAGATCTATGAGTTATTTTGTCTTGTGGGTTTGGTACCACCCATTGATTGTATTAGGATGACTCAGATGTGGATTATCTATATCCACAAGTCTTTTTAGTGTTGATGCAGATTCAATTAGTTGGTCTTGTTTTTGGTCATTTGTGCATTGGTATGTTGCATTGAGATGACATGATGGATTATCAAAGTTCCTGGTTGGTCAATTATTAGGATTTGTAGGATGGTTATCATGATGTCATGTGTAGCTCGGTATCACAGTTCAATGGGAGCTTTAGCAATGATCTATATTCATCACTTAGTGATGGATGATCTTCTTCAGTGGTTATGGGTGTCATGGAGAGGTTCTTGGAACATGATTCTTTAATATAGTGAGAGTGCTTTGGCATCGTGAATTCTATTGTCAAGATATGGTTATCTTCATGTGATTGGAGATGTTGACATCTTGGTTAGCCATGGATGACTCTTGGAGTCTTTGGTAAGGTTTCAGTTTATGACTTTTTAGTTTTGACAGGGAATCCTTGGTTGAGAGGATGTTTTGTATTGTGTCTTAGTTTACTTTGGATACTAGTTGGAGTTTTAGTATGATACAGGTCCTCTTAAGAGCATGATGTGTTCATTAGAGCATGTGATCTTCTAGGAGGAGATGTTAGATCATGATGCCAGGTTGTGTTCCTAGATTCTATAGATGTGCAATGGGAGCTTTCATAATGGTTTGAATAGTTCTCTTGGTATTGAGGACATTGGTCATTTGCTTGGAGCTTCATGATAGTCTAATGTTGCATTTGGAGTTTAGCATGGATTGATTAGTTCTAGTGCTTATGGATACCTGGAGACTTGGGTGAGGCTGTGGTTCACTTTGGTTTAGAGACATTTGTTGAGATAATTACTCTTTGGAGGTTTTAGTAGGAAGTTCAAGTAGCCTTCAACTAGATATTGTTGGGAATTAAGGCATCTCAACCTTTGCAAGTTCCTAGAATTTATTATTTAATTATATATTTATTTTTGCCTATTGTTGTAATTTATATGTAAATCTTATTTTGTCACTTTGTGGGAGTTGGCATGATGATGTGTCATCCTACATGGAAGATGACTAAGTTTATTTTTGTCCTCATATGAGGAGATAGACATCCCACTTTGTGGTAGAAGACTTTTGCCATGTGTTGGCATCTTTTGGGTGTTGTAAGAGGTTTATGACGCATAAGAGTTATGACAGATTCCTATGGCAGAATCTATGACATGTAAGAGCCAGAAATATAAGATCCTATGATAGGTGAAGACAAGTGTCAGAAAGCATCTTGCATGGAGGAAGTAGGTGCCCAAGTTTGACTATGACAGGTTGTAAGAGAATCTTCTATTAATAGTCAGTTATGACATATTCTCTTACAGTTGTAAGAGTTGTCATATATGACAGATTTTATGACATTGTAAGAGCATTTGTCATACCTTATTTGGGAAAATTTGGGGCACCCAAGTTAGGAGGTTGTAAGGGATGAAAGAGAATCTCTTACAAGTGTCATACGCATGTTTTGTGGCCTTGGAAATGGGGCCACATGGATATGGGCGAGTTCCTTGTGTGACTTGCTCTAGAAGCTACCTCCATTCGTACTACTTCTCTATATATACAGCTGCTTGTAGTTGGAGTTGTATGGTTCATTTGCAGGTATCGTTATGCTGCCAAAATTACTCCAGATTTGACATTGTGACAACTCCTGGAAGAACTTGCAACGCAAGTGTGTTGTAATCTCCTTCAGATTTGATAATACATTGTGTAGGTTTTGGAGTGTGGGGTTTTTCACTCGAAAGGGTTTTCCCCGCGTATATCTTGTGTAATTGCATTTATATTTTTTTGTGAATGTGTGTTAATCTCTCTGTTAATGTGAAACATAACTGTAACTGTAAATATTTAAGAAAACATTGCACTACTTTCCCTCATTAGATTGGTGTAGGAACTTGTTTCTGCTTACCTTGATTCCTTTCAGTTGGTATCAGAGCCTGGCTAGTTTTGGTCCTAACTGTTGGGTAGAGGGTTTTTTGTACTAATCTTCAATTGAATGGGAGTCTTGTAGAGTATTTTGTGATCTTGTTGCAGTGAGAAGATGGCAAGCACATCTGGGAGATTCAAGATCAAAAAATTCAATGGAGGCAACTTTGAGTTGTGCAAACTCAAGATGGAGGATATGCTGGTGGATAGAGATTTATGGCTCGTGATATTTGACACCAAACCCCAGAGCATGAAACAATAAGATTGGGATCAGATGGATCAGAAGGCCAAGGGTCTCATAAGGCTCTGTTTGGCTGATTTTGTGCTCATAAATGTCCATGAGGAGAAAACTGCAAAAGAGTTGTGGAAGAAGCTTGGTGATGTTTATCAAGCTAAGTTCTTGGTAAGCAAGCTATTCTTGAGAAAGAAGCTATACTCTCTGAGGATGGAAGATGGAGGATCTATGGTAGATCATCTCAATTCTTTTAATATGCTTATTTCTCTGTTGACCTCTGTTGGTGTGAAGATGGAGGAGGAGGATCATTGTATGACATTGCTATGTTCTTTACGAGATTTATGGGACCACCTTGTGATGGCCATTGGGAGTACCACTACCACCTTCAAGATGGATGAAGTGGTTTCTTCACTATTGTCTGAAGAAATGTGAAGAAATTCTTCCAAAATGGCTAAGGAGGCTCTTGTGGTTCATGGTAGGTCCAAGGAAAAATGAAAGAAGAAGAACAAGAAGAAAGAAGACAAAGAAGATCCAAATCTCGTGGGAGATCAAAGTCTCTTAGAAATTTCAAGGCCTTATGTTGGAACTGCGACAAACCTGGTCATTTCTGCAAGGATTGCAAGGAGGAGAGAAAGAAGAAGAAAAGCCATGATTTTGACTCTGACAAGTCCTCTCAAGATGATGGAGAAGTGTTTGTTGCTGCCTTGGCAACACATGCATTTGAGGATGTGTGGTTAATCGATTTTGATGCATTGTTTCATATGACATCCCACAGAAACTAGTTTTCGAAGTATGAGGAGTTTGATGGTGGAAAGGTGTACCTAGGTGATGACTCTCACCTAAAAAATAGTTGGTCGTGGAAGAGTCCTGATCAGATTCCTTGATGGTTGAGTGAAGGGGATCAATGGTGTACTACATATCCCTGGGTTGGCATGAAACTTGTTATCTGTAAGAAAACTAAATGATGTGGGTGTGTAGGTTGTTTTCTCAAATGGAGGATGCAAGATGATGAGAGGATCTATGGTGTTGGCTAAGGGTGTTCGGATTGGCACTCTATTTCAGCTTGATGCATGCACAGTTTAGTGCAATAGTGCCTCTATTTCAAAGAAGAAAGCTTCAGATTCTTCATCCTCACCATTGGAACCAACATCCAAGAAGACTATTGCATCTACTTCCAATGGTCATGCATTCTGGGTACCCAAGGGTGCTCATTCTATGGAGATGAAACTTCCTGCAAAGAAAATAATGTTGTGGCACCAAAGGCTTGGCCATATTGGTGAAAAGGGTTCAAGACGACCCTAAAAAATAAAAGCCTCATTGAGGGTATGAATGATTGTAGCCTTGAGTTCAATTTTTGCGAACACTGCATATATGGAAAACAAAATCATGTTCAGTTTTACCATAGTTCTCATAAATCTTCTGAGGTGTTGGATCTAGTTCACTTTGATGTTTTTTGTCCTGTTAATGTTCCTTTGATTTCAAAATCTATATATTTTGTTTCATTCATTGATGACTACAATAGAAGGACATGGGTGTATTTCCTTAGGAGTAAATCTGAAGTCTTTGCAAGATTCAAAGAGTTTAAAGCTCTTGTAAAGAATCAGAAAGATAGAAAGATTAAATGTTTGAGCATTGATAATGGTGGTGAGTTTTTCTCAACAGATTTTGACAAGTTCTGTAAAGAACAAGGTATTGAGAGGCATAAGACAACTCTGTATACTCCTCAACAAAATGGAGTTGCAAAAAGAATGAATAGAACATTGATGAAGAGGCCTAGGAGCATGTTAAGTGGAGCTGGCCTAGAACAAAATTTTTGGGCTGAAGCTGTGGCTACCGCTTGTTACCTAGTTAACAGGTCCCTACATCAACGCTTGTTAACAAGACCCCTATGGACGCATGGTCTGGTAAGAAGACTTCGTTAAGACACATTCGAGTATTTGGTTGAGGCATATGCACGTGTACCTAAGGAGAAGAGGTCCAAGTTGGAGAACAAGGCAGTTAAATGTATCTTCATCAGTTATGGTATCGGTGTGAAAGGGTACAAGCTATGGGATCTAGTGGCTGAAAGAGTTTTGTATAGTAGAAGTGTGATCTTCAAAGAGATCAATCCTTCTTCTGTTGTTCTATAACCTGTTGGTTTTTTCCCAGACTGGATGCTTATTCCCAGATTTCCCTACAAGGTAGCCATCAGTGATCAACAGGATCTCTGGGCCAGGGGCCAACAGTGTAGGAGATAGACTCTATATTTTATCTCCTCTTCTTCTTCAGGCTCTGCAAAACCTAGGGGGGTATTCCCTACTCAACATCCATGAGGATATGCATACAAAGGCTGGGATGCTGACAGAAAGCAGATAAGTCCTCCTGTAAGTAGACCAAAACTGAAAGATAAGAGCAAAGGGGCTAGCTTTGGGCCTATTTGCAGTTGTAGACAGAGGACTGAGGATCCTAAAACTAATTCTAATGTCCTAATGTTTGTTTTAGATTTTGATTTGGATTTTAAGTTTGGATGCAAAGCTGGACATGGTTATAACACAAAAATAAAGCATGATTGGTGCCTATCCAGGGCCTGGAGTCAGTAGACATACACCTGTGAATGATCAACATGAACAGCTAAAACTGGATTTCAGGGGGATATATGTGATATCTGCCTTACAGATATCTCCCAATATAGAGTGTTAAGTTATCTCTACTTATGGCATCCCTACTGCAGTATACCCTTTCCAATGTTCAACCTGAAAACAGTTTAATCTACCCCTTGAGCAGAAGTTAAAAGATCAGACATTCAACATAGGAATTCTATGCTCTAGAATCTAAACATTACCCAAATATCTAGATTCAGAAGAAGAATACATGCAATACTGGAGACAGAATTAACACAACACATGCTAAGATAGCATTTCTCATATAAGATTAATCATGAAATCAGTGGGTTCATGCCAAAAACATACAACAAGAGATACATAAACTCACAGGTTAAGCTGTATAGAGCAACCAGATCAGCTTGTTTTGAATTACAGAGCCAAAAATCTTCAACTTTCAACAACAAAAATGAGTAACACTTCCTGCTTATAACAGCCAGGTAGTGTACCCAGCAATTAATTACATGGTTGACCAGAAATCCCGCCAGATATACAGTTTCAGAAAAATGGCGCTCAACGCATTACCAGATTGGCGCCCAAACATGAATGCAGTAGGTAGGGGAGGAGACAGGAAGAAATCTCGAGCCCTGCGCCACTGTCTGTTGATGTACACCTTCAATCGGGTACTAGATCCGCCCATACCTCTGCAACCTTCGCCATTAATGGCGCACCAACCCGCGGCCTCGGGAAAACGTCAATTATGCATCGCAACCATTTCCCGCCAAGATTCATCGTCATGATATTTCAAATATGCAGGATATCAATTATCCCACATGCACCCCGCGGCGATCTTTTCAACACTTTATATACTAGGCCACGAGCATATATAATGTCGGTGCTTTTGCTCCTGACGACACTAGTATAAGACTTCATCATCATCCTCCAACAGCATGATATCCTGTCGCTTGAAATATCACCCTGACGTCAGCATCATATCGCAATATAACCTGCATGATAATCGCCTTCATCGGCACAACCTGATCCATTAGAGGAACATCCTCCTACTAAGCCTATACCAAAAGTCTGGCCGATGAACATCCTGATGACGTCATCATCATATCCTGCTGACGTCATCTGCATATCTGCCTACTGCGCACCTCCTCATATCCGGATGACGTCATCATCATGTCTGCAAATATCGGGAGATCTCCACAAGATGATCTGTGTTAGAAATATGACCCCCCCAGACCTTGATGACGTCATCATCATATCGACATCAGGATGATATTCGGAAGATAACCGGATATTTGGAAATATCATCCTGATGCACAAATATCATGTTGCACTGTAGCTCCACTATAAGATCGGGGCGATAGATGAATATGATGATGCTTGAAAAGATCACCCCCCACTAGATAATGCACGAAGCCGGCAGGCGGATATCTCCTTGATATCAGCATCATCATGACGCTGGAACAAACATACATCCAGGTGATATTCAAAAATGAAAATATCACCCCCTCCTTCGGAAATATCATGATGCAGATAGGCAGAGAAATAGATATCACCCTGACATAAGAATGACGTCAGCATCATCAGGATGATAAAACAACGAACATGAAGTGATACAACAACATCAGGATGATATTGACTAAGATCATCCTGACGTTCAAAATATGATGACCCCAGTGAATATCGGGTCATACTTAGAACTCTTCAACAACATCATCAGGATGATCATAACCAAGATCACCCGATGACAAAAATATCACCCTGGCGAAATATCATGCAGGCAGAAAATATGATGACCCTCGCAAGCAACACGGCGATAACTGGAAATATGATGATGATGATGACGACCCTTAAGAAAAAACAAGTCAGGTCAAACAACTCAGAGAATAACCCCTTCAGAAGATCGGGGTGACATCATCATCATAAAAGGGCAAGGTGATAATTGGAAGATCACCGGATACTTGAAAAATCACCCCCGCAAGCAAATCAGGGCACACTGTAGCTCATCAGCAGGATCAGGATGATATCCAAACATCACCCGATATTAAAATATGATGATCCTGATGAAAAACAAGTCGACAGAAAACATGATGATGCTGACCACCATCGAAGCAAACATGATGATGATGACCTCCTCCTCAGGAAAAAAAAAAGATGCTGCAGCTGAAAAATGCTGAGGAGGTCCAACACTTAGAACATTTTTTGGATACTTAGGGAAAGTGCCTTCATGAAAATTGCTCAAAAACTGTCAGTCAATTCAGGCACTAACATAACCAAAGAAAGAAGAAAAGAAAGATGACATGGTTAATCTTCCTCCCACCCTTGAGAAAGTTGAACCAAAGGCATCGGTTGGATCTGATGATGAGGAGAGCTCTAGCAACTTTGAAAGTTTAGAAGAAGATGAAGAACCTCAACCTCAACTTGTGATGAGGTCTGTTGACCTATGTTTCCTCTAGCAGGAGTCAAAATAATTCAAGTAGGATCAGTCAGTATTCATATCCCCATGAGGCCATATTTGTGATCCTGAGGTCTTAACCCAATTTCAAAATCTGAAGCTTGCCTGAAGATGCTTACCATGTGAAAGAGCTTGAAAAGATAGGCAAGTTTGCTTAAAACATCACCCTGAAATTCGCTAAAAGGAGGAAGTTATGTGGGGTCATCATCTGGTCAAGCCCTGATGTTCTAATATCAGGTCATATTTCTAAGATCGGGTGATATTTTGAACATTGGGTGATATTCCGAATATCACCCGATCTTCCAAATATCATCCTTCCTTCCAAATATCACCCTGATGTGACGATGATGTCACCATCATCACCCTATCTTCCAACTATCCCCCCATCCGATAGCATGACGATGACATCATGGTAACTGCAGTGATAAACCAAGTCATATGCCGCTGACGTCATCCAGATCCATTCCAGGGGAGGATCATCTTTCTTGCGAAGTTCATCATATTTATGCCAACCCGATCTTTCGCATCAGGATGATATTTTAATATCGGGTGATCTTTGAAGATCATCCTGATGTTAGTTTTCACTTCATGTTCGCTGGATCGCCCAACATGCTGCTGATGTCATTCCTATGTCAGGGTGATATCCACTTGTTTCACAGCTTCATGCATATTCCTGTCGGGGGTGATATTTCCAAATATCAGTCATATTCCAAGATCACCCCGATCTTACGATGAAGCTACAGTGCAACCTGATATTTTGCGGGGATGATATTTCTAAATATCATCCTACCCCAATATCATGATGATGTCATCAGGGTTCGAAGGAGCTCATATTTTCTTAACATCAGTTAGCATTCGAGGATCATCCTGGTTTTCCAACATGCTGCTGACATCATCAGGATGTTGGCAGATATTTCACATCAGGCTGATTTTCGAATATCAGGGTGATATTTCTGAATATCAGGTACCTTACAAATATCGCTCTTGCTTCCAAATATCACCCTACTCTAATGTGTTGATGACGTCACCTGGATATGAGGAGGTATGTTGTATGAACATGATCAGGAGGATCTTTCCTCCCCGACATGCTGCTGACGTCATCCTGATTTTCAAACATTGGGGTGATATTTTATATCATGTTACTTCCATCAGGAGGATATTTCGCATCAGGAGGATATTTCGCGTCGGGGTGACATTCTCTATCGGGCTAACATGCAGATGGCTCACCGATGTAAGGAGTCTTGCCGACAGAACATGATGAGAAGGAGGATGATGATGGGGCTCATGATGATGCCATCGGGAGCAAAAGCACCGACATTATGTATGCTCACGGCCTAGCTTATAAAGTGATGGGGGCGTCTTCTCCGGGCGCATGTGGGATAATCTTTTCCTATAGAAATTTGAAAATATCAGGATGATGACCTTTTGGTAGGAATTCTTTAGGAGGGTTCCCACTTTGGGGGGACTTTTTCAACAGCGACTTTCTTGAGTTGGTGAAGATATTTTTTGCATTTATTGCTACATAGGAGGGCACAGCTCGCATTGATGGCCCAAAATATCCCGCCACCGCTTCATGTCCAATCTTTCCTCTGCTGCCTGATTGTCAAGAACTGTCAGAGGCAGCTGCTTGCATTCAATGCTAGGTTATCCTCCGCCGCTTCTGAGGATCAGATCGATGACGCAGCTGCTTGCATTAAACACTCAGAAATATCTTCCATCTGCCCTAGTTCCAAATTTCGACGCCATTACTCCTGTCAACTGGATGTCCTTTCAAGGATTTTGTAACCGACCTCAGCTCCCTGAGCGGATTTTGTAACCGACCTAGGTTAGTTTTGAAATGCTATATAAGCTGAGGCTTATGATGTAAGAAGGGTTGGAAAACTTTTTGGAGCATCTTGTTCTCCCTATTTCCAAACAGAATTTTTCACATGCTGTAACCTTGCCTTTCATTAGATATATGCAAGCTATCATGCCTTTTGCTGATTTTTCTATCTCTGTGTGAATCTGCATATGGTTGTCTATGAATATCTCTTGTTCTTCTCAATCATCTTGCTTCTTACCTCTGTTAGAATCATCTATTCTATGTATATTTGCTTGCTGTATCTGGTTGTGCTGTGCATGCTTCAGTTTTGCAAAGGTTCTTTAAATCTGTCTAGTGCATCACCCTTTCATGTTTTAAGTGTTGTTGCTTTATCTTTCATTTCAGCACATTTCTCCCCCTTTTCACCCCAAAAATTCAGTAGTTTAGGCGATATCTAGACAAGGAAGCCGACCTTCTCTGGAGGTTTGATCTCATTTAGCAAAGTCCCACACTTAGAGATCAATCCCATTGTGTCATTGGAATGCTTGGAGTCCCATTCAAGCAAGGTGCAATTTCATGTGACAACAGTTTCTGGCACGCCCGGTGGGACCATACAAACGCTTATTACTAGTTTTGATGTGCAACCGGTGATTTTCTAATCTATAGGAGGTTAAAAATTGCATATCTGGCGACTCATACTGAGGAAGATCAGCCAAACCAGTTCTGCTGATCTACTTTTATGAAAAGGATACAAACTAGGAGTTCAAGTTCAAGCTCATTTGATTATCTACAACTTTCTCCACCTAGGAGGTAGAGCAGAACGGTAGTAAGAACTCCCTATTCTAAGAGGACATTGTCAACTCCACCAAATGTCAGACCAGTTGCCTCCGTAGTCCTTGTAGCAACTCAAGCAAACCCACCTTCGGCTGCTCAAATGACAAGAAATCAACCATTTGTGGCTTTTGATGGGGGAAGCCCTTTGAACTTAGCAGTACATGTTGCCATACCTATGGCAGCCTTGAAGAGCCTGCCCTATTTCACAGGGGAAACCCAAACTACACCTATTGAACACATAAGAGATGTGGCTTCTCTATGTGGAGTACATCATGTAACACAAGAGAATGTAGCCATCAGATTACTAGCTGCCTCATTCAAAGGAAAGGCATTACAATGGTTCAAAAGTCTACCAGTATAGACTATAGGAACCTGGGATGACTTAGGAGACAAGCTGAATAAGTAATTCTAGGATAAATCAGATAATCTGTCATTGGTGGAACAGATGATCACCATAAAGAGAGCTCCTCAGGAACCAATGATGGACTTCAACTTCAGATTTCAGAAGACATGGGACATAATCCCTGCCACAGTAAGACCTCCAGCTGAGTATGCATTCTTATATTTCTTGAAAGCTTTAATAGTGATATTTCAGTGATGATACAATCACTAGGAGGTGTAAGCCTACCTAATGCCTATGAAATAGCCATTAGAGTCGAGAACAGTCTTATTCAGGCTGGAAAAATAGCACCTAGGCCCCCTATGCCCATCTTTCCTGAGATCCAGGCTTCTATGCCTTTGTCCACCCCATATTTTGTCCCTACACCTGTTGTTGCAGCATTACCGGGTACCTCCACTTCTGAACCTGCTGCCTCTAGTTCATCTCAAGAGCTAAAGGAGATAAAAAGTAGCCAGCAGAAAATAGAAAATCTTTTGCAAACTTTTGGGAATGATCTAGTAAACATTAAGAAGCAACAGTCTCAAGGTAGGCAGCCTTATCAACAACAACATCAGGGGCAGAACCAAGCATATCAGGGGTAGGGTCAACCTTACCAGGCCAATAGGCCATTTTATCAGAACAACTACCAAGGTGTTAGGCAAAATATGAACCAAAGGCCTTCTCAGCCTTACAATCGAGCACCTGTTAATGCAGCAAGGGAACTTGTCCCTACTCAAAATAACATTGCAGTTGATTATGATTGGTGTGTCCCATGCCATATGCCACACAATCAGGCAACCTGTTCAAGTGGAGTCCTAAATCAAGCTCTAATGGCACAAAATGTGACAGCCACACAATCATACACACCAAATGATGGAGCTGCACAACAACAAGAGCAACCTCAAAATGATTCTGCTTTCATGAATTGGCAGGAAGGAGAATTCTGTGGGGTAAACAGTGATAGTAATCCAGTTGCTGCCAATACAAGGGATAAGAAGAGGGGTTATGAAGTTGAGCCAGCAGCAAACAAAGGTAGAGGACATACTGATGCTTCCACATCCCATATCCCTTGCATCTTGCAAAGAAATACTCCAACAACAGCAAGGGAGATGCCTCATTTGCAGGCTGATACTGCTGCTACAAAGTCAAGTCAGAAGGTAGGTGCCTCTCCACCTTTCAATATTATTGAAAACATGAAAAAGATGAATGTAACCATGTCTATGTGGGATTCCTTAGCAATCCCTAGCCAAAAGAAGATGTTACAGTCTGCCTTGTCTGATTTGAAGGTATCCAATGATACCACTGTTGACCCAAATAGGACTGTTCTTGCTAATTCATCCCAAGATGATATCAAGCAGCCTAACCAAGGTGCCAAACCTCTTCCTTTTTATGTATCACTGATAATTGGGGACAAACTAGTGCACAATTGCATGGTGGATAGTGGAGCAAGCAGTTCTGTCATGCCTAAGCAGATTGCAGATCAGTTAGGGCTTAAGTAGTAGCCACTTGAGAAGGGTGTACTCCAGTTGGATGGTACATCTGTTAATACTGTGGGTATTATAAGAGACCTAGGTCTCACCCTACATGCCTGCCCCAATGTTTCTATATTACAGGAGGTGTTCATAATAGATTTGCCTCCTCATTTTGCCATGTGCTTATCAAGGGAATTTACAACCTAGGAGGATATCTATCTTCTGACTGGTCCCACATGTTTTTTAGGACTAGATATGGCACCAAAGTAACTTTGAAGTCTGAGTTACTTTCAGACTATCACATAGAGCCTTACACACCCAGTGTTGTTAATACAAATTGCATTATCTCTGATGACCCTGAACTAGTTACTGCTCAGGAACTACAAGCTGAGAGCATACCAGAGGTACTCTCAAGGGAGTGGGCCTTTGAAAATGTTGTGGATGATCCTGAGGGACATATCCAAGAAACTGGCCTGGGAGTGTACATATTGCATGGGCATGAAACAACAATACCAAGTCTTCTGAAGAAAGCAGAGCAGCAGGTAGAGCAACATGATGAGGTATGGAAAATGTATTTTGATGGCTCTAGGGGCAGAAATGGATCTGGTGGTGGTGCAATGCTTGTGTCACCACAAGGTGAAAATTATTATGCTACTTTTCGTTTTGCCTTTTCTTGTACTAATAACACTGCTGAGTATGAAGGGTTGATCCAAGGTCTGCAGTGGGCAAGAAGGAGGAAGATTGGCTACCTACAGGTGTTTTGAGGTATGAGCACCCTGTAAATTGGTAGGTTAGACTTCTTGTTTTCAATAAGTGTTATTGCATAGTAGTTTAGATCCTTTTACTTCCCTAAGTGCTTCTACACAGGCTGCTTTGTCATTAGGAGAAAGCAGGCCTTCTCCCCTTTTTGTGTTTTGAGAGGCAGGTTCTAGTTTCCCAGCATATTTTAAACTTGACTCCATGCCCAATGGATGCTTAAGGCCACTGATCTCATGTTTAACAGACAAACATCCCATAGAGGTTGCCAAATTGTTGACCTATTTTTCCTCTAGCAGGAGTCAAAATAATTCAAGCAGGATCAGTCAGTATTCATATCCCCATGAGGCCATATTTGTGATCCTGAGGTCTTAACCCAATTTCAAAATATGAAGCTTGCCTGAAGAGGCTTACCATTTGAAAGAGCTTGAAAAGATAGGCAAGTTTGCTTAAAACATCACCCTAAAATTCGCTAAAAGGAGGAAGTTATGTGGGGTCATCATCTGGTCAAGCCCTGATGTTCTAATATCGGGTCATATTTCTAAGATCGGGTGATATTTGAACATCGGGTGATATTCTGAATATCACTCGATCTTTCGAATATCATCCTTCCTTCCAAATATCACCCTGATGTGACGATGACGTCACCATCATCACCCTATCTTCCAACTATCCCCCCCCATCCAATAGCATGATGATGACATCATGGTAACTGCAATGATAAACCAAGTCATATGCTGCTGACGTCATCCAGATCCATTCCGGGGGAGGATCATCTTTCTTGCGAAGGTCATCATATTTATGCCAACCTGATCTTTCGCATCAGGATGATATTTTAATATCGAGTGATCTTTGAAGATCATCCTGATGTTATTTTTCACTTCATGTTCGCTAGATTGCCCAACATGCTGCTGACGTCATTCCTATGTCAAGGCAATATCCGCTTGTTTCATAGCTTCATGCATATTCCTGCCGGGGGTGATATTTCCAAATATTAGTCATATTCCAAGATCACCCCGATCTTACGATGAAGCTACAGTGCAACCTGATATTTTACGGGGATGATATTTCTGAATATCATCTTGCCCCAATATCATGATGATGTCATCAGGGTCCGAAGGAGCTCATATTTTCTTAACATCAGTTAGCATTCGAGGATCATCCTGATTTTCCAACATGCTGCTGACGTCATCAGGATGTTGGCAGATATTTCACATCAAGCTAATTTTTGAATATCAGGGTGATATTTCTGAATATTAGGTACCTTACAAATATCGCTCTTGCTTCCGAATATCACCCTACTCTAATGTGCTGATGACGTTACCTGGATATGAGGATGTATGTTGTATGAACATGATCAGGAGGATCTTTCCTCCCCGACATGCTGCTGACGTCATCCTGATTTTCAAACATCGGGGTGATATTTTATATCATGTTACTTCCATCAGGAGGATATTTCGCATCAGGAGGATATTTTGCGTCGGGGTGACATTCTCTATTGGGATAACATGTAGATGGCTCGCCGATGTAAGGAGTCTTGCTGACGGAACATGATGAGAAGGAGGATGATGATGGGGCTCATGATGATGCCGTCTGAAGAAAAAGCACTGACATTATGTATGCTCATGGCCTAGCTTATAAAGTGATGGGGGCGTCTTCTCCGGGTGCATGTGGGATAATCTTTTCCTGCAGAAATTTGAAAATATCAGGATGATGACCTTTTGGCAGGAATTCTTCAGGAGGGTTCCCACTTCCATTTTTGATCCGGATCTTTATGTCAGTCAGGTGGACTTTTTCAGCAGTGACTTTCTTGAGTTGGTGAAGATATTTTTGCATTTATTGCTGCATAGGAGGGCATAGCTCGCATTGATGGCCCAAAATATCCCACCACCGCTTCATGTCCAATCTTTCCTCCGCCGCCTGATTGTCGAGAACTGTCAGAGGCAGCTTCTCGCATTCAATGCTAGGTTATCCTCCGCCGCTTCTAAGGATCAGATCAATGACCCAGTTGCTTGCATTGAACACTCAAAAATATCTTCCATCTACCCCAGTTCTAGATTTCGACGCCATTACTCCTGTCAGTTGGATGTCCTTTCAAGGATTTTGTAACCAACCTCAGCTCCCTGAGCAGATTTTGTAACCGACCTAGGTTAGTTTTGAAATGCTATATAAGCTGAGGCTTATGATGTAAGAAGGGTTGGAAAACTTTTTGGAGCATTTTGTTCTCCTTGTTTCCAAACAGAATTTTTCACATGCTGTAACCTTGCCTTTCATTAGATATATGCAAGCTATCATGCCTTTTGCTGATTTTTCTATCTCTGTGTGAATCTGCATATGGTTGTCTATGAATATCTCTTGTTCTTCTCAATCATCTTGCTTCTTACCTCTGTTAGAATCATCTATTCTGTGTATATTTGCTTGTTGTATCTGGTTGTGCTGTGCATGCTTTAGTTTTGCAAAGGTTCTTTAAATCTGTCTGGTGCATCACCCTTTCATGTTTTAAGTGTTGTTGCTTTATCTTTCATTTCAGCACATTTCTCCCCCTTTTCACCCCAAAAATTTAGTAGTTTAGGTGATATCTAGACAAGGAAGCCGACCTTCTCCGGAGGTTTGATCTCATTTAGCAAAGTCCCACACTTAGAGATCAATCCCATTGTGTCATTGGAATGCTTGGAGTCCCATTCAAGTAGGGTGCAATTTCATGTGACAACAAGGTCCACGAGAATAAGGTGACAACTTGAAGGGTTTGGTTATTCATTGCATGATTCTAGTTGTATTTTTGTTTTGATTTCTAATGTTGATGAGCCTAGGACTGCAAGGGAGGCTATGGATATGAAAGATGCAGGTTCCTGGAAGGAGGCCATGGAAGAAGAGATGGCTTCTTTGGAAAAGAATAATACTTAGGACTTGGTACCTTTGCCTGAAGGAAGAAATCCTGTTGGATGTAAATGGGTGTTTAAGAAATTTTTTGGTTCATATGGTAGAATTGAGAAATATAAGACAAGGTTGATCGCGAAGGGGTACTCACAGGTGGAGGGAATTGACTATGGTGAGATTTTCTCTCCAGTTGCAAAGCTAACATCTATTCAGTTCATGTTATCTCTTGCAATAATGTATGATTTAGAGGTGGAGCAGATGGATGTGAAGACAACTTTCCTTCATGGTGACTTGGAGGAAGAGATTTGTATGTTACAACCAGAGCACCACATTGTGAAAGGTAAAGAAAATCTGGTTTGCAAGTTGAAAAAGTCTTTGTATGGTCTTAAGTAGTCTCCTAGGATGTGGTACCAAAAGTTTGATGTATTTTTGTTGAGTATTGGATTTATGAGATTGAAATCGGATCATTGTGTTTACTTCAAGTTTGATAGTGATCGCATTCTCATTATAGCATTGTATGTTGATTATAGGTTGCTAATTGGGAATGGTAAAGGTTTGATTTCTAATTTGAAGTCTCAATTGTTAGCACAGTTTGAAATGAAAAATTTAGGGGCAGCTAGGTACATTCTAGGGATGAAGATCAGAAGAGACAAAGCAAACATAAAACTTTGGTTGAGCTAGAGTAAGTATGTGAAGACCGTGTTGTAGAGATTCAGTATGGCAGATTGCAGACCTTTGAGTGTTCCTGTTACTATGGGGACAAAGTTATCGGTTGCAGATTGTCTGAAGTCTCCTTCTGAGATGGAGGATATGAGCAGAGTACCTTATGCTAGTGCGGTTGGAAGTTTGATGTATGAGATGGTCTGTACAAGACTAGACATTGCCCAAGCAGTGGGAGTCCTTAGCTAATTCATGACTAATCCTGGATGGATACATTGGGATGCGGTAAAGAGAGTTTTTAGATATCTATAGGGTACTTTCGAGTATGCCTTGTGCTATCATGGTTATCCTACTGGTTCTCAGCATTCTGTGAGTATTCATGGATTTGTGGATTTAGATTGGGTAGTTGACATTAATAGCAGGAGATACACCAATGCTTATGTGTTCACTATGTTTGGTGGTGCTATTATTTGGATGAGTAAGTGACAACCTGTGGTTGCTTTGTCCATGACTGAAGTAGAGTACATGGAAGCTACTCATGCTTGTAAAGAAGCCATTTGGCTTAAGAGATTGTGTGCTGACAGATGCAGGGAAGATTACCATTTCATGTGATAGCCAGAGTGCCATATGTTTGGCAAAGAATCCTACTTTCCATGCAAGGACCATGCACACTGATGTGCAGTACCACTTTGTACATGATATGGTAGAGGATGGGAAGGTGAATTTGGAGAAGGTTGATACTTTGGCAAATGTTGTAGATTCCTTGACAAAACCCGTGAGCACAGAGAAGTTCAGATGGTGTTTGGAGTCTATGGGCCTCTTGGCCCCTAGAAGTTAAATCTTGTCATTCTATTGGCTCTTGAAAGGTGTTAGACAAGTGGTAGAATGTTGAGAATTAAGGTGTATCAACCTTTGCAAGTTCCTAGCATTTATTATTTAATTTTATATTTATTTTTGCCTATTATTGTAATTTGTATGCAAATCTTATTTTGTCACTTTGTGGGAGTTGGCACGGTGATGCGTCATCCTACATGGAAGCTGACTAAGTGTATTTTTGTCCTCATATGAGGAGATAGGTATCCCACTTTGTGGTAGAAGACTTTTTCCATGTGTCGGCATCTTTTGGGTGTTATAAGAGGTTTATGAAGCATAAGAGTTATGACAGATTCCTATGACAGAATCTATGAGATGTAAGAGCCAAAAATAGAAGATCCTATGACAGGTGAAGACAAGTGTCAGAAAGTATCTTGCATGGAGGAAGTAGGCACCCAAGTTTGACTATGACAAACTGTAAGAGAATTTGCTATGAATAGTCAGTTATGACAGATTCTCTTACAGCTGTAAGAGTTGTCATATATGACAGATTTTATGACATTGTAAGAGCATTTGTCATACCTTAATTGGGCAAATTTGGGGCACCCAAGTTGGGGGGTTGTAAAGGATGAAAGAGAATCTCTTACAAGTGTCATACACATGTTTTATGGCCTTGAAAATTAGGCCACATGGATATGGACGAGTTCCTTGTGTGACTTACTCTAGAAGCTACCTCCATTCGTACTACTTCTCTATATATACATGTGCTTGGAGTTGGAGTTGTATGGTTCATTTGCAGGTATCATTATGCTATCAAAATTACTCCATATATGACATTGTGACGACTCCTGGAAGAACTTGCAATGCAAGTGTGTTGTAATCTCCTTCAGATTTGATAATACATTGTGTAGGTTTTGGAGTGTGGGGTTTTTCACCTGAAAGGGGTTTTCCCATGTATATCTTGTGTCATTGCATTTATACTTGTTTGTGAATGTGTGTTAATCTCTATGTTAATGTGAAACATAATTGTAACTATAAAGATCTAAGAAAAATTTGCACTACTTCCCCTCATTAGATTGGTGTAGGAAGTTGTTTCCGCTTACCTTGCTTCCTTTCAGATATGGACATGAGTTCATGATGGACCTAAGAGGAAATTGTTCTTGAAGTCACTGTGGCTTGTTGTATCTTGGAGGAGCATTCTCATTCCCCACTCTTGGTCTACTTGGCAAATAATCATCTAAGAAGTATTTTTCCATCATGTTTTTAGATGCATTATATTTTATGCTTTGTCTTCTCATGGATATGGATCTTGAGCTATGCTTATTAGTTCTGGAGGGTTGATTTGAGGAGTGTTTGGAATTCTCATCTCCTTGTGCATATGAGTTTGATTTATGATGTCATTTATGAGGATTTAAGAGATGTTTATTGGGTTGATTTCTAGTTATGTAATGGTTATGAGTTTGATCTTCCTTGGTTTTATAGAGGCTTACATCCTAGTTGGTTTATTAAATCACATTATATGTTTGATCTATGAGATTGAACAATTGGGTGTTGTTAAGGCTTTTCATTTGGGGTTGTAAAGGAGATCATTTTTGACACATCTTAGCACTTGGAGGTGTTGGTAAAAGGAAATGGTATGAGATATGATTTATAGGTTTACTCTCTTTGTTCTATGGCTACTTTTGGAGGTTCATGTTCACATGGTTTGTTGTGGTGGACTTGGAAGAGTTATGGTGACATGTTGTGAGGGAGTATGCAATGGTTTGTGTTGTATGTGTGGATCATTATGAATGTTCTTTATACTACATGGTTTTAATTATTAGCCACACCTTGGTATGAGTGCTGATTGGTAGACTTGGTATGCTTTGATCTATTTTTTATATTTGACATTACCTATGCAATGGGAATTCCTAGATGTGTGAGATCTTCATTGACGAGTTTTATAGAAGGAGCTTGTGATTGTGGTTTATGGGTTGGATATGTTGTTGGCATGAGTTTATTGATCTTGTTGGATACCTTTTGAAGTATAGATGGTTGGATGTATTAGCATTTGTTGTGGGTGTTGTTTCTATTCATGTGGATTTTTTTACCTTGGAAGCAACTTGGAGCCTTTGTTATCACTTGAATTTGATGCTTGTGTTCTTTGAATTGGTGCATCTTCACCTTGGCTTGTTCCTTTTCTTTCATAGGTGGCATGTTGGAGGATAAGAGGAATTCTTGCTTGAGATGGTGGTAACTTTGGCTTTATTGTAGGTATCTTGATAGAGCACGAGAGTATGCTATAGATTCATGTGGTTTCACGGATGGCTATGATGACGTGTTTCATCAATTGACCCTTATGCAATGTATATAACAAATGGGAGAATGTTAGGAAAAAGGGTGTTGTACACCTTGCACAAGAATAAATTATTTTAATTATGTAAAATAAATATTTATTTGTGGTGCACCTTTAGTGACGTGTTTAGCCACATTAAATATTTACTTGGGTCCACTTGTAAAGTTGTATGCAACATTGGTTAGATATTTCATGTGTTGGAGACATAGGACAAATATATAATATTTGTGGAATATATTTAATTTTGGGGTTAATGGTTTTGTGCGTTATGGTTTTGAAACACATGGTTTTACCAATACCATAGTTGTATTTGTGTGAGCTTGATTCTATAAAAGACAGCACATGTTTAATGGTTGATGTTGGCTAGTTGAGTGGGTTATCATTTGTATTGAACTCTTCTGAAGAGTGCATGTGTGAAGCATGACATGGGATGTGTGGTTGCTTGGACACATGGAGGATGCATTGGAGAAGCTTGATGTTTCAGAAGTGTTCATGGATACTCTGTCAGTCTATTGTAATGTTTTCATTGTTGAATAATACCTTGAGTGTGGATGCTTTTGGAGGTTGGGTTTTTCCCTCTTGAGGGTTTTCCTAGGGTATATCTTGTGTTATCTTGTAGTATGTCTTTTGATCTTTGCATTATGTTTATTCTGTAAGCTTGTATGCATCATTTTCTCTCATAGGGTTATGTAGGAAATTTAGGAGGGGACATATAAAGATTGTTGCTTTTGGAATTTAGGAGGGGGCGTATGAAATGTTTTGATTCAATTGTCTAGTTTTGTGTTATAAACTAATTTGATACTGCTCAATTGTTAAATTATGGTTGTAGAATTAAAGCTATGGGAAATAACATGAAAATGGTAGATTAAATTGAATATTGAAAGATCTTATTTAAGTGGTAATGATTTTGTAAGCAAAATACTTGAACCTTGAAGGCAAGAAACCATGATAAACCTTGAAGACATATATAAATTGTTAAAGAATAAAGACCTAAACCAGACTTGCAGAGACTAAAATATTATGTGGACATAAAAAGGGGACTTGAAGAAGGCTTTAAGAGGACATGGTATGAGGGGGGTTGTTCAAGTTGGATGCCTTGAAGATATTAAAAAAGATTCCTGGATAAGTAAATGGACATAGGTACACGTGTCATCAAATAAGGATAGTTTTGGACCCTATTTCAAGGTGAACTATAAAGAGGCCTCTTCTTATGCAAGTGCCATATAATACACGTACATGAATGAGTTGTCTTAAAACTTCTTATATGCTACCTATTACTTGAAGACTCTACCTTGAGATCAATTTAATAAAATACCACATGTTTGAATGGGATAAAAAAGGACTTCACTAATGCTACATGAGAAAGAGGATGGGCTCCAATGAGGAGTTTTCTACAATAGATATGAAATGAAACTATTCTTATGCCACTTGATAAAAAACACGAGATCAAATGTAAATCATTTCTTATAAACTTAATTTAATATTTGTGCCCAAGTTGTTGGAACTCTTCTCAAAAGATGATTGGGATCTTAACACCCTTTGCTCCGCTCTTCTTTTCCTCTTCTCTAGCATTTGAGACAAGCCTTTATGGTATTGGAATGTTCTAAAGTTGTTGAATTTAAGAGTACTCTTGAGGTAGGGAGTTCCTTGATCAATCATTCAATTTATTCTAGCAGTTGGCCTGAAGGGGGCTCTCCTGAAGCTCAAGCCACACTATCTTATATTCTTGTAGATCAACCATGATTCTCTCTTGAGGGTGTTGTTTTACTTTCTTGGGGACTTTCTCCTAAAGGAACTTATATTGTAGGTCTTGGATACTCTTCCCTTGATAAGGAAAATGGTGGGAATAAAGATTTTTCTTAGTGGAGTAAAATATGGAATAAATTCAGTTAGCCTAAATTCAACTTCTTCATGTTGATTCTTTATCACAATAAATGTCTCACTTAGGATAATATTAAAAAGCATAGACTTTGGGGCCCTTCAAAATGTGTTCTTTGTAGTATAGAGGAAGAATCTTTTGCTCACTTATTCTTTCAATGCCTTTTCACTCTGGGTATTTGGGAACAATGGCAACATATTTAGAACCGACCTATTATCCATGCTACTTCCTTGTCTCAGTTATAGACTTGCATGGGTTGACCACCTTCTATAGCTAGCACTCTCAAGGTGGCTTGGGAGCTTGGTCCTATTTTCATCCTCTTGCAGATTTAGCTTAAACAAAATCATAAAAATTTTCAAGGTCATCAAAGTCTCATCTTGTGAATTTAGTAGAAGGCTATGGATTTTGTTAAGGAGGCTATTAATGTCAAGCATTCTATAGATGAAAGCATATATCCCTCTAATCTTTGTGTTTAAAAAAGCATTCAGATTCTCTCTAATGGTGCCTCCTCTTGTTGTTCCCACCCTACCTTATGGGCTTATAAAAAGGTAAAAGGTCTAGTAAATGGTCTCCCCCCTTCAGGTTTTTTGAAAATAAATACCAATGGTTCTACCCATGACAGTCCAGGTTGTAGGGCTTGGATGGGTCAACTTTGTTGAAGATGAGTTTGTTCATTTTTTCTTCTCTGCTATTATGAGGATCAATACCAACAATTAGATGGAAGCTTATGTTATTCTTTTAGCTCTTGAAAAAGCTTGTGAGTAGGGTTAGAAAAATGTTATTTGCGAAACAAACTCTTTAATCATGGTTTATCGTATGAATAGAGAGGACTCACAAGTCTTCTTGGTAGCTGGTAATTTTAGCTCTACAAATTTTTCATATGGTTCCTCAGTTTGAATCCACCTCCTTTGTTCATATCCCTCATGAATGAAACTTAATTGCAACTTCTCTTGCTAAGAGGGATATAGAGTAAAATCATAATTGGAATGTCATAAAGTGGGGGTGCCTATCTCCTAAGCAAGCCTCTTAGTTCCTCCATCTAGTTCATAATGATCATTCCTAAAGATCACCTTTCTTCTTTGATGTGGATCAAGCTTGGTGATGGTCACTCTCTTTGGAATGCTTATACAAAGTCTTTCTATTGGTATTATGGACTTCTCTAGCTTCTTTGGAATGCTTGATATCTTGTTCTTACTAGTCATGCTAATAAGGATCCCTCTTTCGTCTAGGCTTATGGCTACTTTATGGACTCTTTCTGTTTCTCTTGGAGATGGGATTATGGAAAACCCATCCATGTTTTCTTTCTTCTTTCTTTACTTACGGCTCTTTTCATTTGGAAATCATTGTCTTGTAACATGTTTTGAGTTTCTTTTAATATAGTTTTTTTTGCCCAAAAATAAAGTTATTGGGATTGAAAACTTACTTTTGAGAGTTGTTGCCTATTTAAGACTAGCTAAAACTCTTTGTAAAGGATTGGAAACTAGTTTTTTTTTATGAAACCTAGACTTTGTACTTAGTTTTTCTCATTTTCTCTAGTTTTTAAACAATGACAATGTTTTTATGATGTATTTCTTCAATTCAACTAAGAATTGATGAATTCCTTCAAGTGCTTTATAGAATATATTTCGAATTGAACATTGTGAGGATTTATGTACCTGATCTATGCCTATATATGGTGATCTTGTTCACATTTCTTCGTAGTTGAATTATCGTTAGGCACATGCACCTTCTTGTGTTCTTGGCTGTTTATTCTAGTCAAGCAAAATTGTTGTCAAGGAATTTGTCTTTTCAAGTGGGTCAAATTTGGCATCATCACAAATTATGCTCATTTATCTTTCTTTCAACCCTTTATATTTTGTAAATTTTATACATTTAGTTAGATTAGGAAATAATTTAGGATCATTCTTGCATGTTGTTACAAATATGAAAATTTATTGATTGCAAGTGGATTCTATTGATGTTTTGTGTCTAATAAGTGCAATGGAATATTTAAGATTAGTTTGTTTGAATGTTGAATTTTAAAATATTAATTTTATTATGCAATAAACAAATCTTTGTTTGAATTCACTTGGATACACCATAAGCCTCTTGAATTGGAACATTACAATGATCACTAAGTTATCTTGCATGGCCATGACTTAGTGATATGGACCTTGGGGAGATTTAAGTTTCCTTTTAGGAGAGGTATAGTGCATTCTTGTACTCTACCTAAGTTGGTGTATCAAACAACACATCAACAATACCATGATGTGTGCACCGCTTGATTGAAAATTTGGGTTTATGTATGTAATAGGCATTTTGGTTATAGGGTGGACAAAACGAGCTACTAACTAGGATTTGGTAATGTCTAATTCTTTCACTTGATCATAGGATAGGCCAATAGAATATTTAGTGCTCTTGGATTCTCACCATTGTTGAAATATATCATATTGGTTCATGAGGGTATGAACATGGTTGACAATACCTTCTAAGGTGGAAATCATAGAGGACGATTGAGGGTGGTGACAAAAAGATTTTATAACATTCTTTATTTGATTAATATTATTTTTAGTTTCTTGTTCAATTATTTGTGGAGGATTTGGGGGAGGGTATAAGTTTGAAGGTTGGTCATCCATGTTATCTATTTCAGATTTAAAACATATAAATTTAGAATTTAGAACAACATTTTACTAAAACATATACAATTTAAATTAAAAATTTATAATTCATAATACAATCAAACTCTAAACTACATTCAATTGAATTGAAAAACCTTAAACTATATGTAAAAAATCAATATGCACAGGCATACACTCAATCAAATTGTAAAACATAAAATTCATGTTGTAGTAAAAACATGTGATACATTCAATCAAATTAAAAACACTAAACTAATTTAAAAAACTCATTTAGTTTTAGATTCAATTCAATTTAGATAAAAACAAAGAAATTATCTCTATGAAATGTCAATCACTTGCTAGGAAGATGTACATCACTTTCACTTGCTAGGGATAGGGAGCATGGAGGATTGCACAAAATGGATATCTATAATCTTTGATATCCATTTTTGTCACCTAAGGTGAATATAACCCCACTAGTTATGGGTTTGGAATGTAGGTGAAATTGGATATGTATTTAGGTAAAAAAGATATCCATTTTGGTTTGGCACTACCAAACCAAATTTGGACTTCATATCTAAGCCTAGAAAAAGTCAAAAATCTATTTCCTAATTTTGGCTAAGTTTAGAAGTGTATTTTTCCATTGCCACTATTTGGCCCACCATGATCTCACACTCACCCTAATGTTGAGGCTCATGTGAACCTTAGTGTATAATTTCTACAAAAATATAATATCACATGATCATTGTTTAGATAACAACCATGTGTAGCTAGAGATCTAGGATATTTATCAAAGGTATTATAAGAGGACATGTGTGCACCTAGTAATTAAATAAGAATGTATCTTCATCATCCCTATATAGGAAGAAAAGTAGCTTTGTTTGATCACATCTTTTGTGACCATCACACTAATGTCATCAAAACCCACAACCCCCTAACACTGGATCATAGTCAATCCATAACAACGTATATGCTAACCTGATCATATGGGCTAATGTCCTTTAAATATGTCCTAATTCTTCTAAGATCGTCTAATGTTCTTTGGGAATGTATTTTATATTGGCCAATGGTTTGGGGACACTATAAAATTCTATCTAATTTGTTAATATTAGCGACAAGTTATGTGAAAATGTTTGCCATGATGATAAAATATAACTATTAAAAAATATTATACTAGATTAATTTACACATAATAATTATACATTTAATTTATTTTGTTCTAACTATAGTTGAAATTCATTTACATAAAACCATTAAATTAATTCTAACTAAACTAATTTTATATTTTATTTTTATGACTATACTTTGCACATATGGAACTTTTTGATTCAATGTAGGCTATTAATCACTAATCATCTTATGTGAGAAATTAGCAATGGTTGTAAAGCATTTTTTTGGCATGAATCTTAGAATGACTATCTTAAGCTTGGCGATAGATGAGATTTTTTGGAGGTGAGGCATTTTGCCTCTGAGGCTTGGGGATGTCATGTTAGGTATTATGTAAATGTGGGGGATGAAAGCAACAGGTTGCCTAGAAAGACTTCCCTAGTTGCCCTTTTCCAAAATCTCAAAAAATGATCCTTACAAAAAGACTCAATGGTAGGAAAGTTTTTATTAATAAGAAGTTGGATACTTTGAGATGGATTGGCTCTAAAAATGGTGATTAAATGATAAGACAAGGGTATTTATCTTTTTTTAGGTGATCTGATGTTCATGATTGACCCTCTTCTTTATGTTGGAATGCATCTTGCCTACCAAACGTAGGAGCTTTTGAAAGGCTAGCTTTACATGGCAAATTATTAATAGGTGACATATTGTACAAAATTGGTGTGTTAGGAAATTTACTTGTGTTTTGTGTGGGTTAGATGTGGAAAGTGTGCATCATCTTCTCCTGCACTATGCTTTTACCATGTAGTGTTGGAATTGGTTGTGGGCTAAGTTAGATTGGAGCATTGCTCCTCTTAACTCTTTATTGATGTTGTTTTAGAGTTGGTGATTCTTTTCAAGAATTCTACTTTTAGTTGCATTTGGTTAATGACCCCTTCTATCCTCATCTGGATAATCTAGAAAGAAAAAAAAAAGAAATGGTCACTCTTCTTGGGAGAAAGTAATTTTCAAAATTGAGAGTATTATCTTTGAAATGACAATGTCTACTATGGTGTAGTCCTCAAATAAAAATCACATTTTCTCTTCTTGGGATATGAACCCAGTTAAGAAGTAGAATCTAATCAAGATTCCTCCTATATAGCAGTTAATGAGTGTTAAGCTTATCCTAGGAGATAGATCTCAAATCAAGTGGCTACATCCTCCTATTAACTTTATAAAATTGTATTTTGATTGAGCTTCTCGAAGCAATCTAGGAGTTTCAAGTGGAAGTTGCATTTTGAGGAGTTTTGACAATTAGGTTCTTATGGCTACTTCCAAAAAACTTTAAAATAGCACAAATAATGAAGCATAGGCCCAAGTATTGGTCATGGGTCCTAGCATTATTGCCAATTTGGGGGTATCAAAGTTGATAATTAAGGGGGATTACATGGGCATCATATATGCTTTGAAGAGAGGTCGGTTGGATAATTGGAAGTTGAGAGTGCTTGGGACTTGATTAAGTCTTTTTCTAAGCTTTGTATTTGTCATTGTTATAGGGAGGCAAACAAAGTTTCCAATAACTTGGCAAATTTGGCCATTGACAATAATCACATTTATTTTGTGAATTCTTCTCTAATGGTTTGCTTGGATGTTCACCTAGATTTGCTTAGATGTTCACCTAGATAAGTTGGTCTTTGATGGGATTATGGGTATGGGTGTCCTCAGTCAACAAGGTTTCCTCTCCCATGCAAGTATCTGAGAATCATGATCATTATTAAAAATGAGATATGAAGTAGAGTCAAAGGCTTAAATACATTAATCAATTGGTCATCTTCAACCTTTATTTAGTAACATGAATTACATATTTATAGAACTTCACTTGTAACTATTTCTACAACCACCTTACTAACTAATAACTAGCTGATGTGATTATTAATCACTTTCATTATTTTCTCCACATATTATTTGCCTCCACACAAATAATAATGTGGAGTACTACCACACTAACATTCACCCATGTGAGGACTAATTCCCAACAATCATATCCCATAGATATCATATCATTGATATGATTAATCATTTGTTTTTTCTACTAACTATTTTCATCGTAGATTTTGTTGTATGTGATTTTCCTTTCATCTTATATCATTGGTTGATAGATTTTACTTTGGTTTCTTAGTGCAACATTCTCCCACCATTATGGGTGCAAAGTTATTGCGACTGTGTGAATTTAGTACAACTTTTAGGGCTGAACACGTGTTTCTTTCTACACTTGTGAATAGGATAGCAATTATTTCGACCTTCCTTTCAGATCTATTGTTAATTATGATAGGGTTTTTTCACATCCTTTTGGCTGCTATATTTGAAGCATATTACAGTCTTCCACGTATTCTATCTCTTGAGTTCTAGTTGTCTTTCAATTGAGTATCTCAGTTTAAAGCCTCAGTTATGGATGGGAAAACAACTATGGATGGGAAAACAACTCAGAGAGTTTTTTAGAGCTGCAAAAATGGGAATCAAAAGATATTGGTTGTTATCACTTGGAGAAATTGAGAAGGGTGTTTATCAATGATCCTCCCTTTGTGGAAATCGCCATTAGGGAGGTGGTAGATCAACACAATTTATTGGAGTTTTTGCAATGTCACCGGTATAGCACTATTATCTCTATTTTCCTCTCAAACCTCATGGACTTGCTGAGAGACAAAGCTAGATGGTGCTAGAGCTCACACAAGTGTACGTTCAAGGGATTCTAGTCCCTGGGAAAAAGTTGAATGAGGCCTTACATGGATACAAATGGGACTTAGGTAATGTTGATATGTGTGGTATCTTCCCACTTAAAATATTCGTCTCTTCTAATGTGGTGAACTACATTCTAGCTACTGCTAGGGAGGGCTTGCTTAATGATTACTAGTTAAGTTTCATAATTCATTGTTTAGGCATGACAAAAATCTCTTTGGTTTTAGTGATTTTTTTAGTGGCGAATATTTGTCAATTGGTTAATAGTTGAAATTGGGGATTCAAAATTTGACTAATAGTATAAGATGTAAGGTGACTTGAATTGCCACATTTTTACAAAATTTTATTTTAGTTTTGGTTAAATTGCTAGAACATTTATTTTATTAAACTTTTAAACTCAAAAATTCACCACAATATTCGATACCTAATCAGATTAGGTTTGCCTAAATTTTATAAGTGATAGTAGAAATTGAAATTAATTCACCAACAATATTATATTATTATTGGTTACTTTAGGGCCATATCGCTAATTTTTAATCACCATCATTGATTTTATTTATAATCTAACGGTTAGGGTTGTATTCCATGGGTTAAAATATACCCACAGAGTTCCGATACCCATCGAGCCTGAAATTATATTTGGGTCGTTGATCTCAATTTATAATCTAACGATTGCGATTAAATTTTGTAGGCCAAAATGTATCGATGGAGCTCCAATACCAATGGGGCCCGAAATTGCATTTGGGTCATTGATCTCCATTTCGTTGATCTCAATGGAGATCAACAACCCAAATGCAATTTCAGACCCATGGGCATTAGAGCTCTATGGGTACATTTTGGCCCACGGAATAGAACCCAAACCATTACATTATAAATAAAATCAACAGTGGTGAAAAATAATTTAGAGTCGATTTAATATATTTAATGTTTGATTTAAAATATTAAGGAATTAAGGAATTATAGAATGAGCACTACACCTTAAACTAGTCAATCATTGCCACCCTTAGGCCCTTACTTTTCCATAGGAATTTACTTTTTTTTAAAAAGGAAGGATTCGCCATGGTAATTAACACATTATTTTTTGTCAAGATTCACTAGGATTTTCTACAAATTTCTAGTGATTTAAAAAAAATCGCCAATAAAATTAATATTTTTTTTCAAAAAAAGGAAAGATTCGCCAATAGAAATTAATATTTTTCTCCAAAAAGTGAAAGATTCACCAGGATTTTATATCTTTTTTCAAGAGAGATTTCTTAAAGTTATCACTGTTGGGTTTTTATTGGCAAAGGCTCAGTGTATCATCAGTTTGGTTTCGTTTCTTCTAAGTAATGTTGTTGTGCTTCTAAAGCTCTGTTTGGTGTAAACAATTCCTTAGGTGATAATGGGAGATGATAGTTCTAGCGTCACCTCAAGGATAGTAGGTAGAGTTTTTGACTGATTGTCTCATAAATTTTGGTGGTGGAAGGTATGGCTTTGGTTGGTGGGTTGCTTTTTGATTGTTTTCTTCTATCAACTCCTTTGATGGCTAGTGAGGGGTTTTTCGTTGACTCCCCTTCTCTTATTTTGTGTCTAGTTGGATCTGGTTTATGATTGTTTGCATACTTATGTTCCTTCTTGGTTTATTTAGCATGTGGGCTTTCTCAAGGTTCTAGCTATTGTTGTTTTTGTTCTTAGGGATTCATGTTTGGGGATGCCCACTTTATGGAATTTGCCTGCTTTATAAATACAAAGGGTGTGATACCCTGCATCACATTTATTAAAAAAAATTCTAACTATACTAAATTTATATTTTATTCTAAATAAATTTACATCAATTAATATAGATTTAGACTGTATATAAATTTATTAGTTTATTAATTTTATAATTTTACAAATTTTTAATAATAAATAATAGTTTAATAATTTTATTAAATTTAACTTTAATAATGTTATTCTTGTTAATGGAATAATAGTGAATAAAAATAATGGTCACAAACACAAATGGGTAGTGCTAAAGAATGGAGTGAAGTTAAACTTTGATGGGGCCTCTAAAGGAAATTTGGGTATAGTAGATGTAAGTTTTGTGATTAGAGATTCTCAAGGGGTAAAAACACAAACCTGTGTCACAATTTTATAAAGGAAACATTGATCTAACTTTTTAACTTGAATCACTACAAAGTGACATATATGTTCTAAATTTTAAAATGATGTAAACTAATAATATATATATTTTTAGTATATTTTATGTTTCTATTTTTTTAAAAAATTATTTAAATGTAGTATTTTGTAAAATTGACACTATAATTTAGTTGCTGATAAAATGCTGAAAAATAAGGTTGAATGGAATGTCACACTTTATATAGTAAATTTCATTTATTTTCCTTCTATATTTTTTTGTGTATTCATAGCTCAAAAATTTAGTGCATGGATTATTTTCTTCCCCAATTTGATAAATATGTGTTTTTAAATAAATCTTGGAAGTTGTGTGTAATGAAAACACAACTGTTTCGATGGGACGTCAACTTTTGTCTTCATTATTTATCCAAAATAGGAAAAAAAATTGCCATCTTGACAAGGAATCTCTCCTCTAGTGCATCATAAATTTTTTAATTTTTTAATAAAATTTACTATTTTCTCTTGAGAGAACAATCAACTCCATATTTTGGTGTTGATGACCTACTTTTAGTAGAAATAAAAAATAAAATATAAACACTAATTGAAATGTTTAAAAAAATATATTTTTACAAAGTAGATTGATTGATTTATAAAAGGATATTTTTAGATTTTTTTAAAATGATTATTTGCACTAGTAGGAGTTATTAGAGCATCAAATTTTTCAAATAATTTCATTTTTTTGGTAAATGAGCCCCAAAGTGATGCTATATATGTTTAGTGGATGGTTCCAATTGGAAAAGTTGTGGCCAAGATATAATTTAGCTAGAATGAATCTAGATAGAACATAAGTTTCACCAAAATTGAGTTTAAGTTGGAAATACTTAAATTTATTTATGCTGATAAGTTGGCCCAAAGTGTGACACAGTTTTGAACTTTTACCCCAAGGATTTTTTTTGCTTGGGAGTTCCAAATTCTTAGGTACAAAACCAAATAATGAAACAGAGATGGAGGCCCTCCTTTTGGGTCTTTAGTGGGTATATGCAAAAGGGTATCATTCCATTGACGAGGATAGTGATTTGCATATTATTATAAATGCAAAAATAAGGAACCATACCCTAATTGGATACTAAGGGCACTATTTGAGGAAGTAATTCATTGGAAAAACTAATTTTATTTAGTTAAGATGAGTCATTACATTATAAAGAGCAGAATGTGGTAGTAATATTTTTCAAAAAAAGGGGTGCACCTCAAGGAGATTCCTAGATTGAAAATTGGATGGAAGATGATTGGCCTAACCTTGCTATATTGCTTGCCTTTAGACATTCCCCATAGTATGTGCATTGTAGCTCTAGTAGCTAATTCAAATCTAGAGTAAAGGGCTCTAGAGTATTTGACAGTGTTATTTTTGGCAGTGGAGTATATGGTATCTTCTACTTGGAGCGTGTTAAAATAATTATGTGTAATCAAGGTTTTAAGTTAGCTTTGGCCTATTTAATCTTATAAGCATTGGTTGAGTTGTCAACACTCATAGTTGGTTTGATTGGTCTTGGTTTGGGCATGATATTAATGGCTGGTAGGAGAGGCTTGAGGGGTTCATATCATCATAGGTAAGTGACAGATCATTGTTTGAAGAAGATATTCAGTTGCAATAGTGTAGGGAAGTTGAATGTCATAAAAGTCATCCTAGGGTGTAATAGTATTGAGAATAATCGAAGGTCTTCTTGCAAGGCTCTATTACGGATGACTTTTAAGAAAATTAAGGATCGCAGTTGTGAATAGTGCAGTGTGAGAGTTTATTGGATCTTTCGATGAATTCCCCATCGAAGATGGATACTCAGGAGGACGTGAGTGTGGGTTTTCTAGTTTGTCCTTTGGCACCTATGGATAAGGGTAAAGAGATGTTGATAGAGTTGGATGTGGATATTAGAGCTATGGATGCCATGGTCGAAGATTTAGTAGTGGACATGCATAATTTGGTAAGGTTTTGTCAAGATCTTCCTTTGGTGTTTAAGCATATGGTTCTCATAGCTTAAAGATGTCATGGATCCTACAAGTGGTTTAACTATGTTGCTTAAGTGGAGAATGATCATCTAGTGCAAGTTGCAAAACAAGCAAAGGGCATTCATGGTTTTAAGTTCAATTGCTTGGAGGTTGTGGTAGTTCCAATTATACCCACTATTTAGTTAGTGGCAATGTCAGATAATGGTGTATATAGCAAGGCATTCAACCGTTAGCTAACAACTCTCGTTGTGGTTGGAATGGTGCATTAGGTTGTATCACAAACTCCCTAGGGTGTGATGTTTAGGTTGTCTAGGTTCTCATGGGTGATAGTGTTTTATTTTTTGGCTAGAGATGGTGTTTGTATTTTTGTACATATGGTTTTGTGTGTAGTCTAGTAGTCACTCTATATACTAGGGTTTTAATGCAATTTATGTGGAGTGCTTTGTAATGGTGGTCATTATTTATGAGGAGGACCCCATTAATAGAACCCCATAGTTTATATATTAAAAACATTACTAATTTTATAATTTTAATAATTTATTATTTTAGTATATTATATATAATATTAAGTTTATTAATTTATTAATTTTGTCAATTATACATTTTAATTATATTAATTTTATAGTTTTTTATTTTATTCATTTATATTTTTAATTATTATTTTATAAATTTTATAATTTTTTAATCTATTTATATAATTTTAATATTTTTAAAAATTATTATTACTATTTTTTTAATTTTTTAATTTTAAGTTAAAAACAAATATAATTTTATTTCAAAAATATCAAAAAATTAATTTAAATTATAAATTATTCAAGAAACACATACACAAAAAAATGAAAAAAGAAAACCATACAAAAACCAAGGAAGAAAAAGAAAAATACCTAGAAATGTGACTAGACAAGTAGTTGCTTTCATAGGTCACTCCTCATGTTTGCAAGTCACTCCCCACATTCACATGCAAATTGTGTAATAAATATGTTGGGCCCCTTTATACTTGAACCCCCTTCTATTGGTTCAAACTATATTTAGTGAAATCCACCATTACCATGTGATGTAATGCATGCGTTGACTACATTCAATCAAACATATGCAATTTTGGCATGTTCATTTTGGCCCAAAAGTGGAAAACACTCATGTGCTTTCACCCTTTTAGTGGTAACAAATTTACAAATTATGACTCTTTAATGAGAACTTATGAGGGATTATCCTAGTTTGCAAGTATTTGGCCAAAATATACTAGATTTGACCAACGATAATTAGAGGGGATCCAACGAGGATATTTGTGGACTTAACCCATGGTTATCAGAAGGGATCTTACAAGGATACTTGTGGAGTTGATCCATAATAATCAGACTAAGTTTACCAAAGTTAAAAAAATTCCTAATTTGTTATGTACATACACAACTAAATGTTTATGATTTTATGGACATTGATGTCTTTAGCATGACACATTATGCTACTACAATTTCATCTTGAGACATGTTTATGGAAAAATTCTAGATTGGAGATCTATGGTTTTCTATGTTATCATATATCATGTATGCAATTATGCTCACTTGATACAATGAAATAAATTTTAAAATAAAAATATTTCTTTTTATATAGCTTACTACATGTGATTGGAATTCTAGTTGAGCATATGTGATGTATTATTCATTTTATTAAATTCACTTGAGATACATTTCGTATTGATATGCAAGTTATATGATGTATACTGTAGGAGCATCCTTAGCCCATCAACTATTTTTCATATAATAAAAGATAATTTGCTTTCTTTTATGTGTTTTCTTTTCTTAGTAGGATTCTCTCTATGTGCCACAAGTTGGAGTATACACTTTCTCCTAAATGATACAAATGGTTCTCACTTATTTTTGCCTTGGCACAATAGGATTTGGTTGGGATTTTCTCATTGCATTTGTTCATAAAGGGCTCTTTCATTTATTCTCCCCGAGTTGATAGTGTCATGCCCACATTTCCCATGTGGTCGTGACACGATACACACGTGTCATGTCCACATGGGAAATGTGGTCATTGACACAAATTATCAAAAACATTTTCCACGCGACTCTAAAACCCCATCATGCACAACATGTGCGCTCAGTGGCATACACACAAAGGCAAAGATGTCTATCAAATGTTGCGGTAATGCGTACTCATTTTGCAACCCCTGTGAAATGAAAGCCTACTAAGGAGGTTATGCGACGCGAGGAGAATCGCTAAGAGGGGTAGTTTCCATAATTGGAACTAACCCTAAGGTTCCTAGATGAGGTGATGTGATTTCGATATGAACTGAAATCTAACCCTAGGAAAACTATTAACATAATTAACATTAAAATTATTGCACTAACATGATTTCGAACTAAACCTTCAACAATTACCTCGAAATAAATTAAATATTATCTCTAACTTTAATCTAAGGAAATTTTGGTAGCATAACGCCATCTCACTAAATCATGAGTGGAGAGGAAAATTATTTAAAATAACTTTCACTATTTCCCTTTTGGAATTAAAATAATTAAAATCAATCCTCTAAACATCTTCCCCAAATTAAATCCAATTAACTAAAGTTCCTAAAGTGTATAATTGAAATAATTCTAAACATATAGATCACACACCTTGTAAAAAGGGTTGGAAGTAAATAATTAATTAATTAAAAACTACATTTAGGTCATGCATTAGTAAATAGGTTTGAAGGGTTAAATAAATTAATTCCACTCCCATTTAATCCTCACACCAAAAACCCATTAAAATAACCCCCCTCTCACTCACTAAGTGGGCTCAAAAGAAAAACTAGTTTTAGGGAATAATTAAATTCACTAATCCCCTTTAGGGCTACACTAACCCTAATTAGTTTTATAAGGCAACTTGAAATAGGTTTAAACGCTCACAATGAAATTTAGCTTGCTCATTTGTTTTCCAGATTTCAAGAATGAAGAGGAGAGAGAGAAGAAAAGGTACATGCACCAATGGAGTCTATATTTTTTTTCCTTTCTATTTTCTATATGGTCTCCTTCATGTTATTTTATTTATTTCTCTAACCCTAGTTTTATTCTTTTGTTTTTAAGTCCTCTCTCTAGTTTTGTTTTTCAGCAGAGGATAATGGGCTCTTTGATTTTTTTTATTGCAATGTATTTAAACTGTGTTATTTTATGCACAACAATATATATATATATATATATATATATATATATATATATTATTGTCATCAAAATACAGAATGGGAAAATTGATATAAAAATTACAGTGCATGCTTATACTTTTTTTTGTTGTTGAAATCACAGTGTGTTTATATAATACAATATATATACATTGATTGTATATATATATAATATATATATATATATATATATATATATATATATATATATATATATAAAAGCAATGTATGTAGGGTCAAAAATGAAGGAGGGTTTCATTTTTTTGTGGGCAGTCATCAAGCGAAATGTAGAGACCAGTTTAGTTTTGGCACCGTTGGCACAAAGGAGATCAATTGGGGGAAGGGCTATTCCCCCTGCCCCCCCCCCCCCCAACAAAGCCGAAGCTCTGTGGAGGGGCGGACGGGGGTCCCTCCCCCCCTCACAACATTCTCATGGCGGCGGTAGTATTGCCGCTACCCCCTTATTTTTTTATTTAAAAAAAAACATAGTTCCATAAAAATATATAATACATATATTTATCTACTAGCAAATTCTATCTTTGTATTCTTTTTACAAAACAAAACAATGACTTAATGATTAAACACAAGTCTATTTTTTTTTCTTTTCTTATATATATAGACACACACACACATGTATATATATATATATAAACATCTAACTGATTTACTAAAAAAATAATTTTCTCTTCCATATGAACTTTACTACATTTTTATTTATTTTTATTTTCCATGACAACTGAGTAAATATATAATTTCTTTTCTTTTTCATCAAACTTCATTCAAATGACAAAATTAGAGAATAGGAAGAGGGGTAAAGATAGAACCATTATTTTCATACATAAATAATTTTTCCCAGCCATGTAAAGAAAACAATCAACTGAGGTTTCATTTGAATAAATAGAATACATATCTTTTTTGTTTTTCAAAGAGACCCACGAAGAGAGCTCACTCTCAAACTACAACAGTTTTAAAGGGCCACAAAGGCCATGCCAACCATGATTCCATACATTTCAAACTCATAAAACTATTATTTCTTACAAAGCTCCAAGACCACCAAAACTTGCAAAAATCACAAGAAGGTTTCCCAAATCCCATGGGAGCTCACCTCCCATCCATAGACTTGAAAGCCAGTCACCCCCGAGCTTGGAGGTCACCCACATAACCAGGTTCACACAAAAACAAGGATTCAACACCAAAATCACTCACACCAAGCATAAATACACCCTCCCAAGGATTTCACATAACGAATCCATATAACTTAGATTTTTTGGGGTAGGAGAGTGGACTACTCTCAACTCAAGGGGAGAACCCAAAATCACCAAAACACATAATACTCAAATTCACAAGGCCTTCTGCCTTAATCTCTCAAAATGTCAAAAATCCCAAGGCACTCTTGCCTTCAACAAAATCTCAAATACTTCACAATGCACTCCCATGGCCATCAACACCTCCAAATATAGTGAGGGTGACCCCGAGGAGGTTCACTCCTCTCCCACCCCAAAACAATATGAACTCTTCTCAATGGAGAGATTCATCAAACACCCAAAATGAAAACCCACAAAACACATAAACCAAAACTCAAACATACACAAAGCAATCTTCACATACATTGAAAGTAAAAACATAAGGAAGACATATAGCCTTGGGTGCTTACCTTATAAGTCCAAATTTGGCAAGAGGTTGGTGAAGAGCTCCTAGGTCTCCTTCCAATCTCCTTGCATCGAAATCCTCCAAGTCTAGCTATCTCCCCAAAATCAATATTCAAAATGCAAAAATGAAGAACCCTCTCCATCTCTCAAATAGGGAGTTTAATAGGCTAAATCGAAGAGCCTAGAGGAATGAGAAAGGTGACACATGTCACCTTTTTCCTCCTCCTCACAACCCACTCAAAAAACCCTAAGGGATGAGGAGGTGACACATGTCACACTCCCATCCCACAAAGCCTCACTCTCTCCCACAAATGCTCTTACACATGTGTGAGAGCATAGTGGAGAGGGGAATCCTACATGGAAGACTCCATAAGGATAAGGGGAAGACACATGTCAACCTCCTATCCAACAAGGCAACCCATTCCCCCATAGATGCTCTCACACATGTGTGAGAGCATAGAAATGAGGTCTCTCACACTTGAAGGCCTTGGAAGCTTCCCAAGCCTTCAAGACAAGGGAGACCTTATCCTAGGGAAGTGGAGATCGTCATGGTGGAATCTTGATTTGTCCACCACCTCACCCAACTTCAAATTTCGTCACTTAACTTCAGGGTCAAGTTAAGGTGACCAAAATAAGGTTAAACTAATGTCTCACATGTTCAAATTGGTCCTAGACCCTAGAGGATGACCTAGGGTCATTATTTGACCAAAATAAACACCAAGGGGTCCATAAATTCACATAAAAAGGTTCAATAAATAAATAGCACCAAAATAGTTCAACTCAAACATTACAACTTACAACACATCAATAAATCAAATAAAAGGGTAAACCGTAATCAAAATAAACATTAATTACAGACATTACAAATCATCATGCTCAATCACAAATGACCTTGGTCCCTCTTGGGACTAGGTCAGCTAACCATGGATATCACATACTGTTATTGGAATGACCTCCAATTTTCCATGGGCCATGGAAAATTATCGGCACACTTCCACAAATGGATTAATAGCACATGTTCATCATAGCCGAAGTGAAAGGAAGAGCGCGCGCACATACAGTCGCATAATCACCTATATCCTTAATTATAACACATGCTATCATTTACATGATTCATAATTCATTTGTATTTCTAAACATCAAATTAGGATTAAAATTGCATAATATCTCATTCATCTACTCATCAACTAACATTCCAATTTGCATCAAAATATATATCACATAACATTATAACATCAAGTGAAATCTAACATGCGAGCTATAACATCATCACATCATGCTCTATCCAACTAATCAAAAGCATATGATATAGTCATGAAAGTCTGAATAACGGGATCAATAGTCCCCCAATGTCCACATGTCTAACAAATAATCCATATAATAAGTACTAAATAAAAAATGGAAGGTAAAAGAAGAGTAGCCCTCACATCCTCCCCCCTAAGACTAAACTTCCTCCTGGAAGTCAGCAAAGAGGTGAGGGTAGAGTGCCCTCAATCATGAAGCATCATCCCAAGTAGTCAAGACCTCATCATAGCAGTCCCACTGAACTCTGACCTGGTCCAACTCTTGCCCTTGAAGGCCCAGTGTCCGACAAGCCAATATGTGAATTGGCTCCAAAGCTAGCTGCCCATCCGACTCTACCTATAAGGCACCCCAATCTAAGACATGAGCCACATTAGATTTATAATGTCTCAACACAGATATATGAAACACATCATGGATATGTGACAGGCTAGGTGGCAAGGCTAGACATTAAGCTATAGGTCCTATGCACTCCAGTATCTCAAATGGCCCAACAAATCTCGTTGCAAGATTAGATCCCTTCCATAACTGATTGGACTCTTATGTGGCCGCACTCTCAATAATACCTTGTCACCAACTGAGAAGCTCCGATCCAATCTCTTGGCATCGGCACACTTCTTCTGATAGTCATGTGCCTCCTACAATCATTGCCTAATCAAGGTAACTTGCTACTTCATATCCTGCACTAACTCTGGTCCAATAGCAACTCTGTCCTTGATGTGGTCCCAACTCAGTGGAGTCCTACAAGGTCTGCCATACAAGGCCTGATAGGGATGCATACCTAACGAGCTATGATACCCATTATTGTAGGCAAACTCAACTAGATATAGATAGTCCTCCCATCTAGACTGGTGATCCATCACATACATGAGAAGCATGTCCTCTAAAACCTGATTCACCCTCTTAGTCTGCCCATCTATCTCAGGTGGTACATTGAACTGAAGTTGAGCTGAGTGCCCAACGCTTGCTATAATGCTCTCCAAAATGCTTATGTAAACACTGAATCTCTATCAGATATGATGCGATGAGGAATTCCATGAAGCTTCACAATATCATTCAAGAAGACCCTCGCCACTTGTCATGTCCCCATATTAAGTCGTTCTTTAAATTAAAGATTTAAACATCATGATTAAGAAAATGGCAAAAGTGCCTTCGTAAAATATCAATTCGAAATAATGTGTATTATTAAAATAATATTAGTATTATATGAATATTTTAAAAATATAAATAATAGTAATTTAAATACTATTATAATCATAAGTATCATGAGATAATATTATGATTATAATTATCTAAATATAAATATAAATAAGTAATATTATTATAATCACTTATTATAATATTATAATAAATATAATAATAAATATATTATAGATGGTTATAATATAATAAAATAAATATGAGTATTATCAATTTAGATATTATTATAAGTATTATATATATATAAGTGTAAAGTAACTATTAAAATGGTAGCATACGATGGAATGTGTTTTGAACAAATAAACAATTTATTAAGGGATGCGATCATACCATAAAGGCAACACTAAGGGTGCAATCTTAAAGGGACATAACTTTCCATGAAGGACATATTTTTGGATGTTTAAAAGGGAATTCCACCCTCTCAAAAAGGAGGATGGGAAAAAGAGAATAGGAAGTCTAAGAACTTCAAACAACAATCAAGACAAAGACTCAACGAGGGAAAAACAAATAGTCTATGGTAATATAGATCAACATCGACTGTCATTAAGGAAGCAAGCTAGACACAGCACAAGGAATATACAGAGGCAGCAAGGTAAGTCTACAGACTACTACAGGTACGCTATTATAGAGCATTTGAATATATAGTATAGTATATACTAGTAATATTTTAGTGTATATTAAGTAAAATATATGATGAATTCAGAAATGAATAAAAATAAATAAATAAAGATATGTAAATGTATAGGTAAATAACATGAACTGATTACATGGGTATGAAAAAAAAAATACTAGAACAATATAATTATGATAGGAATAAATGAATCATGAATATGCATAGAAAGAATAGATTAATATGATAAATGAATATAGTTATGCATAAGGAATCAATAAAGATGATAATGGAATATGATCATGTGATATATGATTGGCCAATTATGATATAAGGCCAAGATGACCTATTTATAAGGCATCATGTGCAAAATGTTAATAAGGACTTAGAAATCATAGGATTGTGCTATATCCGAAAGAAGGATTAGCCTCATCATTAATCATCTCGCCATCCTAGGTGTATGGGTAAGTTAGGAGAATGTTTTTGGACCTAGGTAACCCCAAGAAGATGAAGTACCTCCGGGTGTGAGGCGAAGTCTCTTGGGCCAAGTGTTGAAGTACCTTCGGGTGTGAGGTGAAGCCTTGGGCCTATGGTATGATGAGCTCATCAATGTGAATTGTGCCCTATAGTAGGCGGCTCTCCAATAGATGAGGTGGGAAGTCTACGGAACCGATTGGTGAGGTGGGAAGCCATCGGGCCTCCGTATGGGATGGTTAGTGGCTCCTCAACAAACCATGCCTATGGAGTTAGAGATGGATTAATGATAGGGTGACACATGATCCTCTTGAGGATAGAACATAAGGCCTATGAATATGAATATGAATATGAAAATGAATATGAATATGAATATGAATATGAATATGAATATGAATATGAATATGAACATGGATATAAATATGAGTATGAATATGACTATGAATATGAATTATGTGATTATGGGATTATAAGTTCAAGGAATAATGTGGTAAGAATATGGATCTATATTAATTATGATATAAAAAGAGAAACATTTGGAGTACTAATGCTTCCTTTTTGTAAGTTGAAATTGTGCAAGGTTGAGAACAATTTGAGCTTACTAGAAGGAGACAATACACCACTAGAGGTGAATTGTACGTTGTGCATATCAGTGAAAAGTGTGCTGCCTTGGTCAACTTCTCAACCATCACCATGATGGCTTCATGGTGGTGAGATGACAAAGGTAGACCAACTATGAAGGCCATGGAATTGGTGTCCCATTTCCACTCCGATATCTCATGAGGGTAAAGAAGTCTTGCTGGATGTTGATGCTCAGCCTTAACCCTCTGGCACTCAAGGCAATGAGCTACAAAATTTGCTATGTTGTGTCTCATCCCTACCCAATGATACAACTGTCTCAAATCGACATGCATCATCTTCACCCCAGGATGTGCTGCATAAGGTGCTCTATGAGCCTCTGATAAAACCAGTGAACAAAGGTCACCTGCAAGGGGAACATAGATGCTCTATCAATGTCAAAGAAGTCCATCTGCCTCAAAAGAATATCCTACAAACTTGCCCATAAGGGCCCTCTATGACTGAATCTCCTACTATACCTCAAGGAACCACTCACTCTCAAGCAGATGCTACAATATACACCCTCTCAAGTCCACAGTCAAAGTCAAGGTTAGGATCTCATGGTGCCTCTGACTCAATACATTAGCAACCACATTCTCCTTCCCTTTGATGTAATGCACATCAAAGTCATACTCATATAAGAACTCCATCCAAAGTTGTTGGTGGGCGTTCTGATTCGATTGCGTGAAGATAGATTGTAGACTATGATGGTCAGATTGTAACTTGAAACGGCATCCCAAAAGGAAGTGTCTCCATCTAACAAGAGCATGAAACACTGTTGCAAGTTCTAAGTCATGAGTAGGGTAGTTCAACTCGTGGGTCTTAAGCTTTCATGACTCATACATGATTGCTCAACCATCCTGCATAAGGACTGCACCTAGTCCCTCTAAAGATGCATCAGTGCATACCATGAAATCCGCTGTTGGATCAGGTACTGCTAGAATAGAAGCGCTAGTGAGACGCTCCTTGAGGACCCCAAAGGACCTCTCACACTGCTTTATCCACATGAAGCTCTTCCCTTTCTGCTGAAGGGAAGTGATAGGGTGTGCTATCCTGGAAAAGTCCTCAACAAACTGGTGATAATAACCTGCTAGTCCCATGAAGCTCCTAACCTCTGTAACACTGGTAGGTGCTAGCCAATCCCTGATAGCTCTAATTTTTGATGGATCTACTGAGATACCATCACCAGATAGAATGTGATCCAAGTACTGAACCTCTATACGGAAGAAGGCACACTTCGCCAAGTTGCTATAAAGCTGCTAATCTCTCAAACACTGTAAAACCTGGCACAAGTGCTCCTCATGCTCCTCCTCAGTCTGTGAATATATCAATATGTCATCCAGGAAAATGATCACAAACTGATCTAGGTATGTACGAAACACCCCATTCATGAGGCTCATGAACACTACAAGGGCATTTGTCAAACCAAAGGGCACCACAATGAACTCATAGTGACCATAGCGAGTCTGAAAGGTGGTCTTATAAATATCTACCTCTGTAATATGTAACTGATGGTAGCTAGACTTCAGGTTAATCTTAGAGAACACTTTGGCTCCCTGCATCTGATCAAACAAATCATCGATCATAGGCAAAGGATAACGGTTCTTCACCATCACCTTATTCAGCTGCCTATAATCCATACATAGTCGAAGAGACCCATCCTTCTTCTTCACGAAGATGACCGGTACACCCCAAGGTGAGACACTAGGTCAGATGTCCCCCTTCTCCAACAACTCCTCTAGCTAAATCTTGAGCTCTGGAAGCTCATATGTAGTCATCTTGTATGGTGCATGAGACATTGGCTCGGCACCTCATACAAGCTCAATGTGAAAATCAACCTCTCTGTGAGGTAGCATCCCTAGAAGCTCAGGTGGAAAAATATCTACGAACTCTCTAAGGATGGGATGATCATCAAGTGAAGCCTCTAGCTCATCCTCTGATCTATCACTAACTGTAATTGTAAACATCTAGCAACCCTTCCGCATACAATGCTTAAGTTGTTTAGCAGAAATCATGCGTATTGTTGTGGGCTTCTCAATGCCCACAATCTCTACTGTTGTGCCATGATCGTTTAGGCAACCTATCGCCTTTCAGAAACAATCAAGCTTGGCTTTATGAGTCGCAATCCAATCCATGCCTAACACCACTCCATAAGACCCTAAAAGAATGACCCTGACATCTACTACTGTAGTGAAGGCTCCAAGTGCTAGCTCATAGTCATGAACCACTGAATCTACTGCCATCTTGGCCCCTATGGCCAACTCAACCTCCCACCTAACGTCTTGCCTAGATGCCACTGGCCTAAAATGCTCCACTAACGATGGAGAAATAAAGGAGTCTATAGCTCTAGAATCAAACAAAATAGTAATGGAAACATCCCCAATAGTACCTGGAGTCTCGATAACAAAGGCCTGAAAGTCAACTTAGTGGTTATCAACCGCTACAAAAACACAGTGGGATTGACCTGCATCTCCAACTGTCTGCTTAGAACCACTGGCATGCTGACCTCGTACTGTGAAACCCCGTGGACACTCCCTAGCCAAGTGCCCTGTGCCACCACATACATAACAAGGCCCTCTTGTCTATATATGCATTGACTGAGTCCTGTTGGACTACTGGGCTCTAGACCGTCCTTCACTACTCTGTGACCCTCTAAAGGACTGATGTGACCGTGCGGGTCCTGCAGCTGGTGCCTGTTGATGCTAGTATCTTCGCAGACCTTGTGAGTTCAAACCTTGAGTATGACCACCCTGCGCTCTCTGCTGCGGTGGCCCAACCCTCTACTGCTGTTTATGATACTACTGTGGAGGTCTAGGAGGTAAGGATGCAGAACTGAAACCATTCCTCCAAGGTGGTGGGCATCTATAAAAACCCTGGTACCGATGCTTGCTACGGTCCTAAAACTACGGTCGTGACCCGTGACTTCGCCGATGGATTTCCTTGACAATATACACTTGCTCGGTGGCCTCACTCATAGTCTATGGATCCGCCATGCGTACTGGTCTTGATATCCCAGGATTTAGGCCTTAGATAAATCTACTAACAAGAAGCTTCTCATCATGAAGATACTCAGTGTAATGTGATAGCTCTATAAATCTACTCTCATACTATGCCACGGTGGACCCCTGCTGTTGTAAGTCATGGAACTCGTCAATATGGTGCTGTCTGTAGTGCTCTAAAAGGTATCACACCTTATAGCGCTCAAGAAATGTGCTCCAAGAAAATGTGTCCAATGAGAGATGGTGCTTGCGCTCCTTAGTGTGTCACCATGTCGCTGCTGCATCGCATAATAGATGGACTACGACACGTGCTTTTGTGTTGCTCCCATAGGGACATAACACAAAGCACTGATCTAAGCTGATAAGCCAAGCCTTAGCCCCGTTTCCCTCTGTAGTCCCCACAAAGGTAGGAGGATTTAGCTGAAGCAAATCCATATCGGAGTCTCCATGATCGCGGTGTCCTCGAACGAGAACCTCTACCTCGTCCCGCTATCCATAGCCAAAAGGTTCGTAATGAATCGACTCCACTCCAATCTCCTCCTCGTGGTCCTTGCGATGCGGTGGTGGACTCCTATTGCACTCCCAATGAGTTGATGTGTGACCATCAACTGTAGTCTCCAGAATCTCAACAAGTGGTCCCTCCGCGGCTGGTGGTAACCTCACCAAAACTGCCTGCAGTGCCAAAGGTATCTGGGGTCCTATGTTAGGAGCTGGCTTTGGATTTCCATCTTCTCCAAACTCATTGGCGTGTGAGCATCCTCATCTCGATCTAGGTGGCATCCTACATGAACAAGGTGTTTAAAATTAAAACAAAATTACAGAATAAATAATGTGCCCATAAAGCCTAGTGTTTAAACTTTGGCTTTGATACCAAATGTCATGCCCACATTTCCCATGTGGTCGTGACACGATACACACGTGTCGTCCAAATTTGTCATGTGGTCATGACATGAATTACAAAAAACTTTTCCCACTCGACTCTAAAACCCCCTCACCCATAACATGCACACTCAATGGCGTACACACAAAGGTGAAGACATCAATCAAATGTCGGGGTAATGCGAACTCCTTTTGCAACCCCTACGAAATGAAAACCTACTGAGGGGGTTATGCAATGCGAGGAGCATCTCTAAGAGGGGTAGTTTCCATAATTGGGACTAACCCTAAGGTTCCTAGATGAGGTGATATGATTTCGATATAAACTGAAATCTAACCCTAGGAAAACTATTAACATAATTAACATTAAAATTATTGCACTAACTTGATTTCAAACTAAACCTTCAACAATTACCTCTAAATAAATTAAATATTATTTCTAACTTTAATATAAGGAAATTTTGGTAGCATAAGGCTATCTCACTAAATCATGAGTGGAGAGAAAAATAATTTAAAATAATTTTCACTATTCCCCTTTTGGAATTAAAATAATTAAAATCAATCCTCTAAACATCTTCCCCAAATTAAATCCAATTAACTAAAGTTCCTAAAGTGTATAATTGAAATAAGTCTAAACATATAGATCATACACCTTGTAAAAAGGGTTGGAAGTAAATAAATAATTAATTAAAAACTACATTTAGGTCATGCAGTAGTAAATAGGTTTGAAGGGTTAAATAAATTAATTCCACTCCCATTTAATCCTCACACCAAAAACCCATTAAAATAACCCTCTCCCACTCACTAAGTGGGCTCAAAGGAAAAACTAGTTTTAGGGAATAATTAAATTCACTAATCCCCTTTAGGGCTACACTAATCCTAATTAGTTTTATAAGGCAAAGAAATATGTTTAAATGCTCAGAATGAAATTTAGCTTGCTCATTTGTTTTCCAGATTTCAAGAATGAAGAGGAGAGAGAGAAGAAAAGGTATGTGCACCAATGGAGTCCATATTTTTTTCCTTTCTATTTTCTATATGGTCTCCTTCATGTTATTTTATTTATTTCTCTAACCCTAGTTTTATTCCTTTGTTTTTAAGTCCTCTCTCTGGTTTTGTTTTTCAGTAGAGTAATGGGCTCTTTGATTTTTTTTTATTGCAATGTTTTTAAACTGCGTTATTTTATGCACAAGAATGTATATATATATATATATTGCTATCATCAAAATACATAATAGAAAAATTGATATAAAAATTACAGTGCATGCTTATACCCTTTTTTTTGGTTGAAATCACAGTGTGTATATATATATATATATATAAATATAAGCAATGTATGCAGGGTCGAAAACGAAGGAGGGTTTCATTTTTTTGTGGGCGGTCATCAAGCGAAACGCAGAGACTAGTTTAGTTTTGGCGCCGTCGACACAAAGGAGATCAAATGGGGGAAGGGCGGTTCCCCCCCCTCTCGACTCTGTGGAGGGCAGACGGGGGTTCATCCCCCCCTCACAACATTCTCATGGCGGTGGTAGTGTTGCCGCCGCCCCCTTATTTTTTTGTTTAAAAAAAAAACACAGTTCCATAAAATGGAACCCTAAGCCATTCGCTGGAATCTATATTATATTAAAATGCTTTTTTTAATACTTCTCTCTGATGTAAATTTCAATATAAATAATAATATATATATATATATATATCTGCACATCATTTTTTTAAAAATAAAAAAGAACAGTAACCCAATATTTTATAAAAGCAATATATATATATATGCACACACACTAGCAAATTCTATCTCTATATTCTTTTGACAAAACAAAATAGTAACTTAATAATTAAACACAACAAGTCTATTTTTTTTTCTTTTCTTATATATATATATATATACATAAATAAACACTGATTTACTAACAAAATAATTTTCTCTTCCATATGAACATAGCTACATTTTCTTTATTTTTCTTTTCCATGAAAGCTGAGTAAATGTATAATTTATTTTCTTTTAAATCAAACAAACATATTCATTCAAATGGTAAAATTAGAGAATAGGAAGAGGGGTAAAGATAGAACCATTATTTTCATACATAAATAATTTTTCCTAGTCATGTAAAGAAAACAATCAACCAAGCTTTCATTTGAATAAATAGAATACATATCTTTTTTGTTTTACAAAGAGACCCACAAAGAGAGCTCACTCTCAAACTACAACACTTCTACAAGGCCACAAAGGCTATGGCAACCATGATGCCATACATTTCAAACTCATAAAACCATTATTTCTTCCAAAGCTCCAAACACTCCAAGACCACCAAAACCTGGAAAAATCACAGGAAGGTTTCCCAAAGCCCATGGGAGCTCACCTCCCATCCATAGATTTGAAAACAAGTCACCCCGAGCTTGGAGGTCACCTACATAACCAGGTTCACACAAAAACAAGGATTCAACACCAAAATCACTCACACCAAGCATAAATACACCCTCCCAAGCATTTCACATAACGAATCCATATAACTTGGATTTTTGGGGGTAGGAGAGTGGACTACTCTCAACTCAAGGGGAGAACCCAAAATCACCGAAACACATAATACTCAAATTCAGAAGGCCTCTTTCCTTAATCTCTCAAAATGTCAAAAATCCCAAGGCACTCTTTCCTTAACCAAAATCTCACATACTTCACAATGCACTCCCATGGCCATCAACACCTCCAAATATAGTGAGGCTGTCCTCGAGGAGGTTCACTCCTCTCCCACCCCAAAACAAGATGAACTCTTCTCAATGGAGAGCTTCATCAAACACCAAAAATGAAAACCCACACAACACATAAACGAAAACTCAAACATACACAAAGCAATCTTCACATACAATGAAAGTAAAAACATAAGGAAGGCATATAGCATTGGCTGCTTACCTTATAAGCCCAAATTTGGCAAGAGGTTGGTGAAGAGCTCCTAAGTCTCTTTCCAATCTCCTTGCATCTAAATCCTCCAACTCTAGCTATCTCTCTAAAATCAATATTCAAAATGCAAAAATGACTTGAACCCTCTCCATCTCTCAAAGAGGGAGTTTAATAGGCTAAACCAAAGAGCCTTGAGGAATGAGAAGGTGACACATGTCACCTTCTCCTTCCTCCTCACAACTCACTCACAAAACCCTAAGGGATGAGGAGGTGACACATGTCACACTCCCATACCACAAAGCCTCACTCTCTCCCACAAATGCTCTCACACATGTGTGATAGCATAGTGGAGAGGGGAATCCTACATGGAAGACTCCATAATGATAAGGAGAAGACACATGTCATCCTCCTATCCAACAAGGCAACCCATTCCCCCATAGATGCTATCACACATGTGTGAGAGCATAGGAATAAGGTCTCTCAAACTTAAAGGCCTTGGAAGCTTCCCAAGCCTTCAAGACAAGGGAGACCTTATCTTAGGGAAGTGGAGTTGGTCACGGTAGAATCTTGACTTGTCCACCACCTCACCCAACTTCAAATTTCGTCACTTAACTTCAGGGTCAAGTTAAGGTGACCAAAATAAGGTTAAACTAATGTCTCACATGTTCAAATTGGTCCTAGACCCTAGAGGATGACCTAGGGTCATTATTTGACCAAAATAAACACCAAGGGGTCCATAAATTCACATAAAAAGGCTCAATAAATAAATAGCACCAAAATAGTTCAACTCAAACATTACAACTTACAACACATCAATAAATCAAATAAAAGAGTGAACCGTAATCAAAATAAACATCAATTATAGACATTACAAATCATCATGCTCAATCACAAATGACCTTGGTCCCTCTTGGGACTAGGTTGACTAACCATGGATATCACATAGGGTTATTGGAATGACCTCCGATTTTCCATGGGCCATGGAAAATTACCTGCACACTTCCACAAATGGATTAATAGCACATGTTCATCATAGTCGAAGTGAAAGAAGGAACGTACACATAGAGAGAGTTGCATAATCACCTATATCCTTAATTATAACACATGCTATCATTTACATGATTCATAATTCATTTGCATTTCTAAACATCAAATTAGGATTATAACTGCATAATATCTCATTCATCTACTCATCAACTAACATTCCAATTTGCATCAAAATAAATATCACATAACATTATAACATCAAGTGAAATCTAACATGCGAGCTATAACATCATTACATTATGCTCTATCTAACTAATCAAAAACATACGATATAGTCATGAAAGTTTGAATAATGGGATCAATAGTCCCCCAATGTCCACCTGTCTAACAAATAATCCATATGATAAGTACTAAATAAAAATGGAAAGTAAAAGAAGAGTAGGCCTGACATCCTTCCTCCCTAAGACTAAACTTCCTCTTGGAAGTCAACAAAGAGGTGAGGGTAGAGTTCCCTCAATCATGAAGCATCCTCCCAAGTAGCTAAGACCTCATCATAGCAGTCCCACTGAACTTTGACCTGGTCCATCTCTTGCCCTCGAAGGCCCAGTGTCTGAAAAGCCAATATTCAAATTGGCTCCAAGGCCAGTTGCCCATCTGACTCTACCTCTAAGGCACCCCAATCCAAGACATGAGCCACATCAGCTATATAATGTCTCAACACAGATATATGAAACACATCATCAATATGTGACAGGCTAGGTGGCAATGCTAGATGGTAAGCTATAGGTCCTATCCGCTCTAGTATTTCAAATGGCCCAACAAATCTCGGTGCCAGCTTAGAGCCCTTTCCATAATGGATTGGACTCTTATGTGGCCGCACACTCAAGAATACCCTATTGCCAACTGAGAATCTCTGATCCAATCTCTTGGCATCGGCATAGTTCTTCTGACGGTCCTGTGCCTCCTGCAATCGTTGCCTAATCAAGGTAACCTACTGCTCCATATCTTGCACCAACTCTGGTCCAATAGCAACTTTGTCCTCAATGCGGTCCCAACTTAGCAGAGTCCTACAAAGTCTACCATACAAGGCCTGATAGGGAGGCATACCTAACAAGCTGTGATGCACATTATTGTAGGCAAACTCAACTAGATACACATAGTCCTCCCATCTAGACTGGTGATCCATCATATACATGCGAAGGATGTCCTCTAAAACCTGATTCACCCTCTCAGTCTGCCCATCTATCTCAAGGTGGTATGTTGAACTGAAGTTGAGTTGAGTGCCCAACGCTTGCTGTAATGCTCTCTAAAAAGTTGATGTAAACACTGAATATCTATCAGATATGATGCGACGAGGAACTCCATGAAGCCTCACAATGTCATTCAAATAGACCCTTGCCACCATAGGTACATTATATGTCGTGTATACTGGTGAAAAGTGTGCTACCTTGGTCAACTTGTCAACCATCACCATGATGGCATCATGGCGGTGAGATGGCAAAGGTAGACCAACTATGAAGTCCATGGAAATGGTGTCCTATTTCCACTCCGGTATCTCATGAGGGTAAAGAAGTCTTGCTGGATGCTGATGCTCGGCCTTAACCGTCTGGCACTCAAGGCAATGAGCTACAAACTTTGCTATGTCGTGTCTCATCCCTACCCAATGATACAACTATCTCAAATCGGCATGCATCGTCTTCTCCCAAGGATGTGCTGCATAGGGTGCTCTATGAGCCTCTAATAAAACCACTGAACAAAGGTCACCTACAAGGGGAACATAGATGAGTTATCGATGTCACAAAAGTCCATTTGCCTCAAGATATTATCCTACAAACTTACCCATAAGGGCCCTCTATGATTGAATCTCTTGCTGTACCTCAAGGAACCACCCGTCCTCAGGTAGATGCTGCAATATAGGCTCTCTCAAGTCTACACTCAAAGTCAGGGTCAAGATCTCATGGTGCCTCTGACTCAATGCATTGGCAACCACGTTCTCCTTCCCTTTGATGTAATGCACATTAAAGTCATACTCACATAAGAACTCCATCCAAGGCTGTTGACGGGCATTCTAATTCGGCTGCGTGAAGATATATTGTAGACTATGATGGTCAGAGTGTAACTCAAAACGGCATCCCAAAAGGAAGTGTCTCCATTTAACGAGAGCATGAAACATTGTTGTATGTTCCAAGTCATGAGTAGGATAGTTCAGCTTGTGGGTCTTGAGCTTTCGCGACTCAGACACGATTGCTCGACCATCCTGCATAAGGATTGCACCTAGTCCCTCTAAAGATGTATCAGTGCATACCATGAAATCAGCTGCTGGATCAGGTACTGCTAGAATATAAGCACTAGTGAGATGCTCCTTGAGGACCCCAAAGGCCCTCTCGCACTGCTTTGTCCACATGAAGCTCTTCCCTTTTTGCTGAAGGGAAGTGATAGGGTGTGCTATCCTGGAAAAGTCCTTAACAAACCGGTGATAATAACCTGCTAGTAACATGAAGCTCCTAACCTCTGTAACACTGGTAGGTGTTAGCCAATCCCTGATAGCTCTAATCTTCGATCGATCTACTAAGATACCATCACTAGATAGAATGTGACCCAAGTACTGAACCTCTGTACGGAAGAAGGCACACTTCACCAAGTTTCCATAAAGTTGTTGATCTCTCAAACACTATAAAACTTGGTGCAAGTGCTCCTCATGCTCCTCAGTCAGTGAATATATAAATATGTCATCCAGAAAAATGATCATAAACTGATCTAGGTATGTACGAAACACCCCATTCACGAGGCTCATGAACACTACAGGGGCATTCGTCAAACCAAAGGGCACCACAGTGAACTCATAGTGACCATAGTGAGTCTGAAAGGCGGTCTTATGAATATCCACCTCTATAATATGTAACTGATGGTAGCCATACTTCAGGTTAATCTTAGAGAACACTCTGGCTCCCTGCATCCGATCAAACAAATCATCGATCCTAGCAAAGGATAACGGTTCTTCACCGTCACCTTATTCAGCTACCTATAATCCATACATAGTCGAAGAGACCCATCCTTCTTCTTCATGAATATGACCGGTGCACCCCAAGGTGAGACACTAGGTCATATGTCCCCCTTCTCCAACAACTCCTCTAGCTGAAGCTTGAGCTTTGTAAGCTCATGTGTAGTCATCCTATATGGTGCATGAGACATTGGCTCGGCACCTGGTACAAGCTCAATGTGAAATCAATCTCTCTATGAGGCAACATCCTTAGAAGCTCAGGTGGAAAAATATCTGCAAACTCTCTAAGGATGGGATGATCATCAAGTGAAGCCTCTAGCTCATCCTCTGATCTATCACTGACTGCAATTGCAAACATCTAGCAACCCTTCCGCATACAGCACTTAAGCTGTTTAGCAGAAATCATGCGTATTGATGTAGGCTTTTGAGTGCCCATAATCTCTACTGTTGTGCCATGGTCGTCTAGGCAACCTATCACCTTTCAGTGACAATCAAGCTTGGATTTATGAGCCGCAAGCCAATCCATGCCTAACACCACTCCATAAGACCCTAAAAGAATGACCCTGAGGTCTACTACTGTAGTGAAGGCTCCAAGTGCTAGCTCATAATCATGAACCACTGAATCTACTGCCATCTTGGCCCCTGTGGCCAACTCAACCTCCCACCTAATGTCTTGCCTAGAGGCCACGAGCTTGTAACGCTCCACTAACGATGGAGAAATAAAGGAGTCTATAGCTCTAGAATCAAACAAAATAGTAATGGAAACATCCACAATAGTACCTGGAGTCTCGATAATGGAGGCCTGAAAGTCAGCCTAGTTGTTATCAACTGCTGCAAAAACACAGTGGAGTTGATCTGCATCTCCAACTATCTTCTTAGAACCACTGACATGCTGACCTCCTGCTATGAAACCCTATGGATATTCCCTAGCCAAGTGCCCTATGCCACCACATACATAACAAGGCCCTCTTGTCTGTATATACATTGACCGAGTCCTGTTGGACTGTTGGGCTCTAGACCGTCCTGCACTACTCTGTGACCCTCTAAAGGATTGCTGTGACCGTGCGGGTCTTGCAGCCGGTGCCTGTTGATGCTGGTCTCTCTACGGACCTTGTGAGTGCTAACCTCGATTATGACCACCCTGCACTTTCTGCTGCGGTGGCCTAGCCCTCTGCTGCTATTGATGATGTTGTTGCTTCTGCTATGGAGGTCTAGGAAGTAAGGATGCATAACTAAAATTGTCCCTCTGAGGTGGTGGGGGTCTATAGAAACCGTGATACTCGTGCTCGCTACAGTCCTAAAACTGCGGTTGTGACCCATGACTTCGCCCATGGATTTCATCGACAATATACGCCTTCTTGACGACCTCACTCATAATTTGTGGATCCGCCATGCATACTAGTCCTGATATCCCAGGATTCAGGCCTTAGATAAACCTACGAACAAGAAGCTTCTCATCATGAAGATACTCAGCGTAACATGATAGCTCTATAAATTTACTCTCATACTGTGCCACGGTGGACCGCCACTGTTGTAAGTCATGGAACTCGTCAATATGATGTTGTCTGTAGTCTCTGAAAGGTATCACACCTTATAGCACTCAAGAAATGTGCTCCAAGAAAGTGTGTTCAATGAGAGACGATGCTTGTGCTCCTTAGTGCGCCACCATGTCGTTGCTGCGTCGAATAATAGATGGACTGTGACACGTGATTTTGTGTTGCTCCCATAGGGATGCAATGCAAAACACCGATCTAATATGATAAGCCAAGCCTTAGCCTCGTTTCCCTCTGTAGTCTCCACAAAGGTAGGAGGATTTAGCTGAAACAAATCCCTAATGGGGTCTCCATGATCACGGTGTCCTTGAACGAGAACCTCTACCTCATCCCGCTATCCATAGCCAAAAGGGTCGTAATGAATCGACTCCACTCCAATCTCCTCCTCGCGGTCCCCGTGATGTGGTGGTGGACTCCTGCTGTGCTCCCTATGAGTCAATGTGTGACCCTCAATTGTAGTCTCCAAAATCTCAACACGCGGTCCCTCCGCGGCTGGTGGTAACCTCACCAAAACTGCCTGGAGGGCCTGAGGTATTTGGGGTCCTATGTCAGGAGGTGGCTCTAGATTTCCATCTCCTCCAGACTCACTGGCGCATGAGCATCCTTGTCTCGATCTAGGTGGCATCCTACATGAACATGGTGTTCAAAATTAAAACAAAATTGTGGAATAAATAATGTGCCCATAAAGCCTAGTGTTTAAACTTGGGCTCTGATACCAAATGTCATGCCCACATTTCCCATGTGTTTGTGACATGATACACATGTGTCATGTCCAAATTTGTCATGTGGCCATGACATGAATTACCAAGAAATTTTCCCACCCGACTCTAAAACCCCCTCACGTGCAACATGTGCGCTCGGTGGCATACACACAAAGGTGAAGATGTCAATCGAACATCGGGGTAATGCGAACTCCTTTCGCAACCCCTATGAAATGAAAGCCTACTAAGGGGGTTATGCGACACGAGGAGCATCTCTAAGAGGGGTAGTTTCCATAATTGGAACTAACCCTAGGGTTCCTAAATTAAGTGATATGATTTCGATATAAACCGAAATCTAACCCTAGGAAAACTATTAACATAATTAACATTAAAATTATTAAACTAATATGATTTTGAACTAAACCTTCAACAATTACCTTGAAATAAATTAAATATTATTTCTAACTTTAATATAAGGAAATTTTGGCAGCATAAGGCTATCTCACTAAATCATGAGTGGAAAGAAAAATAATTTAAAATAACTTTCACTATTCCCCTTTTCGAATTAAAATAATTAAAATCAATCATCTAAACATCTTCCCCAAATTAAATCTAATTAACTAAAGTTCCTAAAGTGTATAATTGAAATAATTCTAAACATATAGATCATACACCTGTAAAAAGGGTTGGAAGTAAATAAATAATTAATTAAAAACTACATTTAGGTCATGCACTAGTAAATAGGTTTGAAGGGTTAAATAAATTAATTCCACTCCCATTTAATCCTCACACCAAAAACCCATTAAAATAACCCCCCTCCCACTCACTAAGTGGGCTCAAAAGAAAAACTAGTTTTAGGGAATAATTAAATTCACTAATCCCCTTTAGGGCTACACTAATCCTAATTAGTTTTATAAGGCAAAGAAATAGGTTTAAATGCTCACAATGAAATTTAGCTTGCTCATTTGTTTTCTAGATTTCATGAATGAAGAGGAGAGAGAAGAAAATGTATGTGCACCACTGGAGTCTATATATTTTTTCCTTTCTATTTTCTATATGGTCTCGATGTTATTTTATTTATTTCTCTAACCCTAGTTTTATTCTTTCATTTTTAACTCCTCTTTCTGGTTTTGTTTTTCAGCAGAGGATAATGGGCTCTCTGATTTTTTTATTGCAATATTTTTAAACTGGGTTATTTTATGCACAACAATGTATATATATATTACTGTCATCAAAATACAGAATAGGAAAACTGATATAAAAATTACAATGCATGCTTATACTCTCTTTTTTTTTTGTTGAAATCACAATGTGTATATATATATATATATATATATATATATATATATATATATATATATATATATATATATATATATATATAAGCAATGTATGCAGGGTCAAAAACGAAGGAGGGTTTCATTTTTTTGTGGGCGGTCATCAAGCGAAACGCAGAGACCAGTTTAGTTTCGGTGCCGTCAGCACAGGAGATCAAATGGGGGAAGGGCGGTTTCCTCCACCCCCCCCCCCCAGCTCTGTGGAGGGGTGGATGGGGGTTCGTCCCCCCCTGTACAGAATTCTCACGGCGGCGGTAGTGTTGCTGCTGCCCCCTTATTTTTTTGTTTCAAAAAAAAACACAGTTCCATAAAATGGAATCCTAAGCCGTTTGCTGGAATCTATATTATATTAAAATGCTTTTTTTTAATACTTCTCTCTGATGTAAATTTCAATATAAATAATATATATATATCTGCACAACATTTTTTTTAAATAAAAAAGTACAGTAACCCAATATTTTAGAAAAGCTATATATATATACACACTAGCAAATTCTATCTCTGTATTCTTTTGACAAAACAAAACAGTAACTTAATAATTAAACACACAAGTCTATTATTTTTTTTCCTTTCTTATATATATATATGTAAAGATAAATAAACACTGACTTACTAACAAAATAATTTTCTCTTCCATATGAACTTAGTTACATTTTTTTTATTTTTCTTTTCCATGAAAGCCAAGTAAATGTATAATTTCTATTCTTTTTCATCAAAGAAATATATTCATTCAAATGGCAAAATTAGAGAATAGGAAGAGGGGTAAAGATAGAACCATCATTTTCATACATAAATAATTTTTCCCAGTCATGTAAAGAAAACAATCAACCAAGCTTTCATTTGAATAAATAGAATACATATCTTTTTTTGTTTTACAAAGAGACCCACAAAGAGAGCTCACTCTCAAACTACAACACTTTTACAAGGCCACAAAGGCCGTGGCAACCATGATGCCATACATTTCAAACTCATAAAACTATTATTTCTTCCAAAGCTCCAAACGCTCCAAGACCACCAAAACCTGCAAAAATCACAAGAAGGTTTCCCAAAGCCCATGGGAGCTCACCTCCCATCCATAGACTTGAAAACAAGTCACCTCGAGCTTGGAGGTCACCTACATAACCAGGTTCACACAAAAACAAGGATTCAACACCAAAATCACTCACACCAAGCATAAATACACCCTCCCAAGGATTTCACATAACGAATCCATATAACTTGGATTTTTGGGGGAAGGAGAGTGGACTACTCTCAACTCAAAGGGAGAACCCAAAATCACCGAAATACATAATACTCAAATTCACAAGGCCTCTTGCCTTAATATCTCAAAATGTCAAAAATCCCAAGGCACTCTTTCCTTCACCAAAATATCAAATACTTCACAATGCACTCCCATGCCCATCAACACCTCCAAATATAGTGAGGTTGTCCCCGAGGAGGTTCACTCCTCTCCCACCCCAAAACAAGATGAACTTTTCTCAAAGGAGAGCCTCATCAAACACCCAAAATGAAAACCCACACAACATATAAACCAAAACTCAAACATACACAAAACAATCTCCATATACAATGATAGTAAAAACATAAGGAAGGCATATAGCATTGGGTTCTTACCTTATAAGCCCAAATTTGGCAAGAGGTTGGTGAAGAGCTCCTAAGTCTCCTTCCAATCTCCTTGCATCGAAATCCTCCAACTCTAGTTATCTCCCCAAAATCAATATTCAAAAAGAAAAAATGAAGAACCCTCTCTATCTCTCAAAGAGGGAGTTTAATAGGCTAAACCAAAGAGCCTTGAGGAATGAGAAGGTGACACATGTCACCTTGAGGAATAAGAAGGTGACACATGTCACCTTCTCCTTCCTCCTCACAACCCACTCAAAAAACCCTAAGGGATGAGGAGGTGACACATTTCACACTCCCATCCCACAAAGTCTCACTCTCTCCTACAAATGCTCTCCCACATGTGTGAGAGCATAGTGGAGAGGAGAATCCCACATGAAAGACTCCATAAGGATAAGGAGAAGACACATGTCATCCTCCTATCCAACAAGGCAACACATTCCCTCATAGATGCTCTCACACGTGTGAGAGCATAGGAATGAGGTCTCTCACACTTGAAGGCCTTGGAAGCTTCCCAAGCCTTCAAGATAAGGGAGACCTTTGTTGGAATTAGTCTAGACAACTGAGAGGGGGGGTGAATTAGTTGTCCCAAAAATTAACCTTTTCTTCCTTTTAAACTTTTTTCACAATTGGCAAATTAATCAATGATGTAAACATTAAAGCTTATAACAACACATGAGCAGAAACACAATCAACACATTTGATACCAAGATTTTTGACGTGGAAACTTGGTTAAGGGAAAAACCACGGTGGGTGTTAGCCCACAAGATTCGTATCCTGTTAAAAGTACTTAAAAATGGGAAGGCACTTGCTTTCAGGCTCACTGTCCAGAGCTCACTGCTCAAAAGAAAGGCTCACTTCCTACAAGAAATTTATGTTTAACACAAAAAGAACTAACTGACAATTAGCATCTTTTCAAGCCTGGTTCAGTCTCATTGAATGCTCATACAACTTCTGCTTTTGTCTCCAAATTCTTCTTTACTAACTCTTCACTCTATACTGCTCTTGCTCCTCCTCTTCTCTGCTCTGCTTCTGATCCTTTCTTTGGATTTTATTTATTTCACTCAAGGATAATTTTCAACAAATCTGCAACAAGTATTTATATGCTTCATCAACTTTGGAATGATTATCAAGGTCGGCACTCCAAACATTTGACTTAATGCGAATCATTAAGCTATCAGTCAATCATAACTAAGACTTGAATCTTCTTTCAACAATACACCATGCTCTAGAGAATTGCTTTTAGAACATCTGCAACACGCTTGAATCATCCGGTCGGCCAAGACTGGAAGAACAACAACACTAAGAAAGAAATCTTCACCAACAAACTCAAACTTCAATGCAAACCTCCAACACAACAATCACACGATCTAGAGACCCCCACAAGCACAATGAATTCAACAAAAACATCCGCACTCCTCCAAATCATCAGAATCACTTGCATCTTTATTCAGAACCTTAAGAACACTATCTACCATGACTGTCAAACTAGAAAGATTGCTTGCGGACCTCCAAACCACAAACCACTTGTATTGATGATACACATTGACTTCCCAAATGTGCCTCTAGAACCGCAGATCATTATCTTACATTTCTGGAATAATCCGTACCACTTTCCTTTCACTCTGTCTCTTCTGAATACTGAAAAACTAGTTTTGCTTAGATAGCCATAGCTTCTTCAAATCTTCATGCGGACCTCTCAAATTTTTAATGGAGGTACTTCAAACAATCCTCTATACTGCCATATGATCTACATCCATTGATCTTCACTAATTTTCTCAATATCCTCAGCATTCCAGTCTTCTAGACAAACAACAAGATAGAATACAACTGACACCAATGGCAACAAGAATATGTTGACATCAATGACAACACTGATTAGACACATATTTGCAACAATCTCCCCCTTTGTCATTGATGGAAACATATGATGTGAAAAACTAATTCAACCATCAAGACAAGAACTTCTCCCCCTTTCTCTTATCACTTCAGCAGCCACTATCTTTACTGCTCCCCCTTTTATCAGCAACTAGTTTTTCACATGACTTCTCTCCCCCTTTGACATCAATGGCAAAGGGCACATATTTGCAGTCTTTTCTCCTTCTTTATTTCAATCCAAACTTCAAAAATTGCATTCAGACTACTCCCCCTGAGTAGTGCCTCCTTAACATCAATCTGGGTCACAAGATATGACTGTGAATTCCAATGGACTGATGCACTCTAGAGCATCTTAATTTTGATTAGGAGGGGTAATAACCCCTAACTTCTCTCTGAGCTACTCAAAAGTATCCTTGGGAAGAGGCTTAGTTAAAATATCTGCAATCAGATCCTTTAAGGACACAAACTCCAACATGACTTCATTCTCATTTACCTTCTCTCTCAAGAAATGAAACTTGATGGATATGTGCTTTGTCTTTGAATGCAACACTGGATTCTTTGAGATGCTTATTGCACTTGAATTATCACAGAAGATTGTGACAGGTTCCTCAAACATAATTCTGACGTCCTTCAACATTTGCTTCGTCCATAGAACTTGAGTACAATTGTTTGCTGCTGCTATATACTCTGCCTCTGCTGTAGATAGGGATATTGCCTCCTACTTTTTGCTCAACCAAGAAACCAATCTACTACCCAAGATGAATGCAGCAACACTAGTGCTTTTTCTGTCATCCACATCTTCTGCCCAATCAACATCTGTATATGCATGAAAAGTGAAGTGATTATCCTTTGGATACCATAATCCATAATCAATTGTCCCTTTGAGATATCTAAAAATTCTCTTGACTGCCACAACATGGGATTCTCTAGGATCAACTTAAAACCTAGCAACTAGTCCAACTGCATTCATGATATCAGGTCTGGTCTGAGTCAGGTAGAGTAGTCATCCAATAATTGACCTATACCTTTTCTGATTTGCCTTAGGGGAATCATCATCTTTGCTTAACTTCCATCTGGTTACCATGGGTGTACCTACTAGCTTTGAATCTTCCATCCCAAACTTTTTCAGCAATTCTCTCACATACTTGGATTGAGATATAAAGATACCTTTATCTGACTGAGTGATTTGCAGACCTAAGAATAAATTCATTTCACCAAACATGGACATCTCAAATTCACTTTACATCTGATCAGCAAATGTTTTGCACATGCTCTCATTCCCACCAAAAATGATATCATCAACAAATACCTCAACAATCAAAATGTGTTCATGATCAATCTTAAAGTAAAGATTACTGTCAGCAGTGCCTTTATTGTATCCTAGCTTTAGCAAATACTTATCCAATCTTGCATACCAGGCTCTTGGAGCTTGTTTGAGTCCATACAGTGCTTTCCTCAATCTGCAGACCATATCTTTATGACCAGACAACTGAAATCCTTTCGGTTACTCAATGTAAACTTCTTCTTCCAATTCTCCATTTAGAAATGCTAACTTCACATCCATCTAATATACTTTGAAATCTTTATAGGCAGGAAATGCAAGAAATAGTTTGACTACTTCTATTCTTGTCACTGGAGCAAAAGTCTCTTCAAAATCAATTCCTTCCACTTGAGAATATCCTTTGCATACCAACCTTGCTTTGTTTCTTACAACTTCACCATCTTCATTTAGTTTATTCTGGAAGACCCATTTAGTTCCAATCACATTTTTGTCTTTAGGTCTAGAAACAAGATTCCAAGTGTGATTCTTTTCAATTTGCATTAGTTCTTCTTCCATTGCTTTTATCCAGTTTTCATCATTGCAGGCTTCACTTATTGATTTTGGTTCAATTTTTGAAATCAAACAAATCTCTTCTTGATCTTCAGCAATTCTACTCCTAGTTCGAACACCTTTGTTTCTATCTCCTATGATCTGATCTTCAAGATGATTCAATCTTACATACTTGGGAGTTTTGGGATTTGCTTCTATTTCTTGAACTTGTTCCTCAACTTCTACATTACCTCTTGAGTTACTGGATTTTCTGGATTAATTTGAATCTGAGTCTGAGTTTGAACTTGTCTTCCTTGACTTTGACTTTCATCTTGATCGTCTGATTCATATCCGCAAGACCTGGAATGACTTTCTTTGCTTTCATCAATTCTAACATTTGCACTTTCCACAATCTTTTTCAATCTTTTGTTAAAGCACTGGTATGCCTTGCTTTGAGTAGAGTAACCCAGAAATATCCCTTCATCACTTTTTGCTTCAAACTTGCCTAGATCCTCAACTCTTTTGATATAGCACTAACTACCAAAAACTCTGAAATACCTCACAGTAGGAGCATGACCAAACCATAGTTCATAAGGAGACTTACCAGAATTGCCTTTGATCTGCACCCGGTTAAGAGTGTAGACAACAGTACTCATAGCTTCTCTCCAAAACACTTGTGGAACATTTGCTTCCATCATCATGGTCCTAGTAGCTTTTTGAATGGTCCGGTTCTTTCTTTCCACAACTCCATTCTGCCGAGGATTCCTAGGGGTAGATAACTATCTTTTTATTCCTTGCTTCTCAAAGAATGTATCAAACTCTCTGGAGGTAAACTCTCCACCTCTGTCTAATCTCAAACACTTTATCTTTACACCAATCTTATTTTCCACCATAACCTTGAACACTTTGAATTTGTCAAGGGCTTCTGATTTTTCTTTTAGGAAGGTTACCCACATCATCCGGGAGTAATCATCAATTAGCAACATAAAATATTTGTCTCCTTGTACACTCCTAATTCTGGCAGGACCACAAAGATCAGTATGCACAAGTTCCAACAATCCGCTTGAAGATTGTTCTTTACTCTTGAATGAAGTTCTGCTCTGTTTACCCATTTGACACTCTCTACACATGTTATCAGGTTTCACAAGTTTGGGAAGATCTCTCATAGCTTGAGTGGAACTTATCTTGACAATATTATCAAAATTTACATGACACATTCTCCTATGCCAGAGCCAACTTTGATCCACATGAGCAATCAAGCAACTTTTACCTGAACTACTTAAATGAAAGATGTTACCTCCAGACTGAGTACCAGAAGCAATTTAAGTTTCGGAGCTTTCCAAGATTCTACATTTTCCATCCTTGAATTGGAGATCATAACCCTTGTCAACCAACTATCCAACACTTAGAAGATTATGCTTCAGTCCTTCCACATATAGGACATCATTTTTTTTATTCTTACCATCAAATGAGATGGATCCTTTGCCACATATTCTACTAGCTGAGTTGTCTCCAAACTTCACAAATCCACCATCATATTTTTCAAAGCTCACAAACTTACTTTTATCTCTAGTCATATGATGAAAACATTCACTATCAATCACGCATTCATCCTTTTCAACAAATTGAGCAGCCAAGGCACTCTCCACATTTGTATATCTAGCAAATTTAGTAAACACTAGATCTTCATCTTTGATAGCAATGAACACCCAATCACCTTCTCTATGATCAGATTCTTCATCTGTGACTCCTTCTCCAGCTACTTGGACATAGTAACAATTCTTCTGACTTTTGTATCTGTTAGGGCTTGGTTTTGAAAACCTCTCCAGACATTTGGAGGCAAAATGACCAATCTTATTACAAGCAAAACATTTTAATGGCAACTTTCCTTCATACTTACCGGATCCTCTTGGCATTCTTTTGGCAATGAGAGCTTCAAGTTCTGCAGACTCAATTTCATCATCTTCAAGATCCTTCCTTGTCTTAGCAAATCTGTTTGATCTTCCTGAAGAGCTTTCACCTGGATCATATCTTTGTTTTCCATGAACACTTGCCTTGAATGCAGATTCAGACTTAAAGGAAGAGAATCACCAAACTCACTTAATTCAAAAGCTAAAATTTTGCCAACCAGCTGATCTCTTGTAACTTTTGAGACAGTCCTGATCTCCTCTATAGCAACAACCTTATGCTTGTATGAGTCAGGTAAAGATCTGAGCACTTTTGCCACGATCTCTGATTCTTCCAAAGTCCCACCAGCACACCTGATACCACACACAAGAACATTTATTTTTTTCATGTAGATTGTGATGTTTTCATCTTCACTCATCCTTAGATTTTCAAATTTTCCCCTTAGACTTTGTAACTTGGCACATTTGACATATTCATCACCTTCATAAAGATTCTCCAACTTCTTCCAGATTTCATGAGCAGTTTTTAGTCCAAAGACATTTGTCATTTCTGAATCAGTCAGGGCACTTAGCAGGGCTTCTTTAGCTCGAAGATTATTTTCAGCATTTTTGACTTCATCTGGAGTTGAAGGTTTCTCCATAGGTTTATACTCATCCTTAGTTATCACCCAATAAGCATCACCCATGCATTGCAAATGGCACTCCATGCGACTCTTCCAAACAGAGTAATTTGTTCCATCAAATCTCGGGCTATCCTTCTTGTAAGTTGACATCTTGGATCTCCTCAAGCGGTCAAGCTTCTTTTAGAGGAACTGGCTTTGATACCAATTATTGGAATTAGTCCAAACAATTGAGAGGGGGGGGGGGTGAATCAGTTGTCCCAAAAATTAACCTTTTCTTCCTTTTAAACTTCTTTCACAATCGACAAATTAATCAATGTTGTAAACATTAAAGCATATAACAACAACACATAAGCAGAAACACAATCAACACATTTGACACCAAGATTTTTGACGTGGAAACCCAGTTAAGGGAAAAACCACAGTGGGTGTTAGCCCACAAGATTCGTGCCCTGTTAAAAGTACTTAAAAAATGGGAAGGCACTTGCCTTCGGGCTCATTGCCCAGAGCTCACTGCTCAAAAGAAAGGCTCACTGCCTACAAGAAATTTATGTTTAACACAGAAATAACTAACTGACAATTAGCATCCTTTCATGCCTAGTTTAGTCTCATTGAATGCTCATACAACTTCTGCTTCTGTCTCCAAATTCTTCTTTACTAACTCTTCACTCTATGCTGCTCTTGCTCCTCTTCTCTGCTATGCTTCTGATCCTTTCTTTAGATTTTATTTATTTCGCTCAAGGATAATTTTCAACAACTCTTCAACAAGTATTTATATGCTTCATCAACCTTGGAATGATCATCAAGGTTGGCACTCCAAACATCTGACTTAATGCGAATCATTAAGCTGTCGGCCAATCATAACTAAGACTTGAATCTTCTTTCAACAATACACCACGCTCCAGAGAATTGCTCTTAGAACATCCACAACACGCTTGAATCATTCGGTCAGCCAAGACTGGAAGAACAACAACACCAAGAAGGAAATCTTCACCAACAAACTCAAACTTCAATGCAAACCTCCAACACAGCAATCACACGATCTAGAGACCCCCACAAGCACAATGAATTCAACAGAAACATCCGCACTCCTTCAAATCATCAGAATCACTTGCATCTTTATCTGGAACCTCAAGAACACTATCTGCCATGACTGTCAAACTATAAAGATTGCTTGTGGACCTCCAAATCACGAACCACTTGTATTGATGATACACACTGACTTCCCAAATGTGCCTCTAGAACCGCAGATCATTATCTTACATTTCTGGAACAATCCGGACCACTTTCCTTTCACTCTGTCTCTTCTGAATACTGAAAAACCGGTTCTGCTTAGATGACCATAGCTTCTTCAAATCTTCATGTGGACCTCTCAAATTTTTATTGGAGCTACTTCAAACAATCCTCCATACTGCCATATGATCCGCATCCATTGATCTTCACTAATTTTCTCAATATCCTCAGCATTCCAGTCTTCTAGGCAGGCAACAAGATAGAATACAGTTGACACCAATGGCAACAAGAATATGTTGACATCAATGACAACACTGATTAGGCACATATTTGCAACAACCTTATCCTAGGGAAGTGGAGTTGGTCATGGTGGAATCTTGACTTGTCCACCACCTCACCCAACTTCAAATTTCGTCACTTAACTCCAGGGTCAAGTTAAGGTGACCAAAAGAAGGTTAAACTAAGGTCTCACATGTTCAAATTTGTCCTAGACCCTAGGGGTATGACCTAGGGTCATTATTTGACCAAAATAAACACCAAGGGGTCCATAAATTCATATAAAAAGGCTTAATAAATAAATAGCACCAAAATAGTGCAACTCAAATATTACAACTTATAACACATCAATAAATCAAATAAAAGGGCGAACCCTAATCAAAATAAACATCAATTATAGACATTACAAATCATCATGCTCAATCACAAATGACCTTGGTCCCTCTTGGGACTAGGTCAACTAACCATGGATATCACATAGGGTTACTTGAATGACCTCGGATTTTCCATGGGCCATGGAAAATTACCTTCACACTTCCACAAACAGATTAATATCACATGTTCATCATAGCCAAAGCGAAAGGAAGAGCGCGCACACACAGAGAGTCGCATAATCACCTATATCCTTAATTATAACACATGCTATCATTTACATGATTCATAATTCATTTGCATTTCTAAACATCAAATCAGGATTAAAACTGCATAATATCTCATTCATCTACTCATCAACTAACGTTTCAATTTGCATCAAAATAAATATCACATAACATTATAACATCAAGTGAAATCTAACATGTGAGCTATAACATCATCACATCATGCTCTATCTAATTAATCAAAAGCATATGATATAGTCATGAAAGTCTGAATAACGGGATCAACAGTCCCCTAATGTCCACATGTCTAACAAATAATCCATATGATAAGCACTAAATAAAAAATGGAAGGTGAAAGAAGAGTAGGCCTAATAGATAGTTTGTAATGTGTGGTAGTGGTTGTATAGTGTCTCATCTTCCAAGTTTAACTAGAGCTTCATTGATTTGGTTTACATATTCTACATCTTATTGATTCCTTATTGAGTGTATGTAGGCTTGTCAATTGGGACCACATTCTGTTTTGAGCTCAAGAGTTTAATTTTTTTGAATTCAAACGTGAGGATCTTAGTTTCATGCCATTATTTTGGGCTAGTAATAAAAGAAATTGTGGATAATTTTTGAATTCAAACATGAAGATGTTAGTTTCATGCCATCATTTTGGGCTAGTAATAAAAGTAGTTGATCTCAATTAGTGCTGTAACATGTCCCTAAGAATATGAGTTTGTTTGATTCCTTTAAGAAGATAATTGTAAATCTTAATGATGTGATCATTTGAGGTCATTCATATCTTCTATGGATTATAACATGTTTGTTAAGCCATTGATGTGTATAAGTATGCATGCCTAAAATAATTGTGAGAATTAATCACTTCCAAAAAAGTTCTATCTTTTGGAATTTTAAAATCTTTGTATTTTATGATATTCACTCCCGCACCATGTTGGATGTATTCTCTTGAGAATCAATAAAGATATATGTTGTTATTATTCTATTTTGTCTCTTAGTTACCACATTTCTATGTGTATGTTTTGTCAAGCTACCTAATTTGACAATCCTTAATTGGACTCTTGGACCTTTCCTTGCATCAAGCAATATCAAAGGAGGTGCACACCATGTGGTGAGTTGATCTCCAAGGATCCAAGTGAGTTTGATCTATATGTGGTATGCCTTGTGTTAGTTCCCAATCTTGCATTACCCTAATTTTGGTCCTTGTAGTGCTATGTTGTCATAACAATGATAATCGATATGAGGAGTTCAATTCAGGGCTCCATTCTTGTGTCCATGCCTAGTTGTATCCATTGCCCCTATGTTAATTTCCATCTTTATGTCCAGTTCAAGCTCTACTTTCTCTCCCATGGTTGCTTAATTTTATGCCATGTGCTTGCATTTTATTTCTCGTGTCATGTCTTCCCCAATAGCCTTACATGTCTAGTTCCTCAGCGTTAATCCTACAAACCCAAAAATATCCTTGGCCCAAATTTAGTTTAGTTCTCGCATCGCCGGAGGTGCAATTGTGTTGCTTTGAGATCTAGTAGACTAGAGCTCACCATCTATCAAGGTTTAGCAAGAGCCTCATATCTAGATTTTAGTGGGCTATTCTTAAATATCATCCACTTCCATAGTCAAAGGTTAATTTGGGCCAATAAAACTAGGACACATATTTACCACTTCCTATTGTGAATAAGGTGTAAAATTGCTATTGAGTGTTTGACCATTGATAAAATGGGTTTTAGTGTGATGAAATTGATTGAAGTCTACAGGCCTTGACGTCTGGCAAACCCCCCAAAGATTTATGCATTGGAGTTTGCGGGTGGTCTCAAGTCCAAATTAATGATAGCTTTGCCATCTGGGCAACCTCAAAGTCTTGCGGACATAAAGTACTTCATATGGTAGTGTTTATAATGCTTTTTTGGTTCTGGTGTTGGCTGATGTACCTCCGAACGGGCTTGACAGACCTATGTTATATATCAAGTAGGTTTAATTCTTTTTCACAGCTGATGGGGAAACCAAATTCATATACTTGAATCCTGGGGCCCTACAGACCTGAGATGATTATGTATTCACCCCTATTCAGATTTCGGGTCTGGGTCTGCATTGCTTTGAGAAGCTGAAGTAGAGTCCGGATTAGTGGAAGGTGCATGGTGATTGTTGATTGGCACGGATAGTAGCCAAGGAAAATCATGAAAGATCAAGTGGTGGTGTTTCATCAGTCCATGGTGATATACAAATTGATTCTAATGATATTCATGGACATGTGGCAAGTGCATAATCGATTTTTATTGGTATGGAAGACCAATCAACAAAAAATAGCAAAGAGGTTAGACATGTTATGTGGGCAATTAGGAGTGAACCACATGGATATGAGCTAGAAAGCATTGTAGGCTCGGTGTTGTATCCTTGATAGAGCTCGGATGTATAATAAAGGGTGTGTTGTTTCTCCTACTATGTTGTGGCTTACACCATTGATCTAAAGATGATGGATGTGGGTCGTTGATTTGAGGGTGGTGTTTAAAGGGTTTAGTCAAGGTTTGTACCCATGGGTACTTTAAAAGGAAAAGCACCACAATTTTGCGCACAACAAAGGAATAACATAAAAATGGCCAAGGCATAGACAAGTAGCTGAAGGTTTTTATGGCACCATAGAACCCAATAAAAGATCAAATACTATGAGTGGTCTACTCAGCAACATGGTGGTTGTGTGCAAAGGTAAAATCAAATCCTTTAGTGTTGAATGTTGTGTGAAAGGATGAAAAGCCAAGAAGCAAATGAAAAGACAAGTGCTTGGGCCATGTGTAGTAAACAAACATGATCAGATCCTCTAGCCATGGGTCATATTTCCTACATTTATTTTATTGACATAAGAAGGGGTTTGTAGGCAGTTGAATACATGATTAAAGGGGATTTTCCATTATTTTTAGTGAATTCAAATTCAATAAGGATTAACATGTCTACAAATGAGATCAAATGTGTAGGATCTATGTTGATAGCACTGCATAATGTGTAGGATCTAGATCAAAAAGATGTTTGGCAACATATTCCCCTAACTCTGCATTGCCATGGACTCTACAAGCACCAAGTAAAGAAACGCACATAATAGGATCAAGTTTTACTGGCACTTAGAGTATCAAATCATGTGCCTCATCTAGGTGTCCAACCCAACCAAGCAGGCTAACCATGCATATGTAGTGATATAGTCTAGGCATAATCTGATAGGTTTGGTTCATTCTATGAAAACACTTTCATGCCCTAGACCAACATGACAACATGCAAAGAGAACATCAATGAACACGCCCATGCATGTCATGCCTAAAAATAATAACATTCTATGAAACCAACTCCTCGATATGAATTTTGTTGGATACTTTAAACTCATCTTCTAAACTCCCACATTTGGCATACATGTCCACAAGAGTATTTTCTACACAGGCAATGCATCGAAATCCACAGTAAATTATGTCTTTATGAATTTTCTTGTCTTGATTAAGAGATTCCGAGTTGGCATAAGCAAGGAAAAGAGAGGCAAAGGTTACATGATTGGCTTTAAGGCCTATTACTTGCATTTCTCGAAACATCTTCAAAGCTTTGTCAAAAACCCATGCTACACACTTTGTCAAAAAACCTATGCTGCACACAACCCACAATAATTGTACTATAGGAGACCACACTATGCTTGGGCGTTTCCCAAAATAGCCAAAGAGCTTCATCTAACATATACGTTGTGTAGACATCCCTCATCTAACATATCCGTTGTGTAGACATCCCCCAACTAAGGCATTCCATGATATTGTATTTTGTTGAGGCATTTTGTCAAACAAATGGTGTGCATTGGTTGTAGATTCAAATTTTGCATACATGTCGACTAGGGTAGCTACAACAACATCCACAAAAATCTACTATAAATATACTTTGAGGCATGCCCATACCTAGCTCTAAAGCTCCCATTTTGACATAGGTCACGAGGATGCTAGCAAAAGTCATGGAGTCTATTTATACAGCTACCCATTGCATTTGTTTAAAAATTTCCAATGCCATTTCAATAAATCCATTTTGTGCATATCTTGCAATCAATGTAATCCACAAGACCATATCTCTTTGAGGCATTTTGTCAAACGGTTAATGTGCATTATTTATGCTTCCACATATTGCATGCATGTCTACTGGAGCATTTTGTCAAACAATTCATGTGCATAGCCAACATCCCCATATATGTCTGCCTGGGCGACTACAACTTCAACATCTAATAAAATTCCTCTCCTTCTTGCTTTGATAAACATTCATACCTTGTTTTAAGGCTCTCATTTTGGTATAGGCCGTAAGGATGTTGGCAAGCTTATGGAATTTTTACTTTACACCTATCATATGCATTTGTTTGAAAGTTAATAAATCATTTTCAGTAGATTCATTTCATGCAACAAATCTTACAATTTTCTTGCTACCGCTACCAGATACCATTCATCCTTCCCTTCCAACCTCTCACAATTTGAGAAGCCCAATCTTATTAAGGATGGTAAAGAATGGAAATTTGTAGAAAGATATTCTTATTCTGATTGAGAGTATCTTGATAGATCTAACTCTTTCAAGCAAGCAAGATCACCAGATTATTCAAAAAATTTCAAAAACTATTACATTTAGACAATTCTAACTTTCTCAAAGCTCTAAGGCAATGGACATCACTGCATAATTCTTGTAATTTTTCACATCCCTATAATTCTAAATCCTGAAGGCAACTAAGTTATAGGAGCCGACTGAGATGCATCTTTACACTAGAGCACCTCCCCAATAAAATACTCTATACCACCCATAGTAGTCAAACCAGCATTAACCTTAATATCCAAAACGATATACTTTACCAACTACCCGACTGAGAGAAGAGGCCTAAAGGGCAGCCTCCAATACTAATTTGCATCCATAAATGCATGCCTCAAGGTAAATAGATCAAGCAACATAATATTAGTACTCACTTTGGTGCAGAAAATAAGAGAACCCAAGTTGTCCAAACTAGAAGAAACTTTGTGAGGAAAGCAAATCAAATCCTCCTTGCAAATAGGACAAATCTGAACAAAGAAAGTATACTTGTGATTAAAAGTATTTTTCTTCACATTCTATGATACTGGCTACTTATCGTTCCGATTCAAACAGACAATGTACTACCCAAAAAGCTCACAAGTTTAAAAGCATGGCTCCTATTTTTCCAAGAGCTCTATTTATTTCATCCGATATGAACATGGTAAGACAACCCTTTGCGAATCCAAACATGAGAGAAGTATTCTAAATAAAAGGATGGCCAGGTTGTGACAGGGGGCCAATGTGCGTAAGAGTTGTCATAGCTGAAATGACACAGGCCTAATTCAATAAGGATTCTGAATTGATTGAAGCTTTTTTAAGGACACCCAAATCAAGAACTTGGGTTTACTAAAGATCTATAAGCAACCAAACTGCAGAGAATAATGGTTTTTGATGGATAATGGTATCAACCTTCTAGAATACAAGTTGACTGACAGACTTTGACTTGATGGACAAAAAGTTTAAAAAATTTCTATGGTTAAAATTTGAGGACAACAAGGCTACACATTAATCTAATAGAAATATCATGAATATCATTTGTTTAAGATCGTTTGGCAATTTTACTCTACATAACGACCACTCCCTATAGCAAAACATCCTAGGAGATTTAAGTATACATGTTCATTTGTTTGTAAACTATTTTTGTATGCAGTTTTGCCACTGATTACTTATTTTATATAATGCCTAAGCTACTCTCTATCAATCCCCTTTTACCTAAGTCCAATAAACTACAAGAAATAAATAATATGATCAATCAATTTGTATCCAAGATACACTTTTCCATACTTTATGGTGAACATTTATCAACCTAACAGTGGCGAACTAACACAATAATGGAGATATTGAATACTGGAGACCAATTACAAATCATTCTCAAGCATTTTCTAATTACTTGCAGGATATTTAATGGAATGTAACAAACAGTCTTGTAAGGTTTGCTAGGTGGTTTTACCTAGGATTTTTATGCTCAAACTGCCAAATAAACCTGATTTACAACTCACCAACTCTTTACACTCACCGGTTTCACAAGGCTTCAGTACAAGAGCTTAGAGCTGGTGGGCAACTACACTGAGATCTACATGGATGCCCACTTCATTATTGAAATGAAAGCCCTTGTTTATGCCCATTATTTCAGTAAGCAGTGTTTGATGAGCTACATTCTGATCTCAATAAGGGAAAATGTAATTGGGTGTCTGAGTTTGAGATGTCCTTAGCCAAGATGTGGTGGTGTTGTTGGCAAAGATGTTGATAACTGAGAGGGGGGGGTGAATCAGTTATCCTAATTATTTCTTCTTTTGAACTTTCTTATTAATCAATGCAACATTGAATCAAACAAACAAACATTACCATGAAATGAAGAACACATGACACAGTTTTTGACGTGGAAACCCTGTTAAAGGAGAAAACCACGGGGTGATTAACCCAAAGATTATTCTCTGTTAGAAGAATAAGGAATTACAAAATGGCACTTGCCAATTAGGGCTCACTGCCCGAGCACACTGCTCACAAAGAGGCCCACTACCTACAAGGAGACACACTGTCTACAAAGTGATAAGAATCACAGTCTTGAACTGATTGGAAGCATCTATATATGCTAGAGTTCAGTTCCGGTTAGGCTCAGTACACTGATCTGCTGCACTTCGTCTTTCCTCTGTTCTTTATTCTGCTATCCTTTCACATACCGGATCTTTCTTACTACTTCTGCTCTGTTCTGCACTTATTCGCATACATCATCATACCATTACACACTTCACAACTAAATCCATCCTCTATATATATCCGCACAAGTAATTTCATCACCTTTCTAGTTGGCATCCGGAACAGTCTAGTTTCTTACAAACTCTGTTCTGTCGGCTGAATCCTTGCTCACCAAGCAATGCGGATCAAGCATATACTTGTAGATATCATTAATCATGTCGGCCAAACATGATTCATGCCTTCACAACCTTTACCATCAACAGTAACACATCCGGAAAATAGTCTGATACTCTGTCAGTCAGTTCTTCCTCTGTTCTCACTGTCTCTCAGGAATCCGGTACTCGACTATTCATATCTTTTTCTTTGTTCATCACCGGAGGCTAAATCCTTGGAATATACTACTCAAGGTAGTCCTCTTGACTTCCCCAAATCCGCACTGCACCAAGACACTTCCTCTGAGAGATCCGGACCAATCTGTCGGACCTTGCCACATGCTCTGTTCTTGTTCACCGGACCACAACAATTTTCATTCTTACTTCCGGTAGAGACACACCATAACTTGCGGATATGTGGGATGACCTTTGTTGCCATCAATGACAACAACCATGAATCCATATAGTGTCTCTTGCCAACAATCTCCCCCTTTGGCATTGATGGCAACACTTAGTGAAAAATGACTAAGTGTTTATACTATGCTCCCCCTTGGCTGATGCTCTATATACAATTTCCGGAACTCCCCCTTAGTTGGATTCCTCATTTTTCACTGCTCCTCACTCCCCCTTTGACATCAATGGCAAAGGGTAGGGTCCGCACACCAAAATTTTCAAAAATTTTCTATACATAGCCGCATATTTACATACTCACATATACTGAAGAATGTCTGCAAAAGATGTCTTCAGTTGGATCAGTTCTGTAGCCCAACTTTGCTTCATTCTATCCAAAATTGAAATGTGACCACTCAACAAAAATACAAATGCATCTGCCCTTTTTAGATCTTTCGGATCACTTGTCTGGGCTGTGATTTGAGCTTCTGCTATGGCCTCATGCATGGCCTCTAGCTTAGGGACAATTAACCCCCTGAGCTCACTCAACCTGCTTATTCTATTTTTCCTTTCCTTCTCCAATTTCTTGATTTCACTCAAGACTGCAATAGTCTGACATTCTTGATTTGTTATAGAGGAAGAAAGAGGATCAAAACTTTGAGACAAGCTTAGTAGTGTGTCCTCTTGCGCTTTTATTTTCTTCTCAATGTCCACTGTTACCTTGGACCAGGAGATACAAAATTTGTATATTTCACCGCCATCCTTAAGAGCATTTTCTAAGCTCTTTATCCCAATGTTCATGTTTCTCCTATCATTAATGATCAAACCCTGAACCTCGGAGAACCTTTTATCCAAAAACTCCTTCCGGACCTTTTCTTCAGCTGATTTTTCTAAAGATTCAAAATGTGTATTAACACTGCTGACTAAGGTTTTGAGATTACCGGAAGAGGAGGCTGCCGGATCAATCTGGACCGATGGCTTAATCTTCTCAAGCACTCCGGAAGCAGCCTCTATCAACTCACAGTCTTCCATATGAGACTTTAGGAGCTTTTCATTTGCCTTAGCATTTGCAAATGAGGCTATCTTCATTGTCTACACCGGAGAGAGGGAATCAAAGTTGAATGGGCCTTGTAGTAGCTCCGGTTCATCGATCTCTACTGTTTCTTTGCTCAAAAATTGTTGAACAGTTTGTGCAGTGTCTCTTGCCGGAGACAGATGTTTCTTTTCTTCTGCAGTCTTGGAACTGTCAACCTCTTTATCTTTCACCACTGCTTCCTTCTCCTGTAATTTCATTTCTTCTTTGGATCCAGAGACTGTAGGGGAAACCGGAGGAGAGATGCTAGCCTGTTCATAGGCCACTTCTTCTGGAGCAGAGGGTTCCAAGTCCACAGCTGTTTCTGCACCTAAGTCCTCTACAACAGGAAGATTGAACCTTTTGAAGGCCTTCCGGAGGATCTCTTCTGTCTCTTTGGCCACCTTGTCAGTCTCACCAAGCATGAGTTGATTCATCCTGGCTTTACTTCTGAACTCATCTTTGCAGTCTTTGAATATTATGTTCATTGTCTTGGGATCAATTTGAGGATATAGCTGAATAGCTATCTGCTCCCGGATCTCAAGATCTTTTGCCTGAGCATTATTCTTTCTTAATTCTAATTCCTTTTCTAGGCTTTTAGGGATTTCAGAGATAATCTCAATAAAAACTTTATTGTAGATGTTCAAGTACCTTATTATAGCTTCTTGCAGGATCTTTTGATCTGCCTCGTTGTAGTCATCATAAAATTCAGCCACCGGTTGAAGGTTCCCATCCACAGTGACTGATTTGACTACACTGTCTAGGGATAGAGTGGGCTTTTCAGCAAATTCTTCTGCCATTTCTTCCTTGTCTTGGCCTGTGGAGGGTTTCCCGGATCCTTTCTTCTTCTGCTTCTTTATTTCTTTTACTCCCTCATCTGACTCAGTTTCCTCTTCATCCTTTTGGCTTTCATAAGCCCTTGTGGCTTTTGTCTTAGATCTTTTACCAGATGCCTGGACTTCCGGTTTTGAACTTTTGGTTGTGGGAGGTGCAGATCTTTTTGATGATCTGGTCCGGGTGGAAGTTTCAACCGGAACACTTTCTTTACTTTTCTTTTCTGCCTCTTTCTTTTCTTCCTCAGATTTTCTTCTCTTTTCCCAGCTAGCATCAAGTGCCTCTTTTGAGATGTCTAGGCCTTGAGCAATGTGCTCTACTTCTTTTCTCACCTTCCTCTTTATCTCAGGTTCCCTGAGTTCTACATGGATCTTTACACTCAGCTCCTCAAAGGTTCCAAACCTTTCTGCCTTTGGATCTTTGGGCTGACTTAGCATGTGTTGAACATGCAGCTCCACTATCTGTTCATCCACTTCATACCCCATGGGCATGATCCAGACAGTCCTTGGCTCCACTGCCTCCATTAGGCACTGATCAGTGTCCACCATAAAGCACACTGAGTCTTTGTATTTTTCAACAAGAGACTGGGGAATTCTTTCTCTTGCTTGCATCATGCTTTGGAAGTTTTTGAAGTATCCCCATAGGGCTGTATTTCTTGCTTTGGCATCCCCAAGCCCATGTAGATAGTCTCTTATTTGGACTGCAATAGGTTTGTCATTCTGCCATGCCCATCCACTTGATCCGGGCAGCTCATTCATGAAGTAGAAGAATAGACATAATATAAGAGTACCATACTTAAAGGAATTTTTCTTGTCCTTGATTTTCTGTATATTTTCCATTAATTGGCTTAAGAGCAGTTCGCAGAGATCATATTCTGCATTCTTCCTTAGCATTTCATAGGCAGTATATACTGCAGTTCCGGATACAGAATTCTCCCTGCTGGAGTGATAGATCTTGTATCCTATTATCATGGACGCATACTTGATATCCGGATCAGAAATATCTTCAATGGTCATTGCCCTCTTATCAAATTTTGATCTGGTGGCCTCAGTTACAATGTTATTTTTGACAGATTTGAGGATAGGTATCCCTCCGGAAGAGTATAGACCAGTTACTGCTCTAATTGTCTCTTTTGTGATCTTGCAGGGTCTATCCAGCCATAGGAAGTTGTCATGCATCCTGCTCAGTACATACCGGACCCATTCATCTTCTTCAAAGCAGGGGAAATGAATGAATTGATCAAATTGTTTCTTCTGGATACCCTTATACTCTGGTTTAAGCTCAAAAGCATTGTCTATCAGTTGTTTGTGATAGAGATCTCTCAATTTGAATTCCCCAAATTCCTCAATGCTTGCATGTATGTAAACCCTAATGTCTTCTGTGTGTAAAACTCCGTGAGGAACACTGGAAAATGCTCCTAAGGGATCTACTTCCAATGACTTGTATGGATGTTTCTTAAATTCAGGTCGGGGCCTATATGAGATTTTTACTATATTTGGAGTAGCTATTTCTTCAAAAGATTTGTAGCAAGATATCGAAAGTGGAAAATACCTTTTGTGTCTTCGGTTGCACGGAGTAGCTGGATTGATTTCTGTATGTAATGACTTCGGCAGGAGATCTTCGGTGTGCTTGACGAGTCTTGTTGCAGAGCTCCACTTTTCGCTTCTTCTTGAGTGCATAATGAGCAAATGATTTATGAGAAATCCCTTATATCATTTCGCAAACCCTAATATCTGTTTGCAATAAATGCTTCACCTATATTATTCCGGTTTGCCTTGTCCGGATAGCTTGGAGTATCCCGGATTAGTCCTGATCTATGAACATCATGCGGATCTTTCAATCATCGATAAATCGAGATAACACATTACAAGAACATCCCAAACATTCTGTCCAGTCCGCAGAGTAAAATAATGTACTTCCGGATCTCTCTGGACCCTTTTGTAGTCCTCTGTCATTCCGGAGCATCTCCCGGAACAGGTCTTTACTTGATCGATCACAACTTCTTTATATCTTCATGCGGACCTCTGAAATCTTGTCTGGATCATCTCAGGACCGGTATCTTCAAACCCTTTACTCCGCATCTTGTGTCACATCCAACACCACTTGATTGGCTGGGGGAACAGGATTTTCTTTGAGTCTCCCCCTGAGCCAGAGCTCATTTTTTAATTTCCAGAAGAAATATCAGCACCAGAGTCTGGTGCAGATCCAACCTCTACATTCTCTGAACTTTTCTTCACCCAAATCTTGTTCATCTGATTCCTAACTTCATCCACATTCATCTTTTGTTTACCCTTGTCTTGATTCTGATTGTATACCGGACCTCTTTTGTCCTGATTCTTGCTTCTGCAGACTTTTGCACTATGACCGGACCTATTACAGATTTGGCAAATAACATTTCTTTGCATATTTGACTGATAACCTCTTGATCTGCATTGATTAGCCATATGACCTACTCTATTGCATGTAAAACATCTACCATTGAATAATTTGTTTACTTGCATATTTCTGCATTCATGAGACTTGTGTCCATACCTTTTGCAGTTAAAGCACTGTCCGGAGAAGGATGGACTAGTTTGATTCATCCTTTTTCTGCACTGATTAGCTTTGTGACCAAAGTGATTGCAGCTGTGGCAGTATCCATTGAAAGATGGATATCTTTGAGCATTGGGCTGTCTTACCGGAGGTCTTCTAGGCCTATTCCTTGGATTTTCTGATCCAAAATTCTTTTGACCGGATCCGGAGCTTTCTCCTTTCTCATATCCCAAACCATACTTGTCATCTGTCCTCTTTTGACTTCCAAGAAGTACTTCAAGTTGGGCAGAACTTATCTTGAATTTTTCTTTATATTCATTGGCTGTTTGAAGATCTCTTTTGAGAGAGACAATTTGATCCTCAAGTTTTTCTTCATTATCTTTGGCATCTTCAAGATCAGATTCAAGATGTCTGATAATCCTGTCCATATGGTGGCATTCTTCTGATTTCTCTTTAAGAGATTGTCTTAGATTGTTTTCAGCTTTTCTTTTTTCTTCAATCTCTTGAGTAAACTTTATAATTCCTGATTCCATTTCATGTCTTAACATAATGACTTCTTTTGATAACTTTTCACATAACTTGGTTTTCTCAGTCAATTCTTCATCTGTATTGCTTTCTTCACTTTGTCTTGCCAACTGTTGGAGCAGCTCCTTTCTCTTTTTCATAGAGAGACTTAATTTGTCCTTTAATTCTCTCATGAATTCATCAGCCTGTTTGAGTCTTTCCTTTAATTCATTGACTTCAGAATTTGACTGTTCAAGATCCTCAAGGGCAGTCTTGAGTTGCTCCCTTAAACCATATGCATCCATTTGAACTCCCAGATCTTCCTCAAGCTGTTAGGCTCTATTAGGAGGAACCTTGCTCTGATACCAATTGTTGATAACTGAGAGGGGGGGGTGAATCAGTTATCCTAATTATTTCTTCTTTTGAACTTTCTTATTAATCAATGCAGCATTGAATCAAACAAACAAACATTACCATGAAATGAAAAACACATGACACAGTTTTTGACGTGGAAACCCTGTTAAGGGAGAAAACCACGGGGTGATTAACCCAAAGATTATTCTCTGTTAGAAGAATAAGGAATTACAAAATGGCACTTGCCAATTAGAGCTCACTGCCCGAGCACACTACTCACAAAGAGGCCCACTGCCTACAAGGAGACACACTGTCTACAAAGTGATAAGAATCACAGTCTTGAACTGATTGGAAGCATCTATATATGCTGGAGTTCAGTTCCGGTTAGGCTCAGTACACTGATCTGCTGCACTTCATCTTTCCTCTGTTCTTTATTCTGCTATCCTTTCACATACCGGATCTTTCTTACTACTTCTGCTCTGTTCTGCACTTATTCGCATACATCATCACACCATTACACACTTCACAACTAAATCCATCCTCTATATATATCCGCACAAGTAATTTCATCACCTTTCTAGTCGGCATCCGGAACAGTTTAGTTTCTTACAAACTCTGTTCTGTCGGCTGAATCCTTGCTCACCAAGCAATGCGGATCAAGCATATACTTGTAGATATCATTAATCATGTCGGCCAAACATGATTCATGCCTTCACAACCTTTACCATCAACAGTAACACATCCGGAAAATAGTCTGATACTCTGTCAGTCAGTTCTTCCTCTGTTCTCACTGTCTCTCAGGAATCCGGTACTCGACTATTCATATCTTTTTCTTTGTTCATCACCGGAGGCTAAATCCTTGGAATATACTACTCAAGGTAGTCCTCTTGACTTCCCCAAATCCGCACTGCACCAAGACACTTCCTCTGAGAGATCCGGACCAATCTGTCGGACCTTGCCACATGCTCTGTTCTTGTTCACCGGACCACAACAATTTTCATTCTTACTTCCGGTAGAGACACACCATAACTTGCGGATATGTGGGATGACCTTTGTTGCCATCAATGACAACAACCATGAATCCATATAGTGTCTCTTGCCAACAAAAAACACTGTGCTTTGTTTGAGTACAGAGAAACAAAAGAACAAAATATGCACACTTTATTGTGATCTTATGTTGGGGAACACAGAAGAGTCCAATGGTATCTTGCTTCAAAGTGTGAGTACATCGTGGAATTGCATATTGGAAGCACCCAATACTATGACACCACTTGTAAATGTTCTTATACTTTCTGCTGGAGCTGCTCAAAGGAAATGCATTGTCCTGTTGACTGTGATACTGTTAGAAAGTGGGTCTTATAGAATAGAGACGATATAGAAACAGAAAAATGGAAAATTGTTAATACAAAGTCTTACCCAAGGTGTGGTCATGCAGTTTTAGAAACACTTCCAATGATACTTCAAGACATGAAAATTATTAATACAAAGTCCCACTCCAATGGTACTTCAGGACATGGAAGCAACCTGCCAATGCACTGTCATATGTCTCTTAAGAACTCTGAACATATCATACTTGGCCCCAATTTGTTTAGGAAGGACTATGAAAACCTAAAAATAAACAAGGGCTATGGTGCAGCTGGAGTCCCTGCCAAAGGCTGCAAGAACAGGTTGCAGCGGTAGTTGAATACTTCGCATAAAAACCTGTTTTTGGTTTGTCTGATGTGTTGCTGATTTTCGGTATAAACATAAACCCATTGTGTGCTTCAAGCATTAATGAAAGAGAAATTGTATGAAAACTCTGATAAATATATAGAAGCCTACGAGTGTCTCCAATGCGACTATCAGAAATCAAGAGTTTGGAGGTAAAGATTTTTGCAAGGTAATTTTCACTGAAGAAATGAAATCAGAGGCAAGGAAAGATTTTGAGATGGGAGTGAATGGCGTCAAAAGCACCATTGTTGCAAGAGAAAATGAAAGATATTTATTTATATCACAGTGAATTCTACTTACTACGCATGATTTATTGCATCACAACATAAGACCAGATTTCTGACCATTGCCACATCACACCCTCTTGCTTGTAACATTTACTGAAAATGAGATATAACATTGCAAGCGCTTCTAACCATGATGAGATTGGTTTATCCTCCAAACAGTTATTTGAGATTTGAAAAGGACAGTAAAAGAAAATGAAATTAATGATACCCTTTGTCAAAAAAATTACAGAAATCCTCTGAAGGAACAACTCTTGGAAAATCACCATGCATGTAAAATGAGAAAAAATATTTTCTGATTCCTTCATCAGATTCTAGATACCTGCACTGTAAAAGGAATACTAAAGGTATCCAAATACATAAAAAGTAAATCAATCATTCACCAAAGCCCATGCAGAGAAAATTAACCTATGAATGATCAGTCCAGTGCTGGACAGAAAACCCTTACTTTATATGTACCCATACAAATATCTCAGAAGATGGGTCGACATCCTGCAAAAGTACCTAACTAGCCATGTCAAAAACTGCACGGATATCAATCAATGGTATTATCTGATGGGTCAGTTTTATGAGTCCATGACTTTGATTGCATAGAAAAAGGAAATGTAATTTCATGTCTCAATCCTGGGCACATGATGTACATGTTTTGGAATATGACAGCATATACTATCTGAGTTTTTACCAGGCTGCTATTCCTAAAGATCTATATGAAGAGGGTATCTCTTTTAAGAGTCAAATTAGGGGCTAGGAAAGATCAGTTTCAAATGGCCATGTTTTTCTTCAACATCTTGACCATTAATTAAAGTTACTTTAGAAGCCATTACTGTTCAAAAAAAAGGATACATGACCATTTCTTCCCAAGAAGAAAGGAAGGAAACTCAAGTCTGTTATCTGGCAAGGTTAGGAAATGGTAAAAGCGGATGAAGTAGTCAGAATGCAAGTGAAATAGGTAGGAATTGGTGAATGCAGGTGAAATGCTTCCATCAATAAGAAATTGAAAAATATTTATTTTTTCCTATATTCACTGCAACAGAAAGTTGAAAACTACTACTGTTCAAACTTCAAAACATAGGATAGAGGGCATTCTCATCCCAACAGGAAAGGAAACAAGACCAAGTCTGTTTACCTGAAAGAACAAGGTCAGGGATTGGCGAGTGCTGTGAACTATTCCCAATCATTGAAAATTTGAAAATTTATTTATCTTGTCTTGTATACTCTCTGGCCTCTACTTCTTTCTTTTTATTGAACATGGTTGCAGCTTCCTGCTAAGTTGTTGACCAGATTGTAGTGTATCCCTTTTATATTCTTTAAAAATGTAAAGCAAGCTATCTTTCTGAGGCAAAAACTATAAAATGTCAGTTTCCCAAGTAAAAGATGCTGAAGAACAAGAAACACAACCTTTCAATGAGCCCTGCTTATTTTGAAACCCTGAAAACGACGACAGAACCATATCTCTAACTAGATGCAGCCTACAAAACTTATTTTTCCGAGAGAATTCTAGGAAATCCTATCTCAAAGAACCTATATGTGGAGTTTGAACTAACTGAGAACTTTATTTAAAGGTCCAAAATCCTATAAGAATCTATCTATGTAAAGTTAACACAATTGAAAGCTCCTTTTTTAAGGCCAAATAGACTAACTATTCTGAGGTGATATGAAATTACTTCATTAGCATTGTCATCTATAAGATAACACAAATGATTCCCCTACAAAGCACTGCAAGACCCAATCACAGAAGCCATATACTAAATATATTCTCTGCATGTGTAACTACAATTCAGATGGTATTTGTTGGCACATATTCCCAGTGGACATAGGTTGTGATAGTGGTGTAATGAATAGAGAGATGCTCAAGCCTCAACCATGTTTCCTGATCCTAAATTTGTAGTCCAATCATACACACATAACCTTACCCACGATTTGGCAATCCCCAAACACCCCACTCAATAACCCTGCACAAGTTTTACCAAGGCAAAAAACTCACATGAGATATTCACAAAAGCTATTGGATATGATTTTTGTCTGATTTTAACGTATGCTAAAACCAAAAAAAGCTTCCAGGAAAAATCCTTCATCCAATTAGAACTGCGTGTAATTTTTTGATCAGGTACAGTTTTAGAGAAAAACAGATAAAAACATAAGTATTTCTGCCAGAGGCAAGGACTAACAAACAAAGAGCGATTGAGAACAGGATATCTAAGTTCTTTAGTAGCTGATTTTAAGTGCACGATTGTTCCAAAATCAAGAACAAGTTGAAACAATGGTATGTCACTGTGTACTTGAAAAAGAGTTACTATGGTAAATATTATTTGGAGATTTCCCATAACATTAGTGATCCATTTTGTTGATATAAGGGTGGGCTGTGCTCCAAATTTTGGCAAGAGAACATTATATTAATTGAATTAAAAAACATTTGATTTCAACATATTATTCTTAACATCATCCACTTCAACATTCAAAAGTCAATTTTAATCAATAAAAATAGGATAAATATTTACCAGTTTTTATTGTGGATGGGGTATAAAATTGCTATTAATTGTTTAGTCATTGAAGTGGATGATGTTTAAGTGATTGATTTCTGCATACTCATGATTATAGTTTTGTAAAATTTTGCTCTATAATCATGATTTTTGTGGTTAAATGGAAAAGAAAATTTACAGAACAGTTGCATGGTGAATGATCGCCTTGCTAGTCCTTGGAGAATAGTTGCTCACTCTTTCATTACCCTCCGCTAACATCTTATTTCACCTCATAGAAGAAATGATGATTTGAAGCACAAGTCTCCTTCTCCTTCCTTCCTCTTCTTGATAAAGAAATTCCTGTCCTCCAAAGAATCGTTTGACAAAATGTGTGGCAATGGGTCAATCAAAAAATTTTGATGACTATGGTGCCAAGAAATTGAAGTGCATCGACGAACGATGGCTCTAGCCTAGGCTGGGCTTAAACAGCACACACTAAACTTTGACTTGCTTAGGTGGCTGGTGGGCCCCTCTCTTCTCGACACATTAACAAAACAGAGTAAGAGAAAGGGCCCACCAGCCACCTAAGCAAGTCAAAGCTTAGTGTGTGTTGTTTAAGCCCAGTGTCTAGCCTTTAGGCCACTTAGTAAAAACAAAAGCTTAGCACAATCCCGGAAGACTTTGCTTAGGGCAGAGTCCCATGTGGCTGCTTAGCTTACTGCTCAACTTTTCATGAATATTTAATTTTTTTTCTTTATTTTAATAAGTCATCTTAAATTTTTTTTTTAATAAAATTTTAAAAATAATTTTTTTATAAATTATTTGGAAGGAAAAATTGGAAAGAAATGTATGTTAGGTGACATTTTTGTTATTATGTAGTTGTTCCACATTTTTATCATTATGTAGTTGCTATTTATTTTCAACCTCTTTTTTTCTTAACATATTTTATTTTCCTAAACAGATAGAAAAAAATTCTAAATTATCTTTTGTATATAATTAAAAATATGTATTGAACTATTCCAAGTTTCCAACTACTTAAATTTAAAGAGAAAATTGATTTATGGATCGCATGAAATTATTACCACGCTTAGGGGAAAGGACCCAATAGGTGGGATAGTTCCAATCGTTGAGATAGTAAATGTGCATTTAAGGCCGAATATTTTTTAAGTTAAGACCCAATACTTTTAAAGTTTAGTACTAGTAGTTGTGAGTTTAAGGTTGTTAGTGTTATTATAAGTACTAATAATTGAATGAAATGTGCCCTTTAGATTTAAAGAGCAACCAATCATGTGATGCCAAATCAGCGCACCATCAAAGGGGGTCTTAATTCACACCTATTGGTCCACACTTTTTTTTGGGGCACTATTTGACACCTCAACAAAAAGCATGCTGATGTGGCATCATATTTGATGATGTGGCCCTGAAACCTTAGTTATAAGCAGGGGCATTGCCAAGTAAACTACTGTAAAATTTTTGAAGTGATTCGAAATTGTCACATATGATTTTGAGAGGCGTGAAGTTAGGGTGCACAACTACTGGGTCCTCTCACCTATTGAGTGTTAATAAGAAGTCTTTTTTATCACCACTTTTTCAAAATCATAAAACCCTTTACATCCGTGGGGAGTTTTGTTTGACGGCGTCGGGCAAATTGGAGAAAACGGAAATGGAAACGAGAACTGGAAACCACAACTGTTAAAAAGGTCAAACTGCCACATAACTTGATTTAAGTGCACTTCTTGGGAGATATAAGATAACCAAACTCATGAATTATGAATGAAAAGATATGAGAAATTATGAAAGAGATAATCATAGGAAATGTATTTTTTGGGAAGGTTTTATATCAATCAATAGTTTAGTTATTGGGAGCAGAATTTTAATCTGAAACTTCTTTGATTAACTAGTATATTTATAGTAGGCATGAGTTTTCCACGGTCCATATTGAGAGATTGCTTTTGGATTCAACAGTGTATGTTTTTGTTTCAACGTTTCGGATCATGCTCAATGATCTAAAGTATCTCCCAGAGATATTTCTCCACGTACTTCATCCTAAAACAAAATAGAGATGTTAAAATTACCTTAGCTTTTTGGGTGGCCTTAAAACTCTCAAAATTAAAATAGATTAAGTTAATCACTTTGTACTTACAAAATAGTTTACATTATAAACTATGATTTTCACAACATTTCTAGTGCAAGCAATTTTACCTAAATAAACTAAGACTCTATTTAGATAGTAATGTAATATATAAAATATGGAAAACCTTCAAACCTAAACTAAGACTTCTAAAACTTTTAAAAATTATTTAGAAAACATACCTATATTTAAAAAATATATCTAAACTATATATGTTGAATACAATATATTTAAAATTAAGATTCAATAAATTTTTGTTTAAAAGATAAACTCAATAATATTAAGTTTCTCCAAACAAAAACTATATAAACTCAACTATATAAGTTGAGTTGAATTAAGATTAGAATTAATAGATCTATATATCATTGGAAAAAATGGTCAATTGTTCACAGAAAAGCCTAAAACTGTTTTCAAAAAAAAAAAAAAAAAATCAAAAACCATTACAACAATAAATAATCTGAAGCTTCTTTAATTAAAAATTACTGATTACATTATCACATAATAAAATGATTTAAAATTATTTTGTAGTCTTTTTTATCACCACTTTTTCAAAATCATAAAACCCTTTACATCCGTGGGGGAGTTTTGTTTGACGGCGTCGGGCAAATTGGAAGAAAACGGAAATGGAAACAAGAACTGGAAACCACAACCGTTAAAAAGGTCAAACTACCACATAACTTGATTTAAGTGCACTTCTTGGGAGGATATAAGATAACCAAACTCATGAATTATGAATGAAAAGATATGAGAAATTATCAAAGAGATGATCATAGGAAATGTATTTTTTGGGAAGGTTTTATATCAACGAATAGTTTAGTTATTGGTAGCAGAATTTTAATCTGAAACTTCTTTAATTAACTAGTATATTTATAGTAGGCATGAGTTTTCCACGGTCCATATTGAGAGATTGTTTCTGGATTCAACAATGTATGTTTATGTTTCAACGTTTCGGATCATGCTCAATGATCTAAAGTATCTCCCAGAGATATTTCTCCACGTACTTCATCCTAAAACAAAATAGAGATGTTAAAATTACCTTAGCTTTTTGGGTGGCCTTAAAACTCTCAAAATTAAAATAGTTTATATAATAAACTATGATTTTAATAACATTTCTAGTGCAAACAATTTTACCTAGATAAACTAAGACTCTATTTAAATAGTAATGTAATATATAAAATATGGAAAACCTTCAAACCTAAACTAAGACTTTTAAAACTTTTTAAAATTACCTAGAAAGCATACCTATACTTAAAAAATATATCTAAACTATATATGTTGAATACAATATATTTAAAATTAAGATTCAATAAATTTTAGTTTAAAAGATAAACTCACTAAACAAAAATTATATAAACTAAGTTGAGTTGAATTAAGATTAGAATTAATAGATCTATATATCATTGGAAAAAATGGTCAATTGTTCAGAGAAAAGCCTAAGACTGTTTTCTTAAAAAGAAAACTAAAAATCAAAAACCATTACAACAATAAATAAACAATAAATAATCTGAAACTTCTTTAATTAAAAATTACTGATTACATTATCACATAATAACATTATTTTAAAATTATTTTATTTCGCTGTTGCTGGCCTGTTCTGTTGGGCTATTCTTAAATATCATCCATTTCAACAGTCAAAGATCAATTTTATCCAATAGAAATAGGATAAGTATTTACCACTTTTTGTTGTGAATGAGGTGTAAAATTGCTATTGATTGTTTGACCACTGAAATGTATGATATTTAAGTAGAGCCTTGCCCTTTGGCTTTTGTTATTAGGTTCTACTCCTGTGATATCAAAAACATTATTTTAAAATTATAGATTTTATTTTATCAATAAAAAATTAAAAATACAATCCCTAATTTTTTTTATGACACATCCATTGTACACCATTTTCTATTTTATCAATTAAAAATTAAAAATCACTAAAGAAACCCACTTTTCTTCAAATCCATCCAAACTACTCCAGACCAAACCCAACAATTATATTACTGTAACACTAATACAAGATTATATAAGATACAACAAAGGATAGAACTTTTAATATTACAACACTACAATAGAGACAGTTATGGATTTTGAAGGATGTTGGTGGCGAGGGAGAAATATACTAGGCCTATCCAGTATGCTACTGTGATGTAAAGAACTATGTGCCATGGATTTCTAGTAGCACTCTGATTATTTCTATTATAGTTAGACCCTAATCGCTGCTCCTGGTTTGATTCGTGATATATAAGGTAAAAAAGAAGAGCCACATTTACAGAAGCAACTAATAAGGCGATACCCTTTACTGTTCTACCGAATATACCGGACCAGTGCATGTGGCTCACAAAATATGATATAGAGACGCTCATAAATTGCATGGCAAAGTTGATGTAATTCGATGTTTGGCTGCCACCATCATTTGTTTGGACTACATTTTCGTGCTGTGAGTGTGGCAGACCGCGTTCAAGATCGATAGCATTTCCATTTGCATCAGCTATCTGCAGCGATGAGTCAGCCGCGGTCGGATGCAATTCAGTGGAATCAGTAGCAGCAGGAGGAGGAGAATCATCGCTAGAGTTTGTATGTCTTTGGAAGAGCCCAAATAGTTTGACAATACGAGATTCAATCAGATTGTAAAACTTGAGAGCCATTGTATTTGGTGGTGTCTGCCGGATCAGAAACAGGGTAATGAGCTGCACCCAATAAAATTATTGCAAAAATCAGCACAGAATCATCAGCAATCAAATTACAAAGCTGATCTAGCAAAACCACAGAACCAAATTATTTGTATTTAAGATTAAATCTGTTTAACATTTGATTAAAACATGACTGCTGCCTTATGAGCTTGACTTACTGAACAATTAACCACAATCAAAAGTGAAAACCTATCCAAAAAAATCACCATTTTAGCCTTCAATTCAGATCAAACCAATCAAAGCCTGTTTATCATTTCCCACAACAGTACTAAAGCAATCAAACCCTGTAGTCAAAATCAATAAACTTCTCGGCCTAGCGGGGGAGTAGAGGGCTACATTAGACGCTACACACAGGGCATTTATCTTTTTATTTGTATTGATTTGTAGGGCAATTGGGGAAATGGTACAATTTTGGGCTGTTCTTATGAAAAGTTAATATTGATCAAGAAAATAGAACAAATATTTATGACTGTAATCTGCAGAGAATCTATCTATCTGTTGAACATACAACTTATAAATTATTTTGTTGTCACTCAGAGAGGCACAAAGCCTCAGTTATAATACAGTGATTGGAAAAAAAAAATTAAAAAATAGCAGCAAACACTTTAAACATGGATGTTTTGTAGTCGATTTTGTGTTAAAAAAAAAATAGCAACAACAGACACTTCAAAGATGTTTTATAGTCAATCTTCTGTTAAAAAAAAAAAGCAGCAGCAGCAATAAGCACTTCAAACATAGATGTTTTATATCTGATCTCCTGTTTAACAAGAAAAAAACCAGCAGCAAGCACTTCAAACATGGATGTTTTGTAGTCCATTTTCTGTTAAAAAAATTAGTAGTAGCAAACACTTCAAACATGGATGTTTTATAGTCGATCTTCTGTTTAAAAAAAAAAAGCAGCAGCAGCAAGCACTTCAAACATGGATGTTGTATAGCTGATCTTCTGTTAAAAAAAATAGCAACAACAAGCACTTCAAACATGGATGTTTTGTAGCCGATCTTCTGTTAAAAAAATAGCAGCAGCAAGCACTTCAAACATGGATGTTTTGTAGTTAATCTTCTGTTAAAAAAAATAGCAGCAATAAACACTTCAAACATGGATGTTTTATAGCTGATCTTTTGTTAAAAAAAAATAGCAACAGCAACCACTTCAAACATGGATGTTTTGTAGTCGATCTTCTATTAAAAAAAAATAGCAGCAGCAAACACTTCAAACATGGATGTTTTATAGCTGATCTTCTGTTAAAAAAAAACAGCAGCAAACACTTAAAACATGGATGTTTTGTGGCCGATCTTCCATTAAAAAATAGCAGCAAGCACTTCAAACATCGATGTTTTGTAGCCGATCTTATGTTACACTGATTCTACAGTAAAAGTCTAAGTCCGATAATGAGGCATACAATAGAAAAGTTGTGAGTAAAGCACAAGGAATTTTATGACAGCACTCGAATTAAATGGAGAACATAATATTGAAGGACTCAATAATTAACTACTTGGGTATTCAAGTACGGCTATTCTTAAATATCATCCGCTTCAACAGTCAAAGGTTAATTTGGAGCAATAAAAATAGGACAAGTATTTACCACTTTTTATTGTGAATGAGGTGTAAAATTGCTATTGAATGTTTAACCATTGAAGTGGATGATATTTAAGTAGAGGGTTCAAGTACAACACAAACTACAACGTATCATGACATGAATATTTGGAATAAGAATTGTATCCTACCTTGTCAACAATAATTTAAACAAAATTGTAGACTATATGATCTCCCTTGCTCTCTGCTTCAGTATGTGGCCTACACCTCACTTTTTCAACTGCTTACAGTATGTGGGAATCTATTAGGGTTGTAAAACACTTTGTCATGAGCCGCATTGAGCGGCAAGTCGCCGGTTACACGGCTCGCCTATTCCTTTGAAAATTCATGAAACTAAAAAAGTCTTCGTTTCGTTGGGCTTCCTTTCTTTGGGCTTGTCGTGAAAATAAGTGTTGGAAGTCATTGTTCAAACGGGTCACATCTCTAAGTTGGTGAGACTAACACGTACGTAAAATTCTTGTACATGAGATTTTCAAGTTTATTGCAAGTATGTCCAAGAGTTTCTTGAGAAATTTGTCAACATTTTTGGATTCTTTTAACTAGTATATTTATATTTTAAAAATATATGTATAGTGGGATATCTTCCAATTTTTCTTTTGGTTTTTAGTTGTTGATTAAATTAGTATATTTATATTTTAAAAAATATATCTATAACACGTTGAGAGATATCTTCCAATTTTTCTTTTGGTTTTTGGTTGTTGGTAACTAGTATATTTATATTTTAAAAAATATATCTATAGTACGTTGAGAGATATCTTCCAATTTTTTTTTAGTTTTTGGTTTTTGGTTTTTATTTTAAATTTTTTTTTTTTATAAAGTACTGTGAGAACTAGAATGCATTTCATTTCCCATTAAATATATTTCTTATTCTTGGCATTTATAAATTACTCTAGCTAGAATATTTGCATTTTGGTTTAAAATAGCAAAAATATTTTTGAGAGTGGTGCCAGGTTTAGTGGTGTATTTATTGTGGTGTTTCATTATGTTCCTCTATCTTAATAATCTCATGCATATAAATCTTATTTTTTTTATTTTTTAGATTGGAGTCTTATAAAATTACACAGAATCTTGGAATATTTCAGCGCTTCAACTCCACCTTGTTGTGATTGTAGAACGCCTCTTGGCATAATGAATGTGGAATCACACATAATTCTCTTTATTTCTTTCGTCTTCCTTTTCTTTTTTATTTAGTTGATTTAGGTTTGCAATCTATCTTTCTTTTGTTCTCTTCGTTATGGAGGAAGGAGCAGAAGGGCCTTCACGACTTAAGGAGGGAAGTACCAGTAGTGACTCTCCCACCCTTTAGTTTTAGACAATCAACATTTGGCATCCCCCACCAGATCAAGGGGGTGGGGGCCAAGACAGACCTAAGGAGGGAATGTCCCCCCACCACTACCCTTTTTTAAACTTGTAACAAATTTTTGGGTAGAAAAAAATAATGAATTTTTGGGGGGCTAAAATGAAAAAGGGTCAAAAGGGTAAGTGTTTTTTCATGTGGGGGGTCAAAGCTACAGTGGATCTCATTTTATCCTAATGAATGGAATCGTTGATGATTGAAAAACACACAATTTAATTCAAACACACTCATATTCTTGTAAATAAATTAGATAATCTTTGATGATTAAAAAAAACACACAGTTTAATTCAAACACATTCATATTCTTGTAAATTGTTAGTGTATATATTTACCTCATGCATATTCTTGTAAATTGTTAGTGTATATATTTACCTCATGCTTTTTCCTTGCACCCGTAAAGCCTTCTTAGGTGTCTACTTAGGATTCCTAGTTTGATTGAGTCAACTCGCCACCTCTACTAGGTTTTGTGGAGCTAACTCGACACATATGGTTGAGTGTTAAAGTTGACTCAACCTCTCTAACCTATATGTACACCTTCTTATTCACAATCAACTACTTCATTTTGTGATCAACTTTGGCTTAGTAGATCATGTGTTCTAATATGGTATCATAGTAGTTCTAAGCTCGGTTATTCATTCGTTGGGAGCCATAGGTCGATTTGGATCTTTAGTTTGTGTGTTTGGAGGTTTATCTGGACACCATTGAAGTCTTTATTCGTGGTCACCGTTCAAAAGACGAGACTCAATAGAGGTCACCATTTTCATTTGGGTGAAGTCACAGTTAGTGTTGGTTGTGGAAGATCTCTGCCTCTTACACATAGGTCAATTTTTTGTGCAGAGGCGTCGAGTTTAAAAAAACCAGAAACCATGACTCTGTGGTGACACCCTGCACAGGAAGCATCTTCAGAGGGTCGATTTGCTGTGGCATATGGTGATCATTTGGTGTTTGCTCATCTATTCCTGAGGAGGGCATCGATCCTCTGTTCATGAGGGAGGCATTAGACCATATGAGGACACCCACTCAGGACTATTTGTTTTCCTGCAAAGAGGCATCCAAACATCTGTGCTAGACGGAGAGTCCTAAGTGCTCTAGCTGAGGAGAGGCGACCCTCCACGCTGCCCATACTTCGTGGCATGCCACCCATACTCTGTTTGGTCTTTGAGACCTTTTCGGCCTAGCGGGGGAGTAGAGGGCTACATTAGACCCTACACACAGGGCATTTATCTTTTTATTTGTATTGATTTGTAGGGCAATTGGGGAAATGGTACAATTTTGGGCTGTTCTTATGAAAAGTTAATATTGATCAAGAAAATAGAACAAATATTTATGACTGTAATCTGCAGAGAATCTATCTATCTGTTGAACATACAACTTATAAATTATTTTGTGCTACTATGATAGGTGCTTATTCATGTCACTCAGAGAGGCACAAAGCCTCAGTTATAATACAGTGATTGGAAAAAAAAATTAAAAAATAGCAGCAAACACTTTAAACATGGATGTTTTGTAGTCGATTTTGTGTTAAAAAAAAAAATAGCAACAACAGACACTTCAAACATGGATGTTTTATAGTCAATCTTCTGTTAAAAAAAAAATAGCAGCAGCAGCAATAAGCACTTCAAACATAGATGTTTTATATCTGATCTCCTGTTTAAAAAATAAAAAACCAGCAGCAAGCACTTCAAACATGGATGTTTTGCAGTCCATTTTCTGTTAAAAAAATTAGTGTAAAATCAAATCAAACTTATAATCTCTGACTTGGATATCTTCTGAATGTTGGATATTTGTATTGCAGATTTAATTTATTACTTTTGTTTTAGCAGATGCAATTTCCACTTCTCATACACTTCCGATTTCTTGTGTTAATCTGTGTTATTGCAGGGCAAAACGTTGATATATATATATTAGTAATGGTAAGAGTCACATCTGTGATAGACGTGACTCCTCAAGGAGTCACATCTATCACAGGTGTGAATTCGTCATTTAGCTAATCACCGTTTAAATGTAATCGGTGTTTATATCATTCGATCATGCTCTATTCAGGTTTATTTAATATGCGTTATCTGATCGAAGCTACAAACAACTCAACACTCCCTCTTAGCTCGGGAAGATAACAATATCACAATAATCTCTGTGAATATCAATTATCTGATCTGTAATGAATTACTCAAAGTAATTTAATATCACATAACTCATGATATACAGTATCACCTACCTCGTGATACGTAGCATCACCTACCTCGTGATACTAAAGGATATACTATACTCGAGAATATTACATTCTCCTTATATATCCCAGTTATGGTATGTGCACTGACATTAAGTCACATAATGTCTACCATAACTTAATCATGATAACTCCATGATTCATACCAATATCAAGTCACAAGATATCAGTCTAATTAACATTATAAGATCATCACCTTATAATGTTAGGTACAAGTGTAGATTATCCAAAAGATCGTCACCTTTTAGAAATAAACACAGAATGGGTAGGCCCATAATGTCATAGAGTCACACATATGACACAAGATGTTTACACATTAAACATCTTTAATATATTAGTACAAATCAATTAGAATTTTACATTTCAATCATACCAAGATTTTTCTTGAAGTATTCAACTTTTACCTTGAGGAGTGGTTTGGTAAGAATATCTGCAGTTTGATCTCCTGTACTGATATACTCCAACTGAATCACATTCCTTTCCACCATATCACGTACATAGTGATGAGGAATCTCAATATGCTTAGATCTATCATGGAATACTGGATTCACGGATAGCTTAATACAGCTTTGATTGTCGCAGTGGATGATAGTTGGTTTCAGAGGTTTACCAAATAATCCCACAAGCAATTTTCTAAGCCATACTGCCTCTCTAGCAGCCATAGAAGCTGCAATGTATTCAGCTTCTGTAGAACTCTGAGCAACTGAAGACTGTTTTCTGCTGATCCACGATATCATTGCTGACCCTAAACTGAAACAACATCTGGAGGTGCTCTTCCGGTCAGTTACACTTCCAGCCCAATCTGAATCTGTGAATCCATGTAGATCTAAGTCAACCTTCTCATATTTTAAGCCATAATTTAGAGTACCTTGAAGGTATCTCATTATATGCTTCACAGCCACAAGATGTATCTCCTTGGGTTCACACATAAATTGACTTAAGGCATTTACAGCATAGCAAATATCAGGTCTGGTATTAACCAAATATATCAAGGATCCAATTATCTGTCTGTAAAGAGTGGGATCTGCCAACGGAGAATCTGCTGCTACTTCCTTCAATTTATGAAGATTTGTTTCCATGGGGGTAGACATAGGTCTACATTCCATCATACCAAACCTTTTTAATATATCAATTGTGTACTTTCCTTGGTTTAGAATAATACAGTCTGATTTCTGCCATACTTCTAGTCCAAGGAAGTAGTGTAATAGACCTAAGTCCTTCATGTCAAATTCTGAAGCTAGATCTTTTTTACACTGATCAATAAGGTGATCTTCTCCTGTAATCAATTGATCATCAACATATAATATCAATATTAACATATCACCTTTGCTTTGTTTGAAGTAGAGATTTGGATCTGCATCATTCTTTGAGAAGCCTAATCTCAAGAGGTAACTGTCAATTCTTTCGTACCAGGCTCTGGGGGCCTGTTTAAGTCCATATAGAGCTTTCTTTAATTTACATACATGAGATCCTGCATTGTGAATTTCAAATCCTTCGGGTTGCTCTAAGTAAACCTCTTCTTCAATGGTTCCATTTAAGAAAGCAGTTTTTACGTCCATTTGATGGACTTTCCACCCTTTGGCTGCTGCAATAGCTAGAACTGCCCTGACTGATGTATATCGAACAACAGGGGCGAAGGTTTCGTCATAATCAATTCCTTCCTTTTGTGAAAATCCTCTAGCTACAAATCTTGCTTTGTATTTCCTTATACTGCCATCTGCAGCATGTTTGATTTTAAATAGCCATTTTGAAGAAACAACAGATTTCCCTTTTGGTCTAGGTACTATATCCCACACATCATTCTTTAGGATGGATTGATACTCCTCTGTCATGGCATCCTTCCATGCTTGGTGCTTAAGAGCTTCTATAGCACTAGAAGGTTCTGATTTAATGAATTCACTCATTAAAGCTACATAACTAGAGAATCTCTTAGGTCTTGTGCTTTCCCTAAAAGTCCCTAATGGAGCGGCATAATTTTTAGCTTCTTCCATTGTTTTGGTGGCCCAGAGTGGTCTTTTCTTGGGATTTTCTAGTGATGTGATTTGTTCATGGTTTACATCTTCCTCAGTATACTCCCTCTGAAACTCAGGTGTAGGATCCTCTTCTATGCCTGAGTTGGAAGTTTGAATTTCTGTCTCGATATAATTTCTGGCTCTTTTGAAAGCTATGTCTTCCTCAAAAATCACATCTCTGCTTAGTTCAATCTGTCTTTGACCAGGTATATATATTCTATAAGCTTTTGATGTTTGACTATAGCCTACAAAGATGCCTTTTTTTCCAGAAGGTTCTAGCTTAGTTCTTTTCTCTTTGGGCACATGAATGTAAACAGGACAACCAAATATCCTTAAATGACTAATGTCAGGTTTTGTGCCAGTGAAGGCTTCTTCAGGAGTTTTGTCATCAATATGAGTGAGGACATCTATTCTGTATATAGACAGCAGTACTAGATGCTTCTGCCCAAAGTGAAGTGTCTATATTCTGATCAAGTAACATAGCCCTAGCAGCTTCTACAATGGTTCTATTTTTTCTTTCTGCAACTCCATTTTGTTGAGGATTATAAGGTACAGTGAACTCCCTCTTAATCCCAGTGGTTTTACAAAAGTCTTTAAAAATGTCTGAAGTGTATTCACTTCCATTATCTGTTCTTAAGGTTTTGATTTTTCTCCCAGAAGAGTTTTCAGTAATGGATTTGAATTCCTTAAATCTTTTAAGGATTTCTTGTGATTCTTTACATTGAAGAAAATAGATCCATGTCTTTCTGGAGAAGTCATCAACGAAGATTACATAATATAGAAACCCACCTAAGGAGGGTACAGACATAGGTCCACATAAATCTGAGTGGACTAGTTCTAATACGTTATTTGTTTTGCTAGAACTATTTTGAAAGGACCCCTTTGTATTTTTCCCTAAGGCACACCCCTTACATACCCTTGAATTGAATTGTTTGAGTTTGGGTAACCCTGTAACTAGTCTTTCCATGGAAGATAGGGCACGAAAATTTAGGTGTCCTAGTCTTCTATGCCATATTTCATTAGAGTCTGTAGTTTCATGAATTAGGGCTAGATTTGGTTCTGTACATAACTCGTACAAGTACCCTTGTCTATGACCTATGGTTTTGGATTTCTTAATAGTAGAATTCTTCGGCCATGCCAATACTTTGCTATCCATAAAGGTCACCCTATACCCATTATCTTGAAGTGCAGATATGGAGACTAGATTTCTTTTGATGCCTGGGACAAACAATACTCCAGTAAGTTGGATGGAGATGCCAGTCTTTAATTTGAGGGTGCATGTGCCAACACCCTTGACTGGATGTACAGAGTTATCTCCAATTGTTACTTCTTCGTTAGTCTCTTCTACCATGGTGTCTAGTAGCTCCCTGAACCCTGTGATGTGTCTTGATGAACCACTATCTATAACCCAAGTGTTGGATTTATTTGTTACTTGGTTTGAAAGTGCAAAGTAGAATACATATTTCTCAGATTCATGCTCCTTTATTTTGGCATAAGATGCTTGTTGCTTGGTTCTGTCAGGACATCTAACTGCATAGTGTCCATATTGGTCGCATCTGAAACATTGGATGCGAGAAATGTCTTTCTTGAATGAACCTTTCGCGTGATGATATTTCCTCTTCTTGAAGTGTTTCTTCTTCTCTTTCTTGTGAGAGTTTGTATTTAGAACATGAAGATCTTCATCTATATTTTTGTGTTTTGACCCTTTCTTTGTCTGTCTAGATTCTTCTTGAAGACAGTCTGATCTTAGGCGGTCAAATTTTGGAAATTTAGACCTTGCACTAATGCCTTGAACAAATGTCTCCCAGGAATTTGGGAGACCATCTAGGGCAATAAGTGTTAGTTCCTTGCTTTCAATTTGGTACCCAAGTGTTGATAGTTGATCCCTTAGTGCAGATATTCTCATAAAGTATGCATTGATAGATTCTCCTTTGTTCATACTTATATGATTTATTTCTCTCTTTAGGGCTAAGGTTCTGCTGGAGTTATTAATTTCATAATTGCTTTCAAGTGACTTAAACATATGATATGCAGTGTCATGTTTTGTCAGAATTGGCACGATATGATCTCTAACTCTATCAACTATGATTTTCATGGCTTTGTTATTTCCTTCAATCCATGTCATTTTATCAGGATCATTCTCTGGTTCCGTTTTGTTTTCTCTCACAAATGAATCAACTTTATTTTCTTTTAGTATCATCATAATTCTAAATTTCCATGATGAGAAGTTATTTCCTCCTTCCAATCTGTCCTCGAATCGGATTGCTGCTGCCATTTGAGAAATGAGATGTATTAAATCTAAATTTCTTAAGTTCGATTTTCTGCCCGGATTCTGCTTAACGTGGCTCTGATACCATGTAAAATCAAATCAAACTTATAATCTTTGACTTGGATATCTTCTGAATGTTGGATATTTGTATTGCAGATTTAATTTATTACTTTCTTTTGTTTTAGCAGATGCAATTTCCACTTCTCATACACTTCCGATTTCTGTGTTGATCTGTGTTATTGCAGGGCAAAACGTTGATATATATATATATTAGTAATGGTAAGAGTCACATCTGTGATAGACGTGACTCCTCAAGGAGTCACATCTATCACAGGTGTGAATTCGTCATTTAGCTAATCACCATTTAAATGTAATCGGTGTTTATATCATTCGATCATGCTATATTTAGGTTTATTTAATATGCGTTATCTGATCGAAGCTACAAACAACTCAACAATTAGTAGTAGCAAACACTTCAAACATGGATGTTTTATAGTCGATCTTCTGTTAAAAAAAAAAAAAAGCAGCAGCAGCAAGCACTTCAAACATGGATGTTTTATAGCTGATCTTCTGTTAAAAAAATAGCAACAACAAGCACTTCAAACATGGATGTTTTGTAGCCGATCTTCTGTTAAAAAAATAGCAGCAGCAAGCACTTCAAACATGGATGTTTTGTAGTTAATCTTCTGTTAAAAAAAATAGCAGCAATAAACACTTCAAACATGGATGTTTTATAGCTGATCTTTTGTTAAAAAAAAATAGCAACAGCAACCACTTCAAACATGGATGTTTTGTAGTCGATCTTCTATTAAAAAAAAATAGCAGCAGCAAACACTTCAAACATGGATGTTTTATAGCCGATCTTCTGTTAAAAAAAAACAGCAGCAAGCACTTCAAACATGGATGTTTTGTGGCCGATCTTCCATTAAAAAATAGCAGCAAGCACTTCAAACATCGATGTTTTGTAGCCGATCTTATGTTACACTGATTCTACAGTAAAAGTCTAAGTCCGATAATGAGGCATACAATAGAAAAGTAGTGAGTAAAGCACAAGGAATTTTATGACAGCACTCGAATTAAATGGAGAACATAATATTGAAGGACTCAATAATTAACTACCTGGGTATTCAAGTACAGCTATTCTTAAATATCATCCGCTTCAACAGTCAAAGGTTAATTTGGACCAATAAAAATAGGACAACTATTTACCACTTTTTATTGTGAATGAGGTGTAAAATTGCTATCAAATGTTTGACCATTGAAGTGGATGATATTTAAGTAGAGGGTTCAAGTACAGCACAAACTACAACCTATCATGACATGAACATTTGGAATAAGAATTGTATCCTACCTTGTCAACAATAATTTAAACAAAATTGTAGACTATATGATCTCCCTTGCTCTCTGCTTCAGTTTGTGGCCTACACCTCACTTTTTCAACTGCTTATAGTATGTGGGAATCTATTAAGGTTGTAAAACACTTTGTCATGAGCCGCATTGAGCGGCGAGTCGCCGGTTACACGGCTCGCCTATTCCTTTAAAAATTCATGAAACTTAAAAAGTCTTCCTTTCGTTGGGCTTCCTTTCTTTGGGCTTGTCGTGAAAATAAGTGTTGGGAGTCATTGTTCAAACGGGTCACATCTCTAAGTTGGTGAGACTAACACGTACGTAAAATTCTTGTACATGAGATTTTCAAGTTTATTGCAAGTATGTCCAAGAGTTTCTTGAGAAATTTGTCAACATTTTTGGATTCTTTTAATTAGTATATTTATATTTTAAAAATATATGTATAGTGAGATATCTTCCAATTTTTCGTTTGGTTTTTAGTTGTTGATTAAATTAGTATATTTATATTTTAAAAAATATATCTATAACATGTTGAGAGATATCTTCCAATTTTTTTTTTGGTTTTTGGTTGTTGGTAACTAGTATATTTATATTTTAAAAAATATATCTATAGTACGTTGAGAGATATCTTCCAATTTTTTTTTAGTTTTTGGTTTTTATTTTTTTTTAAAATTTTTTTATAAAGTACTGTGAGAACTAGAATGCATTTCATTTCCTATTAAATATATTTCTTATTCTTAGCATTTATAAATTACTCTAGCTAGAATATTTGCATTTTGGTTTAAAATAGCAAAATATTTTTGAGAGTGGTGCCAGGTTTAGTGGTGTTTCATTATGTTCCTCTATCTTAATAATCTCATGCATATAAATCTTATTTTTTTTATTTTTTAGATTGGAGTCTTATAAAATTACACAGAATCTTGGAATATTTCAGCGCTTCAACTCCACCTTGTTGTGATTGTAGAACGCCTCTTGGCGTAATGAACGTGGAATCACACATAATTCTCTTTATTTCTTTCGTCTTCCTTTTTTTTTTTATTTAGTTGATTTAGGTTTGCAATCTATCTTTCTTTTGTTCTCTTCGTTATGGAGGGAGGAGCAGAAGGGCCTTCACAACTTAAGGAGGGAAGTACCAGTAGTGACTCTCCCACCCTTTAGTTTTAGACAATCAACATTTGGCATCCCCCACCAGATCAAGGGGGTGGGGGCCAAGACAGACCTAAGGAGGGAATGTCCCCCACCACTACCCTTTTTTAAACTTGTAACAAATTTTTGGGTAGAAAAAAATGACAAATTTTTGGGGGGCTAAAATGAAAAAGGGTCAAAAGGGTAAGTGTTTTTTCATGTGGGGGGTCAAAGCTACAATGGATCTCATTTTATCCTAATGAATGGAATCGTTGATGATTGAAAAACACACAATTTAATTCAAACACACTCATATTCTTGTAAATAAATTAGATAATCATTGATGATTAAAAAACACACACAGTTTAATTCAAACACATTCATATTCTTGTAAATTGTTAGTGTATATATTTACCTCATGCATATTCTTGTAAATTGTTAGTGTATATATTTACCTCATGCATTTTCCTTGCACCCGTAAAGCCTTCTTAGGTGTCTACTTAGGATTCCTAGTTTGATCGAGTCAACTCGCCACCTCTACTAGGTTTTGTGGAGCTAACTCGACACATATGGTTGAGTGTTAAAGTTGACTCAACCTCTCTAACCTATATGTACACCTTCTTATTCACAATCAACTACTTCATTTTGTGATCAACTTTGGCTTAGTAGATCATGTGTTCTAATATGGTATCATAGTAGTTCTAAGCTCGGTTATTCATTCGTTGGGAGCCATAGGTCGATTTGGATCTTTAGTTTGTGTGTTTGGAGGTTTATCTGGACACCATTGAAGTCTTTATTCGTGGTCACCGTTCAGAAGACGAGACTCAATAGAGGTCACCATTTTCATTTGGGTGAAGTCACAGTTAGTGTTAGTTGTGGAAGATCTCTGCCTCTTACACATAGGTCAATTTTTTGTGCAGAGGCGTCGAGTTTAAAAAAACCAGAAACCATGACTCTGTGGTGACACCCTGCACAGGAAGCATCTTCAGAGGGTCGATTTGCTGTGGCATATGGTGATCATTTGGTGTTTGCTCATCTATTCCTGAGGAGGGCATCGGTCCTCTGTTCATGAGGGAGGCATTAGACCATATGAGGACAACCACTCAGGACTATTTGTTTTCCTGCAAAGAGGCATCCAAACATCTGTGCTAGACGGAGGGTCCTAAGTGCTCTAGCTGAGGAGAGGCGACCCTCCACGCTGCCCATACTTTGTGGCATGCCACCCATACTCTGTTTGGTCTTTGAAAAGGTCTCAAAGTCCTGTGTATGGCGTTGGGGATACCATTCCCTGGCTCGGCATTTGAAAGACCTCGAAGGCCTACGCACGACATGGGGATTCATTTCCCTTATCCTGAGATTGGCTTCAATCTGGAAGGTTTTTCTCTCCTATTCACATCACGATTTGTCTTGTTTTGGGTGAATTTAGAGGTGTATTTTTTTATTTATTTCGAGGCCCTGTGCAGAGGCGTGGTGAAGTCTATTTGTGAGCCTATTTTCAATTCTAGTCGTCATTTTCTATCCGCCCTTGTTTAATTTCCCCCTTTTGCCCTAATTTTGGTTGTTACCTAACCCTACTCTTTCTTTAGCATAATATGTGCCCTATTTTTTGGGCTTTGTATTGCATAGAATCCAACTAGGGATTAAAAATTTTGTTTTTTTAATGTTAAAATAGACAAATGCTTATGCATTAAGAAATTACAAAATACAAACTTTTAGGGGGGAATTTAAAATTAGGGGCAAATTTAAGGTTCATTTAAAAATTGCTAGTGCTAAATCAAGTCATTCTTGTAAATAGGCTAAGTATTAGGGCACAATTTTAATCATCCTACTTAGTCCTATAACACTACATGATAAAGTGCCTAATTCAAGGGGCATAATTAAGCAAATGGGTTATTCACGCACTAATCTTATAAAGTGTCACTTCATGTATTAATTGTGGGGGGTTATACAAGCATTTTGTAATCATTGAACTAACATAAAGTTCAAAAGGAGGTAAATTATCTAAGTCAACTAATGGGGATAACGAGTCATCCATATGTCATTACCTTGGAAAATGAAAACTACAAGTCCTCGTGTAATGGTATCTTAGTGCACTGCCGATGGATTAACCTATTGCCACATTTGTATGGACTTATTCCTGAACCAAGCACATATTAGCATAAAATTGTATGGGAAAATAAGAATAATCATGTCTTAGGATTAATTGGTTTAAGTGTTATGAACCACACTTAGTGGGTTCCTCTATCACACATCGACTGCCCTAGAGCTCTTTGGACCAAACTATGGGAAATGTATGGAGACCCCAATGAACCTCCATTCTTAGATGATCCTGCTATAGACATACTTCTTTCCCTTGATGATGTTAATGATCCTTTGTATGCCAATGATACTGAAGAGGAACTTACATATTGGGAAAGTCTTGACTGTACTAATGAATAGAGACACACCCACTTGCATCTCCTCTCTCGACACTTCCTATATTGGCAGATATTCTACCACCTCCTACTGTTGCTTCATTATATTCCAGTGTCACTTCTTTGAACACAACCATTGCACACCTTTTTTAATTTTATCAATTAAAAATTAAAAATAACAAAAGAAACCCATTTTTTTTCAAATCCATCCAAACTTGGATCGGCCAACTACTCCAGACAAAAACTCAATGTCAATATTATTGTAACACTAATACAAGGTTATATAAAATACTACAAAGTATAGAATTTTTAATATTACAAACACTAAAATATGGACAATTATGGATTTTACAGGATGTTGATGGTGACAAAGTTATATACTAGGCCTATCCAGCATGCTATTGTGATGTACAGAAATCTGTGCCATGGATTTCTGGCACGTTGTTCCTGCTTTGATTCCTGATATATAAGGTAAAAAATAAGAGCCACATTTACAGAAGCAACTAATAAAGCGATACCCTTTACTGTTCTACTAAATTTACTGGACCACTCCATGTGGCTCACAAAATATGATGTAGAGATTCTCATAAGTTGCATGGCAAAGTTGACGTAATTTGATGTTTCGTTGCCACCATCATTTGTTTGGACTACATTTTCGTCTTGTGGCAGACCACATTCAAGATTGATAGCATTTCCATTCGCATCAGCTATCTACAGCGATGAGTTAGCCATGGTCGGATGAAATTCAGTGGAATCAGTAGCAGGAAGAGGAGGAGAATCATCGCTAGAGTTTGTATGTCTTTGGAAGAGCCCAAATAGTTTGACAATACGAGATTGAATCAGATTGTAAAAGTTGAGAGCCAATGTATTTGGTGGTGCCCGCTGGATCAAAAACAACGTAATGAGCTGCACCCACTAAAATTATTGTAAAAATCAGCACAGAATCATCAACAATCAAATTCCAAAGATGATCCAACAAAACCACATAACTAAATTATTTGTATTTAAGATATAATCTGTTTAACATTTGATTAAAACATGACTGCTGCCTTATGAGCTTAACTTATTGAACAATTAACCACAATCAAAAGTGAGTATAATTTAAGGGGAAACCTATCCAAAAAAATCACCATTTTAGCCTTCAATTCAAATCAAACAATCAAATGTCCTTCGGGGCACAATGTGGTGGTGAGTTCACTTGGTTGCAGTGATCACCACCAAGGTTCAAAACCCCGATGGACCAATGAGCTCGTAGGCCTTGTGCCTTTGCCAGGCTGCCTTGCTCGTAGGATATGTGCCTTCATAGATCCTTTGTTGCGCTGGTGTGCTCGAAGGCCGTGGGCCTTTGTTGGGCCAACGAGCTCGTGGATTTGAATTGAATGGGTGCTAATGCCCAAGTGATAATGCCCTTAGGGACTACAACCCCCCAGCTGTGATCTCAGTGATAAAGCCATGGGAAGGGATCCCCATAAGGGTCTCTCTAGGCTCGGACCGGGCTAAAAACCTGAGTTTCCCAAATAAAAAAAAATCAAACAATCAAAGCTTGTTTATCATTTCCTAGAATAGTACAAAAGCAATCAAAACTTGTAGTCAAAATCAATAAACTTCTTCAGGAGAAGAGGGCTACATTAGACCCTTACACACAAAGCATTTAATCATTTTATTTGTATCAAAATTGGGAAAATGATACAATCTTGTGGGTTCCGTGTAATACTTCACTCATTAAACCCTATCGTAAATGTGTCTTTGGCAATTGCAATGTTGAAGGAAAAAATCCACTTCATTCTTACTCTTCTTTACCATTACTAATTGTAATTTGCGGAGAATCTATTTGTTGAACATACAACTTTTAATTTAATTTTTCCTACTATAATAGCTGCTTAGTCATGTCACTCAGAGAGACACAAAACTTCAGTTATAATATAGTTATTGGGAAAAAAAAGAAAAGAAGAAGAGAAAGAACAAGCATTTCAAACATCGATGTTTTGTAGCCGATCTTTGTTACATCGATTCTTCGATAAGTAAAGCATTTCGATAACGAGGCATACAATACAGAAGTTGTAAGAGTTATAAAGCACATGGACTTTCATGACAACACTCAAACTAAATGAAGAAGATAATTTCTAAGGACTCAATAATTGGCTACTTGGGCATTCAAGTACAGTACAAGCTACTACGTATCATGACATGACCTTAACAATTTGAATAAGAATTGTATCATACCCTGTTGATCATAGACTATATGATCTAAAGATGATTAAAGGAAACCCAAAGACTCATGTCCATTGACCACAGGGTCGTTTCTAGTATCTGGTCTATACCACGCTTTTGGCATACGACAACCATTTCTAAAGTGTTTTGACACCTTGTTGCTTGGACCAAACCTTTTGTAATTGTTGGAATTAAGGTGCCATCAACCTTGTAAATTCCATGTTTATTTATTCCTATTATTGTTTGTAATTCACCCATAAGGGATGCTGAGTTTCACCGACAATGGTTAAAACATATTTACTAGTACGGTAAATAATTTATTACTAGCAACAATAATTAATTAGTTACTGGCAGGTTGTTATGGAGTTACCTTTACTGGTCAAAGCATCATGGTCACGGTAAAAGATGAATTGGCAGAGTCTAGGCGTTATCTTGAGGATTTGCCTATTTTTAGGGTGTTATGACATTTATCATAAGTTGTAAGGAATATCTATGACATCTTACACATGTATAAGATGTGAGAGATTCTATGACGGTTTGTGAAAATTATTGCATGCAACTGCCTAGATTCTTATCCCTAGGTGCCCATGCATGAAAGATGCCTTATGACAATTGTAAGAGAATCTGTAAGAGGTTATTTTGGGTGTGCAGGAAGGAATCCCAAGATAGGGCATTGGATTTTGTCCAATTTGGGTCACACCACATTTAGTGGTTGCTCATTTTCTATATATTTGGTGCTGGGAAGTGAAGTTTGTATGAGTTTTGTTTTGTACACAAGTGTTGTAGGATTGAAGACACTTGAGGAGACTGGAAGTTGATGTATTGCAATCTATTTCAAAGATAATATAGACTTGTCCTCTCTTATGTGTGGATTTTTTTCTCGAAAGAGTTTCTCCATGTAAACATGGTGTTATGTGTTGACTCTTTTGTTCTATCTTTTACATGTGTTACTGATTTGTTTTCTCTTTCATGTTATCTCCATTGGTATACACTGAATAATCTGATTTACAGTTGAAATCAGATTTCTATTTTATAGTTGTTCAAATTACAAAAGATATCCGGATTTGGAGAGAGAAGAATGAGCCTATCTTGTTTAGATGATAAGTCTGCCTTGCTAAAGAGATCAATTCCTTATAGAACCAATCCTTCTATGGCCAAAATATACTCAACCATCTAAACAAGAAAGGTGTAGGTGCATAAGGATGATCAACAATGTAGAAGGATTCAATGACTACCATATATGTGCATAAATCACTAGCATACCATCCGCGCAACCTAAGATTCTTGTGATAATTCAATGGAAAACTTCTTAGAATTTATTAATAATCAATAGGGAGTAGAGATTCATCAATCAACCTAGGTCATGTTTGGAGATTGCAGAAAGCAAAATAGAAAAATAGCAAAGAATAAAATTTTATTACATTCAAGAGTTTATAGTTGGGTTTTACAACCAAGTTTTCCAACCATTATAAAATCATTGTTCCACCTATTTATAGAGAGGACCAAAGGGGCATTTCCTCAAGGCATAAGATACAAAGCTAGTCATTTGATGAGGTCATAGGGGTTTTCTTGTAGTCAAAGTATGGCATAAAACCAATATGTCAATTTGTATAAGAAAATTTCCTCTTGGATCTGTCAAATGGCATGCTAGGATAAGGAAAACAACTTTCCCATGTAATGACGAACCATCTAATACCAATTTGCAAACTTGTGGATGTAGGGGTTTGATATCACGTGTTAATGGTGCTCATGCTTCCTTCATTAGTAAGATCATGACCCAACAATTAAATCCATGGTTTTTAGGGTCCACATGTACCAACAAGCATTTGACATCTTTCCAAGTATAATCACTTCCATTTTAGATCATTAATGACATTTTTGTATACACCTAGGAGTAGGTATTGACTTCTATTCGAATGAGAAAGTCTTGAGGCAAAGGTGAAACTTAGGTTTGTGAATGTGCATGGGAGGTTGAAGAGTCCACAACACAAACTAGCTAGGAATTATAGCTTGGCATGCATTATGTATTTTTAGGAAGATGCCAAAAGTCTATGAAGGATGCTTGTGGTGGGATGGTGAAAATGTAGAACTATGGAATAGGGACACAAGGAAGCAACTTGTAGGAAGGGGGAACAATTTGAAAATGGTCAATCATCAGAAGGTGATACATGGGTTGGGCTTTTCATAAGATGAAAATGTGTTTGTAGTTTCTAAAAGTTCACAAGGAAGACAAAGAAGTGAGAAAGTGGGGAGTAGAGGCATGGATGCACTTTGCATGAGATACAAATGTTCTTGTGAAGTTTGAAAGTTTGTCAAGAAAAAAAAGCAAGAAAGTGGGGAGTGAAGGCACATATGCCCTTTGCATGAGACACAAATGTGCTTATGGAGTCTAAAAGTATGCAACGAAGATGAAGTAGGAAAGTGGGGAGCAGAGGCACAGATGTACTTTGCATTAGATCCAAATGTTCTTGTAGAGTCTTAAAGTAAGGAAGAGGAAGAAGTAGTAAAGTAGGTAGTAGAGGAAGGGATATGATGCAGTCTTGGACAGAGGATCCAATGAAGGATTGTCCATCCATGTAGCCAAAACACTTAATGCAACAACACAAAAAATTTCATAGAATAGAAACACAATATATATTTATTTCACAAATTTGAATGATTACAACTTGTTGTAATGGGCTTCCAACATGCCAAGTCATGTAGTCATTTGATTACCAACTTGAAAATAAATTACTCATAATTCACCACAATCAAATTCATATATGCTAGGCCATAGCCATTTGATTACTAACATAAAATGAAACTACTCAAAATAGATATACTACATTCCTACATGCTACATTACCAACTTCTTCATTCTTAATCTCAAACTCCATCTCAAACTCTCATCCTCATGTTCAATCTCCTACTCTCAGATTGCACTTTCCCACTCTTTATTCAACCTTCTTATTCTTAATTCACCATTTTCTCTCCATTTTTGACTAACTTCAATCAATCACAAGTCATGTATATATAACAATCCCAAGCCTCAAAGATAATTTATGTCAACTACAAGTTGGTGCAAAGCTCTAGGCCACATGAAATGTGTAGTCAACCAATGTTAACAAATTCAAATACATGTGGTTGTAACATAATGGGGAATTCCTATGGTTCTCAGCATATGCCCTCTTGGGTCTAATGAATCGTCACATATATTCCCTTGTTGGTGCAAACTTCAAATAATCTGGCGCAATTGGAAAATTCACAACTCTGCTAATCTACTAGCCTAGTAGATATTCACAAACTAAATTACACCCTTCTATTGATCCAATTATCCTTAAACATGGATACAACATCCATCTATTACTGTAAACATACTCTCAAAAATATGAGACCAAATATCAACTTGCAAAAAAATGTGGTGACTTCTTCTAAAAATATCTAACAACCAAAACCAACCAACAAACAAATGAACTTAAAGCAAAATATTTTTGGGTGATGCAAGATTGCCTCGACACTTAGGGATGCTCCTACATCAGACACCCAGGGATAATAAAAAATGAGTCCCTCATTTTCTAGGACAATCTACCCCTACCTTTACATTCCATCTTGACACTTCTTCAACACTTTCCTTCCACCTCTTAAGATATGCCCCAAGTGATTTGTCCTACTTGCTTCCTTCCTCTTCATTGCTTAGCATTCCTTCAAATTTCCTCTTCTGTGGTTTTGGTAATATGTTCCACCAATCATCTTCTAGTTACATCTTCCTGACCTACTTTCTTTTGCAATCCTCTTTCCCTTTCTGTCAACTTTTTCCTTATTTTTACCTTCCACATTCTCTGGTTGGTTGGTTGTTGCCACATAGTGTTTTGGGCTGCAATATCCTCAATGGGTTCTTGCAAGAAGTTGGGTCCACATATAGGGGAAGTCGCGGGCAAAGAAAAAATATTGACAGGAACATGTACCTATTTTAAAAGAAACAGCTACCCATTTAGGAATGGGTACCTAAGCCTAAATGGACACCCATTTCTAAACATGTATTTGAATTTAAAAAAAAAAGCCATGCATGCTTATTTTTACCACAGAAAAAGCATGATTACCCATTTTAAAATGAGTACCTGTTCATGATGGGTACCCATTTTAGAATTGGTACACTCGTTCCTAAAAGCTTAGGCTTGGGGAAGGCATGGTAAGCCAACCCCTAGCCTTGGACCTACAAGTACAAGTCCATGTTCAGAGCAAGAGAAAAGACCAACTTTACAAATATGGCTGATGATGTTTTTTCTAAATTTTTTATGAAATTAAAACTCATTATAGATGATGATGTGTAGTTTTCAAATATGTAATTTTTTTATTCAACTTGTATTTCTATTTATTAATTAATTTATGAGCAAACTGGTCTATAAACTTGAAATGATAGGTGTTTGCATTTTTAATAACTTTTAATTTTTATTTTTTTTAAAAAATAAAATTATATGTCATCAATCTACACATCATTCTTTACACAATGAAAAAAAATAAAAATTTATGATTAGTTTAGCTCAAATTATGTTGGCTGTACACGAGGGGTTTTCAAAAACAACAATTAGGGCCAATAAAAAAATTTAATCAAAAAAATATATTTGGAAAAAGATTATAAAAAATATCCTCATCAAACTTCACTATAATACACATCTTTCCCCAAAAGGATTTAGAAAAATACTTTTATTTAGGTCAAATTATGTTGGTCGTACACGTGCATGGTATGGTCCTAAAAAAATGACTTTTAAAAAGTGGTTTTTGTACAAGCCTATGTAAAGTTAATTTGTATCATCGGGGTATTAGAATAAATTACATATTTTAGAACTAGATTCAAAATGCTACATTTCATATTATTGGACTTTCTTAAGATTCTGTGTAAGTGAATCAAATTTTGGCTTCAACTGTGACAAACTTTAATTTTTAGGGAAAGCACTTCTACCTTTTAGCCAAAAAGTGGACCCAACTTCTTGTACTCACCCCGATATCCTATCTAGATCTACAATATCCTCATACACAAAGTGCTCCTCTAAATTAGTTATCCTATCTATCAAATATTCAAGATTCAAATTACTAGAAAATAATTAGGAATATCCACTCTAGACCTCTTACCAATACTTGATATGGCTATCAACATCCTTTCTTCCTTATCTCCTCCACTTTCATTCTCAAAAAAATGTATTTCTTTTTCTTCATCACTCTCCTCAACCCTAGGGTTAGGGTTTCTTCAACAATCCTACTCAAAGACATCCATTTGCTTTTGCATAGCTTTCATTATCTCATACATCTCTTCTATCCTTTAGAAACATTAACAATACCTCACCCTCTGTTCAGTGGCAACTTTTAGTATTGCATTCTTTCTTTTTACCTTTGAGTTGCTTTGATATTGATTTGAATTTTGTCTCTTAGTATTGCATTATTTCTCTTTGTTTCTTTCTCTTTGTTATTTTGGAGCCATCCCCATAGACTAACCTCATGCAACTAGTAGGGTGCAAGGGATCATAATTGGAGATAAGATTAGGTAGTTATGGTCATCTTTTAAGTTGAATGTCACCCTTGTGACTTTGTCTAGAGCCTCCACCTAAGAGTATGGAAATATGCACGTGTAAATGAGGAAAGAGAAGGAATGTGTGATCCATTAATATAAGGTTCTAGGAATCACTAAAGAGTTTTGAGTATCAGGAGAATAAAAGGGAAAAAACATGCATGGACCAAATCATGGATTTTATATTTAGGATGTAAGATCAAATGGTTACATGGATGCCAAGAGATGTAAAAGTAGTGGGTATAATGAAAGTGGGGAGTCACTCAATGTGGAATATATAATGATTATGGCAATGAACTCATCATGGAAATCAATATAGTGGATAAGACAATGAAGTGTGATAGACTCAAGGAGAATAATGTAAATGGGAGATGTGCAAGACATGGATGTATGAACAAGGAGTTAGGCAAATCTCTCGATCATCTTGTTGCATAAACTAAGGATGTCAACATCAAGACCTATTAATTTTTTATTATGTCATAGCTACATGATGGAAGATGGGAAAAGAAAGAGACTTGTTAAGGAAAATGTATCCAAGGAAAATAAGGAAGACAAAAGAAGGTCTAGCTTGGGTTGGCATGATAGTAAATCCCTAATACTTGCATTGTCCCCAATTTTTGTTAGAGAATGCAATAACTTAAAGATACAATACATATGAAGGAAACAAGAAACAAAACATACAAAAATCTCACACACAAAAGTAAGGCATAAAAAGGAAAATACTAACATGGACCTCTAAGCTCCATTAGGTGGAGGCTCGTTGGCCATGAAATAATCATCTATAAAAGATAGTAGTAAGGTCATCCACATTGACTAGTAGAGTGAGGGTGGATATGAGAAAAAGGTATTTCAGAGATGTTGGCAAACATATTATGGGGTGATGGTGGAATAGTATGAAGGGATGATGGAGATTGTGTAGAAGGAAGTGGAGGTGGACTAGGAGAAGTGACATGAGGTGGAGGTGATGGATGGGAGTAAACTATATAAGCCTTAATATATAGGATAAGAGTATCATCAATAATCTTGTCCTAAGGTGGAATATAAGGAGGTCATCTAAGCTAGAAGGTGGTTGATGAGAAACAATAGAGGTGTGCAAGGTTGACGAAGAGGCATGTTGTGAATTAGGAGCATCATCTTGAATAGAAGAAGTAGGAGAGTAAAGTAAAGTAGAAGGATAAGTGGTAGATGGAGAATAATAGGGGGAAGAGGAGTAGGGATTGCATGAAGAAGAAGGGGGATATATGAAAAGGAAGCAAGTCTCTACCAAAATACCTTGAGGGTTGGAGGGAAAGGGCTCTTAGCTCTAAGTGGAAAAGTAAAAGGAGGTGGGAAATGAGATGGGGGTATAGGAGGAATATGGAGAAGAGATCTATAAGCACATTGAGGTGGAGTAGGAAGAAGAGCTAGAACTCTTGAAGCGGAAAGGGGCAATAGAGGATATGAAGGTGGTTGAGAGGGGTTAGGAAGTAGAGGAAGATGAAGGTAGGGTAGGTTAACTTGATTACTAAATATTGAAATGGTTGAAGGGGAGTACAATGTTTAAATGAATGAGGGTCAGATGTGCACTTCAATGATTGGTGTAGAGTAGAAGGTATGGCATGCATATTGATCCATTGTCTCCCTAAAATGTTATACGATACCTCACCTAGCATCACATGGAATAATGTATCAAGAGTAACTAGTTTGATGGTGATAGGAAGAATGATTCTACCACACATCTCTCTAGATATTGTCAAATACCCTAACATATATGTTCATTTTATTAATAGAATTGAGGTCTATGTGGATGTTTGCTAGGAACTGAGTTATGAAAATATTATGCCAAATCCATTATCAACAAATGTTTTTTAATGCATGTGTGTTATAATACTTAGTGATAATGAGGAGTGGAAGGTCTTTATAAATTTTGGATGGAGGTGGAAGCTTGGATTTGGAGAAAATTATGTCCATATTGTTAACAGGCAAAAAGAGGGAAGAGAGTTGCTCTAGAGGTATGCTACGATGGACATAGACGTAGTTAAGAACATTTTCAAGGGCCTTGTTAATTATATAAGCTGTGTGAGTAAGAAGACATCTAATTCTCAAACTATTAGAGGTATGTAAGGGGTGGATCATGCATTAGTGGGTGGAGTAGTAGTGTGAGTATAAGCTATGGTAGATGTAGGATAAATATCCATGTCAGAGGATTGATAATTTATGATTTGAGGTAAAGTGGTGATGAGATTTACATTGAGTGATCAGGGTAATAGATAATCAATAATAGTCTAAGAGGAGGAGGTATGACATGTTATGTGTATAGAAGATTGAGTAGATGTAGCAAACTCATCAAAGGTTAGGCAAAGAGGGAACGAAAGAGGAAGATATAGTGATAGGAAGAGGTGAAGCATCAAGTGTGTCATATAAGGAGTGGAGTTGGAGGAATATGATATCTTGAGATGTGTGTTGATGGGAATAAGTGGTGGAGGGAGAGGTAAGGTAGATGAAGGTGTAGGAATAGAAGAGGTCATATGAGAAGAAAAACAAGGGAATGAGTTAGTATCATAATAAATGGTTTCCAAATTGTCTCTAGAACTAAATAGAGAATCATATGATGGTACCCCATGCACACACACACTCACACTTTTGTAGCAAACATGCATCCACAAATCAACCTGCATTTTTTACCAAAGTTCCAGCATGGTCCATTACATGTTCTGGTATTTGATTTCCATGACACACACACAAATTTCCTCAAGCATTTTTGCAACAAGCATTCCTCAACAAATCAACCTATAGTTTTTACCTAAGTTCTAGCATGGTCCATTACATGTTCTGGCAAGAATATAATGTCCAAATCACAAATTTACTCACCACATTATCATGAATATCATCAATAGTCAATAGACAAAACAATCAATATGGAAACCAAGTTGGCACACACATTATCATGAGTGTCATCCAATAGTCTATAGACAAAACAATTAATGTGGCAACCAAGTTGGCACACAAAAGTCTCATGATACACTAGGTCACATGCTAGCTCATCAGGAATATGTTAGTAATTGGTTACACTACAAAACAATTGGGAAATGAGAAACCAATCAAGGAATTGGTTGCACTTCACAAGGAGATAGTTCAACTTCCTATAAGTATTTGATTTCCATGACATACACACACACACAGACAAACACTTTTGTGACAAACATGTCTCAACAAATCAACTTGTGGTTTTTACCAAAGTTCTAGTGTGGTCCAGTACACATTCTAGCAAGACTATGATGTCCAAATCACAAATCTACTCACCATATTATCATGAGTAGCATCCTAATAGTCTTCAGACAAAACAATCAATGTGACAACCAAGTTAGCAACCACAAGTCTCATGCTAGCTCATCAAGAACATGTTAGTAATTGGTTGCACTCTAAAACCATTGGGAAGTGAGAAACTAATCAAGGAAAAGGTTGCACTTCAGAAGGAGATAGTTTGACTTCTTAGTAGTATTTGATTTCCATGACATACATACACACATACACACATACACACATACATACATACATACATATACATACATACATACATACATAATTTAGGCAATCAATATAGGTTAAAGGTAAACAACTATACACCTTTCTCAAGGATATTCCATGTATGGAATAGCTAGATGAACACAAATTCATTTTGTACTTAGTTCTATACCTCTCTATTTTTGTTTTGCACAATGTTGTCCATAAACTTATACATACACCATAACTCATTTGTATTCTCATCTAAAGTGTTGTCAATAGAATTATAACCTAGGTCCTAGATCATTACAAAGGTAAATTAAGCAAAACTTATAATGAAATAGTCAAAAATGTCTTATAAGGAATTGTATTTTCAAAGTTTTATCTTTATTTAAATTATGAATTGTTGCAATATGAGTCAACTAAAAAGAACATTGATTAGAATCAAGACAATTTGAACAAACAACATAAAAAACAAATAAATGAGCTAAGATGATGAAAGGGGACTTTTTAGGCTCACTTTGTACAAGATAGGGCCTTTCTTATCATGTATTTAGAAGACAATTATTTATCAATTTTATGGATAGATGAAATGATAAGTGGATTGGTAAGTAATCTATCTTGAAAACAAATAAGGTCTTTTTAAACATGCACCAATAGTTAAAAATAATTCTTATTTTAGTCCGATTTAGCTTAAAACCATAATTATGCAAAATCGTAAACAAATGAATGGAACCTGATAAATGCTTCTACAAAGATGGATTAAATATGGATCAGATACATACTAGATTTTGAGTTCTAGAATATGGAAAGTCAAGGGCTAAAGAGTGGGTGCCCAAGCCCAAGGTATTTCTTTTTCTGAGGGCTTTGGGATCTTTTCTGACACTAACTGCACCACTTCAGAGATTCTCTGTGACACAAAACTGAGGGGCAAAAGAGTAGGCGCCCAATCCCTTCCTACCTTTTTCTTCAGATCTTGATTCCTTATGCTCTGCCACAGTCCTCTGCAACTCCACTCTTCAAGACCTGACACCTGTCACTTGCAATCACAAGAAGAGGGGTTGGGAGTTGTGGTGTTTAGGAGATTTCCTCGGTCAAGCCCTGTAATGGCATTCATGCCTTCCAACATCATTGTTAGATAGAGTGTGTGTGTCCTTGTAGGATAGAGGCAAAAACAAATTGATAAATGATTGATTGAAGCACAAATAGATATCACCTTGGAGGTGTAGCTCACAAATAGATGAAGATCTTTCACAACATGAGAAGATGAAGCCAAATATGCAATAACAAACACAACAACAACACAATTTTTCTCTGCAACAACATGAATGCCTTGAATACTCTAAAATCATAAGTTTGCCAAAATATCATAATCATCTTCTAGTTTACAAATGAAGTCCTAAACATGCTTATATATGCATTCCCGCTTTAATTTCATAATTCAAACTTAAGATGTCGGCAACGGACACCTTTTAACAGTCTCCAACTGACATTCAAATTTTGGGACCCCGCCAAAATAGGGTAGGGCAAGGGCCCAGATGCCCTTGTCTTTGGACCTACTTTGGGGTAAGGTCAGGCTCTGCAATGTCCCTTATGTCCCATTTGTCATGGGTTTCAAGGCATTTTGTCTCGGGATTCAATTCTAACATGCATGATGAAAATTAAGGGACCTAGGAGCTAAAATTAGGAGGTAAAAGTCCTACAGTCAAAACACAACAAACACGCCAAGAACTTGAATCTAATGTATACACAAAGATTGAGGAACTATTCTAGCCCCCAGTCTCAGCTAAACATTAGAGAAAACACATCGCAGACATGCCAAACACAATGAAGATAGTAACAGGCATGCAAAACACGGAGAAGACAGTAACAGGCACACAAAACACGGAGAAGATAGTATTGAAGACACGATGAATACAATGATATAACATTTTCATTTTTCAATATATAAATGCATGGAAATAAAATTTGCAACACATAACCCCAAGAATGTAGGGGAGACTCATCGCCACACCCTTTACACTACACCAAGGGGAGAAAACACGCCATACAAAACCCAAGCGTAGGGGAGACTCATCATCACACCCTTTACACTACGTGAGGGGGAAAACATGCCATACAAAACCCAAGTGTAGGGGAGACTCATTGCCACACCCTTTACACTAAGCGAGATGGAAAACATAGAAGACATGAGCGTTGTATAGCATGCTAAAGACATACTATACGTCTTAAACACAACAAATAAAGTGATGGAAGGAGATTATTGCTAAGTTCCCACCATCTCAAACACTCTATAGGCACACTTGACGGTTGGGCTTATGCCACAACAACCGCTAAAGACATGCTTAAGGGAGGATAGTCTCAAATCCAACACTACCTCTGCAAAGGACTTTTGAAATAAAAGGATGTACACTAGCTCAAGAGATACACCATCCCGCCTCCGGGGAGGGTTTTTGAATAAAAGGATACGCATTAGCTCAAGAGATACGTTATCCCACCTCCGCAGAGGGCTTTCTTGATTGCAATATAGAATAATGATGTGCACTCACGCCAGAGATACAACATCCTGCCTCCGCATAGGGCTTACAAACACACTTTGTTAGTACCGAAATCATCAGTCAACTTACCTTATATATGCCCCCACCTTAAGGTGGTTGATGTCATGTACCGATATCAAGTACTTTAAGGTAGAGAGAAAACACACAAGGGAACAAGAGCTTTTGTAAAGCCCATGCCCCCAAAGGTGACATGTGCTTACAATCGCCAAATTTTTCCACAAACACATTGATTATGCTAAGAATTCAATTCATTAAATCTATGCATGAAAATAATCACATCAAGAGACAAGGATATACTACGGGTTCAGAACTGAGTATGACCATGGGGCTATACTGTAGATATCTCAAAACCAAGTGTAACAAGGCGAGATACAAAACAATCAAAGTGCATAGAGCAGATGTATTGTTATGATTTGTTAGCAAAGATAAGACAACATCAAATATCACACAGAGTGATTCTACTAGCCAAGCGTCACATATATAAATCAATCTCGTCTTCATGTATGGACTAGGTCCATTTTTGCTTTGCTTGCGGTCTATATCAGTTAGTTGTTTTTTTTTTATCATCTTCCTAGATAGAATCACTAGAAGAAGTTAAACAATAAAATGAGAGAGGAGAACAAGTGCCTTAGGAACAATCACGTAGGATGATGCCCCCAAGTCACCAACCGCAACACTATGCCTCTAAGGCATGCCACACAACAATAAAAATAGAGGAGAAGCAAGATAGACGAATGATGATACAATTAGAAGAATGGTCACAACAGAGGCAGTCTCCCGATATCCTTGACCTTACAAGAGTATCAAGGGTCATACAAGGAGGCCTAAACAACACATAACACATCATGGGGGAACACAACACAAGAGGGGAGGTCACATAAATGATCAAATAATGCTATGACATAGGTGACCACCAAGGTTAGAAATATTTACATGTTGCTAAGAATTTCTTGAACTTGTGAGCATCTTAGATAAGTGCTCCATCAAGTTCTGTAAAAAGTATGAACAATTCACATTTGTTTGGTTCGTATTTCCAGGATGACCAATCAGTGTTTGTTTCTTAAATCGTTGCATATTCGAAATTGTCTATTTCTTGTGAGGAGGGGAATCATTACTATTTCCCACTAATGATAATCATCTTGTTATTTTCTGATCCTTTGATCTTTTGTTAATTTTTTGGCGGTGGAATAGGGTATTTTCCACTATGTCATCCTTTCCTTGTATTATAATATTTTGTTGTGGTTGTTCAATTTGTATATCTTGTGCATCTTGGTTAACTCCTGATCCTTGAAGGGATAATGGCAGAGGAACCTCAACATAAATATCTTTCCCTCATGGACAAGGTGAGTTTTTAATCTTCTCCTTATCCACTTCTATTAGACTGATTATTTCATCATAATTCAAGTAGTCATCTTCCACTTCTACCATATTTTGTTCCATCATATTGTTGTTGTTATGCCTAGGAAATAGATTTGTAAAGATCTATAAATTCTAATTTGGAGGAGCAACCGACTTATTTCCATTGTCAGTCACTCCACTTACCTGTATAATATTCGAGTCAATGATGTCTTGAATTTCAATTTTTAAGATGCATACATCATTCAGTATCATTCCCTTATTGCCGATGATAATGACACAAAGCATTAGCATCAAAGTGAGGTCCTTGCATTCTACTACTATCCAATGGTTTGATTGGAGGAAGCTTCAAGAGATTATTACTCATTGCTTGATTCATGATAGAATGTAAGGAGTTAGATATTGGAGTGAATTGTCTTTACTGTTGTGTATACTAAAACAGTGTCCTCTTCGGATTAGTGATAGTGGATACTTGTGAAATGTTGTTTGAATTCTATCCATTAACCTTGATGAAACTCTTATTATTCCTCTTAAAGTTTTTTTGTGAAGGTCTAGCCATGGATTGACCAACTTGAGCTGATGACTTTTGGTTTTCATACTGACTAGACGAAAGTTGGTAATCACGAAGGGTTGTGCATAAATGTTGAAAAGAATTATATTTCATCAAGAGGATTTTATCACGGATGTTAAATTGTAGATTTGTAATAAATACCTTCTGAACATCCTAATCATTCATTTGGTATTGAATTTATGCATGAAGAGATTGATACCGACTAATAAACTTGGTTAACTTCTCCTTCGGACCTTGTTTGCAATGAACTAAATCAATCAAAGAGACTTGTTTACCTATTTTCCCCCATCCAGAGTCAAATGGTTCACTTTGAATATCCCCTGGATATCCCTTGGGTTTTATCCCTACAGGCCTTAAATCCTACAAAACCCAGTGATCCGCCTTGTAAAATCCCTAGGATCTCATTTGGATAATCCTTGCAATAAACCCCAAAAAACCCGAAAATCTTTTGTCTTCAATGTCTTCCTTCGCAGGGATTTTCATCTTTGTACTTAGTTTTTTTGCATGGATATCATGATGACGTCATCTGGATCTTAGCTAACATCCTGGATATTTCTTAATATCCCAGACCTTAGCTAAGGTCCCGATATCCCCTTCATATTTAGACCTTAGTTAATATCCAGATGCTTTTTAAACATCTAGATCTTAACTAATATCTAGGTCCCTTGAGAATGTCTTGATGATGTCATCGGGACCCCCTCCGCAAAGGAGTGTATATGACAAAGATGTCATCTAGACATTCCACCTCCGGTATATCATCCTGCAGTGTTAATATCCTGATGATGTCATCCAGATCCCCTTGTCGACAAAGTTCCTCAAACCGATGACATCATCGAGATATTCAAGAGGCATCTAGATAGTAAGTTAATATCCATGAGGATGATGATTTCTCCATACTACGAATGTAAATTTGACGGGTGCATCCAGATATCGGGAACCCGCAGACCACTTAAAGTGATGTCACCTTCTTTCTAAGCGGCTACAAAATGAGGGTACGTGGCATGTTTTCGACGGAAGTGAAAAGGTATACGAAAGGAGGGCCACATGGAAGGTTTAGCGTGCTTCCAGGGAGCCAAATGAAAGCTAGCTCATTTGCTTCCATCCGTCTCTGGAATGAAGACACGTGTAAAGGTAGTAGTGGGCCACAACTTTGAAGATTTAACGGTAGTGCAGTGTCATAGGTGAATCTTTCCCGTGGGGAAGATTTTGTGCATGACTGCAAGGTGATGACACGTGGAAATCCATATGCTGGTTGACTGCAACTTTGACTGTGAATATCTCCCCCATCCTGAGGAATTTCTACATGATCCAAAAGGAAAAAGTGCTTAGAATTTCCTCCTCTTTCATTTGGCTGGCTTTTGGGGGGATATTCTCATTTCAAAATATAAATCCAAATTTCATGATCTGGATTTGCACATCTAGATTTCAGGATGGTTGCCGACTGGAGAAGAATATGTAGACTTGGCCGATAAGGCACATCTGGAGTCAAATTGGAGTGCTGTAAAAGTTTCTCAAATGCAGATATTTTGCATTTATGGTTATAGGTGAATGATTCAGCTACTCACATTGATAACCCAAAATATCTTCCGACCACCTATGGATTCAGATATTTTTTGCAATGAATTTTTGCAAGAAAACATTCCTTTTGGTGGAGATATTTTTTGACAGAGCCCATGGGGCAATTCATTGTAACCTAATTAGGTCATTTGGAATTAGATGCTATATAAGCATGAATCTAAGATGTAAAAAAGGTTGGAAAATAGTGGATATCCTTGATGCCTCTGTATTCCAAATAGAACTTTCCTCTCCTATAATTGTGCCTCTTAATCAATACATATGGTGTTTTACTTCTTCATGCTTTTAACTTTGTGTAGTCTTAGAATTGACCATTGTTTGTGAATGTTTAATCCTTGGAAATCCATTCTTTACCTCTGTTAAAATATTCATGATCTATGTAAGTTTATCAGTTGTATTTCTTTATTTTTGCATCTTAGCTCTATGAATGTTCTTTATTCAAACCTAGTGTATCACCTTCCCTTTACTTTCAGTTTTACTCCCTCTTGCTCTTTTCATAACTGATGGATAAATTAGGTTTAGTCTTAAGCTCGCTGAATCTCATATTCAGCAAAGGAACTAGCCTCTCTCTGGAGATTCAACCTCCCTACAGGGTCCCACACCTCGAGGTCATCTCAATGTTTCACTAGATTGTTGGAGCCCTAAAATCCTTCAACCCTGGGTGCAAATCTATGTGACAACATTTTGTGGCACGCCCGATGGGACTGTAAGCATAGCAATCAAGGAATCAAGTTGAGAATCTAGTGTTCTTCTCAGCACTCTACATTGTGGCAGAATTTTCATGCACATGGCAACTCTACATGTGTCTAGCTCTGATTAGTGCCATCTTTTATGCTTGTACAAACTGAGGCATATCCCAGAAGTAATTTCTAGTTCACTGAATTATCTTCTACTGCTTCAAGGAGAAGGTCTAGGTTGTCTAGGTCTTCTATGAGAAAGAACAACAATCTCACTTTACCTCTTTCAAGGGTCCAATCTACACGCCCTCCTGTTGGGTTTAAGTATAATAGAAGAAGCTTACATATTCCTAGATTAAATTTGAATATCCCCAAGATGGTAAGGAATTTTCCTTTTGTAACCTTCAATGGAGGAATTCCATTAGATTTGGCTGCATACAATGACATACCTACTACAGCCTTGAAAAGTGTTTCACCCTTCATGGGTGATGGTTCTGTAACCCTTGCTGAGCATATCAAAGACATATCCAACATGTGTTCAGTCCATCATATACAACATGAAGATGTTGCAGTCCATCTCATGGTCTCATCTTTCAAGAGAAGAGCTCTTTAATGGTTCAAGAGCTTGACCCCTACTTCAATACATACTTGGGACGAGCTGGGAGTGGTCCTCTACAAACAATTTGGAGAGAGGGCAGACAATGTTTCATTACTTGAGCATTTGACAACTATCATGAGGGCTCCAAGTGAGATGCTGACAGACTTTAACTTTAGATTCCAAAGGACGTAGGAGAGAATTTCAACTACACTCATGCCATCTCCACAAGATGCTTTCTTGTATTATTTAAGAGCTTTAAATTTTGACATTACTGTGATGATGCAATCAATGGGTGTTGAGGCTCTACCGGATGGTTATGAGACAACTCTGAAAGCTAAAAATTGTTTAATACAGGGTGGGAAAATTGCTCCCAGGCCTCCTATCCCAGTTTTTCTAGAGATGCCTTCCTCATACCAGCAACCCATGGTTGCTCCTATCCTAGAGCCTTAAGCTTCAACATCCTCTTTTTCTTAAGAAGAGAGTGATCTTAAGACCCTAATGTCCAATTTGACCAATAAGGTGAATAGTATAGCTATTCAAACTACTTCCAAACCCTATCAGAACTATAACCAGGGGCAGCCATCTAATCAAAATTGGAATCAAGGGTATAATCCTAGTAGAAATCAGAACTGGAATCAAGGTTATCAGTAGAATAGATACCAAAATCCTAACCCTACATAGCCTTTACAATCTATTCAACCTATCCAACAAATACCAGTTGTAAATCTAGTTAGGGCCTTAGTCCCTACTCAGAACAATTTGGCCCAAGAGGCAGATTGGTCCTATCCCTATAACCAACCTCACAATCAGTTCTCTTGTGCTTTTGGTGCACAAGAGAGGGCTTTAATGGTGCAGAACTTTCACACTCATCAGACATCATTATCAAAGGTAGCCAAAAGCAACCCTGGAGTTCTAAATGAGGCTACCCCTGATGCCAATATGATGCTATGGACTGTAGAGGACTTTTGTACTATTAATCAGCCTATGGACAATGTTGTTACGCTTATTGCAAACAACATTAGGTCAAAGAAGAGGCAGTTGGAGGCTAGTCCCATGCATGTTGTGTTACAAAAAGAGCATGTTCCAAAGGCAAAGGTGGCCAGTGCCACAATACCAATCCTAAGCAGCAAATTTGCTACTGTAAAAGAAACTCCATTAGGCTCAAAGGTGCTTGACCTAGCTGTAGAACAACCAAAAAGGGGAACATGGATTCCCTCTATGCATAAGGCAACCACTGTTCCATTAAATATTGTGGAACAGATGAAGAAAACAAATATCAATGTTTCCATGTGGGAAGTAATGTCTATCCCTTCCCAGAGGGATCTATTACAAGAAGCCTTAAGGCACTTCCCATCAACTGAGTTAGCAACGTCAAATCCATCAACTAAGAAAAAATAAAAGGCTCCTGCCAGTCTTGTCCAACCAAGTGAAGGACAAGTAATTACAGTCAAGAAACCATCTCCTTTCTACTTGTCTTTGATCATTGGCAAATTTTTAGTATAAAACTGCATGATAGACTCTGGGGCTAGTGTTTCAGTCATGCCCAAGAAGATAGCAGATGCATTAGGCATCAAGTATACCCCTATTTCATCAGGAGTATTACAATTGGATGGCACCTCTGTGAAAACTATAAGAGTGATCAAGGGAATGGACTTGACTCTGCATGCATGTCCAAACCTAACTTTCAAACAAGACATTTCAGTCATTGATCTTCCTCCTTTCTTTGCCATTTGTTTGTCAAGAGATTTCACAGCAAAGGTAGGTGGCTACCTTTCTTCTAATTGGTCTCATATGTTACTAAGGATCAGATATGGTACATGGTTCACCATTAAGGCTAAATCAATTTTAGATTATCATGTGGAGAGTCATGACCACAGCATGGTGAACCCACATGTGATGATTTAGGGTGAGGAAGTGCATGACTTAGAACCTACTAAGGCAGAACCTTCACCTCTTCCTATCCCTAACCTATTTTTAGATGAGTGGGCAAGGGATCATGAAAATTTTGATCCTTATGATACCACTGAGGCAACTGACTTGGGCAACTACATGATTCATGAAGGGGATTCTTTAGTCCAAGAAGATGCTAATCTCATACAAGCAAGGATTATATTCCCTATCAAGTATTCTACTTGGGTGGCTAATCTAGTGCCTGTGAGAAATAAAAACAGAGAGATTAGGCTCGTGTAGACTTCAGGGACCTGAATCAGGCTTCTCTGAAGGATCATTACCCTCTGCCCTCTATGGATCAAATTTTACAAACAGTTGTAGGGGCAGAGAGGTTTTCATTATTGGATGGCTTCTCTGGCTATAACCAAATCATTGTTAGAGAGGAGGATAGATTTAAGATGACATTCACAACCAAATGGGGAATCATGGCATATGCAAAAATGCCATTTGGTTTGTCTAATGTTGGTGCCACATTTCAAAGGGCAATGGATATTGCCTTCAAATGATTTATAAATAGGTTCATCCTAATTTATTTGGATGACATCATAGTCTTCTCCAAGAAGGGATAAAATCACATGGGGCATGTGGAGAAAATTTTCCAGAGATGCAGAGAGTTTGGGGTATCTTAAAACCCAAGAAATGTATTTTTGTTGTTTCCAAAGGTAAGCTTTTGGGTCATATAGTATCTGAGGATGGGATATCCATAGATCTAGATAGAACATCTGCTCTACTTTCTCTTCCCCTGCCTTCTCACAAAAAGACCTTACAATCTTTCCTAGGGCAGATCAACTTTGTTAGGAAGTTCATTCCTAACTGCGTTGGCTTGGCGAAGCCTCTAACCCTTATGCTCAAGAAAGATGCAGTCTTCAGATGGACTAAAGAGGGGAAGGATGGTTTTGAAAAGATCAAGGAAGAGATTGCCCAGGTGCCTACTCTCATGAATCCAAATTATGAGAAAGACTTTATCCTTTATGCACACGGAGGAGAGAATAGTGTTTCTACTATATTGATGCAACAAAATGAACATGGACTAGAGCATCCCCTGGCCTTCTTCAATCAGACCTTGAAGGATTATGAGTGTGAGAGATTACATAATGGGGATAGAGATTAGTGAAAAGTGAGCCAGTTGGGTCACAAAGATCCTGGAATATGATGTGATCATCAAGGGCACTAAGTTGATTAGAGGCAGAGGGTTATGTGAATAACTAGCTCAGAGATTAGTAGATGAAGTGAATTCATCTTACCATTTGAATGAAGAGGAACCTACAACTGAGCCATCAGTTGTGAGTTCTTGGATGGAATATATGGCTAGTTTCCTATCCACTAGAGATTATCCCTATGGATTGGACAGAACCAAAAGAAGACATTTTAGACTGCAGTCTATCCCTTATGCTTTGGTAGATGGTGTTCTCTTCAAGAGAAACGTGGATGGAGTCTTACTGAGATGCATAGAAGAAGATCAGGTTGATAGACTTCTTGGTGAGTTTCATGTTGGCCCTGCTAGTGGCCATTTCTCTACTAGAGCTACAACTATGAAAATAATGAGGGCAGGTTGCTTTTGGCCCATATTATTCAATGATGCCCATGTATGGGTAAGAGGATGCAAAAAGTGTGCTCTCTTTGCAAGAAAGAAAAGATTGGTAGCACTCCCACTCCACCCTATTCAGGCTGACCAACCTTCTCACAATTGGTATTAGATTTTATCAGCATGATCAATCCCTCTTCCAGTGCTGGCCACATGTGGGTTTTGACTGCAATGGATTACTTCACTAGTTGGGTTGAAGCAGTCCCACTCAAGGAGGCAAATGAATCATCTATCATCAATTTCTTGGAAGAAATCATGACAAGGTTTGGAGCTCCTCATACTATTATTTTTGATAATGCGAGAGCATTTACTGGTTTTAGGATTGTTGATTGGGCTCTAAAGTATAATGTGTTTTTAAAGACTTCATCTAACTATTATCCCCAAGGCAATGGGCTAGCTAAATCTACCAATAAGAACCTGAATAGGATTCTAAAGAGGACCATGGAGACAAACCAGAGATAATGGCACAATAAGATTAGATTAGCTCTTTGGGCTGATAGGATCACATACAAGAGAGCCATTGGGAACTCTCCTTTTGTTAAGGTGTACAGAAGAGAGGGTAGATTTCCTTTATCCTTAGAGATTTCTGCACTAGACTTGGCTCATCAATTGGAGCTTGAAGGAGAAGATACAAGGTCTGTTAGAATGGTTGAATTGATTGAATTAGAAGAGAAAAGATAGTTAACCATGATCAAATTAGAAGAACATCAGATGCAGACCAAGAGATATTTTGATAAGAAAGCCAAAGTCCAAACCTTCAAAGAAGGTGACTTTGTTATGAAATGGGATGCTGACCAAGCCAAACCAGGAGGCCACACCAAGTTTGATGCACTTTGGAGTGGGCCTTATGTCATCATTGGCTGCAAGAAAGCAAATGCCTTCATTCTTTCAAGGCTGGATGGTGAAGTTCTACCAATCTCAGTGAATGGGATCCATCTCAAACCTTACCATTAAGGTTGGTATGAGATCTTGTACATATTGTTCTAGTTTATTTCTACTTTAGGTTTCCCTTTCCCTAATTGCTTTACATAGGCTCCATTGTCATTAGGAGAATGCAAGCCTCTTCCCCTTTTTCTGTTTTAGAGGTAGGTTTCAATTGTTTTGACCTATTGCAGTCCCCCTTGACTCTATGCCCAATGGATGCTAAGGCCACTGATCTAAATTGTTTAACAGGCAAACATCCCTGAGAGGTCACCAAAATATTGACCTATTTTCCTCCATCCAGAGTCAAATGGTTCACCTTGAATATCCCCTAGATATCCCTTGGGTTTTAGCCCTACATGCCTTAAATCCTTCAAAACCTAGCGATCTACCTTGTAAAATCCCTAGGATCTCATCTGGACAATCCTTGCAAAAAACCTAGAAAAACCTAGAAATATTTTGTCTTTAATGCCTTCCTTCGCAAGGATTTTAATCTTTATACTTAGTTTTTTTTGCATGGATATCCTGATGATGTCATCCAGATCTTAGCTAACATCCTGGATATTTCTTAATATCCTGAACCTTAGCTAAGGTCTCGATATCCCCTTCATATTTGGACCTTAGTTAATATCCAAATGTTTTTTAAACATCCAGATCTTAACTAATATCCAGGTCCCTTGCGAATGTCCTGATGACGTCATTCAGACCCCCTGCCCAAAGAAGTGTATATGATGATGACGTCATCTAGACATTCCGCCTCCAGTATATCATCCTGCAGTGCTAATATCTTGATGACATCATCTAGATCCCCCTTTTGACAAAGTTCCTCATACCGATGACATCATCAGGATATTTAGGAGGCATCTGGATATTAAGTTAATTTCCATGCGGATGACGGTTTCTCCATACTGCGAAGGTAAATTTGGCGGGTGCATCCAGATATCGTGAACCCGTAGACCACTTAAAGTGATGCCACCTTCCTTCTGCGTAGCTACGAAAAGAGGGCACGTGGCTTGTTCTCGACAAAAGTGAAAAGGTATATGAAAGGGAGGGCCATGTGGAAGGCTTAGCCTGCTTCCGCGAAGCCAAATGAAAGATAGCTCATTTCCTTCTGCTCGGCTCCGGAATGAAGACACATGTAAAGGCAGTAGTGGGGTCACAACTTTGAAGATCTAATGGAAGCACAGTGTCACAAGTGAATCTTGCCTACGGGGAAGATTCTGTGCGTGACTGCAAGGTGATGACATGTGGATATCCATATGCCGGTTGACCACAACTTTGATTGCGAATATCTCACCCATCATGAGGAATTTCTACATGATCCAACAGGCAAAAGTGCTTAGAATTTCCTCCTCTTTCATTTGGCAGGCTTTTGGGGGGATATTTTCATTTCAAAATATAAATCCAAATTTCATGATCCGGATTTGCACATCTAGATATCAGGATGGCTATCGATTGGAGAAGAATATGTAGACTCGGCCGACAAGACACATCTGGAGTCAAATTGGAGTGTCATAAAAGTTTCTCAAATGAAAATATTTTTCATTTATGGTTACAGGTGAATGATTTAGCTATTCACATTGATGACCCAAAATATCTTCTGGCCACCTATGGATTCAGATATTTTGCTCAATGAATTCTTGTAGGCCAACATTCCTTTTGGCAGAGATATTTTCTGACAGAGCCCATGGGGCAATTCATTGTAACCTAATTAGGTCATTTGGAATCAAATGCTATATAAGCATGAATGTAAGATGTAAAAAAAGGTTGGAAAATAGTTGGATATCCTTGATGCCTCTGTATTCCAAACAGAACTTTCCTCTATTGTAACTGTGCCTCTTAATCAATACATATGGTGTTTTACTTCTTCATGCTTTTAACTCTATGTAGTCTTAGAATTGACCATTGTTTGTGAATGTTTAATCCCTAGCAATCCATTCTTTACCTTTGTTAAAATCTTCATGATTTATGTAAGTTTATCAGCTATATTTCTTTATTTGTCTATCTTAGCTCTTGTTACCTAAATTTCATTGCAGCTCATTCAGGTAGAGTTTTGATTCAAAACTTATAAGGTACATTTCATCTAGTCCTTCATACATTACATTCAAGTGCATAAATGAAATAATTCAAGAGATTATGTTTATTAGATTACTGCATTTATCCAAGTGCATGTAACATAAGAAAGATTTATCCAAAATCTTTTCCAAAGAATCTTTATTGAATGTAAAATGTACATTATCTCACACAAGCCGTGAGGTTAACTTTCTTATTCAATGAAATAGAAGAACAATCTATACATGAATACGTAAATGTAAATAAATGTGCATGTAAGGTTAGAGGCCAATCATTGCCTGAGAATGACTAGTTCTGGTTCTGGTGTGTTATCCTGTTGCCCCGAGTTGTCTTTGTCCTTCCTAGTTTCATGTTGTCTCTGGTTCCTGCATCTGGCAAAAATAGTGGTGTTAGAGCAATGCTCTAAGCAATGAATGGTCCCAAACCATACATGAACAAGATACCATGCATGTATAAACTGATCCTCAAATGCATTAAACAAGAAATGTATACCTTGGTTGTCCTAGAGAACAATCAAGTCATCAAACACATCCAAAATATGCATTTATTTTCTGACAAGTTTGTTTCATGTGCAGATATAGGTGTCATTTAACACTCATTTCATTTTAGAATGTGGAGAAAATGTGGCTCCCACGAGGGTTGAGCTCAGCATGTCTAATTGAGAAACGTTAATGCTTTCAAATAGTATAAAAAGAAGAGATACAATTACAAAAAATGAAGTACAAGAGCCATCCTGTAGTTGTTCATGACAAACATGACCTACAGATACAAGATCTGATAAGAACAACATGACATTATTGTCAGAGATAGTCACATGAATAGTTTGAAGTGCCATGCATTTGTAAACTGTCATCGAGGACAACATTGGGATGATAACTGATGCCTTTGACTGAGAGAGAGTCATTAAACATATATGCTTTGGAGACTATTAAGCGATCTGAGGGCACCAAGAGATGATAATAAACAAAGAAGAATGAGTCATATTGGTGCAGTAGGTCTGCTAGAAAGGGTGAAATGAAGAGTTTTTGTCAAATGATAGATAATGTATGGTGGTTACAGTCTTGAAGGAGCAATAATGATAGCAATGACAGATGACAGTCAACAATCAATGAAGAACAATAGTATTTTGAGTGCTATAAGGAGTAGAGCTACAACAGATGTCACAGCCAACCAGGAGTATAGAGATCATCACAAAAAAGAAATGCCAAGCCTTTACAAAAAATTCTTACAGGGACAACATCAGTCACCATTGCCCAAAATATGCCAAAGAACACAGATATAACTGGTGCAGTTGATATGAGAATAACTAATACAAAAGGTACGGAAGGTGAAGCTACAGTACCAAATGTGAGGAAAATCAATAGTTATGACATACAAAAAGAGTCCAAATGATACAAGTGTATGCTAAAATCAGATACAGAACATTTCCAAGCTTGAATGCTATGAGAAGTTTCAGTAATACAATGAGAATTTGCAGCTGCAGTGATAGCATTTTTCCTCATATACAGTGAAATGTTGATAAAGTTGAATCAATTGATAGAAAAATAATATATACAGCTTCAGATAAAAGGGTATTGCACGCTCATAAATGCTACAAATGATTTCATAAAAGGTACAAAGGTACAGAATGTGAACTTACAGAACAAATGTGAAGTCAAATATTAAGAACAACAGAAATGAGTTGTAGTCTGGTGCAAAGATGATGTGTTTACTTCATAAAATATCAAAACCTTTATTCCTTTGCATAATTAGCTATGAGACATTCAGGTGACAAAGTAAATTGCTCAAGAAGAGCTCATATAAATAGAAATATCAGTTAGAAAGACAAAAAGGAATGAGTAATGATTTTATTCAAGAGATGTCAACAACAAGGACGATGATCAATAAAAGGTACTTTTCATCTCTTAGTTATGATTGAAATGTGATTTTGCTATCCATATATACCTTGAAGATAGAACAACTATATAATAAGACAACATGAAGAATAGTTTATCATTGAATATCACATATTATAGTCTTTATTCAAATTTAAGTCAAGGATAGCCCTCATAAGGGAGTAATGCACCTCTGAATTAAGAAAAGTACTAGCTGAATAACAAGATGGAGCAACAAAGTATGATGGAACAACAATCATCAACAATAAGAAAAGGCAGTGACAGTCACAACCAATAAAGAACAAGCTATGAAGACAGTGGCAGGCTGATAAGAAGAAATTGCCTTTGAAGCAACCAATGGAGCATGAGATAAGGCATAGTATTATGATCAGAAGACTGCTCAAATACATAAGGAATTAGTAGTATATGCAGTGGTATTTTAAAAGCACAACACAGTCATGCATCACAAGATATAACTATCATCTAGACTGTTACAAGGCACAATAAGACATCTATGGTACTGTATAGAGAAGAAAAATCCTTGGTAATGAGTATCTCATATCAGAATGAGCTCAGTGTTGAAGAAAATGAGGGTCTACATGAACTGCAAGTCACTGATAAAGAAGGTGGATTTCTTGTTTATCAAATGTGGAGTTCTTGACGATTGTTTGCTAGACAGAAGACACTGCATATGCACCTATGCTGTTAGATTTACCTGGCTATTTGAGAGAAATGGAAAGTTCACACACTAAACATGGGGAGACTTTAGAGACATGCATGAAAATCTAGAAGTCATCGAGGGGAATAAAAACTTAGTTTTTGATCTTGGAAAGGTCACTCTTGAAGGTCTTGAATTAGAGATGAGTTGCAAGAACCCATTCACAGTAAAAGATGAATTGCATAGAGAAAGAAAGGATTCTAAAAATTCTTCAAGTGAAATGCATGTAGTTTCTAATCTTTAAATTTGTGAAGATACACACATAGACAGTGGCTTATCATTTGGGATTGTCACTGATTGCAGACTGGGAGTAGGTGAGAAGACAATGCTCTCTGATGCAGTTTTCTCTTATACAGATTCAGAATTTGATGTTAAAGAAGATCTCATAATGGCAAAATCTATAGATTATAAGGCAATTGGAGAGATATATACAAATGAAGGTTACAATTACACCAACAGTCTTAGCACACAAGGTATGCCATTTAGTAAATTCAATCCCGATAAGAGCAGTAAATGTGAATCTGTTGTTGTTCTTGATCACTCTTCTCTGGCAGCGGATTTAGTAGAAGAATCTTAGAAAATGAAGGAGTTGTAGATATACAAAGAAAATGAAGGCCTTCAAATTCACAAAATACCCAAAGATACCTCAAAATCGAGCCTCATGCTACACCAAGCAAACAAAAAAATTTAGAATTTCAAGTTCGAAATGCACAGGGACATTTTTATTTGCAATTTTACATCATGGCTAGGCTCGTTTTGAGCTAAAGTGCAGATGTAAACAACAAACACAACTTTTTCAACTCATTTCAAATGATAATACACAGAAAATGAAGTTTTTTTTTAAGTTATGCCACAACCAACGAAGAACAGATGTAGATTTTCCAGTTTAGAATGCACAAGTGTCATTTTATAAGTTTTCTGTCAAAGCTAGAGAGGAAGTCGTCCCATAACAGATGCAGATTTTCAAGAACAGAATGCACAGAATGCCCAAATTGTGCCTCTAGCAGCCCAATGCAAAAAAAAATCATTTTTACAAGTTTTGTCATAAGTTGGGGGCTCGTTTTGAGCCAAAAGAATGCAAATGTACACAGGGAGTGAGTAAGTTTTTGACTCATTTCAAAACAAAATACTCAGAAATGCCTTGAAATCGCACTTCAACACACCCAAATCTAAGCAAAAAATTTAGAAAATGAACAAAGATTGACAGTAGAGCGATTACCTTTGTCTCTACCATTTGTTTTTCCAAAACCACGAAAGACTCAGAATTGACCTCCATTTCAGCCTCAGCACAGTCAAAATGCAGTTGTGGTGGTCAACCATGAGAAAGCCAAAAAATACATCAAAAACCAGTCGAAAGTCGTAGCCTTGGAGGCCCAAAATCAGGCAACAAGAGGTCAAAAATCTTGGCAACAGCAACTTACCAAGTATTTCACAAAGAAAATATACATGGAGGCTCTCAAAATCGCAGAAATCATGCAGTTTGAGCTCCCAAACCCTTCTTGTGGTGGCGGCCAAACTTGAATAGCAGTGAAGGTAAAATGCAAATGACATTTAGGGTTTGATTGCCTCCTTTTGGGTCGAACATACCTATTTTGCATTTGTATTTTTGACCTTTGTTTTATTTTTTTATCATTGCAATCCATTATGCACGTGGTCAAGACTCCTAGGTCTTCAAAACTTGATCATAATGCAAAGGGGTCCGTAAGGCCAAGTCGCCATATGCTTTTTTCCTTATATTTAAAAAAAAAAAGTCAAAATTTTGTAATCATTCGAAGGTGAGGGTTATTTAGGCTTGCATACTATGTGATGGGCCTTATTTTATATAGGGTAAAGATGACTTTTATTTGGTAAGGGAGAAATAAGGAGTATATACATATGATGCATGTGGCCTTTTAAAGAGGCAATGGAATGGAGATATAAGGTGAAGATACATTTGATGCATTTTGAAACGTATGAATGGCTAGGGTTATAAGGTGATTTGATGTAGTCATGTAATGCGAGTAATGAGGCAAGTGTATGGAGGTCATATTTTGCCTAGGGATTATAAGAGTTTTATTTTGATTTTGCATAATCTAAAAATAGATTAAACGTTGTAAACGAATGATAAAGTAATAAGTTATGAATTCCTTTATCATTTGTAATTAAAATGCAAAAGGGCAATAATAGGCAGATTTATCACACATGGCAAAGTAAGTCTCATCGATTACTTTGTCGTTCCTTCACAATATTTAATTTGTTCCTAAATCATGCAAAATTAGGAAATTAAATATTTGTGTCCTAAGTGCCATTATTTTCTGCATGGAATTGTAATAAATTTGAAATGTAAAACATTAACTAAGTGGTGTAATTATAAACCACTTAGTCAATGTTAATTAGATATAGAAAATAATGTGTATTTATGTCATTTATTGTGCAAATATCAGACATTTATGATGCTGCAGGGTGAGGTTGACAAACAAGTTGAGGAGTTATTGAGAGGTTTGACTTGTTTAAAGTAGTCTTAAAGAGCATTTAAAGGCATTTTCAGGTGCTTTTATGATTAGTGATGACATGCCCTGACTTTTTCCTCATTGAGAGCCCACTTTAGAGGACTTTAGGCAGATATTTTGAGGGCATTTATGAGATCCATGAAAATGGAGGTTGCTCATGCTTATCTTGTTACAAGTTGTTTGGGAAGTATATAGTCTTCTTCCTTGTTCATTATTCAGTAGTTCTGGCTATTCACTGCACTGTATATTGTAATTTTTGAGTTCTTTTGCAGAAGTGAATAGTTTTGTAACCCATTTTCAGAGTAATACAACACTGTAACACCTTTTTAGCAGTAATAAACAGTTTATACCTTCCCATTTCTTCTGGTATTGTGTGTCCTTAGTGTTAGTACATATCCTTGTGATGTTCTTTATCCTTGGGACTGTATTTCATGTTGGTGCCTTTATGCAGTGATACATATATTTTGCAGGTTGTGAGATGTGCTAGGAATAGGAATCAATTTTTTGAGTGGTGAGAAAACATCTTTCTCCTTCACAAGACTATTGTTATTTAGCCTTCTTATAAATTAATGATGCAAAGATTATGATTTACTGGGTTGTGTATGAGAACCTTATTATTACTGGTTCTATAGTGTGTTAGTCACTTGTGTAATTTCTGATAACCATTTTGGTGCATCACCTTAGATAGTATTTTTCATTTTCTTGTAATTCTTCTTACTCTTTTCCCTGCAAAGACATTAGTCCAGTAGTTTCTAGGTATTAACCAACTAGGAAGCCGGCCTTCTCCGGAGGTTCTTTCCATCACAGGTGACCCACAGGCCTGGAAAGATCCCATGTTTCTCCAGATTGCCAGGTTCTACAACTCAGCAAGGGTGCAAATCTGAGAGACAACTCTATGAATGTTCTTTATTCAAACTTGGTGTATCACGTTCCCTTTACTTTCAATTTTACTCCCTCTTCCTCTTTTCATAACCGGTGGATAGATTAGGTTTAGTCTTAGGCTCGCTGAATCTCATAATCAACAAAGAAACCAGCCTCTCTCTGGTGATTCAACCTCCTTGTAAGGTCCCACACCTGGAGGTCGTCTCAATGTTTCAATAGATTGTTGGAGCCCTAAAAGCCTTCAACGTTGGGTGTAAATCTATGTGACAACAAGACTTGAGGTCCAATGTTTGCTTGAAAATGTTGTAAAAATTGATCAACTAGTTGAGAGAAAGAGTGTATTGAATTTAGAGGTAAATCTAGCAAAACAATTCCAAAGTAGTATCTTTGAGAGATCGCAGAAAAAGTTTTGCTAACAAGTCCTCTTCAAAGAAGAAATCACTACACATAGCCATGAATGCTACCACATGAGTATTAGGATCACCTTTTCCACCATATTTTTCAAAGCAAGGAGTTTCAAACGTGTTAGGCATAGGAGTTCTTAAGATTGCAAAAGATAGAGGATTTCGAGCATGATATGTTGGTAAATTAGGTTGAGAGGAATTTATCAAGTCTATGACCTTTTGTTGTAAAGAGGTCATGCTTTGCGAAAGTTGGTTTAGGAGGGCATCATTAGGAGATGCGGTTTGGGAATTAGAAGCTGTGTGTATGAAGTTTTGAGGAGATTGGTTGTGAGAGGTTACGAGTAGTGGTTGAGAATAAGTGTAAGTGCAAGGTGGTTGAGAATAGGTGGTAGTGAAAGGTGATTGGGAATGAGTGGGATGGAGAGGTGGTTGAGAGTGTGTTAGAAATAAAACATAAATCAATGTAGAATAATTTCTTAGAATCACAGCAACAAGAATTATGAAGAGAGATAAAGAAAGAACAAAAATGAAAATTGCACAATATGAAGACAAGATTTAACATGGTTCACCCAATGTGGGCTACGTCCACCAAGAAATACTTGCTCAGATTAGCCTTCTCACAATTACAATGCACAAATATTGTTTGGATCTGTGCTCAACAAACTCTCCCGAATTCACACTTGAATTCACACACTCTATTCACCTTCTCAATTCTTCCTATATTTTACCTAAGGTATGTTCATCTATTTATAATTACATCAATAGGTAACCAACATAGCGGTTTTACAAAAAAATGGGTACCAAACCCATAACAATCCCCATTAATCATGGGTGAGGACTCAACCCATATACAAGTGTAAATGAAACACATATTTATACTTGCAGAAAAAGGCAAATCTGCACATATTTGAAATACATTGTAATATATAAATAGGCTCCATAACATAACAAAGTGATTATTCATAAAAGAAGTCACCCTAGGTGGTTGGTTTTGATAGTTGAATCCCACAACCTTGTAATTTTGTGAATTATTTCCATTAGATACTCTAATACTAGTGGTAGCATTACTACAAGCATGTGCATTAGTAGTTAGAATTGATGACGTAAAAGTAGACATTCCAGTAGTCAGTATAGGTGTTGATACTTGTGTATGAGTTGGTGATGATATGTTATTAATAATATTCACAGATTTAGTCACTGACATAACATTATTATGCACTATATGCACTAAGCCTCGAAGCATGTTAACACCATCTTGTCCTTCTTTTAACAACTCTCTTATATTATGAACCACATGTACAACTTCTTCTGTTATCCTTTCATTTTCCATAAATGCTTGAAAATTAGCTAGTTCTTTATCAAGTTTGTTTATTTTCTCATTAGGTACATGTGTTATCACTTCAATAGGGTCCTCAACATCATAAAATACTTGTTCTTCCATTGTAATTGTAGGAGGTATAATATCTTGTAAAGTTTGTGTTTCTCCTTTTGTAAAGAAGGTGTTCAATGGATTTTCTGATGTAGGAACACTGTTGCTATCGCGAGCACTAGAACAATTAATCTAATACTTCTCCTTAAAGGGATGTTTCTATTAGGGTAGCAGGTCATAAGATTCATACAACAACATACAACACTCAATGTACAAACTAATTGAACAAACCCTAGGATGAAGGTATATTTGTTGAAATACACAATGTGTAAATGCAAAAACACACTATAATGAAAAACTACAATATGAAATCAGATTTAAAAAGAGTGTTTAAAAGAGTAGTAAAATTTGAAACAAGATTATAACCACAAACCCTAGCTATCGCAAAGACTAGGGTATATGAAAAATGCACAATTTCAAGCAAATTCTAACAAATGAAGTATGAAAATGCAATGCAAATGATTATGTAATGATGTACTACTATAGATTATATCAGATCTGATCTAAATATAAGAGATTTAAATGATTTCAATAAGATGCAATGAAAATAATGTAAACTACGTAAAAATACAAGCCTAGGATGCTTGATTTTTTTCCAATTTTTCATTTTTTTTGTAGATTTTCAAATGCAATATAATGACAATGAAATGAATGAATGTAAATCTGAAGTATAACACTTAGAAAGGTGCAAAATGTAATAAAAACATGGGTTCACCAAAATGTTATGTAGGAAAAAGAGGGAAGATGGGATTGATGAATGATTTAGCTAGATCCTCCTTTCACTACACACATTCAAGGACATTTAACCGAGTTGAATCACAACTTGTACAAGAGGATTCATCTATAGGTTGGTTGTCACTTGTAATGAAGGGAAATTTGGAAATGTTTGATTACTGTGTTGATTTTAGTTTGATTTAGCTTAAAACCCTATTTATGCAAAATCGTAAACAAATAGATGGAACCTGATAAATGCTTCTACAGAGATGGATTAAATATGGATCAGATACATACCAAATTTTGAGTTCTAGAATATGAAAAAATTGGGGGCTAAAGAGTGAGCACCCAAGCCCAAGGTACTACTTTTTCTAAGGGCTTCAGGATCTTTTCCAACACTAACTACACCACTTTAGAGATTCTCCGTGACACAAAATTGAGGGGCAAAAGAGTGGGTGCCCAAGCCCTTCTTGAGATATTTCCTACCTTTTTCTTTAGATCCTGATTTCTTATGCTCTGCCACAGTCCTCTGCAACTCCACTCTTCAAGATCCAACACCTGTCACTTGTAATCACAAGAAGAGGGGTTGGGGGTTGTGTTTAGGAGCTTGCCTCGGTCAAGCCCCAAAATGGCATTCAAGCCTTCCAACACCCTTGTTAGATAGAGAGTGCGTGTCCTTGTAGGACAGAGGCAAAAACAAATTGATAAATGATCGATTGAAGCACAAATAGATATCACCTTGGAGGTGTAGCTTGCAAATAGATGAAGATCTTTCACAACATGAGAAGATGAAGCCAAATCTACAATAACAAACACAACAATAACACAATTCTGCTCTACAACACCATGAATGCCTTGAATACTCTAAAACCATAATTTCGCCAAAATATTATAATCATCTTCTAGTTTACAAATGAAGTCCTAAACATGCTTATATATGCATTCCCACTTTAATTTCATAATTCAAACTTAAGATGTTGGCAACATACACTTTTAACAGTCTCCAACCAACATTTAAATTTTAGGACCCCACCAAAATAGGGCAGGGCAAGGGCGTGGGCACCCTTGTCCTAGGACCTATTTTGGGATAGGGTTAAGCTAGATACAATGTCCTCTATGTCCCATTTATCATGGGTTTCAGGGCATTTTGTCTCGGGATTCAATTCTAACATGTAGGATGAAAATTAATGGACCCGGGAGCTAAACTTAGGAGGTAAAAGTCCTAGGAGGGCATTTTATGACATAAAACTTTTATAAATAAATAAAATAATAAAAGAATTTGATAATAAAAACATATCTTTGATTCAGATTTGATCTTTTTACCACTTAAAATATTCAAAAACATGTAAATCAAGTACACTTAAGGAGAGCTCTTCCTATGCAACTCTTTTCTCTTGTAAGATAAGAAAGGTAGAATCCAAATGGTTTCTAATAATATTAGATAGGACATTGCAAAGAGAAATTAACCAAAAATCATATTTAAACATTAAAAATGTCTTCTAAGGAATGACATTTCATAGTTTTTATAATTATTAAAGTTATGAATTGATCAGAATTTGAGCCAACCAATATACATACTAATTAGAATTCAAACAATTTGAACATACAACATAAAAAGAAAATAAACTAGTTAAGATGAGAAATGAACTATAGGGAAAATGATCTAGTAGTCGAGCAAGGTCCTATTGTTGATATGGTACTCTTGGGTATAGGATTTAGTGTTACAATATATTTATATGATATATTGTCAATAATTATTCCACATGTAAATTAAAAAATGACCAAATATTTATCAATATTGGACCCTTACATGATTACATGAGAACTTATGAATATTTGATGTAGAGCAGGGGCAAGGGATATCAAGACAACACCAAGAAATCACTCACCAAAACCCTAGACCTCTATCCATAGGGCATTCCTTCACAACCAACTCCTTTTCCTTATAGCCTTTTGAAGAGACACTTTTTGACATAAATTTTGTTGTAGGCCTGACTTTCACAAAGTAAGACATGTTCTGGATACCCTTTTTGGCCTTACATCACTACTAAGAAATGAGGTGGGGTCACTTTGTACAGACTATCCCAAAATTTGACTGTCCTCTGTGTAATTAGGCCTAATTAGGCCTCACAGGCTTAGTCCACTCTAGTCCACTATGACACCAATCAAAATTGGACACAAAGGACTTCAAAATAGGGTTACAAACATTCAAAATCCTTCATTTGATACACCTTAAGTGACTTTTGCATTTGTTCTAAGTGGGAGACTCCAACTTGGGTTTTATACATACTTGACAAACATAGTCCAACACTGTCATAACATGACAGTCTACTAGAATGGACACAATCCCTAATAAATGACCAAATACTAACTTGTCATTCTTCCTCTAAACTCTTCACACCCTTCCCCAACATCAACAACCATGAGGGAGGCTAGAACCAACATCTAACTACTCACAATCCACTTTTCCTTCACTGTTTCAATCTGATATATGAAGACATCAGACCTTCAAGACTCCTCCACACGTGCCAAGTTGTACTTCTTTTCCTACAAGCTTGAAGAAACAAAATATATGCAAATACAAGCCTTTTCCAAAGGTTTCAGTGTCATCTACCCATGGGAGGCTTTATTGTGCATTTTTATTGGTTCATTGCTTACCCTAATCTAGGGTTTTGATAGTTTTAGACAGTTTCAGAAAAAACCCTATAACTCTCTTGAAATTTGATGAAATCATGTGCAACAAACTAGAAATGAAAGTAGATTCACCACATTATCATTCAAAACTAGTTTGGGCTCCTAAAAGGACCGTACAGATCCGTACCACAACTAGGAACAATAGAAAACCGTTTGAAAGTGCAGGAAAATTAGAACATTTATTGTTTTTACTTCCACAAACTCATTCACCAACCCTGGATCCATATGAATTCATGTTATTTAAAGCCTCCAAACTTAGATGGTATGGTACAACAACCCAAACTACCATTTTTGGCCCCTTTTGAAAGGTTGTTTACAATAATGCCTTCAAATTGGCACTTCTACGACATTTTACAATTTCTTAACCCCATGGTTACAATTAATGGATCTAAATGGCTAAAAATGGACAATAATGGCCTCACAATGGCCTTATTACAAAAATGTCATAAAAGAAAACAAAACACTATCCTTGACCAAGTTTGACCAAGGCTCTAAGGCTCTAAGGGTGCTCTTGTACCATACTCCCCGGACAAAGAAAACTCAAGTTCCACTTGAGGAAAGACCATCAACTATGGTCCATGCTTCAAAATATCATCTTCAGTCATCCAAGATGCATCCTCCATTGGAAGACCCTGCCATTTGACCAAGTACTAGTAATAGACCTTCCTCCTTGTCTTCTTAAGCTCTCTCTTATCCAAAATGCACTCCAATTCTAAAGGTTGGCTTGGTGGAAGATCCCTGATCCAATCTTCATCTTGCATTGATGAACCTGCAGTAGAACCTGCAACAACATCCCCTTTATAAGGGTAAAGATCAGAAACATTAAAAATAGGAGAAATGGCAACTCTAGTAGGTAGTTCAATCTCATAGGCATTCTCTCCAAATTTGTGTACAACTTTGCATGGCCCTATTTTCTTCATTTGCCACTTAAAGTACTATCCTTTAGGGAATCTGTTCTTCCTCAAATGTGCCAAAACTAGGTCTCCAACCTTAAAATGAACCTCTCCTCCTGTGATCAGCATTTTGCTTCTATTTCTCAACATGCTTTTTAAGATTCTCTCTAACCTATTGGTGGACTTCTTACATTGCCACAACAAATTGCTCACCTTCAGCACTCCTTTCCATTGCACCAACATCTCTAAATTCAAATATACCCCTGGGCTACATACCATAAACAATCTCAAAAGGGCTCTTACCTACACTCCTGTTCACTGAATCGTTGTATGCAAACTCAACTTGAGGCAAAACCAAATCCCATTGTGTTGCATGCTCCTTTGTTAGACATCTTAGAAGGTTTCCAAGGCTCCTATTCACCACTTCAGTTTGCCCATTAGTTTGAGGGTGATAGGTAGGACTGAAAGTCAAATTTGTGCCAATTTTCTTCCATAGGGTTCTCCAAAAATGACCAACAAATTTGCTATCCCTAATAGATACAATGCTAAGAGGTAAACCATGGTTTCTTACCACCTCTTTGAAGAAGAGTCCTACAATGTATGGAGCATCATTAGTGCACTTACAAGGTATAAAGTGTGCCATCTTTGAGAACCTGTCCACAACAACATACACTGAGTCAAATCCTCTTGGAGTTCTAGGCAATCCCATCACAAAATCCATGCTTAATGATTCCCAAGGTCTATTAGGGATTGGAAGAGGTTGATATCCTGCATTAGTGCTAGTTCCTTTATCCATTTGATAATTGGTACACTTATCCACAAACTTTCTCACATTAGTTTGCATCCTTAGCCAATAATAGTGCCTCTTCAACTGCTCCAATGTCTTATCCAAGCCAAAGTGACCTACAAGGCTGCCACTATGCTTTTCTTTGATCAAGTTAGTTCTCATAGAACACTTAGGAATACACAATTTAGCCCCCTTAAACAACAAACCATCTTGGATCGAAAAATCTAACCATTTCTCATTATGGCTACTACAAGGATGCACACAACTTTCATAAATTTCCTTAAAATCTTCATCTTCAATATACATACCTTTTAGGGAATCCACTCCCACACTATGAAACTAAATTTATTGTACCATCAAATCCCTCCTACTTAATGCATCTGCCACCTTATTTGACTGTCCTTTCTTGTGCTTGATGGTAAAGGTGAAACTTTGTAAATACTCAACCCATTTCACATGCCTATGACTAATTTTTTCTTGACTATTTAGAAATTGCAATGCATAATTATCAATATACACCACAAATTCTTTAGGAAGCAATTAATGTCTCCATTTCTTTAATGCATGTACCATGGCATACATTTCAAGGTCATATGAAGAGTACCTTTTCTTAGCTTCATTCAATTTTTCATTGAAAAAGGCAATGGGTTTGTTTTCTTGACTTAGGACGACACCTATGGCATAGCCACTTGCATCGCACTCTATAGTGAACACCTTGTTGAAGTCAAGTAAGGCAAGGATGGGCTGCTCTGCAATTTTTTTCTTCAAATATTGAAAATTCTAATCAGCCTCATTAGTCCAAACAAATTTCTTCTTTTTATCACCCTTTATAGTGTTTATGATTGGAGAACATATATGACTGAAACCCCTTATGAATTTCCTATAAAATCTTGCTAAACCATGAAAGCTTCTCACCTCAAAAACTAATTTTGGAGTGGACCAATTCAGAATGGCTTCAACTTTTCTAGGATCCACCTTGAGTGTTCCTTTGGAGATCACAAAACCCAAGTATACCAACTCTATTTTCAATAACTCACACTTCTTCAAGTTTATCATTAGTTTTTCCTCATGCAACCTTTTCAAAACCAATTCTAAATGCTGCAAATGTTCTTCTTTAGTCTTGCTAAAAACAAGAATATCATCAAGATACACTACTACAAACCTCCCAATGAAAGGTTTAAGCACCTCATTCATCAAGCGCATGAAAGTACTAGGGGCATTTGACAAACCAAAAGGCATTACCATCCATTCATACAACCCCTCATTAGTCTTAAAATCTATTTTCCACTCATCACCTGGTCTAATCCTTATTTGATGGTAACCACTCTTAAGATAAATCTTAGAAAAGTAACATGCACCACCCAAACAATCCATTAAATCCTCATTTCTTGGAATAGGAAATCTATACCTTATGGTAATCTTGTTGATGGCCCTGGAGTTAGTACACATTCTCCACTCACCTCCTTTCTTTGGTGCCAAGACTGTAGGAACTGCACATGGACTCAAGCTTTCTCTAATCAGCCCCTTGTCAAGTAGTTCTTGTACTTGCTTCTTTATCTCTTCATTCTACTATGGAGTCATCTTGTAAGCAGCTTTGTTGGGTAAACGAGCCCCTAGAATAAAATCGATATGATGTCTTATGTCCCTCATAGGTGGCAAAGTATTAGGAATCTCATCAACCACTATCTCATCATACTTCTTCAACAATGCTTTCACCTCTAAAGGCAACTCCTCTTTCTTTTCTGCTGCCATGATAGATTTAAGCCTTACTATAACAACAAATCCCACAATTTCCTCTTCTAAGGTTTTTAAGAACTCCTCATTGACCAACATTACACTAGGTGCAACTTGAGAATCTAGCCCTTCATCCTTCAATGGTGTGAGGGTGTAAGAAACCCCGTCCTTCTCAATAACATAAGTATTCTTTCTCCCATCATGAATGACCTTCCTATCATATTGCCAAGGCCTCCCCAAAAGCAAATGACACACATCCATTGGTATAATGTCACACAAAACTTTATCTTTGTATCCCCCTATATGAAACTCAACCCAAATTTGTTCATTTACAACTACTTATTGACCTTTGTTAAGCCAAGAAAGAGTATAAGTAGTATTATGAGGGATTATTTTCAACTTAAGATTTTCAACCATTTCTACAGAGACCAAATTATCAGTGCTACCTGAATTAATCACTACTTTACAACACTTACCCAGACACTTACATGTGGTTCTGAAAAGAGACTTTCTTTGTGGAGGTTCATTGTCCATTGGCACTTTTATCAAGGTCTTTCTCACCATGAGAGACTCACCAACTTCTGGATCAACATTATGTGATGGGGAGTTAACATTCTCATTGTCATCCCCTTGCACAATCTGATTTCTTCTTTCCCCTCCAAATGATGTACTAGATTGATTTTCAGTGCATTTCCATGCTTGATGGCTTGCAAATTTATTGCACTTATAACACTTGCCTGTAAATCCACTTGCTCCTCCTCTTTGACTTCCAAATCTGCCCCTATTATTGGGTCTTCTTCCTCTAAATCTGCACCTTGAATTAGAACTTCTTGGCTATTGCTTGATTCTCCTTGTGTTCTTTGGGTCTGCCCCCTTCCACAAAATGTCCCTCTTCCTCTTGAATTTCTGCCTCTACCCTTGCTTTGCTTTTCTTGCCTTCTTTTCAATTTATCCTCAGCCTTAATATCTAATTGGTAACACTCCTCTACCATTCTTAGAGTGGTGAGGCTCAACTCATCTTGAAGATTGTATCTTAGACCATTAATGTAACTTGCCACTTTCTCTTCATCATCTTCTATATGGCTTGCCCTTATATTCAAATTGTAGAATTCCTCTGTATAGGTTTGTACATCCAATCCCTTTGCTTGAGATTTTGAAGCCTCTTAAACAACTGAATAGTGTAGTCATCGAGAAGGAATTTGCCCTTGAGTTTAGCCACCATCCTATCCCAAGAGGTGATTTTAGGCTTCCCCTTCTTTCTCCTTTCACTTTGTACATAATCCCACCAAAGCAAGGTGTGGCCCTTCAACATTGTCTTAGCCAATTTCACCCTCTGATTGTCAAGCACATCTTCATAGTCAAAATAGTTGTCCAATGCTCCTATCCAATCTAGGAGCTCTTCACTATCCATATTTCCTCCATACATGGGTAGATCCATCTTGATCTTATTACCATCTCCCTTGACTGATTTCAAGAGCTTTGCCATCCTCAAGTCATCAAGATCCATCTCTTCCTTGGACCCTTCTAGGGAACTCTCCTCTTCCCCTTGGTCACTCAAGTCTCCTGTCACCACTTCTCTCTTTTGACTTGTTTCTAGGGCAGAAATCCTCTCCTTCAACTCTCTCATCTCTCTAGCATGCTTTTCCTTCAACTCACTCACTTCTCTGGCAATGGCATTCCCCTTTGGAGGCATTTTGTTCTTTCTTCAACTCAACCTTTCCTCTTCAGATCAGAAATTGGCTCTAATACCAATTTGATGTAGAGCAGGGGCAAGGGATATCAAGACAACACCAAGAAATCACTCACCCAAACCCTAGACCTCTATCCATAGGGCATTCCTTCACAACTGACCCCTTTTCCTTGTAGCCTTTTGCAGAGATACTTTTTGATATAACTTTTGTTGTAGGCCTGAATTTCACAAAGTAAGACATGTTCTGGATACCCTTTTTATCCTTACATCACCTACTAAGAAATGGGGTGGGGTCACTTTGTAGGGACTGTCCCAAAATTTGACTGTCCTCTGTGTAATTACACCTAATTAAGCCTCCCAGGCTTAGTCCAGTCTAGTCCACTATGACACTAATCAAAATTGGAGACAAAGGACTTCAAAACAAGGTTATATCCATTCAAAACCCTTCATCTGATACACCTTAAGTGACTTTTGCATTTGTTCTAAGTGGGAGACTCCAACTTGGGTTTTATACATACTTGACAAACACAGTCCAACACTATCATAACAGGACAGTCTACTAGAATTGACACAATCCATAATAAATGACCAAAGACTGACTTGTCATGCTTCCTCTGAACTCTTCACACCCTTCCCCAACATCACCAACCATGAGGGAGGCTGGAACCAACATCTAACTACTCACAATCCACTTTTCCTTCACTATTTCAGTCTGATCTATGAAGACATCAGACCTTCAAGACTCCACATGTGCCAAGTTGTACTTCTATTCTTGCAAGCTTGAAGAAAGAAAATATATTCAAATACAAGCCATTTCCCAAGGTTTCAGTGTCGTCTACCCATGGGAGGCTTTATTATGCATTTTTATTGGTTCACTGCTTACCCTAATCTAGGGTTTTGATAGTTTTAGGCAGTTTTAGAAAAAAAACCCTATAACTCTCTTGATATTTAATGAAATCATGTGCAACAAACTAGAAATGAAAGTAGATTCACCACATTATCATTCAAAACTAGTTTGGGCTCCTTATAGGATCGTACAGATCCGTACCACAGCATAGAACAACAGAAAACCATTTGAAAGTGTAGGAAAATCAGAACATTTATTGTTTTTACTTCCACAAACTCATTCATCAACCCTGGATCCATACAACTCCATGTTATTTAAAGCCTCCACACTTAGATGGTACGGTACAACCACCCAAACTACCATTTTTGGCCCCTTTTGAAAGGTTGTTTACAATAATGCCTTCAAATTGGCACTTCTAGGACATCTTACAATTTCTTAACCCCATGGTTACAATTAATGGATCTAAATGACCAAAATGGACAATAATGGCCTCACAATGGCCTTATTACAAAAATACCACAAAAGAAAATAAAACACTATCCTTGACCAAGTTTGACCAAGGCTCTAAGGGTGCTCCTGCACCAATATCATATAAAAACTCATAAATACACATTAACAAGTGTAATAAATACTTTTTTCTTTATATAAAATATCATAACTATCCACTATAACTGTATCATTTATAAAACAAGGTACTCATCTAAACAAGTATTGTCGTTATGTGGACAAATACTATCCCTATGTGTACAACTACTATGTGGCAATGTATATGCATTGGAATACTTCATATTATATGTTTGGCCCATGAGAAATGTAAACGTTGAGTACAATAAATACCTTGTATTTTGTCATGAAATCTAAAAGATTGTCAAAAAGTTTTATGATCATTTAAAATTGAATATAAATTATATTTTGAATATGAATGTGTTTTTTTATAACAATAAATAGTATTTTGTGTTCAAGTATTGGGTCATTTGTGTTGGATATAAAGGTTAGAGAGAACAAGATTCATGGTTACCAAAAGGTATTGTAATCATTTAAGTTGCGTGTAAGTTATATTTTAAATAAGAATATGATTTTTTCTAACAACAAATGATATTATTTTGTTCAACTACTAGGGATTCCATGATAAATTTTTGGTTGAATCTTTAAAAATTCATTTTAAAGACACTTCTCACTAGATGTGGTGATGTGGCAAGTTACACAATGAGTCACACCTCTAAACCTTTGTTGTGGGTAGATAAGAGTTCATATCACATTTCTAAAAAATGGAGGTCCTACGATATTCCATGTAACCATTACATAGTTGCAAAGTTATCCTTAATGACTACTAGCTTCTCTCCCCTATTCTTGACTAATTCTACTAATTATAAAAAAGAGACATTTTAATCTTGCTCCATACAAGGGAATTGCAACTCCAAAGGTAACGGAGCTTCTCAGCATGCTTAGACTCTATAAAAGAAATGCAGAACAAATAAATGAACATACATTAAAGGAAAGAATAAAAAAAGAAACTATCTACCAACTTACTGCTCTATACCATCTTCCGCAGGTGGCTCTGTCCTCCTAGAATGCATCAGTTGCTACGATGAAAAGATTTCTTGTTGGAAATTGCTTGGGGTTATTTCCATAGCATGCCGATGCTACTAGTGTCAATGCAATCAATCACTATTATATCAATCAGAAGTAACAATACCCATGAGTAACTTTGATTACAATTCACAATATACTTACAGACATATGGATTTTGGCACAAGTAGGGAGGATGTTGACTTTACAATTGCTAATTTTTATTTTCATGAAAATTTCAAAAGCTTTGTCAACGGATCCATTTAGTTCATATCCTGCAATCATGGCATTCCATGAGACCACATTTCTTTGAGTCATTTTGTCAAACAATTCATGTACCTTGTCTATGCTTCCACATTTTGCATACATGTCTACCAGAGCGGTTGCAACTACATCTGACAAAATTCCTCCATCCTTTATGCTTTGATGGATGTCCATGCCCTATTCCAAAGCTCCCATTTTGGCACCAGTTGGAGTTCACTGGCAAATATAAACTAAAAGGGTTGGAGACCTATTTGTTGCATATGGTTAAATAATGCAACTGCCTTGTAAGGAAACCATGTCTTCTATACGCTACAATCAAGCACTTTACAGGCATTCACAATAGTTCCATAGTGTCAACTTGAGTTATGAGTGGGAACTGGGTGATTGATGGTTAACTTCTTGGGAGAAAAAGTTTTAAAAAAACTTAACTTTACCTTTACCATGGCAGTTTTAGCACTGCTGAAGCTAGATGGGAAACAGAATGAGAGAAACAGAAGTTAAAAGGGACCCAAATCACCACGTCAATAGTCAATGCTTAGAGTGTGATGTTTAAGCCCAACCGTTATAGAGATATAAGAGATTTAATGGGCACCACGTGTATGTGATCATATCCACATTGGCAACTACTTTCACAGTAAAGCTTTCTTCCTTTAACATGTGGTTAAGACCCTGTTCAAACTTGATTGGTTTTTCGACAAGGTAAGTGGCATAATTTGAGAAGGCAAAACATCGACGTAGAAGTTGATAGACTGAATAAAAAGGCATGGGGTACAATCCAGTTGTGTCTTGTAGACTTTGTGTTGTTGAATGTTGCTGAAGAAGCCACAACATATTCTTTATGGAAATGGTTAGGTGAGATATACCAAGCAAAGAGTTTGGTAAATAAGTTATATTTGAAAAGAAAGTAATTTTCTCTTAAGATCAAGGAGGGTGATTCAATAGTTGAGCATTTAAATTCATTCAATTTGATTTTGAGTTAGTTACCCTCTGTTGATGTTAAGATTGATGAGGAAGATAAATATATCATGTTGCTTTGTTCTTTTCCTGAGTCATGGGAGAACGTGATTCTTGCTTTCAATCTAACCTTTTAGATGCTCCAAAGATAGACAATGTTGTTGCTACTTTGTTATCAGAGGAGATGAGGAAGAAGATCATTGCAGGAAGTTTGAAAGATACTCTGCATGTTAGGGGAAGGTCCAAGGAAAGATGATCTAAGGGAGATAGGCATAAGAACAAGTCCAAGGGAAGATCTAAAACTCCCTTGAAAAAGAACAGAGTAAAGTGCTGGAACTGTGGAAAGAGGGGGCATGTGAAGAAGGAATGTTGGAATAAAAAGAAATAGTTTGATTCCTCCACAGATAAGTCCTCGGATTCAGGTGATGAAGTTTTGATTTACTCATGTAATTTTATGTCTAATGAACATTGGCTTATTGATTCAGGATGCTTCTATCATAAGGAGTGGTTTTCCACATACGAGAAGTATGATGTGGTAAATTTCTACCTCGGTGATAACAGTTCAAATCCTATTGTCAGAAAGGGTAATACTCAGTTGTGTTTTAGTGGTAATACTTAGGGGTAAACTCTCCTTGGTGTTTTGCATATGCCAAGTTTAGCTAGAAATTTGATTTTCATTTATAAGTTGAATGCTGTTGGAATGCATGTAACATTGTATAAGAATGGTTTTTGATTGGTGAGAGGAAGTTTGCTGATAGCGAGAGGGAAAATGAATGGAACTATGTTTATGCTAGAAGTCACTATTTTTTTTAATTCTACCAATGTAACTTAAAGTACTAATAATACTTGTATGTTGTGGCACTACAGATTCGGCCACATAAGTGAGACTGGGTTCAAAACCATTTTGAATAAAAAATTATTAGACAATTTATCTTATTCTAATGAGAGTTTTGATTTCTGTGAATATTGTGTGTTTGGAAAATAGAATAGAAATCCATTTCCTTCAGGCAGTTATAAATCTAAGAATAAATTGAAACTTATTCATTTGGATGTATTTGGTCTTGTGGATGTTGAATCAATTGGAAAATCTAGATATTTTGTGTCCTTCATTGATGATGTCTCAAGATTTACCTAGTTATATTTTATGCAACATAAATTTGAAGTTTTCACTAAGTTTAAGGAATTTAAAGCCTTAGTTGAAAAACAATTAGATTGTAAAATAAAGGTTTTGAGATAAGATAATGGAGGGGAGTACTGTTCTAAGGAATTTGATGAATTTTGTAAGCATGCAGGAATTGTTAGATAGAAAATTACTTCGTATACTCCACAGCAAAATGAAGTGGTGGAAAGGATGAATTTGACAATCATGGAAAGAGCTAGAAGTATGTTGAGTGGTTCATAGTTGGGAAAATGCTTTTAGGCAGAATCCATGATTACTTCTTGTTACTTATTGAATAGATCTCCTTGCAAGGCTCTTGAATTGACACCTTATGAGATGTGGACATGCAAGAAACCTTCTGTTTCACATTTAAGAGTATTTGGCTATGAGGCTTATGTTCATGTGCCTAAAGAAAACTGATCTAGGTTGGATCCAAAAGCTAAAAAGTGCATTTTCATTGGATATGGTGATAATGTTAAAGGATATAAGCTTTGGAATCCACTAACCTGTAAGATTATCTATTCTAGAGATGTTATTTTTAGGGAACTTAGAGTTATTTCAGATTTTGAACAACCAAGAGAAAAAGATAAGGAAAATAAGGTGCACTTTGAAATTAAGCAAGAAGATGCACCCAAGGAAGAACATAGAGGTGGATTTGAGGATAAGGAGGATGAAGAAGAAGAAGATGGTTCAGTTACTGAACAAACTAATGAGGTTAGGGAAGGTAACCAAGAAGAAGTTGAGCAAGCTCAAGAAGAAGAATAGCCCCTTACTCCTATTCTTAGAAGATCCACAAGACAACGAAATCCAGTTGATAGGTATATCCCCCCATATTTTTATTGTATTTTTGCTTTTATTAAGTACTATTGAAGAGCCTAGATCCTACAAGGAAGCTATTCTTGTAGATGATAGTGAGTCTTGGCAACTAGCCATGCAGAAGGAGATGATGGCTTTAGACTCTTGTGACACCTGAGATCTTGTACATTTGCCCAAAGGAAAAAAGGATATAGGTTGTAAGTGGGTCTTCAAGAAGAAATTTGGAGCAGATGGTTCATTTCAAAAGTACAAGGCTAGACTGGTAGCCAAGGGCTACTCCTAGAGAGAGGGAGTTAATTTCAGTGAATTATTCTCTCCTATTGCTAAATTATTTTCTATTAGATTTCTTTTATCCATTACTACAAATTATGATTTTAAAATTTAGAAAAAGGATGTTAAGACTGCTTTTGCATGGATATCTTGAGGAAGAAATTTACATGCAACAACCTACAGGTTTTGAGGTAAAAGGGAAAGAACATTGGGTATGTAAGTTGAAAAGATCTCTTTATAGTCTAAACAATCTAATCGAATGTGGTATCAGAAGTTTGATTCATTTGTTTTGAAATTGGGCTTTGTTAGAAGTGAGGAAGATCACTGTATTTACATTCGATGTATTGATAATGTTATTCTGATTATTGCCTTGTATGTGGATGATATGTTATTTTTTAGCAATACTAAGGGTATGATTAGTGAGTTGAAAGCTCAACTTTTAGGTGCATTCGATATGAAGAATCTTGGATTAGCCAAGTATATTCTGGGGATGGAGATTAAAAGGGATAGAGGTAACAAAAAGGTTTGGTTATCTCAAAGTAAGTATGTGAATACTATTTTGCAGAGATTTAGCATGTAGGATTACAATCCAGTTAGAATTCTTTTACCAGTTGGTACTAAGATTCCATTAGATATGCGGACCCTAAAATGAGGATGATTTAGATCATATGTCTAATGTGCCATATGCTAGCTCTGTAGTAAGTTTGATGTATGTGATGATTTGCACTAGATAAGATATTGCTCAAGCAGTGGGAGTTTTGAGCAGGTTTATGTCTAACCCTGGCATACAACATTGGAATTATGTGAAGAGGGTGTTTAGATATTTGCAAGATACCTCTTATTACTGTTTGATTTATTTTGGTACTGACAGTGTTGATAAGACCTTGGACATACAAGGGTTTGTTGATGTAGATTTGGAAAGTGACTTGGATAGTCGAAGGTCCACTAGTGGCTATGTGTTTACTTTGTTTGGAGGAGCTGTAAGTTGGATGAGCAAGAGTCAGCCCACAGTTGCTTTGTCCACCATTGAAGCATAGTTTATCGTAGCTACACATGTTTCTAAGGAGGTGGTTTGGTTATGAAGATTGTGTACAGGTATTGGTTTTGATTGCAAGAGCATCCAAATTGGCTGTGATAGCTAGAGTGCTATTTGTTTGGCCAAGAATCCTATGTATCATGCTTGGAAAAAACATGTTAATGTTCAGTATCAATTTGTTCAAGAAATGGTTGCAAATGGATAGATTGAGCTTAAGAAGGTAGATACTCAGGAGAATGTTACAGATTCTCTTACTAAACATGTGAGCATAGAAAAGTTTATGTGGTGCAGGGAAGCCATGGACCTTGTTCCTAGTGCTTAGTTGTTTTATGTTTTCCTATGTATTTACAATGTATGATGTCAAGTGGAAGAATGTTGGAATTAAAGTGCCATCAACCTTGTAAATTCCATGTTTATTTATTCCTATTATTGTTTGTAATTCACCCATAAGGGAAGTTGAGTTTCACCGACAACGGTTAAAATATATTTACTGGTATGGTAAATAATTATTACTAGAAATAGTAATTAATTAATTATCAGTAGGTTGTTATAGAGTTACATTTATTGGTTAAAGCATCATGGTCATGGTAAAAGGTGAATTCGAAGAATCTAGGCACCATCTTGAGGATTTGCCTATTTTTAGGGTGTTATGATATTCGTCATAAGTTGTAAGGAAAAGCTATGACATCTTAAACTTGTCATAAGATGTAAGAGATTCTATGATGGCTTATGACAACAATTATTGCATGCAGCTACCTATTCTTGCCCCTAGGTACCCATGCATGAAAGATGCCTTATGCCAACTGTAAGAGAATTTGTAAGAGGCTATTTTGGGTGTGCATGAAGGAGTCCCAAGATAGGGTGTTGGATTTTGTCCAATTTGGATGCCACATTTACGGGTTGCTTATTTTCTATATATTTGGTGCTTGGAAGTGAAGTTTGTATGAGTTTTGTTTTGTACACAGGTGCTGCTGAATTGAAAACACTTGAGGAGACTGGGAGTTGATGTATTGTAATCTATTTCAAAGATAATACAGACTTGTCCTCTCTTCTGTGTGGAGTTTTTTCTTGAAAGGGTTTCTCCATGTAAACACGATGTTATGTGTTGGCTCTTCTATTCTATCTTTTTCATGTGTTACTGATTTGTTTTCTCTTTCATGTTATCTCCATTGGTATACACTAAATAATTAGATTTACAGTTGAAATCAAATTTCCATTTTATAGTTGTTCACCTTATGTTTCTAAAAGTAACACCTCTTACCATATTCTAAATGGCTTCTTGGACCCTTGGACTTCCTCCCCTTCCCTTTGAGCTTTATTTTTATATCTATCTTCTGCTATCTCTTGCATCTCAAGCTATCCTACAATCTTTTGGCTCTCTTTTGGTGATTTTTAAACAATATACAACACTCGTACATTCAACAACAATCTCTTAGTCTTCATGTGAATCTACAACACTTTCTAGCACTCTTTGTATGGCTTTAGACACACTACATCCAGTCGTGGGTCTCCTTGGCATCTCCATTTGTTGAGGATATCTTGGCTCTTGGTTTTGTGGGTTTCATCTCTTCTTGTTGGAGGTGATAATGATCTTGTCTTATTTTCATTTCTATTATTGTAGTAGAATCCTTTGTAGTTGTCTTTGGCATTAGGTCCTCACATCCTTTTATATAATCACTCACATACACACTAGTTTGTTGTACTTTGTAGACCTAAGGCCAAAATCCATAGATTTCTTATCACTGCTTTTAGTTCTAGTCACATTTAGGCCAAGAGAAAATACTTCTATTGTTACACATATGGTTCCTAAGGTTGTCATTGATGTCAACACTATCACTAGGTTATCATTGATGTCAACACTATCATGAATGCGTAATGGCGTTCATGATTGGATGTCATGTCCCATCCAGCAAAGATGTCGTTCATGGTTGGATGTCATGCTTTGATCAGTGTAGAGTTGAGCAAGAAGCATCAATATAGGAATTAGAAGCACTAAGATGATCAGATGTGTTGTGAGATTGAAAAGCTATTGTTGATGGCCTATGGCATGTTATTTGATCCTTTTTATTGTTCTCAAGGATTTGTATGTTGTTATATGAAGGTTTTGGCCTCTGGATGTTGGTGAAGTCTCTGCTTCAGGATGACTGCTTTTGAAGACTGTCAAGGAGATTGCTCTGCATTTTCATTCTTTTAATGTTGCACCTTTGTGGATTAGAAGATATCTTCACATAATGTCAAGTCATGTATGTTCCAAGCTTCATGATGTTTGGATTACTAGAAGGGGGTTTTGCAGTGGACAACTTGAAGACAATGTTGGTTCTAAAGAAGACATTTAATGCTTTGTATTCCTCCACACTTGGAGTTATGGCTATGTGGTTCTAGAACTATGTTTGGAGAGTAGTGAAGGTGATAATTCCAAAGTTTTAGATCATTCTTCCTTCCATTGTGAAATTTATGCATGATAGAGTATCGACATGTGTTATGGCAGAGTGAGGTGATGTTGAAGGCCTGTTGGAATGCTCCACATTCCTCTGGAAGAGAATGGTTTCCTTTGTGGTTTTGAGGACAAGATTATGGATGTGCATTACATGCTTTCTTGCAATTTCAAAGTTCTTGGTGGTCCGCAAGCTCAGTTTTTCAATGACAGTATATTGCAGTGTTCCAAATGACTTGTTGTTTCCAGAGTTCATGTTTGAAGGTGTATGGCACAAATATATGATGTGTGGAGGTAAAGGACTATTTGGATATGCTATATGAGTCATGTAGACTCATTTGGAGGAGTTTCATGAAGATCATTCTTGTTTCTAGTACCGCACAAGGTTTTAAAGTTGTTGTGACCGTTGTGCTTTAAGTTTCATATGTTTTTTCTTAAGGTGGTCCTATTTTCAAATAAGTAGAGTGTGCAGAGGTAATTCCTTGTTGTTTGAAGATGTCAAGGATGTATTGGACCTGGTTAAGCAAGTTTTGAACTCCGCAAGGTATGGATCTTCTGCTGGTGTAGCATGTAGTCTTGTCCAGGACTTGTTTTCTACACGTTTCATGTTGTGTGTAGTTTGGCCAACTTGTAAATATATTTTTCATGTTGTCTCTAGCTAACAAGAAATGTAATCAATGTAGTATCATGTATAAATTGTAATTCAAATTGAGTTAGGCAAGGTGTGATTGCAAAGTGATTAATAAGGCTCTCAAACAAGTCAAGGAGTAGAATGAATGCAATATGATGTGTGATTGAAGGAGAAAGAGCAGAAGTTGTAGATGCTATCCTGATTCATCTTGAAGACATATTTGCAACAATGATCAAGTGTAGAGAGTGCCTAACTAATTCGATCATCAGAAGGAAGTGTGAAGAGGCAGAATTGCAATCATCAAAGTTGTGAGCTTCAATGTCAGTTTTTAGGCAGTAGAGGGATTGTCATGCTATAATCTTTTCTGAGCTTATTCTTAGATCAGGGAGTAGTTTCTTCCTTGGGTTGTTGCCCTAAAACAAAGTTTGTAGGGAGTTGTAGCCTCCTTGGGAGTGACCCTAAATTAAAGTTTTCAAGGAGTAGTTGCTTCCTTGGGTTGTAGCTCTAAAATAAAGTTGTTATTTTGAGCTTCATATATTGTGAATTAATCCTCACCATGGTTTTTCCCTTCTTGGGTTTTCCACGTATATTTGGTGTTATGTGTTGATGTGCATTGTGTTAATCTTTCATGTTTATGTTGATGTTTTAATGCTTAAGTTTTAATCTGCTCCGGAGAAGTTAAAGTTTGATTATATATCGATTCACCCCCCTTCTCAGTATCCTGGTGTGTTCACAATTGGTATCAGAGCCAAGTTCCTCTGAAGGAAGCTTAACCACTTAAGGAAGGTCTAGGATGGCATCTAATGGATCTAGAAAGATACCTAGGTTTGATGGGACAAATTATGATTTTTGGAAGCTAAGGATGGAATCCTATATCAATTCTCTAGGGTGTGGTGATTAGGACTCTGTCAAGTCTAGTTACAAATTTCTTGCTACTATTCTTACAGACGCAGATGAAGTTAATTTGTATGACAACAATGCCAAGGAAAATTTTGCTATCACGAGTGGGTTAGCTAATTTAGAACTTTCAAAGGTAATGAGTTACAGTTCTACTAAAGATGTTTGGGTTAAACTTGAAACTATTTATGAAGGAGATAAGAACGTAAAGCAAGCAAAGATACAAATCTTCAAAAGCAAGTTTGAGACTCTAAAAATGACAGAGGATAAAGAAATTACTGGATATATGCTTAGGGGAATGAAGTGGTCAATAGCATCAGATATCTTTGTAGCAAAGTGGAAGAAGATGAAATAGTGAAGAAGGTTGTGATATCTTTTCCCAAATCTTATAGTCATAAAGTATCTTCTATTGAGGAGAATGCAGACTTGGATACATACACTGTAGTCAAATTGTTTGTTTCCCTTACTGCCTTTGAGATGAGAGAGTTTGACAGTGATGCTCCAAAGAAAGAAGCTACTTTCAAAGTTAGTATGGTCACAAAAAGGATGATGTTGAAAAATGTGAGAAGACTAATGCCTTGTAAACATTCCAAAACAATGATAGATCAATGGCTGTATCGATCACCTTTCATGCAAACGAAGAAGCCAAGGCTTGGGTGATTGATAGTGGTTTCTCAAATCATATGACTGGTGACAAGGAGGAGTTTATCAGCCTTGAGAAGTGGGATGGTGGTGCTATTAAGTTTGGTGGTGATGAGTCAGCACAAATATGTGGAAAAGGTGCTATAACTATTGATGGGAAGAATAGGACCGAGGATGTCCTCTATGTCAAAGGGCTAAAGCACAATCTTCTCAATGTCAATCAGATGTGCAACAAAGGTTATAATCTCACCTTTCATGCCAAAGGTTGTGAGATCAGGAAGGTAGGGTCCGAAAAACTAATTACAGAAGGTATCAAGACATATAACATCATCTAAAGGAGGTAAATGGAAGAACATGTTTGTTGGCTCAATCCAGTGAGTGTTGGCTATGGCACAAAAGAATGGGACACAACAATTTTGATAATATGGTAAGGATCAGATCTACTCATGCAGTGAGAGACATGCCCAAGATAATAAAGACTACAAACACCATATGCAAGGAGTGTCAAATGGGAAAGTAGACAAAGACAAGTTTCAAAAGAAAGGAGTACTCTTCTTCAAAGCCATTGGAGCTGATTCACACTAACCTATGTGGCCCTACAAGAGTAAAGAGTCAACAAAGTGAGAGGTATTTTATGTTTCTCATTGATGATTTTTCTAGAATGACTTGGGTTACTTTCTTAAGAGAAAAATCAGATGCTCTAGATAAACTTAAGGTGTTCAAATCTTTGGTTGAAAATCAGATGGATGTTAAGTCAACATTCTTGAATGGTGATCTAGAAGAAGAAGTTTATATTGACCAACTAGATGGTTTCTAGATATCAGAAGATCTAGACATGGTGTGCGGACTCAAGAAGGCTTTGTATGGTCTCAAGCAAGCACCTAGGGCTTGGTATGCTAGGTTAGACAAGTACCTACTTCAGCAGGGCTTCAAGAAAGGTACTATAGATAGCAATCTTTACATCAAGGAAGAATGAGATATGATATTAATAGTTCTAGTATATGTCCAAGATGACATCATCTTTGGTGGAGATGATGTTATGTGTAAGAGATTTGTAGACAAGATGCAAAAAGAGTTTGAGATTTCAATGATTGGTGAGATGTTTTTCTTCCTTGGACTTCAAATTACTCAGCTAAAAGGTGGTATCTTTATTTCTCAAGCTATTAATGTCAAAAAGTTGTTGAAGAAGTTTGGTATGGAGGATTCAAAACTAGTGAGTACTCCCATGGTCACTGGATGTCACTTGAGCAAGGATGATGAGTCTTCAGAGGTGGATTAGACTTCCTATAGATCTATGATTGGAGGATTGTTGTACTTGACTACTTCTAGCCCTGATATTATGCATGTAGTATGTGTGGTTGCCAGATATCAAGCCAATTCTAAGAAAACACATGAGAAGGTAGTGAAAAGGATATTCATATACTTCAAAGAAAATTTAGAGTATGGATTATGGTATCCAAGAGGTAATGATTTTGATTTAAATGCCTACACTAATGCTAATTGGGCTGGTTGTGTTGATGATAGAAGAAGTACAAGTGGTGGTGCTTTCTTTTTAGGAAGTAGATTGGTTTCATGGTAGAGCAAGAAGTAAGATTCAATATCCTTATCAACTGCAGAGGTAGAGTATATTGCAGCAGCATCCTGCTGTACAGAAGTGTTGTGGATGAAGCAAACCCTAAAGGATATCAAGGTATTGTATGATGAGCCTATTCCTATTTTGTGTGATAATACAAGTGCTGTCAATATTTCTAAGAATCTAGTGATGCATTCTAGAACCAAGCATATAGCAATCAGGTATCACTTTCTGAGAGAGAAGGTTGCAGACAAGGAAGTGAAGTTAGAATATGTTCCAACAAAGGATAAAATTACAGATATTTTCACAAAGGCTCTTGCAAAGGACACTTTTGAGGATCTCTGACAAAGGTTAGGGGTAGTTGCCCCTCCTTGCTAGATGCATAGTGGTGCATCTGTCTAGGGGGAGTTCATGATTATATCTTTTTCTTGGACTGATGGTGGCTACCTCTTAGGGGGAGAAGGTAGTGGTTGCTATTGATAGGTGGAGTTTGTTTGCTGCAAGACTAAGTTATGTCCTAAGAGAGAAGATGTTGCCCTTTGTCCTTGATATCAATGGGGAGAATGTGTAGATGTGTATTGTCATCAATGCCAAAGGGGGAGATTGTTACACATATGGTTCCTAAGGTTGTCATTGATGTCAACACTGTCACTAGGTTGTCATTGATGTCAACACTATCACTAGGTTGTCATTGATGTCAACACTATCATGAATGTATAATGGTGTTCATGGTTGGATGTCTTGTCCCATCTAGCAAAGAATATGTAGTTTATGGTTGGATGTCATGCTTTGATCAATGCAGAGTTGAGCAAGAAGCATTAATATGGGAATTAGAAGCACTAATATGATCAGATGTGTTGCTAATATTGAAAAGCTATTGTTGATGGCCTATGGCATGTTGTTTGATCCTTCTTATTGTTCTCAAGGATGTATATGCTGTTATATGAAGGTTTTGGCTTCTGGATGTTGGTGAAGTCTCTGCTTCAAGATGACTACTTTTGAAGATTGTCTAGGAGATTGCTCTGCATTTTTGTTCTTTTAATATTGCACCTCTGTGGATTGGAAGATAGCTTCACATAATATCAAATAATGTATTTATCTAAGCTTCATGATGTTTGGATTACCAGAAGGGGGTTTTGCAGTGGACAACTTGAAGACAATGTTTGTTCTAAAGAAAACAGTTACTATAGAGCAATGAAATGCTCCTCATTCCTCCACACTTATAGTTATGACTATGTGGTCCTGGATCTGTGTTTGGAGAGCAGTGAAGGTGATAATTCCAAAGTTTTAGATCATTCTTCCTTCTGCTGTGAAAGTTATGCATGATAGAGTACCAACATGTGTTTTGGCAGAGTGAGGCAGTGTTGAAGGCCTGATAGAATGCTCAACATTCCTCTAGAAGAGAATGGTTACCTTTACAATTTTGAGGACATGATTATGGATGTGCATTACATGCTTCCTTGCAATTTCAAAGTTCTTAGTGGTCTGCAAGCTTAGTTTTTCAATGATAGTATATTGCAGAGTGTTCCATATGACTTATTGTTCCCAGAGTTCATGGTTGAAGGTGTGTGGCACAAATCTTTGATGTGCAGAGGCAAAGGAGTGTTTGGAGATGATTTATGAGTCATGTAGACTTATCTGGAAGAGTTTCATGAAGATCTTTCTTGTTTCCAATATCGTACATAGTTTTCAAGTTGATGTGACCCTTATGCTTCAAGTTTCATATGTTTTTTCTTAAGGTTGTCCTATTTTCAAATAAGCAGAGTGTGCAAAGGTAATTCCTTGGTGTTTTAATCTATAAAGGATGTATTGGACCTGGTTAAGCAAGGGTTGAAGTCTGCAAGGCATGGATCTTCTACTGGTGTAGCGTATAGTCTTGTCTAGGACTTATTTTATACACGTTTCATGTTGTGTATAGTCTGGCCGACTTGTAAATGTATTTTTCATGTGGTCTATGGCTAACAAGCAATGTAATCAATGTAATATCATGTATAAATTGTAATTCAATTTGAGTTAGGCAAGGTGTGATTACAAAGTGATTGATAAGGCTCGCAAGCAAGTCAAGGAGTAGTATGAATGCATTATGATGTGTGACTAAAGGAGAAAGAGCAGATGTTGTTGATACTCTCCTGATTCATGTTGAAGACATATTTGTGATAGTGATCAAGTGTAGAGAGTGCCTAACTCATCTAATCATCAGAAGGAAGTGTGAAGAGGCAGAATTGCAATCATCAAAGGTGTGAGCTTCAATGTTAGTTTTCAGGAAGTAGAAGGATTGTTATGTTGTAATCTATTATGAGCTTGTTCTTAGATCAAGAAGTAGTTTTTTCCTTGGGTTGTAGGCCTAAAACAAAGTTTTTAGGGAGTCTTAGCTTCCTTGGGAGTGACCCTAAAGCAAATTTTTCAGGGAGTAGTTGCTTCCTTGGGTTGTAGCCCTAAAACAAAGTTGTTATATTGAGCTTCATATATTGTGAATTAATACTCACCATGTTTTTGCCCTTCTTGGGATTTCCACATATATTTGGTGTTATGTGTTGATGTGCATTATGTTAATCGTTCATGTTTATGTTGATGTTGTAATGCTTAAGTTTTAATCTGCTCTGGAGAAGTTAAAGTTTGATTAGATACTGATTCACCCCCCCTCTTAGTATCCTAGTGTGTTCAACATCTATATCATCTACTTGGCTGTCCATGTAGGTTGAAAGATTAAAATAGGGGCTTGACCATTCATGGATAGCTCCTTTGTAGCCCCAACCTTTTCTCTTTTGTTTTAGCTACATGTTTTGTTGGGAGATATTTAGTCACATGAAGGTTTGCAAGTATCCTCTTCCTCTTGTCATTTTCATCTCTTTTATCAAAATATTTAGATTAAAATATTTCTTTCATTTTTGTTATCACCTAGATTGTTTCTCTTTTGTGCTTGTTTCCTTGTTGTGCAGATTAGGCACAAACTTTGAGGAAATACACATTTTTACAAAGTTTTTGTTGTTATAGTAGTATGGATGACAATATGTCACACAAATGTCTATGCATCACATAGCCATCCTTAAATAAAGACCTCTAAAAATTACCATCGGGTTCCTTGATGTTTGTTATAATCTATAGTTTTGTGTTTATTTCTGTCAAATTTATTTTCTTGAATCTATAAATCAATATCTTTTCTTTTAACATTTGTGTTTTAGCTTGTTAAAGAACTTTATTTTGTAAGACTAAACACATTAGGATCTATTAGTTTAATTTGTTCTTTCTAATTATAATAGAAGCAAATTATTTTTTTCCAAAAGAGCTAGTTATTCCTAGTATAGTGCATAAGAGAGCATGTAGCTTAGAAAACAAGCCTTTTCTTAGTTGAATCATTTTTCCTACATTATATTTTGGTGAACCTATCAATTTAAACTTAAAAACACTTTCAAAACTTTCAAACTTCTCTTTATCATTTTAGGTTGTGCATTGTAAATCTTATTTCCTATTTTATGAGCTTTATAATCTAATCTCTCTATTTAAACAATGTGTTCAAAGAATCTTAAAAAATATAAGAATGGTCCACTCTAAAAATGTTACTTCTCTAATTAGAAAAACTATTGACTTCAAAAACTTCTCTTATGATCCAACTATAAAAACTCTTCCACTTATTTTGAATTCTGTAAAAATAAGTTATCATGATATGAAAGTGGCCTTTGAACATGAAGTCGTATTGCACATGGCTTCTTAGACTGATATCAGTAACCTAGACAAGCACCTCATGGATTTCTAGACACATTTGAATTAAATTGAGAATATGCTCAATGTTGTTTCTCCCATAGTCAAGGTCCTTTGTACCATGTTAACTAATCATCTTCATGGTCTTGACCTCTTATGCAAGATTGCTTATATTATGAAACAGTGATGTTCCTACTTTAGTGGTCCCTCTTGAAAAAATTTAGGACTGACATTCTAATATCACATATAACTAGCTCTCTATGTCTATGCCAACTTTGAATGTTCACATGTCTTTCTCCACACATGTGGCCACTTCCACCACTTTAGTCAGTAATACAAACCCTAGTTCTTCTAGGATCAAGTGAAACCCAATTACTTCTTATGGGTTTGTTCCTCCGTCCTAGCCCTTAAGATTTACTTTTCTACAACACAACATATTGCCCCTCCGTCTTTACCTTCACAACCATTTCTATCACAACTTTGTTGGGATTAAGTTTCCATCAACCTTGTAAATCCTATTGCATGTTTTCCACTATTCTTAGAAAGTTCCAAGGTTCTTGGAGAGTTCCAACATCCTTGGAGATAGGGGTGTTAATTTTTGTAAATTTATTGACAAGGGATGAATGTTTCACCATTACCAGTAAATTATTTTTACAGGTATGGTAGATAATTATTTACTGGCCTCAGTAATTAATTAGTTATCAACAGGTTGTTATGGAGTTACTTTTTACTCAAGGAATCTCGTTAAATACTAAATGAGGTGAGGTGGAGAATCTTGGTGCCTATCTTAGGGAAATGTATATTTGGGCTATTCTGACATGTGTCATACGTTTGTAAGAGCATCTATGACAAATTACAAATTTCATAAGGTGTAAGAGATTCTATGACAACATATGACAATAATTATTGTCTTGTAATTGCCTATTCTTGGTTCTAGGCACCTATATTGGGAAGATGCCTATGATAGGTGTAAGGGAATCTGTAAGAAGATGATTTTGGAGTATCCCAAGATAGGAATTTTGGATTTTTTCCATCTCCCATGATTTTTTTTGATGGGTACTCATTTTGTATAAATATGAGATTGGAGAGTGAAGGTTGTGTGAGGAAAACTTGTTTGCAGGTAACAGGTTGAGTGACAGAGTTCTTCTATACATAGGTGCTGTTGGATTGAAGACTAAAGAAAAGATTGGAAGTAGATGTATTGTAATCTTGTTTTGAAGATAATACAACTTGAGCCTCTCTTCTTGGTGGAGTTTTTTTGGCAAGGGCTTCTCCACATAAACACTGTGTTATGTGTTTGATCTTCTACTCCATTGTTATATTGTGTTGTGAGATCTTGCATTCTTATGTTGTTGATTTGTGCCACTTTGTTGCTACTATCTTATGGTGATGTTATTGCTATTATAAGTTCATATAAGGTGGTTTTATCAAGCATGTTAAAGTGGCTGATTTTAGCATCATAAAGAAGTTGAATCTCTTCATGGTATTTCAAGGATTAAGCAAACTCAATTTTTAGATTTGCATACAATTTTCATATTTCTATTTTATAGCAGTTAAATTGTTGTATCTCACCAATTGGTATCATATCTTGGTGATTTGATGATTAACAATTGGATTAGAGATTGTTCATTTATTCCAACAATTGGTATCATAGCATAAGGTTGTTCCATGGATTGCATGTGCTTGCATGTGAGTTGCATGCAATTGTATTGACTTGCATGTTACTTGCATGCGCTTGCATGTTATGGATTCATGGTAATTTGGTTATAGGTATTCTTCCATTTTTTAATTTAGTTTGTAAAGCTTGTGAATCTATTGGAAAGAATTGCAGAATGTTGGAAGTTTTTGGGCTAGAGTGGATGTTCTGTATGTTGACATTGTTTTGCATATATGTGAGATTAGAATCCATGGTATCTAACTCTCAGATGGATATTGTCAATGAGATCTATGGTGGGCATTGAAAGCTCATGGTAGCGGATCATATTTTTCATGGAGTTGGTCATGTGTTTGTTCCTTACAGGGTGGTGACCTAGAGCTCCAATTTGGCAATATGTGAGTATCCTCTTGTTTGGTGATTTTATTCCTTTACCTTGTGGTCATGTGAAGTGAATGGGTGTTCATGTTGGATGGTTGCTTTTGGTGCCCTAGTCACATAGAAGAACATTTATTTTTTGGACTACAGTATGGAGTGCTTATGTTGGATTCAGTGTTTTAGCCCTTGGTTACATGAAATCACTAGATGATTTTCCACTGGTTGTATGTGGGTTGTGGAGTTGGTATTTTTGTGATATGGACACTCTTGGTTTCACCTTTTTCATATTCATGTTATTCTGGATATGTAGGTTTTATAGTTTTCCTATTTCAAAAAGCCGTAGATTTGTAGATTTGTAATATTCATTTTTTTAGATGACATTTATGGTGTGAATGTCTAGATGTTTAAGTGGTTTCAGATTTATAGAGAGATGGTTTTGTAGGTTCTACATGCTAACCAAAATCTATGGTTTGTAGATATATGGAAAGATTGTGTTTAGACTCTTAGAGTATTCTGGTTGGAAACAATTACAGATTTGTAGGACTGCTTGTTGGGTTCTTATGATCTATGGTTACTCTTATGTGGATTTATTTGGCAAATCAGGTCTAGCGTTGATCCTGGTGTTTGAGTCTTGGAAATCTATATGTTATACCTGGTTACCTTTGTTCTGCATGTTACTGATGTGGGGTTGAATCTATTTTTTAGTTATTTGTGATCGGAGCACACTGACCATGATTTTCTCCTTTGAGATGTTGTAGAGTGCAGATCTTGTAAATTTTATGATGAGGGTTCTGTCAACTTTATTGCATTGGTATGTTTATTACAGCGAGATAGAAGGATGGTTTAGAGTACATGATATAGTTGTTCATTAGAATCTATAGCAGTAAGTTATGGTGCATGAGAAGCTCTATTCACTTTTAGTGGAGTTTTGGTACTGATATTGGTCATGATACCATGTATAGCTCAGTATCACTTTCAGTGGGAGTTTTGTGCAGTTATATAGTGTGATCGATCTTCTTTGTTTTCAAGATTTTGGTTCTAAGCTGTTGTTGTTGCAGTGTGTAGTAAGCCACATATAATATTTGGTTAGAAGATGGATGTTCTTTTGCAATGGTTGTTGGTGTCATAAGGAGCTCTTGGATTCTGCCCTTAGGTTGTAGTGAGGGTTTATTGACATCTTTGGTTCTATTGACAAAGTATGCTTGATCTTCATGTTAATTGAAGAGGGGGATAAGATCTTGTTTCATGGAGGACCCTTAGAGTCTTTGGTAAAGGTGTTATTGTTCTTCCTTTGGAGAGGGGGAGTGTAGTTCTCTTTGGTTTTGAGTATTAATCATTTGCTTGGAGCTTCATGATTTTACAGGTTGGTTTTTTAGTTGACATGGATTGATTGGTGGGTGGTCATGGACACTAGAGAGACTTGGGTTAGGCTAGAAATCTCTTGTACTTAGAGATATGTGTTGGAATGCTTACTTGTTATGAAATATTTTCAATAGTAAAGACCGAGGTACTTATACTTGGAAATGGATGTGAGTCCATCATAGACTTGATGAGAAGGTTGTCTTTATCGAAAGCTTATATTGCTTGGTGCTGTATGCACAGGGTAATCTTGTATCCCACTCTTGGTCTACTCAACAGGTGAATGATCTAAGAGGTGTTGCCTATCTAATTATTAGATGCATTCTTTATATGTATCATGGTTAATCTTGTGCATTAATCTTGAATGTTGAGTTCTGATGGATTGTTGAGAAGTAGATGCATGATTTTATGCATTTCCATTGTTCTCCTTGTAATCTTGAACTTGCATTAGTTTTGAGGATTTGTTAGGAGAGGTACAAGAGATGGTTAGTGGCTTTGGACATATTCCCTATTATTGTGGGAATGTTTGGCTAGTTTGATCTACTTTCTGTGAGAGGTTTACATCTATTACTGACATGTTTCATTATAAGTTGAATGGTTAGATGTTGATATCCTTTCAGTTTGGGAGTGTTGAAGGAGATCTTATGTTAAACATTTTGGCACAACCAGTGTGGTATAAGGACATGGTTTGATTTGCAAGTTCTCTCTTTCCTAGTATATTGTCTTCTTCTTGAAGGTTCTTATGTTTATAGAGTTGAGGTTTTGAATGGAGTCATGTGTTGTTTGTACTTCATTGCTTTTGGCAACAATTTGGCAGCTCCTTGATCTCTTTCTTCATTGGTTTGGAGGACTTGGGAGAGTTATTTGGATTGGTAATGAGAGATGTATTTTACATATCATTGTATGCTTCTTTGACACTATGATAGAGGAGTTAGCCACATCTTCTGTGTGAAGTATTGTAGGAGGACTTTTTAATGATGTGATCTTGTTTTTCAGATTTGACTTACCTATGCAATGGAGTTCTAGAAGCTATATGTGTTCTGTATGAGAGGGGCACCTCTCTTGGATTGGTTACACTTTATTGTAGTGAGTTACTTTAGGGGTTTTCTATCACATGTCTATGTGTGTTATTACCTTGGAGTCTTCTTTTATACGATGGTGGATATACATGGACTTCTTTGAACATTTGGGTTGTTATGTTGATAGCATGAAGCTATACCTATGATAGTTTGTTTACCCTGGTTTGAGGTATTAATAGTTTGGACGAGATAGCAACTTGTTGTAGTTGCTATTCCAATTTGGTATGAGTGTGGTAGTCACTCAGAGTCATTTGTTATCAGTTGAATTTGATGCTTGTGTTCATGTATAGTGTTTCATGGTAAAAAGAGGGGTTTTAGTTTCAAGGGTAAATCCTCCTTTCACAACAAACATTCGAGGACATATCAACTGAGTTGAATCTCCAAAAAGTGAGAGCATTCACCTAACAAGTTGGCCTATCACTTGGAATAATGTGGAAGCTTAGATGTTATCAATCAATATCTCAATTTAATGCTCAAATACTCTTAAAACCCTAATTATGCAAAACAGTGAATAAACTGGTAAATTCTAATAAATATTTACAGATTAAGGAAAAGGACAGATTAATAACTGACCATTTTTTGAAGTTCAAAATTTGGAATATTCGAGGATAATGCCCTAGGTACCCAATTCCAAGGCACTATTTTCTTTGCGGAATGCAGAACTCCTTCCGACATTGATAATCACTGTTCCATCTATTTTCGTCACCTGAAATATAGAGGACATTGCCCGAGGTGCCCTAGTCCAAGCCATGCTGATTCTTAGGATGTAGAAGCTCCTTCAGATGCAGAATGTCCCTGTAACTCTAATTTTTGTCTCTATAACTCCGGAGGACATTGCTCTAGGTGCCCATGTCCTGAAAATGCTCCATTTTAGTTCTTTCTTTCAGATCTTGAATCCTTATTGTTTGCAACCTTCCTCTGCAACTCCACTTCACAAGAATCAGTACCTGTAACCTACAATCACAAAGGAGTGTGTTTGGTGGTTGTGGTGTTTAGAGGCTTGCCTCAGTCAAGCCCCAAAGAGACATTCAAGTCTTCCTAAGACCGTTGTTAGATAAGGGTGTGTATCCTTACAGGATAGAGGTAAAATCCAAATGATAAATGATTGAAAAAATAAGTAAATGTCACCTTGATGATATAGATCTCATTGAAGGAAGAAGATCTTTCATGCCATGAGGAGATGGAGTCAAATCTAGAACAAACAAACACAATAACAAAAAACTGCTCTACAACATAATGAAGATCTTGAACACCTTAGCATAAAGTCACAAGTGCACAATGTACATCTAGTTTGCAAATGAAGTCCTAAACATGCTTATATATGCAACTACAAACATTCCCACTAAGAATTTTGTAATTCAAACTTAAGATGTCGACATAGGACCTAACAACAATCATATAATCAACACTTCAAATTAGGTCCTGACCCAAAATAGGGCAGGTCTAGGGAGAGAGCACCCAAGTCCTCCCCCTAGTTTAGGCAGGAGTCATCAAAATAACACCCCCTAGGTCCTATTTGCCACAAGACTTCAGGGTTTTCTCATCGGGATTCAAAATTAACACACAAGATGCTCTAAATGCATTTTAAGGACCCGGGAGCTAAACCTTAAGAGGGAAAAGCCCGCAAGGGGAAATTTTCTGACATAACATTTAGCCCCCACTTTAATGCATGTATGAATGCAAGGCCCATACATGCATTAAAGTAAGGTCAACAAACACAACAAACATGCCAAGAACGGTGAAGACATGCCAAACACATGGAAGACAGTAACATGCATGCAAAACACAAAGAAGATAGTTACAGTCATGCAAAACATAGAGAAGACAACATTGAAGACATGCAAAACATAGTGGATACAATGAATGTAGTGATTATTTCTTTTTCATTTTCTCATATATATGAAATGCAAATGCAAGTACAAGGAAAGTAAACACACAACCCAAAATGCAAGAGTAGCTCATCGCCACCAGTCTTAAAATTGCATAAGGGGCAATAGACATGCAATAAAAAATCTCAGAGTGTAGGAGGAGATCATCGCCACCAGTCTTGAACTACACTTGAGAACAAACATGCCATACAAATCCCAAAGCATAGGAGGAGCTCATTGCTACCAGTCTTGAAACTATGCTTGGGAACAAGCACACCATACACACACACATGGAAGACACAGAGAAAACATGACAGACAAGCGATGGAAGAAACCTATTGCTAGGTTTACTACCATCTCAAGCACATTACAGGCACACACTGATGATTGGGCTTTGCCACAACAATCGCCAAAGACATGCTTAAGGGATGATAGTCTCAGATCCAACCCCGCCTGCTTGAAGGACTTTTAGAAAATCATAGGATGTGCAATCTCCTTGAGAAATACACCATCTCCACCTTCGCAGAGGACTTAAGATGAAAAGGATATGCACGATATCCCACCTCTATAGAGGGCTTAAATGATTGTAATATAGAAATAAAGATGTGCTCTCTCTTGGAGATACAACATCCTGCCTCTGCAGAGGACTTCAAACACGCTTCATTAGTACCAAAATCATCATACAACTTACTTTATATATGCTCCCACCTTAAGGTTGTTGATATCATGTACCAATATCAAGCACATTAAGGTAGGAAGAAAACATAGAAGGGAACACGAGCTCTCACAAAACCCATGCCCCCTGGTGCAGGAGTACCCCTTCAACAAGCCAATTATACATCTGAGGGAGAAGACTAAGGTCTTGATATGTTGTTATGTTTTATGCATTTCTATGTTTTTTCATGTTGTCATGTAGTTCTTGTTGTTGTGATTTCATGTTTATAATAAAGACCCCACCATGTGAACCAGTGTCGCAAATTTGGCATCATGATAAGCCAATTTGGACATCTTGGGAAATTGGGGTATGTGGATAATCAAATCAAGTGTGTTGTGTTGTTTTTAGGTGTTTTGTTGATGTTCTAGGGTGTTTAAATCGTGTCTTATAATAAACATGTGTCTTGTGGCTTACAACCTTGGTTAAACCAAAATCTGAAACATGGAAGTTGTAACGACTCCAACCTCTGGTATTCCGGTTGGAACTGGATGGGAAGAGATGATAAACATCTTGAAGAATGGGATCCCAAAAGGTAGATGACAGATTGATGAAGTTTGGAGAGAATAGAAGATTAAGGAAAAATAATACATTCTGTGGAGACATCAAAGTTTAATTCAATTTGTGTTTGCAGGCTCTGTGTTCTGTGTATATTCTCTATATTTAACTGTTCTAGTTTTCTGTTGTCAAAGATGCAAGACTGAGACCATTCCACTGGTGGATTTCTTTGAAATTAGTGGAATGGACCCTATACATAGTTTTCTGTTTTATTTTCTTCTTGTTCGTGGTCATGGTAGAATGGAACAGAGGATCCGATCTGTAGAAGAGATGTCGTAGTAGAGAGCCTAGCATCTCTATGTGCTAGGCTTCAACAGATAGAGACTTCGAGATTTGTTGCAGAGGAGGTTATCGGCGGGAGATTCATGGTGTCATCAAATATGCATTTTGTGTATATACTACAATTGCATGTCGAGAACATTATGTGTGTATATCACAATTATTTCTAAGTATATTTTGTGTGTATCTCACAACCGTATGTTGTAGTTGTATGTTGTGGATATACATTGAGAAGATACATTGGGAAGACTGGAGGTGTCAGAGAGAGAAGGTTAGTGGTCGGTCCCACCGAATGCATATCTTGAATGCATGTTGAGAATGCATCTTTGAGAATGTACATTGAGAATATGCAAGTGACTGATACAATGAGTGACCGGTAGAAATGGTAGAAAGAACTAGTACAACAAGTCAAGTAATGTATGTGTGAAGTTGTAGACATTGACGAAGGTGGTTTGAAGAGTCATCGGGGTGACCGAATGTGTCGGTGGGAGAATTTTTGAGTAGGCTGAAAGTGTTTATCTTGCTGATAGAACGAATGTATATGGTTCGATGTTATGTGGGCCTAAAGATAGGAATTTTAAAAGTTGTTTGAACATTTATCTATTTGAACTATGGGTATGAAGGGTATTTCATCCTTGAATTGAGTGCTTCCACTGTGCAGCTCTGCATCAAGTGGTATCAGAGCAAAGGAGTATCCTTTGGGTAGAAGAAGAAGACAAGATGTTAGATGAAGAGGGGTCACAAGAGTACCTAGCAAAGATGACCAATGCTGAGTTGGCTGTCCTAGTGAAGAAGCAAATGACAAAGAGCAAAGTAGTTAGAGCTCAGAATTAGGCCTTGAGAGATGAGCTAGAGAAGTTGAGGGACAAAGTAGAAAAGGGAGAAGAAGATTCTGGTGAGCGAGAAGACTGGGATGAAGAGGAGATCCCTAGGCAGGAAGAAATGGAGGTTCCTGCAGACCAGAGACCCTTCATCAATGCCCTAAAATCCATGGAGAGAAGGACCATGGATATGAAACTAGACCTGGCTGTGTTTGCAGGCAAAATGGAACCTGATTCAGTGATGGAGTGGATAGACTCTTTGAATAATTTCTTTGAGACCGAGGAGATACCAGACCACCAAAGGGTAAAGATGGCCCAATCCAAAATGAAAGGGGCTGCACTAAATTAGTGGACTTTCATCCAAGATGACAGGGTGAAAGAAGGAAAGAACAGAGTTGCTACTTGGAAGAAGATGGTGGCTTTAGTGAAGGAAGCCTATGTTCCATTGGATTACAACATCCAACTACATAAGAGGAAACAAAACTTGAAGCAGAAGGAGTTAGATGTCAGTTCATACACTGAAGAGTTCATGAAACTATGTGTCAAGACAAAGTTAAAGGAGAGTGAGGAAGAGAAGGTGGCAAGATACCTCAATGAATTGAGGTTTACCATCCAAGAAGACATAAATCTGCATAACCCAGAGACAGTCCAAAAGTGCTACCAATTGGCACTCAAAGTGGAAGAGAAATTAAAGAGAAGACAAGAGTAGAGTAGTAGAGGAAGAGGGAGATAGCAAAGAGGGGGAAGAAGTCCTTTCAAAGGCAAAGGAAATGGATTTGGACACCAAGGTGAATCCAATCAAGAGGGCAGCAAAGGAGACAACAGTCAAACTCAAGGGGGAAGCTACAATAAAAGAGGAAACTTTAGGGGCAGAAGACCACCATTTAGAGGGAGATCTTAGGGCAGAGGACCTCTCAGATGTTAAAATTGCAATCAAGAAGGCCACATAGCTAGCAGATGTCCGGAAAAGGCAACAAGTTCAATGGGAGAAAGGAGGATAAATCTGATCCAAGAATCTAATTGTCAAAGTGTGAATGCTCCTGACAGTTATGGATATCCTGAGAGTGGAGAAGCTTTGATGATTAGGAGAGCAATGACCACCATGAAGGTGCCTGACAAAGAACCCCCACAAAGGAAGTCTCTCTTCAAAACTACTTGCAGGGCAGGAGGAAAGGTATGTAAAGTTCTGATTGACTCTGGATCCATTGAAAATTTTGTGTCCTTTGAAATGGTAGAAAAGATTAAGTTAGAAGGCTGCCCCATCCTTGCCCATACAAGGTCTCATGGCTCACCCAAGGTCAACACACAGTTGTGGAAGAGCAGGCTTGGGTGGAGTTTCAAATTGGACCATACAAGGATAGATTATTGTTTGACATTGCCAAGATGGATTCTTGCCATCTCCTATTTGGAAGACCATGGCAATATGACTTGAAAGCACACCATGATGGAGTTAGAAACACATATTCAATCACCAAGGATGGTAAGGTGATAGAGTTGCTACCATTGATGGAGAATGAGGTGGAATCAAAAGGGAAATAAGTCAAGGTGATGATGGTAGAAGGCAAACAATTCATGAAAGAGATAGTAGAAGAAGGTGTAGTTGCATATGCTCTAATTCCATGCCTAAAGGTGAACAAGGAGCAGCAGCAGGAAGTCAAGGGAGAGAAGAGGCAAAGGTTCATAGATCCTACTGTTCAAGAGCTATTAGACAAGTACAAAGGCATCATCTCTGATGGAATGCCAAGGTCCCTACCACCTATAAGGGACATTAGCCATTGCATAGATCTGATCCCAAAATTTACACTTCCAAACAAGGCAACATACAAGCTTACCCTAGAGCAAAATGCAGAAGTAGCAAGGCAGATTAAGGAGTTATTGGAGACAGGCCTAATTGGCAAGAGTTTAATACCATGTGCAGTACCGGCTGTCTTAGCACCAAAGAAGGAAGGCACTTGGAGACTTTGTACTGATTCAAGGGCGATCGACAAGATAACAATCAGGTATAGGTTCCCAATCCCTAGGATAGAAGATTTGCTTGATTGCTTGGGGGGTGCTAAATATTTCACAAAAATAGATCTAAAGAGTGGCTATCATCAGATTAGGATTAGGCCAGGAGATGAATGGAAAACTGCATTTAAGACCAATGAGGGGTTATATGAGTGGAAGGTCATGCCTTTTGGTTTGTCCAACATCCCTAGTACCTTTATGAGGTTGATGAATGAGGTCTTGAGGGAATTCATAGGCAAATTTGTCATAATATATCTAGATGACATCCTGATTTTCAGTAATACAAGGGAAGAGCACCTCAAACATATAGACTTGGTCCTCAAAAGGTTACATGAAGAGAATGGTGCAGAAGCACCTACCTAACAGCTGGCCTCCTTGAGGCAGTTAGTTTGTTATAGGTCTGCATGATGACATACAGGATCAGGATATAGGATAACATGATCAGGATATAGGTGAATTGTCCGCATGATGACAGGGCAGTAGGCTATTTTTAGTATGTTTGACTTTATCATGTAATAAGGTCCACTGGACCGATGCTATGTAGTAGTTTAGCATAGGAGTATGTGTAGGCAGTTAGAGATCGGGATAAGATAGTCTGAGTTGTCCTCTCTCCCAGCCGCTTGGAAGCTCCCAGCCGCTGGGAAGTGAGTTGGTAGTACTCGAAGGATTTGTTATATATACCTTCGATCTGTTAGGGTTTAGATATTGACAGTTCATATTGATAGTTCATATTGAGTTTGATAGATGTTATGTTCAGGAGAGTAGTACTGGTGATATGCTGTACTGGAGATCAGTTCAGATAGTGTGAAGCAGAATTGTAAAAGCAGGACATTTGAATCTCAATTGAATAAGATCTCATCTTTTGCAGTATCTGGTTGTATCAGTTGTATCTGTGTTGATTTCCTTTTCTGTTTGCAAGTTAATGGGCACTTTCAACCCTTCCACCGGTTGATCCTGCAAATCGGTGGAATGGTCCTGTATCATAGCTTAGGTTGCATTTGTGTTTTCTGTTTATGCATTGCATTGTTCAAGAGATCTGTTAGGAGCATGCTGTAAATCAGCCTAGCATCCTCATGTGCTAGGTATAGAAAGTTAAGTTGGTAGATTTTGGTTTGAAGGTGATCCGGCCCGGTCGTCACATGATCTTTGTGAAATAGAGCGGTTCAGAGTGCTTACATGCAGTGGACGGATACACAGGAGTCTGCATGTGCGTTTCCAGTCGGAACAAGCTGCATCATCATCTGCGGATCCATCGCCATCAGGATCGGGTCATGAAGTTGTTGAAGTTTGCATGTTGCAAGTGCATCATGATGTTTTGAGTTGGATATATACTCAATGTATATATCGCAGTCAGGATCATCTCTCGGGGAAGTTCATCATCCACATATCGCTAACGGATGCGGGTGTGAAAGTTAAGTTTTTTTGGCTAAGTGTTGAAGAGTTCATCAGGATGATGTGTGACGTCATCGTCATCAGGGTATGACGTCATCGTCATCAGGATATTAAGAAATCCCTCAATGCGAGTTTATCCTGTTGTCACTAAGTGGTAAGGTATCGGCGTAGGCAGGAAGTTGTATTAGCATCATCAGGAGGTTTCGAGGAACCGGATGAACAATATCATGATGCTGTTGCTTGTATCGTCGGGCAGTGGAGCTTCGAAGGCAAGTTGTTGAAGTGCAACGTCATCAGGATATTTGGAGCAACCGGATATTTGGATATCCTGCTGACGAAGGTGATATTGAATATCATGATGATGCCGCTTGTATTTAGCACCCGATGAATAGTGCAACCGGAGGATGTTTGCGCCCGTTGATTATCATGATGATGATGATAGGCGACAAACGGAGGAGGTAAATAGTAGTCGACAGGAGGATATTTGCGATCATCCGAAATATGATGATGCTGTTGAAATGTGATGATGCTGTTGGTGTCTCTAGGAAATATGATGATGATGTTCAGCCGATAGAGAATTTTATCATGCTGTTTGTATTGTTGGCTACTCCTTCCTGTTAGTTAGCCTCCGTTGCGTCCCACTCTGCATCATAGTGGTATCAGAGCAAAGGTTAGGATCTTCTGGAAAGGATAAGCAGGATGTCAGACGAAGAAGGAACATCTGAGGTTCCAGCAAGGATGACCAACGCTGAGTTGGCAGTTCTGGTGAAGAAACAGATTGCAGAAAGTAAGGCCGTAAAGGCTCAGAATTAGGAGTTGAAAGATGAGTTAGCAAAGTTGAGGAGTAGAGTAGGTTCTGGTAGAGAAGATGATAGGGAAGAAGAAGAGATCCCTAATTGGAGCGAGGAGGTCGTTCCTGCAGACCAGAGGCCACTGTTGAACGCCCTCAAGGCCATGGAGAGGAGAACCATGGATGTGAAGCTGGATTTGCCAGTGTTTACAGGTAAGATGGACCCTGATTCAGTAATGGAATGGATAGATTGTTTGAACAATTTCTTTGTAACAGAGGAGATACCAGAACAGCAGAGAGTGAAGATAGCACAGTCAAAGATGAAAGAAGCTGCCTTGACATGGTGGAACTTTGTTCAGGATGATAGAGTACAGGAGGGAAAACGTAGAGTTGCCACATGGAAGAAGATGATGGAATTGGTAAAGGAGGCTTATATTCCTTTGGATTACAGTATCCAGTTACACAAGAGGAAGCAGAACCTGAAGCAGAAGGAGCTAGATGTCAGCTCATATACAGAAGAGTTCATGAAACTCTGTATGAAGACAAAGGTGAAAGAAAGTGAAGAAGAAAAGGTAGCCAGATACCTTAATGGATTGAAGTTTAATATTCAGGATGATCTAAGTCTGCATAACCCAGATACAGTACAGAAATGTTTCCAGTTGGCATTGAAGGTGGAAGAGAAGTTGAAAAGAAAACAAGAACAAAACAATAGAGGAAGAGGATCAGCCCATAAGACAAGGCAAACCAATGAGAGTCAAGAAGACACTGATAAAGGACAGGGACAGTCTGATTTCAGAGGTGGATGGAAAGGTAATAAAGGAAGATTTGGAGGTGGTAGAGGTTCTACTACATTTTCAGGGAAATGTTACACCTGTGGTGAGTTTGGTCATCCATCTTTCAAATGTCCAGAAAACAAAGGTTCATCATCCAGAAATGATGGAACGAGTGACAAGAGAGTACAACTTGTGCAAGAAGAGAAAGAAGAGAAAAGTGTGCAGAGTCCAAACATTTATCAAAAGGAGGAGGCTGATAATGTTGGATATCCAGAGAGTGGAGAATCATTGATGTTAAGGAGAATTAGTTTGCGGGCATCAAAGGATATGATGCAAAGAAGAGCTCTTTTCAAGACCACATGCAAGAGTAAAGGTAAGGTATGTAAGGTTGTCATTGATATTGGTTCAACAGACAATATGGTATCTCAGGAGATGGTGGATAAACTACATTTGGAAAGGATTCCACATCCACACCCTTACAAGGCATCTTGGGTGAGTGATAGGCATTCACTTTTTGTCTCTGAACAGGCATATGTTGATTTCCAGATTGGAGCATATCAGGATAGAATTTTGTGTGATATTTTGCCCATGGAATGTTGTCACCTACTGTTGGGTAGACCATGGCAATTTGATAGAAGGGTACTATATGATGGGTATGCTAATACCTACACCATCCAGAAGGATGGACAGACTATTAAGTTGATGCCATTGCAGGCAGATGCTGCAGCACAGAAGGCAGCCAAAGTCATTTTAATGGGAAAGAAGGAATTTATACAGATGCCTAGAGGAGCAGGCATAAAGGCAGTTCAGGACACTGCAGGGAAAGGAGTTGTTAAAGACAACAAGCTGAAGAAAGTTTCAGTTGTGACTGACAGAGGTCAGCAGCAGGTTCAGAAACAGGATGGTAAACAGCAACCAGTTCAGAAGAATGACAGGGATGTTGTCATAGTTGGGACTATTGCTTGTCCTATAAAGATTGACAGGAAGATAGAGTTGAACATTTCAGAGGTTCAAGAGGCAGTTCAGCAAGAGGTTCTGGTCAGGCAACCTGACAAACACAAGGTATGTGAGAGACAAGCCTACATTGACAGGCATGAGGATTTACTTGCCCGAAAGCAAGTTACAGTTCAGAAGTCTTGGAGCAGCCAAGAGACAGCAGCAGACAAAGCTGGAACAGGGCAGCACATCGCACAGGCAAAGTGTAAAGGTGGAGGACTTCCATATCCTAACTCATGGGACATGAGTTATTTTCTTTTGGGGAGTATGGTGCAGAAGCACCTACCTAACAGCTGGCCTCCTTGAGGCAGTTAGTTTGTTATAGGTCCGCATGATGACATACAGGATCAGGATATAGGATAACATGATCAGGATATAGGTGAATTGTCCGCATGATGACAGGGCAGTAGGCTATTTTTAGTATGTTTGACTTTATCATGTAATAAGGTCCACTGGACCGATGCTATGTAGTAGTTCAGCATAGGAGTATGTGTAGGCAGTTAGAGATCGGGATAAGATAGTCTGAGTTGTCCTCTCTCCCAGCCGCTTGGAAGCTCCCAGCCGCTGGGAAGTGAGTTGGTAGTACTCGAAGGATTTGTTATATATACCTTCGATCTGTTAGGGTTTAGATATTGACAGTTCATATTGATAGTTCATATTGAGTTTGATAGATGTTATGTTCAGGAGAGTAGTACTGGTGATATGCTGTACTGGAGATCAGTTCAGATAGTGTGAAGCAGAATTGTAAAAGCAGGACATTTGAATCTCAATTGAATAAGATCTCATCTTTTGCAGTATCTGGTTGTATCAGTTGTATCTGTGTTGATTTCCTTTTCTGTTTGCAAGTTAATGGGCACTTTCAACCCTTCCACCGGTTGATCCTGCAAATCGGTGGAATGGTCCTGTATCATAGCTTAGGTTGCATTTGTGTTTTCTGTTTATGCATTGCATTGTTCAAGAGATCTGTTAGGAGCATGCTGTAAATCAGCCTAGCATCCTCATGTGCTAGGTATAGAAAGTTAAGTTGGTAGATTTTGGTTTGAAGGTGATCCGGCCCGGTCGTCACATGATCTTTGTGAAATAGAGCGGTTCAGAGTGCTTACATGCAGTGGACGGATACACAGGAGTCTGCATGTGCGTTTCCAGTCAGAACGAGCCGCATCATCATCTGCGGATCCATCGCCATCAGGATCGGGTCATGAAGTTGTTGAAGTTTGCATGTTGCAAGTGCATCATGATGTTTTGAGTTGGATATATACTCAGTGTATATATCGCAGTCAGGATCATCTCTCGGGGAAGTTCATCATCCGCATATCGCTAACGGATGCGGGTGTGAAAGTTAAGTTTTTTTGGCTAAGTGTTGAAGAGTTCATCAGGATGATGTGTGACGTCATCGTCATCAGGGTATGACGTCATCGTCATCAGGATATTAAGAAATCCCTCAATGCGAGTTTATCCTGTTGTCACTAAGTGGTAAGGTATCGGCGTAGGCAGGAAGTTGTATTAGCATCATCAGGAGGTTTCGAGGAACCGGATGAACAATATCATGATGCTGTTGCTTGTATCGTCGGGCAGTGGAGCTTCGAAGGCAAGTTGTTGAAGTGCAACGTCATCAGGATATTTGGAGCAACCGGATATTTGGATATCCTGCTGACGAAGGTGATATTGAATATCATGATGATGCCGCTTGTATTTAGCACCTGATGAATAGTGCAACCGGAGGATGTTTGCGCCCGTTGATTATCATGATGATGATGATAGGCGACAAATGGAGGAGGTAAATAGTAGTCGACAGGAGGATATTTGCGATCATCCGAAATATGATGATGCTGTTGAAATGTGATGATGCTGTTGGTGTCTCTAGGAAATATGATGATGATGTTCAGCCGATAGAGAATTTTATCATGCTGTTTGTATTGTTGGCTACTCCTTCCTGTTAGTTAGCCTCCGTTGCGTCCCACTCTGCATCAGAGAAGCTAATGATCAACTTAGAGAAGTGTTTGTTCATGTAGGAGGAGATCATCTACTTGGGTTTTGTCATCTCACATGGCAAACTAAAAATGGATCAAGAGAAGGTAAGTGCCATATTGTCTTGGCCAACTCCTAGAACCATGAATGATGTTAGAAGTTTCCATGGGTTAGCAACCTTCTATAGGAAGTTTATAAAGGGGTTTAGTCATGTTTGTGCACCCATGCTTGACACCATAAAAGGAGGACAAAAGTGTAGATTCACTTGGACAAAGGAGGCAGATGATTCATTTGAAACATTGAAGAAGAAGGTGGCAGAGCAGCCAGTCCTTGCACTTCCTGACTTCAACAAGATTTTTCAAGTAGAATGTGATGCGAGCCACATGGCAATTGGAGCAGTACTTAGTCAAGAAGGTAGGCCTATTGCATTTTTCAGTGAGAAACTAAATGATGCAAAGAAGAGATACTAATCATATGACTTGGAGATGTATGCTCTAGTACAGTCACTCAAAAAGTAGAGGTATTACTTGATGCCAAAAGAATTCATAGTGTTCACAGATAATCAGGCCCTTATTTTCATAAACAATTAAGAGAAGCTAAACCATAGGCGAATGAAGTGGGTGGAGACTTTGCAAGCTTTCACCTTCACACTCAAGCACAAGAAAGGGGTCAAGAACAAGGTGGCAGATGCTTTGAGCAGGAGGGCTCTAACCATCAATCAGATCCAATTGGAGAGTGTTGGAATTGACTCCTTGAAGGCCATGTATGATGCTGATGAGGACTTTGGAGAGATCTACAAGGTATGTACTTCCTTTGGTGACAAACATCATGTTGACTTCTCTAAATTTTTGATCCAAGATGGATTACTTTTCAAGGGTGGACAGTTGTGCATTCCATGGTGTTCTATGAGACTGAATATCATTAGGGAGAAACATTGTGGGGCCATGGCAGGACATTTCAGTCTTGATAAGACTCTTGATCTTGTGAAGAGACATTACTATTAGCCCAAGTTGCAATCAGATGTGAGGAGATTTGTGGAGGCATGTGTGATATGTCAAAAGGAAAAAGGGAGATCCACTAATGCAGGTTTGTATCAGCCACTACCCATTCCTTCTAGGCCATGGGAGAGCATAAGCATGGACATTGTGTTGGGTTTTCCTAGGACAAGGAAGGGATATGATAGTGTTCTTGTTGTAGTAGATAGATTTAGTAAAATGGCACACTTCTTGCCATGCAAAACCACTTGTGATGCCTCATATGTTGCAGATCTATTTTTTAAAGAGATAGTGAGGATACATGGCTTGCCATTGAGCATAGTGTCAGATAGAGATGTGAGATTTATTGGCCACTTTTGGAGGACTCTTTGGAAGAAGCTTGGCACCAACTTATCCCTCTCATCAGCCTACCATCCTCAAATAGATGGGCAGACTAAAGTGGTTAACCGTTCATTGGGAAATCTACTAAGGTGTTTGATAAGGCAGCATGGAGAGAAGTGGGATAACATCCTACCACAAGAATAATTCTCCTGTAATGACACCATCAATAGGAGTATAGGGAAGTCACCTTTCCAAGTGGTATATGGTATTCATCCAAGGGGTACTTTGGAGTTGAGAGATCTGTCTATAGGAGAGTCTATTAGTGCAGATGGAGAAGCCTTTGCATCAGCCATCAAGGAGGTACATGATCAAGTCAAGACCCAACTCCAACAAACTACATTGAAGTACAAAGCATATACTGACAAGAAGAAGAGGGATGTACAATTTGATGTTGGAGATTTGGTGTGGGTTCATTTGAAGAAGGAGAGGCTCCCAAAAGGTAAACATACCAAGCTAATGCAGAGGAAGATTGGACAATGTCAGATTTTGAAAAAGTGTGGGCAAAATGCTTATGAGATCCAACTTCCTCCTGACCTTAGATTGTCACCCATCTTCAATGTATGTGATTTAACTCCATACAAGCATAATGCAGATGTAGGACAGGAACCATTGTAGGGTACAACAGATGATGATATCTCTAAGCATGATCCACCAAAATTGAAGAAGATTTTAGACTCAAGAGGGGCAAAGAAGACAAGGAACAAAGAGTACATGGAGTACTTGGTGGCTTGGCAGGGGAAACTTGATTTAGAGGTAGTTTGGATGACTAAAGATCAGATCACAAACCATGGTGCAGACCTTCAAACTCTCACCTTAAGAGGGCTTGAGATTTTTTCTCCCGGGGAGTATGATGCAGGAGCACCCCTTTAACAAGCCAATTATACATCTGAGGGAGAAGAATAAGGTCTTGATATGTTGTTATGTTTTATGCATTTCTATGTTTGTTCATGTTGTCATGTAGTTCTTGTTGTTGTGATTTCATGTTTGTAATAAAGACCCCACCATGTGAACCAGTGTCGCAAATTTGGCATCATGATAAGCCAATTTGGACATCTTGGGAAATTGGGGTATGTGGATAATCAAATCAAGTGTGTTGTGTTGTTTTTAGGTGTTTTGTTGATGTTCTAGGGTGTTTAAATCATGTCTTATAATAAACATGTGTCTTGTGGCTTACAACCTTGGTTAAGCCAAAATTTGAAACATGGAAGTTGTAACGACTCCAACCTCTAGTATTCCGGTTGGAACTGGATAGGAAGAGAGGATAAACATCTTGAAGAATGGGATCCCAAAAGGTAGATGATAGATTGATGAAGTTTGGAGACAATAGAAGATTAAGGAAAAATAATACATTCTGTGGAGACATCAAAGTTTAATTCAGTTTGTGTTTGCAGGCTCTGTGTTCTGTGTATATTCTCTATATTTAACTATTCTAGTTTTCTATTGTCGAAGATGCAAGATTGAGACCATTCCACTGGTGGATTTCTTCAAAATCAGTGGAATGGACCCTATACATAGTTTTCTATTTTATTTTCTTCTTGTTCGTGGTCATGTTTGAATGGAACAGAGGATCCGATCTGTAGAAGAGATGTCACAGTAGAGAGCCTAGCATCTCTATGTGCTAGGGTTCAACAGATAGAGACTTCGGGATTTGTTGTAGAGGAGGTTATCAGCGGGAGATTTGTGGTGTCATCAAATATGCATTTTGTGTATATACTGCAATTGCATGTCGAGAACATTGTGTGTGTATATCGCAATTATTTTTGAGTATATTTTGTGTGTATCTCACAACCATATGTCACTGTTGTATGTTGTGGATATACATTAAGAAGATACATTGGGAAGACTGGAGGTGTCGAAGAGAGAAGGTCAGTGGTCAGTCCCACTGAATGCATATCCTGAATGCATGTTGAGAATGCATCTTTGAGAATGTACATTGAGAATATGCAAGCGACCAATACAATGAGCGATTGGTAGAAATGGTAGAAAGTGTTAGATCTAGGGCACACAACTGAGAGGGGGGGTGAATTAGTTGTACAAAAACTTGCTTCTACTTCAAACACTTGATTCTTCTTTGTTAGTTAATAGTATATCAATTAACCATCCATGAAAACATAATGCATAAACACAAGAGCAGATAAACATCAACACATTGGACACCAAGATTTTGACGTGGAAAACCTGGTTAAGGGAAAAACCACGGGGTGATTAACCCAAGGATTATTCTCTATTAGAAGAATAAGAAAAATGAATGGCACATGCCAATTGGGGCTCACTGCCCGAGCACACTGCTCACAAAGAGGCACACTACCTACAAGAGACACACTGTCTACAAAGTGATAAGAATCACAAACTTGAACTAGAGATTGACATCTTTACCATGTCTGGATTAGTTCCATTTTAGCCCGAGATACTTCTGCTCTGCCCTACGCTCTTTCGCTATACCCCTATCATCCGCTAATCCACACACTTTGAAATGAACTCACAAACCTTTATTTATACAAGACATAAACTTAGGAACAATCATCTAAGTCAGCAATCAACCATAAGGACATCCGCAAGATGATTAATACATCCGGTCGGCCACCACAAGAACATTCACAAGATGAACAACTCATCTGGTCGACTAGTTTGAGCAAGAACTTCATCCAGAAGAATATCTTCAATTCTGGGCTCTACCACCAATGCGGACCGACAACATAACCTCAACATGATCTAAGAATCTTCACGAGCTTGCTTGATTAACCAGGTACATCTGCACTTCCTCTACTCACTGGAATCTCTTCTCCTCTTCATCTGGAACTTCAAGAACACAGTCTGTCGCCATTGTCATACTGAAGAAGGTGCTTCCGGACCTCCAAACTTTGTACAAACCGAGATGACACATCACAAGGACATCCCAAACACTCCTTCCAATCCGCAGATTTTGACAATGCTCCTCCGGATCTCACCGGACCTTTTTGTAACACTCTGTCACTCCAGAACAGCTCCCAGAACCGGTTCTACTTGACCGATCACAACTTTTTCATATCTTCATGCGGACCTCTGAAATCTTAACTGGATCATCTCAAGACTCATATCTACAAACCCTTTAATCCACATCCTCTGATTCTCAACCTCTTGAGTACAATTGCCTTCTTCTTATCACTGTTCTTCACTGTTTCTGATTGAGACTGCTTTTCTTAATATCCTCAACACACAGCTCATCCAAACCTTCTTACCAATGCAATATGAGTATGTTGACATCAATGACAACACTGGTTAACCTCATACTTGCAACAATCTCCCCCTTTGTCATTGATGGCAACATATAATGTGAAAAACCATCAAGACAAGAACTTCTCTTTTCTGTCACAGCTCCCCCTATCAACAACAACTCTTCACATGTCTTCTCTTCCTTTACTGCTCCCCCTTTGATCATCAACCACTTGTTTTTCACATGTCTTCTCTCCCCCTTTGACATCAATGGCAAAGGGCTCATACTTGCACTTGTAACATATCAGAATCATACCAGCTGCTCCCCCTTAGTAGCAGCTCCCCATCATCAATCCGGATCACAAGATGTGACTGTGATATCCACTGGACTGATGCAGATCAGTGCATCCTAGTTCATCACCAGAGGGGCCATGACCCCTAACTTCTCCCGGAGAAACTCAAAAGAGTCCTTGGGGAGAGGTTTAGTAAAAATATCTGCAATCTGATCCTTGGAGGGTACATACTCCAATCTGACTTCATCCTTGTTCACTTGTTCTCTCAGAAAGTGAATATTGATAGATATGTGCTTGGTCTTAGAATGCAATACCGGATTCTTAGAAATATTAATTGCACTTGAATTATCACAGAAAATTGTGATAGGCTCCTCATATTCAACTTTAATGTCTCTTAGCATCTACTTCATCCATAAGATTTGAGTGCAACTACCTGCTGCTGCAATGTATTATGCTTTAGTTGTAGACAGAGATATTGCATCTTGTTTCTTGCTTAGCCAAGAAACCAATCTCTTTCCCAAAAAGAATGGTCCACCACTGGTGCTCTTCCGATCATCCACATCTGCTGCCCAGTCTGCATCTGTATATGCATGGAGAGAGAAATCTAGATCTCTAGGATACCATAGACCATACTCAACTGTTCCTTTCAAGTACCTAAAAATTCTTTTGATTGCCATAACATGAGATTCTCTAGGATCAGCCTGAAATCTTGCCACAAGACCAACAACCTGCATTATATCTGGTCTAGTCTGAGTGAGATACAACAATCCACCAATCATTGATCTATACTTTGTCTGATCTGCCTTTGGAGAGTCATCATCTTTGCTCAACTTACATTCGGTTGCCATAGGAGTGTTCATTGGCTTTGAATCTTCCATACCGAATTTCCTCAACAATTCTTTCACATATTTGGTATGAGAAATGAAGATCCCTTTCTTTGTTTGAGTAATTTGCAGACCCAAGAAGAAATTCATTTCACCAAGCATAGACATTTCAAACTCACTTTTCATCTGATTTGCAAAAGTTTTGCACATACTATCTCTTCCTCCAAAAATGATATCATACACAAACACTTCAACAATCAAAATGTTTTCATGATCAATTTTGAAATATAAGTTACTGTCAGCAGTACCTTTGTTGAATCCAATCTGCACAAGATGCTTATCCAACCTTTCATACCATGCTCTTGGGGCTTGCTTCAATCCATACAATGCTTTCTTCAACTTGCAGACCATATCATCATTATCAGACAACTGAAATCCATCTGGTTGTTCAATGTATACTTCTTCTTCCAAATCACCATTTAGGAAGGCAGACTTGACATCCATCTGATATACCTTGAAGTCTTTGAAGGTAGCATATGCAAGAAATAATCTGACTACTTCAATTCTTGCTACCGGAGCAAAGGTTTCTTCAAAATCAATTCCTTCTATTTGAGAGTAGCCTTTGCAGACCAATTTGGCTTTATTTTTGATAACTTCACCAACCTCATTTAGTTTTTTCTGGAAGACCCATTTGGTTCCAATCACATTCTTGTTTCTAGGTCTGGGAACAAGATCCCAAGTGTGATTTTTCTTAATTTGCATCAACTCTTCTTCCATTGCTTTTGTCCAATTTTCATCATTGCATGCTTCATTTATTGTCTTAGGTTCAATCTTTGAAATCAAACAACATTCATCTAAATTTTGAGCAATTTTCCTCCTTGTTTGTACCCCTTTGATTTTGTCACCTATGATCTGATCTTCAGAGTGATTTAAAGTTACATACCTTGGAACTTTGGGAGTCTCTTGCATTGCTGTTTTGTGATCAGGTCCATTCAGACAAACCTCTTCTTCCTGATTTACCAGATCAGTCTGAATCTGACTTTCAGGAAGGGATTGAGTTTCTTGAATTAGAGCACCATCCTGATCATCTTCATCATATTCATAAAACCTTGAGGTCTTCTCAATTCCTTCATCAACCTTCACATTTGTACTTTCTATCATCTTTTTCAGTCTCTTATTGTAACACCGGGATGCTTTGCTTTGAGTGGAGTAACCCAAGAAAATTCCTTCATCACTTCTAGCATCAAACTTTCCTAGATCTTCATCTCTTTTGATGTAACACTTGCTACCAAATACTCTAAAATATCTCACAGTAGGAATTATACCAAACCAAAGTTCATAAGGAGTCTTATCGGTATTGTTTCTGATTTGAACTCGGTTAAGAGTAGACTGCAGTGCTGACAGCTTCTCTCCAAAACATCTGAGGAACATTTGCTTCCATCATCATTGTCCTGGAAGCTTCTTGGATGGTCCGGTTCTTTCTCTCAACTACTCCATTCTGCTGTGGAGTCCTAGGAGCAGATAACTGTCTCTTTATGCCATGCTTCTCACAAAAGTCTATGAATTCACCGGATGTGAATTCACCACCTCTATCAGACCTTAGACACTTTAGTTTCAATTTGGTTTGATTCTCTACCATAGCTTTGAAGATTTTGAACTTCTCAAGGGCTTCTGATTTCTCTTTAAGGAAGGTAACCCACATCATCCGGGAATGGTCATCAATTAGCAACATGAAATATCTATCACCTTGCATACTCTTGATTCTTGTCGGACCACAGAGATTAGTATGTACTAATTCCAACAATCCGGTAGTGGACTGATCCTTGCTTTTGGAAGATACTCTGCTCTGTTTACCTAGCTGACATTCTTTGCACAAACTATTTGTAGGTTTCACCAATTTTGGAAGATCTCTTATAGCCTGAATGTTGCTTATCTTGATGATGTTATCAAAATTTACATGACACATCCTTCTATGCCACAGCTAACTCTGATCAACTTGAACAAACAGACAACTTTTATTTGAACCAACCAGATGGAAGATATTACCTTTAGTTTGAGTACCGGATGCAATCTCAGTTCCGGAGCTTGTAAAGATTCTGCATCTTCAATTCTTGAACCAGAGATCATAGCCTTTATCCACTAACTGACCAACACTGAGATGATTGTGCTTCAATCCTTCAACATATAGTACATTACCGGTTTTGCTCTTTCCATCAAAAGAAATAGTTCCCCTACCTTTGATTCTGCCAGCAGAATTGTCACCAAACTTTACCATTCCTCCTTCATACTTTTCCAAATCTAAGAACTTGTTCTTGTCACCAGTCATATGGTGAGAGCATCCACTGTCAATAACCCAATCATCCTTTTCTTCAATTTGGGCAGCCAAAGCTCTTTCTATAACCTTATGATTGACAGATTCAGAGGATATTGAATCTTCTTCCTTGATGGCAATAAACACCCATTCATTTCCGGATTTGCTTCCCATTTCTGATTCATCATCTGTTACTCCTTCATTGTCATCTTCTTCATGAACATAATAGCAGTTCTTTTGAAACCTTTGTCTGTTGGTATTAGACCTTGCAGATCTTTCCAGACATCTTGAAGCAAAATGACCAATCTTATTGCAGTTGAAGCACTTAAAGGGTAGTTTTCCTTCATACTTACCGGATCCTCTTGGCAGTCTTTTTGCAATGAGGGCTTCAAGTTGAGCTGTTTCTACTTCTTCCTCTTCCATATCTTTCCTTGCTTGTTCATACCATGATAGCTTCCTTGAAGAGTTCTCTCCCGGATCAAATCTTTGTTTGCCTTTCACATAGGCACTGGCTTGGAATGCAGATTCAGTCTTGGGGGGATCATCTCCAAACTTAGGCATTTCAAATGCAGCCATTTTGCCAGCCAGTTGCTCTCTTGTGACAGTTGTATGGGCTCTGAATTCATCAATGGCAGCAACCTTGATTTTGTAGGCAGCAGGAAGGGATCTGAGAATTTTGCAAACAATTTCATTTTCATCCAGAACTCCACCAGCATTCCTGATTCCACACACTAGCTCATTCACTCTTGGCATAAAGGTAGTGATATTTTCATCATCTCACATCTTTAATCTTTCAAATTTCCCTTTCAGACTTTGCAACCTTGCACTCTTGACAAACTCATCTCCTTCATACAGAAGTTCTAGTTTAGTCAAGATCTCATATGCAGTTGGTAGGTCAATAACATTTGAGAGATCTGAGTCATTCAATGCGCTTAGAAGAGCTTCCTTGGTCCGCAAATTATTTTCAACATCTGTGATTTAATTCAGAGTTGTCGGACCACCCTGTGGAGGTATATATGGTTTTGAGACCATGGCCAAGTATGCTTTTCCCATACACTCCAAGTGACATTTCATGCGACCTTTCCAGAGAGTGAAGTTGGTTCCATCGAACTTCAGACTATCCTTCTTGTATGATGACATCCTAGATCTCCTCAAGCGGTTAAGCTCCTTTTAGAGGAACTTGGTTCTGATACCAATTGTTAGATCTAAGGCACACAACTGAGAGGGGGGGTGAATCAATTGTACAAAAACTTGCTCCTACTTCAAACACTTGATTCTTCTTTGTTAGTTAATAGTATATCAATTAACCATCCATGAAAGCATAATGCATAAACAAAAGAGCAGATAAACATCAACACATTGGACACCAAGATTTTGATGTGGAAAACCCGGTTAAGGGAAAAACCACGGGGTGATAACCCAAGGATTATTCTCTGTTAGAAGAATAAGAAAAATGAATGGCACATGCCAATTGGGGCTCACTGCCTGAGCACACTGCTCACAAAGAGGCACATTGCCTACAAGAGACACACTGTCTACAAAGTGATAAGAATCACAAACTTGAACTGGAGATTGACATCTTTACCATATTTGGATCAGTTCCATTTTAGCCCGAGATACTTCTACTTTGCCCTACGCTCTTTCGATATACCCCTCTCATCCACTAATCCACACACTTTGAAATGAACTCACAAACCTTTATTTATATAAGACATCGACTTAGGAACAATCATCTAAGTCGACAATCAACCATAAGGACATCCGCAAGATGATTAATACATCTGGTCGGCCACCACAAGAACATTCACAAGATGAACTCATCCGGTCGGCTAGTCTGAGCAAGAACTTCATCCAGAAGAATATCTTCAATTCTGGGCTCTACCACCAATGCAGACTGACAACATAACCTCAACATGATCTAAGAACCTTCACGAGCTTGCCTGATTAACTAGGTACATCCGCACTTCCTCTACTCACTGGAATCTCTTCTCTTCATCCGAAACTTCAAGAACACAGTCTGTCGCCACTGTCATACTGAAGAAGGTGCTTTCGGACCTCCAAACTTTGTACAAACTGAGATGACACATCACAAGGACATCCCAAACACTCCTTCCAATCCACAGAGTCTGACAATGCTCCTCCGGATCTCACCGGACCTTTTTGTAACACTCTGTCACTCCAGAACAGCTCTCGGAACTGGTTCTACTTGACCGATCACAACTTTTTCATATCTTCATGTGGACCTCTGAAATCTTAACTGGATCATCTCAAGACTCATATCTATAAACCCTTTAATCCGCATCCTCTGATTCTCAACCTATTAAGTACATTTTCCTTCTTCTTATCACTGTTCTTCACTGTTTCCTCAACACACAGCTCATCCAAACCTTCTTACCAATGCAATATGAGTATGTTGACATCAATGACAACACTGGTTAACCTCATACTTGCAACAGAAAGAACCAGTACCGCAAGTCAAGTAATGTATGTACGAAGTTGTAGACATCAACGAAGGTGGTTTGAAGAGTCATTGGGATGACCGAATGTGTCGGTGGGAGAATTTTTGAGTTGGCCGAAAGTGTTTATCTTGCCGATAGAATGAATGTATATGGTTCGATGTTATGTGGGCCTAAAGAAAGGAATTTTAAAAGTTGTTTGAACAATTATCTATTTGAACTATGGGTATGAAGGGTATTTCATCCTTGAATTGAGTGCTTTTACTGTGCAGCTCTGCATCACCCCCAGAGGTGACATGTACTTTACGATCGCCAAATGTTCCCACAAACACAATTTTCTACAAGAAATGGTGCTAGCATTCATATAATCATGATAAACAACAATGCAAGGTGAGATCCAAGATAAACAAGGTGCATGGAGTAGTAGTATTGTTATGTTTTGTAAGTGCGATAAGACAACATCAAAATATCACACAGATTGATTCTACTAGCCAAGCATTGGATAATATATATCAAACCCATCGTCATGTATGGACTAGGTCCATTTTTTGATTTCTCACTGAAGGGACACTAGGTCCGTATCAGTATTATATATTTTTCATCATCTGCCAGCTAGATAGAACCACTAGAGGAAGGTAAACAATAAATCAAGAGAGGAGAAACAAGTGCCTTAGGGACAATCACGTAGGAGAGTGCCCCTAAGTCACTAACCGCAACACTATGTTCTTAAGACACAACACACAACAATGAAAATAGAGGAGAGGCAATATAGAAGAATGATGATACAATTAGAAGGGTCACAACAAAGGTGGTCTCCCTGTATCCTTGACCTTACAAGAGAATCAAGGGTCATCCTAGGAGGCCTAAACAACACATAACACATCACGAGGGAAACACAACATCAAGGTAAAGGGTTAGAAATACTTGATTCATCCCAATGTTAAGAACATAAGCATCTAGGAAGAGGCCACCCTTGAGAGCAATTATAATATTTTCTACAACGAGTGTGGCTTAAAGATGGAGTGATATTTACCTAATTTAAAGGGATGCTTCCCAGTGGAGAATTCTTGTCTATCAGCCTAGGATATCTCACATGTCATTTTGGTCTTGTTGAAATTACATTAACATTGAGTTTAGGATGATGTAACATCACTTTCTATAATGTTCAAATGTTAACTTAAACATATAACTTAAACAAGTCATTAATTAAGATTTGATAGAGATAATCAAATTTGAACTAAAGAAATATATTTTTTTCCATCAATTAAGCATGTTAATCAAATCAAGATATAACAAAGCTTACAATCCAATAACCATTACAGTCTTTATTGAGTAACCATCACTAATCAAATACAATAGATGCTCTAGGCATCTTAATCAAGGTTTTACATCACAATAGACCAACTGGTCATAAAATGTAATCACTGTATCTGGAACCAATGACATCTGTCTTCATAAGCCTTGGATTATCTCATGCTTGGGAAGGAGAGCATCATCTTGGTGCTTTTCCTCCAACCACAGACTTGCGGTCCCCTGCTCATCTTCCTAACTGGAAGAGGCCCTACCCTTCACGAAAAGGTTAGACATTAGAACCCAATAGGTTAACCATCTGAGTATCAGGTGTTGTGTCCTTCCTAATGTCTCTCAGTCACACACTTTAGATCCACTCTAACTTGTATGACACTATTGGAGACACTAGGCCATCTGGAGCACTGTGGACCAACAATGCATGCAGAGACAGATGCATTACTTTGGCCAAAGTTTTACATACATATATGTTGCACAATGAATGTCATCATATGTCCACTACCCTAACTCAACTTATAAGCTATCATGTCCTACAGTAAGATCTTATTGACCCAATTCTATAGGTCTTATGTGAGTGGGGATCAATTCGAATCACTATCCAGACTTGGACATTTGACTCCCTCCATAGGTTGGTTACAACCAAAATATGTCATTTTCATAACAAGATTCTAGTGACTCCTCGTCACCAGGTTTGTTTCATTTCACATCAAAATCATCCATTTGACTCTAGGTCACTTATGGTTTGCAATTTCAAAAATAAGTCATCTCATATGATGAAATTGAATATGCGTACTCAAGGCATACCTTGCCTTAGTAGAGTACATTAGCTTCTAGAGTTTTAATAGTTTGTATTATCCCAATAAGCTTAAGGTGTTAATCACCAAACCTAATAGTTTACATTTAAGTAAAAGAAATTATATCTCATAACATTAACCAATAAGCCATAATTCAGTCACATATAGAACTAGTCTATATTCCTCTATAAACTTATACTAACCATCTCATGACGAGACTATGATCTTAAAGATCTCACCACCTTCATATTCGAAGGTTCACACATATACATTCATAACAATTTAAACATCTTCTATGTATCATTCATAGTTAGATTTCCATACAAGCCCGACTTGGTGTTAATTTGGTGTTATAGTCACATCGATATATAATTGCTTTCCTGGCTATCATTTTTCTTTTTGACTATCATCTCAGTCTAGGGACTGTGTTAATAATATTAAATGCCTTCTGGGTTGTTATTATAGTCAAACGACTGTATGATAAATGTTTTAGCCTTCTCGGCTATCATTACAATCAAATGACTGTATAATAAGTAATATTACCTTATCGGCTGCCGTTCATAGCTCTATTCGAGAGCTCTTAGGCTCTACCCTTGTCATCATAGGATGTGAGCTTAATATATATTTTGAATACATGCTCAGCCATAATGGCTTCGAGCTCTAGTCATCATAGAATGTATTATACAATACAATATAGCTAGGTCGAAAGACCTGTTGTGTGGTTACACAACACGCCCCATTTTGACTTGGCAAAACAGGGACCCAGCTTTTGTTTTGGCTTGTGTTGTCTGTTTCTGGCGGTTTTGGTAAAAAATTAAGTCAGGTGCATCATCATCATGAAGGTCAGGATGAGGTAGGTCATCATCATGAGGTTAGTTTGTCTAAGTTCATATTTTGTTTCTATGACTTCATGGTTAGAAAGAGCTTGAAATTTCATGCAGGTTTGCCTTTTGCATCACTTGAAAATTCGTCCATATGAGGGAGTTGTGAGCGGTCAAAGTTTTGGTCAAACCTGATAATTGCTATATGAACATCATCATCATGATATTTGAAAAGCCCCCCGATAATATCCTGAGGTCGAAGCATCCGGACGTCAAGTTTAAGTCGTAGTAATCTTTTCCCGTCAGGTGGTCTTTTATATCGCCAAAGGTCATCATCATGATCTTACTTTATCACCTGATGAAAATCATGCAGTCCCGAACATCCGGACGTCAATCTTAAATGCTAGTGTGTTTTGCCCGTCAAGCGAGCATCATGATATTCTAACATCATCAGCATCATGATATTCTCACATCGCGATCATCATGATATTTTAGCATCACCCGATATTATAATATCATGCTGATATTATAATATCACCTTACCTAGAGAAATCTGCCATCTGCATAATTTGCGCGCGCACAACCAAGTCTTGGTGATCAACATCATCATGATATTTCGAGACCCGACATTTCTTAATATCCTCCTGACCTCCTTTTGCGTGATCATGATGATCACCTTATCTTTTGAAGCGGAGGGTGATTTTCATTTCTTAAGTCATGTTGAACATCATCATCATGATCTTTCCCTACCCGACAGTTCGTAATATCATCCTGCCGACAAGTATAAACGTTTGCGAATATGATGATGACGATGACGTCATCATCACCTTCTCCTTCGGCAGGATATTTTCCAGGGTATGATCCTGTTCGCCAATATGATGATGACGATGACGTCATCTTCGAAGATTAACACAAGCCCCGGATATCCTGATGACGTCATCAGGACTTTCAGCAGGATCATATTTTTGATCACCTAATGAATATGATGAGGATGATGTTCATCATCCTGACCTTTCGAGCTGATAGCCTTGGCCGAAAAGGGTCATATTGCTTTCATCCACCTGATCATCTTCCTTAGAGGGAACCCGATATTCTATTTACCTCCTGATCTTAACGAAACATGACGATGATGTCATCCCTTTGCATTTTAACCAAGCCTGATGATGACGATGACGTCATCATGATTTTCCTCAGCGGCAGGATCATTTTCCAAGTCCTCCTGTTTGTCTTCATCATGATGATGATGACGATGTCTTTCTTTCCCGAATGTGCAAGAACAAAACATCCTGATGTACTTTCCATCAGAGCCTTAGGAAAGGAGGATCATCATATTTTGTGATATCCTGCGGCCACTTTGAAGATATATTAGTTGGTCATCATCATGATATTTTTGGCGTCGGTATAACTGTTGCCGTCGGCCTGAGAAAAAATTGTCACACTGATCATATGTAGTCACGCCGATGCAAATATGATGATGATGCAATGCCGGTTTCTAAGGATGGTTGAAAGGCGATTGTTTCTTTGTATAAATCTGAGATCATCATCATCATATTTCGAACCCGATATACAAGAAAATGGGCAAAACATGAAGCGATAGAGATTTGAAAGCCCGACTGCCTGATGTTTGGTCAACGATGGTTGACCTGATTGTTTTTATGCTGTTTATGCATACAGTGCATATTTTTCACAGGTAGAGCTTGATTGCCTGTAGCTGCACATGGGGAGGTATGTTTAATAAAGTGTTTACTTCTTGTTGTTTATCATGATGATGATGAACCTTATGTTTGTCTGTTTACTTGCAGGAGATCATCATGATGCTGCTGAAGCTGAACATTGAAGTGATGATGCTGCTGAAGCTGAGCGTTGAAATCATGATGATGCTGCTGAAGCTGAGCATTACAAAGTTGTGCATGGAGTCAACATAGGCCAGACATGAGGAGGATATTGTCAAATATGCTGTTCGCCAGCTGGAGGCCGAATCAAGTTGAAGATGCTGGAATATTCTGTGCCAGCTGTACATTTGCTAACTGACGAAGCATGTGCTTTTCATCTGGGCCGTTGTTTGTTATGAGAGGATCCTGATCCTTGGATCATTGTAACCGTTTTCTGGCAGTTGCTCTATATAACATCCAGAGCTTGTCATTTTAAAAAAAAAAGGGGAGATATACATTAGAATACACAGACGCATCTGGCGCAAAGAGTCAATTACTGTAGAATAAGTTAGGAGATCGGATTACTGAGACTAATGAGGATAGAATTGTTGAAATATCAAGGTTCTTTCTTCAGATCACTGTAAATGTACCTGTTCTTGAGCATACTGAATGAATATGAAGTTCCAGATTACATCCTGATTGCAAATTTTTACGTAATCTTCTGTTGATTTCTGGATATGTACTGGTGAATGCTGTGTTCAACTGGAAGCGCTTTCATTTCATTACATGTTGTTGTCAACTTTCCTTTGAAGCTTTGCACTAGATCATGCGGATTTGTGGAATGTCCTGGTGAAGTATGATTTCTAGTTTTCCTTCTTTTCATTGCAAGTATGGGAGCTTGTATGTGAATCAGTGATCTAAGTCCAGTAATTTTAGGAATCTCACTCTCTAACCCTTTTCCTTTTTTTTTCAATTTCATTAATTCATCACCATAACTGCAAATCATGATAAATAACAAGCAGAAACAGTGAAATATGCTGAAATCCCGTAGGTAACTGAAGATCCTTAGCATATTTGAGTTAAATGCATGTAGTATTGAAAATATCATGCAAAGAATCATAAATAATGGTAGAAATCATGCAAATATCAGCCTGTATGCACATTATTTGACTAAATTTACAGTGCAGAGGTAGAATTATTGGAGATTTATGCAGAGCGAACATCCAGAGCAGGATAATTTGAAGATGATGATGATGAACAGTGCAGAAACACGTAAGGCCCCTGAATGGAAAACAGCAATACACATCAACCACTGAGTAACGTCAGTAGATTAAGACCTAATCAACAGAGACTTGGGATCATGAATTCTTTGAATTCATCGTATCTTTCAAGATGAGTAAAGGTTGTTGTGTAACTTTTATTCTATGTTTGCGAATGAATAACATCATGACCAACATAAATTGGCGCTAGAAGGAGGGCCAGCTCCGAAGATCACGTTCATCATCAGTACTTTCAGGTTTGATGACGCTCAGAGTAAGGTAACTTCAGATCATTTGTGAATTTCATCAAATTGCGTAAATATTTGCTGCGACAAGTTTGTATTTGCACATTCTGTGTAAAGATTTACAAATCTCACATAAATATTGCAAGCTTTACAGTAGATTTCTTTAAATTCACTAAATATTGGCCAAAGATGCATAAATTTGTTCAAGCTTTGAGGATTTGAGCCTTAAACCCGCGAGATCTGGTGCTACTGGTCGAAATATCCCAATATCCTGTCATATTTGCAGTATCTTCGCAAATATCGCGTAAATATTCATTCTGATTTGCAAGTTGACCGCAAATATCACCTCGTCCGGTGGAATCCAGCCAATATTTTCAAAGTTTCAGCTAATTGGCCTCCAAATTGAGAAATCCTGGCTCACAGGATAAATACCAGGTCTAGACATAGTGAAATTTTCGAAGAATTGCCTGTTAGAGGTTTTAGACCTAGGACTGTAGACGTTCACCATACTCCAGAGTCTAGTGCGTCTAGAACTTCACCAGGATCTCCTCCTGTAACTCCTGTTGGTTTGCAAATACCTTCTGGTATACCAGTGACACCTCCTGTTCAACCTCAGGGTATACCTTTAGTCCAACCTCAGCCAACTGCACCACCAGTTCAGCCCCCTCAGGTTGCAATGTCATTCTTTGCAGCAGAATCACCATTGACCTTTACTGCGTATCATGAGTTACCAAAGTATCCGGACAAGCTTTGTCCAAAATACCATCCTTATCAGGATGCGGATGATCATATCAGGACGTTTAAAGAAGCTTGCTGCAGAGCCAGAATTGAGCATCAGGATGTGGTGTGCAGATTATTCCCTTTTTCCTTAGGGGAAGAGGCCTATAATTGGTTCATCAGCCTTGGTCAATCTTCTGTAGGTTCGTGGGCTGTCTTAGAGAAGGCCTTTCTTGACAGATTCAAGGTCCCTATTGATCCATCCATGAATTACCACCTGTTTGCCACAATTAAGAGATTGGAGCATGAACCTATTGCAAATTTCAATGCTAGGTTCTAGAAAATGTTGTCCAAGCTAGTCACCCCATATGTGGTGGCTGATGATGCTGCCAGAAGTATTTATTATTCAGCCCTGGATCCATTAACCGCCATGTTCATCAGGAGAACACATCCTGCGATCACCACATTGACAGGAGCTTTTCAAGAAGCTATCAAGGTAAATCAACAGCTGATACCTGCTCCTACTCCAAATATAGCATTCCCTACTTTGCCTGGCATGCAGTCACAGTATCCTGCAGCTTATCCTTTGCAATATCCTGCACAATATCCAAATGGAGCAGTGATGCCCCCAGCAATCATGCCTGCACCTTTGCAAATACCTCCATTGAGTATCATGCCTCCTCCTAATGGAAATGGCCAATTGCCACAATATCCTGCACATACTCAGACACCTCAGGGTACAGACCTATCCCACAATAACCATGGATCTTCCTTTTTCCAGCCTCAGCCTGAAAATGTAGTGGCCAAAGCTCAAGAGGAGAAAGAGGAAATCAAAGAAATCGCTGCTCAGTTGAGAAAGCTCACCACAGAAGTAACACACTTGAGAAATCAAGGGTTTTATTCACAGTCAGGTCAGAATAGGAGTTATTCCAATGACAGACCAAATTACCCTGACAGAGGATACAACAATAGCTTCAACAGTAGTGCTGCAAATAACAATAATCCTCCTAGGCAGCCCAGAGTGTGGAACTCCAGGCCAAATAATGGCTCATTACCATCACCCCTAGACAATCAGCCTCCTGGTGAAGCCAAACAGACTACTAGAGTCAATCTTGCTGAAGCAGCCCTTACCAATTGGTGCAGGATTCACAATACCAATGCACATGCAGAGTTAGACTGTCCACAATTTAGGATTGCTGCCAGCATCTTTCAGACTGAAGTGTCTAATACTTCTGGAAATCCACCTCAGGCAGAAGGAAATGAAATAGTTCCTTGTGGATATGACTCAGCTTTTGTGCTGGAAACCTACACTAATCAGCCTCATCAGGATTATAATCAGACTTGTGAAGAATCTGCCTTAACCTTTGAAGCAAATTATGTCTTCCCTTTTGAGGATGAAAATGAACCTACAAGAGAGCATGAGGAAGTACATGCATACCAGCAACAATACCCTGGTAAGCACAATTATAACCTGAGGAGTAATGCCAACAGGCCTGCCGGTCCATTGACATCATCTCTACCTCCAAACAACTTCAACACACCTCCTGATCCTAAGGCTAGCAATAACCCTGGGTTTCCTAAGGTGAATGCTCAATACTTGTCTCCTCAAAACACAGGAACAAAAGTTGCAAATGCACCTCATGAGTCTGACAGGTTAGTCAGCTATTTGGCTGATGAAATGAAGAAAATCAAGATCAGCCTGTCCCTATCTGAGTTACTGAAAACTCCTGCCATCAAAAGGGCATTCATGAAGTCGCTGGATGATCCTGCTTCTAAAGAGGATAATCACCTTTCGAGTCAATCCAATAGCAGAGACCATACTGCTAGAGATAGCACTGTCAAGCCCAAAGTGTCAGCCACAGTCCAAGCTGCTGAAACCTCTCACATGACCTTGTACAGAGATAAAACTGAATCACCTCCGTTTCTCCTCACCATAAGAATGTTCAGTAAGAATTTGCACAACTGCTTAGTTGATTCAGGAGCCTCAACTAATGTTATGCCTTTGTCAATATGCAACGCATTAGGACTGCATCCTGCTAAATCCTTAAAGAAGGTCACTCAACTGGACAAGACAGAAGTAAGTGTCGTGGGAGAACTCACTCATATTCACATGCAGCTAGCGTCTGATCCTAGGATCCAGTATTACATTGACATTCAGGTAGTTGACATACCTGATACATATGGGATGTTGCTTAGCCGGGACTGGTCTAAAATGCTTAACGGATACATGTCCACAGACTTCAGTCACATGTGGTTGCCATGGAAAGGTATACCTAATCAGATCAGGATTGATGCTGAGCCTAGGATGAAACATATGATCACGGAGTATAACAGAACAAATGAGATCATGTATGTAAACGTAGATCCTGGAGTTTATCACATCAGGCCGCAAACTGTCCAAATAGAAGAGATCCTGATGCTTGATGCTCATCATCATCATGATGATGATTATCATGAGGATATGCCAGTCGTAGAACTTGATAATGATCCTGATAATGACAACAAAATAGATCGCTTCAGGGATTTTCAGATGCATTTATCTACTCAGATAAAACGTTGTCAATTATTAAATATACCTACTAATGATATTTTGATTGACGGATGGTGCAGATTGCATGGAGAAGCACACTCGGAAAAGACTTGCGAACCATGCTTAGACATGATCATGCTGGAGCAGACGTATAGTGAAGCATCATCATCATATTCCGAGGTGAGTGCTACATCTGATGATGATGATGATACTAATTTTTATTTGTCTTCTGCAGGAACAGAAGAGCCGACGGATCCTGATGAGGATCATATCCGAAAAACAGAAGAGATCCTGGTGTCCAATCAGACAAATGATGCGAGAAAAGAGAAGATCACTCCTGGTAGTGATTGCTTCATGGAACCGGATTACGAGTTGTCTGATGAGGATAAAGGCAGTGACCTGACGAAGTTCAAAGAATTTCTGGTCAAAGAAATAGAAAAAATGACACAACAGTGTAGATCTCCCCAGGAGGTTTTAATCAAAAGTTGGTGTAGGCTGCATGAGGCGCCTCACTCAGAAACCACTTGCTCACTGTGCTTGCACATTTTGAAGAAGCATGCAGTTGTATGTGCTGAGCATCATCCTCCTGCTAGGATGGAAGAGAAAACAGAAAAGCCATCAGGCTCATCAGATAAAGGAAAGAGGAAGCTTGAAGATGACACACTTAAGTTAAGGTGGATATCAGGTGGAGCAGCAGCCAGAGCTGCAAAGAAAAAGGAAAGTTCAAATAAATGTCCTGCTGAAGATAAGCCTTGGATCCTGAGGTTTGATGGATCCAAATCCAAGCAAGGTTCTGGAGTAGGGATTGACCTTACTGATCCATCAGGGAAATCCCATTTAGCAGCTTACAGATTACAGTTCCCCTGCACTAATAATGTCACAGAGTATGAAGCTCTGATTCATGGACTGTTGTTTGCCCATAAGAAGAAGGTGAAGATCCTGCATGTCTTTGGAGATTCAGAACTAGTTGTAAGACAAGTAAGGGGAATTTACTCTTGTAACTACAGAAAGCTGTCAAATTACAGACATCGTGTGTGGGACCTGATTGAAGACTTTGATGCCTTCAACATCGTTCACGTGCCAAGAGAACAGAACCAAAGGGCAGATGCACTTGCTCAGGCCGCCAGTACGCTGGAACCACTGTCTATATCTGGTCTGAAGAGATTTGCAGTAGAATTGGTGTCAGTACCTTCGGTACCTGACAATGTGACTAATCTCCAAGTGTTTGATGATGATCAGCACATCCTGGACTTCATATCAAACAGAGATGTATTTGAAGCTCAGATCATAGATGAAAATGGTATGGAAGATCATGTCTGGGAAGAAGATGAAATTTTAGAGTTGCCTGGCAACACAATTCCCAAAGGTATGATTGAGTTAGAAAGAGCCTTTGATCTGGATAATATGCTCAAACATAAGGATCTGCCTAAGGCAGATGGAGGTCAATATTCACAGGTGAATATTGGACAAGCTGATGACAAGAAGAATGTCTTGTTGGGTAAGGTTTGTACACCTGAAGAGTTAGATGGAATAACTCAAGCCCTTAAGGATTATATACATGTAATTGCATGGACTTATGACGAGCTGAAGACGTATGACACTTCTGTCATAACTCATACTATACCCCTCAAGCCAGATGCAAAACCTTTCAGACAGAAGCAGAGGCCAGTCAATGCTCTGCTTGAGCCCATCATCCTTGAGGAAGTCAAGAAATTGTTAAATGCCCGGATAATTTTTCCGGTAAGGCACTCCACTTGGGTGGCAAATCTGGTACCAGTCAGGAAGAAGAATGGAGACATCAGATTGTGTGTGGATTTCAGGAACCTGAACAGAGCATCAGAAAAGGATAACTATCCTTTGCCCTCTTTGGATGAAGTTCTGCAGATGGTAAATGGAGCCAAGATGATGTCCTTCTTGGATGGGTTTTCAGGATACAACCAAGTGATGGTTGACAAAATTGACAGATTAAAGACTGCCTTCACCACAAAATGGGGGATATTTGCATATAGACGTATGCCGTTTGGATTGATAAATGCTGGAGCTACATTCCAGCGAGCAATGGACATAGCCTTCAGAGGCTTAATAGGAAAATGTATAGTCATCTACATGGATGACCTGACAGTGTTCTCCAAAGAAAGGGGAAATCATGTTGCTGACCTCAGAAGTGTGCTGAAGAAGTGTGAAGAATATGGAATATCTTTGAATCCCAAGAAGTGCATATTCGGGGTCACAACAGGAAAGTTACTAGGCCACCTGATCACAGAAGATGGGATTATCATTGATCCTGACAGGGTGGAATCTATTATGAAATTACCACTTCCAGGAAGCAAAAAGGAGCTTAAATCTTATTTTGGTAAGATAAATTTTGTAAGGAAGTTCATCACTGGCTTTGCTGAGATTGTCAGACCACTGAATGCCATGTTGAAAAAAGATGCACAAATTGACTGGACAACAGAAGCCAGAGCTGCTTTTGAAGATATAAAGAAAGCCATTTCAGATGCTCCTGTCCTCATTAGTCCAGATTATACAAAAGATTTCTACATCTACTCATTTGCTTCAGAACATACTTCTGCAGCAGTGTTAACTCAAAGAAATGAAGATAGAGAAGAGAAACCAATTGCCTTCATGAGCTGTCCTTTCAGGGATGCTGAGTTGAGATATGTAGATGTTGAAAGACAGGCACTTGCATTAGTCAGAGCAGTAAAAAAGTTCAGACATTATATACTGAGGAGCAAAGTGATTGCTGTGGTACCAGATGCAGCAGTAAAGATGCTGCTTATGCAGAGTGAACCTGGTGAAAAAAGGGCCAAATGGATTACGGTACTACAAGAATATGACATGGAGATCACACCCATGAAGCTAGTAAGAGGACAGGCTCTGAGCCAGATGATATCTGAAACTGATCCAAACATCATCAGTCAACAGTATGTGATAGATGAGAAAGACAATAAAGAATGGTATTCAGACATCAGGCACATCCTGATCACTGGAAGATGTCCTTTGAGGATGCAGGCTTCACAGAGAAGAGCCTTAAAGATGAGATCCCAGAAATATATGATGAAGGGAGGAGCCCTGTTTAAAAAGAATTATGAAGGGATATACCTGAGATGCTTAGAGAAACCAGAAGCCAATAAAGTTTTGACAGAGCTACATGACAAGTTTGGAACTGCCCACGGATCAGCGTTGGCCACAACACATGCAATCCTCAGAGCAGGATATTACTGGCCTACCATTTTTAAAGACACAGCTGATCATGTTAAATGCTGTCATGTTTGCCAGGTTGCTGCCAACAGAGAAAAATATGCTGCACAACCATTGCAGCCAGTGATGGAAGAGCGCCCATTTGCACAATGGGGCATGGATTTCATAGGACCAATCAATCCTCCATCTTCTTCAGGCCAGAGGTATGTCCTAACAATTACTGATTATTGTACCAGATGGACTGAGGCTATCAGCAGCAAAACTTGTACTGCTGATGATGTCATTAAATTTCTGGAAAGCAACATTGTCACCAGGTATGGAACTCCTTATGCATTGGTAAGTGATAATGGTTCTGCCTTCATTTCCACTAAATTGTCAAGTTGGGCTTTTGATCATGGGATCATACTTAAGTTCTCATCCAATTACTATCCCCAGGGAAATGGATTAGCAGAATCCACCAATAAAAATTTACTGAGTATCATAAGAAAATTGATAGAGAAAAATCCCAGGGAATGGAATTCATTTCTGAAGTATGCCTTATGGGTAGACAGAACTAGAATGAAAATTGCATTAGGAAACTCACCTTTCCAGCTAGTATATGGGGTAGATCCTATCCTCCCTGTAAACTTGAAAATTCCTACTCTGCAGTTTGCCCAAGACTATCTAGGCATAGATAATAAACAAGAAGTCAGGTTGCTTCAGTTGATGCATCTGGAAGAAAAACGAAGCCAAGCGATTGACCAATTTGCAAAACATCAGGCTGTTGTCAAACGCTGGTTTGACAAGAGAGCCAGAATTAAAGCTTTCAGGATATCAGATTTAGTCCTGATGTGGGATAAAGCCCATGAAAGGAAAGGTGATCATGGTAAGTTCGATAGACTATGGATAGGTCCCTTTCAGATTTCTGAAATTTTAGGAGACAGCACTTATAGGCTTAAGAACTTGACAGGTGAGGATGTCCCGTTGCCAGTCAATGGACAATTCCTCAAACATTATTTCCAGGCCTGAGTGACTTCATGACAAGTCTTGTGTATCATATTGTATATTTGTATAGTTGTTTGTACAGTTTGCTTGTTGTTGTTGTTGTTTTTGTTGGTTGGGACTGTTGACACTCATTTTGACCAGGGGTTGATTTATCATGATCAGGAGGTTTCTTCATTTGAAGCCTTTATCTTCTTGCCCATTTTTTCTAAGTGTCGGACTTCCTCAGTATTTTTCAGCTGCATCATCATATTTTCTTGAGGAGGAGGTCATCATCATCATGTCTGTTTCCATGAGGGTCAGCATCATCATGTTCTCCTTCGACCGATTTCTCATCGTCATCATCATATTTCGCTGTCAGGTGATGTTCGGGTTTTATCATGATGATGCTGCCGAGCTACAGTGCGCCCTGATCTGCTTGCGAGGGTGATGTTTCAAAGTCTCCGGTGATCTTCCATTTATCACCTTGCGCGAGCATGATGATGATGTTGCTTATTCTTTGAATTGCTCGACCTAACTTGTTTTTTCCTAAGGGTCGTGTTCATCATCATCATATTTCCAGTTATCATCCTGCTGCTTGCGGAGGTCATCATATTTTCTGCCTTCATGATATTTCGCCGGGGTGATATTTTTATCATCGGGTGATCTTGGTTAACATCATCCTGATGATGTTGTTGAAGAGTTGTAATTGCGACCCGATATTCACTAGGGTCATCATATTTTGGAACGTCAGGATGATCTTAGTCAATATCACCCTGATGATGTTGTATCACTTCCTATTCTTTGTTTCTCATCCTGATGATGCTGACATCATCCGTATATCAGGGTGATATTTTTCTTTCTGCCTATCTGCATCATGATATTCGCGAAGGAGGGGGTGATATTTTCATATCATCCGGATATATGTTTGTTCGAACATCATGATGATGTTGATATCAAGGAGATATCTGCCTGCTAGTTTCGTGTGTTATCTATTGAGGGTGATCTTTTCAAGCAGCATCATCATATTCAGTTTTCGCCCCGATCTTATAGAGGAGCTACAGTGCAACCTGATATTTGAACATCAGGAGGATATTTCCAAATATCCGGTTGTCTTCCGAATATCATGATGATGTGAATATGATGATGACGTCATCAAGGTCCGTGGGGGTCATATTTCTAACAACTGATCATCTTGAAGAGACCTCCTGATATTTACAAACATGATGATGACGTCATCCGGATGTGAGGAGGTGCGCAGTAGGCGGATATGATGATGACGTCAGCAGGATATGATGATGACGTCATCAGGATGTTCATCGGCCAGACTTTTGTTATAAGCTCAGCAGGAGGATGTTCCTCCGGAGGATCAGGTTGTGCCGATTATCATGAAGGTTATATTTCAAATATCATGATGACGTCAGGGTGATATTTCGAACAACAGGATATCATGCTGCTGGAGGATGATGATGATGAAGTTTATACTAGTGTCGTCGGGAGCAAAAGTACCGACATGATATATGCTCATGGCCTAGTATATAAAGTGCAAAGGAGGTTGCTGCGGGGTGCATGTGGGATAATGTGATCCTGCGTATTCGAAATATCATGATGATGAGTCTCAGCGGGAAAAGCTTGCGATGGTCTGTTTGATGATTTTCCCAAGGCCGCGGGTTGGTGCGCCATTAATGGCGATTGTTGCAGAGGTGTGGGCGATGGCGTGGGTCGATCTTGTACCCGACTAGAGGTGTCAATCAGCGGGCAGAAGCGCAGGGCTCGAGAAATCTTCCTGTCTCCTCCCCTACCTGCTGCATTCAAGTTTGGGCGCCAATCCGGTTGTGTTTGAGCGCCATTTTCATGATACTGTGTATCTGGCGAAATTTTGGTCAACAATGTAATTAATTGCTGAGCACCTACCTGGCTGATATAAGCAGGTTGTGTTGTTCATTTGAGGTTGTTGAAAGTTGATGATTTTGGCTCTGTAATGCATAACAAGCTGATCTGGTTGCTCTGTACAGCTTACCTGTGAGTTTATGTATCTCTTGTTGTTTGTTTTTGGCATGAACCCACTGATTTCATGATTAAACTTATATGAGAAATGCTGTTTGGCATGTTTTGTGTTAATTCTGTCTCCAGTATTGCATGTATTCTTCTTCTGAATCTGGATGTTTGGTAATGTTTAGATTCTAGAGCATAGAATTCCTGTGTTGAATGTCTGATCTTTTAACTTCTACTCAAGGGGTAGATTAAACTGTTTTCAGGTTGAATATTGGGAGGGATATACTGCAGTAGGGATACCATAAGTAGAGATAACTTGACACTTTGTATTGGGAGATGCCTGTAAGGCAGGTATCACATAGATCCCCTTGAAATCCAGTTTTAGTTGTTTATGCTGATCATTCACAGGTGTATGTCTATTGACTCCAGGCCCTGGATAGGCACCAATCATGCTTTGTTTTGTGTTATAACCATATCCAGCTTTGCATCCACACTTAAACTCCAAAGCAAAATCTAAAACCAACATTAGGACATTAGAGTTAGTTTAGGATCCTCAGTCCTCTGTCTACAACTGCAAATAGGCCCAAAGCTAGCCCCTTTGCCCTTATCTTTCAGTTTTGGTCTACATACAGGAGGACTCATCTGCTTTCTGTCAACATCCCAGCCTTGCATGCATATCCTTATGGATGTTGAGTAGGGAACACCCCCCTAGGTCTTGCAGAGCCTGAAGAAGAAGAGGAGATAAAATATAGAGTCTATCTCCTATACTGTTGACCCCCTGGCCCAGAGCTCCTGTTGATCACTGATGGCTACCTTGTAGGGATATCTGGGAATAAGCATCCAGCCTGGGAAAAAGTCAACAGAAATTGGCGACTCTACTGGGGACTGAGAAATTGGCGACTCTACTGGGGACTGAGAAATTGGCGACTCTGCTGGGGACTGAGAAGTAAAAGTGCTATCTAATCATCTCCAGTGATATATATGTGACCCATCTGAGTCAGCAACAGAAGAAAATACCCTGGGAAACCTTGTGGAAGAACCCTGGTTTTCAGAAGAAAATAGCTCCTAGCAATAGGTGGCGACTCCGAAGTAATCTCCCAACCGGTCAAAGTAAATTTATATGCAGGGGAGAAGATCCCAACAAAATCCTCTATTTGAAGAGTTACCATTAGCAAAAAGAATGATGTATAGAAGAAAGGGAACTGTCTCAGCTAGTCATGAGAGCTCCCCCAGAAAAAGTGATGATGTACAAGATAACCCTAGGCCATCAGGACAGCATGCCCCTTATTTTTCAAGTGCAGAAGCTGATATCCAAGGTGTATATGAGAGGCAACAGGGTGGTAGTATGAGAATGAGGTCAGAGGTGTTCCAAGAACGCCCTTTTCTAGACCCAAGTGAGAGGTTTGAAGAGGCAGAGTCTCTAAGGGATGATGAAGATGATGACCCAAATGGTATGAGACCATCTACCTCCAGACCTAAGGATGAGCAATTGGCTGAAGAAATCAAAAGCCTAAGAGCAGAACTAGAATACCTACAAGCCATGAAAATCAGAGATGATATACAGCAGAAAGTGCAAGCCTTGAGAACTGCCCAAAATAATTCAGTTCCTACCTTAGAAAATGCAAATATGCAAAGACATCAGCAAAGATATGACATGCATCATCAGCATCATGATGACAGACAAAATGTGAATGATGCTAGGATACCACTGAACCATGCAGGAAACCAAAATGCAAACAGAAATGTTAATGTCAATCAGCCAAACAGACAGCCTATGCAGCTAGATAGATTCAGGCAGCTGGTGTTTGATGGTATTCCTGGGTATCCTAACCCCATTGATAAGCATCTAAGGCTGCAAGTGCCTAAGTTTTCAGGAAACAATACAGTGTCAGGAGAAGATCATCTAAAGGCCTTCCAAAATGTCATGGACAATTTTGAGGTTGAGCATGAGGATGTTTTCATGAAGTCATTCATGCAATCCTTAATAGATGAGGCAAGAGAATGGTACAGGAATCTGCCTGACCGGAGCATATCATCATGGGATGATTTTAAGAGGATATTCAAGGAGCAATATGGTGATAAAACTGACCCTAGCTTCTTTGTAAATGAGTTCACCAGCATCACCAAAGGGTCAAATGAACAGGTTGCAGACTTTAATGCAAGATTTACTAAAGTGTTGAACAAATTGCCACATCATATGAGGCCAAATGAACCAATGTGCATAATTTTGTACATCAATGCCTTTGATGCAAAGACTGCATATGGACTAAGAGATAAAGGTCCTGCCACTCTCAGGGATGCTTTCAGGATTGCAGTAAATATTGAAAACAATAGGAAGGCATCAGGCAAGACAAATAGAAGGGATGATGTAAAAATTCTGCAGAATCCAAATAAGCCTCAGAACACTCAAGGTAGTACATCTGCTCCTGAAGATAAGATAGACAAACTAGCAAATGTTGTTAAGGACCTGAGCTATAGATTAGCTAGAAGTGAAAAAGGGATGGGTCCTGATAGGCAAGTCTATCAAAGACAGGAAAAGAGGCCATCATTACATGATATGCCTTATAACACCAATTGGCATGATGGTAAGCCTGTATTTTCACGTAACAACACAAATCAGAGGGCTCAACATGCCAAGGAAACTCCTGATCCCCTAAAGAAAACTATAAATATTGCTGATGACGCTCTGTGGTGTATAATCTGTCAGATGCCACATTCACAGTCACAGTGCATGATTGCCCAATCTTTGTATGATAATGCTACATCTTGTAATGAGTGCAATGAGCCACATCATGTGCAGGATGATGATGTTAACATGATGTCCATAGGTAATGGATATACTCTTTATGGTGCTGATGAGAAGACAGATGATCAGGTTCAGGCTTGCCAACAGTCCCCATATGATGAAGATCATGAGGATAACTATGTGTATGCTCAGAACTCACACAATTTTCTGAGTAACCTACAGCGACCTTCTGATGAGGAAATCAGAGCCTTCATAGCTGCAGCAGTTGCTCAGGTCAAAAGCAACTACAATCTCAGAGGTAAACATCAGGTTGGCAGCCCACATCAGCCAGAGGATATTTCTGCAGGTCAGCTGATGCATGGTCATAAAGGAACTGAACCACAAAAAAGGCAGTGGGTAAATAACAAGCAGAACTTTAGATACAGAACAGGTCATGATTTCCAAGGACCAGAAAACAAAACCCCTCAGGCTGAAGATCAAAGTAGAGGTTCCCAAGACAGGAATGATGATCAGGGAACTATGAGAATGAAAGCTAAGTCAGCTCAGGATAAAAGCAAGATTGTGGAGCAAGCTACAACTGCTGTACAAAACTGTGCTCCATTTGATATAGCCCAGATCCTCACTCAGGTAAAGGTCTCTGTTCCACTTATGGAACTCATGAAGGTGGAAGAGATCAAGAATAGGACAATATCCCTAATCTCAGGGGTACCTTTTCAAGCTAAGCAAAATGATCAGACCCAGGGTGAGAAACAGGTCATGTGCAATGAAGAAGATGAGACTCCTGAAGTCTATTTAGGAATGACCATGACAAAGTGTCCTTCACAGGTGGAACCATTTTATGTTTCCCTGGTTATAAATGGTAAAATAATTAGAAATTGTATGCTTGACTCTGGAGCATCCACAAATGTCATGCCTTTGGCTATCATGCAGCAAACTGGATTAAAAATTGACAAGGCATGTGGAAAATGCTATGCAATGGATGCCAGAGAGGTACCAGTTATTGGAATCATGAAGGATGTGGATTTCAGACTGGCAGCATTTCCTGAAAAGAAATATAAGATGAATATAACAGTGGTTGACATCAAGCCACAGTATGGTATGCTGCTGTCAAGAAGATGGGCAGCACTAATAGGTGGAAGTATGCAGCTGGACCTGTCATATGCCATGATTCCAATGAATGGCAGGGATGTCAAGTTAATCAGAGAGCAGAGATCATCAGAGACAGTGGAAGACCAAGAAGCAAATGAACAGGTATGCTTTGTGGACACTGACTGTGATAACTTCAGGGTTGTCTCAGATGATACAGAAGATGAAAAGAAAAATGTCTGCACTGAAGAGCTGGATCAGCAAGGATTGTGGACCATGTTTTTTGATGGAGCTTGTGCAAAAGAAGGTTCTGGAGCTGGAGTTGTCTTCCTGTCTCCAACTGGTAAGCTCCTCAAATCCTCTTTCTTGCTGAGGTTTGATTGCACAAATAATATTGCAGAATATGAGGCTTTACTTTTAGGCCTGAATATTGCTCTCAAACATGGAATTAAAATGTTAAGAGTATTTGGAGACTCTGAGCTGATTGTATCCCAAATCAGAAATAAGTATGCTGCAAAGAATAAAAGATTGAAGCAATACAAGCATGCTGTTTGGGATACTATTGAGTTATTTGATGCATTTTCAATTGGCTGGGTAGAAAGGTCAAAAAATGTTATGGCTGATTTCTTAGCCAATGTTGCAATAAGGCCAGATGACATCACTCTGTCAGGTGTCACAGATGTAGAAGTTAAAATTAGGCCTGCCATACCAGAAAACATATGCAGTTGGCAAGTTTTTAATGATGATAGGGATTTGCTGAAATTTTTGCACTGCATAGATGAGTATGAGAATCAACAGATTGATTTCCAAGCTTTTGTAGAGACTGTAAATGGAAAAGAGACTCTTGTAGGGAAAGAGATCATCCAGTTGAAGACTAACAAGATCCCTAGAGGGTTAGTGGCTTTGGAAAGAGCCTTTGACAGTAGAGACAAAATGGTCACAAAGACATCCCCCACAAATAAGGAGGATTTAGAAGAAATAAATTTGGGGACATCTCAGGCCCCTCAGAAGGTATATATTGGCAAACAACTCAAACCACACATAAGAAGTATGCTGATTGCATTGCTAAAAAGGTATAAACATGTTTTTGCTTGGTCATATGAGGACCTAAAAGCTTATAGAGAAGACTTATTCCAGCATGAGATCCCACTGAAGCCTGAAGCTAAGCCATTTAGACAGAGGCAAAGGCCTATAAATCCTACCTTAGCTCCCAAAATGCAGGAAGAACTCAAAAGGCTCAGGGATGCTGGAATAATTGTGCCCATCAGACATTCAACTTGGGTGTCTAACCTTGTCCCAGTCAGGAAAAAGAATGGTGATATTAGGTTGTGTGTTGATTTCAGGAACTTGAATGTATCCTCTTTGAAGGATAACTATCCATTACCTAATATGGAGGCTATGTTGCAGAGAGTGACTGGTTGTGAACTCCTATCCATGATGGATGGATTTTCAGGATATAATCAGGTAAAGGTAAAAGAATCAGAACAATATAAGACTGCCTTTACCACTCCATGGGGAACATATGTGTATGTTAGAATGCCATTTGGACTAACAAATGCAGGTGCTACATTTCAGAGAGCAATGGATGTTGCTTTTGCAGGGCTGATTGATTCAATCCTGGCAGTATATTAGGATGACCTGACTGCCTACTCAAAGAAAGAAGAGCAGCACTGTTTGCATCTGGAACAGATCTTCATAAGAGCACTAGAATATGGTATTTCTTTAAACCCAAAGAAGTGTGCATTTGGAGTAGTTGAAGGAAAACTTCTGGGACATATTGTTTCCAAGGATGGAGTCAGGATAGATCCAGACAGAGTGGCAGCCATTGACAGGATCCAAATGCCAAAAACTGTGAAAGGAGTTCAGTCCTTCTTTGGACAGGTAAACTTTGTCAGAAGATTTGTTCCCAACTTTGCAGAGATCACAAGGAACATCTCCAAGATGATGAAGAAGGATGCAACTGTCAACTGGGAAAGGGAAGCAGCAGAATCATTTCAGAATATCAAAGAGGCAATTAAGATGGCCCCTGTTCTTAAATCTCCTGATTTTTTTAGGCCATTTCAAGTGTTTTCTTTTGCTTCCTTTCATACTGTAGCTGCATGTTTGTTACAGAAAAATGAAGATGGTTTTGAACAGCCCATTGCTTTCTTCAGTATGTCCCTGCAGGCCTCTGAATTGAAGTATGATATTATGGAAAAGCAGGCATATGCACTTGTTAGAGCCATTAAAAGTTTCAGACCATACCTGGTAGGGTCACATATAATTGCATATGTACCTCATGCTGCAGTCAAAGACATATTCACTCAGCAGGAGGTGACTGGAAGAAGGTGCAGATGGATAAACAAACTACAGGAATTCAACATAGACATACAGGTTACTAAGTTGATAAGGGGACAAGGACTAGCCAAGATGATGGCACAGTCAAACTTGGAAGCATGCCAAGTCAATGCAGTCCAAGATGAGAATGTAAGTGCATCAGGATCTGAATGGTACAAGGATATTGTCTATTATTTGCAAAATCTGAATTGTCCTTCCCATTTCAGTGACAATCAAAAGAGGACTCTGAAGCTACATGCAATCAGGTATGTCATTGTTCAGGGTGAGTTGTACTGGAAAAATCCTGATGGTGTGCTGCTGAGATGTGTGGATAAGAATATGGCTAACAATATTTTGATTGACATGCATAAAGGATTGTGTGGTGGCCATTATACTGCCCAAACAACAGCTCATAAAATTCTCAGGGCAGGATATTGGTGGCCCACTCTCTTTTCAGATGCACAGAGGTTAGTAAGAAAATGTGACCCTTGCCAGAGATTCTCAGGAAAGCTGAAATATCATGGTGCTTTACCCCTCAGAACTGCACCTGTGGATGCTCCATTCCAGCAATGGGGAATTGATTTTATAGGGGAAATTGCAGACAAATCAAGTGGGGGACACAGTTGGGTTTTGGTGGCAACTGACTACTTTACCAAATGGATTGAGGCCATTCCAACTAAAAGAGCTACAAGTAAGGTGGTGACAGACTTCATACTAGAGAACATCATCATCAGGTTTGGAGTACCATCTAAAATAATCACTGATAATGCTATGTGCTTCAGATCAGGTGAGTTTGTTGACTTTTGCAACAGGTATGGGATAAGCCTGTCATATACATCACCATATCACCCACAAGGAAATGGTCAAGCAGAATCAAGCAATAGGAGCATCATGAAAATTGTCAAGAGGATACTGGACAAGAACAAGAGAGCTTGGGACTCAAAGTTGAATTTAGCAGTATGGGCTGACAGAGTGACTGTGAAAAGGGCTATTGGGAAGTCACCTTTTGAGCTGGTATATGGTACATCAGCTAGACTGCCCATAAACAATCTCCTACCAGTTTACAGATTCATTCAAGAGTATGATGAGGACATTGAAGACCCCATGACAGAAAGGGTGAATCAGCTGGTTGCATTGGATGAAGACAGGAGGAGAGCCCACCAGATCAATCTCAAAAGACAACAGGATGTGAAATATCAGTTTGACAGGAGAGCTACAAAAAGGAAGTTTCAAGTAAATGATCTGGTGCTCATTTGGAATGCTAAAGATCAGGAAAAGGGTAAACATGGCAAATTTCAGCCCTTATGGATGGGCCCATATCAGGTTTGCAATACTCATGGGGAGGATTCTTATTTCCTCCAGGCCCTAGATGGTGAAATTCTGGAATTGCCTGTGCATGGCCAATTCCTTAAGTTCTATTTTACATGAATATCTGGTTGCTGTGCACATTTGTAAAATATGTATGTAGTGTAAATGCCTTGTACAGCTCGCGTTTTTTGGCTTTTTGTCAGGTCTGCCCGGAGATCTGGTTCTTGCTGCAGGTTTTCACCTGCACGTCCCCATTCGGAGCCACTGTTGACACTCATTTTGACCAGGGGTTGATTTATCATGATCAGGAGGTTTCTTCATTTGAAGCCTTTATCTTCTTGCCCATTTTTTCTAAGTGTCGGACTTCCTCAGTATTTTTCAGCTGCATCATCATATTTTCTTGAGGAGGAGGTCATCATCATCATGTCTGTTTCCATGAGGGTCAGCATCATCATGTTCTCCTTCGACCGATTTCTCATCGTCATCATCATATTTCGTTGTCGGGTGATGTTCGGGTTTTATCATGATGATGCTACCGAGCTACAGTGCGCCCTGATCTGCTTGCGAGGGTGATGTTTCAAAGTCTCCGGTGATCTTCCATTTATCACCTTGCGCGAGCATGATGATGATGTTGCTTATTCTTTGAATTGCTCGACCTAACTTGTTTTTTCCTAAGGGTCGTGTTCATCATCATCATATTTCCAGTTATCATCCTGCTGCTTGCGGAGGTCATCATATTTTCTGCCTTCATGATATTTCGCCGGGGTGATATTTTTATCATCGAGTGATCTTGGTTAACATCATCCTGATGATGTTGTTGAAGAGTTGTAATTGCGACCCGATATTCACTAGGGTCATCATATTTTGGAACGTCAGGATGATCTTAGTCAATATCACCTTGATGATGTTGTATCACTTCCTATTCTTTGTTTCTCATCCTGATGATGCTGACGTCATCCGTATATCAGGGTGATATTTTTCTTTCTGCCTATCTGCATCATGATATTCGCGAAGGAGGGGGTGATATTTTCATATCATCCGGATATATGTTTGTTCGAACATCATGATGATGTTGATATCAAGGAGATATCCGCCTGCTAGTTTCGTGTGTTATCTATTGAGGGTGATCTTTTCAAGCAGCATCATCATATTCAGTTTTCGCCCCGATCTTATAGAGGAGCTACAGTGCAACCTGATATTTGAACATCAGGAGGATATTTCCAAATATCCGGTTGTCTTCCGAATATCATGATGATGTGAATATGATGATGACGTCATCAAGGTCCGCGGGGGTCATATTTCTAACAACTGATCATCTTGAAGAGACCTCCTGATATTTACAAACATGATGATGACGTCATCCGGATGTGAGGAGGTGCGCAGTAGGCGGATATGATGATGACGTCAGCAGGATATGATGATGACGTCATCAGGATGTTCATCGGCCAGACTTTTGTTATAAGCTCAGCAGGAGGATGTTCCTCCGGAGGATCAGGTTGTGCCGATTATCATGAAGGTTATATTTCAAATATCATGATGACGTCAGGGTGATATTTCGAACAACAGGATATCATGCTGCTGGAGGATGATGATGATGAAGTTTATACTAGTGTCGTCGGGAGCAAAAGTACCGACATGATATATGCTCATGACCTAGTATATAAAGTGCAAAGGAGGTTGCTGCGGGGTGCATGTGGGATAATGTGATCCTGCGTATTCGAAATATCATGATGATGAGTCTCGGCGGGAAAAGCTTGCGATGGTCTGTTTGATGATTTTCCCAAGGCCGCGGGTTGGTGCGCCATTAATGGCGATTGTTGCAGAGGTGTGGGCGATGGCGTGGGTCGATCTTGTACCCGACTAGAGGTGTCAATCAGCGGGCAGAAGCGCAGGGCTCGAGAAATCTTCCTGTCTCCTCCCCTACCTGCTGCATTCAAGTTTGGGCGCCAATCCGGTTGTGTTTGAGCGCCATTTTCATGATACTGTGTATCTGGCGAAATTTTGGTCAACAATGTAATTAATTGCTGAGCACCTACCTGGCTGATATAAGCAGGTTGTGTTGTTCATTTGAGGTTGTTGAAAGTTGATGATTTTGGCTCTGTAATGCATAACAAGCTGATCTGGTTGCTCTGTACAGCTTACCTGTGAGTTTATGTATCTCTTGTTGTTTGTTTTTGGCATGAACCCACTGATTTCATGATTAAACTTATATGAGAAATGCTGTTTGGCATGTTTTGTGTTAATTCTGTCTCCAGTATTGCATGTATTCTTCTTCTGAATCTGGATGTTTGGTAATGTTTAGATTCTAGAGCATAGAATTCCTGTGTTGAATGTCTGATCTTTTAACTTCTACTCAAGGGGTAGATTAAACTGTTTTCAGGTTGAATATTGGGAGGGATATACTGCAGTAGGGATACCATAAGTAGAGATAACTTGACACTTTGTATTGGGAGATGCCTGTAAGGCAGGTATCACATAGATCCCCTTGAAATCCAGTTTTAGTTGTTTATGCTGATCATTCACAGGTGTATGTCTATTGACTCCAGGCCCTGGATAGGCACCAATCATGCTTTGTTTTGTGTTATAACCATATCCAGCTTTGCATCCACACTTAAACTCCAAAGCAAAATCTAAAACCAACATTAGGACATTAGAGTTAGTTTAGGATCCTCAGTCCTCTGTCTACAACTGCAAATAGGCCCAAAGCTAGCCCCTTTGCCCTTATCTTTCAGTTTTGGTCTACATACAGGAGGACTCATCTGCTTTCTGTCAACATCCCAGCCTTGCATGCATATCCTTATAGATGTTGAGTAGGGAACACCCCCTAGGTCTTGCAGAGCCTGAAGAAGAAGAGGAGATAAAATATAGAGTCTATCTCCTATACTGTTGACCCCCTGGCCCAGAGCTCCTGTTGATCACTGATGGCTACCTTGTAGGGATATCTGGGAATAAGCATCCAGCCTGGGAAAAAGTCAACAGGGACCTTGTTCTGGTAAGTCAGGATGATGCACTTCATCACCTAAGAAAATAATTAAATTGTTAGGATTCAAGTGATGAGATCAGATTTAGATATAGATTGTAATTCATTCTGATAAATACTCATGATCAGGTTTATGATGTCTTTTCATCAGGGTACTTTTTCTTGTCCAAAGTGAATCAAACACAATGAAACACCTAACAGCCTTGGGTTTGTTGAAGATATGAGTATAGGTGTTAAGTGAAAAATCTAAAGGGACTCCCTTGCTACCAATACAATCTCCAACCTAAAGCTGCAAGTGACTACACCTTGTACAAATGAGCAGACATGATGATATCAAATTTAAATTTTTAAAGGAAAATCAGAAACTTAATAAAATTAGGCCATCTAAGTAACTCTACCGGGGCTATGGACGCCTGCTGGCAGTGGGGCTCTACTTAGGGAGATTGTATAGATAACCTTGCCGGGGTTATAGACACCTGCTGGCAGCAAGGCTCTATCCAGGTTGGCTATGAGGGATGATCTCCAACTATGTAGTTTAACACCAGTTACTTATGTTTTCAACTTGCTTTCAAGATGAGGATAATTAATCATCTGCACACACCTGATCCTTTGTTAGCTTTATCACCATAATGAAATTTTATCATTCAAAGATCATGATGATTTACTTAGACAGAATTAGAATACTATAGATGAATATGATCATATCACTTGAATTATTTGAATTTTGTTGTTTTCTTTGGTGGCAAGTTGTTGTGTGGTTACACAACACGCCCCATTTTGACTTGGCAAAACAGGGACCCAGCTTTTGTTTTGGCTTGTGTTGTCTGTTTCTGGCGGTTTTGGTAAAAAATTAAGTCAGGTGCATCATCATCATGAAGGTCAGGATGAGGTAGGTCATCATCATGAGGTTAGTTTGTCTAAGTTCATATTTTGTTTCTATGACTTCATGGTTAGAAAGAGCTTGAAATTTCATGCAGGTTTGCCTTTTGCATCACTTGAAAATTCGTCCATATGAGGGAGTTGTGAGCGGTCAAAGTTTTGGTCAAACCTGATAATTGCTATATGAACATCATCATCATGATATTTGAAAAGCCCCCCGATAATATCCTGAGGTCGAAGCATCCGGACGTCAAGTTTAAGTCGTAGTAATCTTTTCCCGTCAGGTGGTCTTTTATATCGCCAAAGGTCATCATCATGATCTTACTTTATCACCTGATGAAAATCATGCAGTCCCGAACATCCGGACGTCAATCTTAAATGCTAGTGTGTTTTGCCCGTCAAGCGAGCATCATGATATTCTAACATCATCAGCATCATGATATTCTCACATCGCGATCATCATGATATTTTAGCATCACCCGATATTATAATATCATGCTGATATTATAATATCACCTTACCTAGAGAAATCTGCCATCTGCATAATTTGCGCGCGCACAACCAAGTCTTGGTGATCAACATCATCATGATATTTCGAGACCCGACATTTCTTAATATCCTCCTGACCTCCTTTTGCGTGATCATGATGATCACCTTATCTTTCGAAGCGGAGGGTGATTTTCATTTCTTAAGTCATGTTGAACATCATCATCATGATCTTTCCCTACCCGACAGTTCGTAATATCATCCTGCCGACAAGTATAAACGTTTGCGAATATGATGATGACGATGACGTCATCATCACCTTCTCCTTCGGCAGGATATTTTCCAGGGTATGATCCTGTTCGCCAATATGATGATGACGATGACGTCATCTTCGAAGATTAACACAAGCCCCGGATATCCTGATGACGTCATCAGGACTTTCAGCAGGATCATATTTTTGATCACCTAATGAATATGATGAGGATGATGTTCATCATCCTGACCTTTCGAGCTGATAGCCTTGGCCGAAAAGGGTCATATTGCTTTCATCCACCTGATCATCTTCCTTAGAGGGAACCCGATATTCTATTTACCTCCTGATCTTAACGAAACATGACGATGATGTCATCCCTTTGCATTTTAACCAAGCCTGATGATGACGATGACGTCATCATGATTTTCCTCAGCGGCAGGATCATTTTCCAAGTCCTCCTGTTTGTCTTCATCATGATGATGATGACGATGTCTTTCTTTCCCGAATGTGCAAGAACAAAACATCCTGATGTACTTTCCATCAGAGCCTTAGGAAAGGAGGATCATCATATTTTGTGATATCCTGCGGCCACTTTGAAGATATATTAGTTGGTCATCATCATGATATTTTTGGCGTCGGTATAACTGTTGCCGTCGGCCTGAGAAAAAATTGTCACACTGATCATATGTAGTCACGCCGATGCAAATATGATGATGATGCAATGCCGGTTTCTAAGGATGGTTGAAAGGCGATTGTTTCTTTGTATAAATCTGAGATCATCATCATCATATTTCGAACCCGATATACAAGAAAATGGGCAAAACATGAAGCGATAGAGATTTGAAAGCCCGACTGCCTGATGTTTGGTCAACGATGGTTGACCTGATTGTTTTTATGCTGTTTATGCATACAGTGCATATTTTTCACAGGTAGAGCTTGATTGCCTGTAGCTGCACATGGGGAGGTATGTTTAATAAAGTGTTTACTTCTTGTTGTTTATCATGATGATGATGAACCTTATGTTTGTCTGTTTACTTGCAGGAGATCATCATGATGCTGCTGAAGCTGAACATTGAAGTGATGATGCTGCTGAAGCTGAGCGTTGAAATCATGATGATGCTGCTGAAGCTGAGCATTACAAAGTTGTGCATGGAGTCAACATAGGCCAGACATGAGGAGGATATTGTCAAATATGCTGTTCGCCAGCTGGAGGCCGAATCAAGTTGAAGATGCTGGAATATTCTGTGCCAGCTGTACATTTGCTAACTGACGAAGCATGTGCTTTTCATCTGGGCCGTTGTTTGTTATGAGAGGATCCTGATCCTTGGATCATTGTAACCGTTTTCTGGCAGTTGCTCTATATAACATCCAGAGCTTGTCATTTTAAAAAAAAAAGGGGAGATATACATTAGAATACACAGACGCATCTGGCGCAAAGAGTCAATTACTGTAGAATAAGTTAGGAGATCGGATTACTAAGACTAATGAGGATAGAATTGTTGAAATATCAAGGTTCTTTCTTCAGATCACTGTAAATGTACCTGTTCTTGAGCATACTGAATGAATATGAAGTTCCAGATTACATCCTGATTGCAAATTTTTACGTAATCTTCTGTTGATTTCTGGATATGTACTGGTGAATGCTGTGTTCAACTGGAAGCGCTTTCATTTCATTACATGTTGTTGTCAACTTTCCTTTGAAGCTTTGCACTAGATCATGCGGATTTGTGGAATGTCCTGGTGAAGTATGATTTCTAGTTTTCCTTCTTTTCATTGCAAGTATGGGAGCTTGTATGTGAATCAGTGATCTAAGTCCAGTAATTTTAGGAATCTCACTCTCTAACCCTTTTCCTTTTTTTTTCAATTTCATTAATTCATCACCATAACTGCAAATCATGATAAATAACAAGCAGAAACAGTGAAATATGCTGAAATCCCGTAGGTAACTGAAGATCCTTAGCATATTTGAGTTAAATGCATGTAGTATTGAAAATATCATGCAAAGAATCATAAATAATGGTAGAAATCATGCAAATATCAGCCTGTATGCACATTATTTGACTAAATTTACAGTGCAGAGGTAGAATTATTGGAGATTTATGCAGAGCGAACATCCAGAGCAGGATAATTTGAAGATGATGATGATGAACAGTGCAGAAACACGTAAGGCCCCTGAATGGAAAACAGCAATACACATCAACCACTGAGTAACGTCAGTAGATTAAGACCTAATCAACGGAGACTTGGGATCATGAATTCTTTGAATTCATCGTATCTTTCAAGATGAGTAAAGGTTGTTGTGTAACTTTTATTCTATGTTTGCGAATGAATAACATCATGACCAACAAGACCCTAGGCTCAAACATGGAAAAGAGTCTATCTTTATAGAGCTTGGCCTTAAAGCCTCGATCTTTTACACAAATAAAACATAGTGCATTTTCTACTTGGCTCTTTAAGCCTCGAGCTTAATCATAAAGAAGATTACATAGGATCATGACTCAGTTGAGCGTAGTCTCAAGAAGAGTTTACAAAGTTTCATTGCTCGGCTCAATGGCCTGGAGCATGGTCTTAAAGAAAGTTTGTTTTGTTCTTAGGTTGGCTCAACGGCTTGGAGCATGGTCTCAAAGAAAGTTCGCTATGTTTAATTAGCTCAACCTTCATGGCTTCAAGCATATTCATACTTCAAAGTTGAGTTGTGAGGGTTCAACCATACAGATTTGAACCACTGCAAATAGAAGTTTTAAAACAACAATAGCTCAGCCATTTTGGCCTTGAATCACAACACATATTAGAATATAACCATTATCCATGGCACAACCCTATAGGCCTCGTGCCTTAGCATTTAATAGATAACAAGAAACATCAAGCTACACGGACTCAAGCAAAAGTCCAACTAAGTTTTAAAGTCATCACACAAAATGTAATTGAGGTATTTGTTTCCCAATTTACCTGTACCAGGCTAATACTCAAGATGCAGTTCTAGACTGCGACTCGGCCAGCTGCTCACAACTCCTTTTTCTCTAAAGTTCTCCCTGAATAGTTTCACCACCTTTCCTCAAACCCCCAACAAAAATGAACTCCTTGAAAAGTGACTACATCAAAAAGGAAAACCCAACACATAACCATCAGTCACCCATGGTGATGCAGAGGCATCCATACTATAACCTTCGCATATAGCCTGGATGTCTGCAGACCAACCTCATCATCATCCTCTTCGCCATCATCATCATATTTCCTAAAACCACCAACAGCATCATCATGTTTTGCGTTACACAGTCAGCATCATCATATTTCGGATGATCGCAATCATCCTCCTGCCGACTACTGTTCACCTCCTCCGCCAGTCGCCTATCATCATCATGATATTCAGCGGGCGCACACATCCTCCGGTTGCACTGTTCATCGGGCGCCGAACTCCATCGGCATCATCATGACCTTCAACACTACCTTCGTCAGCAGGATATCAAATATCCGGTTGCTCAAATATCCTGATGACGATCACCTTCAGCACCTTTCCTTCGATGCTCCGCTAGCCGATGATACAAACAACAGCATCATGATATAACTTATCCGGCTGTCTCGAAACCTCCTGATGATGCTTCACACTTTCTGCCGATGCCGATACTTAACCACTTAACAACGGCAGGATAAACTCGCATAAGGGGATATCTCAATATCCTGATGACGATGACGTCATATCCTGATGACGATGACGTCACCCAATATCCTGATGACCTCTTCAACACTTAGTCGAAAAACACGAACTTTCTCTCCCGCATCTACTCGCGATACGCGGATGTTTGGCACTCCCGATATGATGATCCTGTTGCCGATACGCTCCTCGGCTCCTCCTGCTGATGATCACCCCGACGAACTCACACTTCATGTACTTGAAAACATCATGCTCTCCTTCACTTATCCGGATGACGATATCCGAACTGTCTGCAGGATATTTGCAGAAATATCCTGATGATGCCGTTTTAACAGACTTCTTCACTTAGCGAAATCCCACTTCGCCGATCCTCCAGGGATGACCCGATCCAGTCTTAGGGTGATCTTCGACACTCTGTCTTATCAGCTTGACCTAGCACATGAGGATGCTAGGCTTCTCAACATCTGTCGACCGCGATCCTGCACACCTGCATGCAAACAGAAAACAAACTACCTGCTAACCTACTGTACATTGCCATTCCACCGATCAGATGAGTCAACCGGTGGAATGGATCAGGAAATCCATGAAACCACTCAAACCAGCAGATTGATTACACCAAGGAGATCAAACAGAAAACGAAACAGGATCTTTATTGATTCAAAGATGCAATACAATATGATGTTCCTCACACAGAACACTCAACCTCCTCTGCTTAATGCAATACTAGACTGCCGATCGATGATCTACAATCAACCGATCCTCATGCTTATAAAGACTTTCCTACGAGTACTATTGACCCGACTCCAAGTGGCTGGGAACTCTCCAAGCGGCTGGGAGATCCCACCGAACATACATCATGACAGCTGTTATAACCAACTAGCTAAAAATAGCAAAAGCCTGGTCAGCATGATCTTATCATGATCAGCGTGACCTTATTACATGCATTTGGTCTAACAGACCTTCTTGGAAACACAAACAAGACCTAAAACTACTAACTGCCTCATGAAGGCCAGCTGTCAGGTAGGTGCTCCTGCACCACATGGCATGCCGATTAAGGTTGATAACTACCTTTCCACTTAGTAGTATCTCCACAAAAGGTGGCTCTATCTTAACAATATATGGAATGGTTGAGCTCGAAGCTCCCATAGATCCTCATGATCAACTATAACAACTTAGTAATATTCGATAGTATACAAATATTAAGATAAGTAGATAATAACAATATTATAGGTAACAACCTATTAAGAGGTTACATCCTTAACTAAGGATTATCATTATGATATTGCAATCATAAAAAGATTCACATTAATAACATTAGTTATCGCGGTTGAGTAATACTCCCCCGAAATTGACTATTCCCATTAGTCAAATGTCTAGGAATGATGTTCAAAGAACATCAACTGGTCATCACAACTTGTCATGATAACTTCAACGACACCATGACTTTACCAGGAACATGAAAACAAGGAAAAGAGACATGACACGTGGCAACTTACGAAAGGATTGAGAAGGACATAGAAGTTGATTACTTAGATGGCTAGTCAACTTATGTTTTCACAACATCTAACCCTTCCTCCAGGATGATACTCTCCTTCCTTCTTCGAAGGACATTAGTTTTCCTATCACACTTAGGATCGCAAGATTACAATCAATGCATCATTATCAAATGTCATAATATAAATCATTTAATTTACAAAACTATTTAACATCGGTATCTACTTCATAATCAAAATTAAATCAGATATTTCCATAATATCAAATAAATTAACTATGACTAATCCTCTTGATTATCATGCCAAGTTAATGATTAAGTCTAATTGTAAGTTGGTGATGTAATAGACGACAAGAGGCTTTCTTTTCTTTAAAAGGATTATACCCAATACCACTTGAGTAATGTCTTGAAGCGGATTCTATAGGTACTCGAATCGCTTGTTGATTTACACCATATCCATTACCTACATAGTCACAGTTGTTATAAAGGATTTTAAATCCTCGACCATAGAGGGATGTCATTTCTTTGGAAGGTGGTGAAGCCTCATAGGTCTCATAATTCATAGTATAAGTAAGTGTATTATCTTTGTTTGCTACCAAGGAGGCTTTAGGTCTCTTAGGTGTTTCAAAAGATTGCTTGGATGAGATTGATGTGACGCTTGATGTGTCAGGGTTATTAAGTTTATATTCCCCTACACCACAAGGATTAAAATCTAATGAACCCCAATCATCACCAAAGAGTGCATTTGATGTTTTAGAGTCTTGCACAACATTACTTGTGGAAAGAGGTTTTAATGAATCCAACTGTAAGTTGTTTAGACTCAAATGATTGTTAACTTGTTTTTGCTTTTCAATATGTAAACAATTATCTGGCTCAGAATTGGCTTTCCAGGTGTAGAGCTTGTTTTGATAGATGAACTTAAGTGATCAATGAAGGGTAGATGGAACTTCCCCCATGGCATGAATCCATGGTCTACCTAGGATCATATTATATGAAATTGATCTAGGAATAACATGAAAAAGGGTAGACAAAGTTACAAGTCTAACCTTTACAAGTAGAGTTTGAAAGGAAGCTAGGTGTACGGAAATAGCTTCCTACACTAATCTAATGAGGAAAGTGAAGTGCAAATTCTTTTTATCCTTTATAGTTACAGTGTTATTAACCCAACAATAGAGATATTGCAGCAATACACATACACATAGAAAGAAGATAGAAGAGAGAGAGAGAGAGAAGATATACGTGGGAAAAACCCTTATGGGTGAAAAACCCACACTCCAAAACATAGCTCAAATGTATTCCAGTAAACAATGAAGGTTACAATACAGTTTTAGACCCAATGCTCTTGCAGGAGTCTTCAACACTCGTATAGATGGAGATAATCTGACAGCATAACAGTACCTGTCAATCACATAATACATCTCTCCAAAGCACTTGTTTATATAGAAGATACAAGGCAAAAATGGCTCTATCTTGAGATGGGCGTCCAACATGGCATCATTGCCCAAAACCCACACCTAAGGACACTTGTCCAACACTACAGGGTGTTCATGACACTTGTCATATCACCTCATCCCAAAGAGGTCACCTATTCCCAAGTTGGGCAAGGACAGATACTCTTACGACACTTACGACTGTCATAGAATCCGTCATAGTTGTCATATCTTATAGTTGTAAGAGAATCTGTCATAAACAGGCTAAAAATTGCATATTCTCTTACAACATGTTATAACCCTCCTTGGGGTGCCCAAAGATGCCTTATTCCAAGATGCCTTGTGACACATGTCTTCACCTGTCATAGAATCTTCCATTTACGACTCTTATGCGTCATAGATTTGTCATAGGAATCTGTCATAACCGTTTCAGTCAATATTCCCTTACACACTATCCAAGATGCAAACACATGGAAAAATATTCCTACCACTAAGTGGGATGCCTATCTCCTCATGTGAGGACAAATTTACATGTTGTCACCTTCCACGTAGGATGACACATCACCGTGCCAACTCCCACAAAATGACAATAAGGATTTGCATCCTAATTACAATAATAGGCAATAAATAAATAAATACAAGGAATTACCAAGGTTGAGACACCTTAATTCCCAACATTCTCCCACTTGTCGAACACCTTGTAAGAGACAATGGAAATAACAGGATTTAACTGCTATAGACTGAGAGGCCCATAGACTCCGAACACCATCTGAACTTCTCTGTACCCACTGGTTTCGTCAATGCATCCATAACATTCTTCAAAGTATCTACCTTCTCCAAATTCACCTTCCCATCCTCTACCATGTCTCACATGAAGTGAAACTGTACATCAATATGCTTTGTTTTGGCATGTAAAGTTGGATTCTTTGCTAAGCAAATTGCACTCTGACTGTCACAACAAATCGTAATATGTCTTGCATCAACACCAATATCTGGACACAATCTCTTAATCCAAATGGCTTCCTTGCAAGCAGGAGTTGCTGCCATATACTCAGCTTCTGTCATGGACAAAGAAACCACAGGTTATCACTTACTCATCCAACTAATTGCACCACTAAACATAGTGAACACATAAGCACTGGTGGATATCCTGTTGTCAATGTCACCCGCCCAATCATAATCCATGAATCCACAAATACAAATTGAATGCGGAGGTCCTATAACAATACCATGACAACATATGGAATACTCAGAAGTACCCCTCAAATATCTAAACACTCTCTTAACTACATCCCAATGTGCTCGTCCAGGATGAGCCATAAATTGACCAAGGACTCCCACTGCTTGGACAATGTCTGGTCTTGTGCAGACCATAGCATACATCAAACTGCCAACAACACTAGCATAAGGTACTCTGCTCATGTCCTCCACCTCACTAGGAGATTTTGGACAATCATTAATAGACAACTTTGTCCCCAAAGAAACTAGAACACACAATGGTCTACAATCTTCCATGCTAAACCTATCCAACATGGTCTTCACATACTTACTCTGGCTTAACCAAAGTTTTCTGTTAGCTCTATCTCTTCTGATTTCCATTCCCAAAATGTACTTGGCTGCCCCTAGATTTTTCATCTCAAACTGTACTGACAACTGAGACTTCAAATCAGAAATCATATTCTTACCATTCCTAATTAACAACATATCATCAACATACAATGCAATAATGAGAATGAGATCATTGTCAAATTTATAATACACACAATGATCTGATTTTGATCTCAGAAATTCAACCGACAACATAAAGGCATCAAACTTCAAGTACCACATCCTAGGAGATTGCTTCAAACCATATAGAGACTTTTTCAACTTGCAAAACCAAATTTTTTTACCTTTCTCTATGTAATGCTCTGGCTGTGACATGTAAATCTCTTCCTCCAAATCACTATGAAGGAATGAACATGGTCCAACACACCATAAGACTTGTGAGAACTAGAGTAAAATTGAACACGATTTTGCTTTCCATATATACAATGTTTGCAAAAGTTGAACTTGAGATTACAATCATTTAACCCCTCGATGACATTTTTATTTTTTAGGGTTCTAAGACCCTTCTCACCAATGTAGACAAACCTCATATGCCATAACATAGTCTTTTCAGCAGGAAGCTTAACCTCGAAAGCATGAGCACCCTTGGGTACACAAGATGCACTACCATTAGAATTTGTTACAACATATTTATTCACTTCTTATTTAGATGGTGGCGATGAAGTGACTGCAGCTCTTTTCTTCAAGTCAGAAGAACTATTGCACTGTGAAGTGCATGCCTCCAGCTAAAACATAGTACCTCACTGAGTACCCTTCACAAGCACCATAGATCCTCTAATCATCTTGCATCCATCCTTCAAAAAGACAACCTGCACACCTACATCATTCAACATACTTACAGAAAGTAGGTTCCGTACCAAGCCTGGGATGCGCATAACCCAAGTGATCCCCTTTACTCGTCCATCAGGGAATCGAATTGAGACTCTTCCATGACCAACAATCTTTAGATGCGAATCGTCACCCAGGTACACTCTTCCACCATCGAACTCTTCATGCTTCATGAACCAGCTTCGATGTGAGGTCATGTGCAATGATGCACCAGAATCTATCAACCACACATCATCAAATGCATGGGTGGCCAGAGCTGCAATGAAGGTGTTAGGTCTCAAAAACATAGGTCGTTAACCCTAAGAGGGTGCCAGGCTCTCTTGACGTTTTTGGCTAACTAAAACGGGGTAGATATGGCTAAACCCCCTTCACTTCAAGCTCTGCCAGACCTAGGCAGGTAAACCTCTAATTAATAAAGCAGATAAAGGGATGATTACTACTTTAATCAGAATTAATCTAACTATTTATAATGGCACAAATTATAAAATAGAAAAAATGACAGCAATTTAATTCTAAAAATAATCTAAATTGAAAAGCTAAAACAATAATGCAATCTAACTAAATAAATCTAAAATGAATTTTTATAAGCGATAATGAAAATACTAGACCAGTGCCTTGTTGAATATAGAGTCAATATGATCATGAAATAAATGACTGTTTGTTTGGTAAGAACTCGAACTATATGGCATAAAAAATAGGTATGTAACTTGTACAACCCTGCAGGGAAATAGTTAGTATTCCATACTTACATATATCCAATTGATAAAATATTACCTTCATTCATCTAAAAAGATTTAATCCCTGCTTGAAGGAACCTATTAGAGTAATACTACAATTGTAACAAATTTATCAAAAACTGCAGATAGAATACAAACCCTAACTATATGACTCTTCTTACAGATCCATGACAATGTCTTCTGAGTTACTATGATAGATTTAAAGGATTTAATTCTGAAAACAGAAACTAGTTAATCTTATCACACTATAACAGCAAATGTGTATAGACAACTTGAAGATATATTTGATAACTCAAATTGAATAACAAAGAAAACTTTGAAAGGAGATAGTCATATAATTTGATAAATTTAATAGATAATTGATACCAAAATCTTGCAGTCACTGCATCATGCTTAAAAACTTGACTTCATCAGAGAATGCTTACACATGATCTATCAGAAATAAAATATATTAAAAATGAACTAGCATTGCTATTCAAATCTAATCTATAATATCCCCTGTTCTGTTTTGTAATCTCCTCCTATTCTATCTATCTTCTAATATTCTAATATCACCCCCATTCTCTTTGGTCTTGGTCATCTCTTTATAAAGAGTGGCATACAAGCTTCAGACCAGTTACAATAGTTGTGACGGTTGATAACCAAACAACAATGTTTCTCTTAATAAACAAGTTCAGGAAAATTAATACTCGTCTTAATCATTAGATGGATAACCATTTCAGGATCAAACAAGGATCTTCCACTACAATTCTGCTTAATATCTTTCGAGGGCTTATTTATTATCCTAAAAAATCCAGATAAAACACAATTTAGTGTCTGATCAAACAATCAAAACATATGTATTTACTTAAGTAATTACTCCCTTTATCAATATTTTATTCAGCTCCTCAAGATCCTTTCATGGGTATTTTATAGTTTGATCCCCGCTGTGTATATCCTGCAAAACCCATATTACAAATGTCAGAAGAATATATTAACCATTCAAATTTAAATATCATTTTTAGGGTTTCTACATTTTGCGTCGGCAAGACCTCCTATATCATTGTAGTAATAACATCCTTCCCCGATCTGTTTGGTGTCCCTGATATGACTATCAGCAAAGGTCTCGTTGATCAGCATAGTCATCGTTGCTACCGGAGTGAAACATGTCATCGGCTTGACTTGGACCATCGATGTGAGAGAATCATAAAGTTTCGATCCATCAAGTGTTACCGATACAATTATCGAAGAGAGTCTCGTCGATGATTGTAATTCTATCAGAGTAAGATAAGTGATTGGAGTAACTTATTTCAAGCCACCCGATCGTGGTTATCTCCCCGATAGCCTTCCTTCACACTTTTCATCGGAGTGACTTCCACAACATGTCCCTGACATCGTTGTGAGTTCTATTTTAGCCAAACTTGCCAGCTCTATTTCGATTCATTTTGTCTCGCCGATTCTCATTATCCGCTTGACGAAACTCCTTAATGGCTTTGTCCATCGGTATAGCTTATACCATCAGGGTGTCTTGCAAAGTATCCGTCGATAATAATATCTCATACCGATCAGCGTGACTTGGTAACTTTTCTTTTGATGAAAAATCATCGGTATCACTTAGTTCATCGGTGACCCTTAAGATTTTCTTCCCGATGATCAATCTCACGCTGATACTTATTTCCTTTTGCATATTTCTCAGAGCTCCATCGGTGAGAGGTGTAAGATCGGTATAAATTAAATTATCTTCACCAATAACAACGATCTCGCTGATACGTTATCTTTGTCCTTGTCCGAAATCCTTTATGACTTCCATTATCGGTGTGACCTCTATACTCGGAGAGACTTGTAAAACATACCCCAATCAAGTCACCTTACTCTGATCGGTATGACTGGAAGTTTGTCTGTCCGACGAAGGGTTAACTATGTCATGTGTTTATGATTCATCTTTAATGAGCACTTCAACCATGTTGTATTAAGTCTTTAGGAATCAGAATAGATCAAATCCAAGTATTTCTATCAACTCAATTGTTAATCTCTGCTTGAAAACAACAGTGGATCTTCCCATATATGCTCACATACTGAAATCTTTGGATGATTGAAATGTAATATTTGCCAAAAAATAACCTAAGAATTTCAGTCCCAACAGTGGCTCTTTCTGGGGATGTATGCCCCTTGTGGGCATAGCAAGATCCCAAATTTCTGAAGGAGCAGACCAATGCCTTCTTCATTTGACGACGGGTGAACTATGAAGGGTGGCGAATATCCTGGGTTATTGCTTTATGAAAAACTTTTATTTCCTGATAAAAGAACTCTTTTAAGCAAGTTATTTAACTCCTCTAAACTACTGTGCATGGAAAAGACCATTTAGAGAGTTTAACCAGAATTGTCCATGCACGAGCAATTCTTTTATCTTGGGTTCTTTTTAAGAGAAAAAATGTTTTAGAAATTGCCCATATACTGGTAGTTCTTGCTCTTCACCAGACATGTTCTGTACATAATATGAATCCTCCCCTGCCTTACCATTGATGACAAAAGGTCCAATCCATAGGGCATCAAATTTTCCATGTTTCCCTTTTTCTTGATTTCTAGCATTCCACATAAGCACTATGCCATCTATTTCAAAATTTCTGACCTTAGCCTTTTTATCATATAGGTATTTCATCTACATTTGCATTTTTTTATTCTGCTGTATTGCCTATTCCCTCATTTAGTTCAATTCAATTAGCTGTTCTAGCCTTTCCTCCATCAGTTCTAGGACATCCCAATCCTCTTGGAGGATAAACTTACACACTGGCAGTAGGTTGTGTATTGGGAGTCTGGCATGAGCTCCATATACTAGTTAAAATGGTGATTTGCCAGTTGCTTTCTTTACTGTGATCCTATCAACCCATAATGCCACAACTTAGAGTCCCAGACTTTCTTGTTATTATCCAGCATTCTTTTTATAATCTTCAGGATACTTTTATTGCTGGACTCAGCTTGCCCATTACCTTGTGGGTGGTAGGGAGAAGAATATGAGATCGTAATACCATAAGATTTACAAAAAAATTTAAACTCATCCGATCTAAAACACATTCCATTGTTAGTTATGAGCCTCAAAGGTACCCCAAATCTAGTTAAAATATTTTCCAATAGGAAGTTGATCACAACCTTGCTGGTTGCTTGTTTAGTGGGCACTGCTTCTACCCATTTCATGAAATAGTCAGTGGCTACTAATATCCATTTATGACTACCACTTGATTTCTCCATAATCTCTCCTATAAAGTCAATTCCCCATTGGTGAAATGAGGCATCAACTTGCATAGGTCTCAAGGGTAATGCCCCTTGGTACTTTAGTTTTCCTAAGAATCTTTGACAGGCCTCACACTTCCTAGTAAAACTGTAGGCATCATTGAAAACCTTGGCCCAATAGTATCCAGCCCTTAATATCTTGTGTGCTATGGTTTTAGCTAAGAAATGACCACCACAGACTCCCTGATGCATCTCTTGTAAGGCAGATTTTGCGTGTTCTTCATCTAGACAAAACAGTAAGATACCATCATTATTTTTCCAAAAAAGATCTCCTTGTATAAGCACATATTTAGAAGCATGCAATTTTAAAGTTCTTTTCTTATTATCATCAAATCCGTCAGGGCATTTCATGTGCTTTAGGTAATACACTATGTCAGTATACCAAGGAGTTTTCTCAATACTTGTTGTCATGTCCTCTTTATTTTCAATATTACATACTTGGGCAGCCTCAAGATTTGTTTCAGTCATCAGTTTTGCTAACCCTTGTCCTCTTACCAGTTTTGTGATTTGAATTTCTATATCAAATTCTTGGAGTCGGTTTATCCACCTACATCTCTTCCCAGTTACCTCATTCTGAATAAACACATCTTTGATTGCTGCATTTGGGACATAAGCTATTACCTTAGGCCCAACCAGGTAAGGTCTAAATGCCTTAACTACTTTCACCAATGCATAGGCTTGTTTTTCAGTGATATCATAGTTAAGTTCTGCATGTTGGAGTGATTTACTAAAAAAAGAAACAGGCTGCTCATAACCCTCATTATTCTTTTGTAACATAACTGTTGCCACTGTATGAAAAGATGCAAAGGAAAAGATCTGGAAAGGTTAACCAAAATTGGGAGACTTTAGGACTGGAGCTTCTTTAATTGCTCTTTTTATGGATGTAAAAGCTTCTATGCATTCATCTGTCCAATTAACCTTTGCATTTTTCTTCAACATTCTAGATATAGGGTTCATTATTTCTGTAAAGTTTGGTATAAAACTTCTCACAAATTTTATTTGTCCAAAGAATGATTGTATAGCCTTGACTATTTTTGGAATAGGAACTTTGTCTATTGCCTCTATTCTCTCGGGATCAATCCTAACTCCATCTTTGGATAGTATGTGCCCAAGTAATTTCCCTTCTGTGACTACAAATTTGCATTTTTTGGGGTTCAAGGAAACACCATATTATAATGCTCTAATAAATATCTTCTCAAGGTGATTCACATGATCCTCAATCTTTTTTGAGTATATAGTAAGGTCATCCTAGTATACAGCCATGATATCATTTATTAGACCTGCAAAAGCAACGTCCATTGCCCTCTGGAATGTGGCTCCAGCATTTGTAAGGCCAAATGGCATTGTCACATATACATAAGTTCCCCATGGGGTTGTAAAGGCTATTTTGTATTGTTCAGACTCTTTAACCTTTACTTGGTTGTATCCAGAGAACCCATCCATCATGGATAATAACTCACAACCAGTAACTTTCTGTAGTAAAGCTTCCATATTAGGTAACAGATAATTATCTTTGAGAGAGGATATGTTTAAGTTTCTAAAGTCAACACAAAGTCTAATATCCCCATTCTTCTTCCTAACAGGAACTAAATTTGAGACCCATGATGAATGCCTAATAGGTTTAATTATGCCAGCTTCCCTGAGTTTTATAAGTTCCTCATACATTTTAGGTTCTAACATAGGGTTGATGGGTCTTAGTTTTTGTCTATAGGGCTTAGCATTGGATTTAAGTGGAATTTCATGTTGGAACAAATCTTCCCTATATGCTTTAAGATCATCATAAGACCAGGCAAACACATGTTTATATTTTCTTAATAATGTAATTAACATGCTTCTGATTACAGGGGTTATTTTCTTTCCAATGTAGACCTTTTTAGGTGACAATTCAGTTCCCAAATTTATTTCTTCCACATCATCCTCCTTTACTGTTACTTCTCTAGAAATGGATTGATCATTTGCATCAAAAACTCTTTCTAATGCTACTAAACCCTTTGGAATTTTATTGGTTTTAAGTTGGACAATTTCTTTGCCAAATAAAGTCTCTTTATCATCATTCTTCTCAACAAAAGCATTAAGATCAATCTCTTGATTCTCATATTGATCTATACAGTGCAAAAATTTGAGCAAATCAGCATCATTATCAAAAACCTACCAGTTATATATGTTGTCTGGGATAGTTGGTCTTGTTTTGAGCTCAACTTCTGAAATACTTGTCAAGGTAATGTCGTCCCTTTTCAAAGCTATGTTTGCAAGGAAGTCAACCATCATATTTTTTGACCTATCTATCCAACTTATTGAAAAAGCATCAAACAATTCTATATCATCCAGGACTGCATTTCTATATTGTTTCAGTCTTTTGTTTTTTGAGGAATATTTGCCTTTAACTTGTGAAATAATCAATTTAGAATCTTCATACATTGATAACAATTTGATTTTGTGTTTTCTAGCGATGTTTAGCCCAATTAAAAGTGCTTCATATTCAGCTATGTTATTTGTGCACTCAAAATTTAGAGAAAAAGAATATTTGAATGTTTTTCTTGATGGTGATATAAACAACACCCCGGCTCCATTTCCTGCCTTACTACATGCACCATCGAAATACATGGTCCATACTTCATTTTCATCAATTTTGGCTTCGTAGTAAATTGGGTCTGTATTATGCAATTTTGACTGTTCTTCCACCCTGAATGTACTAAAGTCTGTGTCACATAAGCAAATCATTTGATTTGGATTAATTTTCTCTATAATATCTTCATACCTTGGCTCCCTATAGAGTTTAATTGCCTATGTTCCCAATGGGATTGTAGCATAAGATAAATCTAATTGTACACTTCCCCCTACCATGGTAGTCCATTATCTAGATAACAACATTCCATAGTTAGGTGGGATATCTACCACAGTGATGTCAATTTTATAAGAGGCTTCAGGATGAGATGCTAATTTTATCTCAACATCTTTCATGATTCCAACAACAGGGACGGATCTGTTATCCATTGCATAACATTTACCGAATGTAGTATCCACCCACATTCCTAACTCTTTCATAACAGCCATGGGCATTATGTTTACTGCTACTCCTGAATCAAGCATACAATTCCTGACTAATTTGTTATTTATCAGCAAGGTAATATAGAATGGATCTACTTGAGATGGATTTTTCATTAATGTTTCACCCAGGTATACCTCAGGTATTTTGATAGATTCCTGTTGTGTATTTATTTTAGAACTATGTTGTTCGGGTCTTTTGTCTGATACATTTGATATCATCTTCACCACTATATTTTTATATTTTTCCACCTTCATCATTTCTGGAAGTGGCACAAATACTTTCATTTGAGAAACAGCTTGAGCAATATCAAATGAGGAATTTATGTTTAGTTCTGACCTCTCAACTTTTGTTTGCCCCTTTTCCTCAGTTTTTGTGCCGTCCTTCTTTTGTTTGGTGTGTCAATAGGAGATGTACCATGAGGTGTTTTCTCAGCGTTACTTTTATCATTTTTACTGGCAGTCTGATTTTTTATAAATATACTTCAAGGAATTCCTTGTTCAACATTGATTGTTTTGTTTCTCAGGTTGTAACTACCCTTGGCTTGTACTACCGTAGCCATTGTTAAAGCTTTTCTCTCTTCCTCAGAAGGTTTTCTCCAATTGTAACTTTGTGTTGTGTTGAGGTCATATCCACAATTTCCTAAGTCTTCTTCATGTTCGGAAAATATTTCTTGTTCTTCTATGTTTACATTATATTTTTGTGTTCCTACATCACACTCATACCTTGCTTCTTCGCTGGACGAATAATCTTCTTCAACAATAAAAGGTGTAACACCCAACATATTTATAGTATGATGATCCATCTCAGGGTTATAAGATACATGATCTTTTTGTATTGATTCAGCTACTACACAATAATAAGGAGAGTGTGGAAATTACAGGGCATACACCATGGACTATTTTCTGTCATATGGACTCCACTTTTCTTCAAAGGGTCGGGAGTGTCTTTTCCATAATTATCTCTCCTATTAGTATCCACGAGCTTTCCATCTTTCCAATTCGTATGATATGGCATATCATGGAGTCTTGGTCTTTCACTCTTATGTGAGTATTCTTGCTTGTTTGCAGGAGGATTAGGATTTTGAGGGACTCTTATATTATCTCTTTTTTTGATCATCCCAATAGCCTTTTTATTGTTTTCAATAGTGAGAGCCATTTTTTGTGCTTCTACCAAAGTTCGAGGACTTTTGCCCCTGAGTTTATACCCTATTTTCGGGTCAAATGCCTTCAAGTATATGCTAAGGGCTGCCTGGTTGTTCAATTTGGATTCTTGTGGGACCTTATTATATAGTTTAGTGAATCTCAAATTAAAATCATACACCTGTTCATTTTGATACTTTTGAATAGTTATTAGTTCATGAAGAGCAAATTCTGGAGCACATTGATTTTTGAATTGTTCTAAAAATTGATTATGGAAGTCTCTTAAGGAATATATTGAAGCGTCTGGTAAGCTATTTACCCAATCTCTTGCTTCATTAGTAAGAGATATCATAAACAGTTTCATTTTTATATCTTCATATTCATTACTAATGTCTTGCATGAAAGCATTGAATCGTTTGATATGCTCTTTAGCGGTTAATTCACTGCTTCCTGTAAACTTAGGCACATTGTTCCTCCAACTTTTATCCATGGGATAAGGATATAGCTGATATCCAGTCAAATCAAATTGTCTGGCCATACTTGTAGGATTAGGAGGCGGTATATTTGGGCATGGCGGATAATACTGGTATCCATATGGAGGTTGTGGATACATATTGGGTTGGACATATTGCTGATGATACATATTTTGTGGTGGGGGAGGTCGCGGTTGCTGATTGTTAAGTCTATGCCCTGGTGGTGGATACTGTTGGTGAATATTCCTAGTATTTACAGGTGGAGGTCTATGTATTTGCCTATTTTGCTGAGGAAGATTATTGCATGTATTATGGGGTACCCTAGTGTTTCCAACAGCTATAGTATTTTGAGGCATTCCATACTGATTATTGTTTCTGTGTGGGGGCATATACTTAGTTGAATTTCATGCCTGAAGATCTAAACGGGCCATTTGTCTATTAATTTCTTCGGCTCTTTGTATCATTTGTTGTCAGTTTTTGAGTCTTTGCTCTTGATATTCTAAATGTATAGCAAGTTCCTGATTAGTCATACAGTCATAATCTATGATAGCTTGGTCACTTGTATGTTCATGATTTTCCTCACCTTGATTCTCTATCTCATATGTCCTTTGTGGCTGTGCTTCTCGATTGAAAACATCATTATGACTATATGTTGGTGTCTTGGGATTATCACCTTCAGCATGGAATGGGGAAGTATATATTGTATAATTTTTGCTAAGAGGACTTGTATTCTCTGGAGGGATTTGGTTATTATTACTATGAGACAGACTGGATATCCCAATTTTCTTAGTAGGAGGACTTAAAGGTGGGGATGATTGCAGTTTTTTACCATCAGCTTTAGATCTCCTACCATCCATTATGACACTTTTATCAGAAAAGCAATTTAAGTTTAATGTAGAGTCACCACCTCTATTTAGAGGACTAATCAATCTTCTGGGTTTTTCCTTCCACCAGCAGAGTTATGCCTTTTAATTCTCTGACTCTAAAATGATCTTTAACCAAAATTCTGGGTTCGGTCCCCAGTAGAGTCGCTAATTCTGTTAGGTCTCAAAAATGCAGGTCGTTAACCTTAAAAGGGTGCCAGGCTCTCTTGACGTTTTTGGCTAACTAAAACAGGGTAGATATGGCTAAACCCCCTTCACTTCAGGCTCTGCCGGACCTAGGCGGGTAAACCTCTAATTAATAAAGCAGATAAAGGGATGATTACTACTTTAATAAGAATTAATCTAACTATTTATAATGGCACAAATTATAAAACAGATAAAAATGACAGCAATTTAATTCTAAAAATAATCTAAATTGAAAAGCTAAAATAATAATGCAATCTAACTAAATAAATCTAAAATGAATTTGTATAAGCGATAATGAAAATACTAGACGAGTGCCTTGTTGAATATAGAGTCAATATGATCATGAAATAAATGACTGTTTGTTTGGTAAGAACTCGAACTATCTGACATAAAAAATAGGTATGTAACTTCTACAACCCTGCAGGGAAATAGCTAGTATTCCATACTTACATATATCCAATTGATAAAATATTACCTGCATTCATCTAAAAGGATATAATCCCTGCTTGAAGGAACCTATTAGAGTAATACTGTAATTGTAACAAATTTATCAAAAACTGGAGACAAAATACAAAGCCTAACTATATGACTCTTCTTATAGATCCATGACAATGTCTTCTGAGTTACTATGACATATTTAAAGGATTTAATTCTGAAAATAGAAACCAGTTAATCTTATCACACTATAACAACAAATGTGTATAGACAACTTGAAGATATACTTGATAACTCAAATTGAATAACAAAGAAAACTTTGAAAGGAGACATCCATATAATTTGATAAATTTAACATATAATTGATACCGAAATCTTGCAGTCACTGCCTCATGCTTACAAACTTGACTTCATCAGAGAATGCTTGCACATGATCTATCAAAAATAAAATATATTAAAAATGAACTAGCATTGTTGTTCAAATCTAATCTATAATATCCCCTGTTCTATTTTGTAATCTCCTCCTATTCTATCTATCTTCTAATATTCTAATATCGCCCCCATCTCTCTAGTCTTGGTCATCTCTTTATAAAGAGTGGCATACAAGATTCAGACCGGTTACAATAGTTGTGACGATTGATAACCAAGCAACAATGTTTGTCTTAATAAACAAGTTCAGGAAAATTAATACTTGTCTTAATCATCAGATGGATAACCATTTCAGGATCAAACAAGGATCTTCCACTGTAATTCTGCTTAATATCTTTCGAGGGCTTATTTATTATCCTAAAAAATCTAGATAAAACACAATTTAGTGTCTGATCAAATAATCAAAACATATGTATTTACTTAAGTAATTACTCCCTTTATCGATATTTTATTCAGCTCCTCAAGATCCTTTCGTGGGTGTTTTATAGTTTGATCCCCGCTGTGTATATCCTGCAAAACCCATATTGTAAATGTCAGAAGAATATATTAACCATTCATATTTAAATATCATTTTTAGGGTTTTTGCATTTTGCGTCGGCAAGACCTCCTATATGGTTGTAGTAATAACATCCTTCCCCGATCTGTTTGGTGTCCCCGATATGACTATCGGCAAAGGTCTCATCGATCAGCATAGTCATCATTGCTACCGGAGTGAAATATGTCATCGGCTTGACTTGGACCATCGATGTGAGAGTATCATAAAGTTTCGATCCATCAAGTGTTACTGATACAATTATCGGAGAGAGTCTCGTCGACGATTGTAATTCTATCAGAGTAAGATAAGTGATCGGAGTAACTTATTTCAAGCCACCCGATCGTGGTTATCTCCCTGATAGCCTTTCTTCACACTTTTCATCTGAGTGACTTCCACAACATGTCCCCAACATCATTGTGAGTTCTATTTCGGTTGAACTCACTAGCTCTATTCTGATTTGTTTTGTCTCGCTGATTCTCATTATCCGCTTGATGAAACTCCTTAATGGCTTCGTCCATCGGTATAGCTTAGACCGTTAGGGTGTCTTGCAAAGTATCTGCCGATAATAATATCTCATACCGATCGGCGTGACTTGGTAACTTTCCTTCTGATGAAAAATCATCGGTATCACTTATTTCATTGGTGACCTTTAAGATTTTCTTCCCAATGATCAATCTCATGTCGATACTTATTTCTTTTTGCATATTTCTCGGAGCTCCGTCGGTGAGAGGTGTAAGATCGGTATAAATTAAATTATCTTCGCCGATAACAACGATCTCGCTGATACGTTATCTTTGTCCTTGTCCAAAATCCTTTATGACTTCCATTATCGGTGTGACCTCTGTACTTAGAGAGACTTGTAAAACATACCCCGATCAAGTCACCTTACTCCGATCGGTATGACTGGAAGTTTATTTGTCTGACGAAGGGTTAACTGTGTCATGTGTTTACGATTCATCTTTAATGAGCACTTCAACCATGTTGTATTAAGTCTTTAGGAATCAGAATAGATCAAATCCAAATATTTCTATCAACTCAATTGTTAATCTCTGCTTGAAAACAACTGTGGATCTTCCCATATATGCTCACATACTAAAATCTTTGGATGATTGAAATGTAATATTTGCCAAAAAATAACCTGGGAATTTCAGTGCCAACAGAAGGCATCACCATCATCTTGTGACTTGTCAGAATCTGAATCTGGGGCATTCTTCTTCTTCTTTTTCTTTTCCTGTTTGTATTCCTTTTGGAAATGCCCAGTTTTGCCACAGTTCCAATAGAGAGCCTTGGACTTTCGAGGAGATTTAGATCTCCCACGGGATTTGGATCTACCCTTCTCAACTTTCTTGTCCTTCTTTTTCTCTTTCTCCTTGGGTTTTCCACGAACCGCAAGAACCTCTTTAGCTGCCTCAGAAGACTTTCTCCACATCTCTTCAGATAACAATGAAGATACCACTTCATCCATTCTAAATGTGGATGTGGTGCTCCCAATAGCCATAACAAGATGATCCCACGAGTCTAGCAAAGAACAAAGCAAGGTCATACAACGATCCTCCTCCTCCATCTTTACACCAATGGATGTCAATTGTGCAACTAACATGTTGAAAGCATTCAAGTTATCTACAACAGATCCTCCATCCTACATCGTTAGAGAATACAATTTCTTTCTCAGAAAAAAGCTTGTTCACCAGGGTTGGCCTGATAAACATCATCTAGCTTCTTCCAAAGGTCTTCCATGGTCTTCTCCTCATGGACATTCAACAGGACAGAATCAGCTAGACTGAGTCTTATGAGACCCTTAGCCTTCCGATCTTTGAGATCCCAATCAGCTTATGCCATTGTGGTTGGTTTTACATTGGATACGGTTTCCCATAGGTCATGATCAACAAGCATGTCTTCCATCTTAAGTTTCCATAACTCAACATTTGTGCCATTGAATTTGTCCAGCTCTAATCTTCTGGATGTGTCTCCCATCTCTTTTCCTGCAACAAGATTGTAGAATACTCTGCACAAACTCCCACTCAATCTAAGATCAGCTCAAAAAACCCCTGCCCAACAACTAGGACCAAAGGTGATCAAGCTTTGATTCCAACTGAAAGGAAGCTAGGTGTGCGAAAATCACTTCCTACACTAATCTAATGAGGAAAGTGGAGTGCAAATTCTTTTTATCCTTTACAGTTAAAGTGTTATTAACCCAACAACAAATATATTGTAGCAATACACATACACACAGAAAGAAGATAGATAGAGAGAGAGAGAGAGAGAGAGAGAGAGAGAGAGAGAGAGAGAGAGAGAGAGAGAGAGAGAGAGAGAGAGAGAGAAGATATACGTGGGGAAAACACTTACGGGTGAAAAACCCCACACTCTAAAACACATCTCAAATGTATTCCAGTAAACAATGAAGGTTACAATACAGTTTCAGAACCAATGCTCTTGCAGGAGTCTTCGACACTCATATCTAGAGACAATCCGGCAGCATAATGGTACCTGTTAATCACATAATACATCTCCTCTCCAAAGCACCTATTTATATAGAAGATACAAGGCAAAAATGGCTCTATCTTGAGATGGGCGTCCAACATGGCCTCATGGCCCAAAACCCATGCCTAAGGACACTTGTTCAACACTATAGGGTGTTCATGACACTTGTCATATCACCCCATCCCCAAGAGGTTGTCTATTCCCAAGTTGGGCAATGACAGGTACTCTTACAACACTTATGACTATCATAGCTGTCATATCTTACAGTTGTAAGAGAATCTGTCATACAGAGGCTAAAAATAGCATATTCTCTTACAACATGTCATAACCCTCCTTGGGGCACCCAAAGATGCCTTCTTCAAATATGCCTTGTGACACATGTCCTCACCTGTCATAGAATCTTCCATTTACGACTCTTGTGCATCATAGATTTGTCATAGGAATCTGTCATAACTGTTTCAGTCAATATTCCCTTACACACTATCCAAGATGCTGACACATGAAAAAATATTCCTACCACTAAGTGGGACACCTATCTCCTCATGTGAGGACAAATTTACATGTCACAATCCATGTAGGATGACACATCACTGTGCCAACTCCCACAAGATGACAATAAGGATTTGCATCCTAATTACAATAATAGGCAATAAATAAATAAATACAATGAAATAATACAAGGAATTACCAAGGTTGAGACACCTTAATTGCCAACAAAGTTATAGTACCCATAGTTTGTCTACCAACATTATCAAAGCTGTGAATGCTTAATGTATTCAATTTAATTAAAGATGTGTCAATCTTGATTTTATGTAGAAAGTCCATACCACAAACATTAAGATCCGATCCATTGTTAATCATAACTCGCTTTATCAATTTTGTATCTATCATGGAAAATATTATAAGAGGATCATATTCATCTTTACTTGTTGGTATTTCATGTGGTTGAAATAGAATATCCATTTTTGTTGCATGCATACAATCCAATAGAGCTGCTACATCATTCGGCTTAATAATAGGTGGTACAATCACCTTTTGTAAAGCTTCTTGGAGAATTCCATGGTATGTAGGTGATGTTTGTATTAAATCCTAAAGAGAGATCTTAGTCGGAGTAGAACGAAGCTTCTCGATGAGATCATATTCTTGACCACTTTTATGAGTAAGACGAGGTGGTGGAGGAAGCATAGGTTGAGAAGATGGGAGGGAGACAGGCACATGAGGTGCTTGCTTACTTTTCTTGTTATTACGGGTGTTGTATGTGTGAACAATCATGGGATGTTGTGACACATTTTGAACACCTTGATTTTTTTGAGTAATTTGTCTAGCATAGTTGAAGATGTAATCAGGAGGTCTAGGTGGTCTTCGATTTCCTCGAACCATAATCACTAGTTTTAAGCAAGAAGATGCACTAGGTGCCCCTCACATGATCATCTTAGGAACATTGTTACAAAGTCTATTAGTGAATATTGAATTAACATTGTTTCACTCTCTATTATACCCAACATCCTTCCCTAAAGGATTTAATGTGAGAGACCTTTCTTCATCCACTGATGCTTCATCTTGGCTAGGGAGAGCATTAGAATGAGAATAAGGTATAGTGTTATTAAGAAGGTTAGGTGTTGTATCATTAATAGGGCTATCCATAGTCTTCTCATCTAAGGTTCTTGGACATTCAACTATAGGAGAGGTATGATAACTTATGAAATCATCATCAGCATCATCATCATATGTTTGAGCTATTAATTCCAAAGCATTAAGAGAAATTTCACACTCATCATGCTCAATGTGTTTTGTTAAATCTTCTACTACCAAAGGGTATGTATTTGTGAGAGACATGAATTTGTTAGAATCAGATACATAGTCAAGGATTTCAAATGAAGAGCTTTAAATATATCCTTGTGATACATAGCTTGTATATAAGTGAGGACATGAGGATTCATATTATGAAATTTGTAGAAATTTTCAAAGTTTTTGATATATGCTTGTAAACATACCAAAGAGCAATGAGATGAAGATGCCATAATGAAATGTCTTGTAACATCAATGTCCAATAAGATCTAGTAATACAAGACATGCAAAGTTTTATGTTACTTGATACACCATAGGTGTGTGACTATCTCACTCCTAAGCACTTGTTTGAAGGAAAGGGCTAAAAGAACACACCAAGTTCACAACAAGCACACTGGATAGGAGGAATAGAGTACAACACAGCAAGGCCCAATTGATGATTATATGTATTTAGATTAAATACAATGTAACAAGGCAAATTATGCTTGTTGATGCACCTAAAATGTTCACTTTTTTCACCTTTTTTCAATGCAAATCACTAAAAGAAGAGGTATTTTGTAATGAAATAACTTGCACAATGGAAGAAGATGATATCAAATATTCTGCAAATACTTGGTAATAATTGAGAATAATAGGCCACTTCAAGGGGGCAACCTCCAAATATCTCCAATGAGAACACACTTCACAATATGATGATGAAATAAGACTCACATCCTCCTATATATACCTAATTATTCTTAGGATGAATAGACACACCCCTATATAAGACCTAGTCTGACCTATCTAACTAAATAATAATATAATAATGATAACATGACTTAATTAGGAGTTAAGATAGCCACAAGCCGACTATTCATAACCCTATGTACACCAATATTAAGGGCGTAGCATGCCCCCCTCTTCAAAGAAGCATTGTCCTCAATGCTAACCAAGTGTGGATTCTTTTGAATGAACTCCTTGTCCTCCCATGTGGCCTCTTCAACTGGTAAATTCTACCATTGGATGAGATACTCAGTGAGGGTTCTATTCCTCAGCTTCTTCATGTGTGTTTGAAGAATGCACTCTGGTTCCAAAATGATTCTTCCTTCTTCATCAAGCTTTGGTAGTACTGTTTGAATAGGAATATTATGCCCAATTACCTTCTTCAAACACGGAATATGAAAAACTAGATGTATCTTTGTTGTTGGTGGCAACTGTAGCTTGTAGGCAACACTACCAATCTTTTGCATGATTTGGTATGGCCCATAATATCTTGGAGACAACTTATTATTCTTTTTTTGTTGCTTTAGTGAGATTTGCTTATAAGGTTGCAATCTCAAGAAGACCCAATCCCCAACTTCAAAATTTCTTTCACTACGATGTTGGTCCACCTGTTGTTTCATTCAATTTTGTGCCATAGCTAAATTCTCCTTGAGTCCTGAAAGTACCTGTTGTTGATGATGCAAGTGGTCCTCTAATGTCTGAACTCTTGGTGAAACCTTTAATGATGATGTGATGGAAGGAGGATGATATCCATAAAGTGCCAAAAATGGAGACATTTTTGATGAGCTATGAAAAGAAGTGTTATACCACCATTCTGTAAGTGGTAGCCAATCTACCCATTGAGACTGTTTCTCTAAAGTGGAACAATGTAGATATCCTTCCAAACACTTATTAACAACCTCAGTTTGCCCATCTGATTGAGGGTGGTAGGAAGAACTATGAGCCAATTGAGTACCCAAACGTGAGAATAAATCTTTCCAAAAGTGACTAGTAAAGATAGGATCACGATCACTAACAATAACCTTAGGTGTACCATGTAGCTTTTGGATATTCTCCAAAAAAACTTTTGCCACTGCACTTGCTATAAAAGGATGTGATAATGCAATGAAATGTGCATATTTAGTGAGGTGATCAACAACTACCATGATGACATTATGACCTTTAGATTTGGGAAGCCCTGTGATGAAGTCCATGGATACCTCTTCCCAACGCTAGCTAGGAATAGATAAGGGCTGCAAGAGGCCTGGTGTCTTAATTGTCTCCCCCTTATTTCTTTGACAAACCAAGCATTCAACCACAAATTTTTGAACATCACCTTTTAGCCCATCCCAAAAAAAATCTTGTTTGACCCGATGATATGTCTTCAAAGTCCTGAATGACCACCAACTGGGGACTCATGTAGCTCTGTGAGAATCTTGTGTTTAAGAGTGGAGTTCTTGTAGAGATACAAGCACTCTTTATACCAAAGAATATCCCCCTTCGAACAAAACTTATCTGAACTACTAGGATCACTTTTTAATTGTTGGATGAGATTACTTGTCATAACATCATTTTGCCACTCTGCTTTGGCTTCTTCCACCCAATTTGCTTGTAATATTGAAAGGGCACACAATAAGGCTTCATCTTTCTCATCCTTCCTAGAAAGTGTATCGGCCACAATATTTTCCTTCCCTTTCTTATATACAATCTCAAAGTCATATCCCAACATCTTAGTGACCCATTTTTGTTGCTCTTCAGAGGATAATCTTTGTTCCCAAAAATATTTTTGGCTATCATGATTTATCTTAACCTTGAAGTGTCGACCCATTAGATAAGACCTCCATTGTTTAACTGCGTGAAGGATTGATAGCATTTCCTTCTCATAAATAGGTTTGAGCTGATTCTTACCCTTTAATTAACGACTCTCAAAAGCAATTGGTTGACCTTCTTGCATGAGAACTGCTCCTATCCCATTTCCAAAAGCATCACATTCTACAATGAATTCTTTGGTGAAGTCCGAAGTGGCAAGCACTGGAGTTGTACACATAGCCTCCTTCAATTGCTTAAATGCTACATTAGCGGACTCATTCCAATGAAAAGAATCCTTCTTCAATAGAGTGGTGAGGGGTGTTTCTATACGACCATAATTCTTCACAAATCTTCTATAGTACCATGTCAATCCCTAGAAACTCCTCAGTTTCTTAATGGTTTTTGGAATAGGCCATTCCATGATAGCCTTAATTTTGTTAGGGTCCACTTTTACTCCTTCATGTGAAACTATGTGTCCCAAATAATCCACCTCCTTAAGACCAAAAGCACACTTGGATGGCTTAGCGTAGAGTTGATGATCTTCAAGTAATTGTAATGCTTGATCTACATGTTGCAAATGTTCTTCCCAAGTCTTGCTATAAATCAATATGTTATCAAAGAACACTAACACAAAATTTTTCAAGAACTTAAAAATGGAATTCATCAAACTTTGGAATGTAGATGGTGCATTGGTAAGACTGAATGGCATCACCAAAAATTCATAATGACCCTCATGAGTTTGAAATGCTGTCTTACAAATATCTTCCTCCTTAATCCGAATTTGGTAATAACCAGATCTAAGATCTAACTTGGTAAAATACATAGCTCCATTCAATTCATCTAGCAAATTATCAATGACTGGAATAGGAAACTTATCTTTAATGGTGTACATGTTGAGCACTCTATAATCTGGACACATGTGCCAAGTTTCATCCTTCTTACGCACCATCACCACAGGCGAGGAGTAAACACTTTGGCTATGCCTGATAATTCCTGCCTCTAGCATCTCCTCAACAATTTTTTCTATCTCACTTTTTTGTATGTGTGGGTACCTATAAGGCCTGATGTTTGGTGGTTGGCTCCCTGGAACTAGTTGTATGGCATGATCATGATCCCTCTTAGGAGGAAGTCCTTTAGGGATATCTCCAAGAACCACTGAGTGACGGTCAATTATTGCTTGTAAATCTGGATGAGTAGGAGCATTAGATTGAGAGACTTCTAATGAACATAGCTGGGCCACAAATCCATCCGCTCCTTTCTTAAGCAACTTTTGCATTTGATGAGAGCTTACCATTTGTGGGGATTTTGCCTTCAACCCCCTTAGCTCCACTACCTTTCCTTCTTATTGAAATCTCATGAATAGTTCTTGGAAGTTCATCTCAATTGTTCCTAATGTAGTAAGCCATTGTACTCCCAAAACAATATCTGTTGCACCCATGGATATCACATACATTGGGGTATCAAGTTGATAACCTCCCATGGATAATTTAATGCTATGACACTTCCCCGAACAACTAACTGTACCACCATCTACAATCAAAACTTGAAACTCTGGAGCTGGATATATAAAACAACTTAGACGAGTGGCCAAATTTTTGTTGATGAAATTATGAGTACTACCTGAGTTGATCAACACTGTTACTTTCTACTTCTTTAAGAAACCCACTACCTTGAGAGTTTGTGGGGCACTAAAACCTAAGAGAGCATGACAAGAAATGATTGGTTGAGAATCATGTGATTCCTCACTTGACTCCCTATCCTCATCTAATATGGGTTCCTCCTCTTCTTCCTCACTTGGACCTTCAATATAGAACAATTTCGTTTCACTACATTTATGTCCTTGACTGTATTTGCTATCACAACTGAAACACAACCCTTTTTCTCTTTTCTCCTCAATTTGTTGTGGAGTCAACCTAGTAGCTTGAGGAAGAGAAGGCGTTGAATATCCTTTCTCTCTTGTCACATTCGCCCCTTGCTTCCTAGGAATCAAATACTTCTCCTCTACCCTGCATGCCAAGATAAAAGACTCATTTACCAAGATAGGACTAAACATATGTACCTCATGTTGAATGTGATCCTTGAGATGACCCAAGAATAAATCATTCAAGTTCTCCTTTGTAATTGTATCCACTCTTAAGGATAGATTTTGGAATTTCTAAATATAATTCTTAACTGATCCTATTTGTTGAAGTTTAGCAAGTTGGCTGAAGAAGTTGTCTATCACACTATTGCTATATTATGCTTGGAGTTCCTCTGTAAAAATTGACCATGATATGGTGAGACCCTTTTTCCTCTGATGAGTAAAAATCCAATGATACCAAATGAATTGATCTGGTTCTAGATATAGGGAAGCCATTGTGACCTTTTGTCCATATGGGATTTGATGTACTTCAAAAAAATTCTCCATTTAGTTTATCCATATTAAAGGATCCTTGCCATCGAACTTGCACATATCCACCTTTGGAAACAAATTCTTAGATCCCATAGGAGTATTAAAATTTGTGTCAGTATTAGCCGAGTTGGAGTTTTCACCTTGGTTGCTTGAGAACTCCTTTCTTGGTTCATTCATATAGGCACTTAAAATTTTTCGTATATCTGATATATCTCCTCTTAGGTCACACATATCCCTCTTAATTGAGGACACATCTTCCTTGACCTTACTTATTTCCTCATTGGAATTACTATCGTCTATTGTTTCCCCATCCTTATCAGAGGATTTCCCCACTGTGACAACATTCTTTTTGCCTCTTGTTGTAGGTCCCGTCATGATGGAAACCAATATTTTTGAAATAAATCACAAAAATAAAATTTAAATTCTATGAAATTTTTACTGTAACTTACTAGGGCCAAGATACCACTTACCTAGAAATAACTCCAAAAAATTAGCAGATTTGCAGCCTTGAGAGCGAATTTGTTGGAAACCCTAATTTTGCAATAACTCACTTATTTTTGCTTCAATTTCTCCAATTTTTGGACTTTAGGCTCCTCTATTATGTATTCAAAAACCCATAAAAAGTATTCTCCAATTCGGTAGGATGTGAGAGATATGTAGATCTCAAATAAATTGTGTAGAAATCATAATTCTACAATAATTCGCTCAAATCTACTCCAATTTCTCTAAAATCAGGATTGTAGCTTCTTTAATAGGGTCTTCAAAAACCCTTTAAAAATATTTAAAAAATTATCTAAAATCTGAAAGTTATGCTCTTCCCAAAATCACCTCCAATATTGAGAAAAAACCTTGCCTCTATGGTGCCGAGATCATGATCTGATACCACTTGTAATGAAATAACTTGCACAATGGAAGAAGATGATATGAAATATTATGCAAATACTTGATAATAACTGAGAATAACAGGGCACTTCGAGGGGGCAACCTCCAAATATCTCCAATGAGAACACACTTCACAATATGATGATGAAATAAGACTCACATCCTCCTATATATACCTAATTATGCTTAGGATGAATAGACACACCCCAATATAAGACCTAGTCTAACCTATCTAACTAAATAATAATATAATAATGATAACATGACTTAATTAGGAGTTAAGATAGCCACAAGATGACTATTCATAACCCTATGTACACTAATATTAAGGGCGCAACATGTTCTGAAGAATGCTTAGAGGGACATCAAATAATATGCCTAATAAAAGTCCAATAATGCAATAATATCCTTCACAACATGCCTTTGATGCAATTCTAGAGTGATGACTAGTGAAAATACACCTAAAATATGAAAAAATTTCACCAATTTTCAATGTAGAAGCCTAATAGAAAGGGTGTTGTAATGAATTTGAGGAGGGGTAGTAGATTATAGCCTTGATATCAGTTAAATAATGCGGCAAAATCCTTTACAACACACCTATAATGCAATCCCAGAGAGACAATAAGGCCAAAATTTAGTGAAAATGCAAGGTTTTCAAACCCTAGACATAAAATTTTGCAAGAATGACACTATGATGCAAAACTACAATTAGAAATCAGATCTAAATGAGTGTTTTAAAAGGGTAGTAAAATCTGAAACACGATTTTAACTACAAACCTTAGCTAATGCAAACCTAGGTTTTTATAAAAAATACACAATTTCAAGAATTTTTTAACAATTTAAACATGAAAATGCAATGCAAATGAATGATTCATGATGAATTCCTGTAATTTAAATCAGATCCAATGAAAACAATAGAAATTAAATGAAATTAAATGCCAATTAATTCAAATTATGCTAAAATGCAAGCCTAAGATGCCAATTTTTTTAATTTTTTCAAATTGTTCAATTTTTTTGTAATTTTTCAAATGCATTAAGATGAATGAATGCAAATCTATCACTCAACACTCAGCAATGTGCAAAAATTTAAAAACATGGGTTCACCAAATTTTTTAGTGGTAAAAAGAGGGGTTTTAGTTTCAAGGGTAAATCCTCCTTTCTGTAACATCACATTCCATAATGCTCAAGATTTAACTTAAAACACAAAACTTAATCAAGTCATTAATTAAGAATTGATAGAGTTTATCAAAATTTGAATCAAATGAAACATAATATTTCCATCCATTAGGCATGTTAATCAAATCAAGATATAACATAACTTACAATCTAGTAGACCATTATAGTCTTTACTGAGTAACCATCACTAATCAAATACAAAATATGCTCTAGGCATCATAATCAAGTTTTTACATCACAATAGACCAACTGGTCACAAACTATAACTACTGTATCTGGAACTAATGACATCTGTCTCCATAAGTCTCAGCTTGTCTCATGCTTGGGAAGGAGAGCATCACCTGGTGCTTTTCCTCCAACCACAGACCTACGGTCCCCCACTCATCTTCCTAACTGGAAGAGGCCCTACCCTTCACGGAAAGGTTAGACATTAGAACCCCAATAGGTTAGTCATCTGAGTATCTGGTGTTGTGTCCTTCCTAATGTCTCATAGTCACACATTATAAATCCACTCTAACTTGTATGACACTACTAGAGACACTAGGCCATTTGGAACATCGTGGACCGACGATGCATGCAAAGATGGATGCATCACTTTGGCCAAAGTTTTCATAACAAATACGTTACACCATGAACCCCATCGTATGTCCACCACCCTAACTCGACTTATGAGTTGTCATGTCCTACAGTTGTTTATAACAAACCAATTCTTTAGGCCTTGTATAAGTGGGATCAATTCAAAACATTATCCATGCTTGGACATTCGACTCCCTCCATAGGTTGGTTATAAGTTTCAAGTGACTCCTTGTCACACAGTTTGTCTCATTGCACAATAGTTTGACCATTTGACCCCTAGGTCATACATGGTTCACATTTTTAGAAATAAGTCATCTCATATGACAAAATGGTATACATGTACCCAAGGCATACCCTGCCCTTGATAGATTAAAAAGTATACTATTCATAACTTATATCATTAACAAAAGGTCTTACATGCAGACTCATAACGATTGTATGAATATTCTAATATAAATTCATTTCAATGATTTCATATCAAGGCCATATTTGCAATGGTTCATCCTCCTCTATGTTTGAGGATATAAGTATACAATTTTGATAATCAAGATAACACAAAAAGTGTTTCACAATTGGCTTCTCATAAAAGCTTGATTGGTATCAATTGTGGTGTCGTTAACACACTGTTATTCGAAATGTTATCCCGACTATCATCACAGTCAGATGTCCATGGCATGAATCAATAATGCCTTTGCAGATGAAACCGCAGTCATAAGACTGTATCATTATCTTTAGTTAATAATCGATAGGAGCTATTGTCTACTCCACTCGAGAGTTTATACTCTATTCAAGTTAGCATATGATGAGGGATATCATTTCTTCACCAACCTAGCTGATACAGCTCGGGCTCTAGTTATCATTTGCATAGTATATGATGTAAAAGTGTTATAGTCGAGTCGTGCGACCCTAACACTGACACATGAAGAATTTATTATCATGGCTCAACCTTCTAGCCTTGAGAAAGAACATAGTCATCCCAAATGATTCAGCCTTACGGCCTTGAGTATGAATCACAGACTTTATAAGTAACTCAGCCTCACAGCCTAGAGTATATAACACAGTCTTTATACATAACTCAGCCTCACGGGATTGAGTAAAATACACAATCTTTTTATATAACTCGGCCTTTCGGCCTTGAGTATAATACATAATCTTTTTATATAACTTGGCCTCTCGGCCTTGAGTATAATACATAGTCTTTTTATATAACTTGGCCTCACGGCCTGGAGTATAATACACAGTCTTTTCAAGGCTGTCAAAGCTCAGCTTCCAACCACGAGCCTTTCATTGATAGCAAAAAGACATATTATTGCTTCGGCCTACGACCTGGAATGCAGTCTTAATAGAGTTTCAAAGATATATATTCGGCCATACGACCTTGAGCAATATATAAAGATTTCTAAAGGACCAAAACTTGGCTCAACAGTCAGCGACAAATAGGTAAAGAAGACTCGGCCAATAAGGCTACGAGCTCATTCATGTTAAAAGGATAATTTGGATAGCTCAGCCTTAAGGCTTGGAACCACCAGATGATAACACTTAGAAAATCAAAATGCTTAGCTGTATTAGCCTCGAGCTTCATCCAGATAGAGATTTTAAACAGTCTTATACTCAGTTCTTTGTCAAGATGTTTAAATCGGTAATGAAGAATAGGATACATCCTTGTAATACCTGAGCAACGATAGTAAATGAGTCATTGTACTAGTTCCACACTCCTGCAAGTGCACTCGGTTCTATATCCAGCTCCACTCTTTTTGTTGTTGTCTCACCACAAAAAAGGCCAAAACCTCCCAAAAGTAAAAACTAACTACTGCCCTACTGTGAATGCACTTCCTTCTTTTTTTGGTTTCTAACCTCCTGCCATTCTATGCATGCTAAAAAGAAAGGTAACCACTTTTCCTCATCAGATCAGTTCCTCAAAAGGTGGCTACCATTAGGCATCATGATTGAAGGTGGATGAACTTAAAGCTCTCCATCCTTCACTAAACTGACCAAATAGGTTAAAAGCATTCAACTAAGATCGAATATAATGACATAAGAGATAATAATACGATTATTATCATGGCAATTTAACTTACAAGAGAGTTTGTAATCCTTACTAATATTATTAAAAAATGAAACAAGGAAGCACACAAGAACACATCTAGTTTGTTGAATGTCGTCGAGAGATTCTTCTTTGAATTCGACTATCATCCTTAGTCAAGAGACTAAGGAATACTATCCTAGAGAACAAAAGATTACGAGAGGATTCCATCACTATCTACATGATTGTCTCCTCAACATGAGATGATGTCTCCAGAACATCGACTGGTCTCCTTGACTAGTCTCAATGGCATCAAGGACATAACAACTCTTAGAGGACAAGAGAATGAAGAAAAGAGGCATGACATGTGTCAACTTACGCATAGTGAAGAAGGACATAATAGTGAATACTCAGATGGTTATTGGACTCTTTGTTTTCACAACGTCTAACCTTTCCTCTAGGATGATACTCTCCTTCCTTCTTCGAAGGACATTCATTTTATTGTTCACACTCAAGACCACAAGATCATGATCAGTGTATCATAATTATCATATTTAATAACTAAATTTAATCAATTTATAAAGCAAACCATCATCAATAACTTTTCATAATCAAGAGCTAAATCAGATACTTCCACAATATCAAATCAATTAACTATGTCTAATCCTCCTAATTATCATACTAATTTAATGATTAAGTCTAGTTGTAAGTTGGGGATGTAACATATCTCCCCCCATAAGAATCATCATCCCCGATGATTAATTATCTTTAAATAAACCAACATAACATGAAAATGTTTCCAAAAGCATAATAACAAATGTCTTAGAAAAGATGAGGAAATCTAGCATGGAAGTCATCATAATTTTTCTAGGTAGCATTTTCCACTGAATATTGGTCCCATTGGACCTTGTACTGTGTTATTTCCTTATTACGTAAGCGTAGCTTATGCGTTTCAAGCACCTTGATGGGCTCGATCACCACCACTTCTGGGTCTTTCACCTGTAGAAGGTTCTAATCAAGCATAGGAATTTGATTATCAGCAGAATTAAACTTTTTCAAATAAGAAACATGAAACACATTATGCATCATGGCATGTGTTGGCAGTAGAGAAATTCTATATGCCATTGGGTTGACTTCTTCTAGAACCTCAAATGGACCCAAATATCTTGGTGCCAGTTTGGACATTTTTCCAAATTTGATGGAACTTTTCTGGGGTTTTACCCTTAAGAGAACTTTATCTCCCACAGTGAAATGCCTTTCAACATGCTTAGCATCTACGTAACTTTTTTGTTTGTCGTTGGCTTCCGCTAGCTTCTTTTTTATTAAATGGACTTGTTCTTCCATTTTAGATAGAATTTTAGGACCAAGGCTAACCCTATCTTCAAGCTTATCCCAACTTATAGGGGTTCGGCACTTCCATCCGTACAATGCCTCAAACAGTGCCATCTTAATGACTGAATGGTAAGAGTTATTATAGGCAAATTCTATTAGAGGAAGATAATCCTCCCACTTGTATTGCTGATCCATGCAATACATCCTTAATAAATCCTTGAACACTTGGTTCACCCTTTTAGTTTGTCCATCTGTTTCAGGATGATAAGAAGAGTTGGTGTTCAACTATGTTCCAAGTGAAGAGAATAAGGTTTTCCCAAACCTAGATGTCATCCATGCATCCCTATCTGAGATAATCTTCTCAGGAATGTGGTGTAGTCTAAAAATCTCTTGAACAAATTTTTTAGCAACGATGGATGCCCCATCTATCAAGTTTCCCAGAATAAAATGGGCTTCTTTGGTGAGTCTGTCCGCCACAACCAAAATGGCATTGTGCTTGTTCCTTGACATAGGAAGTCCTTGCACAAAATCCATGCTTATAATCTGTCATTTCCAATCCAAAATTTCGTGAGGGTATAATAATCCCGCTAGGTGTTGGTGTTCTGCCTTCACCCTTTGGCATTCAATGCAAGTAGCTACAAAATTTGCAGCATCTCTCTTCATTCCTTTCCAAAAGTATAAAGGTTTCACATCACCGAGTAACTTGGTTACTCTAGGATGCCTAGAATATGGTGCAGAATGAACCTCTTTCCAAACCATATTCCTCAACTCTGCAGAGTTAGGTACATCATCCTTCCTTTGAACCTTAATAACCCATCTGGTTCTAGGTTGAATCCTTCATATTTTAGATTCTATGAGTCTTTGTCAAGGGTTTGTTTTACCTTCTCGTAAAACTCATCTCCCTTAGATTGTTGTAACACCCAATTTCCAAAATCATAATGTATAGAGACCATAGAGGAGATATGCCTTCTCCTACTTAAAGCATGTGCCACTCGGTTCTCTTTTCCCTAAATATATTTAATCTCAAAATCATAATCCAATATAAATTCTAACCATCTTCTTTGACGAGCATTAAGTTGGGGTTGAGTGAATAGATATTTAAGTCCCTGGTGATCCATTTTCAACTCAAAAGGTTTTCCAAGTAGATAATGTCTCCACATTTGGAGTGCATGCATGACTGCTGCTAGTTCTAGATCATGTGAGGCATAGTTTTGTTCATAGTTTTTCAATTTGCATGATTCATACACAATAACATGTCCATCTTGGACTAGTACACCACCTAAGCCTTCCCCTGAGGCATCGGTAATGACTACAAATTGACCTTTCGGGTCAGGCACTTTCAAAATCAGGGTTGAAGTCGATTTTTCCTTCAACAGGTCAAAGGCCTCCTAGCACTTTTTTAACCATTCAAACTTCCTTTGTTTCATCTATTTTATCCATCTTAACAACAAAAAATTGGCATCCTTTTCTCTGTACCCTTTTCATTTGTAAGGCGGAAATTTGCCTCAGTTTAATTTCCCTAGGTTTCCCTTGAATATGAACTTGGTTTCCTAGGTCATCCAAATAATCTACTGTCTTGGCATAACCGTCTACTTTGGCTCAATGTCTCCATAGCCAATTTATTCCTAGGATGACATCATATGAGCCAAGTGGGGATACATATAGATTTACTTTTGTGGAAAAGTTTGGAAGTTCTACCCGAGCTTCAAATAGGCGCTGCTCTACCTAAGCCTTGGTGTGATTTACACACTCTACAGACCAAGTATTTGCCATGAATCCTACTTTTCTAGGTATCTTATTTACAATTTTGGAAGAAATGAAATATTTCGTTGCTCATGTATCAATTAAAACTAAAATTGGAACTCCAAATAAAATACCTATTGTTTCTACCGGGGTTATTTGATACTCGGCTTGACGGTTGTCCAAGGCCGCATGGATACATTGTTAGAACGCCACTTGTTGGGAAGGTAGAGGATTCCCTCTTGGTTGTACTCCCTGTGATTTGTTGGGACACTAATTGGCGTAGTGATCTCCACCACAAGTGAAACATACCCCAATTGGTCCTCACCTCTCCCGAGGTTTACCAGAATTGTTCCCATTCTTCTTGGAGTGGTTGTTCCCCTTTTTCTCTCCCTTGGACTCATTTTTTTAAATTTTTGGCTCCTTTATCATTCTTCTCAGTGTAATCATGTTTCTTCCCCTTTTTCTTTGAGGCTTGAGAAGATTAAGACTAGTTATATCTCTTTTTGTTTCTTTCTCTATAGGCCGATATAGCCTTCAGGTTCTGTTCTTGTCTAACGGCTTTCTCGTAAACTTGTTCCATGGTTGTAGGACTGTGAACATTAATGTCACCCCCAATCTGGGCATTCAACCCCATGATAAACTTCTGGACATAATTTTTCATCATGTTGATATTGTGGCACATATTTCAATAGTTGGATGAATTTTTCCCAATACTCATTTACAATCATATGTACCTATTTCAAGTTTTGGAAGTCTATGAGTTTTTGATCATAGAATAGTTGAGGCAACCATCTTTGTCTAAACAATTCTACGAACCTGTCCCAAGTAAGGCTTGTAGACCTCAAGCCTAACTCCATCTTTTTGTTCATCCACCATGTGGATGCTTCACCCGCTAGTTGGAATGCTCCCCAGACAGCTTTGGTAACCTCATTATAATTTCTAATTTCAAAATACTTCTCCATCTCCATAAGCCATGCCTTTGCGGCATCTCTGCTTACAGATCCATCAAATTTAGGTGGCATGACCTTTTTCATGTCATGAGATAGTTCCATAGCTATCAGGGTCCTCTTATCCCCATCTTGTCTAGCTACGGAGTTATTTTCTCTATGCTGGCTTTGGGTGGTGTCATTATGGAATTCCTTGCCATCACCCCCATCATAATTATTTTGCCTGTCTTCTGACTGGTCCTCCACTTCGTGTTCGAGAGTTTCCACCCTCGCCCTTGTTTCTCTCAACAAGGTCAAGATTTGGTCTAATTTAGACTTGGATTTCCCTGAAGGTGCTCCTTCATCTCAACTATCCTCCATTTTGGTTCCAACTCAAACCTTTATTGCAATCTACTTCTTCCTGAAGTTTGTAGATTAATCACGGATTAGTTTTCCATGCTATGCAATTTATTCATTTAAAAATCTATTCACAATCATGTAATCTTTAACAAGAAAGGAAAGATTGTCAAAATTTTCCATTGCATTTCAGTTTTCCATTGGATTACATATAATCCACAAAATTACAAAATTGTGTTTACATTTTGCTCCTGCAAATCATTTACAATGTGGGATAACTTCCCATAATCATGTTTTCTTTTCAGTCTTAGGAGGTGAGGATACACTCTGGTAATCCTTCACATCCTCCTTAAATACATTACAGTCCTTAGGGATATTTCCCTCAGGTGGTGCTTTAAGGGCAGATCGTGTCACTAATGCTCCAGTAGAGTTAGGGGCAGCCATCCATTCAGCTTTCCTTAACTCCTGCTTGATGCATTTCACGGCGTCAATGGAAGTTTCCTCATCAGATAACCATGAACCTACCAAGCATCTAGTTTGTTCTAGTTTCTCTTTCATGGAAGCTCATGCGTTCAAAATATTTTGTTGGTGTAGGTAACGTCCATGTTCTGTTACCTTCTTGTAAGGTGTGGTTCTAATTTTTACCATTCTGGCATAGAACATTCAAATATTAGCATACTTAATATTGAATACATCAATCATCAGGTAGTGATCTCATTAGGTCCATGTGTTGAACCTGGTAGCTCTAATACCATATGTAACATCACTTTCCATAATGCTCAAGATTTAAATTAAAACACGAAACTTAATCAAGTCAGTAATTAAGAATTGATAGAGTTTATCAAAATTTGAATCAAATGAAACATAATATTTCCATCCATTAAGCATGTTAATCAAATCAAGATATAACATAACTTACAATCTAGTAGACCATTACAGTCTTTAGTGAGCAACCATCACTAATCAAATACAACATATGCTCTAAGCATCATAATCAAGTTTTTACATCACAATAGACCAACTAGTCACAAACTGTAATTAGTGTATCTGGAACCAATGACATCTGTCTCCATAAGCCTTGGCTTATCTCATGCTTGGGAAGGAGAGCATCATCTTGGTGCTTTTCCTCCAACCACGGACCTACAGTCCCCCACTCATCTTCCTAACTGGAAGAGGCCCTACCCTTCATGAAAGGTTAGACATTAGAACCCCAATAGGTTATCCATCTAAGTATCTGGTGTTGTTTCCTTCCTAATGTCTCACGGTCACACACTATAGATCCCCTCTAACTTGTATGACACTACTAGAGACACTAGACCATCTAGAACACTATGGACCAATGATGCATGCAAAGACAGATGCATCACTTTGGCCAAAGTTTTCATACAAATACGTTGCACCATGAACGTCATCATATGCCCACCATCCTAACTCGACTTATGAGTTGTCATGTCTTATAGTTGTTTATAACAACCCAATTCTTTAGGCCTTGTATAAGTGGGATCAATTTGAATCATTATCCATGCTTGGACATTCAACTCCCTCCATAGGTTGGTTATAAGTTTCAAGTGACTCCTCATCACACGGTTTGTCTCATTGCACAATAGTTTGACCATTTGACCCCTAGGTCATACATGGTTCACATTTTCAGAAATAAGTCATCTCATATGATGGAATGGTATACATGTACTCAAGGCATACCCTGCCCTTGATAGAGTAAAAAGTATATTATTCATAACTTATATCATTAACAAAAGGTCTTACATGAAGACTCATAATGATTGTATGAATATTCTAATATAAATTCATTTCAATGATTTCATATCGAGGCCATGTTCGCAATGGTTCATCCTCCTCTATGTTCGAGGATATAAGTATACAATTTTGATAATCAAGATATAATAGAAAGTGTTTCACAATAGGCTTCTCGTAAAAGCTTGATTGGTATCAATTGTGGTGTTGTCAACACACTGTTATTAGAAACGTTATCCCAACTATCATCACAGTCGGATGTCCATGTCACGAATCAATAATGCCTTCACAATTGAAACCACATTCATAAGACTGTATCATTATCTTTACTTAATAATCGATAGGAGCTATTGCCTACTCCACTCGAGAGTTTATACTCTATTCAAGTCAGTATATGAAGAGGGATATCATTTCTTCACCAACCTAGCCAATACGGCTCAGGATTTGGTTATCATTTACATAGTATATGATGTAAAAGTGTTACAGTCAGGTCGTGCGACCCTAACACTGACACAAAAAGAGTTTCTTATCATGGCTTGGCCATCTAGCCTTGAGCAAGAACATAGTCATCCCAAATGATTCAGCCTTACGGTCTTGAGTATGAATCACAGACTTTATAAGTAACTCAACCTCACAGCCTGGAGTATATAACACAGTCTTTATACATATCTCGGCCTCATGGGCTTGAGTAAAATACACAATTTTTTAATATAACTCAACCTTTCAGCCTTGAGTATAATACACAATCTTTTTATATAACTCAGCCTCTCGGCCTTGAGTATAATATATAGTCTTTTTATATAACTCAGCCTCTCGGCCTAGAGTATAATACAAAGTCTTTTCAAGGCTGTTGAAGCTCGGCTTCTAGCCATGAGCCTTCCATCAATAGCAAAAAAACATATTACTGCTTCGGCCTATGGCCTGGAATGCAGTCTTAATAGAGTTTCAAAGATATATATTCGGCCATACGGCCTTAAGCAATATATAAAGATTTCTAAAGGATCGAAACCCAACTCAACAACCAATGACAAATAGGTAAAGAAGACTCGGCCAATAAGGCTACAAGATCATTCATGTTAAAAGGATAATTTAGATAGCTCGGCCTTAAGGCCTGGAACCACCAGATGATAACGCTTAGAAAATCAAAATGCTCAGCTGTATTAGCATTGAGCTTCATCCAGATAGAGATTTTAAATAGTATTATACTCAGTTCTTTGTCAAGATGTTTAAATTGTTAATGAAGAATAGGATACATCCTTGTAATTCTTAAGCAACAATAGTAAATGATTCATTGCACCAGTTCCACACTCCTGCAAGTGCACTCGGCTTTATATCTAGCTCCACTCTTTTTGTTGTTCTCTCACCACCAAAAAGGCCAAAAGTTCCCAAAACCAAAAACCAACTACTGCCCTGCTATGAATGCACTTCCTTTTTTTTTTGGTTTCTAAACTCCTGCCATTCTATGCATGCCAAAAAGAAAGGTAACCACCTTTCCTCACTCGATCAGTTCATCAAAAGGTGGCTACAATTGGGCATCATGCTCGAAGGTGGATGAGATTAAAGCTCTCCATCCTTCACTAAACCGACCAAACAGGTTAAAAACATTTGACTAAGATCCAATATAATAACATAAGAGATAATAATATGATTATTATCATGGTAATTTAACTTACAATAGGGTTTGAAATCCTTACTAATAGGATTAAAAAATGAAACAAGGAAGAACACAAGAACACATCTAGTTTGTCGAATGTCGTCGAGAGATTCTTCTTTGAATTTGACTATCATCCTTAGTCGAGAGACTAAGGAATACTATCCTAGAGAACAAAAGATTATGAGAGGCTTCCATCACTCTCTACATGATTGTCTCCTCAACATGAGATGATGCCTCCAAAACATCAACTGATCTCCTTGACTAATCTTAATGGCATCAAGGACATAACAACTCTTAGAGGACAAGAGAACTAAGAAAAGAGGCATGACATGTGTCAACTTACACATAGTGAAGAAGAAGGACATAATAGTCGATACTCAGATGGCTATTCAACCCTTTGTTTTCACAATGTCGAACATTTCCTCTAGGATGATACTCTCCTTCCTTCTTCAAAGGACGTTCATTTTCCTGTTCACACTCAGGACCACAAGATCATGATAATTGTATCATCATCATATTTCATAACTTAATTTAATCAATTTATAAAGCAAATCATCATCAATAACTTTTCATAATCAAGAGTTAAATCAGATACTTCCACAATATCAAATCAATTAAGTATGTCTAAACCTCCTGATTATCATACTAAGTTAATGATTAAGTCTAGTTGTAAGTTGGGGATGTAACACTTTCACAAAAAACATTCAAGGACATATCAATTGAGTTGAATCTCCATTAAGCGAGAGCATTCACCTAACAGGTTGGGCTATCACTTGGAATGATGTGGAAGCTCAGATGTTATCAATCAATCTCAATTTAATGCTCAAATTCTCTTCAAACCCTAGTTATGCAAAACAATGAATAAACTGGTAAATTTTGATAAATGTTTATAGATTCATGAAAAGGACAGAGATTAATATTTGATCATTTTTCAAAGTTTGGAATTCAAAATATTCAAGGACAATGCCCTAGGTGCCCAAGTATAAGGTACTATTTTCTTCACGGAATGCAGAACTCCTTCCGGCACTAATAATCATTGTTCCATCTGTTTTCATCACCTGAAATGCAAAGGACACTACCCCGGGTGCCCTAGTCCAAGGCAGGCTAATTCTCAAGATGTAGAAGCTCCTTTAGATGTAGAATATCCCTATAACTCTAATTTCTATCTCTATAACTCCAGAGGGCATTGCCCTAGGTGCCCATGTCCTGAAAATGCTCCATTTCACTTTTTTTCTTTCTTATCCCGAATCCTTGTCATCTGCAACCTTCCTCTGTAACTCCACTCCGCAAAACTTGGTACATGTAACCTACAATCATGAAGGAGTGTGGTTGGCAGTTGTGATATTTAGAGGCTTGCCTCAATCAAGCCCCAGAGAGACATTCAAGTCTTTCGAACACTATTGTTAGATAAGAGTGTGTATCCCTGCAGGATAGAGGCAAAATCCAAATGATAAATTATTGAAAACATAAGTAAATGTCACCCTAATGATATACATCTCATGGAAGGAAGAAACTCTTTCATGCCATGAGGAGATGGAGTCAAATCTGCAACAAACAAACACAATAACGAAAAAATATTGCTTTGCAACACAATGAAGATCTTGAATCACCTTAGCATAAAGTCACAAGTTCACAATGTCCATCTAGTTTACAAATGAAGTCCTAAACATGCTTAGATATGCAACTAAAAACATTCTCACTAAGAATTTTGTAATTCAAAATTAAGATGTCAGCATAGGTCCTAACAACGGTCATATAATTGACACTTCAAATTAGGGCCTAAACCAAAATAGGGCAGGACTAAGGCACGAGTGCCCAAGTCATCCCCCCTATTTTAGGCAGGAGTCATCAAAATAGAACCTCCTAGGTCCTATTCGCCACAAGATTTTGATGTTTTCTAATCGGGATTCAAAATTAACACACAAGATGCTCTAAATGCATTCTAAGGACCCGGGAGCTAAACCTTAAGAGGGAAAGAACCCCAAGGGGACATTTTCTGACATAACATATAGATTGGTGTAGATTTCATGACAGTTGATATGTTTCACCTTGGTATGTTCCTTGTCCTATCATGGGTGACATGATTTGAGGAGTTCTTGCTTGGAATGGTGGTTATCATGGTTACCTTTTGTAGGTATCTTGTTGGAGCACAAAAGCATGTTGAAGAATCAATGGTACATGGTTGGCTAAGGGATGCTTTTGCCTTGTTGATTTTTCCTATGGATATGTATTTACAATGTATGATGTCAAGTGAGAGAATGCTGGGATCAAGGTGCCATCAACCTTGTAAATCCTATTGCATGTTTTCCATTGTTCTTCCAAGGTTCTTGGAGAGTTCCAACATCCTTGGAGATAGGGTGTTAATTTTGTAAATTTATTCATAAGGGATAAAGGTTTCACCATCAATGGAAAATTATTTTTACTAGTATGGTAGATAATTATTTACTAGCCTCAGTAATTAATTAGTTACCTGTAGGTTATTATGGAGTTACTTTTACTTCTCAAGGAATCTCAATAAATAGTAAATGAGGTGAGGTGGAGAATCGTGGTGCCTATCTTAGGGAAATGTATTTTTGGGCTATTGAATTAAATTGAGAATATGCTCAATGTTGTTTCTCCCATAGTCAAGGTCCTTTGTACCATGTTAACTAATCATCTTCATGGTCTTGACCTCTTATGCAAGATTGCTTATATTATGAAATAGTGATGTTCCTACTTTAGTGGTCCCTCTTGAAAACATTTAGGACTGACATTCTAATATCACATATAACCATCTCTCTATGTCTATGCCAAATTTGAATGTTCACATGTCTTTCTCCACACATGTGGCCACTTCCACCACTTTAGTCAGTAATACAAACCCTAGTTCTTCTAGGATCTAGTGAAACCCAATTACTTCTTATGGGTTTGTTCCTCCATCCCAGCCCTTAACATTTATTTTTCTACAACACAACATATTGCCTCTCAGTCTTTACTTTCACAACCATTGCTATCACAAATTTGTTGGGATTAAGGTGCCATCAACCTTGTAAATCCTATTGCATGTTTTCCACTGTTCTTAGAAAGTTCCAAGGTTCTTGGAGAGTTCCAACATCCTTGGAGATAGGGGTGTTAATTTTGTAAATTTATTCATAAAGGATGAATGTTTCACCATTACCAGTAAATTATTTTTACTGGTATGGTAGATAGATATTTACTGGCCTCAATAATTAATTAGTTACCGGCAGGTTGTTATGGAGTTACTTTTTACTCAAGGAATCTTAGTAAATAGTAAATGATGTGAGGTGGAGAATCTTGGCGCCTATCTTAAGGAAATGTATTTTTGGTCTGTTATGACATGTGTCATAAGTTTGTAAGAGCATCTATGACAAATTACAATTGTCATAAGGTGTAAGAGATTCTATGACAGCATATGACAACAATTATTGTCTTGTAACTGCCTATTCTTGGTTCTAGACACCTATATTGGGAAGATGCCTATGACAGGTGTAAGGGAATCTATAAGAATATGATTTTGGAGTATCCCAAGATAGGAACATTGCATTTTGTCCATCTCCCAAATTTTTTTTTATGGGTACTCATTTTGTATAAATATGAGACTGGAGAGTGAAGGTTGTGTGAGGAAAACTTGTTTGTAGGTAACAGGTTGAGTGAGAGAGTTCTTTTGTACACATACACTATTGGATTAAAGAATATAGAGGATATTGGAAGTGGATGTATTGTAATCTTGTTTTGAAGATAATACAACTTGAGCCTCTCTTCTTGTCGGAGTTTTTCTCACAAGGGTTTTTCCACGTAAACACTGTGTTATGTGTTTGATCTTTTGCTCCATTGTTACCTTGTGTTGTGAGATCTTGCATTCTTATGTTGTTGATTTATGCCACTTTGTTGCTACTATATTATGGTGATGTTATTGTTGTTATAAGTTCATCTAAGGTGGTTTTATCAAGCATGTTAAAGTGGCTGATTTTAGCATCATAAAGAAGTTGAATCTCTTCATGGTATTTCAAGGATTAAGCAAACTTAATTTTCAGATCTGCATGCAATTTTTAGATTTCTTTTTTGTAGTAGTCAAAGCCTTGTATCTCACCAATTGGTATCATAGCTTGGTGATTTGATGATTAAAAATTGGATTAGAGATTATTCATTTATTCCAACAAACCTCTTACATGCATTACTGCATCGCTTCCATCTACTACTCTACTATACACCATTGACCTTGTCATCAACCAACTTTTACAGAATGTAGGAAACGTACAACAACTTGCCTTGCTTTCTACTTCTATGTAGTTGCTTATCCCTCTGTATTACAGTCACAACCCTTTATCTATTGACATCTTAGCTACACCTCTTCCTATAGGTTTGAGGTGCCATGCTTTGACAAATACAATGGTAAGAGAGATCCCTAAATGCATGTGTCTGTTTTCATTGCACTAGTGTAGTGATTTCATATTTCAAGACAAGTTAGCTAAATGTTTTCCATGGTCTCAAAGAGATTGCCTTGGATTAGTTCTTCTTATTTGTTGATCATTCTATATTCTAATTCAAATAGTTGGTTAATCCATTTCTTCAACATTTTCAAGCTAATATTGGCCCCCATATTACATTTACTAACTTGGTTCATTATAGAGGGTGTTAATGAAAAAGTGACTAATTTTATCTTTCGATATCGATCATTATTTTCTCACATTTCTTATGTGCTCACATAGTTTGATGTGTAGAGGATTTTCATTAGAAACCTTCAGCCTCTTATTTGGGATACGATTCTTCTCATGAGGTACATTCATCATTTCATCCCTTATACATAGCCTTGTATGACTACCAACAGATTATTAGATAGTAGGAGACATCTACTTCACAAGGTCTGACTGCATCATTAGGGCTTTCTAAAAGGAAGCAAGGTACATGGAAACAACTTCCTACACTGATCTAATAAGAAAGATAGTGAAAATTTATTTTAACCAGTTACAGATTAAGATACACATTAATAGAAAAGGTAACAACAACAACAAATGCCAAATACCAAAGCACACAACACAAGATGTACGTGGGGAAAACCCTTGTGGGTATAAAACCCCACACTCCAAAACTTGCACAATGTATTATCAAATCTGAATGCGATTACAACACACTTGCAATACAAGTTCTTCTAGGAGTTCACCAATGTTTTTTTACTAGAGCAAATCTGATAGCATAATGGTACTTGCGCATTACAATACAAACTACTCCAACAAGCACCTTATTTATAGATAGATACATGCATGAAGGAAGCTTCTAGTGCAAGCAACAAGAGATGGTCGTCCAAATCCATGTGGCACACTTTTCAAACACATATTTGACTCCTGTGACACTTTTACAAGATTCCCTTACACCTATCACAACCCTCCATATTTGGGCACCGTAAATTTTCCCAAAATAGGTATGACAGATGCTCTTACATCATCATAAAATCTGTCATATATGACACCACTTACATTTGTAAGAGAATTTGTCATAACTGACTATTAATGAACGATTCTCTTACAACATGTCATATCCCAAACTTGGGCTCCCCAAAATGGGCTAAGTCAAAGATACCTTTATAGTGTCATACATGCAAATGAAACTTGTCTCGTCCCTTCTATTTCCAACTCTTACAATGTCATAGAATCCATCATAACTTATGCATCATAGAATATGTCATAAATCCTTACACATGACCACAAGGTGCTGACACATGGCAAAAATATGCCAAGTCAACATGGGATGCCTACCTTCTCATATGAGGACAAAATTACATCTAGTCACCTTCCATGTAGGATGACACTTCACCGTGCCAACTCCCACAAAGTGACAAAATAAATTTTACATATTTAATTACAATAGTAGGATGACAATAAATAAATAATTAAATACCGACATTAGGAATTTGTAAAGGTTGAGACACCTTAATTCCCAACACTCTCTACATCATATAAAAATAATTATAAAAAGAACAAAAAATTCTTTAAAAATGCTACATCTACCGTTGTTAATAATACTTCTGCCACTACACCTTCATCATTTGTTATGGCCCTTTCTTCTTCTCATTAGAAAATAAATTGATAGTTTTAACCACTATTTGAGTCTCTTCATTATATTCTGTAGCAACTCCTTACTAATAACTTGGTTCAATTGCTACGCATTAGACCTTTGGATACAAACAAGCGTTTGCCACCCTCTTACAATCCTAAGGCCTTTTTGTTAGTTACATAGATTCCCTAGTCATGACACTAAGAGATGTATTCATTTGAAGAATATCATTTTCAAGACCTAATTGATTCAAACATCATCCAAGTTCATGAGTGAACAATACAAAAACAAAATTGTTGCTAATTTACCCTTGCTATAGATGTGGATTATCTATATCCACAAGTCTTTTTAGTGTTGATATAGATTCAATTAGTTGGTCTTGTTTGTGGTCATTTGTACATTGGTATATTGCATTGAGATGAGAATATGGATTATTAGAGTTCCTTGTTAGTTAGTTATTAGGATTTGTAGCATGGTTATCATGATGTCATGTGTAGCTCTATATCATGGTTCAGTGGGAGCTTTAGCAATAATCTGTATTCATATAGCAACAATAGTAGGATGACAATAAATAAATAATTAAATACCAACATTAGGAATTTGCAAAGGTTGAGACACCTTAATTCTCAACACTCTCTACATCATACAAAAATAATTATAAAAAGAACACAAAAATTCTTTAAAAATTCTAGATCTACTATTGTTAATAACATTGCTGCCACTACACCTTCATCATTTGTTATGGCCCTTTCTTCTTCTCATTAGAAAATAAATTGATAGTTTAAACACCACTATTTGAGTCTCTTCATTCTATTATGTAGCAACTCCTTACTAATAACTTGGTTCAGTTGCTACCCATTAGACCTTTGGATACAAACAAGCCTTTGCCACCCTCTTACAATCCTAAGGCCTTTTTGTTAGTTACATAGAGTCCCTAGTCATGACACTAAGAGATGTATTCATTTGAAGAATATCATTTTCAAGACCTAATTGATTCAAACATCATCCAAGTTCATGAATGAACAATACAAAAAAAAATTGTTGCTAATTTACCCTTGCTATAGATGTGGATTATCTATATCCACAAGTCTTTTTAGTGTTGATGCAAATTCAATTAGTTGCTCTTGTTTGTGGTCATTTGTGCATTGGTATGTTGCATTGAGATGAGAGGATGGATTATTAGAGTTCTTGGTTAGTCGGTTATTAGGATTTGTAGCATGGTTATCATGATGTCATGTGTAGCTCTATATCATAGTTTAGTGGGAGCTTTAGCAATAATCTGTATTCATCACCTAGTGATGGATGATCTTTTGCAGTGGTTGTGGGTGTCATGGAGAGGCTCTTGGAACATGATCCTTATATGTAGTGAGAGTCGTTGACATCTTGGTTAGCCATGGAGGGCTTTTGGAGTCTTTGGTAAGGCTTCAATTTGTGACTTTACTAGTTTTGACAGGGAATCCTTGGTTGAGAGGATGTTTGGTATTATGTCTTGGTTTACTCTGGATACTAGTTGCAGTTTTGGCATGATACATGTTCTCTTAAGAGCATGATGTTCTCATTAGATCATGTGATCTTCTAGGAGGAGATTTTAGATCATGATGCCATGTTGTGCCTAGATTCTGTAGATGATAAGTGGGAGCTTTCATAGTGGTCTAGATAGTTCTCTTGGTATTGAGTACATTGGTCATTTACTTGGAGCTTCATGATAGTCTACTGTTGCATTTGGAGTTTAGCATGGATTGATCAGTTGTAGTGCTCATGGATACTTGGATACTTGGTTGAGTCTTTGGTTCTCTTGGGTTTAGAGACATTTGTTGAGACAACTACTCTTTGGAGGTTTTAGTAGGAAGTCCAAGGAGCCTTGACCTAGATATGGACATGAGTTCATGATGGACCTAAGAGGAGATCATTCTTGGAGATTCACTGTGTCTTGTTGTATATTCACTGTGTCTTGTTGTATTTTGGAGGAGCATTCTCATTCCCCACTCTTGGTCTACTCAGCAGAAAATAATCTGAGAGGTATTTTCCCATCATGTTTTCGGATGCATTATGTTTTATGCTTTGGCTTCTCATGGATATGGATCTTGAGCTATGTTTATTAGTTCTGGAGGGTTCATTTGAGGAGTGTTTGGAATGCTCATATCCTTATGCATGTGAGTTTGATTTATGAGGATATAGGATATGTTTATTAGGCCGATTCCTAGTTATGGAAAGGTTATGAGTTTGATCTTCCTTGGTTTTATAGAGGCTTACATCTTAGTTGGTTTATTAATTCACATTACATGTTTGATCTATGAGATGGAAAAATTGGGTGTTGTTAAGGCTTTTCATTTGGGGTTGTAAAGGAGATCATACTTGACACATATTAGCACTTTGAGGTATTGGTAAAAGGAAATGGTATGAGATATTATTTATAGGTTTTCTCTCTTTGTTCTATGGCTACTTTTATAGGTTCGTGTTCACATGGTTTGTTGTGGTGGACTTGGGAGAGTTATGGTGACATGTTGTGAGGGAGCATGCAATGGTTTGTGTTGTATGTGTGGATCATTATGAATGTTCTTTATACTACATGGTTTTAATTATTAGCCATACCTTGGTATGAGTGTTGATTGGTATACTTGGTATGCTACCTATTACTTGAAGACTCTACCTTGAGATCAATTTAATAAAATACCACATGTTTGCATGGGATAAAAAAGGACTTCACTAATGTTACATGAGAAATAGGCTGGGCTCTAATGAGGAGTTTGCTACAATAGATATTAAATCAAAATATTCTTATGCCACTTGATACAAAACATGAGATCAAATGTCAATTGTTTCTTATAAACGTAATTTAATATTTGTGCCCAAGTTGTTGGAACTCTTCTCAAAAGATGCTTGGGATCTTCACCCTTTGCTCCCCTCTTCTTTTCCTCTTATCTAGCCTTTGAGCCAAGCCTTTATGGTAGTGGAATGTTCTAAAGTTGTTGACTTTAAGAGTACTCTTGAAATGGGGAGTTCCTTGATCTATCATTCAAAATACTCTAGTAGTTAGCCTAAAGGGGGCTCTCCTAAAGCCCAAGCCACACTATCTTCTATTCTTGTAGATCAACCATGATGCTCTCTTCAGGGTGTTGATTTTATTGCTTGGGGACATGATCCTAAAGAAACTTGTATTGTAGGTCTTGGATACTCTTGCATTGATAGGGAAAATGGTGAGAATAGAGATTTTTCTTAGTGGAGTGAAATATGGAACAAATTTAGTTGACCTAAATTCAACTTTTTCATGTTGATTATTTATCACAATAAATGTCTCACTTAGGATAATATTAAAAAACATGGCCTTTGGGGCCCTTCAAAATGTGTTTTTTGTAGTACAGAGGAAGAATTTTCTGCTCACTTATTCTTTCAATGCCTTTTCAATCTAGTTATTTGGGAACAATGGAAACAAATCTAGAGCCGGCCTATTATCCATGCTACTTCCTTGTCTAAGTTATAGACTAGCATAGTTAACCACCTTCTATGGCTAGAACTCTCAAGGTGGCTTGGGAGCTTGGTCCTATTTTCATCCTCTTGTAGATTTAGCTTAAACAAAATCATCAAATTTTTCAAGGTCATCAAAGTTTGATCTTGTGAATTTACTAGAAGGCTATTGATTTTGTTAAGGAGACTATTGGTTCCAAGTGTTCTATGGATGAAGGCCTATATCCCTCTAATCTTTGTATTTAAAAAGGCATTGAGATTCTCCTCTAATGGTGTCCCCTCTTGTTGTTCCCACCCTACCTTATGGGCTTATAAAAAAGTAAATAGGTCTAGTAAATGGTCTCCCCCATTCAGGTTTTTTGAAAATAAATACCAATGGTTCTTCCCATGGCAACCTAGGCTGCAAGGCTTGCAGGGGTCAACTTTGTTGAAGATGAGTTTGTTCATTTTTTCTTCTCTTCTATTGTGGGGATCAATACCAACAATTAGATGGAGGCCTATGTTATTCTTTTAGCTCTTGAAAAAGATAGTGAGTTGGGTTAGAAAAATGTTATTTGTGAAACAAACTCTTTAATCATGGTTTATCATATGAATAGAGAGGACTCACAAGTCTTCTTGGTAGCTAGTAATTTTAGCTATACAAATTCTTCATATGACTCCTCAGTTTGAAGCCATATCCTTTGTTCATATCCCTCATGAATGAAACTCAATTGCAACTTCTCTTGCTAAGTGGGATATAGAGGAAAATCATAATTGGAATGTCATAGAGTGGGGTTGTCTATCTCCTAAGCAAGCCTCTTAGCTCATCCATCTGGTTCATAATGATCATTCCTAAAGATCACCTTTCTTATTTGATGTGGATCAAGATTGGTGATGGCTAATATCTTTGGAACTCTTCGACAATGTCTTTCTATTGGTATTATAGACTCCTCTAGCTTCTTTGTAATGCTTGATATCTTGTTCTTACTAGTCAAGCCAATAGGGAGCCCTCTTTCTTCTAGGCTTATGGATACTTTATGGACTCTTTAGGTTTCTCTTAGAGATGGGATTATGGAAAACCCATCCGGGTTTTCTTTCTTCTTTCTTTACTTATGGCTCTTGTCATTTGGAAATAATTGTCTTGTAACATGTTTTGAGTTTCTTTTAATATAGTTTTTTTTGCCCAAAAAAAAAAGTTATTGGGACCGAAAACTTACTTTTGAGAGTTGTTGCCTATTTAAGACTAGCTAAAACTCTTTGTACAGGGTTGGAAACTAGTTTTTCTTATGCAATATAGACTTTGTACTTAGTTTTTCTCATTTTCTCTAGTTTTTAAATAATGACAATATTTTTATGATGTATTTCTACAATTCGACTAGGTTTTGATGAATTCCTTTTTTTTTATGAATTCCTTCAAGTGCTATATAGAATATCTTTTAAATTGAACATTGTGAGGACTTATGTACTTGATCTATGCATATATATATATATATATATATATATATATATATATATATATATATATATATATATATATATATGGTGATCTTGTTCACATTTCTTCATATTTGAATTATCCTTACGCACATGCACCTTCTCGTGTTCTTGGTTGTATATTCTAGTCAAGCAAAATTATTGTCAAGGAATTTGTCTTCTCAATTGGGTAAAATTTGGCATCATCACAAAATATGATCATTTCTCTTTCTCTCAACCCTTTATATTTTGTAATTTTTTATACATCTAGTTAGAGTAGGAAATGATTTAGTAACATTCTTGCATGTTGTTGTTACAAATACGAATATTTATTGATTGCAAGTGGATTCTATTGATGTTTTTTGTGTCTAATAAGTGTAATGGAATATTTAAAATTAGTTTGTTTGAGTGCTGAATTTAAAAATATTAATTTTATTATGCAATAAACAAATCTTTGTTTGAATTCACTTGGATACACCATAAGCCTCTTGAATTGGAACATTACAATGATCATTGATTTATCTTGCAGGGCCATGACTTAGTTGTTATGCCCTGCATAACCACCCCCACCATTTTGATGGATTGGGACCCCCTTTTTGTCATTGTATCATTTTCATTCGTATGTTTGTCTTGTGATGATCTTGGGATAATATTTCATCTCTTAGTTTTCTAAAAGAGTTTGTGTTTTTCCTTAAAAACTTATGTTTTTAGGCTTTCTTTGTTGAGGGCCAGGAGTTCTTTCGCTCTCGGGCTTGCGGGTTCTCGGGACTTAGTGTTGTGAGTTTTGTTGAGGCTTGGGGCCTCGATTGGCTTTTTGGCCTCAGGGCTTCTAAGGTCTATTAGACCTTTTTGGTCCCTCCTCCAACTTTCTTCTCACTCACGCTCCCATCGAGTCCCATCAGGATTGTGGGGCTCAATCAACTTTTCGACCTCTATACGCAAAGACCCAAATTCCATTTTGTCCTCGTGCCCCGCCACAACTACCACATTAATGGGGGTAGGGGCTTCATACTGTGTGAAGCTATTTAAGGATTTTGAAGCCTTTTCTCCCTCATTTTTGCATTCTGTTTACTCTCTCCTCATTTAGTAACCTCTGCAAAAGCACTAGACCATTTTAGCTACTATTTGATCATCGATTCAAAGACAATTGAAGATGTAGACACCCAAAAATAACATAAACTATTATTTTGCCCTTTTGTCAATTATGCCTTATGTAATTCACCCGATTTCTCTTATTTAATGACCTTAAACCTTCAAAAGTACAAAATCCAAAATTCTTCCCACTCCTCATGAGGAATTAAAACTGCCAAACCCATGTGACCTATCGGACCTTAGTCCTTGAGAGGTCCATCAACCTTAAAACTTTCAAGGTTCAAAAACCCATTTTCTCCCCCACCCCACAAACATTCAAAATTGCTAAGTCTTAGGTTCCTTTTAGGACACCAGGCTCATAGGAGATTTTTGGTCCCAAGGTTAAAAGTTCCAAGCATCAAGTTTCTCCCACTGACCCATGCTTGGCCAATAGAACACTTTAAACATAATATCCTCATTGAGATCTCGGGCCCCTGAGATGGCTTTTTGACCCTTTAACAGTTTTAGCCTAAAAGATTGGTTTTCTCTCACCATTTTGGAACCGATTAGGATGGTGGGCCCGGGGTTCAATTTTGGACCATGGTCCAAATTTTTGACTTGGTCCCGCAAACTTGCTAGAGTGTAAAAATCCCCCAAAATGCTTATATTTGAGTATTCCTTTAGTATTTTCTTAGATTCTTATGTATCACTCTTGCTCCTATAGGATAGATAAATGTCTGAAGGGGAGACTTCTTCCCATCAAAGCGAAGGTATAGTATCTGATTAAGACAAGTCCATAGAGGAAATAGGCTAGAGGCAGGGGAAGTAGGATCATCATAGACACCAAAGAAATAGGCCAAATAGAAAAAGAAGAAAGAATTACCTTTAACAATGAATTATCAATTTCAAGGGGTTCTAAAGGAGTCCAAGTTTAAGAGTGAACTAATAAACATCATAGATATTGAACTAGGTCACATAGACCTAGAGGTGTTCAAACACAATACATTTGGGGATGACATTATCCCAAGAGATAAGAAAATTGTACAATCTGAGATAGGACATATAGCAAGCTTTCCACCAACAGTCTAATGTTCAGAATTAATTCTTACTTTTGCACACCACTGTAATCCTAAAGAAAGGAAATGTTTTGATTCTAGTGGAAACCTTCTGCTAGACATTACCCTTGATATGATTAGAATAGTTTTTGATCTTCCTGTATATGCACAAGCTGGCTTGTTAATAGTTGTTGAGGCAGTCAGATTTTGCAATCAAGATGGTACTAGCAACAAAGGGTATTTGAATAAACATTGGCTATTGAAGCCAATGAAATCTACCTCCAAAGTACCTTCTAAGCTTACAAGAGCAGACTTTCAAGGGGAGGTTTCAGATGTGATCACTTTGTTAAGAAGAGCATTTGGTAGGGAGGAGTCTAGAATCTATAAGACATTGATGTTTCAATTAATCTATTGCACCCTCAAAGGAGAGACCTGGCTAGACTGGGCTACTATTGTTTCAGATAACATCCATGCTCAACTTATGGTTGTAGTGCAAACAAAGAAATTTTTTATGACTTCATACATTATATGGTTGGCTACAAGAGTAGGTAATCTTCCTAGTTTGACAACTGTGGGAGTTCAAGGAGAGGCTCCAGGACAAAGAAATATTAGGGAGTTCTATCCCCAATTGGAGCTCAAAGAAGTTGAAAACACTTTAAAAGGGTTAATGATGCATTTTTGTATGCTATCATTTTGCAATTAATAGGTGATCCTTCTTGGAGGATGTCTGAGAAAGCAATGGATCTCTTTAAGCCTTGGGGACAATGGTTTATCTAATTCCCTAAGTCAACATACATTAGAATAGAAAGCTTTAAACGGGCACCAATTTTACTCCCAAGGCACTATAGTGACAAGATTATTTTGATGGAGTTCTCTTGCTAGATCAGTGAAGTTCATCTAAATTTGTCTAGGAAACATAAGTCAGGGATGAAATATCCCTTTAAATTGGGTTTCTATGAGTGTCTATCTATTGTTGGAGCGAAGACAATGACTGAAGAGTTAAATGCTCTTAATCTTAAAGTATATGAGCTGAGGGAATATTTTGACCCTTTTGGCAAACTCAACCAACTTTTCCCTACAATGGAGTTCAAATATAAGCATTCTTTAGAAGATTTTTGGGCAAATTACCAAGATGATTTTGAAGTTAGGTAGAAGCAGTGGAATCAACTCACTACTTTTCAGATGAGAGAATTCGATCTAAGGAATGACATACCAGAGAAGTTTTTCAATGATGGTGTAGTATTGATATCCTGTTTATCATTTGGATCATGTGGATAAGAAGATGTTAGATCCAATAAATTGCTTAGATAAGGAGGAGAATCCCATCAGGGAGTTCGGCTCTCATGTTATTGAAAGGAGTATGACTTGGATGAATTTAAGGTTAAGGAATTATGTGCCACTTGCTCCTAGAGAAAGGAAAAGAGACAAGCATAAGGCTTCATCTTCTAGGTCCCCAGTTGCAAAGAGGCATAAGACACAAGGTAAGCCTCCAAAGATAACAATGATTGGGGTTTCAATTGATATTGCCTTCCCTGAAGATGTCTTCAAGGTAGTAAAGGAAAAATTTATAGAGTCTTCAATGATTTTCAAAGAAGGAGCAGTAGGAATTACATCTAGTATTGGGGTTAGGTCAGTTGTGTAGGTTATTCCTCCTAGAGCCACCATTGGACTATAGCCAGGGGAAGGAGAGCAAATTGCTGAGGATGAAATACCTCAATCGAATTTCAGTACAGTAGTTTTTCCACCTCCCATTTCAAAACAACTTGAAACTAAATAACCAACACAAGAACAACCTGAAGAGGAGAGGGTTACTGAGGAGAATAAGGGTATAGATGAAAAACAAGAACTCCCTAATGAAGAGTTGCTAGAACATGAACACGAACAACAGTCTGAGGGGAGGCTAAGTCCTCAAGAGGATGTATATAAAACTCATGACATATCTAAAAATATTCCCTTAGAAGAAGAAGAGGAGCTAAGAGAAGAGCATGTGCTAATAGAGAAAGAGCAACAAGAATTGTTTGAGGCCGTAGACTAGGCTAAGAAAGTTGATTCTTCCAAACATATTGAATCTTCAAAGACTACGGAAGATCAACTTCACCAAGAGTAGCAACAGGAGGCAAAAGGGGAAGAACATGTTGATTAGTAACAATAGTAAATGACACATAGCCCACCTGATCAGACCCTTCAAGATCTAGTAGTACCATCATGGCTAAATCTAAATTTGGCAAAGAGGCAGTAAGTTGTCATCATGCCTCTAAACTTCCAAGAGATGGTTGCTGACATTGAAAAGGAAAAGCCTAGGAAGAAGCCTAGGACTTTATCAACTATTCATATAAATGATGGGGGGAAAGAATTGCAAAAATTGCTACCCCAATAGTTGATAAAGATGATCGAGAATTACAAGAAGATGATTACCAAATCACTAAGGTGAATTTGGGAAAACATATCCAGGTGGAAGAGATAGCTTCTTTTGATTCTGCTTATAGTACAATCAAGTCCAAAATGGAAAAAGTTAAGTAGATGAAGGAAAATTTGAAGGCGTAGCTGAATCAAATGAGAACCTTTGTAAAATATCTTTTGTAACTAATTTTGTAGCAGCCAGCTACTACATATGTACAAATTTTGATGACAAAGCAGGAAGTAGACGCTTTTCAAGTGATGAAAGAAAAGTCATCTATAATTGACTGATGGGTGGCTAAACTTTTGAAAGAAGCTTTTGGCATTTTTGATAAGTATTTCCCCTATTATGAAAAGACATGTAAATTGGAGAAGGAGATAGACTCTTTTATTGAAAATCATAAGAAAGAAGAGCCAAAACTAGAATAGATTTTCAGAACTTTAAAACAGATTGGAAAATTGACTTAGGAAGAATTGATAAAGTTAGATATTTTACAAGATGAAGAGCCCAATGTTGTTGATTTCTGTGTAAAAATCATTGAGTACAAGATTGAACAAATAGCTAAGTACCGTCCTGCATTGCTGAAATTACAACATGAAATATTTGAATACATTGCTATTTTTGAGACTTTTTGTTAAGGCAGTGGTAGGTTAAAAATTTTATCTACATGATAAGTATATACTAGACATAGTGGATAAAGTAAAAGAAGTTTCCAAAAAGAAAATAGATGATTTGTTGAAAACTCTAGGTCTGGATGAAAATGTATTGGATAAATTCATGGAATCTAAAGCCCATTTTAAATTAGCAATGGTGGATATCAGTAAGATGGAGTGAAAATATGACCATGTCACTTAGTGGTTGGACACTTTCAAATTTAGATATGGTTAGATGGGCCAAAAGTGGACAGGGTAGATCGACTGTTGTCAAATTTTGTTGAGTATAAGAAAAATTAGACTTCTATAGGAACATCTAGTTCTCACTGAGTTCACTTTTGGACTTAGTTAATTCTTTGATATCTAAATCTTGTAAATCCACTTTTGTAAAAAGGGACTCAGTATTTTTATAAAGTGGGCCCTATGGGATTATCTTTCTTTTTCTTTTTATATTCTTGAGTTGAAAAGTCAACTTAGAAATTGGCATGCAAAAATAATTCTATTTTTGAATTTACTTTTCAAGTTACATGGGAATGGTGATAAAAACAAGGACAAAAGGTATTGCATGTAGTTTAAGAATGCTGTATTATTCTTTTGAGATGCCTATAAAAGGGAAGGACTCATTTTTCTCAAGGGTCCAAAAGTTGAAGAATTAGGCTATCGGTCAATACTTAGATTTTTAAGCTTTTTCTGCAATTAGTATTTTTTACAACATTTTAGCATAGAGAAGGTGGTTCTTTCTGTAAACAGATCCGTATTTATGGTACTTGTGTTGGACTTATTTTCATGTATTGAAGTTTGAAGAATACAAGATGGTTTCCAATTTCGTGGGATCTATAATCATGCTTCTGGTGTAGTTCTTTGAACTTATTATTTACTTCCATATTTATTCAAGAAATTCTAAAATTTATGCTTTAAAATTGTGAATTCTATTTTCTTATTTGCGTGTGGAATAAAATAATCAAAATTGTAATTCAAATCATAATTATTTTGTGAATCCTTTGACTATTGTACTATAATATGAATGATTGGGTTTTTTAAAACTAATTTTAATATTGCAGTTAATGAATTTCTTATGTGGATGTGTTGATATGAAGTTTAAAATAAAAGTGTTGTGTCATTTACTTCTCATTTTCCTTTCAATATTTTGATCTTTCTTTCAAAACTAGGATAAGTAGATTAATTCATACTCAGTTTGAACAACTATTGAATAACTAAGTCCCCTTGTAAGCTGTTCATATTTACCCTGTGCTTGCATAGCATAGTTGTGACCCAATTCCTGAGACCTTAGAGATCGCTGACTCTCTTTTGGATGAACTGTCCTTTGAAGAGAGGCAAGTTGAATCTCATCTTGCTTGTGTTGTATTCATGTGTTAAATGGACCATCAACAAAATTGGCGCTAAAAGGAGGGCCTTAAATTTATTCGCTAAAACTTCAAGTTAGAGCGTATCAACTCCTTTTCCCCTGAGAGGTTTAGGAGAATCATGAGATCTTCACCTAAAAAGGGAGATTTCTTTAAACTAGGGTTTCCTACTAGAGAAAGAAGTGTGAGGGGAAAACACAAAAATCAACCCGTTGCCTCTCCATCAAACCAACAACCTTTAGCTAACCCTATTAGTTCACATGTACCGCTTCAACAAATGACCTTCTTTGCTGCCAAAAGCTCACCTTTGGGCACTATACCTAGAGGAATCCATGAACTACCCAAAAACCCAAAAATGTTTTTCGCAAAGTACATCTATGGTGAAAGCAAAACTATAGAGGAACATATACAGGTATTCAAAGATGTTGCGATTTGATTGCAAATAGCTCACTAAGATGTGGTTTGTAGATTGTTCCCTTACTCATTGGGGGACTTTGCCTATAATTGGTATCTCAATCAGCCTGAAAACTTGATATCTTGGACTAGAAAGAATTAGAAACAACTTTTATCAATCAATTTCAAACTTATGTAGACCTAGATGTCCTCTACCATCAATTTGCCACATGTAAAAAAGAACTGAATGAACCTTTGACGATGTTCGACACTAGGTTTTAGAGATTATACAAAAGGCTAGCTGCCCTGTACATAGTAACAAAAAACATAGATATTCATGTTTGTTGGCAAGAGACGCTGCTTTACATTGATAAGTGTTACCATTGATGGCAACTAAGATCATCTCAATCATCCATATAACACAATTTGTTCATACCGGAAGTCAGATTCAGAATTTGTCTAAGTTTGGGTAGTTAGGAATAGAACAGTAACAGGGTCTGGTATTTTCATCTGGATCTCTCCGGTGGAAAGTCATGATTAGCTGCAGATCTAGGGGAGTTATATGCATTGTCAAGACAATCTAAATCCATATTTTTGTTCTCCGGTGATGAAGGATTCAAAAGATATTAGCCTCTGAGTACCCGGTTCTAGTTTGTCAGAGCAGACAGAAGAAGAACAGGCCGACCTTGCAGAAGGTCTTGATTCCAGATGTATGGAAGTTGATTGTTGGACAAATGGTGATGATCAGTGATAGTGGCCGACATGAGTAATAATTTTCAAGAGCAAGTTTTGGTCCACACCTTAAGTTATGCATAGATCTAGCTGATAGAGTAGAGCATTCATAAAAGTTCTAAGTGTTGTTGAAGCCGACTAATAGAATGATTGTAGATCATGTTGTGGATATATATAGCTGATGAAATTGGATGATTAGTTCTATATGGTGTATGCGAACAAGGCATATGTAAGAAGAACATAAATACAAAGTACGAATGAAGGCAAAATAGTAAGAAGAGCAAAGCAAAGATGAAATGTGTAAGATCAATTTTTGTACTTAACTAGAACTGAAATTCTTGCATGGGTAGATGCTATTAATCAGTTCAAATTTCTATCATTCTCTTGTAATATTTCCATAGGCAGTGAGCCTCCATTTGAGCAGTGAGCTCTGGGTAGTGAGCCCGAATGCATGTGCATTCCCATTTGTAAAATTACTTTTAACAGGGTATTAATTTTTGTGGGTTAATCCCTACCGTGGTTTTTCCCTTAACTGGGTTTCCACGTCAAAATCTTGGTGTCAAATGTGTTATTTATGTTTTTGTTCATATGTTATTGATTGATGCTAAAAAGTTTATATCATTAAATTGATTACAAGAGGCAAAGGAAGATTAAAAGTAGAAAAAATTAAAAATGTGTGACAACTGATTCACCCCCCCTCTCAGTTGTCCAGACTATTTCCAACAATTGGTATCAGAGCAAGGTTCCTTCAAAAATCATAACAAGCTTGAGGAAAAGATCTTGGAAGAAGTTTCAAATGGGTTCAATCAAAAATCAACTTCAAATGGCCCTGGAAGAAATTAGCAATCTGAGAGGTGAACTCAAAGATGCTGATAATACCATTGAAATGTTAAAAGATAAATTAAAGGAATCTCTACAAAAGAAAAAGGAGCTACTTCTACAGCTATCCGGTTTACCTGAAGAAAATGGCATGAATGAAGCTTTGGAACAAAAGACAAAGGAATGTGAGAAGCTGTCAAAAGAAGTTGCTATTCTGAAAATTGAAATGGAATCCGAAATAATGAGGCAAACCAAAGAAAGTGAAGATAGGAAAAAAAATGAAGAAGATCTGAATCAAAAACTAAGAGAAAGAACTGAAGAATATTGCAAATTGGATAGAATAGCTGGACATCTAGAATCTGATCTACAAGAAAGTAGAGACAATGAGAGAGAACTTGAAAGGCAAATTGTCATTCTCAAACATGACCTAGAAGTTGCAAATGAATATAGGGAAAAGTTCAAGATAAGCTCAGCAAAACTAGAAGCACTACTTGAAGGATAGAAAAAGGCTGATGACAAGCATGGTCTTGGATATGAGAAAGGTGAAAGCTCCAGATCCAGACAGAGAAATTTTCAACCTAGGAATGGAAGAAACATAACTAGAAAACCTTCGGTAAGACAACCTAATGCTCAAAGATATCCATCATTCAATAGAAATTGTTTCAATTGCAACAAATTTGGTCATAAAGCTATTCAGTGTAGAAGCAGAGTAAATCAAAATGGTCCATCCTTCTCCAGTATTGCTTCAAGTGTAAAAGGTACGGTCATAAATCAAATGAATGCAAAAGTATGATAATAAATAATGCTAACAATAGAAGAATTAGCAACTCCTTCAATGGTTACTGCTTTGTTTGCAATGGGTTTGGACACATGGTTAATCGGTGCAGATCAAGAGAAAATTAGAAAAGAAATGTTGTATGCTTTAACTGTAATAAATCTAGTCATACTGCAAGATTCTGCAAAAATAGGAATAATGGAAGAAAAGGTTTCGTAAACAAAAAAATGGACGAGCAAAGACAAGACAAAGGCAGAGAAAAAATTGATGTGAATGAGATTTAGAATGAAACAAACAAGATATGGGTCAAGAAAACAATTATGAATGACAGTAATGGATCTGCATCAGAATCTGGTGCTAAAAACTCCTCTGGGAATTGATTTGGGAGCCTTGGCTCAGGGGGAGCAGCATTGTAAATCAAATTCCCCCAGCCAATAGTTGAGTGCCTGGTTCTAGCACAATGAGAAAAGGTACCTTGAATTGACTCAGAACATTTGGAAGGATTTATGGAAGAAAGGAAGTGATTATGGAAAATTGCAGAGTGATACATGAAAAGACTATTCAAAAACAAAGCAGCCGGATGTGCTAGGGCAGAGCATTTATTATAAAGGCAAATTAGGTGATACAAAGCTTAAAAAGGTCATTCATTTCTCATTTGAAACACTTTGCATCAGGAGAAAACAAGAAGAAAGAAGTGGACGAGATTAGAGCTGAGAATTCTCAAGATTTAGAAGTGAGAAAAGGATTTCCAAGCAAAAATCCTAATCTGTGTAACAAGGTATTTTCTATTTTCTACGAAATCTCAAGTTCTCAATTTCTGCAAATGGCTACACCTCTAGTTGTTGATGTAACTGAAAGGTGCCAACCAATATTTAAGAAGCATCCACACAAATCAATTGAAGTTGAACTGTTGGGCACATTCTCTGAGGTTCCACATGATGTACTGCATGTTGAGGATATTAGGGCATACATCCACTACAACATAGATGAATTTGGAAACTTGAAACTCTTGGATTTGCTTAACAACTACTTAACTGATGATAGCCACAAATTGAAATCAGAATACAAAGCCCTAGAAAGCAAACATTTTCTGCAAGTCATTAGGTTTCTGATATTTGATGAAAATGAATGGATTTAATATATCTTAAGCTGAATACATGATGAGTTCATATGGCTATTGAAACCATTCAAGATTACAAAGGATGTTATCAAGATTGTAACCAAATTAAATTCAATCAGTGGGTTTCCCATGTTGAAAGCTGTGAAAAACCAGATAGTGACTGATGCTACCGGTGCCAAGTTTGATAGAAGGGCGATGACCATCAATGATATTATAGAACCAGATGTCAAATTCACCTCCATGGTGATTGGGTACAAAATTTAAGCCTATCAAATGTTAAAAGAAAATGCTGATTATGATCTTTGTGAACTACTACAAAATCAGTTGATTGAGAATTTGAGCAAGATAAAGAAAGATAAGAAAAATTCCTTCAAATATGGTTCCTTGATTATATGCTTGTTCTTCTATTTTATGAATGAAGTACCTAGAATTCAAGGTGTCCATTGGACAACTGACAGACCAGTAGCATTGCAAATAAGAGATCATATTCTCAATCTTGGTGACTCCTAAGCCCAAAAGACTGTCATTTGGGGTTACTTCAAAAACTTCCAGAGTTTAATGCAAGCAAGGGAAAGAATCCCTAAAACAATTGTGGACAAGTATGAAAATGACATATGCTTCATGGTTGACACAGATTAGTGCTTGATGGAAGCTGTAGAACCAAGGACAGTTTGGATAATGCCTATGGGTTATGAGGCAGATGAAAGAGTTTTGGATATGTATGCTCATCATCTTTTTAGCACACCTAAAGATACCTCTGTGGAAAGGTTTGGAACATACAAGGAACTAAGTCTAAAATTACATGTGGAGCTCAGACAACCTGAGACCAAGAGGAAAGTGCAGAGACAAATTGAAAGGTATGCCGAGAGAATTGGCCTAACCGAGGAGGTAGTAAAGCAGAATAGAGAAAGAATTGAAAAGATGAAGAAAAGCACTGAGCATACTACAGAAGAAAAAGCAGAAAGTGAGCCAGTAGTTGCTCTGGAAATGCCACCAAGCTTCTCAAGGAAGAAAAGGAGTTTTGCAACTCTTGCTGAGCAACTCAAGTCCACTTCCACTAAGAAGCTTGAAGCCACTCCATCCAGTGATGGAGGGAAAAGAAATAAAACCAAGGCCACAAGAACCCACAAGAGTACAAAAGATGATGAAGAGACAGAGACAGATGAATAAGTGAAAGAAATAAGATCCCAGAAAGCCAGAATTTCAAAGACATTTGAAGACCAGCCTTTCCGGAAGCAATAAGGCCAGTAAAAAGCTAGTCATTGGTAAGGTCGCTATGACTATTGATGAAATTGTAAAAACAATCACTATTGATGGAATTTAAAGCCTTTCAGAGTTTACTATGATAATTTTGATCAAGCAAATAAGAAAATTTTGGAAGATGCTATTATCATATATTTGAATAAATTCAATAAAGCCCTGTTGGAAATTTTACAAGAACTTCCTAAATGTTTAAGAAGAGTACTAGAAATGAGAAAAGAAGCAGCTAAGGCTAAAGATCTAGAACTCAGAGAGTATGTCCTCTCCACACTATGTCATGTAATAACCAATAAAGAAGCAGATAAAATTCTCAAAGAAGTCAAAGAAAAATTCAAAAGCGAAGTCTGGATGAACAAGCTAATGCTTGGTGAGACTGAGGAAATTGCAAAGGAAACAGAGGAAATTCTGAGAAAGGCTTTAGAAAAAGATAAATACTTTATTGTTTCAAAAAAACAAGTTGAAGAAGACAAACCTCTTGCTCTGGAACAAGAATCTCTTGAAGAAGAAACTAACAAGAGAATTAATGATCATAGTACTACTCTAGATCCTTCAGAATTAATCAATGAGGAGACCAATGATGGACTTGATTCATCAAATCTAAATATTGGAGAAGTTCAAGAAGAGGAACAAGTCAATCAGGAGGACATAGAAATGGTAGACAGAATAGTTGTTGCAAGGGTAACTCATCCACCTGATCACTTTGGGAAAGAAGAGGATATTGCTACCACACAGAGCCCTCTGGATCAGGTAGCAAGTGGTGAGCAAACAAGAAAGATTTCCTCTGGAGAAAACATAGAGAAGAGTAAAACAGAGAAAGAGGAAGAAAAAGGAAAGAAGGATAAGGCAGAAGAAGATGGTGCAAATGTTGAAGCACCTAAAGCAGATACTGAGAAATCAGGATAACAAAAGGATGGTTTTGAAATGGTTGCAAGAGACACTATAGATGCTGTAAAAGGTCTTCTTGAACAAGAAATGATTGAACTTGATGAGCCTGAGCTACTCCAAGGCCTAGCCAATCCAGATGCTCTCTCTCCAGTTCAATTGATGAAAATAGCATCATTCACCCAAGTAAAGGCTAGAGAAAAGATGTTAAAGTCCCACATGGAGGACAATGAGCTACTGGGGCTTGCAATCAGATTTTTGGAGAAATTAATGCCAACCTATCAAAATAATCAAAATGATTCCCCCTTTGGACATCTAAAAAATCTTGTAAGTTTAGTAAACTCACATTTTGAGTCTTTTGAAAAGTTTACGGAGGCAAAAGTTCAGAAAGAGTTCCTGAATAAGAAATTCAGTCAAGTTAAGAATCTGATAAGGAGTGATAGGTTGATACTAGGCATTAGCATAAAGAGAATTCAGAATGCCCTAAGTGATGGAGGAGATATGTATAAGTTTTGCCTATCATGGTCTAAAGTCAATGAGGATATTGAGAAGATAAAGGAACAAGAACAAAAAATATTAGTTCTATCTCAAAATTTTGATCCTCTAACTGCCTCTCCTATAAGCCAGGAATGTTAGGTTATTATCTTGACAGATGAAATAAAGGGACTTGAAAAAGAGAAAGGCAATACTATGAAGAGGATGTGTGAACTCCGGGGATTGATTGCCCCCAAGTTGGAATCCATGCATAATGCCTTATCTGAAGCCTATAATGCACTTCAGACAAGTGATCCTCTGGATCTGGCAAAGCCAAAAGCATATACATTTTTGTTGAGTGGGTACATCTCTATTTTGGATGGAATGAAGAGTACTTGGGCCTCTAGACTTGTGCAAATAAAAACCAACTTTGCAGACATTCTCAAGTTCATGTAAATAAGACTTAATGATTAATTGTACATATGCGGCAGTATATACATAATTTTTGGAGAGTTTTGGCTTGCAGACCCCACCCTTTGCCATTGATGTCAAACGGGGGTGAAGGGCAATGAAAAATGAGGTATTTAGCAAAGGGGGAGCACTAGAATAAGTAAAGTATATGAGTGTACAGATAAAGGGGGAGTTGCACTAGACACTTAGTCATTTTTCACTAAGTGTTGCTATTAATGCCAAAGGGGGAGATTGTTGGCAAGAGACACTGCTTTACATTGATAAGTTTTGTCATTGATGGCAACTAAGATCATCTCAATCATCCACATAACACAATTTGTTCATACCGGAAGTCAGATTTAGAATTTGTCTAAGTCTGGGCAGTTATGAACAGAACAGTAATAGGGTCCGGTGTTTTGGTCCTTATCTCTCCAGTGGAAAGTCATGATTAGCTACGGATCTACGGGAGTTGTATGCATTGTCAAGACAATATAAATCCAAATTTTTGTCCTCCGGTGATGAAGGATTCAAAAGATATTAGCCTCTGAGTACTCGGTTCTAGTTTGTCAGAGCAGATAGAAGAAGAACAGGTCGACCTTGCAGAAGGTGTTGATTCTGGATGTATGAAAGTTGATTGTTGGAAAAATGGTGATGATTAGTGATAGTGGCCAACATGAGTAATGATTTTCAAGAGCAAGTTTTGGTCTGCACCTTAAGTTATGCATAGATCTAGTTGACAGAGTAGAGCATTCATAAAAGTTCTAAGTGTTGTTGAAGCTGACTGATAGAATGATTGTAGATCATGTTGTAGATATATATAGCTGATGAAATTGGATGATTTAGTGTGTGGTGTATGCAAACAAGGCATATGTAAGAAGAGCAGAAATACAAAGTGCGAATGAAGGCAGAACAGTAAGAAGAGTAGAGCAAAGATGAAATGTGTAAGATCAGTTTTTGTACTTAACCGGAACTAAAATTCTTGCATGGGTAGATGCTATTAATTAGTTCAAATTTTTGTCATTCTCTTGTAATATTTCCATAGGCAGTGAGCCTTCATTTGAGCAGTGAGCTCTGGGTAGTGATCCCGATTGCATGTACATTCCCATTTGTAAAAAATACTTTTAACAGGGTATTAATTTTTGTGGGTTAACCCCCACCGTGGTTTTTCCCTTAACCGGGTTTCCACGTCAAAATCTTGGTGTCAAATGTGCTATTTATGTTTTTGTTCATATGTTATTGATTGATGCTAAAAAGTTTATATCATTAAATTGATTATAAGAGGCAAAGGAAGATAAAAAGTAGAAAATATTGAAAATGTGTGACAACTGATTCACCCCCCCTCTCTCAGTTGTTTGGACTATTTCCAACAAGGTTTACTTAAAAAAGTAATTGATCCCTTGACCGGTCTATTTCTGAGAAGGACTCAGACCCCAGCTAACATAGATACTCTTTCCAAAACATACAAACTGGCTATTGAATTACAACACGAGATTGATCCTTCCCCTAGAGGAATCAATGGTTCTATACCTTCATTGGGATATTTAGGAGGATCAAATCAATTGCCTATGATAAACAATGCCTTGGCTAGTGGCATGCCTTTACTAAATCCGATACCTCTAGCCATGCATTAGCCCACCAACCAGTCCTTTACTACACCCACAATCACATGGCCTAATCTAAACCAAAACAATAATCCAATGCTTGTTACTAATACTCGAAATTCATTTTTTGAGAAACCTGCTAACACTCAGGCAGTTCCAAATAATATCCAAGCCAATGCATAGGTAAACTAACCAATTGCTAATTAGAATATGCATCTAACATCTAAAATAGAAGACCTCAAAAAGACTCTGTCCCAAGTTACAACCGAGCTCACCTAGTTTAGGATGAATCCTCCACAAGCTCAAAATCAGAACAACTTTCAAGCTCAAAGTAATTTCTAGAATTAGAACCGAAATTACAATCAAAGACTGTTCAATAGATAGTGGAACACAAGATCTAACAATGGGGGAGTGAGTAATCAGGAAATGAGTCAAATGAGGGAAATCAAGGTAACACAAATACATCCAATACAGTGAACATAGCTGAGTTGAACCACATGGCAATTGGTGTAGATTGCATGATACAATAGATCATTTAGAACTAGATTGCCCTCAAATGGAAAAGATGCCTGAGTTACACATGCCAATTCCCAGTCATCTTGCATCACAGTTCAAAAAAATAGTAACAACATAAACACAACTATGGTCTTGGACTCTTACATCTTCCCCTTTGAAGAAGATAATGAGCCATCTAATGAAACTTATGAGGTTCAGTCCTTTCAGCAGGGGAAGAACAACTATTTATTAAGGAACAAGGCTCAAGGCCCATTCACAACAAGAATACCTCCCAGTAATGGACCTACACTGCCTGATCCCAAAGCCAATAACAACCCCCTTCCACCGTGAAGCTAGAATGAAGGACAACCAAGACCAAATCTAGTAATACTAACAAAGCCTCATACAGTGACAGATATGAGATATGACATAACTAAAGACCTCAAGAAGACTAAGTCTAATATGTGAATCTTTGATGTTCTTTAGAATTGCCCCAATCAAAGAGAAGCTTTGATAAAACTCCTAGATAAGCCAAATCCATCTAAAGAGAAAGCAAAAGTAGTGGCTACCATTGATGCTTATACGATGATGTACCGAGAGAAGTTAGTCTCTCCCCCTTTCCTCCTAAGTATAAGAATATTTGGGAAAAACTTGCATAATTGCTTGGTGGATTCAGGAGCATCTGGTAATGTGATGCCCTATTCAATGTGCTAAAAGCTTATGATGACACCAACTCCCTCTCAGAAAAAGGTAGTACAACTAGACAAGGCAGAGGTAAATGTAATAGGTGAACTTAGACATGTGCATATCTAGCTAGTGTCTGATCCTAAGATTCAACAACACATTGATATTCAAGTGGTAGACATTCCTGAAGCCTATGGGATGTTGCTCAGCAGGGATTAGTCCAAAATCTTGAATGGATACTTTTCTACTGATATCTCCCATCTATGGTTGCCCTAGAGGGGAAATCAGAACCAGATCAGAATTGAGAGTGAACCTAGGTTAAAACACATGATCATGGAATACAACCATCACAACAAAGTAGCCTATACTGAAGTTGAGCCAGGGGTTTACTGAGTGGATAAAACCTTGACCACCCTCGTATTCTCCAAAGGCACCATGGGAATTAAGGATACTAGAGGTGTAGTTTTGTATTCTAAGTGCGAACAATTCACTCAGAAATTAGAAACAAATTAGGCTCTGTTGGGAAATGACATCAATATCAATGATTTGTTGTTGCCAAATTAGTGCCTAATTCACAAGTGCAATCACTCAGAATTATCTTGCGCAGTATGTATTGTTGTTGTGAAGAAATACCTTTATGAGAAACAGTGCCCAGATTCCTCATCCATAGATAATAGCACAACCTGCAATACCAGACTGCTAACCAACCAAGATAACACTGTAGAAATAGTCAGTATATAGGATGATCAGCAGACGAGATAAACAAATGCTGATCTGTTTGAATCTACAAATGGACAACCTAGTGTTTTCATCAAGGATACACAAGTAATGAACACATCCAAAGAAATCTCTTGGGGGCAAAGCTCGATAGACCTAGAATAGTCAAAAGAAAACTCAAATGTCTCTTCAGAAGAAAGTGAAGTAGAACCAAATATGAATGAAGGAGAATCAAATCTGCTTGTTCCCACCACCGAACAGATACATGTTCAACATACCTAGAACCTAGAACCTACTCATGAGGTATAAATATTACAAGAAGATTAGATATGGACCTTGAGATTTGATGGCTCCCGTTATAAACAAGGAGTCAGGGCAAGAGTGGAGTTAGTTAGCCCCAAAGGAAAAGCCTTTCTAGATTCCTATCGACTGCAATTCAATTTTACTAACAATATGACCGAATATGAAGCCTTGATTTGAGGTTTGATTTTTGCACATAGGAAAGGGGTAAAGTGCCTCAAAGTACAAGGGGATTCATAATTGGTAGTTAGACAAGTAAGAAGTTAGCATGTCTGCCATGACAAGAGACTTGCAACTTACATAAATAGGATATGGAGCCTTATTAAAGACTTTATTGTTTTTGACATAAAATGCATCCTGAGGAGAAATAATCACATTGCGGATGCACTGGAAGTAGTTGCCAATAGTCTAGAACCAATGACACATTCGAGGCTGAGGAGATTTTATGTGGAACTAGTCCCAGCACCAACAGTACCAGATAACATAAGGAATTTCTAGGTCTTCCAAGATGATCAGCATATTTTGGAATTCCTAACTAGTTTAGAAGTCTTTGAGGGCCAAATCATAGATGAATCTAATAGAGAGCCTTTCGAAGAAGATGGTGGAGTAATCAACTTGAAAACCAATAGCATACCAAAAGGTATGGTCACATTAGAGAGGATCTTTGACTCAGATCCAAGAGCCAAACAAAAAGTACCTTCCGATTCTGAAGGTAGTAAATATGAAACTTACAACCTAGGGGAAGTCGACACTGAAAGGAATGTTTTCATAGGTAAGACCTGCCATAGTAGAGAAAGGGAAGATATCATTCAAGCATTGAAAGACTATTGAGATGTCATTGCTTGGGGTATGAATATCTAAAAATATTTAACAGTTCCATCATCACTCATACAATCCCATTAAATCCAAACATAAAATTGTTTCGACAGAAACAAAGGCCTGTTAATGCTTTAATTAAACCTCTAATTTTTAAAGAAGTACAAAAGTTACTAGCTGTTAAAATCATCTTTTTAGTAAGACACTCCATGTGGGTAGAAAACCTGGTGCCTGTCAAAAAGGAAAATAGGGAAATTAGATTGTGTGTGGACTTCCAGAATCTAAACAAAGCATCTGAAAAGGACAACTATCCTCTTCCATGGTTGGACGAAGTATTACAGATTGTAAACGGGTCTCAAATGATGTGGGTAAATGCAAGAAGTTGTGTCCACTTAAGGTGGAAGTTTCGGAGTTAGAAAAAAATCCGAAATCAGGTTAACCAAAACGGAATCCCGCTTTTATGAAACGGGATCCCGTTTTGCTTCGGGTTCCCGAGCCAAAAGCGGGATCCCGTTTTCAAGAAATGGGATCCCGTTTTGAATAAACGGGATCCCGTTTTGAGTTCCATAAAAGGTTAATATTTTAACCTTTATGAAATGGGATCCCGTTTCAAAACGGGATCCCGTTTCATAAAGGTTAAAATATTAACCTTTTATGAAACGGGATCCCGTTTTAAAACGGGATCCCGTTATTTAAAATTTGAATTTTAAGCTCGGGTTTTGCTTTGTAACCCGGTTCGGGAAATGCTTTGGGGACCCGAACCTGACCTCTGGACCAGGTTTGACCTGCAACTTGAAGGTCCTGTCAATGTCACAACAAAATAGTGACTTTGGGCATATATCTGAAGGTCTATTTTGCAGAATATTTTGACGAAATTAAAACCCATTATAGATGAGACAGTGTAGATTCCAAATATGTAATTTTTTTTACAATTGGATTAATTTTTCTATTTTTTAATCAATTTATGATGAAATAGGTCCATAAACTTGAATTATTAGGGTTTTTTAGTATTTTAATAACTTTTTATTAACATATTTTTTTGTAAAAAAAATTGTACGAAAACGTACTTTAGACAATTATTTTCAATTTAAAAAAAAAAATTTCAAAAAATGTTAAGTTTAGGTCATCTTATGCGTGACGTACACGATGATTTTTTGAAAGACCAAAAATGGCCAATAAAAAATTAATAAAAAAAAAATATTCAATAAAAAATTCCAAAAAAATATGGAAAACGTGCTTCAGTGAGTTACAAATATTTTCCCAAAAGGATTTTGAAAAATATGATAATTTAGGTCAAAATATGGATGACGTACACATACATGGTATAGTAAAAAAAATGACTTTTAAACAGTGGTTTTTAGAAACACCTATTCAAAATCACTTTCTATCATCTGGGTATTGAAAAAAATTACATATTTCGAAACTAGACTTCGAGTACTACATTTCATATTTAGTGAATTTTTCCAAGATTCCACCATTAAGTGCTTCAAATTTTTAGGTCAAATGTGACAAATTCTGAAAATCAGGGAAAACACTTCCACTTTTTGGCCAATAAGTGGACACAACTTCTTGCACACACCCATGTCTTTCTTGGATGGATATTTTAGATACAACCAGGTCATGGTAACATATGAAGATAGGATGAAGACTACCTTCACCACTAAATGGGGAACATTTGCCTACAAGAGGATGCCCTTTGGCTTAATAAATACTAGTGCCACTTTTCAAAGAGCAATGGACACAACATTCACTAACTTAGTGGGTAAGTGTATCATCATTTATATGGATGACCTCACACTATTCTCCAAAGATCGAAGTAATCATGTTGTAGATCTGAGGAAGATACTGGAAAGATGTAGATGATATGGCATATCGCTCAACCCTAAGAAATGCATTTTTGGAGTCATAGAAGGAAAGCTATTGGGTCACGTCATATCTGAAAAGAAAATTTTAATTGACCTAGAGAGGGTAGAATCTATTCTAAAATTGCTTATGCCGAGCAACAAAATGGAAATGAGATCTTTCTTTGGGAAGATAAATTTCATAAGGAAGGTCATAAAAGGGTTTATTGAGATCATGAAACCATTGAATGACATGATGAAGAAGGTGATGGTGCCTGCATAAACATTCAGGTTTCAAGCATTCTAATTCGCAGGCACCTTTCATAAAAATCCAAAAATTCTAAGTCATTTGGCCTTCATAGTTGAAAATTGCAAAAAATTGTTGTATGCATGTGTCTTTGTATATACAAGGGCTACTTGTATATACATGCAGGTCCAAGTGTGCTTTCGGACATACAAGGTGGCTTGTATGTTTAATCGGCCTTCAAAAATGGTAAAAAGTGAGTTATATGCATTTTATATGCATATCGGGTTCTCATGTACATTGGGGAATCTTTCGCAAGATTCTGGGAATATTCTATGTTTGTATGTCAGGTTTGCTTGTATCTCAGGTTTGTATGTTTAGACATACAACAGCTACATGCAGCGAAAAAAGATACGTCGCGGATCTCAAAAAGGGTTCAAATCGGGCTAAAGTGGTGGTCGGGTCCACATATATGTGCAAGCAAGAGTGAATGTATGTCCAACATGCATTGGGTTTATACAATGAAAGATATACAAAGAAACCCGACATGCATTTGCTACAGTGCAAGGGTTCATTGCCAGCACATACAATGAAAACATGCAAGTGGTCTTGTATGTTCGGCAATAAACAAAGCAGCAGGAGATACATTTGGTGGGGTCTGCCTCACATGCAAAGGGCTTTGTATCTCATATACAAAGGAGAATGTATATGTGATATACATTCAAAAATGTGCAAGGGCCGATATGCATTTGGTGGGGCCCGTGGACATACAAGGCGAAATGTACATGCATTATACATTCGAGCGCATGCAAAAAAAAGGTGCGAGTAAAGAAAGGATACAATGGCTAGGGCCCACCACTTGTATAAAGAGATTGTATGTTTGAACATACAATGGAACATGCATTCCAATGATGCAAGGCCCGGATCTGAAAAAGTATACAACGTAGTTGATAAAGGCTGGGGTCTGATGGAATGTATGTTTTTGCTTGTATGTTTGCATCCTATATGCAACATACAAGCGGATATAGAAAGGAGCAATATGCAAGCTGGACTCAATGCAAAGATCAAATTCAACGAATTCAAAGTTGACGTTCGCGGCTTGCATGTATTGCTTGTATATGTGCAATATACAAAGGATTAATATGCAAAGAATGGGATACAAGCCAAATTTCAAAGGTTTTCAAGTCTGATTGATAAATGCAATGAAATCTACCTTGTATGTATGAGGTGAATGTATATGCACATATACAAGGCGATAGATGCAAAAAGGAGATACAAGGCAGAACCCGAAGGTGTTTTCAATTTGTTCTATAATAATTTGGGGTCCGCGCCTTGTATGCATATAGTTGTTGTATATGCATTTGAACATGCATATACAAGGGCAAAAAGGGCAAAATAAGGAAGGAAAAGTCAGTGATAGAAACATGAGGTGCCTACATGGCACATTTTCACTGGTTGGTGACTTTTCAAGGTATTTAGGAGCCGTTAATTTCGACAGAAGAATGCAAATTGATGGCTGGTTTTAAACTTGTTGCAGCGAAGGGATTTCTTTGTATGCAGCCTCATTTTTTGAGCAGGAAAAACTTTGATGCATTTGTTGCTGCATTTCAAGAGGAGCTGCGGGTAGCTAGGCCATTGATGGCGGTATGCAGTGGTGTAGATCGATGGAGTTGACAGGTCAACCACCTGATTTGGGAAGAAGATCTCCATGTGGCGGTGCGGATCCCGATCCCACCTGCTCTTCCCTCTGTCTCTGTCGGCAGCATTGAATATTTTGAGCGCCAATCTAAAGATGCAATGTATTTGGTAAATTTTGAGAAGACCATGTACTTTTATTGCTGAGTACACAGTTTGCTATAAAGTGAAAATTGTGTTACTCATTTGTGGTTGTTGAAGACTTGGGCATTTTTGGGGGAAAAATAACAAAAAACAAAGCATTTTCCTGGCTGTTATATCTTTTTGGAGTTTATGAGTTGCATCTAAATGTACATTGCAGATATTCTCAGTTTCATTGTTGTTTCATATGAAAAATGCATTGTGCATGTGTTTACCTATCTGTCTCATTTGTTGCATGCCTTCCTCCTTTTGAATCTAGTTGCTAAGGGTTTCATAGATTCTAGGATATAGGTTTCTGTATTGCATGTTTAATCTATGACTTCCATTCAAGGAGTGGATTAAATTGTCTTAGGTTAAATATGAAGAAGGTTGTATGTTAGCTAGGATGTCTGTAAGTAGAGACAGTTAAATACCCATTCTTGGGTGATGTTTGTAAGACAAGCATCAATCTAACCCCTTGAAACTTGAATCCAAAATGCAATCCACTCTTATGTATACGTCTAGTTGCCTCCCTGCCCTGAGATAGACACCAGTCTGCCCTTGTGAAGTAGTTATGATCCAAAAACCCCTGTCTTGCATCCAAACCATCAAACCAATCCATTCACATTTCCAACCTGTTAGTTGTAGGAGTAGGATTAGGATCCCTTGCATACTCTCATCCATAACTAGTAATACATGTCCAAGAACAGTGCCAACCTTGTGATTTATTACACAAATCTTGGTCCAAACATGAGAGTATTCTACTTGTCATTGTAAAGCTAAATCTCTGTGTCATTGGGTGAGTCAAGGTGAAATCTTTAGCTATAGGGATACCCCCATTTGGTGCGGCAGAACCAAAAGTGAAGGGGAGGTAGCTCACGTAACCTCCTATATTAGTTGGCTGAATCTTCCCGTGTATTGGAATTGGCAAACCCTCTGCTGATTCGGAAGGAAAAACCAACAAAATGGTGACTCTACTGGGGAGATAATGTCATATCCATGAAAGTGTGAGTCTAAAAGATTGAAGATTCAGACCTGGGAAGTGTTTTGTTGCAGCAAACAAAAGAAAAAGTTGTATGTGTGGCTTTGCTATGGGAGAACCCAGAAAGAAAAGAAATGAATTTTTAGCTTCATGTTATTTGAAGCTCATTCCTCTGCTAAAGAGGTGGCAACTCTGTTAAATGAACCTATCAAAGGCTGCAACATATCCAGGTATTTGTATAAGTTTTAAAAGACTCCCTATTTGGTGAAACAACACTGGTTAAAAGGGAAATGTTAGTTAAAGATTGCATGCTTTTGTAAGAACCTAATTTGTATTTCAAAAGGAGTATGCAATATTGTTAAAAGACTCATTTAGAGGACTTTAGGAAAGCTGAAATAGAAGTTTGTATTTTTAAGGGCCTAAAGTCATTGTTTATTGAAAATCTGAGTTGCGAAGAGGGTTACAAAAAACACATAAAGATGTATTATCAGCCCATGCACCCTTGTGAGGTGTCAAATGCAATAATGTATAGTAATCAGTCCCAACCATGTAATAGAAGAAGTTTCAACATTGATAGATATAAGCCCATCAATTTCAATGGTATTTGTGGTTATCCAAATGCTTTTCCATATAAAATCAGAAAGTATTTGCCCAAATTCAATGGTATAAAGGATGAATCAGCTGAGAGACACTTGCAGCAGTTTTTAAATGTGATAGGTGATTTTGAGGTTGACCATGAAGATGTAGTTATGAGATAATTTGTTCAATCTCTAGATGAAGATGCAAGGGACTAGTTCTCCTACCTTCCAGCTTGCTCTGTCAGCTCTTGGCAAGAATTTAGGTCTGCATTTCTAGAACAATATGGTGAAAGAATTTCTGAATATGCAGTCATTAGTGATTTTATGTATATCCATATTGAAAAAGATGAGTTGATTCCAGCTTTTAACCTTAGATTTATGAAGGCATTGAATAGAATACCAGAATGTATGAGACCTAATGATGCATTGTGCCTAGTTGTCTATTTGGGAGCATTTGACAAGAAAATGAGTTGTAGATTGAGAGATAAGGAGCCCACCACATTGCATCAGGCACATTAGTTTGCAATAGACATTGAAAACAATTGGAGGCATAGAATTCAAAAGGGTTATTTCTCTAAAAATTTTTGCTGTCCTGCAGCCCCCTATGTTGATGAAAGATATAATCTATGTGTTGAAAATGAGTGTCAAAACACTCACATTCTTGCTGTCCATGTTTATGCATCATTCCAAGTTAATGATGACTTTGCTATAAAGGAGGATGTCCTGATTTTCCCAACAAATGAAGTTGACAATAATGATTTTTCAAATGATACTTATATGCCAGTTCTCAACAAAAAGCATTCATGTTTAAATGATCTAGTTGTGCAAAGTTGTGATCATATGGATCGAGAGTCAGTATTAGTTTCATCAGGAAGCATTAGAGGGTTGGAAAATGATATGGATACTTCAACTTCAGATGATAGAGATGATACCCATGATCAGTTCATGGACCAGGTTTGTTCTTCTTATGACTCTAGATTTGATAATGATGAAAAAGAGTTGGATTCTCATGAAGAAGGAACAAAGACCTTTGCAATGAACATGAATCCCCTTTATGATGAGCCATTAGATGCATTGAACATTGCGAGTCATGATCTTCATTGGTGCAGAACTAATCCTCTTTTTGAGGATAATGATGAATATGAGGAGACAACTGGCATAGGTGCTACATCAGTTTGTGAAGAGGGGACATATGAGTCAGAATCAGATATCTTCAGCTCTTGTGAAGATAATATGGATATACAAACTGTAGATAATGAATGTTCATCATAATTTGGTTCAGGCATGTGCAACTATGGGTGTGTGGATCAGGATTTGTTTTCAATGTCAATAAGTGATACAAATGACATTGAGGGTCTCATATATTCTGAATGTTTTCAGTTTTTAGATCAACTGGATGAGTGCCTGGTAATGAATAACAGCCAGGTAGGTAGTGAGTATTGCCAAGTGCAATATGAGGATATATTGCTTGAAGAATATAACATATATATGTTGCCTAGCGCTGAAAAATGTTCTAGTATGTATGGTTATATGTCTGATTGTGAGATGCAGAGTGATAGAGGCAGTGCTGACAGTGGTAAGTTTTCAAGGATGGTAAAGTGTCTAATTGACAAGATCAGCATGTGGGTAGATTATTTTAATGTCTTTAGTTATGGTTGGGGTTTTTCATATCAGAATCAGGCATTTGACAAGAAAAGGTTATGGTTTTTCATTTTTGGCTGCCCAGGGCCGCCAAAATAATGTTTTAAAAATGTAATTTGTGATGCAAGTTGGTGCAATGTTTGACTCTGTTGCCCAATGGATAAGGACTGGTCTGCATCCCAGAGATCTGAAATTCTTGCCATGCCAGCAAGAGGCATGCATCCCCAGACAGAGCCAATGATGGTGCCTGCATAAACATTCAGGTTTCAAGCATTCTAATTCGCAGGCACCTTTCATAGAAATCCAAAAATTCTAAGTCATTTGGCATTCATAGTTGAAAATTGCAAAAAATTGTTGTATGCATGTGTCTTTGTATACAAGGATTGCTTGTATATACATGCAGGTCCAAGTGTGCTTTCGGACATACAAGGTGGCTTGTATGTTCAATTGGCCTTCAAAAATGGTAAAAAGTGAGTTATATGCATTTTATATGCATATTGGGTTCTCATGTACATTGGGGAATCTTTTGTAGGATTCTGGGAATATTTTGTGTTTGTATGTCAGGTTTGCTTGTATCTTGGGTTTGTATGTTTAGACATACAACGGCTACATGCAGCGAAAAAAGATACATTGCAGATCTCAAAAAGGGTTCAAATCAGGCTAAAGTGGTGGTCGGGTCCGCAGATATGTGCAAGCAAGAGTGAATGTATGTCCAACATGCATTGGGTTTATACAATGAAAGATATACAAAGAAACCCAACATGCATTTGCTATAGTGCAAGAGTTCATTGCTAGCACATACAATGAAAAAATGCAAGTGGTCTTGTATGTTCAGCAATATACAAAGCAGCAGGAGATACATTTGGTGGGGTCTGCCTCACATGCAAAGGGCTTTGTATCTCATATACAAAGGAGAATGTATATGTGATATACATTCAAAAATGTGCAAGGGCCGATATGCATTTGGTGGGGCCCGTAGACATACAAGGTGAAATGTACATGCATTATACATTCGAGCGCATGCAAAGAAAAAGTGCGAGTAAAGAAAGGATACAATGGCTGGGGCCCACCGCTTGTATAAAGAGATTGTATGTTTGAACATACAATGGAACATGCATTCCAGTGATGCAAGGCCCAGATCCGAAAAAGTATACAACGCAGTTGATAAAGGCTGGGGTCCGATGGAATGTATGTTTTTGCTTGTATGTTTACATCGTATATGCAACATACAAGCGGATATACAAAGGAGCAATATGCAAGCCGGACTCAATGCAAAGATCAAATTCAGTGAATTCAAAGTTAATGTTAGCGGCTTGCATGTATTGCTTGTATATGTACGATTTACAAAGGCTTAATATGCAAAGAATGGGATACAAGCTGGATTTCAAAGGTTTTCAAGTCCGATTGATAAATGCAGTGAAATCCACCTTGTATGTATGAGGTGAATGTATATGCACATATACAAGGCGATAGATGCAAAAAGGAGATACAAGGCAGAACTCGAAGGTGTTTTCAATTTGTTCTATAATAATTTGGGGTCTGCGCCTTGTATGCATACAGTTGTTGTATATGCATTTGAACGTGCATATACAAGGGCGAAAAGGGCAAAATAAGGAAGGAAAAGTCAGTGATAGAAACATGAGGTGCCTACGTGGCACATTTTCACTGGTTGGCGACTTTTCAAGGTATTTAGGAGCCGTTAATCTTGGAAGAAGAATGCAAATCGACGGCTGGTTTTAAACTTGCTACAGCGAAGGGATTTCTTTGTATGCAGCCTCATTTTTTGAGCTAGAAAACTTTTAATGCATTCGTTGCTGCATTTCGAGAGGAGTTGCGGGTAGCTGGGCCATTGATGGCAGTATGCAGTGGTGTAGATCAATGGAGTTGACAGGTCAACCACCTGATTTGGGAAGAAGATCTCCATGCGGCGGTGCAGATCTTGATCCCACCTACTCTTCCCTCTGTCTCTGCTGGTAGCATTGAATATTTTGAGCACCAATCTGAAGATGCAATGTATTTGGCAAATTTTGAGAAGACCATGTACTTTTATTGTTGAGTACACAGTTTGCTATAAAGTGAAAATTGTGTTACTCATTTGTGGTTGTTGAAGACTTGGGCATTTTTGGGGGAAAAATAACAAAAAATAGAGCATTTTCCTGGCTGTTGTATCTTTTTGGAGTTTATGAGTTGCATCTGAATGTGCATTGCATATATTCTTAGTTTCATTGTTGTTTCATATGAAAAATGCATTGTGCATGTGTTTACCTATTTGTCTCCTTTGTTGCATGCCTTCCTCCTTCTGAATCTGGTTGCTAAGGGTTTCATAGATTCTAGGATACAGGTTTCTATATTGCATGTTTAATCTATGACTTCCATTCAAGGAGTGGATTAAATTGTCTTAGGTTAAATATGAAGAAGGTTGTATGTTAGCTGGGATGTCTGTAAGTAGAGACAGTTAAATACCCATTCTTGGGTGATGTTTGTAAGACAAGCATAAATCTAACCCCTTGAAACTTGAATCCAAAATGCAATCCATTCTTATGTATACGTCTAGTTGACTCCTTGCCCTAGGATAGACACCGATCTGCCCTTGTGAAGTAGTTATGATCCAAAACCCCTTGTCTTGCATCCAAACCATCAAACCAATCCATTCACATTTCCAACCTGTTAGTTGTAGGAGTAGGATTAGGATCCCTTGCATACTCTCATCCATAACCAGTAATACATGTCCAAGAATAGTGCCAACCTTGTGATTTATCACACAAATCTTGGTCCAAACATGAGAGTATTCTGCTTGTCATTGTAAAGCTAAATCTTTGTGTCATTGGACGAGTCAAGGTAAAATCTTTAGCTACAGGGATACCCCCCTTGGTGCGGCAGAACCAAAAGTGAAGGGGAGGTAGCTCACGCAACCTCCTGTATTAGTTGGCCGAATCTGCTCATGCATTGGAACTAGCAAACCCTCTACTGATTCGGAAGGAAAAAACAATAGAAGGAAGCCAAGATCAAGTGGAGCACATAAGCTAAATTGGCATTCATGCAAATCAAGCAGTCTATCACTGAGGCATCGGTCTTGATCATCCCTGACTACCTGCAACCATTCTATATCTTTTCATTCACTTCCAAATGCTTATGTGCAACTGTCCTGACCCAGAGGAAAGAAGCTAGAGATGAAAGGCCTATTGCTTTCATGAGCTCCCCGCTCAAAAATACCAAGGTACGATATTCTTATCTAGAGAAATAGGCTTTCACATTGGCAAGGGCAATCAAGAAATTCAAACATTACATCCTTAGGAGAAAAATACTCACAATTGTCCCAGACCACGCTATGAAGTCTCTTTTGATGCAAAGTGAGTTGGGAAAAAGGAGGGGCAAATGGATGGTCATTTTGTAAGAATTCAACTTGGAGATTCAACCCATGAAGCTTGTAAGAGGACATGGACTGTCTAAGACCATGGCTGAATTTGATTCTCAAATCATTTGTCAATAGTACATGGTTGAGGCCATCACCAATGTTGAATAGTACAAAGATATAGTATATTTCATCCTAAACAACAAGTGCTTGGACAACTTGAATTCCACTTAGAGAAGAGCCCTCAAGTTGAGAAGTGCACATTTCATGATAAAGACTGCAACATTATTTTGAAAGAATTATGAAGGTGTCTATTTAAGGTGTTTGACCGAACTAGAAGCCAAATAGGTTCTTCAAGAATTTCATGGAAAATATGGCATTGGACATGGTTATGGAGATTCTACCGCACACCAAATCCTCAGATCAGGTTACTACTAGCCACATATCTTCCAAGACACACATCAACATGTCATAACCTATCACATATGTCAGACGACCACCTCTTGAGAAAGGAATCCTCTATGCCTTTGCAGCTGGTATACGAGGTAAGATCGTTCACCCAATGGGCCTTGGACTTTGTAGGTGTGATTAACCTAGATTCATCTACAGGTCACAAGTTCATTTTGACCATGACAAATTACTGTACATGTTGGACATAAGCCCATGCTTGCAAGAGTTGCACCACTGAGGTAGTAATCAAGTTCCTTGAAGACAACATCATCACAAGGTTTGGAATACCCTTCACTCTGGTATGTGACAATGGCCTTGCTTTTTCATCAGCTCAATTAATGCAATGGTCTTTTGAGCATAAAGTAGTTTTGAAAATTTCTTCTAACTATTACCTGCAAGGTAATGGTGTAGTAGAATCCACGAATAAGAATTTGATTGATGTTATTAAGAAACTACTTGAAAAGAACACTAGGGATTTACATACTCAACTTAAGTTCGCCTTATGGGCAAATAGAACCAAAATTAAAGCCTCTCTAGGAACTTCTCCATACCATCTTGTATACAGCCTAAACTCGGTCTTCCCAGCGAATCTCTAGATACTAGTTCTCTAGTTTATGAAAGAATTTTTGATAGATGAGGACAAAGTAGAAGCTAGGATTATGAACTTGCTTGGATTAGAAGAAAAATGAGATGTTGGTGTCTAACACTTCATCAAACATCAGGCAATGGTCAAAAGATGGTTTGACAAGAGGGCCAAAATCAAGGCTTTTAGAATTTTAGACTTAGTTCTGTTATGGGATAAAGCCAAAGAAAAGAAAGGTGACCACCAAAATTTGAAAAATTATGGCTTGGACCTTACCAGATATCTAAAATTCTTAGAGAAAACACTTTAAGGATCGACTCATTAACTGGAGAACATGTCCCATTGCCCATCAATTAACAGTTTCTCAAACACTATTTTGGTCCTTGAAACTGCAGTCACGCATTTTGTATTATAGTAGGATAAGAGTTTTTCATTGTTTGTTTGTCCTTAGTCATTTTTTGTCTCTTTCATTTGGTGTGTTTGTCTATTCATTTGATATTTCTTTCTGTCTTCCATTTGTTCGTTTGCTTGTCGATCCTTCCTGTCTTAATGAGGAGGTTTGTGTGTAGCATAATATCTAGATGACTTGATTAGGATCTTGTTAGTATTTTTCAGTATATAGTCAATTGTTTCCTCTTAAGTATTTCATTTACTTCTACTTCTCATGAACTTGGAAACACAAAGCCTTTATAAACAACTTGATTGTGGTGAAGATTAAGAGATATTGTAAGATCTTATTACATCATATACACACTTTAACATTCAGAAGTTAGATTGGATTCGGATCTTGTAATGATCTCCTTCAAGTGAAAACCATGGTAATTATGTTCCTTAGAATAGGGAGTTCACATTCATCTCAGTATTGCACAAGGTTTCATTAGAAGGTAGTACAGTTTCAAGTCACCATTCATTAGTCAGTGAGGAGAAGGTATTTTACCACAATATAGTATTGCCTACACCTTGACACTCAAGGGTGGAGCTTGTGCTCATGATCAACTATGTCTCTGATATCAAAATTTGTTTATCCACATACTATGACATACATTCATGTACTCTAAGACGAGCCAAAGGTGGTTGTTCAACATTTGGTGGCAGGTGATAATTAAGATGTTTAGCAAAACCAAAAGTTAACATATCTGTCAAGATTCATATCTATGACATGACATTGGATCTTCAATAATTCTCAGAATTGTAAAATAGATTTCACCCTTGTACTTCACAATTTCATACTTCAAGGGTGACATAGAAAGAAGACTATCCAGAAGTCCTTTTCAGCATTTAGGAGCATTGTCATTCATGTTTACAAAGGTCATCAATAGCAAGAAGATCAACAGACTCGCATTAGTTGAGGTAAACATATATGTTTGGGTTTATTGGAGTAAGGTTTTCAATTGTTCTTACCATCATTCCATTAACCTTTCCATCAATCCCTTTCACCCCCCACAAAGTGTTCTTGGTATGTTGTTTGATCAACCTTGTTGCCCAAATTTGTTGACTATCATAGTTCAAAATTTCATCTTATGCCAAGATAGTCTAAGAACATGTGATCATCCCATTCCTTCTTAGTTATTGTTCCAAGCATCAAAAGGAGAATGTATTATTTAAGTTGGAAAATTCCTAATATATTCCTAATCCTTATTTCGAAGAATACTCAGAATTACAAGCAACAGGATAGTCCCTAAAGAAATAACCTGGGACATTATTTGTTTGCAGTCACTAAATCATACATTTTATTCCATTCCTCACCCATCATTCAGGGTAGTCGAAAGAAAATCAATACCTCTCATGAAAGAGAATAGCATTTAGGTATCTTATGAAGATATTTTACTTCCTGCCTTCCATCCATACCATATTGTTCATCAGCTCTGCTCCCCTAAGCCAGTTTTCCTTGAGAACATTGAAAATCCTTATGAAGATGAATCCTTTTAGAGATGACCAACTTAGCTAGTGAGACAGTTCAAAACAAAATGTGTCCAAAACATCATATTTGACAGAATACCTATATGTACCTACTTGGGTGGAATACTGTAGAAGTACTCCCTACGGAGTATGATTTTCAAGAAATCTGATTATTAGACAATCTACCATCAGGTTTGAGCAAGCATGGAGCAGTTTTCAGTTCAGGATACTTTGGCCCATTTGGTCATCAGGAGAATTAAAAAAAAAGAGAAAAAAAGAAACTAGTAAAGAAAAAAATCATCCTCTGGTGAAAACCATAATATATGGCACCTTAGACAAGTACCATGATGAAAACCCATTTATGGGTGTCATCCATAGAATATAATCATCAAGAAATAGCCTGACAGAGCAAGTTACAAGATTTTGGATCTAGGTGGAACTTTTTGAAAGAAATGAATCACATGCACACAATTGTAATTTTCAAGCATCATCTCGCTATCATTACTATAATTGTTTGTTTATGGGGTTTGTCATTTCAGTGTTCCTCCTTGATGGATTCAAACTTAAGACTTTAGAGAAATTGAGGGTTCGATACTCGAAAATGCTTTAGAGCATTTTCCTAGTTGAATTGCCATTTGTTATGCCTTGCATAACCACCACCACCTTTTTGACTGATTGTGGTTCCCTTTTGGATTGTTTTATCATGTTGGTTTTGTAATGATCTTGGGATCATCTTTCATCTCTTAGTTTTCTAAGAGAGTTCATTTTTGCCTTAAAAACTTATGTTTTTAGGCTTTCTTTGTTGAGGGCCAGGAGTTCTTTCACTCCTAGGCTCATGGGTTCCTAGGATCACTTTGGTTTCTGAGACTTAGAGTTGTGAGTCCTGTCAGGGCCTCGGGGGCACTGATCGACCTTTTTGGCCTTGGGGATTCCGAGGTTCATTGAACCTTTTTGGTCACTTTTCCAACTTTCTTCCCACTCCCACTCCCATCGAGTCTCGTCGAGATCATGGGCCTGGTCAAATTTTTGACCTCTATGCATAGGGACCCAAATTCCATTTTGTCCCCATGTCACGCCCCAACTATTGCATTAATGGCGATAGGGGCTTCATACTGTGTGAAGGTATTTAAGGCTTTTGAAGCCTTTTCTCCCTCATTTTTGCATTCTATTTTCTCTCTCCCCCCATTTAGCAACCTCTATGAAAGCACTAGACCATTTTAGTTGCTATTTGATATCCAATTCAAAGACAATTGAAGTAGTTTGTGCGTGTGTGAAAGAGGGTTTTGGGCATTGTTGCTACATTCTTCATATCCTTCACTCCTCTTCTAGGTTTCACATTGTAGGTAGGATTTCATTCCTCCTTATTTGTTTTGTGTGGTGGTTTCATTGTTGCAATTGATGCCTTTCTTGTTGTATTGTCATGCTTTCTTCCTGTTTTGTGTTTTGGGTTTAGTCATAGTTTAGTTTAGGGTTTGATTGTGTTTAATTCCAATTTTTTTTGGTTTTCCTTAGGGTTTAGGGTAGATTAGGGTTAGTTAATAAATGGACCATTTAAATAGTAGGTTCAAAACTTTTTGGAATCTTTGAAAACCCTATCCAAATTTAATCCAAATCCCTTTGTGGTATCGAGCCCCGATTCCTTTTGGAACTGTTGAGTTTCCTTGTGTAATAGTGGAGCAAATCAAGACTTTGGACCTTGATTGGCTCTTTGACTTTAAAACCCAAGTTCCCAATTTCATCTTTTGACCTGTTGCATCAAACATCTAAGAAAATCATTATGTCTAAAGTTCCTTTCAGGACTTCAGGCCTCAAAGGGAACTTCGATTCAAAAGAGTGCATAGGGCCAAAACCATTTTTCTGACTTGTGCCCGCCAAAGACCTTAGAAAGATCACCAAGACTTAGGTCCTTTCGGGGATTTGGGCCTCAAAAGGCTTTTTGACCTTAAACCTTCAAAAGTGCAAAATCCAAAATTCCTCCTGCTCCCCATGAGAAACTAAAACTATCAAACCCATGTGACCTATTAGGACCTCGAGCCTAAGAGGTCCGTCAACCTTAAAACTTTCAAATTCTAGAAACTCATTTTTGCCCTACGCCCCCGCAAACATTCAAAATTGCTAAGTCTTAGGTTCCTTTTAGGACCCCGGGCCCACAACAGATTTTCGATCCCAAGGTTAAAATTTCCAAGCATCAAGTTTCTCCCACCGACCCGCGCCCCACCAATAGAACACTTTAAACATAGTATCCTCGTCGAGATTTTGGGCCTGAGATGACTTTTTGACTATTTAACAATTTTAGCCTAAAAGGTTGGTTTTCTCCCACCATTTTGGACCCAATTAGGACGATGGGCCCAAGGTTCAATTTTGGACCATGGTCCAAATTTCTAACTTGGTTCCGCAAACTCACCAGAGTGTAAAAACCCCCCAAAATGCTTAGATTTGAGTATTCCTTTGGTATTTTCTTAGATTCTTATATATCCCTCTTGCTCCTACATGATAAATAAATGTCTGAAGGGGAGACTTTTACCCATGAAAGCGAAGGTATAGTATTTGATTCAGAGAAGTCTATAGAGAAAATAGAGCTAGAGGCAAGGGAAGTAGGATCATCAAAGACACCAAAGAAACATGCCAAATAGAAAAAGAAAAAAGAATTACCTTTAACAATGAAGTATCAATTTCAAGGAGTTCCAAAGGAGTCCAAGTTCAAGAGTGAACTCATGAACATCACAAATACTGAATGAGGTCACATAGACCTAGAGGTGTTCAAACATGATACATTTGGGGATGATGTTACCTTGAGACCTAAGAAAATTGCACAATCTGGACTAGGACATATAGCAAGCTTTCCACCAATGGTCCAATGTCTGAAATGTTGGGAATTAGTATTCACATAGGTGTTAGGAATATTGCATCATTTATAGGATGCATATAATAATTGTATATTAAGTTAGTAGGTTTGTTATAGTTTGTTAATAGGTACATTTGTGTTTGTATTGAGTTGTTAGAACAACTCAATATATTTAGATAAGTTGTTTGGGTAGTTTCCTATAAAATAAGATTATGAGAGTCCTATAAATATGTGATGTATTTGATTGAAAGGGAATGAAGCACCATATTATTTTGTGTTGAATCATTTCCAGCTTCATTTGTCTCAGCCCATATTTCCAATATGGTATCAGAGCAGGACTGGGTGTATTGAATTTTTCTATGTTGTTTAGCTATCGAGAGTCCATTATTTTATTTGAGGTTCTACCTACTGTCATTTGAGAAGAAGAGTTGTTCTTTTATTACATCTTGTGCTTTCTAAATTCCACTAACGCTCCTTCCTACTTTGATAACTTGGAGGCACGTGATGAGATTGCAGTTACAAGGAATCCGATTGATTCATGTTGCTACCAAAATTCTACATTGATATGACTTAGTAAGAGCTTGCCATATAAATTTTAGATTGACTCTATTGGAGCAACTATATATTAGAGTTGTGTTGTTGCCAAAACTGCAGAGCTATTAATTACTAAATGTGGCACGATTTCTACTGCAACAATGATGCCAATATTGCCGAATATGAGTGTTGACTAGCAGACTGTATAGTGTTGGGCAAAAAATATTAGTGTTTGAAATTCCAGTGATGGAGAAGAGCATCATATATCAGAGGTGATAATAAGTGCTTGCTTGTGTTGAATGTGGTGGAAGATACTATGTCAATGCTCTGCCTCTTTCTATTCAGAAATAAATTGTAGAGCTTAAAGTTTCAACGACCAAGATAATCTGTGAGTTTTCTATTTTCCATAGGGTCGACATTCCCATGGGGATATTAGATCTGATCTATGCTAGAAGTTTTAACGCATCAATCAAACCTGTGCATGCAAGGATTGAATACTAAGTTTGTGATAGATAAGATTGTTTTGAGTGATCGACGTTTAGCCGTTGGTGAATATTTGGAGTGTTTGATTATGTTGAAGGACATTTCCAAATCCTCTTTGGCATTCATATTATAGAACAAGTAGTGCAACTTTTGATCCAATTTGTTTGGCACATTAATGAAGAGGAAGATTTCTTCACTTGGAATTTTCCCTTGTGTTAACCTGCTCCTAAATTCTCTTGATATGCTCTCAATTTGACCTTGCAAGGCGGAAGGTGTTGTTTGTGCATTAATGACTTCAAATCCACATCATTTTGTGTTGTGTTTCTCACCTGGCTTGCCCTCTCAGTCTACTATGACTTTGATGCCAACGTTCACTATTCCATCTTCTCTTGTGGTTACTATGGAAGGAGTACTGGGAAAGGATACAATCGGTGCCCGCATTTCATTATTGGGTTTTGTTAATAATTGCATACATTTTGCCTGTGCCATCCAAAGAGGAGGAGAAAAGCTATTGCACAAGAAATTTAAAGTCAAGTTCTGTCATTCTAGAATAGGATCCATTTTCTAGAGTTAGTAATTTTTATGTCATCAAAAGTATGTGTGAATGTAAGGTGTTAAAAATTATAAATAAAAAAATTGTGTCAATTGGAATGCATGATCGGTGGTGCCTGACACTCCTTGTAAGAAGTTCACATCAAGGGGGGAGGATATATTATTTCCTCACAATTGATGAAATGAGCCTCAAAAGACAAATTTGCTAAGTAGCAATCTTATTGGAAGATGGAGGCACAAGAGGTTGGAGGATACCTGGCAACCTATCGTCAGTCACTAGCGAAGAGGCCACAAAATTGCATTAGCGACAAAATTATTTGTGCCAAAAAGACTAAAGACAAGATTGGTTTCTAGGTGGCAACGACAACTGTCTCATATGATTTGTGATCAGAGTGGCAATGATCTATAATGGTGGCTGCATACGCGACAATGAGGGCTTGGTGTTCAAGCTTTTATGTTGTGGTTGGATGTGTATGTCCCCAATCACATTTCTTGGTTGTTTGTGAATGGATGTGTTTGTCCCCATTCACATGATGGTGTAAGTGATTGGAAGTGTTTGTCCCTAGTCACATAAGTTGGTGATTATGATTGGATGTGTGTGTCCCCAATCATAATTGTTGTGACTAGAAGTGTATGTCCCTATTCATAACCTTGATGTTGGATAGATGTGTTTGTCCCTATCCAAATTTGATATAAGACCTTGGATAGATGTGTTAGTCCCTATCCTTGGATCCATGGGTAGATGTGTTAGTCCCTATCCTTGGATGAAAGTACACTAAGCGTAGTGAGGCTAGTTCCACTATTGCTTGACATGAGTAGATGTGTATGTCCCTACTCTTATCTTATATTGTTTGGTGAGCTACTATGTGTGGCCATCAAGTATTGTGATGTACTTTAACCCCATGTTCACACTAAGGAGGGATGTTCAGAATTAGTGTTCACATAGGTGTTAGGAATATTGCCTCATTTATAGGATGAATATAATAATTGTATATTAAGTTAGTAGGTTTGTTATAGTTTGTTAATAGGTATGTTTGTGTTTGTATTGAGTTGTTAAAACAACTCAATATATTTAGATAATTTGTTTGCGTAGTTTCCTATAAAATAGGATTATGAGAGTCCTATAAATATGTGATGTATTTTATTGAAAAGGAATGAAGCGCCATATTATTTTGTGTTGAATCATTTCTGGCTTCATTTGTCTCGGCCCATATTTCCAATACGAAATTGATTTTTACTTTTGCACGCCACTATAATCCTGAAGAAAGGAAATGTTTTGATTCTAGTGGAAACCTTCTACTAGACTTTACCCCTGATATGATCAGAACAATTTTTGATCTGCCTGTATATGCAGAAGCTGGCTTGTTAATAGTTGTTGAGGTAGCCAGATTTTACAATCAAGATGTTACTAGCAACAAAAGGTATTTGGATAAACATTGGTTGTCCAAGCCAAAGAAATCTGCCTCTAAAGTACCTTCTAAGCTTACAAGAGTAGACTTTTAGGGGGAGGTTTCAGATGTGATCACTTTGTTAAGAAGAGAATTCGGTAGGGAGGAGTCTAGAATCTACAAGACATGGATGTTTTAGTTCCTCTATTGCATCCTCAAAGGAGAGACCTAACTAAACTAGGCTACTATTGTTTCAGATAACATCCATGCTCAGCTTATGGTTGTAGTGTAAACAAAGAAATTTTATATGACTTCATACATTATCTAGTTGGCTGCAAGAGTAGGTAATTTTCCCAGTTTGACAACTGTGGGAGTTCGAGGAGAGATAAGATTTGGGAGTTCTATCCCCAATTGGAGCTCAAAGAAGTTGAAAAATACTTTAAAAGAGTTAATGATGCATTTTTGTATGCTATCATTTTGCAATTAATAGGTGATCCTACTTGGAGGATGTCTGAGAAAGAAATGGATCTCATTAAGCCTTGGGGACAATAGTTTATCCAATTCCCTAAGTCAACATATATCAGAATAGCAGGCTTCAAAAAGACACCATTTTTGCTCCCAAGGCATTGTAGTGACAAGATTAGTTTGATGGAGTTCTCCCACCAGATTAGTGAAGTTCATTTGAAGTTGTCTGGGAAACATAAGTTGAGGGTCAAATATCCCTTTGAATTGGGTTTCTATGAGTGTCCATCTATTGTTGTGGTGAAGACATCAGTTGAAGAGTTAAATTCTCTTAATCTTAAAGTATATGAGTCGAGGGAAGATTTTGACCCTATTGGCAAACTCAACCATCTTTTCCCTACAATGGAGTTCAAACATAAGCATTCTTTAGAAGATTTTTGGGCAAATTGCCAAGATGATTTTGAAGTTAAGAAGAAGTAGTGGACTCTACTCACTGCTTTTCAGATGAGAGAATTTGGTCTAAGGAATGACATACTAGAGTAGTTTTCAAATGATGGTGTAGTATTAGATCCTATTTATCATTTGGATTATGTGGATAAGAAGACGTTAGATTCAATAAATTGGTCAGAGAAGGAGGACAATTCCATCAGGGAGTTCATCTCTCATGTTATTGAAATGAGTATGACTTGGATGAATTTAAGGTTAAGGAATTATGTGCCACCTACTATTAGAGAAAGGAAAAGAGACAAGCCTGAGGCTTCATCTTCCGGGTCCCCAACTGCAAAGAGGCAAAATACATAAGGTAAGCCTCTAAATACAACAAAGACTGGGGTTTCAATTGATACTGTCTCCCTTGAAGATGTCTTCAAGGCAATAAAGGAAAAGTTTATAGAGTCTTCGATGATTTTAAAAGGAGCAGTAGGAATTACATCTGGTATTGGGGTTAGGCCAATTGCATAGGTTATTCATCCTATAATTGCCTTTGGACTACAACTAGGGGAAGGGGAGTAAACTATTGAGGCTGAAATGCCTCAATCAACTTTTGGTACAATAGTTTTTCCACCTCCCTCTTTAAAACAACAACCTAAAACTAAACAACCAACACAAGAACAACCTAAAGCGGAGAAGGTTACTGATGAGGGTAAGGGTATAGATGAATAATTGGAACTCCACAGTGAAGAGGTGCCAGAACAAGAACATGGACAACAATTTGAGGGGAGGCTAATTCCTTAGGAGGAAGTATATCTAACTCATGACATATTTGAAAATACTCCCTCAGAAGAAGAAGAGGAGCTAAAAGAAGAGCATGTACTAATAGAGAAAGAACAACGAGAATTGTTTGAGGCCACAGACTAGGATAAGAAAGTTGATTCTTCCAAACATATTGAATCTTCAAAGACTACGGAAGATCAACTTCACCAAGAGAAAAACCAGGAGGCAAAAGGGGAAGAACATGTTGATCAACAACAACAGCAACAAAAGACACATAGCCCACCTAATCAGACCCTTCAAGCTCTCTAGCAGCACCATCATGGATAAATTTGAATTTGACAAAGAGGCAACAAGTTGTCATCAAGCCTCTGAACTTCCAAGAGATGGTTGTTGAGTTTGAAAAGGAAAAGGCTCAGAAGAAGCCTAGGAATTTATCAACTATTCGTATAAATGACCAGGGGGAAGAATTGCAAAAATTGCTACTCCAATAGCTGATAAATATGACCAAGAATTATAAGCAGATGACTACCAAATCACTAAGGTGAATTTGGGAAAATAGACCCAGGTGGAAGAGATAGCTTCTTTTGATTCTACTTACAATACAGTCAAGTCTAGAATGGAAAAAGATAAGCAAATGAAAGACAGTTTGAAGGTGCAGCTGAATCGCATGAGAACCTTTGTAAAAGGTCTTTTGTAACCAATTTTAGAGCAACCAATTGCTACATATGTACCAATTTTGATGACAAAGTAGGAAGTAGATGCTCTTCAGGTGATGAAAGAAAAGTCATCTATAATTGACTAATGGGTGGCTAAGTTTTTGGAAGAATCTTTTGGTATTTTTGATAAATATTTTCCCTATTATGAAGAGGCATGTAAATTGGAGGAGATAGACTCTTTTATTGAAAATCATATAAAAGAAGAGCCAAAACTGGAACAAATTTAGAGAACTTTAAAACATATTGGTAAATTGACTTAGGAAGAATTGATAGAGTTGGATATTTTACAAAATGAAGAGCCCAATTTTGTTGATTTCTGTGTAAAAATCATTGAGTACAAGATTGAAAAATAGATGAGTGTTGTCCTCCATTGCTGAAATTAAAACAGGAAATATTTGAATACATTGCTATTTTTGAGACTTTTGTTAAGGTAGTGGCATGTTCAGAAATTTATCTACATGATAAGTATAGACTGGAGACAATGGATAAAGTAAAAGAAGTTTTCAAAAATAAAATACATTATTTGCTGAAAACTCAAGGTCTAGATGAAAATGTATTGGATAAATTCATGGAATCTAAAGCCCATTTTAAATTAGCAATGGTGGATATCAGTAAGATGGAGCGAAAATTTGACCATGTCACTCAGTGGTAGGACACTTTCAAATTCAAATATGAATGGTTATATGGACTGGAAGTGGATAGGGTGGATCGCCTGCTATCGAATTTTGTTGATTATAGGAAAAATCAGACGTCTATAGGCACGTCCAGTTCTGACTGAGTTCACGTTTGGACTTAAATTTTTGATGTCTAAATCTTGTAAATCCACTTTTGTAAAAATGGACTCACTATTTTTATAAAGTGGGCCCTATGGGATTATCTTTATTTTTCTTTTTATACTTTTGAGTTGAAAAGTCAACTTAGAAATTGGCATGCAAAACCAATTCTATTTTTGAATTTACAATGGTGATAAAAACAAGGACAAAAGGTATTGCATGTAGTTTAAGACTGTTGTAATTATTCTTTTGAGATGCCTATAAAAGGGAAGGACTCATTTTGTTCAAGGGTCCGAAAGTTGAAGAATTAGGCTATCGGTCCATACTTAGATTTTCAAGTTTTTTCCGTAGTTAGTATTTTTTACAACATTTTAGCATAGAGAAGGTGGTTCTTTCTGGAAACAGATTTGTATTTCTGGTACTTGTGTTGGACTTATTTTCTTGTATTGAAGTTCTCTACCAATTATGTGGGATCTATCATCGTGTTTCTAGTGTAGTGCTTTGAACTTATTCTTTACTTCCATATTTATTCAAGAAATTTTGAAATTTATGCTTAAAAATTTTGAATTCTATTTTCTAATTTGTGTGTGGAATACAGTAATCAAAATTTGTAATTCAAATCATATTTATTTCATGAATCCTTTGACTGTTGTACTGTAATATGAGTGATTGGGTTTTGTAAAACTGATTTGAATATTGCAATTAATGAATTTCTTGGGTGGATGTGTTGATATAAAGTTTAAAATAAAAGTGTTGTGTCATTTACTTCTCATTTTCCTTTCAATCTTTTGATCATTCTTTCAAAATAGCGATAAGTAGATTAATTCACACTCAGTTTGAACAACTATTGAATAAATGAGACCCCTTGTAGACTGTCCATATTTACCCCATGCTTGCGCAGCATAGTTGTGACCCAACTCTCGAGACCTTGGGGATCGCTGACTCTCTTTTGGATCAATTGTCCTTTCAGGAGAGGCAAGTTGAATCCCATCTTGCCAGTGTTGCATGCATGTTTAAATGTGCCATCAACATTTGTGATGTAGACCTTGGAGATATTTAAGTTTTCTTTTAGGAGAGGTATAGTGCATTATTGTACTCTACCTAAGTTGGTGTATCAAACAACACATCAATAATACCATGATGTGTGCACCACTTGATTGAAAATTTGAGTTTACGTACGTTAATAGGTGTTTTGGCTATAGGGTGGACAAAATGAGCTACTAACTAGGATTTAGTAATGTCTAATTCTTTCACTTGATCATAGGGTAGGCCAATAGAATATTTAGTGCTCTTGGATTCCACCATTGCTGAAATATATCATATTGGTTCATGAGGGTATGGACATGGTTGACAATACCTTCTAAGGTGGAAATCATAAAGGATAATCGAGGGTGTTGACAAAAAGATTTGATTAATATTATTTTCAATTTCTTGTTCAATTATTTGTGGAGGATTTGGGGTAGGGTATGAGTTTGAAGGTTAGTCATGCATGTTATCTATTTCAGATTTAAAACATATAAATTTAAAATTTAGAACAACATTTTACTAAAACATATACAATTTAAATTAAAAATTTAGAATGCATAATAAAATCAAACTCTAAACTACATTCAATTGAATTGAAAACCTTAAACTATATGTAAAAAATCAACATGTACATAGCGTACACTCAATCAAATTATACAACATAAAATTCATGTTGTAGTAAAAACATGTGATACATTCAATCAAGTTAAAAATGCTAAACTAATTTTAAAAAAAATTCATTTAGTTTTAGATTCAATTCAATTTAGAGAAAACAAAGAAATTATCTCTGTGAAATTTCAATCACTTGCTAGGAAGATGTAGATCAATTTCACTTGCTAGGGCTGGGGAGTAGGGAGAATTGCACAAAATGGATATCTATAATCTTTGATATCCATTTTTGTCACCTAAGGTGAATATAACCCCACTGGTCATGGGTTTGGAATGTAGGTGAAATGGATATCTATTTAGGTAAAATAGCTATCCATTTTGGTTTGGCACTACCAAACCAAATTTGGACTTGTTATCTAAGCCTAGAAAAAGTCAAAAATCTATTTCATGATTTTGGCTAAGTTTAGAAGTGTTTTTGCCCATTGCCACTATTTGGCCCATCATGATCTCACACTCACCCTAATGTTGAGGCTCATGTGAACCTTAGTGTACAATTGCTACAAAAATATAATAGCACATGATCATTGTTTAGATAACAACCATGTGTAGCTAGAGATCTAGGATATTTATCTAAGGTATTATAAGAGGACATGTGTGCACCTAGTATTTAAATAAGAATGTATCCTCCTCATCCCTATATAGGAAGAAAAGTAGCTTTGTTTGATCACATCCTTCATGAACATCACACTAATGTCATCAAAACCCATAACCCCCTAACACTAGATCATAGTCAATCCATAACAATGTCTATGCTAACTTGATTATATGGGCTAATGTCCTCTAAATATGTCCTAATTCTTATAAGATCATCTAATGTTCTTGGGAATGTATTTTATATTGGCCAATGGTTTGGGGAATATAAAATTTTATCTAATTTGTTAATATTAGCAACAACTTATGTGAAAATGTTTGCCATGATGATACAATATAACTATTAAAAAATATTATACCATATTAATTTACACATAATAATTATACATTTTAATTTATTTTTTTCTAACTATAGTTGAAATTCATTTACATAAAACCATTAAATTAATATTTAACTAAACTAATTTTATATTTTATTTGAACTATATTAAAAAATCTAAGTAAATTGATTCTAGAATAATTATAAATAAATAAAATTCTAGTTAAATTAAGTTATTTAAAACTATTAAATTAATTTCATAACTATACTTTACACATATGGAACTTTTTGATTCAATGTAGCTAGTAATCACTAATCATCTTATGTGAGAAATTAGCAATGGTTGTAAAGCATTATTTTGGCATGAATCTTAGAATGGCTATCCTAAGCTTGGTGATAGATAAGATTTGTTGGAGGTGAGGATTTTTCCCTCTGAGACTTGGGGTTGTCATGTTAGGGATTATGGCAGTGTGGGAATGAAAGCAACATTCCTTTGGTTGCCTAGAAAGACTTCCCTAGTTTCCATTTTCCAAAATCTCAAAAAATGGCCCTTAAGAAAGAACCCAATGGTAGGAAAGTTTTTATTAATAAGAAGTTGGATACTTTGAAATGGATTGGCTCTGAAAATGGTGATTGCTTGATAAGACAAGGGTATTTATCTTTTGTTAGGTGATATGATGTTCATGATTGACCCTCTTTTTTATGTTGGAATATAACTTGCCTACCAAAAGTAGGAGCTTTTGAAAGGCTAGCTTTACATGGAAAATTATTAATAGGTGACATATTGTCCAAAATTGGTGTGTTAGGAAATTTACTTGTGTTTTGTGTGGGTTAGATGTGGAAAGTGTGCATCATCTTCTCCTGCACTATCCTTTTACCATGTAGTGTTGGTTTTGGGCCAAGTTAGATTGGAGCGGTGCTCCTCCTAACTCTTTATTAATGTTTTTTTAGAGTTGGTGATTCTTTTCAAGAATTCTATAGGTAGTTGTATTTGCCCCTTTTATCGTCATTTGGATAATCTAGAAAGAGAAAAAAGAAGAAATGGTCACTCTTCTTGGGAAGTAATTTTCAAAATTGAGAGTATTATCTTTGAAATGGTGATGTCTACTGTGGTGTAGTCCTCAAATAAAAATCACATTTTCTCTTCTTGGGATATGAACCCACTTAAGAAGGAGAATCTAATCAAGATTCCTCCTATTTAGCAGTTAATGAGTGTTAAGATTATCCTAGGAGATAGATCTCAAATCAAGTAGCACATCCTCCTATTAAATTTATAATATTGTATTTTGAATGAGCTTCTCAAAGCAATCTAGGAGTTTCAATTGGAAATTGAATTTTGAGGAGTTTTGATGATCAAGTTCTTATGGCTACTTCCAAAAAAACTTTAGAATAACACAAATAATGAAGAATAGGTGCAAGCATTGGTCATGGGTCCTAGCATTGTTGTGAATTTGGGGGTATCAAAGTTGATAATTGAGGGGGACTCCATGGGCATCATATATGCTCTGAAGAGAGATCGGTTGGATAATTGGAATTTGAGAGTGCTTGGGACTTGACTAAGTCTTTTTCTAAGTTTTTTTTATTTTTCATTGTTATAGGGAGGCAAATAAAGTTGCCAATAACTTGGTAAATTTGGCCATTGACAACAATCACATTTATTTTGTGAATTCTTCCCTGATGGTTTGCTTGGATGTTCACCTAGATAAGTTAGTTTCTGATGATAATATGGGTATGGGTGTCCTCAATCAACAAGGTTTCCTCTCCTAGATAAGTATATGAGAATCATGATCATTATTAAAAGAGATATATGAGATAGAGCCAAAGGCTCAAATACATTAATCAATTGGTAATCTTCAATCTTTATTTAGTAACATGAGTTACATATTTATAGAACTTCACTTGTAACTATTTCTACAACCATCTTACTAACTAATAACTAATCTATGTGATTATTAATCATGTATATTATTCTCTCCACATATTATTTGCCTCCACACAAATAATAATGTGGAGTACTACCACAATAACATTCACCCATGTGAGGACTAATTCACAACAATCACATGCCATAGATATCATACCATTGATATGATTAATCATTTATTTTTTCTACTAAGTTCTATTTTTATTGTAGATTTTGTTGTATGTGGTTTTCCTTTCAACTTATATCATTGGTTGATAGATTTTACTTTGGTTTCTTAGTACAACATTCTCCCACCATTATGGGCACAAATTTATTGCAATTGTGTGAATTTAGTACAACTTTTAGGGCTACATACAAGTTTTCTTTCTACACTTGTGAATAGGATGGAAATTATTTCTACCTTCCTTTTAGATCTATTGTTAATTATGACAGGGTCTTTTCACATCCTTTTGGCTACTATATTTGAAGCATATTACCGTCTTCTACATATGCTATCTCTTGAGTTCTAGTTGTCTTTCAATCGAGTATCTAAGTTTAAAGCATCAATCATGGATGGGAAAACAACTCAGAGAGTTTTTGGAGCTGCAAAAATGGGAATCAAAAGATATTGGTTGTTATCACTTGGAGAAATTGAGAAGTGTATTTATCAATGATTCTCCCTTTGTGGAAATCACCATTAGAGAGGTGGCAGATCAACACAATTTATTAGAGTTTCTACAATGTCACTAGTATAGCACTATTGTCTCTATTTTTCTCTCAAACCTCATGGACTTGCTAAGAGACAAAGCTAGATGGTGCTACAGCGCATGCAAGTGTACATTCAAGGGATTCTAGTCCTTGGGAAAAAGTTAAATGAGGCCTTGGATCGATATAAATGGGACTTAGGTAATGTTGTTATGTGTGGTATCTTCCCACTTAAAATATTTGTCTCTTCTAATGTCGTGAACTACATTCTAGCTATTGATAGGGAGGGCTTGCTTAATGATTCCTTAGTTAAGTTTCATAATTCATTGGCTAGGCATGACAAAAATCTCTTTGGGTTTCAGTGATTTTTTTAATGGTGAATATTCGCTAATTGGTTAATAGTTGAAATTGGGGATTCAAAAATTGGCTAATAGTACAAGCTGTAAGGTGACCTGAATCACCACATTTTTACAAAATTTTATTTTAGTCCTGGTTAAATAGCCAGAACATTTATTTTAGTAAACTTTTAAACTCAAAAATTAACCACAATATTCAATACCTAATTAGATCATATTCACCTAAATTTTATAAGTGATAGTAGAAAATGAAATTAATTCACCAATAATATTATATAATTATTGGTTACTTTAGGGCCATATTGCCAATTTTTAATCACCACCATTGATTTTATTTATAATCTAACAGATAGGGTTGTATTCGATGGGTTAAAATGTACCCACGAAGCTTCAATGCCCATCGAGCCTAAAATTGTATTTGGGTCATTGATCTCAATTCATAATCTAATGATTGGGGTTAAATTCTGTAGGCCAAAATGTACCCATGGAGGTGCAATGCCAATGGGCCTCAAAATTGCTTTTGGGTAGTTGATCTCCATTCTGTTGATCTCAATGGAGTTCAATGACCCAAATGCAATTTCAGGCTCCATGGACATTGAAGCTTCCTGGGTACATTTTGGCCCAGGGAATAGAACCCAAAACATTAGATAATAAATAAAATCAACAGTGGTGAAAAATAATTTAGGGCCGATTTAAAATATTCAATGTTTGATTTAAAATATTAATGAATTATAGACACAAGAACTACACCTTAAACTAGTCAATCACTGCCACCCTCAGGCCCTTACTTTTCCATATGAATTTAATTTTTTTTAAAAGGAAGGATTCACCATGGTAATGAATACATTTTCTTATTTTTTGTCAAGATTCACGAAGATTTTCTACAAATTTCTAGTGATTTAAAAAAATTTGCCAATAAAATTAGTATTTTTCAAAAACAAGAAAGATTCGCCAATAGAAATTAATTTTTTTCCCCAAAAATGAAAGATACGTTAGGGATTTATATCTTTTTTCAAGGAGGATTTCTTAAAGTTGTCATTGTTGGGTTTTTATTGGCTCATAGTATCATCAGTTTGGTTTCATTTCTTCTATGGAATGTTGTTGTGCTTCTAAGGCTTCATTTGGTGCAAACAATTACTTAGGTGATCATGATAGATGATAATTCTAATGTCACCTCAAGGATAGTAGCTAGAGTTTTTGACCAACTGTCGCATAAATTTTGGTGGTGGAAGGCATGGCTTTGGTTGGTGGGTTGCTTTTTGATTGTTTTCTTCTATCGACTCCTTTGATGGCTAGTGAGGGTTTTTTTTAACTCCCCTTCTCTTATTTTGTGTCTAGTTGGATCTGGTTTACAATTGTTTGCATATTTTATGTTCCTTCTCAGTTTATTAGCATGTGGGCTTTCTTGAGGTTCTAGCTATTGTTGTTTTTGTTCTTAGGGATTCATGTTTGGGCATGCTCGCTCTATGGAATTTTCTTGCTTTATAAATACAAAGGGTTTGATACCCTACATCACATTTATTAAAAAATTCTAACATATTAAATTTATATTTTATTCTAAATAAATTTACATTAATTGATATAGATTTAGATTGTATATAAATTTTATAAATAATAAATAATAGTTTAATAATTTTATTAAATTTAATTTTAATAATGGTATTCTTGTTAATGGAATAATAGTGAATAAGAATAATGGTCACAAATCAAGGTAAGGCAAGGGAGGTCGCTGGGCAGAGTCACGGGGACACCTCTGAGTTAACATAAAAAGAATAATGGTCACAAAGACAAATGGGTAGTGTTAAAGAATGGAGTGAAGTTAAACTTTGATGGGGCCTCTAAAGGAAATTTGGGTATAACAGGTGTAGGTTTTGTGATTAGATATTCTCAAGGCTCTTTTTTGCCTAGGAGTTCCAAATTCTTAAGTACAAAACCAAATAATGAAGTAGAGATGGAGGCCCTCCTTGTGGGTCTTTAGTTGGTATATGCAAAAGGGTACCATTCCATAATTCATTGGAAAAATTAATTTTATTTAGTTAAGATGAGTCGTTACATTATAGAGAGTAGAATGGGGTAGTGGAATATTTAGCAAAAAGAGGGGTGCACCTCAAGGAGATTCCTAGATTGAGAATTGGATGGAAGATGATTGGCCTAACCTTTCTATATTGCTTGCCTTTAATCATTCCCCATAGTATGTGCATTGTAGCTCTAGTAGCTAATTCAAATCTAGAGTAAAAGGCTCTAGAGTAGTTGATAGTGTTATTTTTGGCAGTGGAGTATATGGTATCTTTTACTTGGAGTGTGTTAAAATAATTATGTGTAGTCAAGGTTTTAAGTTGGCATTGACCTATGTAATCTTATGGGCATTGGTTGAGTTGTCAACAACCATAGTTGGTTTGATCGGTCTTGGTGTAGGCATGATGTTAATGGCTGGTAGGAGAGGCTTGAGGGGTTCATATCATCATAGGTAAGTGACAGATCATTGTTTGAAGAAGATATTCAGTTGCAATAGTGTAGGGAAGTTGAATGTCATAAAAGCCATCCTAGGGACTAATAGTATTGAGGATAATGGAAGCGTCTACTTGCAAGGATCTATCATAGACAACTTTTAAGAAAATTAAGGATCACAGTTGTAGATAGTGCAGTGTGAGAGAGTTTACTAGATCTTTTGGTGAAATCCCCATCGAAGATGGATACTTAGGAGAATGTGAGTGTGGGTTTTTTAGTTTATCCTTTAGCACCTATGGATAAGGGTAAATAGCTGTCGATAGAGCTAGATATGGATATTAGAGCTATGGATGCCATGGTTGAAGAATTAGTGGTGGACATGCATAATTTGGAAAGGTTTTGTCAAGATCTTCCTTGGGTGTTTAAGCATATGGTTGTCTCATAGCAGAAAGATGTCATGGATCCTACAAGTAGTTTAACTATGTCGCTTAAGTGGAGAATGATCATCTAGTGCAAGTTGCAAAACAAGCAAAGGTATTTCATGGTTTTAAGTTCAATTGCTTGGAGGTTGTGGTATTTCCAATTATACCTACTATTTTGTTAGTGGCAATGTCAAGTAATGGTGTATATAGCAAGGCATTCAATCGTTAGCAAACAACTCTCCTTGTGATTGGAATGGTGCATTAGGTTGTATTGAAAATGCACTAGGGTGTGATATTCAGGTTTTCTAGGTTCTCATGGGTGGTAGTGTTTTGATTTTGGGCTAGGATGGTGTTTGTACTTTTGTAGATATGGTTTTGTAGGTAGTCTTGTAGTCACTCTATATACTAGTGTTTTGCTTCACCCCCTCGAAGGGTTTTAATGCAATTTATGTGGAGTGCTATGTAAGGGTGTTTGTTATTTATGAGGAGGACCCCATTAATATAATCCCATATTTTATATATATAAAAAATTAGTAATTTTATAATTTTAATAATTTATTAGTTTGATTATTTTATTAATTTTGTTAATTATATATTTTAATTATAGTAATTTTGTAGTATTTTATTTTAATCATTTTACATTTTTATTTTTATTTTATAAATTTTATAATTTTTTAATCTATTTATATCATTTTAATTTTCTTAATTTTAATATTTTATAAAATTATGTTTTTGTAATATAAATTTTATAATTTTAAGTTAAAAAGAAGATAATTTTGTTTCAAAAATATCAAAAAAATAATTTATCAAAAATCAATTTAAATTATAAAATATTCAAGAAACACATACACAAAAAAAATGACAAAAGAAAAACATACAAAAACCAAGGAAGAAAAATTAAAATACCTAGAAATGTGACTAGTCAAGTAGTTGCTTTCATAGGTCACTCCTCATGTTTGCAAGTCACTCCCCACATTCACATGTAAATTGTGTAAGAAATCTATTGGGCCCCCATTTATACTTTAACCCCCTTCTATTGGATCAAACTATATTCATTTAAATCCACCATTACCATGTGGTGTAATGCATGCGTTGACTAGGTTCAATCAAACCTATGCAATTTTGACATGCTCATTTTTGTTGCTTTTCATTTTGGCCCAAAAGTGGAAAACACTCATGTGCTTTCACCCTTTTAGTGGTAACAAATTTACAAATTACAGCTCTTCAATGAGAACTTATGAGGGCTTATCCTAGTTCACAAGTATTTGGCCAAATCATACTAGATTTGACCAATGGTAGTTAGAGGGGTTCCTACCAGGATATTTGTGGACTTGACCCATGGTGGTCAAAAGGAATCTTACACGGATACTTGTGGAGTTGATCAATAATAATTAGACTAAGTTTAGCAAAGTTATAAAAAGTTCCTAATTTGTTATGTACATACATGACTAAATGTTTATAATTTTATAGAAATTGATGTCTTTAGCATGACACATTATGCTGCTACAATTTCATCTTGAGACATGTTTATGGAAATTTTTTAGATTGGACATCTTTTTATGTTTTTGATAATGATAAGCAGCTTACAATGGGCTGAACAATTTACAAACAAGGCCTCCAGGGTAGAACAAATAGGACACAAATAGTCTAGACAAAACAAAGGAGCAGTACAGACACAACAAACCAACTTCAGCCAAGCTGCAAGAACCAAAAAGGAACTGCAGACAGTGCACATGATGCACACTGATAGTAGGAAAACAAAAGCAGGTTGTCAAACAAACAACCTGTAGAAAACATAAAATAGAGGATCTAAACAACAAGTTGTCAAACTAAAGAGGGATATGTTGGCAACATGGAAAACATCATTGATGAAGACACTACTGGTATGACTTTGATTGACTAAGTATGATGTTTGAATGGTGTCATTGATGGCAAAAAGCAACAAGGATGCAAAAAGGATTCAAGACGGTAACAACAAGGGTTGTGAGGTTATAGTAATCCTCATGAAGTCATATGAACAAAGAGTTTTGATTTGGTAAAGGGACTTAAGCATTTTTGCTAAGTGTTGGTAGAGTACAGAGATGACTACAGAGTGATAGTATTATGGATTGCATTGTTCCAAGTTTGATGATCATATTCTATGGTTCTGATAGAAGGTTGGTGATACTTAGACAAATATAATTCCAAAGTTTTACATTTAGTGAGTCTCGAAGGCATAGAGTCAATTGGAAGAAGTTCGGCATAACAGTATTCAGTATGAAGCAGTGCGAAGAGCAAACTATTTTGGTCCGCATTTCTCTTATAAGAAATATCTTATTCTGAAGTTTTAAGGGATGATGGGGATATTTCTGAAGTATCCAAATCCAAGATTTGAGATTGTGAAGTACTTCAAAAAGATATCTATGATTGGCTAAGTATCACTATTTCAGTTGACAGTGTTTGGCAGCGATAGAGTACAACTTCTAGTACTCTACATTTCACTGCAAGTTATCATTTTTCTCTACAGTTCTAGAGTTAAGGTTTTAGATGCCTAAGGAGTCTTGGATATGAGTTTTATCAAGTTTGGATGTCTGCACTTCAATTTATGTTCTGATAGTTGGTCTAAGCTTGTGTTAGTCAGTTTGGGAAGCTGACCTAGTTTGATATTCTTTGTGCAGAGGAATCTGTTGATTAGAATCATATGTTAAGTGTTTCTATAGTTTGTACTGACATAAGAGAATGTGTTTGAGGCATTGGTTTGGTCTGCAAATCATTTTTGTAAATGTGTTAACATCAACAAGCTACACATGGTGTATCTACATGTTTCATCCTAAAAGGCTGACCTATTTTGAAGATGGTATGTGTTGTAGATATATATATGAGATTCATTTTGGTGTTTGGTGTTACGATGTGTGTGAATATGTGACATGTAAAGAGTTGTGTGATTCAGTAAGTGTGACAATTGTTTGAGAAGAGAGATTTGACTTTTATGCAGAACAGTGCAGTGTGATAGAGCAGTTTAGGATGAAGATTTTTGAGATAGTATTTTGAACCTAATTGTAATTGTACCCCTTGCATTTGTAGATGCAATTGTAACAGTTCATTCTTGGTAGTGAGCCACCCATTCTACCTTCTGTTGGGAGTGAGCCCTTATGGCAGTGAGTTTATTGCAGTGAAAATTTCTTTAGACAGTGAGTCCTTTGGGTAGTGAGCCCTAATGTAGTGAGCCTTTTGTAATCTAGTATTGTTATTCATAATATATTGTGAGCTAACACTCACCATGGTTTTTCCCTTTTTGGGTTTTCCACGTAAAAATCTTGGTGTTCATGTGCTATACTTTGTGGTTGTACTTTCTATGTTTGATTTTCTTTATTGTTGTTGAAAGTGGCAAATGGATTAATGGTTTAATAGAATATTGATTCACCCCCCCTCTCAGTATTATAGGTTTTCAACAATTGGTATCAGAGCTTGGTTCCTTGGAAGAAGTCTAACAGCTTGAGGAAGATCTTGGAGATTGAACACATGGCATCTAGAAGGTATCCTACTCCTCCAGAAGAAATTCATCCAATTGGAACTATAGAAGAAGACTGCATGTTTGTCAATAATGAAGAACTCAAAGTTGCTCTTGAAGACCTTGAAAGGACCGAAGAGGAAAATCTAGATATGAAGGAAAATATCAAGGAAGTAGATGAGTGCATCAAAAAGTTGAGGGAGCAAGTAAAGAAGTTCAAATAAAAGTATAAGGAGATTAGTGAACAATTGAGATCAACAAATGAAACCTTGAATGATTTGAAAGTGCAAGTTGAAGATAAGACAAAAGTAGAAGAAGATCTAAATCAATTGGTGAAAGGCAAATATGAAGAATGTGTAAAGCTTGAAAAAGAAGTTGTGAAACTGATGTTAGATTTGGAGAAGACAAAGAGCTATGAAGACAAGTTCAAGATAAGTTTTGCAAAACTTGATGAGATGATTGCTAGTCAAAAGAGCCTTGATGACAAAAAAGACTTGGGATTTGAGAAAGGTGAAAGTTCCGAATCAAGTCAAGCAATGAATACTGAGAACAATAAGGACAAACGTAAGAAGATCCAAAATCAAAGGAATGGACCTAGAAAACCACCATTCAGGCAACCAAATGCTCAAAGGTACCCATATTTCAATGGTTATTGTTATTCATGCAATAAGTTCAGTCATAAGGTTACTCAATGTAGGAGCAGAATGAATCAAAATGTTCCATCTTTCTTCGGTCAGTGCTTTACATGCAAGAAAGTTGGTAATAGAGATAATGAATGTAGAAATCATATAAGGAATGACTATAACAATGGAAGGAATGGTCAATCTTTCAATGACAACTACTTTACATGTAAGAAATTTGGTAATAGAGCTAGTGAATGTAGAAGTCAAATAAGGAATGACTATAATAATGGAAGGAATGCTCAATATTTTAATGGCAATTGTTTTACATGCAACAGATTTGGACATAAGGCTAACCGATGCAGATCTAGAATGAATGGAAGGAACAACAGATGGAGGAATGTTGTGTGCAATAATTGCAATAGGCCTGGACATATTGCAAGGTTCTACAGAAGCAGGAACATTAAGAAGGATAATCCGGTAGAAAAGAAGAAACTTGTGCAAAAGGTTGATCTGATAGAAACCAAGAAGGAGATGAACAATATATGGATCAAGAAGGATGTTACTGAAGTCAAGAATGAGTCTGTGCTAGACTTTGGTGCAGAAACTTCCTCTAAGAAGTGAATTGGGAGCTTTGGCTTAGGGGGAGATTCAATGAAAAATTTTGTTCCCCTAGCTAGAGAAGTGGCACTGACACTCAGCACGAAGATATGAGTTGAAGAACAGTATATCTAATCTTTTGAAGAAAATTTTGGTAGAAAAGAGTCTATGTGAAAGATTGTGGAGCAATTTATATCGACTGTGAGTTGTAGAGGAAGTGATAACAACTTTTTGGAAACAAAGCATTTATGGTGACTTAGGTTTTGGTGAAAAGGGGATATAAGCAAAATCATTCAAAGGAAATTCATATTGCATTCAAACTTTCAAGCGACCAAGGAGATATAAGCAGCAAAGCAAAGGCGAACTCAAAGCTCCTAGCATGATCAAACCCTAACTGGAAGAAAAAAATAAGGTATTTGCAATCATCACTCTTGTAAAACTTTCATTGAGCTATGAAAATGTTTACTCCACAAGTTATTGAGGTGACTGCGAGACCTAGGCCAAAATTCAAGAAGCATTTGTTCAAATCCATGGAAATAGATCCTGATGGTGTGTTTTCTAGCATGCCCTATGGTGTTATGCATATTGAGGATATTAGGGATTACATTCATGAAAATATGGAAGAATATAATCATGTTAGCATAGGAGATGTGTATGCGAAGGAGCTAACAGATGATAACTATGGTTTGAAAACTGAATATGGTGCCCTAGTGGAGAAGAAATTAGATACATGGATAAACTTTCTTGTTCTATTCTATGTGGATACATGGGTTAGATATGTTTTAAGTGGGATTCATAATGAATTTATGTGGTTAGATGTGCCCTACATAATAACCAAGGATGCAATCAAGGAAGTCACAGGTTTATGTTCCTTCAGAACGGTTCTTGCATTGAAAGTAGTGAAAAATGATATGGTGACGAAGCTAACAGGTGCTAAATTCGATAAGAGGGCATTGACTATTAATGACATTGAGAATCCGATAGTAAAATTTGCTTCAATGATCATTGGATATAAGGTGTATTTCTCCAACAAGGAGAATTCTGTCTTCAGAATAGCCATCTACACCGCCTATGAGATGGTGAAGAAGAATGTAGACTATGACCTATGTGAGTTGCTTCGAAAACAATTGATGAACAACTTGAAAATGACTAAGGACACAAAATATCCATTCAAGTATGGTACTTTGATTATCTGTTTGATGTTCTATTTCTTGAGGGAGATGCTAGGTGTGGAAAATGTTGTTTAGTTGAATCATATCCCTATAGCAGTACAAATCAGAGATCATTTACTAAGGATTGGAGATGCTAATGCTCAAAGTGTAGCTCTATGGGGATACTTTAAAGTATTCCAGAGTAAAATGCAAGCTAGGGATAGAATCCTTAGAAGTGTGGTAGAAAAATATAAAGATGATATTGTCTTAATGGTGACTAAAGATGAGTGCCTCATGGAGGTAGTGGAACCAAGAATAGTGTGGATCCCAGCAATGGAGTATGAGGTCACTGAGGACATTTTGATAGGTCTAGCAGATTTGATGCTAAGTAAACCTAGAGACCCTAAAGAGGAAAGGTTTGGGACTTATGAAGAAGAGTCTGTCAAAGTTCATTTGGAACAAACTCAACCACAAACATAGAGAAAAGTAAGAAAATGGGTGGAGGATTATGCTCTAAGAAAAGGTTTCACAAAGGGACAAATAGATCAAGCTAGAGCTAAGGCTCAAGCTTCTGAAGTAGAAAAGGCTCTGGAGAAGCATGAAATAAAAATTGAACAAGCAAGGCCTACTCCTAAGATAAGAAGGACAACAAGGGCCTCCTCTTCTGCTGCAGTTGCTTCTGAGACCTCTAGACCCCTACCTACAACTGATGTGGAAAAGGAAACTCCTGAAAGAATAGAGCCTGATGTAGGGAAGAAGAATAAAAGAGTGGAAATGAAGGCCAACAGTAGAATTTATGTGAGCCATGGAGGTGGTAGTCAAGAAGAAGAAGAACCAGTCCAGGAGAAAAAGAAATCTCTTCTTATTGATGAAGAAACAAAGGCAAAAAGAACAAAAATTAACAACAAAGAAGATGAAGCCACTTCAGGTAAAGAAGGAAAGTCCTCTAGAAAGGGAAAAGAAAAGGGGAAGAAGAAGAAAAAGGAAAAAATAAGTGATGCCACTATGGATCTAGAAACCACAATCAATGTAGTGGCTGAGTATGGAAATTTGAAGCCCATTGCAAACCTTTATGATGAGAGCTCTGATGCTGATAAGGAAATAATTGAAACTACTATGGTAAGATTCTTAGATATGTTTAATAAAACATTGATTGAAGTTGTATCTGATTACCTGATAGCCTAGCTAGCATTCTAACTACTAGAAAAGAAGAGGCTATGGCTAGAGATGCAGAAATTAAGGAAACAATGTTGAAGAAGTTTTTTCCAAGTCTCACTGGACAAGATAAAGTTAAAGCCAATCAAAGGTTTAGTGAAGAATTCAGAACCAAAAGGAGAATTAATGTTCTGATGGCCAGAGATAGAAGTGAGATAGAAAAGTTGGAAAAAGAAACTGAGAAGAAAATCTTGAATGTGCTTGATGAACTTCACATTCCAATTGTAGTGGACACAGATGAAGAAATGTAGAATCCTGACGTTGATAACTCAAGTGAAGTTCTAGATGTGGGTGGAGAACAAAATGTGTCATCTCTATCACCCTCTAAATTCTCAGAGGATCAAAGTGTGGTCACTCCTTTGGTAAACTCAGAAAAGAATGAGGAGATGAAAGAGACAGATGAAGAAAAGAGTGCAGAGGAAGAACTAAAAGTCACATATGAGGAAAAAGTCTCTGAAGGACAAGATGAACAAAGAGAAGAAATCAATGAGCAGATGATTGATGATTTAGCTCTGGAAACAGGGGGTAATAAATAAGAGTTTATTCAAGAAGACCCTCTGAAAAGTCATGATGTTGAAGTGCCTCTTGGTGAAGGTAGAAGAGACACTACTGAAGAAAACTCACTTGACTCTCTAAGAGAGTTTTTGGAAAAGCAGAGAGAAACTCAAATTTTGGACACATTTGAGTTGCTGCAAGAGAAAATTAATTTGGCAACTATGTCCCCATTGCAAAAGCTGAAGTTGGGAACAATTTTTCAGGCCACTGCCCAAGTTGAGATTCTTAAATCTCATATGGAAGACAATGAATTGATTGGAGAGGTAATGAAAATTTTTGAGAAAATTATGCCTGGTGTAAAGAGAGACACCTCCTTGACTCTCGTGGTACAAATGAAGAAACTCATGGAATCCATCAATTCTCATTTTGAGTCCTTTGAACAAGTAGTGGAAAAGAAGGCAAGAGCAGAGATTGATAGTAAAAGGTTAGAAGAACTCAATGATATATGTTCCAAAGATAAAATTTTGTTAGATAAGAGTATTCAAGATGTAGAGACAACAATGAAAGATGCCATTGACTTGTATCAATTTTGCCTAACTTGGCCTGCAACCACCAAGGATTTGAAAGATAAGATAGATGGTTGGGAAGCATAGCTAATCAAGATTTCCCATACTTATGATCCTTTAAAGGATGCTAATGGAAATCAAAGGGTAGAAGTTGAAACCATACATTCTATAATAAATAAATTGCAGAGTCAAAAAGAAGCTATCAAAAATGAGTTAGCTTAGAGAAATTGTCAGTTTTAAGATAGCATCTATAACAACACTTGTAGAAGAAGCAGATAAAATAAGACAAATCACTGAAGCCCCTGCTACCATTGATAAAGAAGAAGAGTTGGTGTCCCAAATTAATGGACATATACAAGTTTTGAGCAATGCTAAGGTAAGATGGGATGGAGATGCAGTATATATGAAGAACATCTACACAGACATTCTCCCTAAAACTCAATAAGTTTTTGATTTCTTGTATATATGGTTGATAGAAACAATTTTGAAATTTTGGTGTACTACTTAAGGGAAGCATATTCAATCTGTATATACTCATGTATCATAAACCTTTGCCATTGATGTCAAAGGGGGAGAGAAGGATGTGGAAAACAGAAAGGGAGAGAATAACTGACATAAAAAAGTCAATCACTTAGGAGAGAAGCATGTGAAAGGGTACAAACAGTTAGGGGGAGAAGTGTGTAAAAAGAAAGGGGGAGACAAAAATTGTTTTTCACATCATGTGTTGCCATCAATTCCAAAGGGGGAGATTGTTGGCAACTTGGCAAACATCATTGATGAAGACACTGTTGGTATGACTTAGATTGACTAAGTATGATGTTTGAATGGTGTTGTCATTGATGGAAACAAGCAACAAGGATGCAACAAGGATTCAAGACTATAACAAAAAGGGTTGTGAGGTTATAGTAATCCTCATGAAGTCATATGAATAAAGAGTTCTGATCCGGTAAAGGGACTTAAGCATTTTTGTTAAGTGTTGGCAGAGATGACTACAGAGTGTCAATATTATGGTCCACATTGTTCCAAGTTTGATGATCATATTCTATAGTTCTGATAGAAGATTGATGATACTTAGACAACTCTAATTCCAAAGTTTTACAATTAGATGAGTTCCAAAAGCATAGTGTCAATTTGCAGAAATTCAGCATAACAATATTCAGTATGAAGCAATGTGAAGAGAAAACTTATCTTGGTCTGCATTTCTCCGGTAAGAAATATCCTATTCTGAAGTTTTAAGGGATGATGAGGATATGTTTGAAGTATCCAAATCCAAGATTTGAGATTGTGAAGTACTTTGGAAAGATAGTTGTGATTGGATAAGTATCGCTATTTCAGTTGACAATGTTTGGCAGCGACAGAGTACAACTTCCAGTACTCCACATTTCACTACAAGTTATCATTTTGCTCTAAGGTTCTAGAGTTAAGTTTTTGAATGACTAAGGAATCTTGGATATGAGTTTTAGTAAGTTTGGATGTCCACACCTCAAGTTATGTTCTGACAGTTGGTCTAAGCCTGTGTTAGTCAATTTGGGAAGCCGACCTAGTTTGATATTCTTTGTGTGGAGGAATTTGTTGATCAGAATCATATGCTAAGTGGTTCTATAGTTTGTTCCAACATAAGAGAATGTGTTTGAGGTATTGGTTTGGTCTGCAAAGCATTTTGGTAAATGTGTTAAGGCCGACAAGATACACATGGTGTATCTACACGTTTCATCCTAATAGGCCGACCTATTTTGAAGATGGTATGTGTTGTGGATATATATGAGATTCATTTAAGTGTTTGGTGTTAAGATGTGTGTGAAGATGCAACATATAAGGAGTTTTGTGATTCAGTAAGTGCGACATGTGTTTGAGAAGAGAGATTTGACTTTTATGTAGAATAGAGCAGTGTGATAGAGTAGTTCAGGATGAAGACTTTTGAGATAATATTTTGAACCTAATTTAAACTGTACCCCTTGCATTTGTAGATGCAATTGTAACAGTTCATTCTTAGCAGTGAGCCACCTACTCTATCTTCTTTTGGGAGTGAGCCCTTATGGCAATGAGCCTATTGCAGTGAGCATTTCTTTGGATGATGAGTCCTTTGGGTAGTGAGCCCTAAGATAGTGAGCCTTTTGTAATCTGCTATTGTTATTCATAATATATTATGAGCTAACACTCACCGTGGTTTTACCCTTTTTGGGTTTTCCACGTAAAAATCTTAGTGTTCATGTGCTATGCTTTGTGGTTGTACTTTCTATGTTTGATTTGCTTTATTGTTGTTGAATGTGGCAAATGGATTAATGGTTTAATAAGTAAATGGTTTAATAAAATACTGATTCGCCCCCCCTCCCAGTATTCTGGGTGTTCAACAGGAGATTCGGAAGTTGAACCCATATCAGTCTGATATGAAGTGGTTCAATCATAGGGTTGAAGGACCGAGACCAAGGTTTGATGTAGAGCGAATGCTCACCCTACAACAAAACCCTACCATCCAAAACTAAATCCCACTCCTCTAATGAAGCAAATGTTTGTAGCATTGGGAAAAATCTTTATCTTACCCTCCACTAAGGGTATCCATGAATCCCTAACCCAGGAATGCAGATCAGGTAGAGAAGGCCAAAAAATGTTAAACCTGCAGATTACTTTGCGCTTTCGGTAGAACTCCTCATTCTTTGAAACCAAAGGGCCACATACCACCATAGGGGTAGAACGAGCACAAGGCAATGGCCTAGCCCTTTCCTGAGATGGACCAGCCTAAGTTCTTGAACCTTTTATAGCCTCAATGAAGGATTTCTAGGGGTGGCCCGAAGGCCCAGAATAGAGCCTAGCCTTGCCAGTCAAAAGATTTTGAGTGCAGTGAGCAGAGGAGGAAATCGTCTCCTCCACAGCATCCCCAGCAATGTCTGGCAGAGGATCTATTGCCAGACCAAGAGCACCTTCACCCTTGGAGATCACTACCTACGACACACATCCAAATGTACCAACAGAGCTAACTCTTCCTCCAACACTTTGTCCCTGCACCACATGGCCAGATGCAATAGAGCCATCGCGTACAAAAATTTCTCCCTAGCATTCAAAAATTTCTCATGCTCCTTCTCTTGCTCATTACACCGTGGTTATAAGGTCTAGATTTGTTGTAAGATAAAGATCTTTTTATGTTATCACATATCATGTATGCAATTATTGTCACATCCCTAATTTTTTACTATATTTTACTTTTTACTTGCACATAATTAGTAGATGATTATGCATGATTTAATGATTTGACGTTAAGTGAAAATGTCAAGACAAATCAATGATATCATGAGTTAATAGTTATATGATTAGAATTTAGACATGTGATTATATGATGTCATGATTATTTATTCATAAGGTTATGGAATGACTAACGATAGACTAATCCCAGCTTGGTGATTGCAAGTTGTATTTAGGAAACGGGTTTTCCACCCTCTGAGAAAAGAGAGGGAGAACATCATCTAAGAGAAGTGAATAGATGTATAGAAAAGAATAGGTTGTTGTCATCTTAATCTTATGCTTTCTTAGTTTAGTGAACCCTTGTCGAGTTGGGTAAGTTGTGCTCGACCCTTTTGGCCTAAGTTGGTGTTGACTCGATAGTTGTCGAATTGTCGTCAGGATCTCTTAGTGTAGATTTTTGTCGAGATTTGAGTAAGGAAATTTTGACTGTCGACAAGGATTTGTTAATAGTCATTAGTTCTCGTGTGTTTGAATATAGATTATACTCAAGAGAATATATATATATATATATATATATATATATATATATATATACACACACTATCTCGTGATTAGTAATTCCTAGTTGAAATTCCATTATGCTATTCTATCTATTTGTTTTTGGTGTTTACACAAGATTGTGATAAATGTATATATTTTTATATTAAGTGATCTATAAGTATAACTTATACTTAATAGACGTGAATTTTTAAAGGAACATGGTTTAACTGCATATTTAATGCTAATTACTATGTGATTTTTGGAACACTTAAATCTTCTTCACTACATGATGGATTAGAGAATAAGTAGTGTTTCAATTATTTTTTTAGTGGTCTTTAAATGACCATTAATCCTTTGTTTTCTGCATGTCGCAATAGAGAGCCTTTATAAGTTGGTATTCGGGAAGTAAGTCGTAGAGGGGAATACGATGGATTAAAAGCCTTTGAAGAGGCTATATGTGGAAAGAGAGAGAGAGATAGTGGGGAATCGACCTTAACAAAGAAAGGATGAACTCTATCACAAGAGTGGAAAAAGAGCTTTAAGACTTGTTTAATTGTGAGGATAGTGTTGAGAGTATCTTAGATATCATTGTCAGGTGTTATTAAACTCTCTTGTGCAGTAAGCTTTATTCTCACATGAGCTCGATGAACACAACTATTATGAAATACGTGATGTATCATTCATTCTATTAAATTCACTTGAGATACATGTCATATTGATATGGAAGTTATATGATGTATAATGTAGGAGCTTCCTTAGCCCATTAACTATTTTTCATAGATCAAAAGATAATTTGCTTTCTTTTATGTGTTTTCTTTTTTTAGTAGTTTTCTCTCTATGTGCCACAAGTTGGAGTATATGCTTTCTCCTAAATGATACAAATGGTTCTCACTTATTTTTGCCTTGTCACAATAGGATTTGGTTGGGGTTTTCTCATCGTATTTGTTCATAAAGGGCTCTTTCATTTATTCTCCCTGAGTTGATAATTTGTAATGTGTGGTAGTGGTTGTATAGTGTCTCATCTTCCAAGTTTAACTAGAACTTCACTGATTTGGTTTACATCTTCTACATCTTATCAATTCCTTATTAAGTGTATGGAGGCTTGTCAATTGGGATCACATTCTATTTTGAGCTCTGGAGTTTAATTTTTTGAATCCAAATGTGAAGATCTTAGTTTCATGACATTATTTTGGGCTAGTAATAAAAGAAGTTGTGGATCTCAATTAGTGTTGTAACATGTCCCAAAGAATATGAGTTTGTTTGATTCCCTTGAAGATAATTGCAAATCTAAATGATGTGGTCATTTGAGGTCACTCATATCTCCTAGAGATTATAACATGTTTGTTAAGCCCTTGATGTGTATAAGTATGCATGCCTATAAATAATTGTTCGGATTAATCACTTCCGAAAAAGTTCTATCTTTTGAAATTTAAAATCTCTGTATTTATGATATTCACTCTCACACCAAGTTATAGGCATGTGCACCATGTTAGATCTATTCTCTTGAGAATCAATAAAGATATATGTTGTTATCCCATTTTGTCTCTTGGTTACCACATTTCTATGTGTATGTTTTGTCGAGCTACCTAATTTGACAATCCTTAATTGGACTCTTGGACCTTTCCTTGCATCAAGCAATATCAAAGGAGGTGTGCACCATGTTGTGATTTGATCTCCAAGGATCCAAGTGAGTTTGATCTATATGTGGTATGTCCTAGTTCCCAATCTTGCATTACCCTAATTTTGGTCCTTGTAGTGCTATGTTGTCATAACAACGATGATTTATATGAAGAATCCAATTTAGAGCTCCATTCTTGTGTCCATGCCTAGTTGTATCCATTGCCCCTATGTTAATTTCCATCTTTATGTCGAGTTCAAGTTCTACTTTCTCTCCCATCGCTGCTTAATTTTACGCCATGTGCTTGCATTTTATTTCTCGTGTCATGGCTTCCCCAATAGCCTTACATGTCTAGTTCCTCGGCGTTATAAACCCAAAAATATCCTTGGCCCGAATTTAATTTAGTTCTCGCATCTGCCGGAGGTGCAATTGTGTTGCTTTGAGGTCTAGTGGCCCAGAGCTCACTATCTATCAAGGTTTAGCAAGAGCCTCATATCTAGGTTTTAGTGTGATGAAATTGATTGAAGTCTGCAGGCCTTGACGTCTGGCAAACCCGAAAGATTTATGCATTGGAGTTTACGGGTGGTCTCGAGTCCGAATTAATGATAGCTTTGACACCTGGGCAGCCTCAAAGTCCCACGGACATAAAAGTACTTCATATGGTAGTGATTACAATGCTTTTGGTTCTGGTGTTGACTGATGTACCTCCCAACGGGCTTGACAGACCTGTGTTATATATCAAGTAGGTTTAATTCTTTTTCACAGCTGACGGGGAAACCAAATTCATATACCTGAATCCCGGGCCCTACAGACCTGAGATGATTATGTACTCACCCCTATTCAAATTTCGGGTCTGGGTCTGCATTGCTTTGAGAAGCCGAAGTAGAGTCCGGATTAGTGGAAGGTCGTTGCATGGTGATTGTTGATTGGCATGGATGGTGAATGCTAAGAGCCAAGGAGGATCATGAAAGATCAAGTGGCGGTGTTTCATCAGTCCATGGTTATATACAGATTGATTCTGAGGATATCGGTGGAAATGTGGCAAGTGCATAATCGATTTTTATTGGTCTGGAAGACCAATCAACAAAAAATAGCAAAGAGGTTAGACATGTTATGTGGGCAATTAGGAGTGAACCACATGGATATGAGCTAGAAAGCATTGCAGGCTCGGATGTATAATGGACGGTGTGTTGTTTCTCCTACTATGTTGTCTTACGCCATTGATCTAAAGATGATGGGTGTGGGTCGTTGATTTGAGGGTGGTGTTTAAAGGGTTTAGTCAAGGTTTGCACCCATGGGTACTTTAAAAGGAAAGGCACCACAATGATGGGATATAAAAATGGCTAAGGCATAGACAAGTAGCTGAAGGTTTTTATGGCACCATAGGACCCAATAAAAGATAAAATACAATGAGTGGTCTAGTCAGCAACATGGTCGTTGTGTACACAGGTAAAAATCAAATCCTATAGCGTTGAATGTTGTGTTAAAGCATAAAGCCAAGAAGCAAATGAAAAGACAAGTGGTTGGGCCGTGTGCAATAAACAAACAGAATCAAATCCTCTAGCCATGGGTCATATTTCCTACATTAATCTTATTGACATAGGAAGGGGTTTGGAGGTAGTTGAGTACATGATCAAAGGGGATTTTCCATTATTTCATTAATTAACAAGTCTAGAAATGAGATCAAATGTGTAGTATCTAGCTCAAAAAGATGTTTGGCAACATATTCCCCTAACTCCACATTGCCATGGACTCTACAAGCACCAAGTAAAGAAATGCACAGAGTAGGAAAAAGTTTAACTCTCACTTGGAGTATCAAATCATGTGCCTCATCTAGATGTCCAACCCAATCAAGAAGGCTAACCATATAACTGTAGTGATGCAGTCTAGGCTAGGTTTGCTTCATGCTATGAAAACACTTACACCCATCATGCCATAGATCAACATGACAACATGCAAAGAGAACATCAATGAACACGCCCATGCATGGCATGCCTAAAAGTAATAACATTCTATGGACCAACTCCTCAATACAAATTTTGTTGGATACTTTGAACCCATCTTCTAAACTCCCACATTTGGCATACATGTCCACAAGAGTATTTTCTACAAAGGCAATGCATCGAAATCCACTCTAAATTATGTCTTGATGAATTTCCTTGTCTTGATTAAGAGCTGCCAAGTTGGCACAAGCAAGGAAAAGAGAGGCAAAGGTTACATGATTGGCTTTAAGGCCTATTACTTGCATTTGGCACAAGAGTATTTTGTTGGATACTTTGAACCCATCTTCTAAATTCCCACATTTGGCATACATGTCCACAAGAGTATTTTCTACAAAGGCAATGCATCGAAATCCACTCTAAATTATGTCTTGATGAATTTCCTTGTCTTGATTAAGAGCTGCCAAGTTGGCACAAGCAAGGAAAAGAGAGGCAAAGGTTACATGATTGGCTTTAAGGCCTATTACTTGCATTTTTCGAAACATCTTCAAAGCTTTGTCAAAAACCCATGCTACACACTTTCTCAAAAAAACTATGCTGCACGCAGCCCGCAATAATTGCACTTTAGGAGACCACACTACACTCTAGCATTTCCCAAAAAAGCCAAAGAGCTTCATCTAACATATCCATTGTGTAGACATCCCCAAATTAAGGCATTCCATGATATTGCATTTTGTTGAGGCATTTTGTCAAACAAATTGTGTTGCATTGGTTGTAGATTCACATTTTGCATACATGTCTACTAGGGTAGCTACAACAACATCCACAAAATTCTACTATAAATATGCTTTGAGGCATGCCCATACCTAGCTCTAAAGCTCCCATTTTGACATAGGTCATGAGGATGCTAGCAAAAGTCATGGAGTCTATTTATACAGTTACCCATTACATTTGTTTAAAAATTTCCAATGCCATTTCAATAAATCCATTTTGTCCATACTTGCAATCAATGTAATCCACAAGACCATATCTCTTGAGGCATTTTGTCAAACAGTTAATGTGCATTATTTATGCTTCCACATATTGCATGCATGTCTACTAAAGCATTTTGTCAAACAGTTAATGTGTATTATTTATGCTTCCACATATTGCATGCATGTCTACTAGAGCATTTTGTCAAACAATTCATGTGCATGGTCAATTCCCCCAAGTTTTGCATATAAGTCTACTTGGGCGACTACAACTTCAACATCTAATAAAATTCCTCTCCTTCTTGCTTTGATAAACATTCATACCTTGCTTTAAGGCTCTCGTTTTGGTATAGGCTGTGAGGATGTTGGCAAGCTTATGGAATTTTTACTTTACACCTACCTATTAAATTCGTTTGTTTGAAAGTTAATAAATCCTTTTCAATAAATTCATTTCATGCAACAAATCTTACAAAAATCTTGTTACCGCTACCAGATACCATTCATCCTTCCCTTCCAACCTCTCACAATTTGAGAGGCCCAATCTTATTAAGGATGGTAAAGAATGGAAATTTGCAGAAAGATATTCTATTGAGAGTATCTTGATAGATCTAACTCTTCCAAGCAAGCAAGATCACCAAATTGTTAAAGAAATTTCAACAAACTATTACATTTAGACAATTCTAATTTTCTCAAAGCTCTAAGGCAATGGACATCATTGCATAATTCTTGTAAGTTCATTGCATAATTCTTGTAAGTTTTCACATCCCTATAATTATAAATCTTTAAGGCAACTAAGTTCTAGGAGCTGACTGAGAAGCATTTAAACTAGAGCACCTCCCCAATAAAATACTCTATACCACCCATAGTAGTGAAACCAGCATTAACCTCAATATCCAAAACGATAAACTTTACCAACTACCCAACAGAGGCCTAAAGGGCAGCCTCCAATACTAATTTGCATCCATAAATGCATGCCTCAAGGTAAATAGATCAAGCAACATAATATTGGTACTACTTTGGTGCAGAAAACGACAGAACCCAAGTTGTCCAAACTAGAAGAAACTTTGAGAGGAAAGCAAATCAAATCCTCCTTGCAAATAGGACAAATCTGAACAAAGAAAGTATACTTGTGATTAAAAGTGTTTTTCTTCACATCCTATGATACTAGCTACTCATCGTTCCGATTCAAGGTAGACACCACACTACCCAAAAAGCTCACAAGTTTAAAAGCATGGCTCCTATTTTTCCAAGAGCTCTATTTATTTCATCCGATATGAACATGGTAAGACAACCCTTTGAGAATCCAAACATGAGAGAAGTATTCTAGATAAAAGGATGGCCAGGTTGTGACAGGGGGCCAATGTGCTTAAGAGTTGTCATAGCTGAAATGACAAAGGCCTAATTCAATAAGGATTATGAATTGATCGAAGCTTTTCTAAGGACACCCAAATCAAGAACTTGGGGTTACTAAAGATCTATAAGCAACCAAACTGCAGACAGTGATGGATTTTGATAGATAATGGTATCAACCTTCTAGAATACAAGTTGACTGACAGACTTTGACTTGATGGACAAAATGTTTAAAAATTTCCATGGTTAAAATTTGAAGACAACAAGGCTACACATTAATCTAATAGAAATATCATGAATATCATTTGTTTAAGATTGTTTGGCAATTTTACTCTACATAACGAGCACTTTCTATCGCAAAACATCCTAGGAGATATAAGTATACATGTTCATTTGTTTATAAACTATTTTTGTATGCAGTTTTGCCACTAATTACTTATTTTATATAATGCCTAAGCTACTCTGTATCAATCCCCTTTTACCTAAGTCTACAAACTACAAGAAATAAATAATATGATCAATCAATTTGTATTCAAGATACACTTTTCTATACTTTATGGTGAATATTTATAAACCTAACAGTGGCGAACTAACACAATAATGGAGATACTGAGTACTGGAGCCCAATTACAAATCATTCTCGAGCATTTTCTAATTACTTACAGGATATTTAATGGAATGTAACAGTCTTGTAAGGTTAGCTAAGTGGTTTTACCTAGGATTTTTATGCTCAAACTGCCAAATAAACCTGATGTAACAACTCACCAGCTCTTTACACTCACTGGTTTCACAAGGCTTTAGTACAAGAGCGTAGAGCTGGCGCGCAACTACACTGAGATCTACATGGATGCCCACTTCATTACTGAAATGAAAGCCCTTGTTTATGCCCATTATTTCAGTAAGCAGTATTTGATGAGCAACATTCTGATCTCAATAAGGGAGAATGTAATTGGGTGTCTGAGCTTGAGATGTCCTTAGCCAAGATGTGGTGGTGTTGTAGGGAAAGACACTGTGCTTTGTTTGACTACAGCGAAACAAGAGAACAAAATATGCACAATTTATTGTGATCTTATGTTGGGGAAAACAGAAGAGTCCAATGGTATATTGCTTCAAAGTGTGAGTACACCGTGGAATTGCATATTGGAAGCAACCGATACTCTGACACCACTTGTAAATGTTCTTATAATTTCTGCTGGAGCTGCTCAAAGGAAATGCATTGTCCTGTTGACTGCGATACTGTTAGAAAGTGGGTCTCATAGAATAGAGACGTTATAGAAACAGAAAAATGGAAAATTGACATGAAAATTATTAATACAAAGTCCTACTCCAATGGTACTTCAGGACATGGAAGCAACATGCCAATGCACTGTCATATGTCTCTTAAGAACTCTGAACATATCATACTTGGTCCCAGTTTGTTTAGGAAGGACTATGGAAGCCTAAAAATAAACAAGGGCTATGGTGCAGCTGGAGTCCCTGCTAAAGGCTGCAAGAACCGGTTGCAGCGGCAGTTGAATACTTTGCATAAAAACATGTTTTGGTTTGTCTGATGTGTTGCTGATTTTCAGTATAAACATAAATCCATCGTGTGCTTCAAGCATTAATGAAAGAGAAATTGTATGAAAACTCTGACAAATATATAGAAGCCTACAAAGTGTCTCCAATATGCCTATCAGAAATCAAGTGTTCGCAGGACTCTGTGGAAGGTAATTTTTCACTGAAGAAATGAAATCAGAGGCAAGAAAAGATTTTGAGATGGGAGTGAATGGCATCAAAAGGACCATTGTTGCAAGACGGTATTAAAGATTTTTTTTTTATATCACAGTGAATTCTACTTTCTATGCATGATTTATTGCATCACAACATAAGGCCAGATTTCTGACCATTGCCACATCACACCCTCCTGCTTGTAACATTTACTGAAAATGAGATATAACATTGCAAGCGCTTCAAACCATGATGAGGTTGGTTTATCCTCCAAACAGTTATTTAAGATTTTAAAAGTACAGTAAAAGAAAATGGAATTAATGATACCCTTAGTCAAAAAACTTACAGAAATCCTCTAAAGGAACAACTCTTGGAAAATCACTATGCATGTAAGATGAGAAAAATATTTTCTGATTCCTTCATCAGATTCTAGATACCTGCACTGTAAAAGGAATATTAAAGGTATCCAAATACATAAAAAGTAAATCAATCATTCACCGAAGCCCATGCAGAGAAAATTAACCTATGAATGACCAGTCCAGTGCTGAACAGAAAACCCTTACTTTATATGTACCCATAGAAAGATCTCAGAAGATGGATCACCATCCTGCAAAAGTACCTAACTAGCCATGTCAAAAACTGCACGGATGTCAATCAATGGCATTACCTGATGGGTCAGTTTTATGAGTCCATGACTTTGATTGCATAGAAAAAGGAAATGGAATTTCATGTCTCAATCCTGGGCACAAGATGTACATGTTTTGGAATATCACAGCATATACTATCTGAGTTAATTACCTGGCTGCTGTTCCTAAAAATAAAGACATATATGAACAGGGTATCTCTTTTAAGAGTCAAATAAGGGGCTAGGAAAGATCAGTTTCAAATAGCCATGTTTTTCTTCAACATCTTGACCATTAATGAAAGTTACTTTAGAAGCCATTACTGTTGAAAAAAAAGATACATGACTATCTCTTCCCAAGAAAACAGGAAGGAAACCCAAGTCTGTTATCTGGCAAGGTTAGTAACTGGTAAATGCGGGTGAAATAGTCAGCAATTGGTGAATGCAAATGAAATAGGTAGGAATTGGTGAATGCAGGTGAAATGCTCCCATCATTAAGAAATTTAAAAATATTTATTTTATCCTATATTCCCTGCAACAGAAAGTTGAAAACTACTACTGTTCAAACTTCAAAACATAGGATAGAGGGCATTCTCATCCCAACAGGAAGGGAAACAAGACCAAGTCTGTTTACCTGAAAGAACAAGGTCAGGGATTGGCGAGTGCCGGTGAACTGTTCCCAATCATTGAAAATTTGAAAATTTTATTTATCTTGTCTTGTATACTCTCTGGCCTCTACTTCTCTCTTTGTATTCTGCTAATTTGTTGACCAGATTGTAGTGTATCCCTTTAATATTCTTTAAAAATGTAAAGCAAGCTATCTTTCTGAGGCAAAAACTATAAAATGTCAGTTTCCCAAGTAAAAGATGCTGAAGAACAAGAAGCACAATCTTACAATGTGCCCTGCTTATTTTAAAACCCTGAAAACAACCACAGAATCATATCTCTAACTAGATGCAGCATACAAAACTTATTTTTCCAAGACAATTCTAGGAAATCCTATCTCAAAGAACCTATATGTGGAGTTTGAACTAACTGAGAGCTTTATTTAAAGGTCCAAAATACTATAAGAATCTATCTGCGTAAAGTTAACACAATTGAAAGCTCCTTTTTAAAGGCCAAATAGACTTACTATTCTGAGGTGATATGAAATTACTTCATTAGCATTGTCATCTATAAGATAATACAAATGGTTCCCCTACAAAGCACTGCAAAACCCAATCACAGAAGCCATATAATATATATATTCTCTGCATGTGTGTAACCACAATTCAGATGGTATTTGTTGGCACATATTTTCAGTGGACATGGGTTGTGGTTGTGGTGTAATGAATAGAGAGATGCTCAAGCCTCAACCATGTTTCCTGATCTTAAATTTGTGGTCCAATCATACACACATAACCTTACCCACGATTTGGAATCCCCAAACACCCCACAAAGGATTTAAGGCTGCCAATAACCCTGCACAAGTTTTACCAAGGAAAAAAACTCACATGAGATATTCACAAAAGCTATTGGATATGATTTTTGTCTGATTTTAACATATGCGAAAACCAAAAAAAGCTCCCAGGAAAAATCCTTCTTCCATTTACAACTGCGTGTAATTTTTTGATCAGGTACAGTTATAGAGAAAAACAGATAAAACATAAGTATTTCTACCAGAGGCAGGGACTAACAAACAAAGAGCGATTGAGAACAGGATATCTAATTTCTTTAGTAGCTGATTTTAAGTGCACGATTGTCCCAAAATCAAGAACAAGTTGAAACAATGGGATGTCACTGTGTACTTGAAAAAGAGGAGTTGTTACGCTAAATATTATTTGGAGATTTCGGAGAGAACATTATAATAGACATTAGATTTCGACAGTCCATAATATTGTACATGAGTGCTTCAGGATTAAACTGTGTCTAAGTTTTTCTCTCAACGTTTCGGATCACATTCCATGATCCATCATCTCTCTTCTCTTGCTCTCTTTTCTTTTCTCCTGATGATGGATCATGGAGTGTGATCCGAAACGTTGAGAGAAAAACTTACATACAGTTTAATCCTGAAGCACTCATGTACAAGAGAACATTATATCAAATGAATACTTACTTGTGCAAAACATTCGATTTCAACATACTCATGATTATAGTTTTCTAGAATTTTGCTCTATAATCATGATTTTTGTGGTTAAATGGAAAAGAAAATTTACAGAATTTAAACGCTATTTACATAGCTTACAGATTATTTTTTTCTGAATTCGCATGCCTCTCATTTTCACATCCAGTAATTTGATGAATGCTTATTCACACAGTTTTTGCCTTTATTTTGGATTAAAAAATGGAGTTTTGGGGTCCAAATTTGAAGATCAAGAATAACGCGTATTATACAGATCATTATTTCTCTACCCCCTATGGGCGACTAAAAACAGCAGGGAAAATAAGCTGGGACGCCAACAGAGCGGAGATACAATAAAACACGACGAAAGCAAGAGAGGTAACCTTGAGCAGTAACCCTAACACAGCTTTGATCTAAAAAATAACTTCCAGGGCATTCAAATAACGACCGTCTGATATATGATAGAAAACAGCTCGCCAAAGAAACCCTAGTTTCTTCAACGTCGGCCAAAAGCAGGCAAACGGAATTTTAAACAAGAAATTCTTGCTCGTCCTCCGGGCTGTTTTGTTTTTCAGCAAAGCTCTAGCTTACTAGGGCTTCGGCTACATAATCATTTTAGAGGAAAAGATAAGGCTTGTACTACTTATCTACAAATTAACCACACAAAAATCTCCTCTCGGATCCTGCAGCCTCCTAAGCAATGAATTTTAACCACAACGTACTTGAAACCCTAATTTCGGCGGCGAAAAAACAAGCAGAAAAACAGCGGGCCTGATTAACCTGGGCAGAAGCAGAAAGGCACACCACTCTCTTCATTATCCTCCGCTAACATATTATTTCAGCTCATAGAAGAAATGATGATTTGAACCACAAGTCTCTTTTCCTTCCTTCCTCCTCCCGACAAAGTAATTTCTGGCCTCTAACGAATCGTTTGACAAAATGTGTGGCAACGGGTCAATCAAGAGAGTTTGCTGAGAAATTGAAGCGCATGGCGTCAAGAGAAAGCTGGACGATGGCTGTAGGCAACGTAGGAAAGAGAAAGCTTAGCAGTGAGTTAAGAAAGTCTGTTTTTGTTTATCACCACTTTTTAAAATCATAAAGAGTTTTTGTTTGACGGCGTCAGGCGAATGGGAAGAAAACGGAAACGAGAATTGAAACAACAAACAACAACCGACAACCGTTAAAAGGGTCAAACTGCCACATAAGCTGATTTAACAGCTCAGTGGTGGGTTTTACAGCTCATCACCCACCTCCGTAATAGAATATTGATAAATAAGTACACCTTCTGGGAATTTATAAGATACCAACTCATGCTTGTGAAAGGAATTATGAATCAAAAGATATGAAAGAGATGATCTGAGATTCTTTTACAGAAAATTGAGCATAGTCTTAGGTTTGAAACTTCTCAGTTAATAATTGAGGAGTCAAAGTCTTCAAGGCAGATTGTGATCCCATTTCTTAATATAAATCTTAAAGTTACATTTTCACATAAAAACCTTATCTTAAAATTATAGATTCTATTTTATCACCAAAAAAATTTAAAAATATTACTCCTGATTTTTCTATAACATAACCATTGCACACCTTTTTGTATTTTATCAATTAAAAATTAAAAATAAGGGAAAAAACCCTCTTTTTTCAAATCCATCCAAACCTGGATCGGCCAACTACTCGAGACAAAAACCCAACGTGGATATTATTGTAACAGTAATACAAGGTTATATAAGATACTACAAAGTATAGAATTTTTAATATTACAACACTAGAATAGAGACAGTTATGGATTTTACAGGATGTTGATGGCGACGGATATATATACTAGGCCTATCCAGCACGCTACTGCGATGTACAGAAATCTGAGCCATGGATTTCTGGCGCGCTGCTCCTGGTTTGATTCGTGATATATAAGGTAAAAAAGAAGAGCCACATTTACAGAAGCAACTACTAAGGCGATACCCTTTACTGTTCTACCGAATTTACTGGACCACTCCATGTGGCTTACAAAATATGATATAGAGATGCTCATAAATTGCATGACAAAGGTGACGTAATTCAATACTTGGCTGCCAGCATCATTTGTTTGGACTACATTTTCGTGCTGTGAGTGTGGCAGACCGCGTTCGAGATCGGTAGCATTTCCATTTGCATCAGCTATCTGCAGCGACGAGTCAGTCGCGGTCGGATGCAATTCAGTGGAATCGGTGGCAGGAGGAGGAGGAGAATCATCGCTAGAGTTTGTAGGTCTTTGCAGATCCATTGTATTTGGTGGTGTCCGCCGGATCAGAAACAGCCTAATGAGCTGCACCCACTCAAATTAGTGCAAAAATCAGCACAGAATCATCAGCAATCAAATTACAAAGATGGTCCAGCAAAACCACAGAACCAAATTATTTGTATTTAAGATATAATCTGTTTAACATTTGATTAAAACATGACTGCTGCCTTGTTAGCTTGACTTACTGAACAATTAACCTTCAATTCAGATCAAACAATCAAGAATGATAATAATTTAAGGAAAACTTAGGGTAAAGAGAAGCCTATCCAAAATAATCATAATCATTTTAGCCTTCGATTCAGATCAAACAATCAAAGCCTGTTTATTCTTTCCCACAATACTACTAAAGCCATCAAAAACTGTAGTAAAAATCAATAAATTTCTCGGCCTAGTTGGGGAGAAGAGGGCTACATTAGACCCTTACATTAGGGGAAAAAAACAAAAGAAGAAAAAAAAACAAGCATTTCAAACATCGATGTTTTATAGCCCATCTCTGTTTTACTGATTCTCCAGTAAGTAAAAGTTCTGATAATGAGGCATACAATGCAGAAGTTGTGAGAGTTATAAAGCATAAGGAGTTTCATGACAGCACTCAAACTAAACGAAGAAGATAATTTCTAAGGACTCAATAATTGGCTACCTGGGCATTCAAGTACAGTGCAAGCTACTACGTATCATGACATGACCTTAACAATTGGAATAAGAATTGTATCATACCTTGTCGACAGTAGTTTGAACAAAATCGTAGACTATATGATCTACAGATGATTAAAGGAAACCCAAAGACTCATGTTCTTTGCTCGTTGATTTCGCCCTTGCTCTGTGCTTCCAGTATGTGGTCTATACCACACTTTTTCACTTGCTCGTCGCCCTTCCCTCTCGCTCAAATCTTCCTGAATTCGTCCCCATTACAATTACATTAATACCATCAAATAAAATCCTATGTAGCAAAAATTTAGCTTTATGTAATAACGATTTCAATTATGGGACAAAGATAATCAAATTCCGCACCTGAACGTAAATAAAAACATCGCAACAAGCCTTCGAGACTTACCTTCGTTCTTGGATGATGAAGAAGTTAAAAAACTCAAGCTTCCTGCTTTGAAGGTCCCTGAACTTATTCAAATACCCTCTCAAGAACGGCCTTAAGATGGGAATGAAGGTATTAGGCTTGCAGGCTGCCTTATAGGCGAACGTCGCGTCATCTGGAAAAAGCGTCATCTGAAAACAAAGTCAATAGGTGGTGATACTCCATGTACTCCGAGTTCTATGGATTGAATGTGCACATTACGTTTGGAATCCAAGGTAAAACATCCAATTGGGTCAATGCTGACTCCAGTCGTCTGTAGCTGTTTTTCTACAACACGAAGAAAATAAACACATTGCATGTGCATGTCTAGATCAATCAGAACCGTCTAAAGTGCATGGTTGCTGTCCCCAAATGGATCCGAATGGATGCGAGGTCAATTCTTTTGGATTGCGTAAGGTTTAAGGCTTTCTTCGTCTTTTTGTTAGGTGTGTTGATATTTTCAAATAAAAATATTTATGAAATGAGATTTTTTAGAGTTTATTGTAGATAAACTAGCAATTGGACCCATAGGTTCAATGGGTAGGCTAAGAACTTTCTGAAGATATTATAGAATTTGTTAGATATTTTTTATTATTATATTAGTAAATTTATTTTTACATTACATATATTGAGATGAACAAATATAGTTGGGTAAAATTATTATAAGTAAATATAATTATACATTATATTGAGATGAACAAACATAGTTGGGTAAAATTATTATCATGTCAATTCCTCGGGGAAATATTTATATATATTTTTAAGTTATCATTACTTTACATTCACTCCATATGGGAGATCACTTATCCCTATAGATCATTTAAAAAATATAATTTTGAAAATTATAGTTCACCTTTTAAGTAACTTGTCTATATAGTAAATTAATTGAATCTCTTATTGATTTTTATATAATCCCCAATAGAAACAAATGCATATTTAATATATAATTATTTTAAAAATAATTATGTGAAGGTACAATAGATTTATGTTTACAACTTATACAAAAGGCATAACTATATTTTTCTATTAAATACATACTAAGATGGTCATAATCATTTTTATAAGTATGTATTTGATATATGAACTTGTATAATATCTATCACATTAAAAAAATTAGAGAAATAGTCCAACATATTGTCAATCAATGTGGATTAATTGAATGGAACTCTACTTCATAATATATAATCAACAATACTACCCTAACTAACTATATTATATATTATGGTTTTTAATATTATATTACTATTATATATATTATGTATTATTAAATACCATAAAAATTTCTTGAGAATAAATTGTTATTTTAATTATTAGCTATAGGCTTTTATATGTGAGCATTTAGTGCTGGGAAAGTTGTCTCACGCTGGGAAATTTTCTAAACTCCTCAGTTTTTCTTATGTGGGGAAAAAATTGTGTCAATAAAAAATTTCATGTAGAAATGTCCCTCGCGGGATATTCTGAAAAAGGTGCACACTCAGTTTGTGTTCCCTTAGTGAGGAGCACTAGATGAAATACATAGATCGAGGGTTCAGATTAAAAGGACTACCATGAAATAGATCTATGCCATTGATTTTTTGAAACAAAACATAATAAATGATAATAAATTAAAAAAATCACTTTTCAACAATATCATAAATAGTTCGCTTTAACTATATAAATTCAAAAAAATCTTACAAATATTTAATTTAATTTAATTTTTTTAAAATCAAATATATATCTTAATTTTCAAAAAAATCTTCATATTAAAATCCATTTTTACCATAAAAACAAAACAAGAAATTCACTTTTCAACAATATCATAAATGATAAGAAACAAAAAAAATAGTTCACTTTAACTAAAAATTCAAATAAATCTTACAAATATTTAATTTAATTTTATTTTTCTCAAATCAAATATATATCTTAAAAATTTTCAAAAAAAACTTTATATTAAAATCCATTTATACCATAAAAACAAAATAATAATTTTTTTTCACAATATCATAAATGATAAGAAACAAAAAATAGTTCACTTTAACTAAAAAAATTCAAAAATTTTTTACAAATATTTAATTTTTTTTTTTCAAATCAATTATATATCTTGTCCTTTGTTTTTTATAATTTATGGTATAGTTTGAAAAAAAATCAATGGACAAGATTGATTTTATGGTAGTCCTTTTAATCTAGGCCCTTCATCTATATAATTTATCATGTGTTGCTCACCTAGGGAAGGCTTTTAGCTAATTAAAATGTTTTTGATAAATTGTGTAAAATTTTTAAAATTATATTTAATTAATTTTTTCTTTTATATTGTAATGTAGTAAATTTTATTTTATTACAATTTTATACTATGTTTTTTCCATGTTTTGGCATTCATTCATTTAATATGTTTTTAGATTCATTTAGCTTTTGTCTTAACTTTTTTCCACCCATGGTGTCAAGGTTAGGCCTGTGCTCTACTTTCTAGTATTCTTTTTGTGTAAATTTGTTCTCATGCTATATCATTGTTGTTTTTTCTTAGTGATTGGACTTTCTAGGATTTAAAGTTACTTGGATGCCAATGTGACGCATGGACATTTGGGCAATGTGCTAGCGTCCATCAGCTTCTTGTTGTACAAAAATTGTTTGTAAAGTGTTTTGACACCTTGTTCCTTAGACTAGACATTTTGTAATGCTTTTGACCAAATTATGAATGGCTCCTTGGACCCTTGGACTTCCTCTTCTTCTCTTCAAGCTTGACGTATGAATCTATCTTTTGCCATCTCTTGCATCTCAAGCTATCTTACAATCTTTTGATTATTTCTCAAACAATTTACAACACTCTTACATTCAACAACAATCTCTTAGTTTTCATGTGAGCAAAGTCAAGACTCACATTCTAATATCACACATAACCAACTCTCTATATCTATGCCAACTTTTAGTCTTCACATGTCTTTCTCCATGTAGGTGATCCCACAATAGTGTGTTCCACTTTTTGACCAAAGTGAGACATTGAAATCAACTTTTTAAACCAAATTTTCACTTTCTATCACACATAGCAACTAAACTCTTAAGAATTTGAAGATAATGTAAACTAGTGTTTTTAAAAAATTTGTGTGAAGATTTTAAATATATTTATTTTAAAAATTAATTTGCAAATTTTTTTTATGTAACTTTTAATAACTTGTTTTCTTATAGTTAACAATATTTTTAAAACATGGCATTTATTCCATTACACAACTTTTTTTTACAAAAAAAGATAAAATTTTAAACTTTTAAACATAGCTTAGTAACACCAGTATCTAATGCACACATATATTTCCATAATTTCTTGTTTCATATTTTATTTATTAATAATTTTAATGTGAGATTAATTATAATTTAGACAATTTTATTCCGTCATGTATAAATTTTTCTACATCAATACTTAGTGCACATATATTTTTTAGAATTTTTTAATCTATTTTTCTATTTTTCCATGTTTGGACCTTGATGTTTTGTGAAAAAACTATGTCCACTAGAAAATAGATAATAAATATAATAATTAAATTAAATATATTTGAAATTATACTTTTTGGAAAGTTTGTTCTAAGGGCTACAATCCTATAAAATCTCCTGTCTCAGTGACTTAGTTTGATGGTCCAACCCAGGCTTCAAAACATAAATTTTTGTAGAGAAACAAGTGAGGAAAAAAGGTCATGGAAAAGACCTCCATTTGAAGGTCCTTTGAAGGGGCAATAATGATTTTATTGATTGATTTATTCGATGAACTACAAAAATATTTATACAAGGAGAAATATGGTTAAGAAGTTGTAACTACATAATAGGTAGCATAACTACATAACCGGTAGTATAACCACTATCTAAACTAAGCAGATATTAAACAAAATGTAATACTACTACTAACATTCCCCCCCTTATTACATTGTTCCTGCAATAGTACCAAGGGACCCCCTCTGAATGCTAATATACCCAACAAAGCTGATTACATAATATGAATACATATTTTATAGAAGATCTCCTAAAAGAACAAATCCTGAACCAAGTGGGGCTCCCTCAAGTTGTCTCTTGACCCTCGAAAAGGTGTAGCTTCGAGCTGTGTTCTTGAGCTCTCAATCCTGAACTCTCAAATCACAAAGTCTTGAATTATTCGACAACAATCTCTAAGAGATACGACAGATCTCTATCATTGTCTAGTGACCGTGAAAGGGTATAATTCTCAATCATATACTCTGAAGCTCACTTGACAACAATCCATATTGAGATCAACACCAAATCCCAAACCTGTCTCCAAAACATAATCTTCACAAAACATGTATTCTTCAAATCTGTCAGCAACAACAAGGAAAAGAAAAAAACTAAATCCAGAAACGCTTCTCATGCAAAGCATCATCTCAAACCGAGAAGCTAATTTGAGATGATGAAAATTCCTCCATCCTCCGATGCCGCCTACCTCCAATTTGACCCTATTACACTTTATGTCACATTAATATCTTTGATAGCACAAGCATGTGAGTGTTTAAAGGCCTCGAAAGCACAAGCAACATTTGTTATATGTGTAGCCATGATTAAAAAATGGTGATATCAATTTCAACCAATAATGGACCCTTTTATAATATGGTGTAAACACATATAACTTCTTATGATTATGTTTACAAAAATTTCAACCTTATAACTCCAAAACATGTAAATTCAACTTTAACAAAAACATCCTACTTATTTCTCCTTTAAAAATACCCCTTATACCTATTTATCACTTAGTTCACCATAATTCCCTTATTTCTCCAACAAACAAGCCTGCATTAGGTTCAAAAGTTTAATTACTTTCCTTTTTCATAAAAACCTTTGACTCAAATTTCTTAACAATATTAGCTTCCTTCAATTCACCATAAATTTTTTGTAAAGCATAAAGTTGCTTCCAAAATAAGATAATAAAAACCCCAAGCTTTACCAAATCAAACTACTATCTTTTGTTACCTTATTTCGCTTTATACCAATGTACTTCAAAAGTGCTATCTTGTTTATAGCCGAGACTAATATTCAATCTCCATGTTGCTCGAGGATTTGGCATCAACAATCAAGACATCCACAGATGGAAAATATAGTAACTAACACCTATGTATCAATTGATAACATCTAGCACAAAAAAAAAGAACAAAACTTTTGATTAAACTTTAGGGTTTACTTAGCAAATCTCTTCCCTTGCATAGCCATTTACTCTATTGATTTGTGCAATATTCACCAAAGATGTTAAATTCTACTTAATTGTATCTCTGTTCATCAAGAAAGTTAAGATGTTGGCATCCTTTCTTCATGATTGCAGGTACATAGATCATTCACATATTATGGCAATGGGTTATGACTTGTCTCCTATACACAAAAAGTATGGCAGCGGTTTAAACATTCCTTATGCACCTTTTGTCGAATAGTTCCTATGCCTTGTCAACAACTCATACATTCCTTATGCTCCATGACTCATCACATTTAGAAGGATTTCTATCATATAGTTCTCAAACTCTATTTAAACGATACCCTTTTGATAGTTCACATATAATCAATAGAATTTATTCTAACCAACACTTACTAGAGATTATAAATAAATTGTGTCAAATAACTGCAATCCCAATGAATATAAGTTAAATTCCTTCAAACTATTTTCAAATACCATGAATCCTCTCAGCTTCTATTCCATTTTTCCTATGTAGTCTGTTGCTAGATGTCAGACAATAATTCAATTCTCCTCAAGGTATTGCATCTCCAAATTTTTCTTTCTCACATAATTTTCAACCTCTACGTTGCACAGAGACAAGATCAATTGACTGCTCTAATACCATTTGAAGGGGCAGTAATGATTTTATTGATTGATTTATTCGATGAACTATAGAAACATTTATACAGGGAGAAATGCAATTAAGAAGTTGTAAATACATAACCGGTAGTATAACTACATAACCTAAACTAAGTAGATATTAACTACATAACCACTGTCTAAACTAAGTACATAACCGGTAGTATAACCGTTGTCTAAACTAAGCATATATTAAACAAAATGTAATACTAATACTAACATCCCTTACCTTTTTAAATGTGAAAACATTAAAAAATTTAAAAAAAAGATCTTCGAATGAAGGTCCTTACCTTCATTTGAAGGTTTTATTTTTTATTTTTTTCTTCCTTGAGCTCATTTTTTTGGCTTTTCCCACAAGTGGGGCACACTATTGTGGGTTCCCCCATGCATGTGGTCACTTCCACTACTCTAGTTGGTAATGCAGACGCTAGTTCTTCTAGGATGCATTTGAACCCCATTACTTCTTATGGGTCTGTTCCTCCATCCCAACCCTTGTCATTTAATTTTTTTTTGTAGCACAACATATCACCTCTCAATCTTTACCTTCACAACCATTTCTATTACAACCTCTTATAGACATTGCTACATCACTTCCATCTACTACTCCACTACACACCATTGACCTGATCATCAACCAACTTTTATAGAATGTAGTAAACTTACATCAACAAATTACCTCACTTTCTACTTCTTCTACACTATTGCTTATCCCTCCATATTCTCATCATAACCCCTTATCCATTGACATCCTAGCCACTATACCTCTTCCTATAGGATTTGAGCTACCATGCTTCGACAAATATAATGATAAGGGAGATCCATAGATGCATATGTTCGCATTAACTACATTATGTAGCGATTTCATATTTCAAGACAAGTTAGGTAAACATTTTCCATGGTCTCTTAAAGAGATTCCTTGGATTGGTTCTTCTCATTTGTGAATCGTTCTATGTTCTCATTTAAGTAGTTGGTTAATTAGTTTCTTTAGCATTTTCAAGCTAATATTGGCCTCATGGTTACATTTATTGACTTGCTTCATTGTAGAGGGTTCCAATGGAAAAGTGACTAATTTTATCTTTCAATATCAATAATTAGTTTCTTAGATTCCTTATGCACTCCTAGATTCCTATATGTAGAGGGTTATCATTAGAAACCTTTAGACTCTCATTTAGGATAAGATTCTTCTCATGAGGTATCTATCATTTACTCACTTGTGCACAACTCTATGTGACTACTAACAGACTATTATGTAGTTTGAGGCACCTACTTCACATGATCCTACTACACCATTAGGGCCTTCTACATCATACACCAATAATTATAAAAAGAACAAAAATTTCTTTAAAAATGTTGCATCTACCATTGTTAATAACATTGTTGTCACTACACCTTCATCAACTACTATGTCCCTTTCTTCTTCTCATTAGTAAAGAAACCAAAACCCCCATTAGAATTCTTATTCATGTAATGCTAGTAATGACACTGTATAACAATTTCTACAACTAAGCGGAGCCTATCCAACACAAAACTATCAAGCTCCTTGGAAATTTACCAACAAGTTCAACCAACATATTTAGCTACCATGAGATATCAAATACCAAACCAACAAGTCCTATCTATGGGGCTTATGCTTTCAACACCAATGTCTTAAAGTGCATTTTTTGAGACTTATCTTCAATATCTAAAAGAGCCCCTTGACTACAACATATGTAATGTGTTATTACCATGTTCTCTCATAGATCTACCAAAATTCAAAGGGGACGGAGACCCAAATTTGTGAATCAAAGCTTATACCATAGACATTAGAGAAATCCTTCCTTGGAATGGAGTTGTAGCAAGATTTTTTCCCAAAAATCTAAAAGGGATTGCCTTGGATTGGTATGATTTCCTACTTGAGGCTTCAATTCATTCCTTCCACCATCTCACTAGTGAGTTTGTAATAGCATTTGACATGAACAAATTGATCAAAATAGGAACATGGGAATTCATAACCATGAGGCAAGATGCAAATGAATTGGTGGCACACTTTGTCACATGATGGATACAAGTGCTTTATTCATCAACTAGTGCTCCAAACATGGATCATAGAGAGTTGTGTGACATCTTGTTACATGCCCTTGACAAGGATACTAGAGAGGAAGTGCAAAAGTTACCATATCAATCCTATGAGGAAGCATTAGAAAGTGCATTGATAATTGATCAAGCCACAATTGATAGTAAGACAAAGGACTTACAATTCACATGGACAATTGATAACTCAAGTAAATGACAATAATGGATACAACCCTTCCATGATCAAAATCCTAAAAAATAATTGAAATTCAACTATAGATGGGATAATGGATCAACCCCCTATGAGGAATAGGGTAAAGGATGATTACAATGGAAGGTATTATTTCCCTCATTACATTAACATTGTAGACTACCCTCAAAAAATTAATTATCACTAAAGAGATAATCAACAATCACAAAATTAGAGTTGGAATAAAAAATGATATGAGCCATATCGTCAACTGTTTAAATACAATTAGTTTTCGTCCTTACATAGAACAAGGGGACACAATAATGAATAATGTCATGTTCATACAATAGGTTCATAGCAAGATTATCAAAACACCGATAATGTTTATTCATTGATATGTTTCTCAATCCACAAGAAGTAATGGAAAATAGTAATAATACTAAGCAAACTCCCATCACACCACAAAATGTAGACATGAAAATCTTTTAGGATCCTTTCCCTACCCATCGTAGTGGAAAAATGGATAACCAAAACCCAACAATTTTAGGATCAACTAGTGCACCAAAAACTTCTGGATCAAATGTCCCTCCTCAATTAGGACCAAAATGAGAAACAAGGATGTTGGGGCTAGTAGAGATAGTGCATGACAAAGAAAGCATTAAACCAAAGATTGAACAAGAGATCAAGCTTCATGGAAAAGCAATCTCGGCGATGGAACCTACACCTGCATCAAAACATATGATTTGATAGAAGATCTCAAAAAGACCTATGTAAAATCTCTTTCATAGATCTTCTTAGAAATTCCCCATCATACTATTTTGCGTCTTATAGGTGATAGGGTTAAACTAATTTAATTCAATCACTCCTCCTCTAGATGAACAAATTAATCAAGTAGATCTTGACATGAACTCACCTAACACAGAACTTCAAATCTTGGCTTCTTTTTTGATCTAAAACAATTAGCAAATGCCTACAAAAGCTAAGTTAACTAAGAGAGGAGATCTAGCCTTGTATCTAAAATAATGGATCTATGATACTTGCATCAAAAGGATGTTCATTGATGATGGAGCAACAATAAACATAGTCCTATTTTCCCTCCTTGAAAGGATGGGATATGGACACACAAACATAACAACATGTTGGGATACCTTAAGGGGCTATGATAACTTGAAATTTCCAACAATTGGAAAGATCATGCTCCTAGTCTATTTGGGATCTAAGATGGTCCCTACAGTGTTCTACATTATTGATCAACAAAGATACTAGTTACAATTTATTTTTATGGAGGCCATGGATTCTTATAATGAAGTCAATGCCTTCAACCTTAGTTTAGGAAGTTTGGTTTTTACATCTTGGAAAAATCTACATTGCAAAAGGAGATCCTAAATTGTTTAGCATGATCAAAACTGATGCAACTAAAAAGATGATAGACATCCCCATTGATTATGAGTTGTCCATGGACAGAATTACCATACTTGATCCAACCCCTTAGTCCATATGTCTGAAAAGTAAAGAACAACCAATTGAAACATTCAACAATACATAAATAAGATTATTTGAGAGGGGATAATAATCAAAATATGGACAAGTTATTTCTAAAGATACAAAAACTAAGATCATGGAGCTATTGGAAAGAGATGGTCCTATATAGTCTCCCCTAGATGTTTGCACCATCAATGTGTTTTCTGATGTGGACCTGAAGAAGAAATTAGTTAACCTTCCATGACAAGACAAAATGTAAGTGAAGTTCCTTCTATCCCAAGGTGGCCTAGACCCAAAAATTAGTTTCAAACTAGAATGATTAATCTAAAAGAGATAGATCTAAGTCCTTTTATTGACATTGAAGTAGAATCCTTAGAGAGTTATACTCTTTTGATGCTGCTAAGGGAAACCTCATTAAGTGAATCTTACACACCCCATACCCTGACAGTGAGTGAACCTTACATACCACTTTCACCCCTTGAAGAAAATTATACTCGTTGGACCTCCTGACACAAATTTGTATTAGACCCCCTCTCACCAATAGGCTTATCAATCCTTAGCTCATCTCACCTTACCCTAAGTTGCCATAGACATACCATCAGAACAAGGAACCCCAATAGGATCTTACATAGCAAGAGGGATGGTCCTAAAAAAGATACAACTAAGAATAAGAGACACAAAAAGAGAAGAAAATTTCAAGAAGATTGGAAAGGTTTGTATATGATTAAGAAAGATGTCAGAAATGATGCCTACCTCTTGTGCATAATGGAGAGTGAAGAATTCAGTGAAATGGTTAATGCCTTTCATCTAAAAAAATATTATATATATAAAAAATCTTTAAAAAAATGTCAAAAATACAAAAAAAAAACAAAATCTGGAAAGAAAGAACATAAAATGCAGTTTTAATTCTATTCACCATGCACTTGTTAGTGGTATTTGCTTGTTTGATTTTTGTCTTAGCAAGGAGTCTAAGGTTGTCTGGGATTATACCTTCTGAGTATGAGATTCCTAAAATCATCATCACCATCTATCATTCCCTTTCACATTCCTAACAAATTGAAAATAAAGTGAAGCTCTTAGCTTTATACTGATCCTAATCTTAACAAATCATAATGTCAAATCTAAACGAAGTAAGTATTCAGACCTATAGTACTTAATAGAATCTTGCAAGTAGGCCTCCCCTAATCTTGCTTAGTGAAAAGGAAGTCTAATGGGATAGTGAAAGCTTTTGGTGGCACCTAGCCCCTTATCTTTCCTAGCCAAAAATATTAGGGGGATTAGAACTCCACAAAACAATAAAAAAGAAGAGTGTAAAAAGAGAGATAATAAAAAGTAAAAAGAAAAAAATATATATACAAGGAAAAAGAGTGTAAGAAAGAAAGAAAAAATGGGAAAAATTACTCCAAAAGAACAAAAAAAGAGAAAAAGAAAGAAATGAAAAAAAAGAAAAGAGAGGATTGTTGATGTCTATACTTTAGAGTGGAGATAAGTCTAAGCTTGAAGTTCTGCGAGTGGCATCTATCAAAGAAAATAAAAAGAGAGGTACAAAGCACACACATGTACTAGCTTGGTAAAGCCAAAAGTCTAACTGTCTTTAGGACCATCTTTTTCTCTAGAGCCTTTCCTTTACCCCAGGTCTATCTTGTTGGCCATCCTTGATCTAAGTCTATAAAGTACCAATAAAATTTGTTATTTTTCTAAGTTGAAAATGGGTCAAAGTGTTTTGTCTAGATAAGGATTAGTATTTAGCCTTTTGCAAAGATATATTTAGAAATTTTTCATCTCCCTCCTATTCCCACTTGAGTCCTTAATAAAATTACAGCCCAAAATTTAGTAGGTCATCCTATACTAGGTCAACTTGCAATCCCCTAGGTCAAAAATCCTACTAAAGAGAAGTCAAAGTGTTTGTTCCATTTGCATGTACACATTATAAAAAATCAAAGCAATAATTCACGTCATAACTCATGGCATGCGTAGAGGTAGAAAGTAGAAAGATGTGTTACATTTGCATCCACATGTGTTTTGCATCCGTACATTTCATATTGCATCTCATTTATTTAAACAAAGAAGAGAAAAAAATAGCATAATCATTGTGTTGTCATCCATATGTGAATTGGAGCATATAAACAATAAGAATTATGAGCTATCCATGTGCACAAGAGATAAACATTGTAAGAGATATCAACTACAATCATATACACAAAAATTAACCAATCGAAGTCATCATAAATGGTGCACATGAATGTTTGAGTACATGTTAGTCCACTGACAGAGTTCAAAAGACTAAACATAATGCACTCAAGTGTGAAAATCTCCCCATGTAAGGGGGAAAGTCAAAACTCATCAATAAGCTAGGTCTTGCTAAGACCTTAAGGACAAATTTCGCCAATGGAACCTTTAGGGCTCCTGCTCTGAGGTCTCCTCCAACTATCAAATACATTTGAAGCTCTTTGAGTCCTATGGGTATGAGAAAGGACCTAGCTAAGAGCTCATGAATGAGACGGACCTACTATTTGAGTCCATGGAAAAGAAGAATGATGCCTATGAACCTCTAAGTGAGCCATCTCTTGAAGCAAGGCATTCAAAATATTCATTGTTGTAGAGTAGAATATTGTTGTTGAGTTTGTGATTACAGATTTAGCTTTATCTTCTCATGTATTGAAGGATTTTCATCTACATGTGAGCTACACCTCTGAGGTGATATCTATTTGTGTTGAATCAATCATTTATCAATTTATTTTTGCCTCTATCCCATAGGGATACACACTCTTTATCAAACAACGGTGTTGGAAGGCTTGAATGCCATTTCGGGGCTTGACTGAGGCAAGCTCCTAAACACCACAACCCCCAACCACACTCCTTGTGATTGTAGGTTACATGTATTAGATTTCACAGAGTGGAGTTGCAGAGGAAGGTTGTAGAGGATAAGGATTCTGGATCTGGCGGAAAGAAGTAGTTTGGTGCATTGTTGGGGCTAGGGTACTAGTTATTAAGCCCCCCAAGGTTGCATGTATAGAGATCTATGTGACAGTGATAATTAGGATCAGAAGAGGTCTTGACACCTTGAAGAACATCTTGCCTTGGTCTAGGGCACTTGTCACAGTGCCCTTCACATCTAAGAGCCAAAAACAGACAGAATAGTGATCATTAGTGTCAGGAGTCTAGAACCACCTGATGAAAACACTACATTGGGCTAGGGTGCTAGTCATAAAGTTCAGATTTCTAAACTTCAAAAAATGGTTAGTAATTAATCTCTGTTAACTATCTTTGTGTGTGAGCATTTGCCGTAATTTATCCATTTGCTTACAATTTCACATAATTAGGGTTTTGAGCATATTTGAGCATTAAATTAATACATTAATCAACAAATTTTAAATTTCCCTATCATTACAAATGACAACCAACCTATAGGTGAATCCTCTTGCAAAATTTGTGATTCAACTCAGTTAAATGTCCTTGAATGTTAGTAGTGAAAGGAGTATCTAATTAACAACCCTTATCACCACCTTTCTCCTACTAAACAGTAAATTTAAAATAATTATAAATGTAAAAGTTTTGTTATAAAATAACACTCACATCTTCACTTATTCCTGTTGGACAATGGTTTTTCCCTTTTCTACTCTTTTGTTATTTGTCATTTGTACTGCAAAACAGTAAACAAACTGCGTTAATCAGACATTAGGTTTTATATAAATATTATAGAAAAATTAAGTTTGACTAAAGAAAATGTGGGGGAATTGTGTGATCTTACCAAATAAGTAAGAAGTGAATGTAGTTGATAATTTGTAGAAGTGGTTGCATGATTTCCAAATATATAACAATTTTCCAAATATAACTTAGTAAAGAGATATAATTGAATAAATTGTAATTTTTTTGTAATTCCAAATTGTATATAAATATAAGTTTTCATAGTTCATACAATAATGTTGTTATGAGAATGATTTATAATGGCTAGTTGTTTTTCTTTAATTTTTTTTTTGTCAAATATTAAGTAGAAGACAAATGGTGTCATGATCACTCCAATATGTGTCGATTTTGAAGATTTTATATTTTTCTTTGTTAATATTTGACCAAACATGGTCAATGAGTGATGTTTGTAAAGGATTATTTTTGTCAAGTAGGAAATGTATATTATTGTTGTTAAGAAATCTCTCTAATGTGTTTATTTTTGAATTTCTTTGTTGCATATCGATATTGGAATCACCAAGAATAAGTATATTGTTAGTAAGGTGCATTTTAAGAATTGTCTGGTCAATTATATTGATAATTGTAGACACTTTTGTAGTTGGTCATGCATATAAGTTCATTATTGTAATTTAGAACTTGTTAACAATTATGGTTGATAAAATATCTTGTATGTTATTAGTTTTGTAAAGATTGGATTGTAAAATTTGTATTTTGTTTTTTACGCATATCTTAGCTCCATAGTTATCGTAGATGGAAACAGATTGGAAATTTTGTAGTTCAATGTATTAAGGTAAATGTGATATGTGTGTTTCTTGTAAACATATTATATCTGATTGCATGAAGTCATAGTCATTGACAATATCATCAATATGATTTTTTAGACTTCATGTGTTCAAGGATAAAATAGATATCTATGCACTTTTTGTAGTTGTTTTTTCACAATATTGTAACTCCCATTTTGCTTCTATTTGTAATCTTTGCATTTAATTTCTAACATTTTCCTTCACCTTGAAGTTTTGTGGTCCCAATGGATTCAACAAATTTAGTTATTCTATATCTTGTACATGTGATATTGTTGTATACACCAGTCCATGTGACTTTATTCCTAATGGATCAAATGCAAGGCCTTCCAATGTAAGTCCTTGTGATCTATGTATTGTTCATGCTCATGCAAGTTGTACTGGAAGTTGTTTATGGATTTGTAGTTGTGATGGATGTTTCCCTCTTGATAGAGACTTTGTTATTTGTAGTATAGGTACCTATTCTTTTGGAGTTGTATCTGTATATATTAGTTGTGCTAGTTTTGTAGATTGTTGTTTGCCTATTTTTGAGTCACTGAATTGAATCCATATCACAACTAGTTTTTTATTACTTGTATATGCTCTGAATATTCCATTGACACCGTTTACCAATCCATATTTTATGCTATAGTTTCCAGCATATAACTCAACCAACATGTTTATTTTTAGTATAATTTATTTTGGTAGTATTGTATTTGAATAAGTTGTTATATTCCCATAGTTTTCTTCTATGTTGTCAATTGCATTGATGATAGTTGGTTGTCCTAGAACAGATGATAGCATTTTTGTGTTGTGTGAAGCCACTACCTTGTTTGTATGGAAAAGATATGGAAATGTAGGGTCAATTGGGGCAGGTTGAATTCAATTGGTGTTGAGATATTCTATATCACTATTAGATTGTGAATTAGTTTAGATTTTGTTGAGTATGGAGATAAATCTTTCATTTCTCTTACTCATAGTAGTTTTCAATTCATAGCATTGCATGTTATCACTCCAAAAAGTGTATGAAACTTGTTCTTTGTTAATAATATGATGTTCAAAGATGGGGTTATCTTGTATCGGTTATGCTTGGTAAAAGTCACTACAAAAGGCCATGTCGATATTACCGCAGAATTTTGTTGGGTTATGTTTTATGTCTCTCATTCTTTTATCAATAGAATTTAAGAATCGACTTCCTATTAAAGAAATTTCATCTATTAGCAAAACCTGTAATTGTTCAAAATGTTTTTGCAAGGAATCTAGTGTTTCACTACTGAGTGGAATTAAAGTAGATTTGTTAAAGGGCATTAGCAATGTAGAATGAATTGTTGTTCCACCTGCATTGTATGCTTCTTTTCTTGTGTATGCCATTATCAGTCCTTTTTGTTTGAGTGGGTCTGAACATTCATTTGAATTGTAAATACGTTACAACATTTGGCATATTGCTTTTCTATAAATGTTTTTTTAGTTCCCGCGCCACCAGTTAAGAAAAGGTACAATGGTTTGCTTATGTTTAATTTTTTTTCATTGCAATGTCTTTTAGAATTGCTTGTTGCTCTTTGTTTAACATTCTTCTTAGCTTATAGTATTCTAATTTTTCAAGTAGATTTGGATTAGGAACAATTTGAAAACCAATATCTTTTTTTGTTTTTCTTTGTATTTCTTTTAACCATTGCAAATCTCTACATAGGAAATATGTGTCAATATTATTGTTATCATGAATTTCTTTGCTATGTACGTTTGTAGTTGATGTTTCATTTGCTTCAACTTCTTCATACACATTGTCAAGATCTCCCCATATGGTATTGAAGTTGTATGTATATCTACATTCATTTTATTTGACAATGTTACCATAAAATACATATGCATCTGCAAATGTTTCAAATTTTTCTTTTAATATATCTTCATTATCTTGAAAATGAAAATATAGTAATAATTTTTCTCTACAATAGTTTTCATAGTCAATGTGCTTGTTGTATTTAACAAATCTGATAATGTTAGGTTTTGTGGAATTTATGTATTGATTCTTGATGATTTGGAACTCTGCATAGCGAATTCAACAAAGAATATGTGTTTCAGTTCTTCTAGATGATGCATATAGCAATTGATAATTGATTGACACATTATTTTTTTGATTCGTCGAGTTCTTTCTTAAGTAGTAATGTAGATTTAAGAATGAATGTTTGCTCTTCAGGTGGAGATGAGTTTATGAATACACAAGTTGTAGAGCTTGAATTTAATGGTAGTGATAGGACTATGAGTGCTACAAGTTGAGAAGACATTTTTTGCTGATTTAATAATGTGTTTCCAAGTGTCCTTATCATTTGTATGGCATTAATTTTTGTCATTTCATGCTCTTTCCATATTATTTTAAAAGATGTGGTCATAGATTTTTCCACTTTCTTCATGTATGATGAACAATATGCAGCAACAACATATGCATTAAGAACAAATTGTGCGTTAGTATTTGCTTGCAACAAGTTGGGTATTTTTCTAGAAAAACTATATTCCAAATATGTGTTGGCTTTATTTTTTGGAAAATGGTTGTTTTATTGAGTGTTAATTGTATTACTTTTTTATATTCAGCTTCACTCATTTTAATTTCATTTAAAAAATCATCAAAAGACATTGACTTGTTGTATATTGATTTTGTTCAATTATTGTTTGGATTTTAACAACATTATTCATTACAGTTTGCTCCGTAGATGAGATTGGCTCAAGTATTGTTGTTTTTCTTATTGGTGGAATTGGAAAATTATATCTACAATGTGCTCTCTTTTTTTTCCTACAACTTCTTGTGTGATAGTGTCGATGTAGCTTTGCAAGGTTGTCATCAATAAAATTTGTGTTGCATGCAATATATTTCTCTACAAACAATTCAATTTCTGAAAGATTGGCTATTCCATATATAGGAGCATTTTCTACCCAAACTAGAGCATGATCATGCTCATTTCCCCTATTCTGGAATTTAGTTACAAAGAAGAAGTTAGTGATATTTCCAAGAATTGTATGATCTTTACATAATAATTTATTCGATGTCAATAGTAATGACTACAAGTAACAGGGTCTTTTCTAATGAGAGACAATATCGTATTCTTGTTTTTGTTTATTTTTCTTGTTTTACATTCATTTTGGTTGATGCATCTACTAAAGGTGTCCATTCATGTTTTGCACTTGAAAAAGTTAAAAAAAATGTTGGAGGGCCTAGTTGTCGTATCATTGCAAATATGTTTTTTTAATTGATGCAAATAATCTGGAGAGATATGAATATGTTTAAAATCTATGTATCCAATAGCTAATTTCAAAATTTTGTCTAAATTTGGCTTATGTTTAACATCTTTTGCAAGTAGTGTTTGTCCTTTTAATTGACCTAAGTTTCTAATTCTTATTGATATACTTGAAATGATTTTATCTATGATGTCATGCATTGTTTTGAAAAATAAATTAATTGTATGATTTGCAAAGTCACGACTTGAATGTAATAGGTCCCATTTTGCAATTTTTTGATATGTGAATTTTTTGGTTATGTCTTAATCTCTTCGATGACCAAAAGAAAGTGTTGGAAAGTTCATCTCTTTTGCATATTTGTCCTTGAATATTCCAATTGGTTGGTTTTGTTCACTAGGTCCTATTTCAATTATCTTATCATGTAGATCATAAACTGATCTGGATTCTATAAATCCATGGATAAGTGTATCAGTATGTGTTTCACATTCATCAATATTGTTCATATCATTGCTATCTGTATCACTATCAGAAGACATTTGCATTATTTTTGAGTCTGTATTATGTCTTATTTTGAAGATAATTTCCCAGTTGTAGTCTATAGAAATGTTCTCCATCTTATATAAATGTGTTTGACTTAATATTTTTAATGCTTTCATGATAAGATTGGGATGAACATTGCCAACTTGATATGGATTCTTGTATTCCAGTTTCCTTTTTAATGCAATTGCAACTGTAATTGTTTCATCAATTGATCATGGAAGTACTTTTTGGACAATGTTCATATTCATAGGCACATTAATTATTGATCCAATCAATCCCATTTGAGACTGTTTGTGTCTCCATTGTCTAATTTGTGCAAATGCAATTCAAGGCGATATGAGTCTCTCTTCAAGGTCTGAGAAAGATGATAAGATTTGTAGTGGTTTGTTTCATCTTATTAATTATGGAGTGGTAAAGCATGGTAGTTTACCATTCTATAGTGATCTTTTGCATGAGGTACAAACTTGTTGAAATGAATTTACTATATTCTTTTTTTATAAAAGTTTGATAGGTTTGTTGTTCATTTTTTGTAAATTTTCTCATGGTATGTGAAAAATGTAACTGTTGGCAGATGAAACATTCATATATTGAGGAGTATCCTCAATGGCTTTCAAATGTCTTTTTTTGGATTGACACATTTTTTATACACTCTTTTCAAAGAAAGTTGCTCTTTATTTTTTGTAGTATTGCGTAACATCTTCTCCAATTGATTTAGTGATATTTTCTTTTTATCTCAAATTTTTTTGCCATACACTTGTGATTGCACTTGCAATGATAATTGTTCAGTATGAGTATAATCCATTTGTATGGTCCACTAATATGTGTTACTATTAGTGGCTCGTTGCGTGCATGAAGTGTTTAGTTTCTATTTTTTTTTTTAGTATTGCGTAAGATCTTCTTGAATTAATTTAGTGATATTTTCTTGTTATCTCGAATGTTTTTACCATTCACATGTGATTGCATTTGCAACCATAATTGTTTGGTATGAGTATAATCCATTTTCAATGTACTAGAACAATTTATTTGAGATGGTCCACTAACATGTGTTGGTATTAGTGGCTCGTAGTGTGTGTATTGTGTTTGTTTTAAATGATATTATGTTGTATGCCTTCAATGTATTTGTTTGACTACAATAATTTTTTTCAATTTGTTTAGTATAAGAAGACCAAATTTGAATCTTAATGTTGAATATGGTTGCTATCAATTGAAAACAAAATGGCCCTCCTTCAATTTTTCCTTTTGAATATGGAATTCCCATGTTTATAATGTAGCATTTCCAGTTTACAATACATGGAGTTGTTTGCAAGATGTCATCTTGTAAGTTGTCCTTTAAGCAATTAGTTGCACTATAATGACCGCCTTTTTTGGCATTGCAAAAAGACTGTGCAACGTAAAGTCTTAAAGATTGAACATCAAATTCTCGATCCATTAAATAACTTATTGCATTGAAAAGGCTCTCCCCACACTTGGAGGTGGTTACTTTTTCTTTTTTCAAACCCTAAAGCTGCATTTTAGTTGCGAGAGACTCCAAATACCTTTGTAGTCTTGCACAAAAAAGTGAAATGCGGTTTGATGACATGGGCATGTTTGTTGCCAATGTTTTTTTTACAAAATAATGGCTCATAATGACTGCAAAGAGGGTTCTCATCGTGAAATAATATTGAATAAGGATTTGTTTGTAGACTAGTGTTGAAATGTAAGTATTTCTTTTTGGTGGTTGTCAACCACAATGCAATTGATATATTCAACTATTTGGAGATCCATTCTATGCAAAACATATCACCCCAAAGTCCTCTTTCTATTTTAGATAGAGAAACTGAAGTAAACAATCACATTCTAGACATATATGTATTGACATCATAAATACCATGCATCTTGTACAACATTTCTAGATGTAATTCATATGAAAATGTGTGCAATGCATCATAATCATGTTGTGCTTGTCATAACAAAAAGTGATCAATAAATCCATTACACAATTCAATAGAAGTGTAATGAAAATGTAGGAGAGCTTCAAGTGTGTCAAATAAACAATCTCCTAGGATGTAGACAAATGAATCTAGCCTGAATAAATGTCCCTTTTTCAAGGCAAGTATCAATGCCAAGAGTAGAGTGTTCTTTACGTAGCCTATAGCTTTCAACATTGAGAACATTAGCCATTGTCTTTACTATAGTTGAGAGAAAATGTTCTTTATCTATGAAAGTATTTGTTATATAGAAGAATAAAATCATAAGAGGAAAACAAAGAAATGATTGTTACCTAATTTGTGAGAATGCCATATATTTTGTAGATTTAAAATGTTAGGAAAAGTGTCTCAACCTTGCAACTTCGAAAGGTTACTATTCTTCCCAGTTTTGGTCTTTCTGGATACCCTTTATCTTGAATAATGGTCTGGAACCTTCAAAGTTTCCAAACGAGCTTAAAATAGCAAGACTTACTATTTTTAGTAAGTTCTTCAATTGACCTTGGGTTGACAAGAAATTTTCCCAGAAGGTGCGAAATAGCTAAGTGAACATCTTGGGTGAGTTTCATCTCAAGATCATATCTGGATCACGAGATATTAAAGTTTATGTTTTTGTGAAACTGCTGGAAAAGTTTTGAACTCAAATTTTAGGTATCAAACCTTCTCTAAATGTCCCAAAAATTGTTGTAATTGATGAATCTAGTTACAGGGTGATAGAGCACTTCACAAGTTTTTTGACGCATAAAACGGTTCATCAATCAGACACCTGGATCAAAAGTTATGGCCTCTGGAAGTTGGACCTTCAGTTTTGGGAAATGTAAAAACATGTTGGACACATAAAAGAGCTGTAAAGGGGAGAGTTACATGTGTTGGTGTGTGGTTTGGCACATCACAAGGTATCTTTTATTGGAGATATTTTGGGCACCACTTTTTAGGTGGTTTTAGCTCATGGTTTTGTAATTACCGTTGGCGGTGTACTGTATTGTATCTGCTATATATTAGGAACTTGAGATGGAGGTTGTATGTAAAATCTTATAGATGTCGAATTACCTCCTAGATATTTGGTTGAGTATACTCCTATAAAAGCTTTCTCTGCAAGTATATTGTAATCTTTGTGATTTCTGAATAATATATTGGGCGGCTTTAGAGTGTGGGGTTTTCTACCTGAAAGGGTTTTCCCCACGTATATCTTGTGTTGTGAGTTTTGTGTTTGCATTTGAAAGTTATTATCTTTCTATTAATGTGTATCTTAATCTGTAACTATAAAAGTAAAAATTTCCATAATTCTTTCCTCATTAGATAAGTGTAGGAAGCGTTTTCCACATACCTTGCTTCCTTTCAGTTGGTATCAGAGCCTGATCACCTTTGGTTCTAGTTGCTGGGTAGAGGATTTTTTGAGTTGATCTTCGTTTGAGTGGGAACTTGTGTAGAGGATTTTGAAATCTTTGTTGTAGGTAAGAGATGGTGAGGACATCTAGGAGGTTTGAGAGAGAAGTTTAATGGTAGTAATTTTGAGTTGTGGAAACTCAAAATGGAGGACATGCTTGTAGATCAGGATTTATGGGAATCCGTATTTGGTACAAAACCAACGGCAATGTCTCAAGAAGACTGGGATCTCAAAGATCGAAAAGCTAAGGGTTTGATAAGACTCTGTTTGGCTGATTCAGTGCTACTGAATATCCATGAAGAGAAGACTGCAAAGGATATTTGGAAGAAGCTTGGAGATGTTTATCAGGCTAAATCCCTGGTGAACAATTTATTCCTATGAAAGAAATTATATTCTCTGAAGATGGAAGATGGAGGATCTATTGCTGATCACCTGAATACATTCAATATGCTTGTTGCCCAATTGACTTCTGTTGGTTTGAAGATGGAGGAGGAGGATCGATGTATGACATTACTACGTTCCTTACCAGAGTCATGGGACCACCTTTTATGGCCATTCAGAGTACCACTTCCACCTTCAAGATGGAAGATGTGGTTTCTTCACTGTTGTCTGAAGAGATGCAGAGAAAGACTTCCAAATTGGCTAAGGAGGCTCTTACGGTTTGTGGTAGATATAAAGAGAAGGGAAAGAAAAAGGATAAAAAGAAGGAAGAAAAAGGAAGATCCAAATCCTGTGGGAGATCTAAATCTCCTGAAAAGTCCAAGGCCCTGTGTTGGAACTGTGGCAAACCTGGTCATTTTCGCAAGGAGTGCAAGGAGGAGAAAAAGAAAAAGAAGAAGAATAATGATTCAGATTGTGACAAATCCTCTCAAGATGAAGGAGAAGCATTTGTCGTTGCCTTGGCAATGCATGCATTAGAGGATGTGTGGCTTATTGACTTTGGTAAATCTTTTCACATGACCTCGCATCAGGGCTAGTTTTTAAAGTATGAAGAATATGATGGTGGAAAGGTGTGCCCGGGTGATGACTCTCACCTGGATATTGTTGGTAATGGAAGAGTCTTGATTCAATTCCTTGATGGACGAGTAAAGGGAATTAATGGTGTTTTGCATATCCTTGGTTTGACATGGAACCTTCTTTCTGTAAGCAAACTGAATGATGTGGGTGTGCAAGTTGTTTTCTTGAATGGAGGATACAAGATGACTAGAGGATCTATGGTGTTGGCTAAGGGTGTTTAGATTGGCACTCTGTTTTAGCTTGACGCATGTGCAGTACAGTGCAATAGTGCCTCTATTTCGAAGAAGAGAGCTTCAGAGTCTTCATCCTCACCATTGGAACCAACAGTGAAGAAGACTGTTGCATCTACTTCTGATGGTCGTGCTTTCTGGGTAACAAAGGGTGCTCATTCTATGAAGATGAAATTTCTAGCTGAGAAGACAATGTTATGGCACCAAAGGCTTGGTCACATTGGTGAAAAGGATTTAAGGACCCTAAAGAATAAAAATATTGTTGAGGGTATGAATGATTGTAACCTTGAGTTCAATTTCTGTGAACATTGCATTTATGGAAAATAAAACCATGTTCAGTTTTATTCTAGTTCTCACAAAGCTTCTAAGGTGTTGGACTTGATTCATTCTGATGTGTTTGGTCCTGTTAATGTTCCTTCGATTTCAAAATCTATTTACTTTGTTTCATTCATTGACGATTACAGTAGAAGGACATTGTTGTATTTCCTTAGAAGTAAATCTGAAGTCTTTAATAGATTCAAAAAGTTTGAAGCTCTTGTAGAGAATCAAAAGGATAGAAAGATTAAGTGTTTGAGGACTGACAATGATGGTGAGTACTATTCAACAGATTTTGACAAGTTTTGTAAAGAACAGGGGATTGAGAGGCACAAGACAACTCTGTATACCCCTCAGCAGAATGGAGTTGCAGAGAGGATGAATAGGACATTGATGGAGAGGGAAAGGAGTATGCTAAGTGGAGCTGGTCTTGAACAAAAATTTTGGGCTAAATTTGTTGCTACCGCTTGTTACCTGGTTAATAGGTCTCCTACATCAGCGCTCGTTGATATGACACCTATGGAGGTATGGTCTGGTAAAAATACTTCATTAAGACACATTCAAGTATTTGGTTATGAGGCATATGCACATGTGCCTAAGGAGAAGATGTCTAAGTTGGAGAACAAGGCTGTAAAATGTATCTTCATCGGTTATGGCATCGATGTGAAAGGGTACAAGCTTTGGGATCCAGTAACTGAGAGAGTTCTATATAGCAGAAGTGTGATCTTTAGAGAGCTCAATCATTCTTTTGTTGTCTTGCAACTAGAAAAAGAAGAGAAGAAAGATGATGTGGTTTAGCTTCCTTCCACCCTTAAGAAAGTTGAACTAAAAACATCTGTTGGAATTGATAATGAGGAGAGCTCTAGCAGCTCTAAAAGTTCAGAAGAAGATGAAGAATCTCAACCTCAACCTTTGAGGAGGTCCATGCCGATAAGACAACAACCTGATAGGTTTGGTTATTCATTGCATGATTCTAGTTTTATTTTTTCTTTGATTTCTAACACTGATGAGCCTAGAACTGTGAAAGAGGCTATGGGTATGAAAGATGCAGGTTCCTGGAAGGAGGCCATGGAAAAGGAGATAGATTCTTTGGAAAAGAATAATACTTGGGACTTGGTGCCTTTGCCTAAAGGACAAAAACCTGTTGGATGCAAATCGGTGTTCAAAAACAAATTCAGTGTAGATGGAAGTGTTGAGAAATATAACACTAGATTTTTTGTGAAGGGGTATTCTTAGGTGGAGGGAATTGACTATGGTGAGATTTTCTCTCCCATTGCAAAGCTGACATCTATTCAGTTCCTATTATCTCTTGCAGTAGCCTATGATCTAGAAGTGGAACAGATGGATGTGAAGACAACATTCCTTCATGGTGACTTGGAGGAGGAAATCTGTATGTCACAGCCAGAGCACTATGTGGTGAAAGGTAAAGAAAATCTAGTTTGCAAGTTGAAAAAGTCTTTGTATGTTTTGAAATAATCTCCTAGGATGTGGTACCAAAAGTTTGATGCCTTTGTGTTGAGTATTGGATTCCAGAGATTGAAATCAGATCATTGTGTTTACTACAAGGTTGATAATGATCGCATTCTCATTATTGCATTGTATGTCGATGATATGTTATTGATTGGGAATGGTAAAAGTTTGATTTCTGATTTGAAGTCTCAGCTATCAGCACAGTTTGAGATGAAAAATCTAGGGGCAACTCGGTACATTCTGGGAATGGAAATTAGAAGAGAGAGCAAATAGAAAACTTTGGTTAGGCCAGAGTAAGTATATTAAGACTATGTTGGAGAGATTCAACATGATGGATTGCAAACCTTTAACTTTTCCTATTACAATGGGGACAAAGTTATCTATTGAAGATTGTCCAAAGTCTCCTTCTGAGATAGAGGATATGAGCAGAGTTCCTTATGCTAGTGTGATTGGCAGTTTAATGTATACGATGGTCTGCACAAGACCAGACATTGCCCAAGCAGTGGGAGTCCTTAGTCGATTTATGGCTAATCCTGGATGGGTACATTGGGATGCAGTGAAGAGAGTGTTAAGATACTTGTAGGGTACTCTGAGTATTCCTTATGGTATCATGGTTATCATACATGATCTCGACATTCACTTTGTATTTGTGGATTTGTGGATTCAAATTGGGCAGGTGACATTGACAATAGTGGATCCACTAGTGCTTATGTGTTCACTATGTTTGGTGGTGCTATTAGTTGGATGAGTAAGTGGCAACCTGTGGTCACTTTGTTCACTACTAAAGATGAGTACATGGCAGCAACTCATGCTTGTAAATAAGCCATTTGGCTTAAGAGATTGTATTCTGATGTTGGGTTTGATGTAGGGAAATTTACTATTTGTTGTGATAGTCAGAGTGCCATATGTTTGGCAAAGAATCCTACTTTCCATGCAAGGACTAAGCATATTGATGTCTAGTACCATTTTGTTCATGACATGGTGGAAGATGGGAAGCTAAACTTAGAAAAAGTTGAAACTTTGATGAATGTTGTAGATTCCTTGACAAAACTTGTGAGCATAGAGAAGTTTAGATGGTGTTTAGAGTCTATAGGCCTCACGGCCCCTAGCAATTAAATCATGGTGTTAATACTCCCTTTGCTCTTGCAAGGTGTTCGACAAGTGGGAGAATGTTAGGAAAAGTGTCTCAACCTTGCAACTTTGAAAGGTTACTATTCTTCCCAATTTTAGTCTTTTTGGATACCTTTTATCTTGAATAATGATCTGGAACCTTCAAAGTTTCCAAACGAGCTTAAAATAGCGAGACTTACTATTTTAGTAAGTTCTTCAATTGACCTTGGGTTGACCAGAAATTTTCCCAGAAGGTGCGGAATAGCTAAGTGAACATCTCAGGTGAGTTTCATCTCAAGATCATATATGGATCATGAGATATTAAAGTTTTTGTTTTTGTGAAACTGCAGGAAAAGTTCCGAACTTAGTTTTTAGGTATCAAACCTTCTCTAAACATCCCAAAAATGTCGTAACCGGTGAATCTTTGTGATTTTTGAATAATATATTGGGCGGCTTTGGAGTGTGGGGTTTTTTATCTAAAAGGGTTTTCCCCACGTATATCTTGTGTTGTGAGTTTTGTGTTTGCATTTGAAAGTTGTTATTATATTTCTATTAATGTGCACCTTAATCTGTAACTGTAAAAGTAAAAATTTGCATAAGTCTTTCCTCATTAGATCAGTGTAGGAAGTATTTTCCACATACTTTGCTTCCTTTCATAAAAGAGCATGACAACCAAGAACAAAGTATTAGTCTTCTTCATTAACCAACAAGAAATACATAACATTGTATCATTATTTGTATACTTTTATTGAATACTTTGTTAAAGAATTTGGGAAATAAAATGATAACAAATATGTCATAATAATTCTAGAATCAAGTTTTTAAATTGTTAATTTGAGATGTATACATCTAACTATTTCTTTAGTAGGTTTTTGGAACACAGTAGAAAATTGAGTAATAAACAACTTGATTTTTGAGAAATAGTGGATTGTAATCACCATAGACATCTACTAGTACAACAAAACAATTTGCTTATGGGTTAAAACAATTGTTTTATTCCCACCCACATTATTGATAGTGCTAGTCATGTTTTCTCTATTCTCGCACCATAAAGAAGGCTTGAATCCGATGCCAATAATACTTTGCCACTAACTAGTTATACCTATACAGTGGTGGCATACGAGGTGTGATTTTCAACTGGTTTGCATTTACACCTTATTTTGATACATGATGCCTTGCATATTTATAAATCTCTCTTTATTGCCGTAGGGTTTAGGGGTACTACTTGTAGTAGCCACAACAACATCGCAAAGTCTCCACACCGCCACTGTTGCATTTCTCCTCCTGTGCTTATATATTTTCTCTAATTTGTTTCATTGATGATATTCTTATGTGGTGTAAACCTTAGGAGTCATAATATAGCACGAATCTTCCTAGGATCTGTAAGGAATCGTCCTCCAGATTGCAACATGAGTGAAGGCACTGGAACCCTAGAAAACTAGCACAACAAAACCCTTACTTATCGGTAAATTAGGAAAACCTCACATTCTTGAACAAACACAACTTTGTTGCTTCAAACACGTTTGTTATACTATGTCAAGAAATCGGCAATTTTTCATTCTTATGAACTCATGAACTAATTAATAACACAATATGAAAATAAGTATATAATCACTTCATGTGGTATAATTAGCTTATCTGCAAACCAGGAAACTTATGAACTTAGGAACCAAAAATAAAGTTCTAATATATAAGGAGAAACTGATAAAGGTAAAGAAAAGATCACTCAATGCTTATTGGCAAAGTGTTTAGTTCATGATATTCAACCTTCATCGATAAAAGGAAAGATGGGTTCATTTTTTGATAGGTTCACCAACTGAGATTTTTCTCGATAGATAAAGGCAAAGACTAAGTGTCTCACATTTGCCGATAAAGAGCAAAATAGCCATGGTTCGTCATCCTTAACTTTTACTGATAAGCATAACAAATAAAAATTCATAAAACTCATTTTTTGTCTACATATCTTTTGCCGATAAAACAAAATAAAACATAGTTTAGAATCCCTAACTTTTGTTGATAAAGCCTAAGATAGAGGAGTTTTCTTTCACTGAAGTGCATTAATGCTTATTATCATACTAAAATTTATTTTTTAATGGAAACTTTAAATATTGAACAATATTGAAAATTTATCCCATGAAATCTTTAAATCTTGAACAAATGTTTTACTTGTTATTCATCTATCTTCATTCTAATTTTTTTCTCCTATAAAATATAACTCACTTGGAAATAATATTGCGTGTTTAATTTTCAATCAGATATCTTCTTTTCTTTTTCCTTTGAGATTTGTCCTATGACAAAACAAATCCACAAATAAATATCTTCTTTTCTTTTTCCTTTGAGATTTGTCCTATGACAAAACAAATCCACAAATAAATATTATTTGCTTTAGTCAGTGAATAAACAAATTAAAGAGTCCTGAATTTGTAAAATATATATTTGTTTATACAAATTAAATATAAATATATGATAGTGATGGAAATATAAATTGAACTAGTTAAAATTTATCAAACCCATAATATCCCAGGTCTATAAAGTAGAAAAATTTATTCTATGACAAAACAAAGCCACAAATAAATATTATTTGCTTTAGTCAGTGAATAAACAAATCCTGAATTTGTAAAATATATATTTGTTTATACAAATTAAATAGTAATATATGATAGTGATGGAAATATAAATTGAACTAGTTAAAATTTATCAAAGCCATAATATCCCATGTTTATAAAGTAGAAAAATTTATTGGCACTCAAACTGAAAAACCCAACATGAATTTCAAAATGATGATATGCCCCATACTTTTATGCATCCTAGTATACTAGCTTCAACATATGTAAGTTTTCTTTCATTGAAGTGCATGCATGCTTATTGTCAAACTAAAAATTTATTTTTAAATGAAAACTTTAAATCTTGAACAATATTAAAAATTTATCCCATAAAATCTTTAAACCTTCAAATAATGTCTTAATTGTTATTCATCTATCTTCATTTTAAATTATTTCCTCCTATAAAACATAAATCATTGGAAATAGTACACCGTGTTTGATTTTGAAAGATTGGCAAAACAAAGCCTCAAATAAATATTATTCGTTTTAGTCACTGAATTAACAAATCAAAGAGTCCTCAATTTGTAAAACATATTAAACAAAATATTAAATAGAACCACTAAACATAGAATTTGAATTGTACTAGTAAACAAGCATAAGAGAGCTCACAAAAGCTATCGTGCTGCAACAGTTCAATTATTATCTCCTTGTTCATAACAATTTGTTTTGAATAATTCTGTAATTTCAGAAAGATAACTAACTTTAAACTAATAGCTTCAAACGGTTTTGTTCTCACCATTTAAAAATTAAATAATCATATAAATATAAATATTGTGTTAATATATTATTATTAGTATTAATTATATTGTTCTATTCAATACAAATTAAACAATCACATTAATATGAATATAATATAAAATTATACATATAAATTACAATTTTTTTATATTATATTATGTTATAATAATAACATTGCATAGAGTTTAAGAAAAAACATTATATGTTTAAATTAAAAAAATTCCTTTAATAACCAAAAAGTATTTGTTTCATAATCCGCAAGAATTGACTCACTCATAATTAAATTAAAAAAGTTAATTTGCTAGCATTGCCACCTCTTTGCTTTTTCTCCTCAATTTTAGGTATTTGTTTCACTCAAAATAGTATGTTTTAAGTGTTTGTTTCACTATGTCTGCAAAATCTGCTCTTAAGAGGTCATTTTTTTGAGCCAATCACAATAGAGATAATTAATTTTCCCAATGTTTTTTGTTAAAATTTTCTCATGTTTACTTAGGAAAAATTAAAATTTGTCCATACAATAAATTTCTATAATCAACAATTTAATCAAATATAATAATACTAATGTAATGTCAAGCTGCCCCATTCCTAAAATCTAAAAAAAAAAACAAAAATAAAATAATTTTCATAAGGGTGAATATTATATTAATATGAATACTACACAGTAAAATAAATTAGATTGCTATAATATATTAATATTGAATTTATTTACACCAATATATCAATATTTTATTTTACTATGTTTCAATAAATTTTATTATTAAAATAATATTAATTATATTTTTCTATAGATATTTAAAATACCAATATTATAATTACAATGAAGAAAAATTAAATAATCATATTAATATGAATATTACACAATATAATGGGGCGCCTTGACTAGATTGGCTAAAAATGATCTAGTCTCCCAGTCTCCCTCTAATTAATATGAATATTACACAATATAATGGGGCGCCTTGACTAGAGGGCGTGGTACGAGAAAATATGATATATTAATATTTAGATTAGTATAATATTTTAATATTTAATATTTGTACATAAATATATATTAATATTTCATTTTACTATAATTAATATAGATATTATAATTAATATAAATATATATAGATATTATAATATTTGTATAGGAAAGAAAAATTATTCTTTGTTTAACATTAAAAATTCATAATTTAATTAAACAAATTAATCACTTAGTATTGCCAACTACTTCTACTATTTTTTTCTTTATTTTAGTGTGTTTGTTTTACTCAAAATACTATTTCCGTCCTTAAGAACTCAAATATTTAGAGTAATCACTAGATAAAGAAACACATGGGAATAGTATTGGAAAGCGAGGTACTAATTAGCCCATAGCTTATAAGCTAGAATTATAGTGCTTAAAATTGTCTCACGCCTTTTTTTCTAAATTCTTTGTTGTTTTTATTGACCCTCATATAGGTGCAAGTGCTAGTAAGATGTGTATTCCTTCCTATAGATGCAAGTGTTAGTAAGATGTGTATTCCTTGAACCGTATCTTACTAACACTTGCACCAATAACAGGTTCAAGGAATATGTCAATAGAAACAACCACTTGCACCCATAGACCACTTGCACCCATAGGAGGTTCAAGGAATAAACTGATAGGAACCCGAGAGTTTAGAAAACTTTTTGAATTTTTTTAGGGTGCGAGACAATTTTCCGAGCACTATAATGCTCACATATAAAAGGCCTATCGGCTAACTAGAATTTTTAATATTACAACACTACAATAGAGACATTTATGGATTTTGCAGGATGTTGATGGGGACGGAGATATATACTAGGCCTATCCAGCACGCTACTGTGATGTACAAAAATCTGTGCCATGGATTTCTAGCACTCTAATTATTTCTGTTATGGTTGGGCTCTAAATGCTGTTCCTGCTTTGATTCCTGATATATAAGGTAAAAAAGAAGAGCCACATTTACAGAAGCAACTAATAAGGCGATACCCTTTATTGTTCTACTGAATTTACTGGACCAGTGCATGTGGCTCACAAAATATGATATAGAGATGCTCATAAATTGCATGGCAAAGTTGACGTAATTCGATGTTTGGCTGCCAGCATCATTTGTTTGGACTACATTTTTGTGATGTGGCAGACCGCGTTCAAGATCGATAGCATTTCCATTCGCATCAGCTATCTGCAGCGATGAGTCAGCCGCGGTCGGATGCAATTCAGTCGAATCAGTGGAGTTTGTATATGCTTGGAAGACGCCCATTACTTTGAGAACAAGAGATTGATACAGATTGTAAAAGTTGAGAGCCATTGTATTTGGTGGTGCCTGAAGATTTTTTTAAACAAACAAATATGATAGCGGACAAACAAATAATCATAAAATGATATATGCAAACACAGAGAATAAATTATTTATTGCTGTTGATAAAAAACCAGAGAGCTACAACTCTTTATTACATTGTATTTATTTTCTACAAAGGAAACTATAAGAAAAAACAGAAACAAGAAACCAAAGATAGCATGATTTACATGCAACAAAGAAGAAAGGAAAATTCCTAAAAACAGCTAACTGAAACTAACAAGGAAAATAGAAATTCTAAAATAGAAACTGCACATGTGGCTGTGCCACATCAGTTATCCAACATACTCCCCCTTGATGCGGAGAGGAGTCACAATATGATCTCGAAGTATCAAAAACTGAATCTTTGCAACTGCCTTGGTGAAAATGTCTGCAAGTTGTTCTATAGTCTTGATATACCTGAGTTCTACTTCTTTCTTTTGCACCAAATCTCTGATAAAATGATATTTTAGATCAAAGTGTTTAGTTCTACTATGATGCACGGGATTTTTAGCCAATTTGATTGTGCTCATATTATCACAAGAAAGAACTGTAGGTTGAACTTGTTTTTCTCCAATCTCTTCAAGAATTTTTCTGAGCCATAATGCTTGAGTACCTGCAGAGGTGACTACAACATATTTTGCCTCTGTAGAAGAAAGAGAAACTATGCTTTGTTTTTTTGAACTCCAAGAAACCAAACCAGAACCAAAAGTAAAACAATTACCAGAGGTAGACTTTCAGTCATTCACACTACCTCCCCAATCAGAATCACTGAAACCAACTAGATTAAATCCTTTAGAACTGTAGTAATGAATGCCAAAAGCAAGAGTTCCTTTCACATACCTCAAAATTATTTTAGCAGCTTGCATATGTAATTCAGAAGGTTCTGTCATGTACCTTGAAACAAGAGAAACTGCATAAGCAATATCAGGCCTTGTGTGGGTTAGAAACATTAGACTGCCAACCACACTTCTATAAGCTGTCCCATCAACTCTTTCAGCACCATCCTCTTTACACAACACAACTCCATGAGAAATTGGAGTGGAGGCTAGTTTACATTCAACCATATCAAACTTCTTCAACATATCCTTGGCATATTTTATTTGACAAAGGAAAATTCCATCCTTACTTTGATAAACCTCCATGCCTAGAAAATATTGCATAAGGCCTAAATCTTTCATTTCAAACTCATTCATCATAGCATGCTTGAATTTATCCTTCATCTTAGAACTACTGCCCATATACAACAAATCATCAACATATAAACTCACAATAAGAATATCATTACCTTCTTGTTTGTAGTAGAGGGTAGGCTCACTCTTACTTCTCTTGAAGCCATTTTGCTGAAAATACCCATCAATCCTAGCATACCAAGCTCTTGGTGCTTGCTTGAGGCCATACAAGGCCTTCTTCAGCTTGTAGACATGATGTTCTTTTCCTTGCACCTCAAAACCTTGTGGCTGTTCCACATAAATTTCTTCATCTAAGTACCCATTCAGGAAGGCACTTTTCACATCCATGTGATGAATGCTCCATTTCTTTTGGGCTGCAAGGGAAATCAACATTCTAATAGTCTCTTGTTGGGCTACTGGTGCAAATGTTTCTTCATAATCAATGCCATATCTCTGTGTGAAGCCTTTAGCAACTAATCTTGCTTTATGTCTTTCAACACTCCCATCACTATGGTACTTAGTCTTGTAGACCCATTTAGGGCCAATCTTTTTCTTGTCATGAGGAAGCTCTGTAAGCTCCCATGTACCATTCCTATGAATAGCATCCATCTCTTCTTGCATTGCTTGCACCCAAACTTCATTAACACATGCATCTTCATAACTTGATGGTTCAAAAAAAGATTGTGAGAATAAAGCAAAATTTATTGTTTCACCTATAGGATTCTCTTCATGTGCTTGGATTGTACTTCTTTGATAGATATCACTTAAGCTTCTTACCTTCCTTGTAGGACTTGGACTTGAATTTAGACTTGTACTTGAAACTGAAGAACTAGATGAGGGGCTATTTGGTGGATGTATAGCACTTGGAATTGAAGTATTAGCTGGCTGCTCATGATCAATATCAGAAATAATACCACCATTCAAAACAGATTTAGACTTCTCAACTTGGCCTTTTTGATGACCATAAACTCCCCCTTCATCAAAAATCACATCTCTTGAAACAAGAATGCTATTAGTGCGAGGGTTATACAACCTGTAAGCCTTACTTTGCTCACTATATCCAACAAAAATGCATGACTCACTTTTGGGATCTAATTTTTGTCTCTTTTGATCAGCCACATGAACATAGGCTAAACAACCAAAAACTCTAAAATGATTAACATTAGGCTTTTTTTCATACCAGGCTTCATAAGGAGTCATCATGTCAAGTGCTCTAGTAGGACTCCGATTGAGAATGTACACTACTGTAGCAACTGCATCACCCCAAAAAGAATTGTCTAATCCTTTGGTATGTAGCATACTCCTTACCATTTCCACCACTGTATGATTTTTCCTTTCAGCTACCCCATTTTGTTGAGGTGTGTAAGCAGTGGTGAGTTGCCTTTTGATGCCATGCATATCACAATAATTCCTAAAATCTCTTGAGAAAAATTCTCCTCCACGATCTGTCCTTAAGCATTTGATCTTACAACCCTTTTCATTTTCCACAAAGGCTTTGAACCTTTTGAATGTATCAAAGGCTTCATCCTTGGCCTTCAAAAAATAAATCCAACACTTACGTGAGTAATCATCAATAAAAGTAATGAAATATGATGACTTACCCAAACTCTTTGTCTGCATAGGACCACAAATATCTGAGTGAACCAATTGAAGTGGGTAATGGGCCCTCCATGCATTACCTTTTGGAAATGACTCTCTTGCATGTTTTCCTTTAGCACAACCTTCACAAACTTCCTTGTGTTCCTGAACCTTAGGCAAACCATAAACCAAAGCTTTTGAAGTGAGAAACATCAAACTATGAAAATTCAAATGGCCATATCTGAGATGCCATAGCCAACCCTTATCCTCATATGTCATATTGGCAAGACGACTACTATGTTCACCAAACTTCAATGGGAACATCCCATTCTTTGACATAGGCACTATTGTAACCACTCTATTGCCTTGATTTTTATCATAAATTGTACATTTCTGATTTTTAAATACCACCTTATAATTCTTCTCACACAACTGTCCAACACTCAATAAATTATGTTTTAATTGTGGAGTGTAATAAATATCAGTCACACATTTCTTACCTTCTTTTGTATTCACCTCCATAGCACCTTTAGCTGCAACTTCCAAGGACTTGTCATCACCAAGCTTAATTTTAGATTTGAAACTTTTATCCATTGTAGAAAAAATCTTATCATTTCCTGACATGTGGTTAGAACAACCTGAATCTAAATACCAGACTTTTTTAGAACTATTTTTAGCTTTGTCATATGATAAGAATAAATTACTAGGAGAAGCCTCATCATTCTCATTAGCAAAATTAGCACTTCTATTGTTATTGCCCTCTTTTAATTTGCATTCCCTTTCAAAGTGACCATACCTATTATAGTGATAACATTGAACATTTCTTTTATCAAATCTACTTCTGCCTCTTCCTCTTGGACCACCTCTTTGTCCTCTGTTTCCTCTTTTGGAAGTAAAAGCCTTCTCATTACTTTCTCCAGATGAATCTCTCAATCTTTCTTCATGAGACATGAGAGATCCAACAAGCTGATCAAACTGAAGAGCAGTCAAATCCTTGCTTTCTTCAATGATGATGGCAACATTGTTCCACCTTGGTGTTAGAGACCTCAACACCTTTTTGATCACAACTTCATTGTCCATAGTTTCTCCAAGAGTAGCCATTTTATTAACCACATCTTTTACTCTTACACAATAATCACTCACATTTTCACTTTCTTGCATCTTCAAATTCTCAAATTCTCTTTTTAATGTCTGCAACTTCACAACTTTGACTTGATCACTACCTTGGTAAGCTTCTTTTAGAGTCTTCCAGGCATCTTTAACTGTCTGTGCACCTGCAATTCTTGGAAATAGGCACTTATCAAGAGCTATTTGAATGTGAAATAAAGCCTGTGCATTCTTCTTCTTAGCTTCCCTCTTCGCTGTTCTATCATTGGCTGCAAGAACATTCCAATCAGCTGGCTCTTCATATCCTGTTTCTACAATTTCCCATAAATCTTTTCCTATCAAAAAAGTTGTCATCTTGATGCACCAATAATCATAATCAGATCCATTAAATTATGGGATTGGCAAAGAGTTAGAATTTGACATGATAAATTTTCTAACAAATTAACCTGCTGTGATACCAAATGAAGATTTTTTTAAACAAACAAATATGATAGCAGACAAATAAATAACCATAAAATGATATATGCAGACACAGAGAATAAATTATTTATTGCTGTTGATAAAAAACCAGAGAGCTACAGCTCTTTATTACATTGTATTTATTTTCTACAAAGGAAACTATAAGAAAAAATAGAAACAAGAAACCAAAGATAGCATGATTTACATGCAACAAAGAAGAAAGGAAAATTCCTAAAAACAACTAACTGAAACTAACAAGGAAAATAGAAATTCTAAAATAGAAACTGCACATGTGGCTGTGCCACATCAGTTATCCAACAGTGCCCGCCGGATTAGAAACAGCGCAATGAGCTGCACCCACTAAAATTATTGCAAAAATCTGCACAGAATCATTAAAAAGCTGATCCAGTAAAACCACATAACCAAATTATTTGTATTTAAGCACTCTATTTAAATATCATTCATTTTGATGGTCAAACAGTCAATTGTAATTTTACATTTCAATCATAATAAAATGTGGTAAATATTTTTCCTACCTTTATTGGCCAAAATTAATCTTTGATTGTTGAAATAAATGATATTTAAGAATAACCATATTTAAGATATAATCTATTCAACATTTGATCTGACTGCTGCCTTATAAGCTTGACTTACCGAAGAATTAACCACAATCAAAAGTGATTATAATTTAAGGGGAACCTATCCAAAAAAAATCACCATTTTAGCCTTCAATTCAGATCAAACAATCAAAGCCTGCTATATCATTTCCCACAATAGTACTAAAGCAATCAAAACCTGTAGTCAAAATCAATAAACTTCTCGGCCTAGCTGAGGAGAAAAGGGCTACATTAGACCCTACACACAGAGCATTTATCTTTTTATTTGTATTGATTTGTATGGCAATTGGAGAAATGGGGCTATTCTTATGAAAAGTTAATTTTGATCAATAAATAGAACAAATATTTATGATTGTAATCTGCTGAGAATCTATCTGTTGAACATACAACTTTTAAATTATATTTTGCTACTATAATAGGTGCTTATTCATGTCACTCAGAGAGGCACAAAGCCTCAGTTATAATACAGTGATTGGAAAAAAAAAAAGAAGCAGCAGCAGCAAGCACTTCAAACATTGATATTTTGTAGCCGATCTTCTGTTACACTGATTCTACAGTAAAAGTTCGATAATGAGGCATACAATACTAAAGTTGTGAGTGTCAAACTAGGTGGAGGACATAATGTTGGTGTTGGAAATAAGTCACATCTGGACCGACGATGGACTGGGCCAAGAGGGGCCAGTAGCTCAGTGGTAGAGGACTCCAACAGCAAATGGAAGGTTCTAGGTTCGAGTCCTAGCTGGTCCATGTCTCAACATGGTATCAGAGCCAGGCCCAGGTTAGGAGCCCCAAGCACATGAGAGATGTGGCTTAAGGGGGGTGTTGGTGTTGGAAATAAACCACACCCGGACCGACGATGGATTGGTCCAAGAGGAGTCAGTAGTTCAATGGTAGAGCACTCCAGCAGCGAATGGAAGGTCCTAGGTTCGAGTTTAAGGTAGAGCACTTTTTGCTCGTTGATTTGGCCCTTGCTCTCTGCTTCCACTATATGGCCTATGCCTCATTTTTTCAACTGCTCGTAGCCCTTCCCTCTCGCTAAAATCTTCCTGCATTCATCCCCATTGCAATTACATTAATATCATCAAATAAAATCCTATTCAGCAACAAATTAGCTTTATGTAATAACGTTTTTCTATCACGGGACAAAGATAATCAAATTCCAAAGATAATCAAATTCCAAACCAAGCCTCCTGTTCTGAAGGTCCCTGCACTTGTTCCAAAGCCGTCCTCTCAAGAAGGGATATTCTAAAGAATCATTCAATTTTAACAGTCAAAAATAATTTGGGCTTGGGTTATGGATGAGCTTACTTATCCACTTTATGAGATGTAAAATTGCTGTTGTCAAACAATTGAACTGTTTTCGTTGGGCTTGTCGTGAAATTAGGTCTTGGAGTCAATGCTCAAACGCGTCACATCTCTAAGTTGGTGAGACTAACACGTACGTAAATTTCGTTTTACGGGACGGTGTAAATGCACTCTGAGCTCTATGATTGAATTCGCACCATTATACGTTTGGCAACTCGCACAACTTGCACAATCTAATGATCGCCCTAAGAAAAATTTCCACGCAGAGCAAATCGTGCACGTACCTTTGTCCTTATGGATTCTTCTTTCCGAAGTTATTTCAATTTTAAAATCCATTCAACATCAGATTTTCAAGTCAATTCTTTTGCGTTAATATTTTCAACATCAGATTTTCAAGTTTATTGCAAGTTTGGATTCTTTCAAAGCTCTTAAATGAACGTGGAGATATAACGTCTCCCACATAATTCTCTTTATTAGTCCCTGCTGCCGGCAGGTATACTAATGCATCGGCTGGATGCATTTTTTTTTTTTCATTTGACCAATCAAATTTGATTATTAAATTTATTTCACAAATATATTATAGTTGACAATTATTTTCTTATTTAAAAATTTGATAAATTGTCATGTATCTGTTTTTTTATTGGCTTATTCTGTGAACAGTAATGTGAAAAATACAATTATTATTATTATTTAAATCTTATTTCATTTTATTTCACGAATCAATGTAAAGTATTAAATTGATTTCACTATAATTTTATTGCATTTTATTATACAAGTGCCAAGTTGGGTTTGATTAATGCGTGCTACCATTTATGAACCACATTCACTTTCATTTATACTTATTAAATTGATGGGACAGTGTACATTCACTTTCATTTATATTTATTAAATAGGTTTGTTGTTGTCATCATTGTGTGCTTGTTGCATAGGAAGGCATGGTTGGTGTATTACATGTCACAAGGTAGATTGCAAAGCTAACCATGCGATAACATTGATTTCTTCTGTAGGAGTTAGCAAGCTTCTGGTAAGAAACCGTGTATAAGCTTTTTCTCTATTTTTTTTAATATTTGCCAGTTAAGTTTTTCTAGTTAGATTCTTAGTCTATTGCACCGCCGTGTTCAGACCAACTATATAGTGGAATCCACAGTATTTGATATTCATATTATTGATAAATTGGGGTAGGAAGAACCCTAAGACATTAGGTTTTGCATTTGTAACAAATCGACTCAATCACAATGATTTGGGGCTTTTGACGCAAATTTTTAATTAGGGTTTCTTACATATATGAAAAATAGAATGCACAATTCAAAGCTTAAAGAACATGGCTGGAATGCTCACCTAAAACCAAGGTTTTAAACAGTTTATTCTTTGCGTAGTGAGTTTTATGTTTTAAATTTATAGTTAATTTTGAATTTTGAATTTTTATTTTAGGATGCAAGATTGTTGTTGTCATCATTGTGTGCTTGTTGCAGAGGAGGGCCGTCATTGGTGTATTACATGTCACAAGATACGTGTATAAGCTTCTTTCTCTATTTTTTTTATATTTGCCGGCTGGAGATCCAGTTAGATTCTTAGGCTATTGCCAGCACCGTGTTCAGACCAGCTGTAATACCCACTCATGGACTGAACACAATTTTTATTTTTGACACGCTATTAAGGTGGGGTTATTAACTATAGTTTTCTTCTTTATGCTTATTTTTATCTAATTTTTTTTTATAATTAGCATGCACAAAGAAGACACCATTGCCTAAGGCGCCTATGCCCTACTAACAAAGCATTTGGGGCATAATAAGAAAAGAAGATACATATATATATTTTTAAAAATATGGTGGGGATTTATCTGCACAAACCAACCCAACCCTAAATTGTGCCCTAAATTCATCTCAGCCCTTCTATATTTTTGATTTCCTATTTCCTCTGCAGCCACTTCCAGGCCGCCATGGATAAGGGGAGACGTGTGAGGATACAGCGGCGGCCATGAAGATTCAGTCTAAGCGGCTGATTAGCAGGGTAAAGCGTTCAAAGTCCAGATGTACTCATAATTCATTTTTTTTTTTTCTTTTTCCTATGAAACTGAGTTTAACAGAACCCAAGAGTATTTCATTTTAACCTGATTTCTATTTTTTTTTGCCCTTTTCAGGAAATCATACAATAACACTGGTTGAAGATGTGCCAGAATTGCTGTTTATGGTGGTGTTATCTGCCTACAAGGTGTCCACCAGGGCTGTCCCCTGAGTTTATTTTATGTTTGTTTCACTTTCCCTAATCTTTCTATTTGTTTTGCTTTTGCGTTTTTAAATCTGGTAATCCCATTAAGGATTCATGCCTCTGAAGCTTTGTGCTTTGGCCAGAGAGATCGCTGCCTCTCTGGTAGGGATGAGCTCTCTTAGGATGAGCTGCACTCAACTCCTTGGTTTGTAAACCTTTCCAGTGGCAAGAATATTTATACATAATTAAGTTCCCAGCATTCATTTTGAAAGATATATGAATCCAAGAAAAAGATGGTTTTCCAGAATATTTTGCTTTGTTTAAGATTTTAAATTGATTATAATACAATAGGAAGATGTAGATACATCCCATACTGCTAAGATTTAAATTCTTCTAGATAAACACTACAATGTTTTAGTATAGTTATAAACTAAAATCAATTTTCATATAATGAGATTTCTATACTGCCTCTAAAATTCCACTTGTCTCGTGTTACTATATGAAAATAAACTTTAAAGAGCAGGTTGAGAAATGATAAGGATCCCACTATTTTTGAGGATGCAGGTAGAGATCAGTTTGCAGGCCTAGCTTTAACGAGTCACACGGTTTCAAAAAAAAAAATAGAGGTGCATTAAGGTGTTTTGTCTACCGTGACAAAAGTTGATAAGAAATCCTAAGTTTGGCCCCAGCTGATATAAACAGGTTAAACAAATACTTGGCAACACATTTATTTTTCATAGTTTTCTATGTCAGAATCAACCCATACAGTTTACAGCAAAATCTATTTTCTGGTTTTCTTTCCCTTTTGTTTCCTACATCTACATATATTTCTCTCTATTTTTATAGCTGTTAAAGAGTGCACAATAGGAAAATCCTGCAGTCTTTCAGACATATTAAGGGTATTTGATCAGATTTGGATCCCTCAAACATACAGTTTTAAATTTTATAAGCCAAAATATGTGGTTCATACTAACATATCATCTACAAAGTTAGCTTTTAAGAAAATTTCATATTCTAGCAAGAACAAGGAAACAACGTAATTCTAACTTTAATGCTGCTTGTTTCATAAGACAATTATCTGTGTATCTTTAGAGTAAATTTCTCTTTCTGTAATTTATTCTTCGTTCTCTTCTTGTTAATACAGAGATCATAATTTACAAAATAGAATTAACAGTAACCAAATATGGGACAATACTAACCCTAAAGCCCATGCCATGAAGAAAATAATTGTAGGCTCCAGATTTGCCGTGAGAGAAGCAAAGGTAGAAGATGTTTCCCTCAACCCCATTAACAACAGTGCTTGACTAACTCCCATATTCATTCAATTAACAAGTAAATGTCAGCTTGAAGTGAACTGATTCCGCTGAGAGATATCAGAAGCACCTAAGCTAACAAAGATCACTTAGGACTACAGAAAGCATAATGCATTTGATGGAATGGAGCAAAATCAAGCCAGTCTGTTGCATTACTTAAATCAGTAGTAAATTTTGTGGTCGTCCTTAGTTATTATTAACAATGTATATAGTGGATTGAAAAGAGATACCAATGGAAATCGAGAGATGGACATGTTACAACTGCATGCAGAGTTCTATGCCAACTATCAATGTTACAGCTTTGTAGTTTTGTTTACATACAATAGGTAAGCATTATTTAGGATAAAAATACAAACAAATAACCATGACCAAAGTAGGAAAAACCTTTTATATTTAATTTGTAATTAATAAGAAAGGCCTAGAACAAACCTAAGTCATCCAATCTACCGATGTTACTTCCAGTAAGGAATTTGATAAATGCCATTAAGGAAATAGATAATCACTGATGTGTTAGGGAGATAACCATAGATACAACATCATTTATTCAAGGCATGTTGTGTTGTCAATAATCACAAGATACCATATTAACATTTTACATTGATAAATCTAAAGTTTTAGTAGTGAAATAACACCATTTTTAGCCTATAGGCTTTTATGTGTGAGCATTATAGTGCTAGGAAAATTGTCTCACGGTGTAAAAAAAATTCACACCCAAAAATAAAATCCTTGGATCGGCATATTCATTGAACCTCCTATGGGTGTAAGTGCTAGTTTTAATGTTTGCATGGAGTGGTGAATTGGTAAATGTATACATAATTTCAATTTCAATAAAGATGAAATTGAAATTAAACTACTTCTATGATAAAATATATGTAATAGTTACACGTTAGTACGTACCAAAAATATTGCCTAATTTAAATCAAGTTTTAGTATTCTTTTGCAACATCTCTACTGAGTTTTGCATTTCTTTTTGTTTTCCCGTTTTCACTTTACAGCCAAAATATATAACCATGCCCCTCCATTTGCAGTTTTGTGCTCTTTGCTTCTATTTCAAAACAAATTTGGTTAGAAATAAGGGTACATTCTCACTAGCATATATAACTAATCAAATTGTTGGATTCAAAAAATTTAGTTGTTAGGGGTGCGCAATAAAAACTCAAATATGTAATCTCAACCATGCCCCTTAAAGGCATTTATCCTTTCATAGAAATTTCACACATGGACACATTATTGACAAATTATACATGATAATGTATTTATTACACTAATTATTTTTATGAGCAAGATATTTATGGATTATGTGACCATGTTGAACATTGCATTCCCAGATTCTTTTCAAAAGTGAAAATTTCACAATATCAAAATCCTTCACCTACTTTTCACTTTGGCTACATTGGTTATGCACTGCTACATTTATCACTTTAGATGACCCTATTTCTTGATTACTCCACATTCCTTCACACTCAAACATTTGGTTCAAACATTTTTATGACAATTTTCTAGTTACTGTTCACAATATTTACATCATACATGACATATTTCATTGTGCTCACATGGATTGTCCTTATTAATGATGGGTACTGTTAACTTATCATTGGGGGTAACCTTATTTTTATGTACTTACATGCTTATTTCATATCTATTATTTTACATTCTTCCCTGCAACTACACAATGTCACCTATCTTTATTCATTGTGTGCTTGTTGTGCCTACAGGAAATTATTAATTTATAAACATTTATTACATGTTTATTTTGCCTGCACAATGTTATATGTTTTTATCTATTGACATTTATTATATACATGCCTTTATATGATATCATTTTCTCCTACTTCCAATTATGTGCATCTTTTGTATGCAACCAAATGAAGGGGGCATATATTGTCACTAACATTTCTTCACGAATTCGACTGTACTGATGTAGTTATAATAAAAATAATCATTTTTGGTACAAGATAGAGCTTCAGTACCATATCTAGATAGAGTGTAGTTTTACATACTTAGAGATCGTATTGTGCTATTTGTAGAGTCAAATCCTATTTTGTATCAAGATAGGTTCCTTTACATTTGTTCACTTGGTTAGAGCCTTTTTCTACTTAGTCAAAGTTGTACCACTTTATATAATAGGCAAAATATTTCACCTTATTTCTTTTACTTTTCTATAAATAGTTTTAGCAAGTTGTGATTATGGTCATTTTTAAATGCTCAACAAATGCTACTTATCACAAATTTTCCTTTTGTGCTTGCAGGTTCTTGATAGAACACTCATGATGATGAGAGTATACATGATTGATATTCATGATTTGGATACTTCCCACATATATCTTAGCTTTTGACTATCTAAAAAAATATTTAATTTCCATTTTGGATGTTTGATTTTATTTTGATATGCATGCTTATGGTAGTTCACATGCAATTCAAAGTGATGGAACAATGTAATGGTAAAATTCACATACCCATGCCCTTTTATCTTATGTTTTTGGTTCATGATGAGTAAGTTGTCCTTTATGCATTGACTAGCTTGTGTAAGATGCTATTTTTCACATGTAAGTTAGCAAATGGCATTACCCTACCCCAATCCCATTATCACTTGTCCCTATAAATCAATTGCTATCCCTAAATCTACAATTCATTGGCTTAGTTTAGGTTTGTAAGTGTAGATTTCATGTAAATCATATGTACCCATTCCCTCTATTTCAATTATTTGTTATGAGCCAACTAAAGTGAATTATTTCAAATGGCATGCTAGGGTGGTGTATTTTAGGACTAATCCTAATTCAAATGAATCATCTAGCACTTATGAACTAGCAAACAGAATCAAAAGAACATTAAAGACTACAAAGAATCTAATAGAATTGTTATTACTTCTACATCACATCATCACCCTGGTTGTGTAAGTTGCATGCTTGCTTTTTGTTCTAGATCTTAGTTCATTATTCTTGAATTGGTCCATCCAGGGGTTTAATTGAGAACTTGACCTTCACAATTCAACAAATTCCCCAAAGGTATTTCTAAATGTTGTTTGTTCCCTATTAAATTTAGATCAAATACACAAGGGCAAATAAATAAGTCAGCAATTATCTTCATGTTGTGAGACTTCTCAAAGAAAGGAAGCTTCATGTTGAATAAGAGTAATGTCATTACTAATGCATCCTGTCCTAATGAATAACAACATCATGCCAATATACTAAGGTACATCCATAGTTTTTCTTGCGATTTCTTTGTTATAAATGAAAATTATAACATTCAAATTTAATTTGTGCACCAATACTGTAGTATTACCTCACTATAGCTAGTTTGATACAATAAACTATGCTCACATTCTTCTTCATACTCATCTTGCAGGAAACAAATACAGTGCATCATCATAACAAATCTGAATTACATGGCTGTCATCAATCATTTGCTAAAGCATAACAACTCGCATTTTTACTACATATATCTTATACACTACAAACTCCTCCATACTCTCCATACTATTTAAATTGCACACCATGTTTTGATTTTTGCTGTTGCATTGTCATGCAATATATGTTTATGTTTCTTGTCCTTTGCAAAAAATAGACTACGTTATGTTTTCTATTTCCTAGCCCTCCTAGCTATTGTATCAGAAGATCTGGACTAAACCTCTGTGGATTACAAATTGTTTAATATTCATATGTTCATGTTGCAACTTTCAACTAGTAATGCAAGTTTATTACACCAGCTTTGGTTTTTCCTTATTCTTTAATTAATATACGCATCGCTGCCTGCCTTTATCATCTTGTGCTTGTAATGAGTCTACAGTGTGTGCAATTTAATATGCTCCTAAGCTATTTTTAATTCTGATGGTTGTTACATTTTCAATAAGCAAAATTCTGTAAATAAAAACTATAAAATTCAAAAAAATAAATAAATAGAATAAAACCACAAACCTTGAGTAAATGCCCCAAAGTTGGCTCTAACCAAGGATAATTTGCAAACTTGATATTGAGATCAAAGCCCCTTGGATTGCACGCATGGTATGTTCAAACCTCTGGAAATTTGGTGAATAAACAACACTTATCATAGTCTTATTAGTTCCTGTTGCTGGCAGGATTACTTATGCATCAGTTAGATGCAATTAGTTCAACTTATTGAGCCAATAGTGATGAAGAATTAAAAATATGAGCAAAATACTATAGTCTATAAATCATATAAAAACAAAAAGGGTATTTTAGAGTTATAAAGTTGGGAACCATTTTAGATCTTGGGAAATATGAGCTTAAACATGAAAGGAGATAAATTTAGAAATCACCCTAATATAGCTTCCAGATATAGGGGACTCTTTTTATGCTCAGTATAGGTCCCAAAAGTAAAAACAAAGACTCTCAAAGCCTCATAAAATATATGTGGACATTTTATGTGGCCCATATCAAATCATTTGATCGGGGGCAAGTGATTTCTTGAGTACTAGAAAGATTTTAATCCAACTACTTATAAAGGGGTAAAAGAAGTCCCAGTTGGAAAAAAGTATTATCTGCTAGGAAACATAAATATACTAATTCCAGAAATGCTTTTCTACTGTATGGTATATAGCTTTTATATGTAAGATGCTGTGTTCAAATTCCAAGCTGCACAAAACTGGAATATACTAACTAAATGAAATCTATACTTTATGGAGAATTTCAGTTATAATTATCCTCTCTTGATCAATCCCAGTACATATTTGTATCCCAGCATTAGAGTCTCTTACTCAATATTGAGAATGAACACCCAGTAGATTCCTCACAAGTAATTTGCAACATGCATTCCTTTTATGAATTCTAATTTTGAAATTAGTTTATCCAAAGTTTGCAACACTGGCATAAGTATAAATTTAATGCAAAACTAGGGAGACAAGAATATAAAATTACAAAAGACTACTTAGGGTCAATAGATGTAATCATATTTGCAAAGAAAAAGAAGTTCTCTAAATAACTAATAAGACATTCACGAAATTTTTCACGTGAGCATTTATCTTCACAAAACAAAAAAATAAAATTAACAAAAAAGAAAATTTGAACAAGTTTGATTATATAAAGAAAAAGAAAATAATGCAGATATTGAAACATTTGGAAACACACCTTGTGATATTTTAGTAGCTCCAGAATGGACAGAACAATGTCATTTACATTGCAAAATTGAGATGCCTCACACTTTTTTGCATGATGAACACCTCCAGCCCAATTAATTGCAATGTCACATTGTTTGTGATTTAAGTTTAACAGCACAACCAATAGAGCCGCCAGCATATCTTTGGCAGTATTGACACAACCCATTAAAAACTGGACAGTCATCTCCAACATTAAACCGTTCCAATGCTTTGGCTTGGTTCTGCATTGTGTCTGGAGTTATTCCTCTCAAAAATGCTACAAGTACATAGTCATCTGCATGGACCTGACAGAGATCTCTATCTCTCGCAGGATAGGGCTTAACAACTTCCATTTCCTTATGCAAACCATATTCAACAAGAAGAGCACGTGCCAATCGTATACGGTGAGGCTTCATAACATGCCCTTGTCCATAATAATAATTTCCCACATCTGGATCACAAAAGTATGATACTTTCCTCTTGCTCCCATCTGATCCTTAGAAGCTATGCAAAAGCCCTACAATTTCACCAAGTTGTCATGCTCCACCTTCTGCAAGGACTTCAACTCAGGACACATCCGCATTCATCTGCTTGATAAAAACTTCTTTGCCATTGATTGTGCCTCTGTAAACAAAGCCTGCAATATGGAACACAGGACATAAATTTTGTGTTGCTTCCCTTACAACTTGAGGGGAACACAAAATTGGCTTGCATGCACCACTACCCACAAGTTTTGATTTTACACCCATCTCTACATCCATTTCATGATAGTCACACAGTTCAGGGCCATACGTTATTGGCAATAGTAATACCTCCCACAACCACTTCAGCTGTTGAATCTCTCTAAACCTGTAAGGAAACAAGTTTTTTTCGTACTTTATGTTTTGACTATGGTTTATAAATGGCACACTGTGGTAGCTGAAATGTTGGTCAGGTTTAATAAGCGCATATAGTTGTATGTTCACTTCACAGTTTTCCTCAAATAAGTTTGTTATTTTATTTTTGACGAAAAAGTATATATATTTAGTTACCTTATATTTGCCAAAACCTATAGTAGAATTTCAAAGCAAAAATTACAACTCGTTTCAACCTGATCCAAACCGGTCAGAATGAAGCTTGCTTGCACATCAGCGTAGTTGCACAATAACACAAAGATTCGACAGTCGGTAATCAATGAACCAGTTGAACCATTGAATGGTTGAACCAATGAACCGGTTCAACTGTCGGCAGAACTTACTGAGCTGGCGAAATTGTGAACTGTTGAACTGATTGAACCAATGAACCGGTTCAACTGTCGGTAGAACTTACTGAGCCGGTGAAACTGTGAACTATTGAACCGATTAAACCAATGAACCGGTTCAACTGTCGGCAGAACTTACTGAGCTGGTGAAACTGTGAACTGTTGAACCGATTGAACCAATGAACCGGTTCAACTGTAGGTAGAACTTACGGAGCCGGTGAAACTGTGAACTGTTGAACCGATTGAACCAATGAACCAGTTCAATGAACTGGTTCAACTGTCGGCAGAACTTACTGAGCCGGTGAAACTGTGAACTCTTGAACTAATTGAACCAATGAACCGGTTCAACTGTCGGCAAAACTTACTGAGCCGGCAAAACTGTGAACTGTTCTATGTCAGAACCAACCCATACAGTTTACAGCAAAATCTATTTTCTGGTTTTCTTTCCCCTTTGTTTCCTACATCTACATATATTTCTCTCTATTTTTATAGCTGTTAAAGAGTGCACAATATTGAAATCCTGCAGTCTTTCAAACATATTAAGGCTATTTGATCAGATTTTGATCCCTCAAACATACAGTTTTCAATTTTATAAGCCAAAATATGTGGTTCATACTAACATATCATCTACAAAGTTAGCTTTTAAGAAAATTTCATATTCCAGCAAGAACAAGGAAACAACGTAATTCTAACTTTAATGCTGCTTGTTTCATAAGACAATTATCTGTGTATCTTTAGAGTAAATTTCTCTTTCTATAATTTATTCTTTGTTCTCTTCTTGTTAATACAGAGATCATAATTTACAAAATAGAATTAACAGTAACCAAATATGGCACAATAGTAACCCTAAAGCCCATGCCATGAAGAAAATAATTGCAGGCTCTAGGTTTGCCATGAGAGAAACAAAGGTAGAAGATGTTTCCCTCAACCCCATTAACAACAGTGCTTGACTAACTCCCATATTCGTTCAATTAACAAGTAAATCTCAGCTTGAAGTGAACTCATTCTGCTGAGAGATATTAGAAGCACCTAAGCTAACAAAGATCACTTAGGACTACAGAAAGCATAATGCGTTTGATGGAATGGAGCAAAGTCAAGCCAGTCTGTTGCATTACTTAAATCAGTAGTAAATTTTGTGGTCGTCCTTACTTATCACAAATTTTCCTTTTGTGCTTGCAGGTTCCTGATGCAACACTCATGATGATGAGAGTATACATGATTAACATTCATGATCTGGATACTTCCCACATATAGCTTAGCTTTTGACTATCTAAAAAAATATTTAATTTCCATTTTGGATGTTTGATTTTATTTTGATATGCATGCTTATGGTAGTTCATATGCAATTCAAAGTGATGGAACAATGTAATAGTAAAATCCACATACCCATGCCCTTTTATCTTATGTTTTTGGTTCATGATGAGTAAGTTGTCCTTTATGCATTGACTAGCTATGTAACCATTCCCTCTATTTCAATTATTTGTTATGAGCCAACTAAAGTGAATTATTTCAAATGGCATGCTAGGGTGGTCTATTTTAGGACTAATCCTAATTCAAATGAATCATCTAGCACTTATGAACTAGTAAACAGAATCAAAAGAACATTAAAGACTACAAAGAATCTAATAGAATTGTTATTACTTTTGCATCACATCATCACCCTGGTTGTGTAAGTTGCATGCTTGCTTTTTGTTAGATTCTTAGTCTATTGCCACCGCCGTGTTCAGACCAACTATATAGTGGAATCCATAGTATTTGATATTCATATTATTGATAAATTGGGGTAGGAAGAACCCTAAGACATTAGGTTCTGCGTTTGTAACAAATCGACTCAATCACAATGATATTGGGGCTTTTGACGCAAATTTTTAATTAGGGTTTCTTACATATATGAAAAATAGATTGCACAATTCAAAGCTTAAAGAACATGGCTGGAATGCCCACCTGAAACCAAGGTTTTAAACATAAGTGAACTAGGATGGTGAACAATGAAGTTGCTAAACTAGCAATAGTCCTCTAATATGTCTTTATTTTCTGACATTGTGGCGAGTGGATTCTTGAAATTTGTACTAAAAATCTTCATAAAAAATAAAGCTTAGAACCCTTGCATTATTCCTAGAATTAATTTAACATTTATTTCAATAATTTGATATAAGTCTCAAATAATTTAATAAAATAAAATTATCCAAATATTTTTATTTATTTAATTAACCTAAATATTTATATAAAAAGACATTCATTTCTTTATATACTACCTAGTAACTCCTAATAAATCTAGCATCACTTGAATATGTTAAAAAATGCACAACTGGTGACCCATCTCTTTAATGGGCTTGCACCTAAAAAAAACACATATCTCTACATATACCTAAAAGTCAAAATAAGCCAAGTGGCCATTGGTTTACAGTGAAGTTAAATAGTCTTATGACACCTCTAGCTTTAGTACATTGATATTTTAGAAAGAATCTAAGTTTTGTATATGTATTAGAATTCCCTGATTAGGAGCACTAAGCAGGGATAAAATATTGCAACTAAGAGGCAATACAACTTGTAACTATTGCTACATTTAATGAAAAAACTTTGATCAACTTTTCAAGTCTTCCAAAGTCTTCAATGCATTTATTGATTGCAAAATAAAACATCGATTGACATGTACAAACAAACAATCTCAAACCACCTAAAAAATGTATGTTAATTAATATTTTAAAAGAGGTGATTGATTCATAATTGTATATCTATGCATCAATCATATGAATTGTTCTTTGATTAAAATAAACAACAAATTAAATGTAACTTTTACATTAATTAACTATAACAACACTCATTACACTCAACACAACATCGGTAGGAACCTGACGCAATGCGTCTCTTGTTTCTTCCATCTTCCTTTTTTTTTCTTTTTTAGTTTCTTTTTTATTTAATTGATTTAAGTTTGCAATCTATCTTTCTTTTGTTCTATTTGTTATAGGTGAGGAGCTGAAGGGCCTTCCCTACTTAAGGAGGGAGGGATCAGTAGGACTCCCCCACCCTTCCGTTGACATCCCCTACCAGATCGAGGGGGTGGGGGCCAAGACGGACTTAAGGAGGGAATGGCCCCCACCCCTACCCTTTTCTTTTAAATGATAACAAAATTTTGGGTAGAAAAAATTGATGAATTTTTGGGGGGCTAAAATGAAAAAGGGTCCTACAATGGATCTCATTTTATCTTAATGAATGGAATTGTTCATGATTATAAAACACAAAATTTAATTCAAACACACTCATATTCATCTAAATAAATTAGATAATAGTTGGCGATTAAAAAATATACACAATTTAATCCAAACACATTCATATTCTTGTAAATAAATTAGTTAAATATATCTATCTAAAAGATGTAAAATTATCATTCTTGAATAGTCCATATTGAATGTGTTATTTTATTTACTACATATACATATATACATAAATTTAAACTTTTATTAAACAATTATTTTATTTTATCTACATTATTTAGTTTATTCTTATTTGAAACAATATTTTATATTTTATGGGCAGGAGGCCTGGCTCGATTGGTGAGCACTCCCTGTGGTAGGCACGAGGTCACCTGATATTTTGCTTTTTGAAAAATCACCATTTATTATAAAAATTTATTTGTGGGTGGAAAAGATTTTATTTTATTTTTTCGTTAAATTAAATTATAGGTAAATAACAAGAACATAGAACTATTTTTAATTTACTTATAAGTTACTTTATTTTACTTTAATACAACTATTTTATTTACATTATATTTAAATTTTTTGGTTTATTCACTTTATTTTACTATAGAGTTATTTTATTTACATTACATTTATTTTAAAATTTTGGTGTCATTACATTTAGAAAACAAATTTTGGGTCTAAATTTTTTTTTAATCATGGTCACAACATCAAATTCTTCTCTCCTTGTTGCAACTCTATGTGATGTCTTTCAACATAAAAGCAAATTTCATCTAAATAAATAGTTTTTCTTTCATGACATGAGATACTTCTCCCCAAATGTCGGCTTTAAATAGTTTTTCATTCATGTTAACAACATGATGTGCCCTTCTCCCCCAATTGTCACTCTAAGTTATGCCTCTCACTATAATTAAAATATTTTTGATAAGATTATTTAATTTTTTAATCAATATTTGAATTACACTTAATAATAATTTTTTTATTTCATACTAATAGCAAATAATAAAATATAGTCCAAGGGGTTGAACTTAATTGGTTGAAACATTGGGGTCTTGTTGAGGAGACCCAAGTTCAAATCCCCATAGGGACATCTAAGTGACTTTTGGTCTTCTATAGTTAGTGGAATTCTAAGCTGTGACTCTTGGCTTCTAATGTGGACTGGCTTCTACCCTCGTGACGATTTACCAAAAAGATTCCAATTTATTTAGATCATAAAATTACCATTCTAATATTATATTATCTTACATGACTATTATCTTACATGACTATTGGAATGAATTTTATCCACTTGAGGAATAAAATTACCATTCTAATATTATATTATCTTACATGACTATTGGAATGAATTTTATCCACTTGAGGATACCTTAATGATTTCCCAATCTTCTGCTTTGGATAAATTTGAGAAATTGGAATTTGGGCTGAAAAAACAAAGACACTGAAAAAATAGATAGGTGAAGACCTAGAAGGAGATTGTTGCTAGAATTCAAGCTATGCTTGATAAGAATATAAGGTCTAGGAGAGTTCCTAACCCTCTTAAGCTTCCATGAAGGTATGGAATAATGCCTAACAATTGGCATTCCTTGAAATGCCATATTAAGTTTGGTAATGAAAAAAGTATTCTGCTTCAAGAAACTAAAGTTACTCTGGAAAAATAGATAGATGAAGACCCAAAAGGAGATTATTGCTAGAATTCAAGCTATGCTTGATAAGAATCTAAGGTCTAGGAGAGTACCTAACTCTCCTAAGATGCCATGAAGGTATGGAATAATGCCTCTAACAATTGGCATTCCTTGAAATGCCATATTGAGTCCAATAATGCAAAAGATAATTCATAGGAATGTCCTTTTGTCAATTATAAAGGTGCACTGGGGGATCTTGTTCTTTGGCTTCATCAGAGGGTTCAAGTGGATCTTATTTCATCTCTTTAGATTTGGATGTTATGTAAAATTCATTCTTTTTCTTTTGTTATTGCATTTTGAATGTTTAATTTTTATGGCCCCACTGGTCACAATCTCAAGATACAAGCTCAGGATTCATTTGGGGCTCTTTTAGAGAAACTTAAGGAGGAATCAATCATCTTTGGTACCTCAATTTTAATGCTATTATTTATAGTAAGGAAAATCTCACTGGTGTATCTCATGTTACTAAATCTCAAATTGATTTTGTAGAGTTTATTAGTTTGAATGGTTGGTTGATGTATTTTGCATTCTAATGGCATATTTACTTGAAATAATAGGAGATCTTATTTTAGTAACATTGAAAAGAGGCTAGATTAGTTTCTCTTATCTCCGAAATGTTTGGTATTGAACAATTGTTATAAGAGTTCAATACTTCCTACTTTTGGGTTGAACCATTTTCCAATCTCCTTGAATATTTTTGAGGATATTTCCCTTGCTTAATGTCCTTTCAAATTAGAAATTATGTGGTTTTGAGATTTTAGATTTTTGGATTCTCTTAAGATTTAGTTGTAGGCTCCCAAGGTTAAGGGCTTAATATGTACCAACTTTGTAAGAAGTTATCTTAGCTCAAGTAGTTAATTAGAATTTGGAGTAAAGTTGTCTTTGAGAATATTTTTTCAGGAGAAACTTATAATTGAGGTGTGTTGGTTCTCTTTTCTTGCAATCTCTGGATCTAAGTATCTACCTTAATAGGAAAGCTAAAGGAGAAAACCTATGGTCAAATAAAAGACTAGAAAAGGCCAACAAACAAGAGGTACAAAGAACCTATTCTATACTTTAGGCTCTACAAGACCTATGGGGCAACCTTTAACTCACTAGAATTTTGGGTAACTCACTATCAGAGTATCATAGTGAAGAGAAAATAACATGTCAAGGAAACACAACAAGGTTTTTCCCTTCATTACACATCTATAAGCAACTCTTGTGCCCTTGAAATTGAAAGACAAACACAATAAATTATAGATAATTTATAGTTCAATAGATTTTACAATTTGGCATCATGAGGGTGGGGTGAAATCTAAAGAGTGACCAATGCCCTATTTTTGGGAATATAGAGTCATTTCAAATTCCACTTTCATCACTATTTTGTTGGTTTAGCAAACTATGTTAATGCCTTACATTAACACATACTAATGTTACATATATTTGCCTAATACAACCATTGTTAGTTATCCCTCTATAACATAACTTATCTTGTTATCGACCCTAAAAGATTTATTGGCATCCTTAATTTTAAACTAACAAAAGTTAATAACATACTTAGCAAATGTGAATGTTGAAATTATGCTATCCTTAATAAATTCATCTTAAAGACAAATTACACCACAGAGGAGACAATTGTATTAATAAAATACATTCTCATATATTTCATATCAAAACATGATCAAGGACAAAATAAAAAATAGGAGATTTCATTTATATTCATAGAAAGGATGACCTTACAATTTTTTAAAATTTCCCTTTTTATTGGAGTTAAAGTTGAGTCAAACCTCCCTTTATTAACAAAAAGAGATATTTATTTAAGGAGAGGGAACAAGGCTCATCTCACTTGTATGATTAACATTGTCCTCCCTAGATACATTTGGCTATCATAAAATAGTTCATCTCCACTTAAGTGCATCGAGTGGTTATGCTATTCTTTTGGTATCCATGGAGTGGTCACATGATAGGGTCTTGAGAGAGATAAAATGACATGAACCCTATGTTCTCATTCAATATTTGGTCCATGTTTCTTTCCACGGAAAAAGAGAAGGTGGATCTGTAGCTCCACTCTTTTCATCACTCCTATCATCATGTCTATTCAACTTCCTCTATAAGCATGGGCTTGAGGAAGAAGTAGAAATAAGTTTGCTAGGCTAAGGATGCTATTACACAGGAACAACATATCCTTTATTCCTAGTTTTCCAACTTATAAGGTCTTGAAATGGAACACATAAAGCTTATTGTCCTCTAACAAACATACAATGAGCCTTAGGGCTCAACCCTCCATAGACTAGAGAAGCATCAAAAAACAACATGCAACTATAAAGAAACACTCCTACTTCCTTTGTACTAATCTACTTGCTCATTTCATGGTGTTGTAGAATGCATGTTGAAAGTGGAAGTTCTCATATAGCCCTTGACCCTAGCTATAACCTCTCACTTCTAAAGGTAGTTCCCTAGAAAATGTAGCTATTTGATGAATCTATACTTCCAAAATATGAAGGAGAGTAGAGAGAGATCTGGAAGGAAAATGTCATAAGAGACAAGGTCCATAATTCATACCAAATCCTCTATTGCCACAACTAAGAGAAACAAAGAAGAACACCATTGTTACAATAGCAATTTTGAATGATGAACATAATGAATATCTCTTTCCTTAAATAGAAAAACCAAGAGAAACATGAGATTGAGGGAAGCATGGAGCCAAAGAAACCACATGTGTGAAAAATATATAGAACCCAAACTATATTCTTGATCATAGCATGGAAATGTAACACACATGCAAATGATAAAAATGCTACCTTATCCCTATAACCATAAGTCCCAACATGTGTGAGATACATCCCAACAAGTACCACATTACACAAGAGAAATCATTCATGCCTATATAGATATCAACTGAGATTTCTTGCACGCATCTCCTTGTCCTTCTATTAGATTCCCATCCAAAAATTCATAGCTTACTCCAGGTTATTCTTGATCTTATGCATTCTAGCACTACACCTGAAGTTCACTATTTATCTCCTTATAATACAATCACACCCCATCCTAAAAGAAAACATATTTATAATCTTATTTCAAGTAGATAGATAGTTAGTCAGTGAAATTAATGATGATTAAAGTAATGTTGTGCTAGATTAGAAAATGTAAATGTTTTATAACTTATTTTATGTACAATGGATATTGTATGTGGTAATATTATTATGCATGTGGTTTAATATTATTATGCACGTGGTTTGTTAAAGAACCAATATGCCTTGCTTTGATTAGAATAACCCAGAATATACCTTCATCACATCTTGGATCAAACTTGCCTAGATCTTCATCTCTCTTGATATAGCATTTACTACCAAAAACTTTGAAATACTTTATTGTAGGAGCATGACCAAACCATAGTTCATAAGGTGTTTTACTAGTATTACCTTTGATGTGTACCCAGCTAAGAGTGTAGATAATAGTGCTCACAACCTCTCTCCAATAAGCATATGGAACATTTGCCTCCATCATCATTGTTTGAGAAGCCTCTTGAATAGTCTGGTTCTTCCTTTCCACAACTCCATTTTGCTGAGGAGTTCTAGGAGCAGATAATTGTCTTCTTATTCCATGATTTTCATAGAATGCATTAAACTCACCAGAGGTGAATTCTCCACCTCTGTCAAAAAATTAGACACTTTATCTTCATTCCAATTCCATTCTCCACCATAGCCTTGAACATCTTGAGTTTGTCAAGAGTCTCTGATTTCTCTCTTAAGAAAGTGACCCACATCATCTGGGAGTAATCATTAATCAACAAAAAATATCTATCTCCTTGCAAACTCCTAACTCTGGCAAGACCACATAGATCAGTGTGCACAAGTTCCAACAATCCACTTGAATTTTGTTCTTTACTGTTGAATGTAGTTCTGCTCTGTTTGCCCAACTGACATTCCTCACACATGCTATTAGTAGGTTTTACAAGCTTTGGAAGATCTCTTACAACTTGAGTAGTGCTTATCTTGACAATGTTATCAAAGTTTACATGACACATTCTCCTATGCCATAACTGACTCTGATCAATTTGCGCAATCAAGAAACTTTTACCAGTACCATTTAAATGGAAAATATTACCTCTAATATGTGTATTGGATGCAATCTTAGTTCTGGAGCTTTCAAAATTTTTGCATTTCCCATCCTTGAATCGAAGATCACACCCTTTGTCAACCAATTGTCCAACATTAAGAAGATTATGTTTCAACCCTTCCACATATAAAACATCATTAGTGTTATTCTTACCATCAAAAGAGATGGATCCTTTCCCATGAATTCTACCAGCTGAGTTGTCTCCATACTTCACAATTCCACCTTCATATCTTTCCAAACTTACAAACTTGCTTTTATCACTGGTCATATGATGAGAACATCCACTGTCAATCACCCATTCATTATTTTCTTCAACCTGAGCAGCCAAGGCCCTTTCCACACTTATACAGTTAGCATATTTAGTAGGCATTGGATCTTCTTCCTTGATAGCAATGAACACCCAATCATTTTCAAAGGTACTTCCTTTATCAGATTCATCATCTGTGACTCCTTCAGCTTCTTGGATAGTAGTATTTCTTTTGACCCATAGGTCTATTAGGGTTTGGTTTTGAAACCCTCTCTGGACATCTTGAAGCAAAATGACCAATCTTATAGAAAGCAAAACATTTGAAAAGCAACATTCCTTCATACTTACTGGATCCTCTTAGTAATCTTTTGGCAACAAGGGCTTCAAGTTGTTCTAGCCCAGATTCATCTTCTTCAAGTTCCTTTCTTGCCTTTTCATATCTGGTTGATCTTCTTGAAGAGATTTCACCTGGATCAAATCTTTGTTTTCCAAAAACACTGGCCTTAAATGCAAATTTTGATTTAGGAAGAGAATCACCAAACTCATTCATTTCAAATGCTGAAATCTTGCCAACCAACTGATCTCTTGTAACTTTTGTGATAGTCCTAATCTCCTCAATAACAATAACTTTATGTTTGTATGAATCAGGTAAGGATCTGAGTACTTTTGCAACAATCTCTGATTCTTCTAATTTTCCACCAGTACACCTGATACAACACACAAGTTCATTTATCTTCTACATGTAGGAAGTGATGTTTTCATCTTCACTCATCCTTAAACTTTCATATCTACCTATCAGACTTTGTAACTTAGCACATTTGACATATTCATCTCCTTCATACAGATTTTCTAATTTCTTCCAGATTTCATGAGCAATTTTTAGTTCCAAGACATTTGTCATTTCTATATCAGTCAGGGCACTTAACAAGGCTTCTTTAGCTCGAATATTATTTTAAGCATCTTTGATTTGATCTACAGTTGTAGGACCATTCTGCGGAGGCTTATACTCATTGTTTGTTATTGACTAATACTGATCACCCATGCATTGCAAGTAACACTCCATCTGACTTTTCCAAAGGGAGTGATTTGTTCCATCAAATCTTGGACTGTCCTTTTTGTATGTCATCATCCTGGAACTCCTCAAGTGGTCAAGATTCTTTTAGAGGAACCGACTCTGCTACCAAATGTAGAAATGAGGGTAGACAACTAAGAGGGGGGGTGAATCAGTTTTTTGAAAATTTTATCTTTTACTGCACTTAATCCTCTTTTATAACTTATCAACAGATCATTGATATAACAATGAAAGCATGAATCAACAACACATGAGCAGAAACATACACATAACACCAAGATTTTTACGTTTAAACCTAGTTAAGGGCAAACCATAGTGGGGGTTAACCCATAAGATTTATTCTCTTTTAAAAGAATAGAAAAATGGAAGGCACTTGCCTTAGGGCGCACTGTCCAGAGCACACTGCTCACAGAGACTCACTATCTACAAAGATATATAAATGGTTTTCACAGAATGGATGAACTGAGAAGCAACATCTTCACTATGCTAGGATTCAGTTCCATTGAAGCTCTCAACACTTCTGCTTTGCTCTTATATTCTTCTTTGCTACCTTCACATCGTCACTTTTTTCCTCTTCTACTCTTCTTTTTCTCTGCTCTGCCTTTTCTTAGAATCTTGTCATTTTTTCTCAAGAACACATTCTTCATGAATCAATCTACAAGTATTTATATGCTACATCAACCTTGGAATGAATCATTAAGGTCAGCATTACATTCATCAACCATTGGAGCAATCTCCAAGGTCAACATTACAAACATTTACAAAAAGACTTGACTCAGTACAAAGTGTTGCATACGAATCACTACACTGTCGGCCAAACATAATTGGGACTCAAATCTTCCTCAAACAACAAGCCACACCTCATAGAACTTCTCTTCGATCATCCGCAACACGCATGAAACATCCGGTCTACCAAGACTGGAAAGAACAACATCCAAGGAGAAATCTTCAACTACGAGCTCGATCATCAATGCGGACCACCAACACAATAGGTACATGATCCAGAGACCACCACAAGCACAATGAAATCAACAAGAACAACCGCACCACCTCAAATTAGTAGAATCACTTGCATCTTCATACCGGAACTTAAGAACACCAGCTGTCACGATTGTCACACTAGAAAGATTGCTTGCGGACCTCCAAACCACGAACCACTTGAGTTGAGGATACACATGAACTGAGAAAACTATAAATTCTTTTGTTATCATTCATTTGATATTCTAAAGTGCCGATACATCATGTATATATACTGAGAGAGTTGGAGTTGGTTGATAGTTATAATGAGTTACATTTACAACAAACTAAATGAACCGCCTGATCAATGTAGTAACCAACACCAAAACCAACATCGACAGAACAATGTAGTAATGCTAACATTCCCCCCTTTATTACATTGTTCTTGCAATAGTACCAAGTGACCCCCCCTTAATGCTAAAATACTCAACAAAGCTGATTACATAATATGAATACATATTTATAGAAGATCTTCTCCCAAAGAACAAATCCTGAACTAAGCGAGGATCCATCATGCTGTCTCGTATACCCTCAGAAAGGCGTAGCTTTGAGCTGTGTTCTTGAGCTCTTTAGTCCCAAGCTCTCAAATCACAGAGTCTTGAATTATTCGACAATGGACCCTAAGAGATATGATAGATCTCTGCCATGTTGTCTAGTGACTGCGAAAGGGTATAATTCAAGATCATATACTCTTTGAAGCTCGCTGGACAACAATCCATATTGAGCTCAACACCAAACCCCAAACCTGTCTCCAAAACAAAATCTTCACAAAACATACATTCTTCAAATTTGTCAGCTCTGTCAGCAACAACAAAGAAAAACAAAACAACCAAAACCAAAAATGCTTTTCATGCAAAGCATCATCTCAAAGCAAGAAGCTAACTTGAGATGATGGTAAATCCTCCATCCTCCGATGCCGCCTGCCTCCAATATGACCTTGCTTAAAGGGCATATCCACAAAAATTAATAGCACCATCTGGTGGATCCTCATCCTCAATATCTGGTGGATCCTTATCATCTTCAATGGAAGCAAGATTTCCTTCATTTTTGAGCTTTCCTTTAAGAACATCACTCACTCGAGTTCTACAATCCCAAGCTATGTGACCATTTTTCTTACAATAAAAACATTTGATTCTCTTTGATCTCTTGTAATTGCTTCTTGAAAATAATGCTTTCTCTTGAGGATCATCTTCTGAATCTTTTGTTGTTCTCTTCTCTTCTGATAGAAGAGCAGAAATCATACCTTCTAGAGTTTGTGAAGATATTTGACTGAGAGTAAAAACAACATTGTTGTATTTTGAAGGCAAGCTATTTAATAGGACGGCCCTAACATCATCATCATCTACTGTAACCTTAACCTCTGCTAGCTATCTAATGAGAGACTGCAAGTTACTTATATGATTTGACATTGTGATTCCATCTTCCATCTTAAATCGAAATAATTGAAGTTTTAGAGAAAATTTTGCATTAACGACTTTTGCTCCAAACAATTTATTCAGATTATCCCAAATTTCGGCTGATGATTTATCCAAATCAATATGGTGCAATTCAGTGTCAGAAAGAGCAAGACCAATTATAACCTTGGCTTTATCATCTCTACTACTCCAATCTAATAACTTATTTGCATCTGTAGGTGCTTTTTCCTTTCCACTTACTATTGCCCATAAATTTTTATTCATTAGTTGCATTTGAATTTTCATTCTCCAAGTACGAAAATTGGAACCAGAATACTTGTCTAATGGGATCTCCATTTTAGATAATACTCAAAAGATTGACTTCTTACTTAGACTTAAATATATTTGCTTATAAAGTTTGCACTTCATACACACATCAATACATACCAATTGGAGATGATAATGGACATCCACTTTTCTTTGATTGCCAGGTTTTGTAGACTATATATTCAAACCATAAATCCCTTACAGGTCTGCCTTCTACAGTGGCCTGGTGGTAACCACCGTTGTTAAGGATAAAGAGGGAGCAACCCCACTGCTTATAAAACCCACGTTGGAACAACGCTCTAAATAAATATTGAAGTCTCCTTTTATTCTAATGTGCCTGCAACAACTTTCATATGCCTCAAATATTGTATGCAGCCATTCAATTTCAGATCCCTTGCAATGTATCCTCAATCAGAGAATGAATTTCTGCTTTCTACGCACATCTCTAGCCAGTTCTTATTACAGCAGTGTATCCTCCACTTCACTGCCTCTGTGTCTTTTATGCACCGGTGGAATATACAAAATGACTTGCCAGCTATCACATAGCACAACCATGGCTCACACAGACTGACGCCTTCCTCCCATTGCAGATGCTCTGATACCAAATGAGAAAACTATAAATGCTTTTGTTATCATTCATTCGATATTCTAAAGTGCAGATACATCATGTATATATACTGAGAGAGTTGGAGTTGGTTGATAGTTATAATGAGTTACAGTTACAACAAACTGAACGAAACTGAACGAACCGCCTGATTAATGTAGTAACCAACACCAAAACCAACACCAACAGAACAATGTAGTAACGCTAACATCAACATCCAAAACATGAATCTAGAATCGCAGACCATAATATTCTAATGCGGAGCAATCTATACCAAATTCCTGTTACTCTGTTACCTCTGAACAACAACAAAACCCTGTTCTACTCAGATGGCCATAACTTCACAAATTCTTCATGCAGAGCTTTCAAATCTTAACTAGAGTAACTTCAGACAATCCTCTACTAATCCTTTAGTCTACAGACTCTGATCTTCTTTTCATTGGAAATACAGAGCAATCTACTTCATTGAACTGCACTATCTTTGTTGTTTCTGACAAAGAGATATGTAACTTACTTGATTCTTCCAGAGAGACTAATTTTCTCAATATCCTCAACATAACAGTCTTCTAAACAGATAATAGAATAGGATACAGTTGACACTAATGACAACAAGGATATGTTGACATCAATGACAACACCAATTAGGCACATATTTGCAACAAATCTTTCACATGGTTGTTTAAGAGTATCAATCACTGTTATTTAACTCTAGAAAAACTATTTACTTTGGGCGTCTTTTTTAATGATGTTTCAAACTCTCAAGCCTTTGCATCTTGCTCTAGATTGAACAATGAAACACTTATACGTAAGCTTTAAACTACTTTAAGGCTACTGTGAAGCTATAGTATTACCACCTTAGCTACAGAGATCCTGCCCAATATCCCATCAAAGCCATTTGAATAAACATTCTTGCACCTGTGTAAAAGCCCAATGACTTGGCTCTTATCTATGTTATGGTGCATGCTTTCTAGAGCCACTAAATGGCTAATAAATCTTGACTTTGATTATAACTCTTTATTGAAACCTGCTTCTGTAGCCACTAAGGTTGAGAGCTTTGAGAATTTAGGCTCTATTCATGGTTGAAATACCTTTATATATTTAAATTGTATGAGGTTGATAAATCTATATGTCTACTTATGCCTGTAGAGGCCGATAGGAATGCAATCCTTCTTGTTGGGTTTGTAGAAGAATTATACACTTTTATGTGAAAATATTTGTACAAGGCCAACATATTTCTATTTTGTATCTATTGCATAAGGCTAATAATGATAGATACATGCATTATGTCACCTCTAAAAGGTTGAAATCCTATACCAAAGCTCGTAGAAACAAGTTTAAAATTATAATTACTCTGTCTTCTTGTCAGTGTCTGTAGAAGGTCGACATGCTTTTATTTATGTATTCTTTTTACATGGCAGAAAAATCTGTATATCTATACATGCTGGAAGAAGGCTAGTATACTCTTAATGCCTATATAGGCCAACTATCGTGGAAGTGGCATACAAAAAAATAATGAATAGTAGCCTATAGAGGCCAAAAGGTAAGTATATCCTTAATTGAGCCTTGTATAAAGGATGAGCCACCTAATACAACAAAAGTCTCATCTAGTGTCCATGCCTACACTTGCAAAGGCTAACTATCTTGTGACTATAGTCAATATTGTTTAGAATGAAACAATGCATTTGTTTAAGGCCATAAGGCAACTAAATTATAAGAGTACATATTTAAAAACTATGGAGAAAAGTGCTTGACCTGTGACAAAGACCAATACCCTAGAAAAGGAAGTTAGAGGAGAATAAAACAATCATGAACATCACTCTATAAGAGGAGAAGAATATAGTTCTCATAGTGAGCCGAGAGTAAGTAAACAAGACTCTATAGTTCACAGTGAGGTAAAAAATCATCTTACCAACGAGTTAGCTACCTAGATATGAAAAAGATTACACCCCCTAAGTTTGATGGAACTTTGCGTGGAGATGCAACTGAGGCTTGGCTGACAAAGATGGAGAAATATTTTGAGATACGAAATTACTTTGAGATCAAAGAGGTTGTGTGGGGAGCATATCAGTTAGTAGGAGAAGCATCCACCTGGTGGATGAATAAGAAAATGGAATTAGGGTTGAGTTCCTTAAGTCTAACTTGGGATCAGTTTCTAGCCATCTTTAGGAAAAAGTGGTTTCCTCAACTATATTTTGACCAAAAATTGATAGATTTCCAAAATCTGCATCAAGAAGATATGATTGTCACTGAATATTGGGAAAAATTCACAAGATTGTTGAAATACGCACCACAATACCAGAAGGATGAGAGGTTTAGGATAAGGAAGTTCATTATGGGCTTGAATGCTCAAATAGAAGGAGAAGTAGACATCCATGGACCCATGACCATGGATAAAGTCATTGAGAAAGCCATCAAACAGGAACAAAATCTCAAGTCTATCTTAACATATTAGGAAAAATCCTGAAAGAGATTCAATTGGAGTCGTGCCTCGATGTATCTTTCATAAGGAGAAATAAAAATCAAGAATCCAGAGGGAGAAACCATGGTAAAAGTTCTAGATTCAACAGAAATGAACTCAAGGATGGAAACAGGGATAATAATCCTAAAAAGAATGATGATAATCCCAACTGATGTTCATGAAAGAAAAGTCCACCTGGAGGATGTTTTATGTGTGGAGGAGACCACTATGCTAGTTAGTGCCCTAACTTAAGAGCCAAGAGAACCCATATCGTAGAAATCCCTTACCATATCAACAAATAGCTTTCCAACAAAGATTCCATGCCACATTGGATAGCTGCCAAGCAGAGTACTAGGTTACTCCTATTGAAATGACATGTACACTATTTAGAATCCCAGTTTCTATTCTCATATCTATATATGATCAATTGAGAATTTTGTAACTCCTAGTATACTTAATAAGATGCCTAGGAAAGTTAGTTTCATGGCAATTCATGGACAATAGAGTATGCAAATTAGTCAAGAGCTCAGGTAGAGCAATGTCTGCTTGAAGCTAGATTAAACCTACCCACATTTTCCATAGAGGCCAATCTATATGTAGCACCTCTAGGGTCTTATGATGTCATCTTAGAGATGAAATGGCTATGGAAACATAGATCAAAGGTTGATTATTTCTCTAAGTCAGTGGAATTCCTAGATGACATTGGTAATGTTTCCCTGATTTAAGGGTTTCAACATGAAATGAAAATCAGGCAAATTTCCATTATGCAATTGAAGCAAGCAAGGCATAAGGGCTACCAAATGTTTGTAGTTAAGATGGATGATTTAGATGAGGATGGAGAAGTGAGCAAAAAGCCTAAGGAATCCTTAATAGAAACATACCCTTTTCTCCACAACTTTTGAGATGTATTCCCCAAAAACCTTCTAGGTCTGCCCCCAAAAAGGGATTTTGATTTTTTTATTGATATTATTCTTGGATCCAAACCAATGACCAAAACACCTTATTAGATGACCACCACAAAACTAATGGAGTTGAAAGCTCAGCTTCAGGAGTTGTTGGCAAAAGGGTTGATTAGACTTGGACAATGTTTTGTTGTGGGGAGCTCTGATAGTTTTTGTTAAGAAGAAAGAGGGCACTTTATGTCTTTGTATAGATTATCATATTCTCAATAAAGCAATGATAAAGAATAAGTATCCTCTACCACATATAGATGATCTCTTTGATCAAATGCAAGGAGAAACTATGTTTTCTAAAATTGACCTAAGGTTAGGATATCATCAGTTGAGGTTGAAAGATGAAGACATTCATAAAATTGCTTTTAGGACGAGGTATGGGCATTATGAGTTCATATTCTTATCTTTTGGGTTGACGAATGCCACATCAGACTTCATGAATTTGATGAATAGTGTCTTCAGAGATTGTTTAGACAAATTTGTTTTGTTGTTTTTAGATGATATTCTCATCTATTCTTGTAATGAGGAAGAACATTTAAAACACTTACGGATAGTTTTGCAATGGGTTAGTGAGCACAAACTATATGGTAAACTATCCAACTGCATCTTCTTTTAGAAAAAAGTGCAATATTTAGGCCACATCATTTCTATAGAGGGAATTGTAGTAGACCCCTCAAAGATAAAGGCTATTTTGGAATGTCTTGTGCCTAAAAATGTGCATGAAGTGCATAGTTTTATGGGATTAGCAGGATACAATAGGAAGTTTGTATTAAACTTTTCTAGAATTGCTCATCTCATCACTTCATTACAAAGGAAGGGAAAATAATTTGAATGGTCTAGTAAGTGTGAAAAGGCCTTTAATATCCTCAAGGAGAAATTGACTTTGAAACTGATTCTTAGTGTACCAAACCTAGAGGGTCATTTTATTCTTGTGATTGACATTTCAGGAGAAGGGTTGGGTGGAGTGCTAATGCAAGAAGGCCAAGTTGTGGCCTACGAATCTATGAAGTTGCGATCTTATGAGTAGAATTATGCTCCTCATGTTTTGGAATTAGCAGCAATTGTACATGCCCTCTAGGAATGGATGCATTACTTGTTAGGGAAGCGATTTGAACTAAAATCTGACAATCAAGGTTTAAATTACATCTTCACACAACCAAACCTTAATGCCTGACAAAGAAGATGGTTAGAACTTATCTCTAACTATGACTTTGAGTTTAATTATATTAAGGGCAAAGAAAATTGAGTGGCTGATACCTTAAGCCGTAGAAGGCATATTACGACAATAGTGTCAATGCACTCTAATTTTTGAGCTTGAGTACTAAAGAATTCAACCAAAGATGAATATTATGAGCATATTCTGAAAGCTCTATCAGAAAATCCCCAAGATACAAGGTATGAATGGTTTTATTTTGAACCTAATAGATTGTTAAGGTATAACAACCAAATTTATGTTCCAAATCAGGGATATTTGAGAAGGCACTATGTGGAAAGAGGCATATGTGTGCCATATTCAGGTCACTCTAGAGTGACAAAACTAGGGGATACTATGAAGCCATTGTATGTTTGGAAAGGAATGAAAAATGATGCCACAAGATTCATGGTAGGGTGTCTAGAATATCTACGAGTTAAGGCTAAACATCAGCACTCAACAGGGCTCTTGTATCCTAATGACATTTCTGAATGGAAATGGTAGGGGCTACTAGATCAAAAAAGGGGACCACAGAGCAATGAATAGGCCCAACTATTCATAGAACTAGGGGATGTTTTGTTTTAAAAAGTTATAGTCATCTGCAGAACCAGAAGTGAAGAAGAAAGAAACCAAAACCTAAAATTTTTATTTCAGGAGAGGCCATATTGCTCTAGGTTGGTTTTTCAATTCTACAAAATCTCAAAAGGTGAGCATTTCTATATAAATCTAAGGATAAGGGATTGACTCCCAACATGCACTGATGCTGCATTAACATAGTCATTAGAGATATGAAAATTAATGGGATCCTCTGTTATCACCGCCTTAGAATCACCCAAGAAAAAAGTGTGATTGTCACTTGGAGAATCAGACTTCGAGTAGGTTCTAGGGGCTTGAGCACTATCTTCAAACAAAATTCACACCATCTTATTGAGAGAAAAATTAAGGTTCACCAGAATAATTTACTCCCTACAGAATGTACCACATTTGAGAAAGGGATTCACACTATTCTTTCATTTCACAAATATTTGAGGAGCCATTAGGATTTGAGGCATCATTGGTATAGGAGCCATAGATTCAAGAAAATATAGGGATGAGAATCCTTCTACCTTCCATCTGACTTTGAGCCAAAGACGTTAAAACCCAGATCATTTGACCCCTCCTCCACTTCAAAAAACCCTCCATTTCACCTCCTAGCACCATATCTTCCTTCATCTGCTCCATGCATCCTCTTCTGCTCTACACACTGCTTGATCGCCTCTGATCCTTCACACATGTCAAGAAATTATTATAACTTGATATTAAATTTTTGTTCCCTAGTCATCCCTTGGGTCTAGACTTGATCCTTAGTTTATAAATTGAAGTTCATATATATTTAATACCTCATGTTTCTATATGTATGTACATGAAACATACAAATATATTCTAATTTAATTTAATTTAATTTTTTTAGGGCTTTATGCATCTATAAGAGTAGGATTCTTACTTCGAGGGTCATTCGACTAGAAGTTGAGTTGAGGATCAAACCAACGAGTTTACCTATTTGATAGATGGACATTTATGAACTTGAGATATGGACATTCATGTTTATGAACTTATGTTTATGTTTGAGATGGACATTTTATGTTTATGGACATCTTTATGTTTGAGATGAACATTTATGTTTATATTTGACATGATGTATGGACATGTTTATGTTTGAGATGGACATCTATGTTTATATCTGACATGTACATAGACATTTATGCATCTATGTATGGAAACTTTTATGTTTGAAATATTTGATAGATTGATGTTTTTATATTTGGTGGACATATTTATATTGTAATGACGTCTATAGATTTGACATGAATGTTGATATATTTGACTATTTCAATATTTGACTTAACATAACTTAATAAATTTCTGATATAAATGATTGTTGATATTTACAAAGAATATTTGATATTTACATGTATTAGAAGTTTCAATAATAAAATCAAATAAATCCTTCATCAAATTACAAGTTCCTCTCATTTACTCAAGTTAAGTTCAATGTAATTTATGAGTTCGAGCTCCTCTCATTTAAATTTCTCACCCAAATAATATTAAATTTCTCACACAAAAACAAATATTATTTGGAGATTTCGGAGAACATTGGTGATCCATTTTGTTGATGTAAGGGTTGCTTGTGCTCTAAATTTTGACAAGAGAACATTATATCAAATGAATAATTGTGCAAAACATTCGATTTCAATATACTCATTATTATAGTTTTCTATCATTTTGCTCTATAATCATGATATTTGTGGTTAAATGGAAAATAAAATTTACAGAATTTAAACGCTATTTACATAGCTTAAAGTTATTTTTTTTTTTCCTGAATTCGCATGCCTCTCATTTTCACATCCAGTAATTTGATGGATGTTTATTCACATAGTTTTTGCCTTTATTTTGGATTAAAAAATGGAGTTTTGGGTTCCAAATTTGAAGATCAAGAATAACGCGTATTAAACAAATCATTATTTCTCTACCCCCTATGGGTGACTAAAAACAACATGGAAACTAAGCTGGGACGCCAACAAAGCGGAGATACAATAAAACACGACGAAAGCAAGAGAGGTAACCTTGAGCAGTAACCCTAACACATCTTTGATCTAAAAAATAACTTCCAGGGCATTCAAATAACGACCGTCTGATATATGATAGAAAATAGCTCACCAAAGAAACCCTAGTTTGTTCAACGTCAGCCAAAAGCAGGGAAACGGAATTTTAAACAAAAAAATTCTTGCTCGTCCTTCGGGCTGTTTTATTTTTCAGCAAAGCTCTAGCTTACTAGGACTTCGGCTACATAATCATTTTAAAGGAAAAGATAAGGCTTGTACTACTTATCTACAAATTAACCACACAAAAATCTCCTCTCGGATCCTGCAGCCTCCTAAGCAATGAATTTTAACCACAACGTACTTGAAACCCTAATTTCGGCGGCGAAAAAACAAGCAGAAAAACAGCGGGCCTGACGAACCTGGGCAGAAGCAGAAAGGCACACCACTCTCTTCATTATCCTCCGCTAACATATTATTTCAGCTCATAGAAGAAATGATGATTTGAAGCACAAGTCTCCTTTTCCTTCCTTCCTCCTCCCGACAAAGAAATTTCTGGCCTCTAACGAATCGTTTGACAAAATGTGTGGCAACGGGTCAATCAAGAAAATTTGCTGACTATTGTGCTGAGAAATTGAAGTGCATGGCGTCCAGAGAAAGCTTAGCAGTGAGCACAATCCCGGAGGACTTTATTGACTATTAATAAAGTCTGTTTTGTTTATCACCACTTTTTCAAAATCATAAAAAGCCTTAAATAGGCGGGGGAGTTTTTGTTTCACGGCGTCAGGCGAATGGGAAGAAAACGGAAACGAGAATTGAAACGACAAACGAGAACCGTTAAAAGGGTTAAACTGCCACATAAGCTGATTTAACAGCCCAATGGGGTGTTTTATAGCTCATCACCCACCTCCGTAATGGAATATTGATAAATAAGTACACCTCCTGGGAATTTATAAGATGCCAACTCACGCTTTTCAAAGGAATTATGAATGAAAAGATATGAAAGAGATGATCTGAGATTCTTTTACAGAAAATTGAGGTTGAAATTTCTTTAGTTAAGAATTGAGGAGTCAAAGTCTTCAGGACAGATTGCCATCCCGTTTTTTAATATAAATCTTAAAATTACATTTTCACATAAAAACATTTTTAAAATTATAATTCTATTTTATAAAAAAATTAAGATAATCAATATAAATCTTAAAATTTCATTTTCACACAAAATATTATCTTAAGATTTCATTTTCACACAAAATATTATCTTAAAATTATAGATTCTATTTTATCAAAAAAAAATTAAAAATACTAATTCCTGATTTTTCTATCAACACAATCATTGCACACTTTTTTTCTATTTTAACAATTAAAAATAAAAAATACGAAAGAAGCCTATATTTTTTCAAATCCATCCAAACTGGATCGACCAACTACTCTAAACAAAAACCCAAGGTGTGTGTATATATATATATTCTAAAAAAGGGGTAAAAATTTATTAATAAAGAAATCACAAGTACAAAATCAGGAGGGCAACAGCCTCCACAAACAATAGAGAACCAGAAAAGAGTACCATCACTACAACCAACCAAATCAGAACTAGGGGAACTTCCCAAACCCCAAAGTCCCTGAGCTATCCATCCATATCTGCTAAAATCAAACTTTTCAAATTTTGAACACCTTGGGACCACTGATCCCAACCACTAATATTCCAATCCCCCATATGCTCCGAAGCCCACTTAGCCAAGCAATCCGTTACACAGTTCTATTACTTAGGGACACGGACAAAAGAAACAAAGTCCATCATGTGATTCAACTGAAGAATCTGTCAAACCAGAGATGCCAACTGCCAATGCACACCAACCACCACCCGTTCATTTAGCAAATTAATCAAAATCTAAAAAATAGACTGACAAATGACCTTGAACCATCCCAAAGCACACCTTTTTTCCAAAACAGAATAGTTAGAGCCTCCATAAAATTATTAGTTTGTTGCCCTTATAGATAGAGAAGAAAAAAAGGACATTATTGTAACACTAATATAAGGTTATACAATATAGAATTTTTAATATTACAACACTAAAATAGAGACAGTTATGGATTTTAGAGGATGTTGATGGTGAGGGAGATATTTACTAGGCCTATCCAGCACGCTACTGTGATGTACAGAAATCTGTGCCATGGCTTTCTAGCACTCTGATTATTTCTGTTATAGTTAGGCCCTAATCGTTGCTCCTGCTTTGATACCTGATATATAAGGTAAAAAAGAAGAGCCACATTTACAGAAGCAACTAATAAGGCGATACCATTTACTATTCTACCGAATTTATTGGACCACTGCATGTGGCTAAGAAAATATGATATAGAGATGCTCATAAATTGCATGGCAAAGTTGACGTAATTCGATGTTTGTCTGCCACCATCATTTATTTGGACTACATTTTCGTGCTGTAGCAGACCTCGTTCATGATCGATAGCATTTCCATTCGCATCAGCTATCTTCTGCGATGAGTCAGCCGTGGTCGAATACAATTCAGTGGAATCAGTGGCAGGAGGACGATGAGAATCATCGTTGGAGTTTGTATATGCTTGGAAGAGGCCCATTAGTTTGAGAATAAGAGATTGATACAGATTGTAAAAGTTGAGAGCCATTGTATTCGGTGGTGACTGCGGATCAGAAACGGTGTAATGAGCTGCACCCACTAAAATTATTGCAAAAATCAGTACAGAATCATCAGCAATCAAATTACAAAGATGATCCAGCAAAACCACAGAACCAAATTATTTGTATTTAAGATATAATCTGTTTAATATTTGATTAAAACATGACTGCTGCCTTATGAGCTTGACTTGCTGAACAATTAACCTTCAATTCAGATCAAAACCTATCCAAAAAAATCACCATTTTAGCCTTCAATTCAGATTAAACAATCAAAGCCAGTTTATCAAACAATAAAAAAACCTGTTTATCATTTTATTTTTGTCCTATTTTTATTGGCCAAACTTGACTTTTGACTGTTGAAATAGATGACATTTAAGAATAACCCCACAATACTATAAACCAATCAAAACCTATAGTCAAAATCAATAAACTTCTCAGCCTAGCTGGGGAGAAAAGGGCTACATTAGACCCTACACACAAGGCATTTATCTTTTTATTTGTATTGATTTGTATGGCAATTGAGGAAATGATACAATTTTGGGCTATTCTTATGAAAAGTTAATTTTAATCAACAAAATAGAACAAATATTTCTGACTGTAATTTTGATCAATAAAATAGAACAAATATTTATTACTGTAATTTGTGGAGAATCTATCTGTTGAACATATAACTTTTAAATTATATTTTGCTACTATAATAGGTGCTTATTCATGTCACTCAGAGGCACAAAGCCTCAGTTATAATAGAGTGATTGGAAAAAAAAAATAGTAGCAGCAAGCACTTCAAACATCGATGTTTTGTAGCCGATCTTCTGTTACAGTAAAAGTCCGATAATGAAGCATACAATACAAAAGTTGTGAGTGTTATAAAGCACAAGGAGTTTCATGACAGCACTCAAACTAAACTGAGGACATAATATTTAAGGACTCAATAATTAGCTCCCTGGGTATTCAAGTACAGTACAAACTACTACGTATCATGACATGAATTTAACAATTGGAATAAGAATTGTATCATACCTTGTCGACACTAATTTAAACAAAATTATAGACTATATGATCTGCAGATGATTAAAGGAAGGGTCCTCTCTATCGCCGCCCGAGCACTTTCTGCTCGTTGATTTCGCCCTTGCTCTCTGCTTCCACTATATGGCCTATGCCTCACTTTTTCAACTGCTCGTCGTCCTTCCCTCTCGCTAAAATCTTCCTGCATTCATCCCCATTGCAATTACATTAATATCATCAAATAAAATCCTATTCAGCAACAAATTAGCTTTATGTAATAACGTTTTCTATTACGGGACAAAGATTATCAAATACCGCACCAAGCCTACTGCTCTGAAGGTCTCTGCACTTGTTCGAATACCGTCCTTTTAAGAAGGGAATATGGCTATTCTTAAATAACCATGGAAATGGATACTGTTTAGAGTAAATTTAAATGGAGACTGTTTAACTAGAGTAAATTTAACGGCTAGGAATAACGCTACTGGGGTTGTCAAACACGGCATTTGATTCGTTGATTCATTGCTCAAACGAGTCACATCTCTAAGTTGATTACGGGACGGTGTACATGCACTGTGAGCTCTATGGATTGAATCCGCACCATTATACGTTTGGCAACTTGCATAATTTGTAGTGATCAACAAAGAAAAATATAAGTCATTAGTTTTCTACAGTTCATGATGGATCACGTTACACAGTTAAATCCAGAAGCACTTTTGTATTTCTTCTCTTGTGCTCTCATTCTCTTGATGATGGATCACTGAGTGTGATCCGAAATGTTGAGCAAAAATAAGTTACAGAGTTAAATCCAGAAGCACTCTGGTACTTCTCCTCTCTTGCTCTCATTCTCCTGAAGATGGATCACTAAGTGTGATCCGAAACGGTGAGTAAAAATAAATTACACAGTTAAATCTAGAAGCACTCTTATCCAACAAAGAAAAATATCATTTTTTCCAATACCATTGGAACTCCCCGGTCTAATAGATGATCGCCCCCGCGTTCACAGAGAAATTTCCACGCAGAGCTACATAAAGTCTCCCGACATACCTGACGCCGCCGGATTTCCGAAGTTCAACTTTAAAATACATGATGAATGGGTAAATGGCAGGTCAATTCTTTTGATTGCGTACGGTTTGGTGACTATATAATGCGGCCATATGCCATGCGCTTAATATTTGATCAATGTTCATCTTTTTCAATTCCGTCCTCCATTCCTTTTGTCAATTTTAATGGGTCATTCTTAAATATCATCCACTTCAACAGTTAAAGGTCAATTTTGACCAATAAAAATAGGACAAATATTTATCAGTTTTTATTGTGAATGAGGTGTAAAATTGCTATTGATTGTTTGGCTATTGAAGTGGATGATATTTAAGTAGAGTGGTCTTAACCACTTAAAGTTTAAGACTTCACTAACTGCATAACAGGCTAACTTTCAAATATTCCTGCTTTTTAATATGGCGGCCGCTTTGCTTTTCAGTCGATGCCTTAAACTCCTTAAACTTTTCAAAGGCCTCTGATTTGTTTTTCAAAAAATAGATCCATATTTTTCTACTGTAATCATCAATGAAGGTCATGACATATACATTCCCACCTAATTAGGGGGTCTTCATAGGGCCACATAAATCTGAATGCACCAACTCCAATGGTGCTCTTGCCCTTCTAGAATAACCTGATTGAAAGGGTTGTCTATGCTGCTTTCCTAGAATGCAAGCTTCACATTTGCCATTGGGCTCTACAATATTCGGTAGCCCTCTAACCATGCCTTTCCTAGACAGTAAACTCAAACCAGAAAAGCTTAAGTGCCCATACCTCAAATGCCACAATTTGGATGGGTCTTTGATGACTGTCCTAAAGGCTGTTTGTTGTCCCACTACTGTGAGCGCCGGAGATAGTGCAGGAAACTGCGCTAGAGATAGCATCGGAGTTAGTGCCGGAGATGGCGCTGGAGTCAGCGACAGAGGAAACATTCTGTTTCTTGTCATCTGCACTGCTGCAATCACTTTCTTGCTGCCTCCTCTATCAAATATAGTGCACCCTCCATTTTCCATCAGGATTCTATAACTGTTTTGGACCATCTGTCCAATGCTTAAGAGGTTATGCTTTATGCCAGGGGCATAATAAACATCCTGGATCTGCATTTTTTCATCTTGCACTATCTTTAGCGCTCACAACAGTGGGACAGCAAACCGCCTTCAGGATATTCATCAAAGACCCATCCCAACTCTGGCATTTAAGGTATGGGCACTTAAACTTTTTTGGTTTAAGTTTATTGTCTAGGAAAGGCATGGTTAGAGGGTTACCAAACATTGTAGAGCCCGATGGCAAATGTGAAGCTGCATTTTAGGAAAGCAGCATAGGCAACCCTTTCAATCAAGGTATTCTAGAAGGGCGAAAGCACCTTTGGAGTTGGTGCATTCAGATTTATGTGGCCCTATGAAGACTCCTACATTAGGTGGGAATGTATACTTCATGACCTTCATAGATGATTACAGCAGAAAAATATAGATTTATTTTTTGAAGATCAAATCAGAGGCCTTTGAGAAGTTCAAGGAGTTTAAGGCATCAGCTGAAAAGCAAAGCGACCGCCATATTAAGGCCCTAAGAACAGATAGAGGAGGAGAGTATATCTCCAAACAATTTTTGAATTTCTGCAAGTATGAAGGCATTCATAAATAGTTCACAACAAGGTACACTCTACAGCAAAATGGAGTAGCTGAACGGAAAAATAGAACCATCACAGAGATGGCAGCAAGCATGCTGAAAGCAAAGGGACTGTCAAATGATTATTGGGGTGAAGCTGTAGCAACCGCGGTCTACCTATTGAATAGGTGTCCTATAAAGGCCGTACGTGATCGGATTCCACAAGAGGCGTGGACAAATAGCAAATGGACTATTGAGCACCCAAGAATTTTTGGGTGTGTGGCATATGCATTCGTGCCTAAAGAGAAGAGGCAGAAATTTGATGATAAAGGTGAGAAATGTATCTTCCTAGGCTATAGTGAAGAATCACAAGCCTACAGACTGTATAATCCCATCACCAAAAACCTTGTGATCAGTAGGGACATTGAATTCATTGAGAATGAAGCATGGGATGGAATGGTGGACAGCACCACGGGTATTTCAGTCACAATACCCTTTGAAGATGAAGAAGCTCAGGAGGATAGCAACTCTGGAGGAGCTATGGAGAGCAGCAACTCGGGGAGAAACTACTGTAGAGCTCTAGAAAACAGCAGCTCTGGAGATGCTCAGCACAGCAGCTCCGGAGGTAGACAACAGCATTGCAGCTCTGGAGATCAGCAGCTTCAGAGGTCTGCAACTCTGGAGAATAGCAGCTCCGGAGGACGTTATAATAGCAGCTCCGGAGGTCAGTGTAGCAGCTCCGGAGGTCATCAGAATTGCAGCTCCGGAGGTCGTTACAACTGTAGCTTCGGAGGTCAGAACAACAACAGTTCCAGAGGTAATTCAGACCCCACACTCAGATCATTGATGCCACGGAGGACAAAGAGTGTGAAGGAGATTTATGACAGCACAAGGTATGCTGATGATGATGAAGATTTGAATTTTGCATTATTTTCTTCTAGCGATCCAATCCACTTTGAAGAAGCAGTGAAAGAAAAGAAATGGTGTGAGGCCATGGATGAAGAATTAGATGCCATAATGAGGAATGACACATGGCAGCTAACTAATTTACCCAAGGGTGAACAAGTGATTGGAGTTAAGTGGGTCTATAAGACCAAGTCTACTGCTGAAGGAAAGATTTAAAGACATAAGGCAAGGCTGGTTGTCAAAGGGTACAAACAATAGCCTGGAAAAGATTATGATGAGGCCTATGCACCATTTGCAAGGCTAGAAACAGTTTGGGCAGTCATAGCAATTGCAGCCCAACACAAGTGGAAGGTGTTTCAGATGGATGTAAAGTCAGCCTTCTTGAATGGAGTGCTGAAAGAGGAAGTGTATGTGGAGCAGCCACCTGGCTATGAAGTCCCAGGGCAAGAGGATAAAGTATATAGGCTCCGAAAAGCCCTCTATGGGCTGAAACAAGCACCTAGGGCATGGTACAATAGAATTGACTCATATTTGTTGAGCAATGGCTTTAGCAAAAGCAGCAGTGAGCCCACTCTCTACATCAAAGCAGCTGAAGGTAAAATTTTGATTGCTGTTTTGTATGTAGATGATCTAATTTTTACTGGAAATAGTGATCTTTTCATTACTGATTTCAAAGAGGCAATGAAGAATGAGTTTGAGATGACAGACTTAGGTCTACTGAAGTATTTCCTTGGCATTGAGGTCAAGCAAACAGAGCATGGCATATTTATTTTGCAAACTAACTATGCCAAACAGATTGTGAAAAGGTTTAAAATGGAGAATAGTAAACCTACCCCTACACCAACAGCCACAAGTCTGAAGTTGAGTAAAGAGGACAGCAGCAGGGAAGTAAACCCAACCCTTTACAAGAGCATGGTTAGAAGCCTCATGTACTTGACATCAACTAGGCCTGATTTGATGTATACTGTAAGCCTGATTTCTAGGTTCATGGAGAAGCCTAAGGACACACATTGGTAAGAAGGAAAGAGGATCCTGAGGTATGTCAATGGCACAACAGGCTATGGTATATTGTATGATGTTTCTGATGAGTTTATGCTGGCTGGTTTCATGGACAGTGATTGGGCAGGAAATGTTGATGACCGGAAGAGCACATCCGGCTATGTATTTCACATGGGTTTAGGCGTGATATCATGGGCATCCAAGAAGTAGCCCATTGTCTCTCTCTCTATAGCAGAAGCTGAGTATATTGCAGCAAATGCAGCCGCATGTCAGGCTATTTGGTTGAGGAGAATCCTTGCAGACTTGTATGAGCAACAAGAAGATGGTACAACCATTCATTGTGACAATGTTTCATCAATAGCCCTGACAAAGAATCCAGTCTTCCACGGATGAAGCAAGCACATTGAAATTTGCTATCACTTCATAAGGGAGTTGGTAGAACGAGGAGAGATTGAGTTGCAGTATTGCAGATCCGAGTAGTAGCTCACTGACATTTTCACAAAAGCATTGCCGAAAGATACTTTTGAATGCCTAAGAGATAGGCTAGGCATTGTGGACAGCTCTGGAGGTGTGCAGCCCCAGAAAGAGGACAGCTATGGAGGTGTGCAGTCCTACAAAGAAAATAGCTCCGGAGATTCAGATTTGGAAAGGCAGTAGGAGAGCTCTAGAGATTCAACTCTGGAATGTATGTGCAGCTCCGGAGATGCTCCAGAGATGTAGAAAAGGAACTCTAGAGTTGCAGAGAGTCAGCTCCAGAGATGCTCCGGAGACGCAGAAACAGGAAGTCTACTCCGGAGATGCAGACAGGGAGCTCCGGAGATACAGAGGGCAGCTCCAGAGATGTTGCAGCACAGCAGAAAGAGCTCCAGAGATCTGCTCCAGAAAGGCAAAGGCAAGTGTATAACTCCGGAGATCAATTCTAAAATAAAAATTGTAAATTGATGTCTGACTTCAGATTAAGGGGGAGTGTTGGAAATATTATTCTTTCATCAGTTCAATTAATACTAACTACCCCCGTGTCAGACTCCAGCACCGTTGGCCTACCAGAAATTCATGAGGTACGTGAATTTGAATTTGAAAGAGGTTGAACGCCCATTTTGCTGGGTATGAAACAAGAGACAAAAGAGAGGGAAATGGGTGTTGACCGCAAGTGAGAATGTTAGAGAACATCCTGCAGCAGCAGAGGAATTAGAAGGTTCCAGGAGAGAACAACAGAAGGAGAACAGTAGAGAGGAATGTTGCAGCAGCAACAGTAAGACAACTACGGAGTTCACACAGTCAGCTCCGGGTATACAGTGTGCAGCTCCAGAGATTGGGGCAGAGTATGAAAACAGAGCAGCAGCTCTGAATTTGTAAAGTGTATTGAAGTTTGAATGTAATCTAGAAAAAAGAATATATATAAAGATATATTGCTGTCATCTGTCTCTCTCTCTTCTGTGTATTAGTTTTATGTTGTCCATCATTACATTGCTGTAGCATTGGGTTTTGTTTTTATTTTTCTGGCGGCCTTTGTCCTGCCTCCCCTGCTCTGTCCCCTGTTTTCTTCCAACAAGTGGTATCAGAGCATTGTCTATCTTTGTGCTGTCCATATTTCTATAGAAATCCTTTGGACAACCATTTGCCTGCCAACAAAAACTTTAGATTTTTCTATTTTTCTTATCGCCTTCGTTGGAAAAGCTCATCACTAACATATTTTTTGATTTATGATTTCGTTTACGCCACTGCATGTTATTCTCTTCATCACTCTTCATAGTTCTTGTTATTCATATGCTGTATTGCATTTTGGATTTCTTGCTTTAAATAATACATAATATTAAGTTTGATAATGTATTATATTTTGGAAATGGTGGACACTAAACATGTATAGAAGGAATGGATAACTGTAGCTCCTATCATGTCTCATTAAGACTCACTATTAGCTGTGCTCGGAGTCATGAAAATGATGGAGGTACTTCAACAACACCCAGAGGAATGGACTGTAGAAAATCAAAGCCTCGTTAAGGTACTTTTTTAATCTCTACCTAAGACATATAAAAGCACCCTTTGTGGCATAGCCTAAGAACGACGTACAAAATTATATATTTTGCTATCTTGTATTATGTTTGACCTATCAAAGAAATGCATTTTAGTTTTCACTCTAGGTGGTTATTGTTTTCTTTTAAAAATAATGCCATAGATCTCATGTAGCTGATCATGAGTATGCAGCTATTAAAATTGACCACTAATATTACTTCACCATTTAGGATTCGATATTATTATTAATATTTGATGAGGACAACTACAAACTTAATTTAGTCTAATTTTAATGTTTTGGTATAATTTTAGATGCAACAAATTATGTGCCATGAGGTCCAACACCCACCTGAGGGTCCATTTTCCTATGAGGACCTTGTTTGGAAGATATACCCACTCTTCTTTCTAGGAGCCTATGACACCATTTGCATCTACAAACCATCTCAAGACCAAAAATGCATTAAAAGATTCTCCTTGATCCTTCATGGCTACCACAATGAAATCTAAGACGTGTTTGATCCCCATTAGATTATCTTCCTCTTGTTTCCATGCTCCCATTGTTTGCATGTTAGATCCATCCTCCAAGATTATATTGTAAGTTTTTTCTGACAGCTTAGGTCTTCCTAATTGTTCCCACAAGTTCTTTGTTATCATGTTGACATGTACTCCCAAGTCTATCATGACATTCTAGACATTCTTATGGTTAATATGAACATCCATCATCAATGGTTTTGTCTTCCATTCTCTATTTGTCCTTCCCATCCTCTAGAGTTGACTCTTTTGATTTTGTTCCTTTTTCCAATACTTAGAGAATTGCGTTAGTTTCTCAATAATTCTATGTTGCACTGTGTCAATTGGGCTAACTGCTTGAGAGCATCCACTTCTTCAGTGAAAAACTACTTGTATTTCTTCTCCTTTTCTTATTCCTTTCTTATTTTTTGTTTATCCTCCATCACCACTTCGTCATGCTATCTCTTAGTAGGGACAAATGCTTCATCCTCCTCACTATCTTCCTCTTCTGTTTCAATGATATATTGTCCTCTGGTATTTGTTCCTTGTCTTGTCAGTACCATAGCTTTCTCCTTCCTTTTCCTTCTCTCTTTTCCAATATTTTTTGGTGTACTTCTTTGGTAGTGCTTTTCATCTTTTGTGGATTTAGTTGAAGATGTGTATGTCTCCTCTCTACTATGGGTGAACCCACGATACTGGGTTACAATTGTATTGACAAAGGAAAAATGCCCGTGCACCAAAAAAAAGTTTTGGAGGGGTTCAGTCGAACATGGGTGTTCGAACAAACCCAAAAATGGGTTCATTCGAACCCCCCTTTCAAATGAACCCACTTTATGTCGGGCTTTTTTTAATAAAATAGGGGGTTCGATCGAACCCCCTTTTATATTATTATTTTAATGAAAGGGGGTTCGATTGAACCCCCTTTAATGTTATTTTAAATTTCTAATGTTATTTCTAGAGGGTTCTAATCAAAGGGGGTTTGATTGAACCCCCTTTCATTTGAACCCCCTCTGGGGTTCGTTCAAACCCCTTTCAATTGAACCCCCTTATTTTGCCCTTGCCCCTCTCCAACTGGAATTTTATGCAATTTTTGGGTTTCGAGGCCTAGGTTGAGGATCAAAATGGAATCAACTTGACAAACCCATCTAGAATATTATATTCCTCGAAACGAGCTTTCTATCAAGTATAATTTTAATATATTTTGGTTTTATTATACATTTTTTTTAGTTTAATTAAACATAGGTTTTTCACTGAAAATCAAGCTCTCTTTTCTGCACATGTGGAAAAATAGTATATTACCAAAACAAAAATATGAAAAATATCTATCCTCTTGGTATTCATGTCCTTGATCCAATAGAAAAAAAATTGAATTCTGATACATACAAAAAAAACTATGCTTTACACAGTACACCTATGTCTAAATTGTAATTGGTTTGACTTCAAAAGTTAATTAGAAGAAAAATATTCAATAAAAAATTATGCAACCAAATGCATCCTCTAGATATCATAGTTAAAAATTTAAATTAAAAAAAAAGAATTTTATCCTTCATAGAAAAAAGTTATGTTTTACATAGTTCACATCACTTTTTAAAAATGATGTTTATTGTTAAAAACTAGTTATTGAAGGAAATGGAAAAATTAATGCAATTTGATTCCAAAAAATTTAAAAATATATATATTTAGAATCTACAGACAAAATGTGACAAATCACTAGTTTACATCATCTCCAAATTCCTCATGGTTTAGCAACTATAGGTGTTTGAAAGTGAAATTTTTTCCAAAATGTTTATTTCAATGTCAACTTTGGCCAAAAAGTGTAACCCATTATTGTGGGATCACCCCTATTCTTCTGGTAAGTTCTTTCTCCTTGATCTTTTGGTTCTCTTCTTATGATCCTCGCTCCTTTTTGACTATTTAGGTTATGTAACTCATAACTCTTAGATTGTGGTTGTGCATTCCAAAAATATTGTTGTGCTCCCTCACAAGAGAATAAATCATGCTCTAGATGTTGTTACAAAATGAACACTATGTTTTCCTTTCGGCCCAACATTCATTAGAAAAGTGTCCTAACTTACCACAATTGAAGCATGTTGCATCCTCCCTCCTTATTTGACTTCTTCCCTTGCCTCTGCCTCCTTTGTACCCTCCAAACCATTCTCTATCATCATTAGTATAATTATTTTCATATGATGGACCGCTAGAATTTAAATTTTGTATTGCATTGACATTCTTCCGATTTCTCCAACTTGGCTTCTCGTAATCATGATCATATGAATTTCTTTCTTTCAGATATGTCATGTTATTTCTCTCTATAGATTTTGTAGTGTTTCCACTATACCATGCTTCATCTTCTTCATCATCAAAGTCTCTTTTTCTTTGGAAGTTTTGTGAAGGGCAATCCAGTGTTTCATGGTCATCTTATTCTCAACATAATCCACAGTACAACTGAATTGAATTTTTCATTGTTTTTTTAGTATTTGCTTTTATTGCAGTAGCTTGTCTCTCACCTTTCATCCCAGGGCATTCATTTCTCAAGTGGCCTTCTCTTGTACAATACGAACACCAGATTTTAGGTCCTTGCTTTTGTGTATTCTCCTCCTGTTTGACCAATATCTCTTGCCTTAGCTTCAACTGCTCCAATTCCAACTTCATCTTTCCCAATTCTAACTTTTCTTTCATCTTATCTTGTCTGCACCAGGATTGAGACTCTATCTGGCATGCTAGTGTCACCACTTTTGCATGTCTCAAAGATCCTTCCATCTAGAGTTGACCTTATTTCAGGGCTTATTTCAGAAATAAACCACTCTATCTTTTTCTTCTCAGTCAAGGGTTCCTCCAATCTCCTGGTTGTCTCCTTGAATCTTCAATCAAATTCCTTTATTGATTCTTTTTCCAATTGCATCAAATCTCTCATCTTGCTTACCCCTTTTGTCAGAACATCCAAAACTCCAAAATTCTCCAAAAATGCCTTCTTGGTCTCATCCCAATCCTTGTCACTATTCGGGTATGTCTTCCTATACCACTTCAATGCTTCATTCCGCAAGGTGCCTATGAAGTTAAATAGCTTGATTTCATCTCTTGTTACTCCTTTTTGGTTCCAAATTGACTCCAGTACAAAACTGTGTTTGGCTACTTCAATAGTGTCCTTCTCAAATATTGGTAGCTTGATAGGAATATGCATGACTGGTCTTCTCACAATCTCCAGTACTCTACGATGAGTTTCTTCTAGTCTACTCCTTCGGTTATGCTATCTTCTATCAACTTGTTTCCTTTCTCTTCCCTTGTCTCTTTGTAGTCAGATCTCAAAGTACTTCTCTCCTAAAACCTTTGCAAAATTGCTCTAGATCTCTGCTATTCTCTCTACTTCCTTGACTGCTTGAATATCTTCCTTTTCTACTAAAATTCTCTTGACTTTATATGACACTTGGGGTGACTCATGGTCCAAGGGTTGTGTCTCTTCAAATTATGGGTTTCTCTTGTCTTTGTGAATGACATCATTTCGACATCCAATGATGACTCAAATAACCTTCCAAAACCCTCAAAACTCCTCTCAATGTTTAGTGCATGTTCTCCTCTTTATCTTATTTCCTTTATGCTTTAGAAAATTAAATCTTCTATATATTCCTCATCCATCTTCAAAATCTCCAGTGTTAACTCATATGTTTCAACAGTCTGCGACATAAACCATAGTTCGTTTGTTTCTTCTCTTTCTCTTTTGCATTCTTCTTTGGTAGCACCCATAGTGGTGTGCTCATCAGCATTCTCCATAACACCTTCTGTTTCTTATCCATCTAACCTCCTTCTTTGACAACATCCTCCTTGGTGCACTCAACAACATCCTTCATAACATGTTTGTCCTCTTCCTTCCTTCTGGAAGCACCCTTAGTGT